>OY390718.1:33375316-34678821 GCA_959613365.1 Balanococcus diminutus | reverse complement strand
GAATTTAATTCGTTCGAGTAATTTCATTACAACGTGATAAAATTTAAGTTACAGAGGCGTCTTCGGCTTTGCGCTGTTACTTCGCGTACAATTTTTCATTCTTAAATACCCGCCAACTGTGTTTATCCGTTTAAAAGAAATATTTCGCCATGATTTATTACCCGGATGAACTGAGTGTAAAAGAGGAAATAGACTTTTACATTTTTTTAAATTATTTACCTTTTTGTTTGGATTTTTTTTTCATTACCTTTTATTGAAATTAAGAAAAGAAACCGCCACCGTACCGTTAATTACCCTCTTTTTCGATGACCTTTGTACCGTTATTATACCCAAGTGGTGATTATTTTCACGTCGAATGTTTATCATTAATTATACTTTTTCGCATTCTTTTGAAGGCTTCCAACCTACCTGAGATGATTAATAAATGTTACGTCGACTTTGTTTAGGTATTTTTTCCAGAAGAAATGGAAAAACTATAATGCATTGTGAGACCCTGCCTTGAGATTTAGTTCATTTGCATCGTAATTTAATCAGTTCTTTAGTTGTTTTCGTTTACCAGAAATTTTAATTTTATTCATAAAAATTTTTTATCGATAAGAATGATTAATTTAAAAAGAAACTTTCCAAGAAATAAAGTCTAAACAATCACTGTTTTTCCAAAAAATTCACCGAATATAAAGAGTTTACAAGTACTTACTGAGTTTCTTGAGAATTAAAATGAAATGAAATATTTTCGAAAGCAAAAGTCTCCGAAGCAAAATTTCGGATTTTTTTTTAATTGGCGAAGACACGTAGAAAAAATGATATTTAAAAAAATCAAAAATTCTAATCTTCATAGGAATTCATGAAAACCCACTGAAGTTTTTTCTAAAAAATATTTTGTTGATAAGAATGATATTGAAATGAAAATTCTTTTTAAAAAATCCTATGTTTTGAAAGAAATTCTCTGAAAATTTAAAAATAAAATTGAAAGAAAGATTGTTTTAATAAAAATTCTTTTAAATTTTTAAATTGACAAGAACCTAGAAAAACAGTCTAAAACAAAATCAAAAATTCTCTTGGAAAAAATCTCTTTGAAAATTTATTTTTTAATTTTGTTTAAAAAAAATTATGGATTATATTTGGACGATTTTGAAAAAAAAAAGAATTTTCTGGGGAGAAAAAAAATCAAATATAAAAAGTTTCCAAAAGTTGAAAAAGTCAGTAGAAGGCATGATACTAAAAATCTTTCTAATTTCAAAAGGAAATCTTTCAATTCATTTTCACTAAAATTCTATATTTTTTTATTTTTGAAAAATTGCAACAAATGAATTCTTTTTAAAATTTTTCATAGCAAAATTTCGATTTGTAAAAAATTGGTGCCTAAGAAGTAAAAACTTGAAAAAGTGCTCTGAAATTCTCTGGGAAAATAAATCTGATAAAAATCATTGAAAATATGTAGTCTTAAACATTCTAGAAAATTAAAAAAAAAAAAAAAAACGAATTTGAAAAGAAACTTTCTGAGAAAAATATCTGGATGAAAAAATTCTCTAAAAATGAAAAAAAAATCTCTTGAAATAAAAATGAAAAGTATATTATTTATTTTGAAGTGTAATTAAAACAAAAATTGACAAAATTTTTGATTCTTAAAATTTTTAATGGACCATGAATAAACAACCTAAAAAAAATCTCTCTGAAAAAATCAAATTATGAAAATCTTTTTAAAATGCTAAAAAAAATTTCATTCTAGTATGAGAATAATTTTGGAAAAAATATATTTCTTTAAAGAAATGGCATTAAAATTTATCAAAATTCTTTGAAATTTAAAAATCTGGAGGTACAAATATTTAAAATGAAATGAATTTTAAAGCTAAATTTTTCTTTTCTTTTTTAAATGAAAATTTTCTATACCTAAGTATATTTATGTATTTTTTTTGAAAATTAAAAAAATAAGATAAGACCTTTCAAAAATGAAATTCCTTCAAAAATTTTCGAATTAAGATTTTTCTAAATTGACTAGAACCTAAAAAAATGCTCTAAGATTCTCTGAAAAAATATTTCTCATGATCATAAAAATATGTGAAAATTCTCTGATTTCTTTTAATGATTTGGAAAAAGAATCTTTCTCAATTTTTTTTTTGAAATTATAATATTTTCTTTGGTACCTAGGTATTAAAATTCTGTAGTTCTTTCGAAAAAAAAAAATGAAAATAAAATATTTGAAATATTCCAGAATAAAACTCATTAAAATGGTTACGTGATGAACCAAGAAAAAAAGTCCTGGAAAAAGTTCTCTCTGGAAAAATTTATAATGTAAGTCTGTCAAAATCCTCTTTAAATTTAGCTCAACTAGTTTTTATCAATTATTCGGTCTTCTTGAAAAACTAAAAATTTTGATAATAAATAAAAATAAGTAAGTACTCGACTGAAATATATTCGGAATGAAATTCTTTCGAAAAATCTTCCAAAACATTTCCTCAAATATTTTTTGAATAGAATTTCTTTTAAAAAATTCTTTCGGAAAAAATCTCCAAAAGTAAATCATTAAACAGAAATTTTTACTTATGAATACAAATTTTAATAATTTTCTTAGATATAATTTTTTTTCAACGAGAAACCTTCAATTTTTTTTAGAAAAATCAATTTGAAAATTCAAATTTTCAATTTCCTACTTCAGTTTTTTTTATTTAAAAAAAATATTTCGAACATCAATCGAATAAATTTCGTTTAAAAATAAAAAAGATATTATATTGCGCTTACTTACCCCAAAAAATATATAATTCTGGAAAAAATCGAAAAATTCTCTCTGAATAATCTTCCAAGAAAGTGCTTGAAAATCCTCTGAAACATTTCCAAAGAAAAAAGTATCAGAAAAATGTGATGACAATTCTTCCCTTAGTTCCCCGAGCAGCACACTCGATCGATAATATCGAAAGTTGAAACGTATCGATAAAAAATCGTTTAAAAATCTAAAGATGTTCTCACGATATGATACAGATTTAGCTGTACGATTTTATAGGCAAAAAATCTAAAAACTATCGAATTCGATAGTATTACGATTTTAGGACGATATTCGTCAACGATACTATCGACAAAGAATATTAAATTTATCGAATCCGATTTTCCACCGATTTTGTGCAGATATTTGAAACTATATTATCGACAAATAATCTGAAATTTCTCGAATTCGATTTTTTAACGATTTTGTGAAGATATTTAAAACTATATTATCGACACGTAATCTGAAATTTCTCGAATTCGATTTTTCAACGATTTTGTGCAGATATTTGAAACTATATTATCGACACGTAATCAATTTCTCGAATTCGATTTTTCAACGATTTTGTGACGATATTTAGAACTATATTATCGACAAATAATCTGAAATTTCTCGAATTCGATTTTTTAACGATTTTGTGAAGATATTTGAAACTATATTATCGACACGTAATCTGAAATTTCTCGAATCCGATTTTCCACCGATTTTGTGCAGATATTTACAACTATATTATCGACAAATAATCTGAAATTTCTCGAATTCGATTTGTTAACGATTTTGTGAAGATATTTGAAACTATACTATCGAAAAAGAATATTAAATTTATCGAATTCGATTTTTTAAAGATTTTGTGAAGATATTTAAAACTGTATTATCGACAGATTATATGAAATTTCTCGAATTCGATTTTTCAACGATTTTGTGACGATATTTAAAACTATATTATCGACACATTATATGAAATTTATCGACTTCGATATTTCAACGATTTTGTAACGATAGTTGTTGAAACTATATTGATTTTTTTTCTAGTCAAAAAATACCTACTTTATATTCAAAATTGGATGGGAAGAAAGGGCCAAATCGAAATTTTTATAATAACCAAAATTAAATCCAGAATATTATTCTACAACTTTTGTTTGAAATGTTTTTTCAATTGGACCTCATCTCTAGCCTCTATTATTTTGCATTTACCTACTTACGTGTAACAGTAATATGCGAAATCAAAATTGAAAAAATTTTCAAACAAGTTATCTAGTTTTTTTGGTTTACTAGGTATTTTACTTGAAACCAGATCGTTGTTCTTAAATAAAATTTTACCAAGTTCAATACTACGATTACTATGTGAATACTTAGTATTTAAAATTGAACGGGAGGGAGGCGCCCAATCGACAATTTTGTAATGACCAAAATTATTCTTAGAACTTTAAGCTACAACTTTTGTTTGAAAATTTTTTCAATTGGACCTCTCCTTCTCCTCCAATTTTGCATAATACTCCGTTGATACTTATTCAAAATTGAAGGAGCGGAGGAAAAAGGGGCCAATTTGAAAAAATTTTCAAACAAAAGTTGTAAATTAAGGTCCTAGAAATAATTTTAGTTATTATAAAAATTTCAATTGGACCCCTCCCTCTTCTCCAATTTTGCATAAGATGTTTGAATATTATAATCCAATTCGTATTATGCGAACGAACTCCGATGTTCGCAACAGACGCTTGTTTTGGTAGAAACTGCTGTATTTGGAACGAAATTCGCCAGCCTTAAGCGTAACTACGACTTCAAACTCGCCAGCCGGTCTTGAAAATGTGCGCGCGCATATACCCATATATGCTAAATTATCTACAAAAAATCGATAGAATATCGAAACTAGATAATCTACAAAAAATCGTAATACAAAATCGATAGAATATCGAAATTAAATCGAAATAAAAAATCGATAGAATATCGAAACTAAATCGAAATAAAAAATCGACAGAATATCGAATTCGATAAAGTGTCGCGTTAGTTCCGCATAAATCGTGTAATTATCTTTCGATTTATAGATAGGTTATCGATGAAGTATCTAACTATAATCTTGAGATTTTTAAAAGAAAAATCGTTCGATTTTATCGAAAGTTTATCTGTTGATGGATTTTGCCAACTATAATTCATCGATAATCTGTCGATATATCGAAAGATAATTTCACGATTTATGCGGAACTAACGCGACACTTTATCGAATTCGATATTCTGTCGATTTTTTATTTCGATAATTTGTCGAGTGTGCTGCTCGGGTCTCTGAAAATTAAAAAAAAATTAAAACCGAATTTTTTCATAAACTTCTTCCAAATTGTTTAAAAAAAAAAAAAAAAAAAATTCTTTGGAAGCAATTTTTTTTTCAAACACTTTCTGAAAATTTTCCATTTGAAATTCCCTTCCAAAATTTTTCATTATTTTAAAATAGTAATTTATGTAAAAAATATACTCTGGAAAAATTACCAAAAATTTTCCCGTTAATATCTTTCAAGAAATTTTTTGGAAATCGTTTACAAAATTTTATAGAAAAATTTCATTGGAAAATTCTTGTTAAAAAACATATTTTTTAATAAGAATCATTCAATTTTTTTCTAGAATTTTTTTTTACCAATCTACCTAATAAGAGTTCTCCATTTGGTCCTCTTAAAATTTTTTCGATTATTTCAAATAAGTATTTTCAGAATGATTTTTTTCAGTTTTGTGGGGGGGGGGGGGTGGGAGGGGATCCTTACAAACGTATTTGAATAAAATTGTGGTGACACTTTTTTTTTTAAAGAAAAGTTGAGGTGGTAAAATCTTGAGAAAATAAGTTTCATTATTTTTTTGTTTATTTTTTTGAAATGTTCTTAGATGTAGCAAACAATGTGATTTAATCCAGAGGGCGAAAAAATAAGATACCTTAAAATTTTTTCCCAAAAAACTAATTCAAAAAAAAACAAAAAGGAATTACCAAAATATAATACACGTTTGAAAGAACCACACAAGTACGAATATAATGACCAAAAGAGCATCCTTATCTGCTACCCACGTGTTCATAAAATGGGAATTTCCACATGAAAACAAGTGAAGGAAGTTGAAAATGAAACAGAGAATGTTTCCCGATTGAATAAGTTTTGCAGGCGATGAAAATAAAAGTTAATCTTCGAACTGAATTTTTAAAATAACTGCGGAATTTCTAATGTACGAGTACTACGTGAGTCGAGTTTTCATTTTTAATAACAAAATATTGGTAAGGTAATAAAAAAAATAATATTGTTAGACATCGTATAGAATACCCTAGTGTTACTCTGGGGATCACTTTAGTGTATAGACATACGATACGAGTTACCTAAGCATGGATCAAGGGTCATTTTGCTATTATATTTAAGCGTCGGTGGGTGGATCTTAAAATCAAAAAAAAATTTACTGTGACGAAGTCGAAATACGAGCAGCAACAGTTAACGATAAGGGCGAAAGGGTGTTAAGTAAACGAAATTTCCTCGTAGTGGGTTATTATGCGGCTGAATTAGTTTTCAAGTGTGGTTGAAGATACAGCGTAATACGCTTGAAACCATTTACCTTACGTAGTTTTGACAATTTCGGGCGCTTGAATTCAACATGTGTACACAAGAGCCGCGTTTATAAAAAGGATCTTGACGGGAATAAAAGTCTATCCGACGTAGAAAGGAGTTTTATTCAAATTTGAAAATATATATAACTGTCTAGAGTCACCGAAACGTTCAATATTTGCGATTATTTCAAGAATGATCGATTCGCAGGGGTATTTTTTCCTCGTATTATTTGTACAGAATGTTACGAATTCCTCTACATGCGACTTTATTCTAATTGACGTGCAAAAAAAAATTCTTAAAAAAATGGTGCTCTATGCTATGAAAGTCCGTACTATGCGTGTCTTTATGAGCAAAATAAGATTAAGAATGAATACCTTTGATTAATGTTCGTACACGTTCGTATCAGCTCACACGTTCTAGCTGCTTACTGCTTACTGGATTTACCGTCTAGCCAGCGTTTAGAAATGTGAAATATTTAATGTCACGTTGTCATTTAGCTTCATTTGAGGACGTATAGATTAATCTTTTGTCGTACTACAAGAGCGATAAATTTGATTCCAAAGAGTTTACATGTTTATTGGCGTGGAATATAGAGCGTCGAAATACAATACAGAGCCTTCCAAGTAATAGTCGAGGAGCCGAACCTGGTGAAAATTGGCCGAGAGGGTTGAAATCTGGGACCGGTCCCAAAAGTTAGTATACATAGCCCCTTCCTCAAAAATACCAGTCTGCCGATCCGCCGTTGCTGCTTTCGAGCACAGCGAAACTCAAAGTTTACGAAAGTTCACGAATTTTTCCGAACTTTGAGATGAAAAGGTTGAAAGCCGAAATTGGTGTCTACTTATAGGATTTTTTACGCTGTATCCAAATATGCCAGTCTGCCAACCCTCAGATGTCGCCAAAGGGGTGCCAGACTGGATCAAAGGGGTGAAAATCGCAAAAAATCTCATAAATTCTAATTGAAGAGGGTAATTATTGAAAATGGTTTTTTCTCATCTAATCGTTATCACAGAATTCAAATATGATGGTCTGCCAAACCCAAACTGAAAAACCTCCCCGATGCTCCACCCCAAGTCACTTTTTTTGAGGCTCCAGTCCCTCCCAAAATCCGTTTTTTGCATTTATTTCGCCGGGACTCAACTTTTTTGGGAAAAGCATCTGAAAGTAAATTATTCTACATTCAATCTCCTATAATTTTGTTCTGTCCCCATTCCCTCGTTGATAGCTTCTCGCTGCATCGTGCTAAATGCAGATGGCTTCAGCAACATGACGTCATCTTACTGCATGAAGCACTTGGAATAATTTTCTACAAAAATGGAAATTATGTGATTTAAAGGGAAGTGAGGGACCCAATTGAAAAATTTTTGAAACAAAAGTTGTAGATTGAGATCTGAAGAATAATTTTGGTCATTATAAAAATTTTGATTGGACCCCTCCCTCGCGTCTAATTTTGTATAATACTATTTGAAGAAGAAAAATGCTCGTTATTCGAACGAAGGTACTTTAACACGAGTTGTTTTTTCGGTACGTCGTTTTCACGAGTCATTTTTTTAGATCGAATTTTCTTCCTTTACTATATTTACTAATTCATTCGGAGGTCAGTTTAGGCGTTTTTTCATGAAACAATATGTAAATACTTACATTATTCAAAATTGGAGGAAAGGGAGAGGGTCAATTGAAAATTTTTCCAAACAAAAATTGTAGATTACGATTCTGAAAATAATTTTGATAATTACAAAAATTTTGATTTCACCCCTCACACCCCTCTAATTTCGAATAATAAGTATTGATGTTAGTATTGTGATTGTGAAAAATAAAAATTAGAAAAGAGAGGTTTCCAATCGAAATTTTTAAAATTTCCGAAATTATTTCCCTACAACTTTTGTTTAAAAAAATGTTTTTGACTTCCTAAGTCATTTGGTTTGGGTAGTATACTGTTCAATGCACTAAAAAGGCGAGTTGAAACCTGCCAAATATGAGAATATCATGCTCAATTCCAATGCAGTATCTCAGCCCCTTCAATAGTAAGGTTATGCAAACATACCTACACGTTGTTGAAATGAGTTGCCCTCTTACCAGATTGAAGGATGTTATTCTTAACTGGGACACCCAGTAGATACTCGTGCAAATATTCTTGTGTGACGTTGGCCAATGTTTTATTAGACTTGAATTAACAATACGTAACTCATAAAAATGTGTTTGTCTAATTTTTAAAATACGACAAATATTTCTAGAAAAATTACAAGTTTTTGTATAGAAATAGGTATTTTGTTCTCTTTTTGATATTTTCAACATTCACAGTTGGAAATAAATTTTCTACGATGATTTCATTGTATTAGCACATACCTCTCCTAAAACCCCAACAATGCCCCTCTTTTCATACTTTTGAAACGCAATCCTTGTAGTTCTTAAACTTCGTTGTACATGCTTTCAAATAAACATCGCGCCAAAAAAGGAAAACATCAATGTAATTGGAAATGATCAGGAATGGTTCTGAGCACCTTACAGCTTTGGTAGTTATAGGTCTTCATCACGCGATCCTTTGTATGTAGGTATAACTTTAGCTATTACAAGTTACCTGAACACAAATACCTCTACCGTGTAATCATGCAAATAAAGGAAATTTTTCTCTAATTTCCGAACACCTTGGTTACACAAAGGTGCGGACGAGCGGAGGTATAGAAAACTGAGTATAATGTCAGAAAAAAACTACGAGAATTCTGCGAAAATTACCCTGCATAGAATTTCGATGGTTATTTGTTCATATAGCACGATGCTGGAGATGTGAATTTTTAATACACAGCCGGCTTCAGTCTACGGTAATGTTCTTATTATGAATGACGCTATTGTACTGCGGTATACATCTTTTGAGTCGAACAATTATTTTAAAAGTCATTATGGCGGAATACAACGCGACGTACGGTGCCGTTCTTATAATTACACCTTATTAAATATACATTACCTATCTTGTATTATTGAACTCACATAATGTTCCATTAGACCAGCTTTACTTTAGGATTAGTATGCCTACGAATTTCAGCCTACGGTTTTCTTTCGATGTAAAATAAGAAAAATACTTGGTAATCGAAACGTTGTTGAAAAGATCCGCTGGTTCTCAGGAGACCGACAAAAGGCAGTCTTCCATGACCTGATTCAATTTATATAGTTGGTTTGCGACAAGCAAAGCTTTTAAGTTTGTCATAGATACAAGATTTAAGGTCTCAAGAGTTTTTTCCAAAAAAAGAAAAACCTCGTGTAATAAATGAGTTTTATCATCACTTTTTCTTGTATACGGTGTGTATAACATTCTGCGAGGGAAAAAATTGAGAAGTGGTACATGGTGTGTTGATTGTTGTATCGCGCGTACATTCCATCCCATTTGTAGATATCTCAACTTTGAATAAAATTTGAATCGTCGTTTTATCCTCATATACGCGATGGTTCACTCGTTCAAATGGCACATCTGCAGTGTAGTATCTTTAAATTCTCCAGAAGCCCTCAAGATATCGTCTTTCTTCTTCCTTGGTCGTTCCTCCAAGCATATAGACAAGATTTTTTCTGAACTCAATTACGACCAAGTGACAAAACGCTGTCACAGGTGATTCCTCAATTCAAGAATTACATGTTAACCTACGTTAATCAATATTCAGTCTCTGTGACAACATTTTTGAAATTTGTACCCGCAAAAGTACCCGCAAAAGTGACTCTCGTTGTCTCCACGATATCCAAATTTCAGCTTTCCAAGTCATCCCACCCCATTTTAGGGCACAAAAAGTGGATTTTGGGGTCATTTTTTTCTCATTAATTAGCCTACAGGCCCTCTAAATTGAACTATGGAGTCCAAAATTTCATAGTAGATTAGTAGAAAACAGTTACAAAGTTTCTGTCTAACATCTTTTTAAAAATTCTCGAAAAACAAAATTTCCAAAAAATTGAATTTTTGAAAATCTTGTTCAAAAATTTATTGAAAAAAATTCCACTTTATTCTGAAAATTGCTTGGTAAGAATTGGAATTTTCTCATTGATTGATTTTTTGAAAAAAATCTGTTCAAAATTAATAAACTTATTTGTTTCAGATTTTGTATTGCTTTTAAAATCTTCAAATGTTTTTTTAAATTTTCAGGAAATCTTTCAAGTGTTGAAAAAAAATTTTCCATGAATTTTCTTGAAAAAATTATTTTACGAAGAAAAACATAAAACATCTCACATTCAATAATATTTTTAAAGTTTCCCATTCAAATAGTTTTATAAAAAATACCCCAAAATTTTTTGGAAAAATTCTTGGATTTCTATTTAAAAATTCCTCACCTCATTTTTTCAGATTTTTCTGTTGAAAGTTTACCTTTGAAGTCTTGCAAAAAAAAAAAAAAAAAAAGGTTCAAAAACTTTTCTCTAAATTAAAAAAAAAACAATATTTGATTCTAAATCTCTGGATAAAGATTAAAATTTAATCATTAAAAAAATTTCTTGGATAATTTTTTAGAAAAAATGGTATGTTATTGTTAAAATTCTTACAAAATTTTTTTGAAATCGAATTTTTTTATATTTTTTCCATTGAACAATTTCTCTATGAAATCTTAAATAAATTCTCAAAAAAAGAGAGAAATTCTTCACTAAAATTTCTCATTTTCTCGATGAGAATTATAATTTTCTTCTCGAATTTTTTTTTTTTATAAAATTTTTGAAAATCCTTTTGGAAAAATCTTGGATTTCTTGTTGAAAGTTTTTTTTCAAAATCTTGGAAAAAAATAATAGGTAATAATAATTCTCAGAAAATTTCTTAAAATCTTATTTTAATTTTTCTTTTTAGGGAGAATTTCAACTTAGTACAACATGTTACTGAAAATTCGTCTTGAAAATTTTAAGTTAAATAAAAATTTTCTTATAAAAAAAAAAAAAATCTGTTGAAAAATTCTGAAAGTTTTTTTCTGCTAAAAATTTTCAAAAAAAAAAAATTGAAGAAAAATTATTTTGAAAACAATTTCCATCGTGAAATTTATTAATTTTTTTATATAAAATTCATTTATGGAAATTTAAATTTTCTTATAAAAAAATTATGTTTGAAAAAATCTGATGAAAAATTTTTTTTTTCAATTCTTTGATCTATCTTTCAAAAAAATTCCTGTAAATTTTTTTAAGATCTCAAATTGTTCTAACAATTTTTTTTCTTCAAAATTTCACTCTGAAATCTTGAAAAATATTGTCAAATTTCTGCGATATACTATTGAAAAACTGGGGCTTGTAATTATTGTTTTTTGTTAGAAAAAAATGTACTCAACTTTTTAAACAAATTCTTTTCAAGTCTCTTTTTCTTTTTAGAATGGAATCTCTCATTCTTAGAGAAATTTTATTACCTAATTAATCACATTCAAAAAAGAAAATCTTTTTTGTTTAGGATAAAATTTCTCTTTTATTCCACGGATTTAAAATTAATAAAACTTACTAATGTCTAAAAGTCACGAAAATTAATTTCCATGGAAATTTAAAAATCAAAAAAGTCTAATAAAACAAAATATTGAAAATTTAAAATAAAAATGTTTAAAAGTCATGAATATTAATTTCCATATGGAAATTTAAAAATCATGATAAAATGTCTAAAAAGTCATCAAATTTTTTAAAAATTCCAAGTTTCAGAATGTCTAACATATATTTGTATGTCTAAAAATCATCAAATTTTTAAAAATTTTCCAATTTTTTTTTTATGTCATCTAAACCTAACCTAATTTTTATGGAAAAAAAATTGTTGCTGTAGAAAAGTATTTTTTTAATGCACCAAGAAAGCTCTCATTTTTTAGAATAAAATTTTAAACCATTCAATTTTTGAGAAAAAAATTCAATTTTTTGGAAAATAAAATTTCTTAGTTTTTCTGAAATACCTAATAATATTTTTCAAATTTTTAAATAAACTTTCTTTTTTTTTTGAGAAAGAAAAATAATGAAATTTTTTTTTTTTTTAAATATATTTTTCAAAAGAAGAAAAAAAAACCTACATATAGGTAGATATTTTTTGGATGGAAAATCTCTATTTTTGTTTAGTAGGTATGAAAAAAATGTAATTTCTCTTTTTATAAAATTGTCAAATATTTTGTAGCAAAAATGTGTTTTTCTGTTGGGAATTAAATCTCAAAATTTCTCAATTCATCTCAATTTCTCGAGAAAAAAAAACCTATATAATTTTTATCATGTATAATACGAGTATAGTTATTTTTCAAATTTTTGAGAGAAAAAAATGTAGTGAAAAAAATCTTTAACTTTTTGAAAGAAAATGTTCTTTGTTTAGGATGAAATCTTTCATTTTTAGAGAAAAAATCCTCAGTTTTCTGAGAGAAAAAAATCGAACTAAATCTCAATTTTCTTCAGGGAAAAAAATTATTTTAAAAATTTTTGGATTTAAAAAAATCCTTTAATTTTTTTGTAGAAGAAAATCGCACATTCTCATAGAAAAAGAAAAACAATTTAAATCTTTCAGTTTTCTTGGAATAAAAAATACTTCTATTCTTTAGAGTGTCACCTTATTAAAAGAATTCTCATGTCTCATTATTAATAAATTGAAACAATTTTCAATCGGGATTTTGACATGATTCGGCTAAAATTCTGGGTCAAAATGCGTTCCGGTTTGTAATTTCACCCAATTCGAGCACTGGTCAGAGAGGAAGACTTTGCGAATTACCCCATTTCCAACATACGTACAAAAGTGTAGCTCTACTGACAGATAGAGACGGATGAAAACGTAGCAAGTTTCAATAACCTCGCGACAATACGTCAATTTGTACACGTATATATGGTGCAGAGACACTCATGCATATACGTAGTTACATACCCAGTCATTATAATTCCCTAGTCGGAAAACAAGCCAAACATCACGGTAAATTAAGTCAATACAGTAATCAATTCGCGAATAACATATCGTAAACAATTCACGGCGCAGCGTTCGACGTTTGGCGCAACACCATAGCCTTCATTTTTCAAACAGCATCCCTCTATACATTCGTGTGTAATCTTTATCTGCGGTAACGTCGAATCCATCGCGCGGTGCTAGTAAGCAATATGTAAATTAACGTAATTAATGATTGTGTACGTAGAAAAACGCATTTTGTGGGAACCTTATCAATGGCGAACATCTGTTCACCGCTTGTCTGTTGTCTTGAGAGTGTGGCAGGGGGACGGGCGGTACCACTTCTGGAAGTTAATTTCGGATGCTCGTCAATATACGAGTACTTACCTATCTATAGCCTATGCGAGTAAGTTGTAGGTAGGTAAAGAAGTGTACGTGTGAAAATAGTGTGTTACGATGGCTATACATAAGCTTTTTGTCTCGGTGTTTGTAAATTTTCTCATTTAAAAAAAAAACTGTATTAGGCTTGAAAAGCCCGAGCAGCTTCTTTACGAGTCGATGCTTCATTTTTAAAGAAACAATCATTGGTTACTATAAATTTGACGCGTTGACAGTTTAAAAGGGTTCGGATCTGTTTTCTCGAGAGACGTTTGTCTTCGTTTCAATCTTACATCGTATTCAACGGCGAAGTAATTAATAATTTGCGCGAATTGATTAAATTATAATCGAATCAATAGTAAATTGAAATAGAACTGGTTTGATGAACAGATAGGTCCCTTATAAAAAAAACATAATGTTTTTTGGAAAAAATTTCTATTTTTTACTTTAAAATAGGGCTTTAAATTTGTTTTAAGTTATTTGACATTTTTTTCACTCGAGTCTAGTAGTCTAGTCTGATGATTTTTTTTTTTTTTTTAAATGTGTAATATTACATCACAATCGTGACCATTAGGTCACTATACACGACATGACATCGTGTATACACAAACTTACATTACCATTGAATGGTATAAAAATATTACCCCTTTGATATCTCCCTACCTCCGACCGTAACCTTATACGGCCTTTTAGCTAGCCATCTAGCTTTTATAAACACAACGTAATTAAATATATAAATAAAAATAACACTTATTCCTGTGATCCAATAAATACACTACAATCCACTTGGTAAATTTATCACTCAAAACACGTATCCAACATTCACAACCCAAGCACACAAAACGACTACGAGTTCGATCTATTTTAATGCATCGAGCTTCTTCAATATCTTATCAGCTCGATGCATTTCCCCCAACGTCACTCTCTTTGTAACATAGGTACAATGTTACACGTGGAATATAATATGGAAATGATTCGTTAAATTTCACCAAGTACATAATATTAATTGCACAGATACTTAAAAATTTCAAAATTGCAAGGGAGGGAGTGGTCCAATCGAAATTTTGGTTATACCCGTGTAGCAATTGTCGACATCGACATTTATGTCGACAAAATTCAGACACATTTTTTTCTCGGTTAACGATGAATTAAAAATGATATTTGAGATTTAAAGTAATGTTCTATGTTAAACATAACTGTTCAATCAAAATTTTTGAATTTTTCTCAGTATTTTCCTATAATTTAGAAAACGTTGTTTTTCTACGTAGACAAGTCGATGTAAAAATCTATACTCGATAAACGCATCGACATTTATGTCGACAATTTCTGCCAATTAAATTTACAAATTTTATATCTAAAAAGAACTAAAAACAATTAATAGGAACATTTTAAGCTCAGGAATAAATAATTTTTGAAAGAATCACAAAATTTTCTTATTTTTTAAAGTTTTGAATAATACAACCACTTGTCGAGTTATTGTCGACATAACTGTCGATGGTCGAATAATGCATCGACTTCACTGTCGACAGTGTCGACCAGAGGAATTTTAAGTCGAGATAGTGTCGATGTGATTGTCGAGGGTCGAATAATGCATCGACTTAACTGTCGACAGTGTTGACCAGAGGAATTTTAAGTCGAGTTAATGTCGATCTAATTGTCGAGGGTCGAATAATGCATCGACTTGACTGTCGACGTCTTGAGGGTGATTGTGATACTCGCAGATAAAGTGTGTTGTGAATTAGTACATAAGGTCTAAGAATCATCTCTATGTTAGTTGGACACTCGCATGTGTCCAGCTACAAATGTGGCCTCAATGCCGCATATTTGACAAAAAATGTCGAAATGTTGGCTTGAACACTATTTTTGGTGTAATTTTAATATATACTTATATTGAATATTTGAACTTAGCATATTTTTCAAAATCTCATCATTGCAAATGTCGATGTGGATATCGATATAAATGTCGACACATCGAAATCGGTCACTTTTCGATCGTACATGTCGACACGATTGTGGATGGTTTGTCAAGCTTATTATCGACATGTCTGTCGACCGTCCAAATATGGCTCGACATGTCGAGCCATATTTGGACGGTTGACAAACATGTCGATAATAAGCTTGACAAACCATCCACAATCGTGTCGACATGTACGATCGAAAAGTGACCGATTTCGATGTGTCGACATTTATATCGAAATTAGCATCGACGTTGCTACACGGGTATCTACAACTTTTCTCTGAAAATTTTTTCAATTGGATTCCTCCCTGCCATCCGATTTTGCATAATAACACTTCGTAGGTACTTCTTCAAAAATTCAAAATTGGAAGAAAGAGGGAGATGAGGGGAGGGGACAGGGGAGGGTCCAACTGAAAAAATTTTCAAACCAAAGTTGTAGATTGAGGTTCTAGAAATAAGTTTTTCTATTATAAAAATTAAGATTGGACCCCCCCCCCCCCCCTCCGCTTCTAAATTCGAATAATAGTCCCGGTAAACACACTGTATGCGAATCGCGTACTAATAGAGCGCTAAATTCGCATTTATCGTATACGAATAGCATAAGAAAATAGTGTACTATTAGCATATCAAAAATGTCCGCTTTTTTAGCGGCTAATTTCAAACGCTAATAGTACGCGAAATTAGCAGCGAATGTAGCGTTCTATTCGCTGTTAATTCGCTTGCGATTAGCGTTCGGAATTCGCCTCTAAAAAGCAGGCAAATGATTTTTGACAATTTCCACTCAGCAGTAAATTAATTATTCGAAAATATATCATATTTGTGATCGCAGATCTGTGGAAAATGAAATTATGCCGAATCGTAAAGTTTTTGGAGTACCTATTAGTGGCATTTGATAAAGTAATTTTTAGAAAAATCAATTCAAGTACACGTTCATGTTTGAAACTGACTTCTCTCATTTGTAAAACATATTGAGAGAAGTTGTAGTGAAAATCGCATGCTATTCGCTAGCGAATATTGCGCTAATATCGTAAGAAATATCTGCACGTTTTCCACTGCGATTTTAGCATACGATTCTTATGCGAATATCGCGCTAATATCGTACGAACTTTTTGCCTGTTTTCAATGTGATTTCAGGCATGCGATACGCAAGCGAATATCGCGCTAATATCCCACAAAACATCTACAGGTTTTTAAATACGATTTTAGCATGATATTCGCTCACGAATAGTATACGAATTTATCTGAGAAAATTTTCTTCGATTTTTGCTTTGATTTCGCATTCTATTCGTATGCGAATAGACCGCGATTTTCGTCTCTGTGATTTTAGCATACGAATAGCAGGCGGTGTGTTTACCGGGAGTACTTATGTTAGATTCTTAAAAAAAATTATTGGGAAGACTAATACACAAAATTAAAAAAGAAGGAGGGATCCAACCAAAATCTTTTTAATGACCAAAACTCTTTCTAAGACCTCAGTCTACAACTTTTGTTTGAAAACTTTTTCAGTTGGACACTCTCCTCCTCTCCTCCTCTCCTCCTTTCTTCCAATTTTGAACTTTAGAAGAAGTACCTATGAAGAGTTATTCAAAATCAGAGGAGGGAGAGGGGTCCAACCGAAATTTTTGTTATAAAAAAATTAACAAGAATACAAGAAAATTGATTTTCAACGAATATTCAAAATAATTGACAGGTATGTAACTTTTTAAAAAAAAAGTAGAAAAAAAATTATTTTAAATGAAAATTCAAAAAATGTACTTAATTGATGGTACCTCTAACAATAAATGTTGGGGAAAAAAATTTCAAACAAAAATTGGTAAACATCTGTTCTTGATTTCTTTTTTAAATATTGGAAGTGAGTATAATGTAATACCTAATATGTTCTTAGAGAAAATTTAAAAGACTTAACAAAATTTTTATTTTTTTATTTTTTCAAACAAGATGAAAAAATTTCATCTTCCAACAAAAAATTTAAAATTTTAAAAATTGTTTTTTTGAGAAAATGTAATTAGAATGATAGTTTTGTTTTCAAAAAAAAAAAAAAAAAAGTACCTATACCTACTCATAATTTTTAACATATTATAGAGATTATTTTTCAGAAAATGTAAACCATTTATTTTCAAAAAAAAAGAGTTTGATCTTTGATACGTTTGCGTTTTCGAAAAAATTAAAAATTGCAATTTTCAACAAAATAAAATTTATGTTGGAATTTCAAAAAAAAAAATCGAATTAAGTTGTATTTGGAAGTAAAATTTTTGAATAATTTTTGGATTTTGACATGTCGAATTGTTCACGCACTTGATTGGGTAGAATTTGATATTTTTTGCAAATAATTTCCCAGAGTTGAATTTTTGATGGATTTTCAAAAAAAAAAGTTCATATTACTTTCAAAAAAATAAATAAAATTTGCAGTTTGAAAAAAATTGAAAATTGTTTTTTTGATTTGAAAGAAAAAATGAAATTGATTTTTTTTCAAGTAGGTATTGGAGTTGAGTCTTGAAAAAAAAATTAATTTAAAAGTCAATTTTGAATAATTTTTTTAACTGTTGAAATGCACACTAGTTTGGTCGAATTTGATATTTTTTGTAAGTACCTACATTTTTTTTTTTTTTTTTTTTTTTTTTAATTTCCACAAGTTGCATTTTTGATAAATTTTCAAAAGAAATAGAAGTTTTAGTTCAGTTGAAATTTAAAAAAAAAACTGGAGTTGAGATTTAAAAAAAAATCGAATTATAGGTACAAGAAAACATTGGTAATAATTTTCTTATTGTGTCGAAATAAACAATGACTTTTATTTTTTTAATTCAGTCGAATTCGCTGCTGCTGTTGTTTTTTTTTGAGTGGTACATATAAGGTATAAAATTTTTAAAAATTTCTGAGGGTTGAATTTTCGATTAAATTTTAAAAGAGCTTGAATTTTTGACAAATTTTCTGGAGTTGAAATTTTAAGTACTTAACTAAAAGTTGATTTTTTTTTTAAATTGAAATTTTTATTTTTTTTTTTCTACTTATAGGTATTATTTTAATTTCATAAATTATTTTCTCGAGGTATAAAATTTTCGAATTTTTGAATCATTTCAACTACTGAATAAAGTAGTCGAAATGAACATAAAAATGGGTTATTTTTCTAGTTTGGTCGAATTGAAATTTTTACAATAGGTATGTAATTTTCAAAATTTTACTACAGTTGATTTTTAAAGAGAAATTCAGTTTTTGACAAATTTTTCGGAGTTGAATTTCTTTAAAAGAATTGAAAGGGAATGTTTGTAAAGTAGGAAGTTTTGATTTGTGAGCAATTTTCACTTACTTATACTCAACTGTACCCTCACAGAAGTGATATTTCTCGAATTTGGTCAAATTTGATATTTCATCATCTTGTATTTTCGAACATGTTTACTTTCTCGTTGTACAATTATAGTAATACATCTAGTTTTACTACTTGTAAAACGTGTTTGAAAATACAAGTATGAGCAAACAATTTGGTACTTGGTAGGTATTATTTTGAGACACTGCAATTTTCACGAGCTCCGTAACGAGCCAACGCCAACATTCGAAGATTTATTTCAGTAGCAAATAGAACAAAATCCATCTCACTTTTCCCTCGTCCAAAAAACAACAATGTACCTAATATGTTTTAGCCTTCTTTCAAATATGTCTATTGATTACATGCCGTCGACAGTTGAAAAATTAACTACCGTACTCAAATTAAAATTTCCCTAAGTATAATAAAGTTTAAATACAAACATTTTTCAAACTATATGCTACCGAAAAGTAAAAGCTCGCGATGGCGTATACGGCCTTTATGGACTCTGACTTCCTATAGAGAGTTCTACATCGTTCCGTAGGAGTTTCTGTCTTCGAGAATCCGATACGCATTATTCAAGTCTAATATACGATCACGTATATATAGTGTGCGGAATGTTTTGGGGCCGAATTACGTTATCTAAATGGGGCTTTTGTTCCTCGGCGCGAAAATTGTTACAGTGTGGTCTGCGCGGTGGTCGTTAAAGAAGACAAAAAGGATATTTAATTTCTATTGCGCGCTCACATCGACAAAAAAACAATCCTCCGGAAAGTAGTTAATTGTTTGCGCTCATAATTGTAGTCGTAATTTCGTCGTGTATGGTTTGTCCTAGCTACGATTGCTGCCCGATTTATGGATTGGACCAGCTAATAATTGGTCAAATATATAGCGTAATGTTTAGATACGAAATGGATTTACGACGATGATATTATTCCCCCTTGTTCCACTTTGTGTTTTAAAAAAAAACATAAAAATGTGTGAGCTTCAGGGTGAGTTTTTTTTTTCATTTGTGGAGGACTGACCGATACTCAACTATTTTTTTGGTGCTTGTCATAATTCTCTTAACATTAAATTTTCTTCGAAATTTTCATCTGAAAAATTCTTTTGGAACAGAAAAAAGATTTCAGAATTGAATACAAAAAAAAAACAAAAAAAACCCACTTGAGATATACTTACTTACTTTTTTATGCCTAGATACACGTAAAAAAAATTCTAAAAATTCAAAATTTCTCAAAAAAGTAATATACGAGTAGAAGCAGGTATACTTATTTACCTACCCACTTTTGAACTTCCTAAAAAATGTTTCGAAATTCTTCTAAAAAAATCTGTTTTAAAATATTTTCCTTGTTTTTTTTGGGTTTTTTTTTTAATTGTTTGATTGTAGCCTAAGAGTAATTTTTTTAGGAAAAAATTCCTGAAAACAATCAGCATTTATCCTTCAGATGAAAATTCATATTTTATAAAAAATTTTCTGAAATAACTTTTTGGAAGAATTATACACAACTTAAGTATATTCCAAAATAAATTACATTGAAACCATTTTGTGTGTAAAATTCAACTTGATAGATTTTTTCAAATTATTGTAAAAAAAAGTTCTAAAAAATAATAGGTTTTTTTTTGTTGAAAATACTCTCTTTGAAAAAAATGGAATAAAAATCATCCTGAAAAATTACCTATACCTACTCCTACAATATCAAAAAATTGTCTTTGGGAAAATTAATTAATTTTTTTAAAAAGTTCTCCATTTTTTTTTTAAATGAATAATTTTTTGAAAAATTTTCTGAGAAATTTTCTGAGTGTTTTTTTTGAGAATTTTCATTTTTCTGGAATAGTTTTTCTTGATTATTAACTTTTATTTTTCAACTTTCAAAAGAATTTTTAAAAATTTCTAAAAAAAAAATCAAGTTAGCCATATTTTTGAATTTTCATAACAATTTATTTTTTGAGAGTATTTTTGTGGGATCTTACTAATTTTTAAAAAAAATCCAATACCTACTTAGGTCGTTTTGAAAAATTTTAAACGAATTTTAATTTCGATTTTTTTCAACTTTCAATTAAGTATGTAGGTAAATAAAAAAAATTTTCTTGCAAAAAAAACCTGAATGATAACGATAAATAGGGATATTAGCTACCTACTCTATATTTTTAAAATTTCAAATCAATTTTTTTCCGTTATCACATCTTTTATATCAATAATAAAAAAATGGAAAAATTTTCAGAGAATTTGACAGAATTTTCATCAGTTCTTTTCAGAGAAATTTTGATTTTTCCAGATTATTTTTTCCAAGGTATTTCCAATTTAAAAAAAAAAATAGGTTATATATTATTTTTATAAAAAAACGCAAAAAAATTATTGAAAAAATCATCCAAAGATTTTCCATTTTCAGAAGATTTTTAATTTATTTTTTTCTCTCAGTCTCAATAGTTTTTTTTTTGAAATCGTGATGAACCAAAATTTTTAGAAAAATTTTCAAAAGGGGTTTCAAATATGTACTTTCATAGGAAATATTTTCAATTCTTCGAAGTATTTTTTTTTTTTTTTTTTTAGATTCTTTGTTTATTTTTTTTAATACCTATTTTTTTTGGGGGCGCTTTTAATTACCAGGATTATCGCGCCCCTACAATGAGGTTTAAATTAGATTGTAAAGATGGGTTTTCTTTAAGAAGGTTATTAGTCGATTTATTTTTTCTAGATTGTCAGATGATAATATTTGGGGGTTTATATCATATTGTAAACGTTGGTTTGAAAAAGAGGGACAAGAAAATAGTAGGTGGTTGATAGTTAGGGTATTTGAAGAGCAATAATGACAGGTGGGTGTTTGTTGGATTCCTTGATATAAATGATTATGGGAGATTCTTGTATGACCAATACGGATTCGCGTTATGATAACTTCGTCAGTTCTATTAGTATTAGGTAGGTTTTTCCAAGGGAGAGTTGACTTTTTGTGCATAAATAATTTGTTTGTTGATTGTTGAGACCATTCGTACTGCCATTGGTAGAGTGTTAGTTCAAATAAATATGATTGGAAGTCATGTGGTATAAAAGAGGCTAGTGTTGAGGGTGCGTGATTGCATTTTTTGCTAGATTATCTACATTTTCATTTCCAGTGATTCCTATATGGATAACTTCTGAATGTGTTTGTTGCATAACAAAAAAATGTTATTCAAAAATTATAAATTCCTTTATAGATTTCTCCAAGAAATCCGTATAAAAATAAGCGCACCTTTTTATAATTATCTTTTTGAAAAAAAAACACTCCACCATAAATTTTCCTGAAATAATTTGCTTCAAAAATTTTCTTGAAAAAAAGAAATTCGGTACGTAGGTAATACCTGCCTAATTTTTTTACGAAAAATTTCTTCTAAAATCATTTTTTTAAATAAATTTTCTTGAAAACATTCCTCAATAATGTATTTTTCAAAAATAAAAATTTCTTGAAATATTTTTCAGAAGAGAATTTTCTTGAAGACATTTTATTAGGGGAGAGTGACCGAATATGGAATAGGTTCCTTTTATGGAATAATGGCTTTTTGGCGTCGGTAACTGGCGCACTCTAACAATGATGCCAAAACTATATGGAGGGAAGTATAACTTGGCCACATACCAAAAATCATGATGATCCAAACATTTCTCGCGAAGTTATCAGTGTTTATGTGTTTTTGAACTTTGATAATTTCACATGACTCAAACTTTGCAGAGGAAGAATTACGTTGTAAAAGTTGCGGAAAGTTATTGTATTTTATATCAAAGTGTTGGTCAGAGGAAGCACTTTCATAATCTCTATTCAGTTTTTACCTCAAAGTTCATGGAAAAGCTTCAGAAAGCTCAAAGGGTTTTTTTTTAAAGAAAAAAAAGGGTGACCTTATATGGAATACTCACCTGAAACGTGGTCTTTGTGATTTTTTAAGATTTTAGACGCCGGAAGAGGTTAAGGACGATAATTCCTCATCTGAAAGCGAATTTAATAACGAACCTGAGAACCGAGAAAACTTTTTCAAAAAGAAAAACCAAAATGTTTCTACCAACTCGAAATTTCTAGACTTCCCTCGTAAGAATTTGAGAAAAGGATCTAATGTGGAGGTAATGGTTTGAGGTGGTGTCATATACAATGTGCAGGTGTCGAAGATAACTCAGAGAACTTCGTTTGCAAGTTTTGTAAATAAGATTGTATCCAAAACTTTCTGCAATAATGAATAAA
Organism: Balanococcus diminutus; assembly: GCA_959613365.1. NCBI lineage: Eukaryota > Metazoa > Arthropoda > Insecta > Hemiptera > Pseudococcidae > Balanococcus > Balanococcus diminutus. The sequence continues at coordinate 34,655,827 of OY390718.1, read as the reverse complement.
AGTACTATTCCATATTAGGACACCATTTTTTTAACAAAAAAAATTGAGCTTTTTTTATTTTTCAAATCGTGGTTACACTGATACTCGTAGAAAGCTCAAATTTTAGTATATGATAATTTGAACCTTTTGCTACGACCTCTTTCAAAAACGAAGTCGTTATCTTGATTAGGCACCGAGCTAGGGGGGTTCAAAAGATGGTATTCCATATTAGGTTACTTTCCCCTACATAAATAATTTCTTGGAAAATATTTTAACTAAACGAGTAGGTACATAATGTTTCTCGCACCATTTTTTTGGAAAAATTTTCTCTGGATGAAGTCTTGAATCACTTCCGAAGTGAAAATTAAAGCAAAAATATACTTACCCATCTACTCTTGAAAATTTTTTTGATTAATTTTCTCTCGAAAAAATTCAGATAGAAATTTTGAAAAAAAAAAAAAATTAAGTTCATAAAAATATGTTTCAAAAAAATTATTTCTGTAGGTCGAAGTACCATTTTTTTTCTTCAAAAAATTCCGAAAAAGCTTACAAAATGTGCTCTTTGAAAGAAGTACTTTGTCATTTTTATGCTAAATTTTTTTTCAAATAAAATAGAAAAGTTCTTTGAGCTATTCGAATCCTATCATTTTTGTAGTGATTTTACGTATCGTAGCATTTTTTAATCGGATTTTTTGACTTAAGGAAAGTTCTAAAAATTTGAGAGGAGATTTAAAATCACTCAAAGTAATTCAGAAAATTTAGAATTTCTGTTTTTGTAGAAGCTCATGTGAAAATCATTCTAATAAATTTATTCCAAAAAAATAAAAATAAAAAAAATCCACATCTGTCTAAAATACGAATTTCATTACATGTTATCAACCCATTATAAATATTCTCTGCTTTACCTAATGCTTAAAAGTATAGGTACTCGTACAATATTGACACCAACATACAACAGATTTATTAAAAATTACAGCAAACTCGGGTACTACGAGTCGACATTTCCGTTCGAGAGAATCACATAAATGAACATTTATTTGCATATTTATTACTAGTACATTTATGTACACCTGGTTACCATCTTGAAATAAATCGATGAAAAACTAGAACAAGACACGAGATTTACTATGGTAAAAAAATTCATTTTAAAAAACAAAAATTAAAGTAAATAACGTTTAAAAATTAAAATATTCGAAAGTCAAATTGTTCGTTAAAAAAATTCAATTATGTCGAATTGAAGTTCTTCCTTTTTTGTAAAAATTATTTCGAAATAGACTGTACTTTGTTCGAAAAAATAACAATCAATTTTTCCTGCTAAAGGAAAAACAATAAGTTGTAAAATTTAAATATTCGAGTACTAAATTATTCGGTACGAATTTATTTCGAGTAGTAATTTTTCTATTTATTTTTTCGTTTAAAAAAAACACCTACGTTTGGGATAAAAACAAAGAACCAGAAAAGATTGGGAAGACATTTTTTGACGTCAACTGTCAACTGCCATAGCATTTTAAAATATAACGCGTGAATTAAGCCAAGATACTGCGTTGGAATTTTATGACATCACGACTTCGAAATCGCATTAAGAAGAATGAGAATTTTCATGCTGCTTTTGAAAGATGACAAATGCGTCAAACCTACTGAGCCTTTCAACTCGCGAGGATGGTTAATTGTAGGTAGACCAAAACCTAAGAAGAAAATTTGAAGGTATATGGCAAAACATATCGCTTCGTCTGAATCTGGAAGTCATCCATAAACTTCTCACGAGCTAGTTTTCTTCTCTCACGTATTTACGTTGGAGGGAAAAAATCCAAAAAAAAAGAGTTTATAAAATCTGTAGCTTTTTTTTCGCGCTTGCCTCGAACGATTTAATTTTATTATTTGATAGAACATTTGGCGAATAGCTCTAGGTCACGGTTATGAAAAACATTCTCGACTACGTTTTGTTATTTTGAGCACGTATGTATTCGAGAGTTGGTTATGATTGAGCCGGAACGTGAACACGTACTATAAGGGTTAAAATTGGAAATAGAAATTACACCGGTTGCTACGTAAAGTCACTTTGTGATGGAAAATTAACAACTTTCCATAGACTGGAATATACTCAGGTAGACCTAGGTAGATATCTAACCTAATATGTAAAAGGAATTATCAACGTGGAGATAGACAAAATATTAAGGATGGATTCTAAACCGATGTTACATCCACGCTGTGTTCGTCTAAAATGACAAAAAAATTATTAATAGTCGGCCCCAGCAAAATGATTAATGTTACACTAGATTTAAAGTTCTTGGTGCAAGGCCGTTCTCCGGAGAACATGTACACTCGTTGATATTCATTGATTTTGTCAGCCTCTTTTGGTCGTACTCGAAATTTGTAAAGCACCCATTAATTCTTTTTTCTTAGATTTTTTTTTTCATTCTCAGGATGTCTAGGAACACTACAATTCACCCCATTATTCAAGTTGAAAAGGGTCAAGTGTGTTCAGAGAAGTGCTCCTGCGGAGATTTCAATCAGCTAATTGCCAAGGCCCCAGATTCGTGGGCCCCAAAAAATAAGATATAGAATTAATGCAAATAAAAATTTAAAAATCTAAAAATAAAGTTTTTACCTATTCATAAAAAAGATTTTTGCTCCGGAAAAAAATTATTTCTAATTTGGGGACATTTCACTCAAATTCTTAACAAAAAAAAATGTATTTTTTACATTTTTCCCTCGAAAAGATTGAAAGATTTTTTCCAAATAAAAAATTTCAACCTTTTTCTCTTAAAGTTGAAAATTCCTCTCTCAGAAAAAGCAACAATTCTTTCCTGAATAAAAATAGAGAAAATCCTACATGTGAAAAAAACCTTGCTTACCTAATTTTTTTCCCAAAAAATTGAAAAAAACTTTCCTCAAAAATTGGGATTATGTCCTTCAAAAAAATTGAGATTTTTCCTCAGAAAATTGAGAATTTTCCTCCAAAAAATAGAGACTTTTTTCTCAAAAAAATAGAGACTTTTTTCTCAAAAAAATTGAAACATTTTTTCTCCAGTAAATTGAGACCCAAAAAATCGATAAATTTTCCTCCCAAAAAATTGAGAAATTTTTCACCCAAAGAATTGAGAATTCTTTCCTCAACTTTCTTCTCAAAAAATTAAGAGTCCCCCCACCCGAAAAGTTAGAAATGTTTTCCTTAAAAAATAGGGAATTTTTCCCCAGAAAATTGAGAAATGAGTTTTTCTTCGAAAAAAGTTTAGAATTTTTTCTTCTAAAAGGAATGAAAAAAATTGATTCCCCCCCCCTCCGTAGGGATAAGGGAACTCTTTCATTTTTCGGTAGAAACAGATTTTTTCTGTAGTTACGAGGTAGGTATTAAAATATTTTTTCACATTTTTTTTTTTTTTTAGGTATTTGATCCAGAAATTTTATTTTTCCGAAAAAATGAAATTTTTCATTTTTGTTCCAAAAAAAGGAAACTTTTTGAAATAACATTTTCATAACTCTAAAAACTAAGAATGTTTTAGAGATTATACTCGACTTTTCTTCAAAAAAACTGGACGATTTTTTCAGAAAAAAAAATAAAAAAAATAAATAAAATTGATATTTTTTTCCATCAAAGAAATTTAATTTTTTTCCAAAAAAAATGAGATTTTTTGCTCTTCCAAGAAATTAAGTTCTGTGTTCAAAAAAAAGTAAGTACCTAATTGAGTTTTTTCAAAAAATAAAAAATAGAATGAATTAATGATAAACTAAAAAAAAAATTATTTAAACAATCGAGTTTTATTTTTCTCATTTTTCTTTCAGGAAAACAGAAATTGTTTTCTGCATAAAACTGGAAATTGAATGAAAAATTTCGTATGAAATAACTCGTTAATAGAAGGGAAGAGAGGTGTATTTCCTGGCGAGGGGGAGGGTTCCCCTCAGTTTGGGAGCACGTCACTGAATGTTATAAATTTCATTGCTTTTAATAGTTTTTCATAGGCTGCGTAATTAGCTTCTCTCGAACGTACCTCTTCTTCTTGAAATTACTACTTCGGTAACTTTTGTTGATAATTTTACCAAAAACTAAGTACATAAAATGATTAGAAAAAAACTTTCAGAAGCAATTAACGAACTGCAAAAGGTAATTTGCCTGGTGAATTAACGCTATAAAGTGAACGATAAATACCATCTCAGTCACGTGCACCTCGCCAAATTACACACCTTATTTTACAAAATTGCATAATGAACATGAATTCGGAACGGCAACGATTCAAGTAACGGCTATATGTAGTTGATATCACAAAGATTAGGTCATGAAAATATGAAATCTTCAAAAAAGACTACCGTGTTTACGTTTCAAATAAGGGAAGAGAAAAAGTTCACAAATCCTTTTTTTTTAATTCACAAAAAATCGTCAAAAAATTTTCAGATGAAATTTCAAAATTTTCAAAATAAAATCAAAAGTTTTATCAAAATTTTTAAAAAATGATCAAAATGGTAAATTATTTCAAGAATAAAGGAATACTACATTACTTATTGTTTCAAAATTTTCTTGGAACAAATTTAAAAATTACAAAAAATACCCTCCAAATTCCAACTTTTATTGAAAACAATTTTTTTTAAGCTTTCCAAACAATCGTCTGAAAATGTTTTCAAAAAAAAAAAATTACTTCACATTTTTCCTAAAAAAATTCAAAATTTAATCAACATTTTTTTCAGTTTTCCCATAAAACACTTCCCAAAATTTTTTAAAAGAAAATGAATACTTAATTAACTATCTCAATTTTTTTTTGAAAAAAAAATCAAATGTGCTAAGTACGTATATTAGGTAAAATAATTTTTTTTTATTTTAAAGAAATACTTACTAAAATTTTTTAGTTATAAAAATTCCTCTAATCATTTTTTGAAACAAAATTGGGTATTTTAAAATCAAGATTTTACTGAATAAATTCAAAAATTCTGCCTTGTTGAAAAATAAGAAGAAAAAGAAAATAAAAGATAAAACATCATCAAAAAGTGGTTTTTGAGCGAAGTCTTTCAAAATTTCTCCAATAAATTGAAAAAATGCGTAAAAAGTATTTAAAAATTTTTTGGAAATTACTTCATGAAAATTCTTTTAATTATTTTATGAGAAGAAATGAGGTATTACAAAATTTCACAGAGAAACTTCGAAAATTTTTACAAGACAGTTTAAAAAATCCTCGAGATTTTTCTTTAAAATTTTTTTGCCAAATTTTAAACTCCCATATTTTTTTCTTAAATTTGGAAATGATTACAAATATTTTGAAAACATTTTGTTGAATAAAAAAGAACGACATTGCTCCCACTTTCCACATTCACACGACTACTGATTACGTCGTTGGCCATTCTCCTTCACTCTATCACTTCAACAGGCCAATTTGAAAAAGTCGAAAAATTGTATCTACCATTTCATTACTGTCAAACTGGAATAAAAAAAAATATCCCAATGCACTGGTCAACAATTCTGCCTATAATGAAGCCCACTCGCCGCGCCGCACGTGGGTGCACGTACTTTTATCGCTGCGCCTTTTGCAAAATACATCGGTAACTAATTGAACTACTGGGTGTTTATATTGCCTTTCAGCGTCGTAATCTCATCAAAGTAATCCTATTATCGCATCAATAGGCAAATATGTCAACATCTGCGTTGAAATTTACGCCTATCATCATTTCTTAAGGGGCGAATATTCGCCTAAGATGTGATGAATAGATAACGTAGATATATCCAGTGTTGAAATGGTTGCCTACTCTGTGAAGAATAAATCAGGGACGATAATACAATTCGAATTACATCGAGACTCGAATAGTTGCCTATATAATACTCGAGTTGATGCGCTTTTGTACGTCTAAAAGCTCGCTTTCATGGTGTTTTCAACTATTCACCATATAATTCATTTTAAACTTACGCCTATTGTGTTGATATAAATGAGTGTAAGGAGACTCTGTGACAGATGGACATTCCACAGGCTTCAGTGATGGATCTGATGTAAAAATATGACGTAGAATGTTGGTATTTTTAAAAAAAAAATTTTATAGGTACCCGTTTTCTTTTTTATGATTAATATTTCAACTTGGCGAGAATATTTTTTTGGGTAGAAATACCAGCTCTTAGTTTACACTTTCAAAATCGGAATCTCGTTGAATTTTTCCCAAGTATCCTAATATAGGAAATTTGGAGAGGAGGGAGGGGTCCAATCGAAATTTTTATAATAACCAAAATTATTTTTAAGATCTTAATCCACAACTTTTGTTTGAATTTTTTTTAAATTCAACCCCTACCTTCCCTCTCATTTTTTAATATCATGAATTCATGAGTGTCTTTGTAATAATATGCGAAATTGGAGGGGAGGGAGGGGTCCAATCGAAATTTTTATAATAACCAAAATTATTTTTAAGATTTTAATCCACAACTTTTGTTTGAATTTTTTTTTAATTCAACCCCTATTTTCAAAATCATGAATTCATGAGGGTCTTTGTAATAATTAATATGCAAAATTAGAGAGGAGGGAGGGGTTCAATCGAAATTTTTATAATAAACAAAATTATTTTTAATATCTTAATCCACAACTTTTGCTTGAATTTTTTTTTAATTCAACCCCTAACTTCGCTCTCATTTTTCAATATCATGAATTCATGAGTGTCTTTGTAATAATATGCGAAATTGGAGGGGAGGGAGGGGTCCAATCAAAATTTTTATAATAACCAAAATTATTTTTAAGATTTTAATCCACAACTTTTGTTTGAATTTTTTTTTAATTCAACCCCTATTTTCAAAATCATGAATTCATGAGGGTCTTGGTAATAATTAATATGCAAAATTAGAGGGGAGGGAGGGGTCCAATCGAAATTTTTATAATAAACAAAATTATTTCTAGAATATTAATCTACATCTTTTGTTTGAAAATTTTTTCAATTCAACCCCGTACCTCCATCCAATTTTTATGTACTAATACAAAAAATTAGATATAGGACGGAGGTCGGAGGATTCCAAGTAAAAAAATTTACAAACAAAAGATGTAGATTAAAATCAAAGAAATAATTTTAGTCATTAGAAGAATTTCGATTGGACCCTTCCCTCCCCTCTAATTTCGCATATTAGTACAAATTATTGAAAAATGAGAGGGATGGAGGGAGGGGTTGAATTAAAAATATTTTCAAACAAAAGTTATAGAAACTCTAAAAGTAATTTTGATCATTTAAAAATTTCGTACGACTTTATTGATGTTCAAAAAAAGTTCAGAGATTTTTTCTTGAAAATTTTTAATAGGTAGGTAATATACTTAATTCTTAATTTTTTTTTTAAAATGGAAAAATTTAATTTAAAAAAATGAGACATTTTTTTATTAGGTATGAAATATGTAGCTGTAGGGCCTAATAACAATTTCTTCATTTTAAAAAAAGTATAAAATTTGTTTATTCAAGTACCTATTCTTTAAAAATTAAAAAAAAAATCATTCTTAAAAAACAGAAAATTTTTCCATCTCAAAAAATTGTAACATTTTGCTATGCCAAAAAAATAAAAAATTTTAAAAAGGTCCTAACCTACCTAAAATCCCGAAAAAATAGGAAATTTGTTTATTCCAAAAAAAATATTTTTTTATTCTTGAAAGTTTAAAAAAAAATTATTTTTGAAAAGTAGATATTTTTTTCATCTCATAGAATTGTAAAAATAATTTCTTATAGCCTAAAAAAATTAAAATTAAATATGTAGGTATGTCAATCTTTTTTAATATGTCCTAAATCTTGAAAAAAAAATAATTAAAAAGATTTCATAAAATATTCACAATAATTTTTTCATTTTCAAAAAATTGGAAATTCTTTCATTCAAAACAAAAATTAGAGAATTTGTTTACGGAATTCTTCATTTAAAAAAATACCTTTAAAAATTAGAATTAAATTTATTTAAAACTTTTTTAAAAAATGTCCCAAAAAAATCTGAAACAAATTAAAAATTTATTCCAAAAAAATTATTTAGAAATTTTTTCATTTAAACAAATTGTAAAATTTCTTTATTCAATTAAAATTACCTACCTACCTACCTAGAAAAAATTTAAATTTAAATTTAAATTTAAAACTTTTTTTTAAAATGTCCTAATAAGAAAATCCTAAAACAAAATTCCAAAAATTTTATAGATAACTTTTTTCATTTTTGAAAAATGGAAAATTTGTTTATTCCAAAAAAAAAAAAAATTATTCCTATACCAAAGTTTGAAAAAATTTCATCTTTAACAAAAAAGAAATTTTTCGTGAAATTTCCTTATTCTAATTTTTCACGTCAAAAAATTAAAATACCTAAAATTTATTTCAAACTTTTTTTCAATTATTGCCCTAAATCCTGAAACAATTATAAATTTATTTATTCCAAACAAATTTCGTTTTATATTATTGAAAAGTTAATAATAAATCATTCTCAAAAAGTAAAAAAAAATTATTTAATACTCTTAATCTACGCGTACATAAAAAAGTTGAAGTAAAATTTGTTTCAAACTTTTTTTTAAAAGGTCTTGAATCCAAAAAATATTATAAAATTTTTTCATTTCAAAAAATTGTAAAATTTCTTTATTTTTTTTTAAGACTTAGTTACCATAAAAAAATTTAAAAATTCAAAACTTTTTTTTAGTACCTATCCCAAGTAAGTAAAACTTGAAATAAATTACAAAATTTTATTCCAAAAAATTAGAAATTTTTATTTAAAAAAATGGAAAATTTGTTTACTTATCCCAAAAAATTGTTTTTTTATTCTTATAAGTTTAAAAAATTTTCAGCTTTAACACAAATAGGAAATTTTTTCATCTCAAAAAATTGTAAAATTTCCTTTTATTCATATTTCTTTACGTCAAAAAATTAAAAATTAAATTTACCTATTTTATTGAAAATTTATTTATTCCAAAAAAATAAGTATTCTTTTCTATTCTTAAAAAATGAAAAATAAAAAAAATTCATTCTTAAAATAGAATATCTTTTCATCTCAAAAAAAATTGTGAAATTATCTTATTTCAAAAAAATCTTACAAACCAAAAAGTTGAAATAAGATTTATTTTTCAACCTTAAAAAAAAATTTAAAAAAAGGTCTTGAATGCCAAGAACATTATAAAATTTTTCAATCTCAAAACTTGTAAAATTTCTTTATTTCAAACAAAATAATTTTTTCTACTCCAGGAAAATAGATTTTAATCCAAAAAAAATTTTTAAATCAGATCTCAAAGAATTGAGAAATTTCTCTATGATTTCTTTTTTATTGTTTTTAGATTAATTTTTGTGAAAAATCAATTATCCGATTTTTCACGATATCCGATCTTCCCTCGTCCCAATTGGTTCTACTGTACTTAGAAAAATTCAGCAATTGGAGCTAGTGGAAGAAATGCGTAGATATCATTTGATGGCTGGGAAGGGAACAATAGTGATAACAAATCGAAAATCGTGGAAAAAAACTCGACATCGAATTTTTAATAAATTTTCTCAACTCGTTTGAGAAAACAAATTCGAAATTTGGTTTAATAAAGCAACGAAAACATTTTTTTATTGACTTTTTTCGACATCCGATGGTAGAAAATGACAATAGAGCGGATATACGCGGCCGTAGTCAAAATAACTACCATAAAACCATCCCACGTGACATCGTTTGGGGGTAATAATGTAAAAATTGCGATCACACAATAATATAGTAGACCAGGAAGACCAAAAGGTAAACCGTGAAAATAAATTAAACGCGAGCAAAATTTACTTCTACTTTAAAAACTATTAAAGGTAAGGTAATAGGTGATGAAGGGGGAGAAAAAGGGTCACCATTTTCCGAACCCATTATCAATGCTCGCGGTCTACGCCGTTTGTAACAAATGTTGCAGGAGGCGATCATTTAAAAAACCATTTTATTTTTGAAGCCGAAACTGAGATAAGTCTCGAAAAAAAAAGGTGAAAATAACGGTCGAAGTAAAGTTATTTGGGAAGCTTTTAAAAGGTTTTCGTGTTTTAATAAATATTTATTCGGCTACGTCGGATCATTTTATAAGGTTTAATCTTTTCGACGACAGTGAACTCGGCGAGGTGGTGATTTTTCAACATCGTTAGCTCGCTTTTTCGAGGCAAGAAACCTAAACGCAGCTTTAGGTATCGTTTGGGAGGACTTTTTAAACCAATTTTACCGTTTCCTTTTTCCCTTGTCGCTGTCGACAGTGTCATTGATTAGCCGGATTGTTTTCGCAAGGTGATTTAATTTGCCGGATTTTCCATTCAAATTTCCTCACTTTTGTTCTCGACTTCCAGACGAACGTGTTATGAAATTTTTTACGCACAGATAAATTGGACGAATTGCGAGTTGAGAGACAATTGCGAATTTTCGATCAAAGACGACGTCCTAGGATTGAATTATTATGTCGGAACCGAGCCGATTACGACGGTTCACTCAAAGGGATTTTATCGAGCTGATGATTTTCACCCAAAATGCGATAATTTTGGCGGGAATTTGTCGTGTGGAAATTACATTTTCTTGCGTGTCGATGACAAGATTTACGTAAATTTATAGGCTCAAATAACCATATTGGTGCTTCGTTAGCTAATTCTATCGTAAATCGAAACACCGGCGGATTCTTAGCGTAGAAAGGTTTGTATGAAATTATGGAGGGGGGGGGGGCAATTTGTGTAATGTTCGACGCACGTGGATGTACCTATAACCTTTTGTCGAAATGTCACGTTCGTTGTACCTCTAATCAAAGTCTTTGTTCTAGGATGATCACGATTTTTTAAAAGTATTTTTTGAATTTTATTTTTGAAAATTTTTTCATTTATCCGCTTTGGTAGGTAAATTTTTTTTAAAACGTCAATCGAGACAGTTTCTTAAGAAATTTTTTCAAAACGATTTTTTCATTTTTTTTATTATTTTTTTTTTATTATTATTATTAGAAAGAATTTATTTTATATTTATTTAAAGTTTTCTTTGAAAATGATTATTTTTTTTTCAAATTTCAATTTTAAACAATCCTATAAAAATTTCGTTTAAAACGATTTTTAAAAATTTCGTCCAGAATAATTTTCAGTTTTTTTTTGGAAAAATGTTTTCATAATTACGTATTTTCATTGAAATAAATTCTTCAATTTTTTTTTTTTGAATAATTTTTTTCCAAGTTTTATTACGAACGATTTCATTAAAATTTCGTTGACAAGAACATTTTAAAAGTTGATTTTCAACAATTCATTTGAAATTTTGTAGAAAACGTTCTTTAAAAATTCTGTCCCAATTATTTTATTTTATTTTTTTTTAATTTATTGAAAACATTTTTTTGTTTTTTGCCTTAATTCTGATTTTTTTTTCTTTTAAATTGTCATTTTCGAAAATGATTGTCATTTTTGTCATTTTTCAAAAAATTTATTGGTCGAAAAATAATTTTTTGGGTATTTGCCCGAGCAGCACACTCGACAAATTATCGAAATAAAAAATCGACAGAATATCGAATTCGATAAAGTGTCGCGTTAGTTCCGCATAAATCGTGAAATTATCTTTCGATATATCGACAGATTATCGATGAATTATAGTTGGCAAAATCCATCAACAGATAAACTTTCGATAAAATCGAACGATTTTTCTTTTAAAAATCTCAAGATTATAGTTAGATACTTCATCGATAACCTATCTATAAATCGAAAGATAATTACACGATTTATGCGGAACTAACGCGACACTTTATCGAATTCGATATTCTGTCGATTTTTTATTTCGATTTAGTTTCGATATTCTATTGATTTTGTATTACGATTTTTTGTAGATTATCTAGTTTCGATATTCTATCGATTTTTTGTAGATAATTTAGCATATATGGGTATATGCGCGCGCACATTTTCAAGACCGGCTGGCGAGTTGAAGTCGTAGTTACGCTTAAGGCTGGCGAATTTCGTTCCAAATACAGCAGTTTCTACCAAAACAAGCGTCTGTTGCGAACATCGGAGTTCGTTCGCATAATACGAATTGGATTATAATATTCAAACATCTTATGAAAAATTGGAGAAGAGGGAGAGGTCCAATTGCAATTTTTATAATAACTAAAATTATTTCTAGGACCTTAATTTACAACTTTTGTTTGAAAATGTTTTCAAATTGGCCCCTTTTTCCTTCGCTCCTCCAATTTTGAATAAGTATCAACGGAGTATTATGCAAAATTGGAGGAGAAGGAGAGGTCCAATTGAAAAAATTTTCAAACAAAAGTTGTAGCTTAAAGTTCTAAAAATAATTTTGGTCATTACAAAATTTTCGATTGGGCGCCTCCCTCCCGTTCAATTTTAAATACTAAGTATTCACATAGTAATCGTAGTATTGAACTTGGTAAAATTTTATTTAAGAACAACGATCTGGTTTCAAGTAAAATACCTAGTAAACCAAAAAAACTAGATAACTTGTTTGAAAATTTTTTCAATTTTGATTTCGCATATTACTGTTACACGTAAGTAGGTAAATGCAAAATAATAGAGGCTAGAGATGAGGTCCAATTGAAAAAACATTTCAAACAAAAGTTGTAGAATAATATTCTGGATTTAATTTTGGTTATTATAAAAATTTCGATTTGGCCCTTTCTTCCCATCCAATTTTGAATATAAAGTAGGTATTTTTTGACTAGAAAAAAATCAATATAGTTTCAACAACTATCGTTACAAAATCGTTGAAATATCGAAGTCGATAAATTTCATATAATGTGTCGATAATATAGTTTTAAATATCGTCACAAAATCGTTGAAAAATCGAATTCGAGAAATTTCATATAATCTGTCGATAATACAGTTTTAAATATCTTCACAAAATCTTTAAAAAATCGAATTCGATAAATTTAATATTCTTTTTCGATAGTATAGTTTCAAATATCTTCACAAAATCGTTAACAAATCGAATTCGAGAAATTTCAGATTATTTGTCGATAATATAGTTGTAAATATCTTCACAAAATCGTTAAAAAATCGAATTCGAGAAATTTCAGATTATTTGTCGATAATATAGTTCTAAATATCGTCACAAAATCGTTGAAAAATCGAATTCGATAAATTTCAGATTACGTGTCGATAATATAGTTTCAAATATCTTCACAAAATCGTTAAAAAATCGAATTCGAGAAATTTCAGATTATTTGTCGATAATATAGTTCTAAATATCGTCACAAAATCGTTGAAAAATCGAATTCGAGAAATTTCAGATTATTTGTCGATAATATAGTTTCAAATATCTGCACAAAATCGGTGGAAAATCGGATTCGATAAATTTAATATTCTTTGTCGATAGTATCGTTGACGAATATCGTCCTAAAATCGTAATACTATCGAATTCGATAGTTTTTAGATTTTTTGCCTATAAAATCGTACAGCTAAATCTGTATCATATCGTGAGAACATCTTTAGATTTTTAAACGATTTTTTATCGATACGTTTCAACTTTCGATATTATCGATCGAGTGTGCTGCTCGGGTGTTTACATAATTTATTTGGAATTTATGTACTTACTGTTGAAAATATTTTTTGAAAGACTATTTAACACCAATTAGAGGTATCATATTTTCATTTTTTTCTCTGTTTTGATTTTTGAATTTTTTTTTATGTTTTCATTTTGAACAATTGATTTAAAGTTTTATTTAAAATTAATTTTTTCAGCTCTTTCAAAAATGATTTTTTAAATTATTTTGAAGGACAATTCTTCATTTTTTAAATCTTAAATAGAATTAATTCGAAATTTTGTTTTAAAAAAATTTTAAAGTTTCATCATGCGTAAATCATATTTTCGTTTCAATTTTATTGAAAATCTGTTTATCCGCATTTTTACTTTGTTTTTAAATATTTTTTATTTAGCTGATTTTTTTTTTTTTTAATTCTGTCACAGATATTTTACTTACGTTAGTTTGTTTTTTCTTTTTGAAAAAACAACTACTTTTACATTTTTTCGAGCATTTTGTTTTTCGTTTTCATTTTGAACAAAAAATTTTAAATTTTGCTTCAAAAATTTTAAGTTTTGTCAAAGAAAAATTTTGAATTTCTCCGGAAAGCAGTTTTTGAAATTTTTATTTTGAACAATAATTTATTAGAAATATTTGTAAATAGATTTTAATAATTTTGTGGAAAAGCATTGGAAAAATATCAACTAGTGATGGAAAATGATTGCTGGGTTTTAGAAAAATTTAATTTAGGTATGTCGGGGGTGTCAATATGGTAGCTTTTTCCATCATTGATCAAATGCAACTTTTGATTTTTTCGAATAGTCATGGTATAAAAAATTTCCACAAAATTGATGTTTTGAAAATTCTTCTAAAAATTCGTCAGGAGGATTTCACATTGAATCTTTATGTCAGCTTCTTTCATTAATTGAATGCAACTTTGTAAAAAATCTCATTTTTTAAAAATTACTGAAAAATAATTTTTTTCTAGATTCCACCGAAGGTGAATTTTGCTTTGGATCTTAAGTTAGTATGGTTGCTTTTTTCATTGATTAAATAAAATTTTGCAAAAACTCATTTTTTTAAAATATTGCTGAAAGTTTTTTTTTGTTTTTAATTCCATCAGAGGAGGATTTTGCATTGAATCTTATGGCAGATTTTTCCATTGATTAAATGCAATTTCTCATTTTTTCAAAAATTCTTGAATTTTTTCAAAAATTCTTGAATTTTTTTTTTTTTTTAATACAAAATTGATAATTTTGAAATTCTTTCAAAAATCCTTCAGATGATGATTTTTCATTGAATCTTATGACAGCTTTTTCCAACTAGCTCCTAGTTTTCACTGCGGCGTTAAGGATTGAGCTGAATTTTTTCCGCAAGTCTAAAACTATTTATAAACGCCTAATGAAATTAGGGGCGAAGAAGGGGGTTGAATCCAAATTTTTATAATACCAAACTCATTTTTAGGATCTTAATCCACAACTTTTGTTTGAAATTTTTTTAAATTAAACCCTTCCCTCCCCCCATTTTTCAATAATGAGTGTCTTTGTGTTCGTACTAATATGCGAAATTATAGGGAAGGGGAGGATCCAATTGAAATTCTTATAATAAACATTACTATCTCCAAGATCTTAATCTACATCTTCTGTTAAAAAAAAATTTCAATTCAACCCTTAATTACCTCCCCCCAATTTTCAATAATGAGTATCCATGTATTAATATGAAAAATTGGAGAGGAGGGAGGGTTTCAATAGAAAAAATTTTCAAACAAAAGTTGTATATTAAGATCTTAGAAATGATTTTGGTTATTATAAGAATTTCGATTGGACCCTTCCCTCCAATCGAATTTCGCATATTAGTATGAAGACACTCAATATTGAAAAATGAGGGGGGGGGGGTTGAATTAAAAAAAATTTCAGACAAAAGTTGTAGATTAAGATCCTAAAAATAAGTTTAGTTATTATAAAAATTTCGATTGAACCCCTCTCTGCTCCCTAATTTCGTATATCAGGCGTTTATATAGTTTTGGACTTAGAAAAATTCAGCTTAATCTCCAACGCCGCAGTGCAAACTATTAGGAGCTAGTCTTTTCCCATCGATTAAATGCAATTTCTCATTTTTTCAAAAATTACTGAAGTAAAAAATGCTCACAAAATTGATGGTTTTAAATTTCTTCAGAAAATCCGTCACAGGAGGATTTTGCATTGAATCTTAGTCAGTTTTTACCACGCTTTTATTAGCTTGGTATGTATGTATGTATGTTTGTCTCATGGAACCAAATGTATGTCTTCGACCAATCCTCTCTCATTTAATATTTTACTGGAATTGAAAGAACATAGTGCTCACATTAGGGGTTTTCGAGGTCGCTGAATTCGATTTTCGAACTCAAATTTACCCCCGACCCCAAATTGAGTCCCTATGAGGGGGTTCAATTTTGAAAATTTCAGAAAATCACAACATTGGTATCGAAATGTAGGTTTTCGAGGTCGCTGAATTCGATTTTCGAACTCAAATTTACCCTCGACCCCAAATTGAGCCCCTATGAAGGGGTTCAATTTTGAAAATTTCAGAAAATCACAACATTGGTATCGAAATGTAGGTTTTCGAGGTCGCTGAATTCGATTTTCGAACTCAAATTTACCCCCGACCCCAAATTAAGCCCCTATGAGGGGGTTCCATTTTGAAAATTTCAAAATTCACAACATTGATATCAAAATGTTGGTTTTCGAGGTAGCTGAATTCGATTTTCGAACTCAAATTTACCCCGACCCCAAAATTGAGCCCCTATGAGGGGTTCAGTTTTGAAAATTTCAGAAAATCACAACATTGGTATCGAAATGTAGGTTTTCGAGGTCGCTGAATTCGATTTTCGGACTTAAATTTACCCTTGACCCCAAATTTGACCCCTATGAGGGGGTTCCATTTTGAAAATTTCAAAATTCACAACATTGATATCAAAATGTTAGTTTTCGAGGAGTAAAACTATGAAATTAAAATATTTTCAACGACAAAAAGAGTTAAATAAAAATGTAAAAAAAATTTAAAAAACCACGCTTTTATTTAAAGTTGGTCACTTTGTAAAATGTTATTCATAGGGAAAGAGTAATGCCTTAAAAAACAAAAAATAAAATTTACTTGAATACAAAAATGTGTCATGAAAATTTTTTTTTCAAAAATTTTAATGATGAAAAGCGTGGTGGGGAGTTAATCGAAAAGGTATTCGTTTGCTCCTCGCACATCCCACCACGCTTTTCATCATTAAAATTTTTGAAAAAAAAATTTTCATGACACATTTTTGTATTCAAGTAAATTTTATTTTTTGTTTTTTAAGGCATTACTCTTTCCCTATGAATAACATTTTACAAAGTGACCAACTTTAAATAAAAGCGTGGTTTTTTAAAAAATTTTTTACATTTTTTTCCCATTGATTAAATGCAATTTCTCATTTTTTTCAAAAATTAATGACATCGACTTTTATTACCAATTTCATTAGGAATTTTATTGGCTTTTTGTGGTTTTGGGACACGTGGATGGTACACGTGGTTTTAAAACACGTCCAGGCAAAATTTCAAAAAAAATTATACTATACTTAATATGTTTTTGAGTGAAATTTTTAAAATGTGTTTTTGAACATCTTTCCTTATTTTTTCTGCCTTATTCCTCCTTCCCTCCTCCTTTCACCCTCGTCATCGTCATCTCGGCTTCCTCTGTCAGTAAAATAGAATCAGGTTTAATATTTTTTTTCAACCGTTCTTAAAATCTACTCGTATAGGTATGTATAAAGTTTATACAATGTAAAAATTGAGACATGGGCCAAATCATCATTCTTATTGTCCAAAAGTCCAAAAATACGGTCAAAAGTCATCCTACTCCCTACTTTTAAACTAATACCTGACACAATTGCCATTTTTTTTTAATTCGGCTAAAAACACCCCCACACTAGGCTAATGAATTCACTTGACGTTACCGCTGCGTCGAGGGGTACATCCCCGAGCAGCACACTCGACAAATTATCGAAATACAAAATCGACAGAATATCGAATTCGATAAAGTGTCGCGTTAGTTCCGCATAAATCGTGAAATTATCTTTCGATATATAGATAGATTATCGACGAATTATAGTTAGCAAATATTTCGAGATTATAGTAAGATATTTTATCGATAATATATCTATAATATCGAAAGATAATTTCACGATTTAGGCGGAACTTTATCGAATTCGATATTCTGTCGATTTTTTATCGATTTTTTATTCCGATTTTTCGTCTTTTACTAGCTTTTTTTTATAATTAAAACTCATTAATTAGCATAATTAATACATTAAACTATGCCTAAACACATTATTCATGTTACGGTAAGAGGATCATTTCAGAAAAAGTCAAAAAAAATTATAAAAAATCTGCCACCCGTGGGGCTTGAACCTTCTGCCTCCTGCATGGTAATCCTCTTCCTTAACCACTATGCCATACCTTATCGTTGAGGAATTAGCAATAAAACGCTTATAATAGGCAGTTTAGTACTTCCAGACGTGTTGGACTTAGAAAAATTTTCACCAATTTGGAAATAATTTCAAATATCGTCACAAAATTGTTGAAAAATCGTTCGACAAATTTCAGATTATTTGTCGATAATATAGTTTCAAATATCGTTAACAAATCGAATTCGAGAAATTTCAGATTATTTGTCGATAATATAGTTGTAAATATCTGCACAAAATCGGTGGAAAATCGGATTCGAGAAATTTCAGATTATTTGTCGATAATATAGTTGTAAATATCTTCACAAAATCGTTAAAAAATCGAATTCGAGAAATTTCAGATTATTTGTCGATAATATAGTTGTAAATATCGTCACAAAATCGTTGAAAAATCGAATTCGAGAAATTTCAGATTACGTGTCGATAATATAGTTTCAAATATCTTCACAAAATCGTTAAAAAATCGAATTCGAGAAATTTCAGATTATTTGTCGATAATATAGTTGTAAATATCGTCACAAAATCGTTGAAAAATCGAATTCGAGAAATTTCAGATTACGTGTCGATAATATAGTTTCAAATATCTTCACAAAATCGTTGAAAAATCGAATTCGAGAAATTTCAGATTACGTGTCGATAATATAGTTTCAAATATCTGCACAAAATCGTTGAAAAATCGAATTCGAGAAATTTCAGATTACGTGTCGATAATATAGTTTCAAATATCTTCACAAAATCGTTAAAAAATCGAATTCGAGAAATTTCAGATTATTTGTCGATAGTATAGTTTCAAATATCTGCACAAAATCGGTGGAAAATCGGATTCTATAAATTTAATATTCTTTGTCGATAGTATCGTTGACGAATATCGTCCTAAAATCGTAATACTATCGAATTCGATAGTTTTTAGATTTTTTGCCTATAAAATCGTACAGCTAAATCTGTATCATATCGTGAGAACATCTTTAGATTTTTAAACGATTTTTTATCGATACGTTTCAACTTTCGATATTATCGATCGAGTGTGCTGCTCGGGTCGTATTAGATTTTCAACGCTGGTAAAAAAAAAAAAAATCGCTTAAGAAAATGGCCCGTTTGTATTCCAAACCATAAAGCTCGGGTTGCCCAGTTCCTAATATCAAATCCCACTTCACGTCCGAACGTACAAATACTCCGAAATTTCACAAGCATGTTTCCAAGTTTCACCTGTTTGGTTTTATTTATAGCCCTAGTGACCTCCGTGCACTCTTTACTCCGTTTAACAAGCATGATTAGGCGAAGCTTTCAACAGGTGGGTAACCCCCCTCACTACAAAATGCAACAGTAATGTGAGAAATTTTTCCACTGTAATAAGCATCTTGGGAATGGACTCCTACAAAAACACGTTATACAAATGTACCAACATCGGTGTGAAAAAGTATCCCGATTGCTTCTACTTCATTTACAAACGTTTCGAAAGTCGATGAATATTTCAACACCGACGTTCAAACGGTTGCATAACTTTGCACATCGGGCTTGGTGAGCGAGTGTTTTAACATTCGAGATGGCATGTTTGCTGTTTTTTTTTGTTTTTTTTTTTTTTTTTTACAACACACGCATCGAGATGGAATTATATTATCCACATTGAACAAATTTTTCGGCTGCCACCGCGTTTTGCATGAGGAGAACACGAACTTTGTATTGGAATTACATTATCGTGGGTGTTCGACCGATGTAAATTGTTATAGTAGATATGTTTACGCGTAGACAGAGCTGCCTACCTGCGTTTATTTTTAAACGTTAACAAGTTTTTTATGTACTTTTTTCAAAATGAAGTTTCCTATTCCGAAGTAAACAATTTCATCCGAGTAAACGCGGGCTCATCGAAAGACATCTTGAACAATTTTTTTTTAAAGTTTGGAAAAGTCGATACACATTTTTTCTGTTCTAAGTATTGGTAGGAATGTATTATTTTTTTTTTGAAAAACGGTTCATTTTTTCTTCGTTTCAAATTGAATGAAAACGAGAAACATTTGAGGGGGTAGGTAAATATTTTTTCAACTTCTTGACAGTGCCATTGGACTGGAAAATTCAGTTTTTATCAATCTGCCTCAAGTCTAGACATACTTGGCCATTTCTGAGAGAACGTAGAAATGAACTTTGTTTTTCTTTATTATATTCCAGAAATTATGTAGCTCAAAAAGTGATACGAAAGTACATAGGACAAAAATGCAGAATCTATTTTTCCGCTCAGCTGTGTATAGATCTTTTCTTCTTTTCTGATTTTTTTTTGTGGCTCACTGTTTTTTTTTTGCCCCATTTTAAGGAAGAGTTTGAGATCAATTTGCAAAACTTAAGAGGTTTGAAGAATTTTGAAAAGATTTAAGTTTTGGGAAAATTTTTTAAAAACCTATGATCAAACAATTTGAAAAATTTGAGTTTTGGGAAAAATTTTGAATTTTTTTTGAAAAACTTGAGGAAAACTTTAGTTTATGAAAAAATTTGGAAAACTACCAAAAAATTTGAAAACTTTAAGTTTTGGTAGAAAATTTGAAAAATTTGAGTTATGGGAAATAATTTTTTAAAAATTGAAAAATATGACGACAATTTTTTGTTTATGGAAAAATTTTGTTAAATTTATGAAAAATTGAGTTTTGGAAATTTTTTTTGAAAGTTGAAGGAGTGTTAGTTTTAGGGGAAAATTTTGAAAAATTTAAAAATTCTAAAAATTCGAATTTTGGGAAAAATTATGAAAAATTTTGAAAAATTGAGTTTCGGAGGTAAGTTGAGAAAATTTGAAAAATCGTTAGTCACTGATTTTAAACTGTTTCTAAAATATTTTGTTATACTACGTACATAATTATATATTTTTTTAAATTTTCATTGAAAAATGAATTTTCTCGAGTTTTTGCAAGAAACTAAATAAAATTTGTCATTTCAATAAAGAAACATTACTTTTTCATTTCTTTGCATTTTACAACCAGAAAAAAATGAATAATAATAATAAAAGAAACTTAAAAGCGAGTACATTAATTTGTTTAATTTTATTTATTTATTATTATTTTTTTTATTTATTTTTTTTTTTTATTTGAAATTCGTTTTCGAACTAATTTCTTTTAAATTTTGTTTGCAATTTCGAAAAAATAAAAGACAGTGATTCATTTTTCTCAAAAATTTACAAACATCAAAAAAAACTTTTTTTAAGCCTTGTAATTCAAAAAATATCAATAGGTAAACCAAATTAATTCTTCCAATTTATCAGAAAATATGATCTAAAAATATTTAAAAATGCTATTCAAAAACATTTTTTGAAATTTTATTACGTACTTAGTAATTTTGTTTTTATAAGTTTCATTTTAAAAAAATAAAAAGTTTTCAATTTTTCATACTTGATAAAATCAATTTTAAAAAATAACTTTAAAAAAACTCAATTTGGATTTTTAATCTCACAGTTCGAAACATATCAAGAAATCAAATTGTATAATTCTTTCAATTTTTAAAGAAATACGAGTATGCAAAAAATATTTTAAAATGTCATTTAAAAACTTTTTTCTTTTGAAATTTTGTTATTAATTTTGTTTTTAAACTTTCATTTTAAAAAAGTTCATTTTAGGAATTTTTAAATATTTTTTCTAAATGTTTTTTCTAAACGTTTTTTTTTTTTTTTTGAAACTTTTCTACCTACCTATTTGAAAAAAAATTGAAATATAAAAAAAAGTTAAGAAACTTCTGTGTTTCTAGAAAACACTTTGTTCCAAATTCTGTTTTCAACTTTTATTATTAGAAAAGTTCGAAATTTTCAATTTTTTCTACCTTATTAAAATCTGTTTTTCAATTTTGGAAAATTTGAAAAATTAGTACCTATCTTTTTTTTTTTTTTTTTTCTAATTATTTTTTTTCAGGTAAAAAATTCATTTAAAAATAAATTTATTTTCAAAATTCAAAAATAGTATTTATATGTACAGATAATTATTAAAAACTCAATTTAAAAATGTATCCATAATATTTAAATATTTTTTTCAACTTTTTAAAAATATGAACGCAAATTTCAAAAATTTTGCATAAAAGCTTTTCTGAAATTTCGTTTTTGATTTTTTTTTCAACTTTCATTCAGAAAAAAGTTTATTCTTTTATTTTTTTTAAAATACTATTAAAAAAAAATTGTTTAAAACTTTTTTATGAATTTCATAGTTTTTTCATTGTTTATTTTAATTTTTTTCAAACTCCCTAACTCCAGTTTTAGAATTTCGTAAATGAAAATGTTTTCAAAATTTTCCAATTCATCAAAAACATTTTTTTTTCTCAAATGTTTCAAAATTATTAAGTAAGTATTTTTTTTAAATTTTGGAATTTTAAAAATTAATTTTTTTTTTTTAAATTTCGTTTTGACCTAACAACTTCATTTATTTTTCACTTTCAACCAAAAAATTAAAAAATGAGCCATAAATGAGTGAAAGAAAATAAAATTTTTCATGCTTTAAAATTTTTAAAAATTATTCTAAGAATTTTAGTGTTTTATTTTCATTAAAAAAAAACACAAAAAAAAACTAGTTTCATAATAAGTATAGGTGGTATAGGAAAAGAGTAGGTTGGGACCGACTTCGAAGCAATAAAAATTCTCAAATTTGTGCCATCTCCATAATTTCTCGAAATAGACTACAAAAACGTCACTCTAAACTATATCTCACTAATTGTAATAATTTAAGTCAAATTTTCGACATTTTCTGTCTGAAAATATAATTAAATGGCGGACCCACGTCTTAATACATTACGAATTTAAAAACCATATCGTTCATTAAATTCTCATACAGAGTGGGTTGTCCGTTTGTGATCAATGTCACGCTCGCCTAAAACAATAATACGTCGATGAAAATGCGAATTTGGATTCGCTTCTCTTCGTAATGTAATTATCGCAAAATACGATTATCGCCTTCATTATTGTAAATATGCACAGATGACGAATTAAGTCGAAATTCGATGCGATTCATTAGCATACGACTGACGTACGAGTTCGAGTAGACTCTCACTGCTCACACTGCAGATAGGTGTAAGCATGGAAATCAAAAGATTGAATATTTCATCATTTTGAAATAAAATCATTAGGTATTATATGTACCTAATTGCCTAAGTGCCTACGCACGAATGTATTACAAAAAGAAGATCAAGCAACAGCCAAAATTTAATTTAATTAAACCAGACTATTTTAATGTACCTACCTTAAAATGCGGTGATAATCTTACCCCTAAAACAAATACGTTAGTACAAGGAAAAAAGGCGCCAAATAACCACAATATCTGTTTTCCCAATCCGAGGGAATTAAAATAATCACCGTTATTACAGTCGAGCTTGTAGCGCAATTAATTAAACTCGTGAAAGCTTCGAGTGAAAAACCCGCAACAGAACGTCGCCTAAAGTTGTTATTTTTGATGAAACAGCTCTTACGGATTCCGGAGATAAGGTTGGTAATTCGTTAGGTTGAAGTTTTATTTCCAACGATGTAAGAAATCAAACGACTATAGGACTTGAATTCACCGCGAGGCATCGCAAAAAATATAGTTCTCAATTACCGCAAATGAGCCATGAAAGAAACAAACGTTTTCCTCGAATTTTCTTCCTCAGCGAATCGTTTCCTCGTACGTTTTGCCTTCGGTCCACCTCCGCAATACACATATTTTCATCGTCTTAAAAATCTACTCGGTATTGCCACGGTTGCTCGAATGCTCTGCTCAATTACCGAAGGATTTTTGATACTTGTTTCGTATCGGTTCTGCACCGAATGCGAGAACAACGTTTGAAGATAAACGATCATCATATACTACGTGATGCTGTGCCACGTTGTGCCAAATCTCGTGTGCATAATAGTGTACTCGAGTTGTACGTCTACGTATCGAGTTGCATATTAATTTCTTTTGCAGGGGTATTTACGTGTAAGCAAAGTGAAGACACGATGAGATGCTGCAAAATTCAATCGTTGCAAATTATCCCGCATTCACGTATATTAAATTGTATATTTTCATACAGCCAAAGGTATAAGCTATATGGTATGTAATTAACTTACATCCGTATATGAAGGACTGCATAATATTCTCTTGCAAACAGTAAGGAAAACATGATGTTCCAATATCTACCCACCTTAAATATATACAGTGTGTACCGGATTGATAGTAAAGCCTTCCAATCAGGAATTATGCAACTTATGTTGAGTCGATATGGGTATGTTTGCCTAAACTCTGGACTGCAGGGGCTGAATTATGCTCATCGAAAACAGTTTTTTTTTTTCGTTTTGGCAGAATGCGTTTCACCCTGCGCTTCTCGACAACTACACCAAATAGTTGGAAAGTTGCGCTTTAATTTTGTCTAGAATTTATACATTGGACTGGCAATTTTTATAAGTGGACAAGAAAGTCTATACTGAGCAAAAATTTATCAAAGGACAAATTTCCATTTTTTCTGAAATGATATTTCTCAAATTTTCATATAAAAATCGTTTAATTTTTTGAAGAAAAAATAATAAAGATTTTTTTTAAAATAAAAAATTAGTAATCTTCCACTTTTGGAGGAGAAGAAAAGCATTTACTCAGGGTGTTTTCATTTAAAATAAAATCTATTATTTGTAGAGAAAAAAATTGTCAATTTTTAGTCAATTTTTTTTAAAGAAAAAATTCAATTTTTTGAGGAAAAATTAGTCAATTTTTTTAAGAAAAAAAGGTCAATTTTTTAAGAAAAAATAGTCAATTTTTTAAGAAAAAATAGTCAATTTTTTAAGAAAAAATAGTCAATTTTTAAGAAAAAATAGTAAATTTTTAAAGAAAAAATAGTCAATTTTTTAAGAAAAATAGTCAATTTTTTAAGAAAAAATAGTCAATTTTTTAAGAAAAAATAGTCAATTTTTTAAGAAAAAATAGTCAATTTTTTAAGAAAAAATAGTCAATTTCTAAAGAAAAAATAGTCAATTTTTTAAGAAAAAATAGTCAATTTTTTAAAGAAAAAATAGTCAATTTTTTAAGAAAAAATAGTCAATTTTTTAAGAAAAAATAGTCAATTTTTTAAGAAAAAATAGTCAATTTTTTAAGAAAAAATAGTCAATTTTTTAAGAAAAAATAGTCAATTTTTTAAAGAAAAAATAGTCAATTTTTTAAAGAAAAAATAGTCAATTTTTTAAAGAAAAAATAGTCAATTTTTTAAAGAAAAAATAGTCAATTTTTTTAAGAAAAAATAGTCAATTTTTTTAAGAAAAAATAGTCAATTTTTTTAAGAAAAAATAGTCAATTTTTTAAGAAAAAATAGTCAATTGTTTAAGGAAAAATAGTCAATTTTTTTAGAAAAAATATTCAATTTTTTAATAAAAAATAGTCAATTTTTTAAAAAAAAATAGTCAATTTTTAAAAAAAAATAGTCAATTTTTTAAGAAAAAATAGTCAATTTTTAAAGAAAAATAGTCAATTTTTAAAGAAAAAATAGTCAATTTTTAAAGAAAAAATAGTCAATTTTTTAAGAAAAAATAGTCAATTTTTTAAAGAAAAAATAGTCAATTTTTTAAGAAAAAATATTCAATTTTTTAAGAAAAAATAGTCAATTTTTTAAAGAAAAAATAGTCAATTTTTTAAAGAAAAAATAGTCAATTTTTTAAAGAAAAAATAGTCAATTTTTTAAAGAAAAAATAGTCAATTTTTTTAAGAAAAAATAGTCAATTGTTTAAGGAAAAATAGTCAATTTTTTTTTAGAAAAAATAGTCAATTTTTTAAGAAAAAATAGTCAATTTTTTAAGAAAAAATAGTCAATTTTTTAAGAAAAAATAGTCAATTTTTTAAGAAAAAATAGTCAATTTTTTAAAGAAAAAATATTCAATTTTTTTAAGAAAAATAGTCAATTTCTTGAGAAAAAATATTCAATTTTTTAATCAACTAAATGTTACTATTTTGTAACAGATTGCTTTTCTTTCTGTTCTTTTCGAATAAAATAAATAAATAAATAATATATTTTTTGAGAAAAATAGTCAATTTCTTGAGAAAAAATAGGTACCTAGTCAATTTTTTTAGAAAAAAATGGTCAATTGCTGATGACACCGCAATTACCTCACAAGATTTTGACCCAGACGTTGCAATGGACAAATTACAAAACAACTTGAACGCAATAAACGAATGGTGTCAAACTTAGAGAATCAAAATCAATAGTGAAAAATCGAGCTACGTCCTTTTTACCAGAAGAAAAATCGAAACAACTCGCTCACTAATGTTTAATAAGGATGAAATACTTCGAACAAACGTCGTCAAATATCTGGGATTATATTTTGATAACCATCTCACGTGGAGAGAACATATTCTGAAGAAGAGAGCTCAACTTGACAAAAAATTCAAATCGCTTTATTGGCTTCTTGGAACAAATATGCTGAACCGACAAAACAAGATCTTAATGTACAAATGTTTATTCAAACCAATATGGTCGTACGGTATTGAACTGTGGGGTTCGGCTAGTGAATCCAATATCCTAATTATCGAAACGTTCCAGAACAAAATTCTAAGAAAACTTATAAACGCGCCGTGGTATGTGAAGAACAACACAATTCTCGAGGATTTGGAAACACCTAGTGTGAAATCGACGATATCCATAAGAAGCAACATCTATCAAGAAAGAATTACTGACCACGACAATACATTAGTGAAAAATCTTTTAAATCGTGATGAAGATGAAGAAATATATCGTCTGCGTAGATGTCACATATATTGGACCTGCCAGTGAGATTTTAATCTTGAATCTCGTGCAAGCTAAATGTTACTATTTTTTGTAACAGATTGCTTTTCATTCTGCTCTTTTCGAATAATAATAATTTTTTTTAGAAAAATATGTTCAATTTTTTTTAGAAAAATATGTTCAATTTTTTTTAGAAAAAAATGCGTTAATTTTTTTAGAAAAAAAAATGGTTAATTTTTTTAGAAAAAAATGGACAATTTTTTTAGAAAAAAATGGACAATTTTTTTAGAAAAAAATGGACAATTTTTTTAGAAAAAAATGGACAATTTTTTCACAATTTTTAGGAAACAAATTGGAGGAAAAATTTATAACTTGAAAAAGAAGTTTTTGAACTTGAAATGGTTTCAACATACACATTTTCATCCAAAAAAGCCTTCTTGTTGATTTTGTACCATTAGGTATCGTACTTTGACAATTTTTCGAAAACTATACCTAGATACTAATCAAAAATGGAAGAAAACATGGAAAATTACAGTTCCTGAAAAATGAAGGTAAAGTTGAACAATCGCTGTATATGGTCTTTTGGGGTAAAAATGTGTATGTTAAAATCATTTCAGTTAAAAAACCTTGTTTTCCTATTTTTACTTTTTTGGGGCGTTTCATAATTTCATTTTTTTCGAAATGTCAAGATCCTACCCCCTAAAAATGATTCTATTGATGTAAAATCAACTCCCTAAAAATTTCTCTTCAAAAAAATCATTTTGAGTGGTGGCGCAAAACTCATTTTTAAAAAAAAACTAAAAAAAACTTCAAAAATTGGAATTTTTTTCAAATTTTTCAAACAAAATGGTCAATATATAAGTACTTTTACCCAACAAGACCATTTTCGGTGATTATTTATCTTCACCCCTGTTCTTAAGAAGACATAAATTTTTTTTAACGTTTTTTGAAGAAAAAAAAAAATTGAAAATCAGCTAGAATGAAAATAATATTTTTTTGGATGAAAGCGGTCACAACATAAATATTTTTATCCCCCTCCCCCAAAAAAAACATTAATGGTGATTTTTTAACTTCACCTAAATTTTCAAGAACTGCATAAACTGCGCCATTTTTCCAAAATGATACATGTTCCTGAAAATTGATATAAATAAGGTAAAAATGAAAAATCACCATAAATGTTTTTTTTTTTTGGGGGGGGGGCCACTTTGATCCAAAAAAATATATATCATTCTGGTCCATTTTCATTATTATTATTTTTTTAACGTAAAAAGGGGTTTTTTCCTTTCCCCAACACAGAGGTAAATCGGTAAAATTACCTATGTTGGGTACATTTTGTTAGTAAATTGAAAAAAAAATTAAATATTTTGAATTTTTTCTGTTTTCTGAACGAAAGGGTTTCTGCGGCACCACTCAAAATAATTTTTTTGAATAAAAATTTTCAGACAGTTGATTTTACACCAAAATAACCATTTGTAGATGGTAAGATCTTGACATTTCGATAAAAAATGGAATTATGAAAGACCCTATAGTGACCATTTTGCTTAAAATACCTATTGAAAACTTTTGAAAAATTTCAATTCTTTTCATTTTCATAAATTTTCAGTCCTCTGGGAATAGGCCAAACTTCAGTAAAGACCACCCTACTACACACTTCACCTCCAATATTTCCAAATTTCAGCTTTCTAGGGCGTCCTCAGCACCCCTTTTTAGGTCTAAAAAATAGAACTTTTGGTATTTTTCTTACTTTAGGTGGATAGTTTTTCTAAGATTATTAAAAAAATTCGTCTCTCAAGTGTTGGCTCGACTGCTACGCCTTTCTCACCTATTACATCGTCACGCATAGGTACGAAAGAAGGCCATAATAGTAGATGAAAGTGAGGGCGGAAACATCGCGGAAATTGAAAATATCGCGAGTAACTCGCAGCACATTGATAAAATTTCATCGCAGTTGAAATCGCGTGGGAACTTATTATCAGACTGCGGTCGGGAAATAACCACTTTAATTTTTTCACCAGTTGAAATCACGCCACAGGGGAGGAAGATGGCAAAAAGTTAGGCAAGAGTTTCGCCAAAAACTTGGTGCATTTATACATCAGAGTCGAGAGTTGGTAAAATGTTGAATTTTGTTCGGCTAAAAAATTAATTAAAATGTAGGTCCGAGGAGGGAAAAAATCTAGTGCGGAATTTGATTATAGAGTTGGCGACGTATACTGAGGGATTAGAATAGTGTTGGAAAGTGAGACGACGAAGAAGAAGAAAAAAAACTCCAAAAAGAATTCCGTAGCGCGAGAGGCAGAGGCGATAAAAAAAAAAAGTAAAATTGGCGAATTGCGACTTTCTGTTGCTTCCAAGTCCCAAGGCAATTAGAAAAACGGTCGGGTTGCTGAGTTTTCGCCTGGTTTTTGCCAATTCCTACACAAACGAACGAATTCACGCCTAGTGCTGGAGCGAGGCACGAGGGATAATTTTCATGGCGTGAATTAGACGACGTTTAGGGTTTTTATATTGGATTATCAGATGCGAGATGATATTTATTTTCACCGTGTGAGCTTTGAGCCGCACAATCCGAAGGGCTCGTGCCGACTCGCGTCGTAATTCTTTCGTCGAGTCGAGAAAGTTGACCAGATTTTCTAAATTGTTAGTAAAAAGTCGTCGATGCTATTAGTCATATGGATGTTTTACGACTCGCGACAAAAACTTTTCAACTTAATGGGACTAAAGTTGAAGCTTTGTTCGTAACTACCTATCCGTGTAAAAGCAATTAAACTCTTGGAAAGTTTTTTTTTTCTATTTTATTGTACCAAAGGTGAACCTTTTTTATTCCTAGATGACAAAAAGATGAGCGTAGTTTTTTTTACGCGTAGTATGTCGTATTTTTATTTTTTCCAGATCGTCTTAGTCGCCAAATATTTCAAAGTCGCAGAGTAGAATATTTTTCAATTATTTTTAAAGTACTTTTTTATGTATCCATAATGGTACGATGAGGGTGATCCACTCGAGTAAATGGCATGTCTGGCTAAAGTAACGATACTAAAAGTGATACTAAAAAGGGTAGATATATAAAGATTAAAGGAGGCTGTTTTGGCTGAATATTTTAAATACTTGGGATTCTCGTCGCGGAATCGCATTAAATATTTATTTATTCGCCATCACGAAAAAATATTAATTTTTTCAACGTTTAAAATTCTAAAAAAAAAATTTTTTTTTAATTAAAAATTAAGCTAAACGAGTTGAAAAATTAAAACAAGTAAAAATTTCAAATTGCCTGGTTCTTTTCGAAATTCAAATAAATAAATAAAAATTTACTCACATTATCCAATGATTTTTTTTTTGGTCCAAAAAAAAAAAAATTAAAAATAACTAAAACACGGTAATCGAGAAAAAAATTACAAAAACCACGTGACTTACGAAATTCTACGAATTCGATTCGAAAAACGAGTTCTGCGAGCGATCAGAGTTTCAAAGAAAAATCACGTAGTGTTTCAACAGGATAAAGCATACTAGGAAAAGCCGCGTATGAATGAAACCGTCAAAAGCTTCGTCAAATAACAAACTGCTGCGCGCGCACCTGTTTTACTAGATCGTATAAAAGCTCCTCACAATTCGCCAACTTTACGTTAATTAGCCTTTTTTTTTCCTTCGGTATATCTACGACCTACGTATGATATTTACATATGTGGTTAGATTTGATAGTAATAGGAGGAGAAAAGCGTTGGTGAAATGATTTCTCTGAACATGTCGGGTATCAAGGTATTCATTCAAGATGGAGTGAAGGAATTTTTCAGCGATGGTGCCGGCATAAACATATTTGCGGAGATACGAATACCTCGATCTTAAACGATATGTTAGGCTTAGGCAGATTTAAACCGTCTGTCTGTGTATCGGTCTCGTGTAATGAAATTTGAATTTCTGGCTGCTGGATATAAATTATGCAAATTATGTACGGATTCCGTGTATAAATTGCATGTAAATTATGTAAAATTTTCCTGATGTTTTTGGATTTTGAAAAAATTCTAAAAAAAAATTAAGAGATGAGAAAGAACTGAGAATTAATCTCGTTTGGTATTAAATCTCAGTTTTATTGAAGGGCATATTTATTATGGCGAGAAAATTTAATTAAAGTGTAGGTAAAGTGAAGTAAATGTAAAACATTCTGCTTTTACCATAAAAAAAAAAAATGCATTTTGAAATGAAAATTCTTCAACCAATTTATTCTGATTAAACGAAAAAAATACAATTTCAATTCTGTAATATTATTTTGATTCTTCATTAGAATTAAATTTTTAGATAAATTATGGTGACTGAACGAAAAAATCAATTGTACCTACTTAATATGAAATATTTTGATTTTTCATTTCAATTAAACATTTTCGAAATTATTCTGGTTTCGATTAAAATTTAATTTCGATAAGTACCTCCTATACTGATACTGCAATTGAATTCAATTATTTTAACACAGATTATCTCAATTTTTAAAAAAATGTACAATTTTTAATTTAAAATATTAAGATTTTTGGAATATAATTTTGATAGGTACAAATTACCTGTACCTACAGATTCGAAGAAAAAATTCAAAATAATTATTGTAATTTTACGACACAATCCCTAATTATTCTGATTCGGTATAGAAGTAAAATTTTACACGAATTGAATTATTTTAATTCATAGCAATAGAATCCAATTTTTGTGCAAATTATTCTAATTTGACGTCAAAAAACAGTTTTAATCGCAAAATACATTCCAATTTTGCAATATAACTCAAACTAAATGAATTATTCCAATTCGATTTGTTTTCCTCTAAAAATCTATAACATACTTTTACCTACTGCAGAAAAATTGAGAATAATAAAAATGAGAGATTTCTCTTTGGATTTTTTTTTTTTTTTTTGAACAGAGGAATATTTTAACATTTTTTTTTTAAATTTATCAAAATCCTGGAGAAATATTTTTATCTCGACTCCAAAAAAAAAGAAGATATTTCTTCTTCCAAAAAAATGAAGGAATTTTTTTCTAAAATTAAAAAATATTACTGCAGAAAAATTGAGAAATTTTTTCCTCTAAAAATGAGAGATTTCTCTTTGATTTTGTTTTTGAACAGAAGAATTTCTCAACATTTACGTATTTTATTTTTTTAAAATTCAAAATCCTAAAGAAATCGTTTTACCACGACTTCAAAAAAAAAAAAAAAACGCGTAGCAGTCAAGATGCTCCGCGACAGCCGAATTTTTTTTTTCAAGTTAGTGTACCACTTTGAAAACGTTTTCATCCATGGTATTTCAGTTTCAATATCAGTTTTAACTTCAAATTCAGTTTAAAAATGTCAGGTTTTTGTCTTCAGTTTTAGTTCCTCTCTGCATTGAAGATTTCAACTTCAGATGGGGGCTCCGCCCCCATACCCCCGTTGAGGCTCCTCCCCAACCTCCTTATCACTTTCAGCTCTTAGGATGGGGGCTCCGCCCCCATACCCCCGCGTTGGGGGCTTCGCCCCAACCTCCTTATCACTTTCAGCTGTTAGGATGGGGGCTCCGCCCCCATACCCCCGCGTTGGGGGCTTCGCCCCCCAACCTCCTTATCACTTTCAGCTCTTCGGATGGGGGCTCCGCCCCCATGCCCCTATTGGGGTCTTTACCCTCAATAGGGACATGGCAGGAGAGGATTGAGGGCTTCGCTCTCAATCCCCTTCACACTTTCAGCTCTTCAGACGAGGGCCAACACACCAAAAAAGAGGTTAAAACGTGAAAATTTCTGATTTTTGACCCTGTACGGGGGTCAAATAGTGCTCAAAAGTCGAAACCCCCAAAAGGCACATCAGTGACCTCTACTGACCCTACATCCCAAATTTCGATTGTTTAGGTCTTTTAGTTTGGGCTGTAGGCTGTTCAACGCGTCAGAAAAGACAGGTTAAAACTTGAAAAATATTGATTTTTGACCCTGTATCGAGGTCAAAAGGGGTTTAAAGGTCAAAACCTACAAAAGGCACATCAGGGGCATGAACTCGATCTATGATAAAAATTTAGGCCCCCCCAGCTCCATTTGGGGGGTCTGTAGCCTGATCAACGTGAAAAAATGACCTCAAAATCCACTTTTTGGGCCCTAAAATGGGGTGGGGATGACTTGGGAATCTGAAATTTGGATACAGTGGAGACAATCAGAGTCACTGTTGTTGATAAAAATTTCAAATCATTTTGTCAAATTGGAGCCTCTTTAGAGCCCCTCTCAAAAAAGGGCGAGCTCCAATTTAGGGGCTCGAGGGTCAAAAATCCCAAAAGGCACCTCAGTGACCCTTACCTATCCTAAATACCAAATTTTAGCATCCAAGGTCATTTGGTTTGGGCTGCAGGCTGATCAACGTACCGGGAAGCGAGAAAAAACATGAAAAATTGTGAAAAATCTTGATTTTTGACCCTTGACAGGGGTCAAAGGGGCCCAAAAGTTGAAACCTACAAAAGGCACATCAGGGGCACAAACTTGATCCATGATGAAAATTTTGGCCCCCAGCCCTATTTGGGGGGTCTGTAGCCTGATCAACGTGAAAAAATGACCCCATTGGGCCCTAAAATGGGGTGAGGATGACTTAGGGGGCTGAAATTTCACTATGATGTAGGTAATTAGGGCTCTCATCCCTAGGGCAAGTTTCAAAAAATTTCATGATATTGGAGCTCCCCCGCACCTTCCTCAAAAAGGGGCCATATCCCCAATTTCGAGTTAGGGCCCCAAAATTTTTTTTGCATCATTCCGCCACCGAGGGGACTCTACATATCAAGTTTGACCTCATTTGACTTGTTAGGCTCGGCCCTAGAGTTCCAAAAGTAGGTGTAAAATTATATATATATAAATATGTGACATGTGACAGATCGTCATCTTTTGGTCCCAAACGTCGAGAAATGAGGTCAGAACTCTTCTACCCCCCCTCCTTCTAAATTAGGGTCGGACACAATAGCCTAAATTTTTAAAAAAAATTCGGCTAAAAAAAAAAAAAAATGAAGAAATTTTTTTCTCCAAAATTAAAAAATGTTACTGTAGAAAAATTGAGAATTTTTTCCTCTAAAAATGAGAGATTTCTCTTTAGATTTTTTTTGAGCAGAGGAATTTTCAACAACTTTTTTTTCAATTTCAAAATCTTGGAGAAATATTTTGTAACCGCGACTACAAAAAAAAAATAAGATATTTTTTATTCCAAAAAATGAAGAAATTTTTTCTGCAAATTGAAAAATGTTACTGCATAAAAATTGAGAAATTTTTTCCTCTAAAAATGAGATTTTTCTTTAATTTTTTTTTGAACAGAGGAATTTCTCAACATTTAGGTATTTTATTTTATTTTTTTAATTCAAAATCCTGAAGAAATAGTTTCACTACGACTTCAAAAAAATTGAGATATTTCTTATACCTAAAAAATGAAGAATTTTTTCTCCAAATTAAAAAATTTTTTACTGCAGAAAAACTAAAAAAAAAAATTAGTTATATCAATTAATGTGATATTTAGATAACAATCAACAATAAACAATAATGCTAATATATTATATCAAATTCAGAAAAATGACGATTTTTTTCAAAAAATGAAGAAAATATTTTATTCCAACAAAACGACTATTTTTCACTTCAAAAAGAGCTGAAAAATACTTTTACTCCGGAAAACGTTTGAAATTTTTTGTCTGAATAAATTATAGAATTTCTCTCCAAATAGTATTGTTTAAAAAAGTTTAGAAACTTTTTTCATTAAATAAAATGAAAAATTTCCTTTCTCATCTTTGAAAAAACGAGATTTTTTTTTACTCCTAGAAATATGAAAAATTTCTTCACTGTTTGGAATGTACTTTTTGCTCAGAAAATTAAATCATTCTGCTCAAAAATTTTTTAGCTCAGAAGAATTGAGATTTTTTTCTCTAATATAATTGAGAATTTTTTGTACAAAAAAAATCAAGAAAACGCTTCTCTGAAAAAATTGTGAAACTATAGAATTATTTCGCTCTAAAAAATTGAAAATTTTATTGTCTAAAAAAAATAATATCTAATAATAATAATAGGTAGGTAATAAATAATAAAAAGTCGAGGAAATTTCTTCCATAAAAAAAGTTTTTGTTTGGAAACTTTTTTCATCACGAAAAAATGTCATAAAAGAAATTTAAAAATTTATCCTCTCCAAAAACCAAAAAATAAAATAATTGAAATATTTTTTTTCCTGCAAAAACAAATGGGACTTACTTTTACCCTCACTACAAGAAATTGGATTTTTAACATGTTACATATATGTTTTTACGGAGACCAAATGGAAAAATCCGAGTAAAAAGTCGACACGAAAATCCGACACCGCAAATTGGGTTAGGTTAGGTTTGGATGACATAAAAAAAAAACTTGTGAATTTTTTAAAAAGGTGATGACCTTTGGACATATTGTCAAACATTGTGAAATATAATTAGCATAGTATATGTTTTTTTGAAAATTTATGACTTTTATACATTTTCTCAGACTTGCAGTATCAGAGTGATACCACGCTAGAGGTATCAGGCTGATACCAGCCTCGAGGTATCAGGCTGATATCAGCCTTGAAGTATCAGGGTATCAGGCTGATACCACATTTGTAGGGTTAAATCATATGAAAAAATTATCAAATCTGATGGAAATTTATAATACTGGTTCCAATGAAAATTTTCAACTCATAATTTCAAATTTTACATTATGAGTAAAAAAATATTTTAATTTTTTTAAGTAAAAAAATATTTCAATCTTTTTAAGTAAAAAAATATTTCAATATTTTTAAGTAAAAAAATATTTCAATTTTTTCAAGTAAAAAAATATTTCAATTTTTTTAAGTAAAAATATATTTCAATTTTTTGAGTAAAAAAAAAATTTCAATTTTTCGTGCAAAAATATATTTCTTTTGACTAGAAACAAATTTTAATTACTTTGAGTACCTATTTTTATTTATTTCTACTTTTCAATCAATTTTTACATTTCCATAGAAATTAATTTCTTTATTTTGTTAAATTTTTTTTAGCTACAAAAATTTTTATTAGTATAATTAATTTTTCTTAAGTCTATGCAAAAATTTTTCATTCAATTTGAAAAAAACAATATTTTTTGGAAGGTTGGGAGGAGGGGGGGGGGCTTTTAATATATTCGCAGAAAGAAATTTCAACTTTTTGTTGGGAAGATATTATTTTTCTGGAAAAAAATCTCAACTTTTTTTAGAAAAACAACTTACTTTTTGTACCAAAAATATTCTTTAAAAAATCTTTCACTTTTTTTTAAATGAAAATATCAATCATTTGGATACAAATTCTTTCAAATTTCGGAACAAATTAGGTATCTCTCAAATTTTGTGAAGAAAAAAGGTACCTAAGGTATATATTTTTTTTTAATAAAACACTTTCAAGTTTTTTTCACAATTTTTTTGATGTACTTGGTGAATTTTTTTTAAATGTGACATTCCATTTATTTCATTTTCTCATGTTCAATACAACCGAATCGAATTAGGTATGAGATAGATTTTCAAACAAAAATACATACGAATATGAATTGATTTTCGACTGTCATCGTCCAGATATTATGCTATTCAAATATCATAAATTAACGGTCGTATGCATGTCTGATTATATAGATTAGACTTTACGATATGACATCTCATCGCCATACACGAGCTCATTATACACGACCACGGGTGATAAATTAGTTTGTTATTGGATACGTAGACTGTGAAATTGGTCAAATGGTCAAGCACCCCGTACGAGACCCGCTTTTCTTGATAAAAATTTCATTATTTCATCCCCCTCGATGATTACGTGCACTTTTGCGACGCTCGTATAGTGCTCCAGCACACTCCTCCGTGGTACCTACGTAATTTTGCGAAACGTTACATACGAATAAAAAATCAATTTAGGTTCACGAGTCCGTATAAATGGAACTACACATAAAATGTAAAGGGTTTTGTTAAATATTTAAAATTCGTCAGAACAGAGGGGGCGGCCGGTTGGGTTAGACAACGCAACGATTCCCAGTTCCCTGTTCGGTTGCCGGAGTCGGTGCCAGTGCCAGTACCGGTGGCAGTATAGCAATGGTACAAAATGTAAATATTTATCGAGTCTGTTCGCGCAGAGAAGACGAAAGAGTACGTCGCTAAATTCCACGCAATTTTCAAGGCTTTCGGGTTGGTGTAAAACGCGCGGTAATCAATCTGTCTGCGAATATATTTATTCAACTCTTTACACGCGGTTGTATCATTCTGCACCGGAATATGTCGCTAACATGAAATTTGCTGACATTTCTATTTTCTTTTAAGCTAATGGATTCTACTTTAGGTATGTTTTGTTGTTGGTAAATCCCCTACCCTCGCCCAATCACCTTGCTTCATTGTCAACCCGAAGACTGGGCTGATACGCGTCATTTCTGACGAGAAATTGTTCCAGGGAAAAAATTCCTTCATCTGTTATTGTCACATGTTGTGTATAGGCCACAAGGCCAGATCTTTTTCAATACCTATATGGAAAAAGAAATTCTCAACTGGAGTAAAAATACGTTCTAATTTCTGGGGTTATTTCTTTTAGAATACCTATAAATATTTTAGGGTAAAAAATTTCTCAATTTCTTGGAGGAAAAAAAACCCTCAATTTTAGGAGAAAAAATTACTCCATTTTGTTAAGGAAAAAAAAACTATTTTAGAACTAGAAATTGTACCCGAGCAGCACACTCGACAAATTATCGAAATAAAAAATCGACAGAATATCGAATTCGATAAAGTGTCGCGTTAGTTCCGCATAAATCGTGAAATTATCTTTCGATATATAGATAGATTATCGACGAATTATAGTTAGCAAAAATTTCGAGATTATAGTAAGATATTTTATCGATAATCTATCTATAATATCGAAAGATAATTTCACGATTTAGGCGGAACTTTCGCGACACTTTATCGAATTCGATATTCTGTCGATTTTTTATCGATTTTTTATTCCGATTTTTTGTCTTTTACTAGCTTTTTTCTATAATTAAAAATCATTAATTAGCATAATTAATACATTAAACTTTGCCTAAACACATTATTCATGTTACGGTAAGAGGATCATTTCAGAAAAAGTCAAAAAAAATTATAAAAAATCTGCCGTCCGTGGGGCTTGAACCATCTACCTCCTGCATGGTAATTCTCTTCCTTAACCACTATGCCATACCTTATCGTTGAGGAATTAGCAATAAAACGCTTATAATAGGCAGTTTAGTACTTCCAGACGTGTTGGACTTAGAAAAATTTTCACCAATTTGGAAATAATTTTAAATATCGTCACAAAATCGTTGAAAAATCGTTCGACAAATTTCAGATTATTTGTCGATAATGTAGTTTCAAATATCGCCACAAAATCGTTGAAAAATCGAATTCGAGGAATTTCATATTACGTGTCGATAATATAGTTTCAAATATCGTCATAAAATCGTTTAAAAATCGAATTCGAGGAATTTCATATTACGTGTCGATAATAAAGTTTTAAATATCTTCACAAAATCGTTAAAAAATCGAATTCGAGAAATTTCAGATTATTTGTCGATAATATAGTTTCAAATATCGTCACAAAATCGTTAAAAAATCGAAATCGAGAAATTTCATATTACTTGTCGATAATATAGTTTCAAATATCTTCACGCAATCGTTAGAAAATCGAATTCGAGAAATTGCATATTATGTGTCGATAATATAGTTTCAAATATCTTTACAAAATCGGTAAAAAATAGGATTCGATAAATTTAATATAATCTGTCGATAATATAGTTTCAAATGTCGTCAAAAAATCGGTAAAATATCGAAGTCGAGAAATTTCATATAATCTTTCGATAATATAGTTTTAAATATCTTTACAAAATCGTTAAAAAATCGAATTCGATAAATTTAATATTCTTTGTCGATAATGTAGTTTCAAATATCTGCACAAAATCGGTGGAAAATCGGAATCGATAAATTTAATATTCTTTGTCGATAGTATCGTTGACGAATATCGTCATAAAATCTTAATAATATCGAATTCGATAGTTTTTAGATTTTTTGCCTATGAAGTTGTACCGATAAATCTTTATAATATCGTGAGAACATCTATAGATTTTCAAACCATTTTTTATCGATACGTTACATCTTCCGATATTATCGATCGAGTGTGCCGCTCGGGTAGTAAGAATCTTTATTTTTATTAGAAGTAAAATCAGAAAATCTGTTTTGAAGAATTTTTCAATTTTCTGGTGTATAAAAAGGGTACCCCCCATTAAGATAGGTGAAATGCCCCTGTCCTCAGATTTTGGAATAAATCAGGGATATTGTTAGGTACCCCCAAAAAACATTTTCCGTCGAAAAATTTTTCCCGCCCCCACCCCCCGTGGCCAGAAATTTGAAAAAACGCGTTTTTTAAACTGAAAAATCTCAATTTATGAGTATTGGAGGTAAAATTTTGATACAAATGAAAATGTATAGAGGAAGCATGGGGGCTTACACGAGAATTTTTTTGAAATTTTCCGCCGCATAGATGGCGCGCAGTGCGCAATAGAAAACTTCAAATCGTCATAACTCCAGACCCAGGAGAGGGACAAAAAAAATATTTTATTTTAGAATACGTGTTTTACGTGTACTTACTTTTAATACCAATATAGTTTCAATTTGAGTGGTGGGCCGTGCTCAAAAACCCTCAAAAATACACGTTTTTCATACTTGACCGCTAAATGGTTGGTCCTATGTGAAAAATGTATGGAACAAAAGTTGTTCCCTGTAAAATTTCCTATAAGAAAACATGTTCAAAAGTTTACGTAAACGGCAAACCGATTGAACAGAGCGCGCGCGTATATACCCACAACAGTAAATGTATAGCAGTAAAGTGCATTTTTTTCAAAAAGAATGCCAGAACGTGATAAAAGTTTTAAAATTTGGTATATTTGCAACTTGGCTGGATTAAAAATTTTATAGAACCCGCGCCAACTTGCACGAACTACCCTGTGGCCCCCAGATCCCCCCCCCCCACCCCCACCACCAATTTTGGGGTAAAGGTAAGTCGAAAATATTAGTGTCAAAATCGCATAAAGCGAACCCCCTGAACACGAAAATGACGTTAGTTTTGCGATTACACCCCTCCAAGTACCCCTTTCGGAGGATGGTTTAACACTCAAATTCGAATTTCTGCCAAAAAAACACAAATAAGAGTCATAGTTAAACCACACAACATGTGCAGAGTACGATAACCAGCAACAATTTAGTGCATCTGAACTGTCGCGGATGCTCCACGAGATGTGCTTTAGACTCCTCTTCTGGGGAGTAGTGCAGTAGATAGTCGTTCGTTTATTATACGTATTCGTCACATTGTACATTAAAATGGAATAAAGTTCGTAAGTTCCAAGTTTCAAAGTTTCGTTTAAAGCATTGAAAGTTCATTTTAATCGTGAGCTTACGCTCATGACATGAACCACCGTTGCACATCAGTGACCCCTTAAAAAAGGGTATGGTTTGGATTTTAAAAATTTCTCATTGTTTTTATTTAGATTTGAGAAAATTTTTGAAGAATTTTTTTTTTTCAATTTTCTATACCTACCTAGCCTTCTAGGTATAGGTAATAATTTTTTTTAATTTTTTGTGTATAAAAATTATCGGGAAATTTTTTGGAGTACCTACCTCGGTATAAAAAATTAATTTTTCTGGAAAGAAAACCTTTCAATTTTTTGAAATAAAAAAATCCATTGTTTTGGATTTAATTGATTTGAGAAAAGATTTTGTTTTTGAGGAATAAACATTATTAGTTTTTTGAAATACGAAGAAAAGTTCTGCTGTTTTTGAATTTTATTTTTTAAATTATTATTTATTTTTATTTCTAGGAGAAAAATTCAATTTTTTGAAATAAAATTTTTTTCCATTGTTTTGGGTCTGAATTTGTTTTTTTTTTGTTTGGAGGGGAGACGAAAAAATTCTCAATTTTTTAAAATAAAAAAAATCTATTGTTTTGGATTTAAGAAATGAAAAGAGCTACCCTAAAGATCCAATTCAAAATCCTCTTCTGGCTATATTTTTGAAAAATTGTTTCAGGTTACGGTACACTGTACATATTGTGTGGTTTAACTATACCTGTTGAGGATATAGGGCCTCAGAGGCGGTATTTGTGCTTTTTTTTGGCAGAAATTCGAATTTGAGTGTTAAACCATCCTCCGAAAGGGGTACTTGGAGGGGTGTAATCGCAAAACTAACGTCATTTTCGTGTTCAGGGGTTTCGCTTTATGCGATTTTGACACTAATATTTTCGACTTACCTTTACCCCAAAATTGGTGTTGGGGGGGGGTTCTGGGGCCACAGGGTAGTTCGTGCAAGTTGGCGCGGGTTCTATGAAATTTTTAATCCAGCCAAGTTGCAAATATACCAAATTTTACGTTCTGGCGTTCTTTTTGAAAAAAATGCACTTTACTGCTATATCCCGTGTAGCAATTGTCGACATCGACATTTATGTCGACAAAATTCAGACACATTTTTTTCTCGGTTAACGATGAATTAAAAATGATATTTGAGATTTAAAGTAATGTTCTATGTTAAACATAACTGTTCAATCAAAATTTTTGAATTTTTCTCAGTATTTTCCTATAATTTAGAAAACGTTGTTTTTCTACGTAGACAAGTCGATGTAAAAATCGATACTCGATAAACGCATCGACATTTATGTCGACAATTTCTGCCAATTAAATTTACAAATTTTATATCTAAAAAGAACTAAAAACAATTAATAGGAACATTTTAAGCTCAGGAATAAATAATTTTTGAAAGAATCACAAAATTTTCTTATTTTTTAAAGTTTTGAATAATACAACCACTTGTCGAGTTATTGTCGACATAATTGTCGATGGTCGAATAATGCATCGACTTCACTGTCGACAGTGTCGACCAGAGGAATTTTAAGTCGAGATAGTGTCGATGTGATTGTCGAGGGTCGAATAATGCATCGACTTAACTGTCGACAGGGGCATTTCACCTATCTTAATGGGGGTATCCTTTCTTCATGTTCTGCAGTGAAACGATCTCAATTTTTTTGAAAGAAATTAAAAATTTTCTAATTTTTTTTAGGAATTTTTTTTTAAATTTTTGCAGAAGAAAATTGCTGTTTTTTTGTAAAAAAAAACCATATTTTTTTGTAGAAAAGAATTCCCAATTTTTTTGTAGAAAACAATTTCTCAATTTTTCATGGAAAAAAATTTCTCAATTTTTCATGGAAAAAAATTTCTCAATTTTTCATGGAAAAAAATTTCCCAATTTTATGTAGAACAAGAAATGACTCAGTTTTTTGTAAACAACAATTTCTCAATTTTTTGTAAAAAAAAAATTCTTAATGTTTTGTATAAAAATTACTCATATGTTTTAAAGAAAAAAATTCCTCAATTTTTAGTGAAAAGAAATAAATTGCAGAAAAAAAATCATCTACTCAAAATGTTTTAAAGAAAAAAATTCCTCAATTGTTTGTTGAAAAAAATTCTTTAATTTTTGTAGAAGAAAATCATTCATTTTTTTGTATAGAAAAAAAATTCTCAATTTGTTTGTAGAAAAAAATTCCTTATTGTTTTGTAGAAAAAAAAAATCTAATTTTTTATAGAAAAAAAATCCCAATTTTTTGTACTTAGAAAAAAAAATTTCCAATTTTTTTGTAGAAAAAAAATTCCCAATTTTTTTGTAGAAAAAAAATTCCCAATTTTTTGTAGAGAAAAATCCCAATTTTTTGTAGAAAAAATTCCTCACAGAAAAAAATTCATTTATTTTTTGGCAGGAAAATAATTTCTCTTTTTTTTATAAAGAAATATTGAGAAGAAAATCTTGATTCTCAATGAAAAATTCTACTTCAAAAGATCTCTCTCTCTGGTTTTTGGAATAAAAAAATCTCTGATTATCTTCATTATAGAACAAATACCTCGCGAAGAATTTCCCACTTCCTTCAGATTGAGATGATCTTTCGATTTTTTGAAGTAGAAAAATTGTAGTTCGTATTTCTTCAATTTTTTAAAATTAAAAATTTCTCAATTTTTTTCAGGAAAATTTTTTTAGAAATAAATCTTGAGTAGAAAATAATCTTAATTTTTTAATTTTTGGAGAAACCCATCTGTTTCAAACAAATTCTCTCATTTTTTTGGAAAT
Source organism: Balanococcus diminutus (assembly GCA_959613365.1). Taxonomy (NCBI): domain Eukaryota; kingdom Metazoa; phylum Arthropoda; class Insecta; order Hemiptera; family Pseudococcidae; genus Balanococcus; species Balanococcus diminutus. The sequence goes on along the minus strand of OY390718.1, from coordinate 34,613,199 downwards.
GAAAATGTCCTCGATGTTTTGGAGTTTTAAAGTGAAAAATTTCCTTATTTTTTGTGGTAAGGATTTTCTAAATTTTTGAAGTGAAAAATTTTCTTTTTTTTTTGAATCGCAATTTCTTAATAGATGTGAAAAATATTCTCTAATTACAAAAATCTCCCAATTGTATTTCTTGAAGTTGAAAAAAAAATGATGAAATTATTCTCACATAACATTGAAAAAATTTCAACCCGTTATATTTTTGGGAAAAAAATCTGCTTCAAAATTCCATGCCCCATTCATTTGGTAAATTCGTAAATCAGTCAGTGTGGTAGGTATAAAGGTTCTCTCTGTACCTATCGTTTAATCCGTAGTGGAATTTTCAAGTACCTACCTACGGCAATAATTTTTTTCCATAGTAATGCGGACAATGGACAATTGGACATACAATTTTTTTTCTTAATCAAACATACCACAAAAATTGCAAATATTTTCATTTATGGCAAAAGTCATTTCTCATCTTATATTTTTCATTTCAAATAATTTACCTACACGTGCAAAAAAAAATTCAAAAATTGAACTTTTGAAAATTGAGAAATTAGTCATTGTCTTACTTTCAAGCCATTTTAGATCCAATTTTTTATTTCTAATGATGCAGACGTACAAAAAATTTTCGAAAAAATTTTCTTCGAATGTCAAGGGGTGGATTTTGAATTTTTAGCTTTGCAAATTATCCTCATTAAGTATTCAAGTTATGGCCATTAATGCCTACAAATCTTCTCCACTTTAACGCGACTTTAGAAATACGACCACGACCACCGCTTTAGCAATCTCGAAGCATTCAAGTTGGTATACCCTGCTTCGTCATAATACCGCCAATTTAGAGGTCACAAGATCATATTTCGAATAACCCCAATATTATCTCATGGCACATCTCGCCACAGGTTTATCTCTCAAATCAAATGAAAATACCGTAATAGCGTATAAAATTGGGCGATTACGTCACTCGATTAGTTCTAGATTGCAGACGCGATCGCAGCGGCCAAACATATTACCAAGGTGCAATCCCTTTACGACAAAAAACAAGCTTTGCGTAAACTTTCTTGACATAAACGAAGTCTAAATTTCGATACAGCCTTTCTCTCCGGAGTCGTAACTCTTGAAATCTATTGCACGTCCGTTCCTGTACATTTACCTCTTTACCTAGTACCTATTACATGGTATCGCGGTGTACGTGGAATCAATACAAAACCACAACCATGCAGATGGTTTTCCCCCAACGACGCCATAATACATCAAACCGGTATCTAATTTTCCAAAGTTGGAAATTTCCTACTCTTGGAAAAAATTTTGATGAAAATTTCTCGACTACGTAGATTAGTAAACGTATTTACTCGAGGGGGTCATGAAGACAATCTGTAAGCTTTATTTATCCTTCCCTAGATAACAGATATACGCGAATAACGATTAAGCATATTTTTCAAAACATGAAAATTTCTCACAAAAATTTTCCTCCACTACCACTTGCAAATTTTTTTTTTTTTAATTCCACTTGTACTTTCATACGTAGGATTTAATAGTGATCCATAAGGGACGTCGTGATACATAATAATAAAAATTCTTTGTAAAATGTGTAGGTGCTCATAAAGTAGAAGAAAAGAAAACCCAGAGAAAGATTCGCAAATCACATTTTTACAACTTCTGAGGAGGTGTTTGTAGAAACGATGATAATATGTAAATTTTTACTCCTTCGCGATATGGTAAACTTTAAAAAAAGTACAAAAAAACACGTGTTCTTAATGGATTTTATACGTCTCGTATCGTTATTTTGGTTTACCATGCGTGTAATTTTTCACGCAATCGTAACATAAAATCAACCATAAATGACGAGATTTGATTATATATCGATGGCTATATTACGCTTACGTGGTTTCAAAATATATTCCAGTACTTCGGAAGACGTGTAAATCGGATACCAAAAATATCCTCAGAATGCGTGAAACGATAGGTAGATAGATGAGAGGGCCAGGGTCTGTTCCAGGATCTAATTTAGGAACTATAAGAAGGGTCCCAAATTTTATTTTATTGGAGGATTTTTTTTTTTTTTTAGCCAACGATCAACGATTTTTATATTTTAGGAAATTGCTATTGCTCTCGATATTTCGATATGTAAAAATATTTTTTTTTCTCCAAATAACAAAAATTTTTTGGAAATTAAGAAATATATTGTTTTCCAAAAAAATTTAGAAAGGTACCTACTTCACCATTTTTAGGAATAATTTTTTAAAAAATGCCAATCTTTTGAAATAAATTTTTTGAATTTTTCTCGTGATTTAGGACTCTTGTACCTACCTATTTGAATATTTGGATTATTCTAATTTGAATAGAATAGTACACCTACAATACCCACATATTTTATTTTGAATTTTTGAAATAATTTTTTTTTTAAATAGATAATTTTTTTTTAGAATACAAAGAGCAATCTGATATTCGAGGTTCTATAGTATTTTTCAATAATCGATTTTTATTCAAAAATTTAGAATTTCTCAAAAATCAAGAAGTTTTGGATTTGTAATTTTTTTTAAAGGTAAAATTTTTGCAGAAATGGAAAATAACTCCCAGATTGAAAAAATTTTCAAAATAGAGGTAATATTACATAATAATTTAATAATGATGAAAAGGTTATAATTTTTCAAAAATAAATATAAAAAAGAATTTGAAAGGAAACATTTCAAATTTTTATAATAATTGGAATAATTGATATTTTTGAACTCGAACAATTTTCTAAATTTTTTCAATCTTCAAGTTATTTTTCATTTCTGCAAAAGTTTTTCCTTCAAAAAATTGCGAATCTAAAACTTCTTGATTTTTGAGAAATTCTGAGTAAGCAGATCAAAATATTTTATTATCGTACTCGTGGTATTCCTTTCACTTTAAATTGTTTTTCTCAGTTTTTTTAATGTTTTTTTTTTCTATTTAAAATTTTTTTTTATGAAGTTGTTTTTTCTAAATTTTCTGAATTTTTTGCTCGAAAATAAAATCTTGACAATTTTTCATTATATTACCTAGAATTTTCGGTTTTTAAAAAAACTGATTGGAATTTTAAATTTTTAAAAATTGAACCATTATTTTAGAGGAAAAAAAATCCAAAAAAAAGAATAATCATCATACAATATTTTGATTGTACAGAAGAGCTAAAATACAAAATTTTTACAAAGAAATATAATATACACGATAAATTTTTTAAAGAGATTCAATTTTACAAAGAAAAACTTCAATTAATTCTGTTCCAATTTTTTGATAAAAAATTCTGAATTGTACTCAAGTACTTACCTAATCAAAGTTTTTACATTGTGCCAAGCGTGTTTTCGCACAATCTACTTTTTATTTTTTCAAAAAAATTTTGATTTCCTGGTTTAAAAAATATTTGTATCTCAATTTTTTAAGAAAACAATTTAGAATTTTTTGGAATCTTAGATATGAAATCAAATTTCATTTGTCAAAATTTTTGCAAAAAAATATAGTTTTTTGTAGAAAAAATCGTATTTTTATAACTTGTTTGATGGTGGGGGGGGGGGGTGGAGTTGGAGAATTGGCTTTGTTTTTTCAGGAAAGAAATTTTCTAACTTTCTTGGAGTGAAAAATTTCAGTCTGAATTTCTTGAAATGAATATAATTATCATAAGAAAATTTATCATTTTTGAAGTAAAAAAAAAAAAAAAATGAGCAGATGAAAAATCTTTTGATGTTTTAAGAAATAAAAATTTCTGAACATTTTGAAGAAAAAAATCGCAATTTTTTTGCCCCGATTTTTTTTTTAAAAATAGCTAATTTTTTGGAGCAATATATTTTTTAGAAAAAAGCTTCTTATGTGTGGAAGAAAAAATCTTTCTTTTTTCAGGAAATCCTGATTTGTTTTGTCTCATTAAAAATAAAATCTTCAAACTTTTAAGATATGAAAAAATTTCTTAATTTTTTTAATGTGAAAAAATCTTTTATTTTTTGGTGGTTTTTAGAATGAAAAAATAAAAAGTCTCGATTTGATTTCTTTTTGAAGTCATTGACTCAGTGTAAGAAAATTTTTAATTTATTTGAGATTTTTTATTTCATTTTTTTTTTTTTTTTTTTGAAGAAAAAAAAATCAAAACTTTTTTGGAATAAAAAAAAATCAATTTTTGGACAAAAATGTCATTCCACAATAATTTATTTCCTATTCAAGATTCAAAAATTTTTCAACTGGACACTTTTTAAAATTCGATGAAATTTTATATTTTTATTTAAAAAAAATCATAAATAAAACTAAAATTTTAAATGAAACCCCCAGTGAAAAAATCCAAGTACAACGAAATAGTTTTCTCACGAAATGAAACAACTTTAAGCACTCGGACTAGTGATGTAAAACTATCGACTTTTCACATATCGATAGTATCTATATTTTTAAAACCAACTATCGATACTATCGATATACTATCGTTGAAAAAACGAAAGCCCACTGGGCAGTTCAGAGGATGGGTTCAAACTTTGAAAAATTTTATTTTATGGAGATTAAATGCAATATTTGAAAATTCTCCTAGAAAACGAATAATAACAGTCATTTTTTCCACATTTTACTCGGTTTCCCTATGAAAATGAGATAAAAAACTCAGTGAAATTTTCTAAGTCATACAAAAAGACTGAATTTAATGAGGGAAAATGATAATAATCAACAGATCAATTTATTTGTGACTTGGACTCAAATCCTTTTTCGTTTCAGAAGCTTAAAACCAAAATTTTGTCTAAAAAATTCCGAAATTTTTGATATATCGATATACTGTCGACAAACGAACTATCGATAGACTATCGATAGTCTCGATAGTTTTACATCACTAACTCGGACAAAAAAAATCGAAAATTCCAAATAAGGACTACACTCTAGTGTAGGCATGTCATGCCTTAATCGTGAAATTGCCTAAATCATAAAATAGGCAAGCAAATTGTCTATTTCAAGAACTAGGCAAAATTTATTGAAAGTAAGTTAGCCTTGAATAAAAGTTTAACGAATTGATGGTTGCACAAAAAAATTAATAAACTAATAAAGGAATTTTTAGTCAATTTTTTTCTCAGTCAGGTTTTTTTCAATTTTAAAAAAAATTCTTTGTGTGGGTGTGTGTGTAATCTTGAAATCATTAAACTAGAAATAGGCAAAAGACAGGGAAATGCTATGCCTAATTCATGAATTAGGTAATTTCACGATTTTGGCATTCGCATTTTGCAGCTTGGATTAAACTTGAAAATGTTCGCACAACAGTAATAACAGCTGATCAAGTGGATACGATCGTATGTGGCTACATTGGTAGCTTTTCAGTGTAACAGTTTATTTGCTAATTTTAATCCATTAAACGCGTAATACCTCTCGATATAAAATCGTACATACGAGTATTTACTTTATGGCATATTTACTTTATCGGTTTTTATCCTCTTTACCGTTTGGCAATCCGAAATAAACAGCAATGTCATTTTAAAACTGCCCAAGCTTAAATAACTATATTTTGAAAGCTGTACGAGGAAATAATGTTTATAGAAAACAAATGAAACTGGAAAACCTCGAGCAGAACTAACATAACTTACAGAAAGTTGCCTCTAGTCACTTGTTTGAAGCAAGATATTACCCATTTGAAGGGAAAACTTGACGATTTCGTAGTCTGTAAATACACGTATACCACGTAATAGTTACTTACTCATGCTCTATATAAATGCACCACGCTCAATACAAGCTTAAGCTCTCAGACACGAAGCAATACAATGGTAATGTTCGTGTAATTTTATCAAGTATGGGTTATTTCGGTTGTTAATTCACAAATGACGGTTTTATTGTATCGCTAATCGCATCTTTTGCGAGCTCTTTGATGTTTTTTTCATATAAATTATACAAAGTACCTACCAAAGTTTCGAGTGTTTACCTCTTTGGTTCGTTTGACTTCGTGTTGTTTCGTTTCTCACGACAGCATGAATTACGTTTTAGGTTTTGGGTTCGGTTTTATTAAATTACATTGGAAAAAAAATTCCGTGCGAGGATTTATGCTGCTTTACAATTTGAGAGAGGGAAAAAGTATACGCAAAATACCGAATGGCTATCGATGGAAGGGGGGAGGGATGAGAAAAGCGGAGGGTGAAATTAAGAAAAAACCTTGGGTATTTAAAAAATTACAAATTCGTAACACGAGGACGCCATAAAAAATATCATAGCTCACGTATAGTGTAAGCCTACTTTGCGAAATGATGTTTATAATAAATATGGAAAAAGAAGAGCAGCGAAATGGCAGCGAAAAAAACAACCGAAATGAATTACACCCAATTCTGAAGCTATTTAAAACACAGGCTACGTCCGAAAAGAATTAATTAAATACCGCCCGAGTTTTTTTTCGCGCGCTTTTGAATATTACCCGCGAGTTTTAGATAACGCTCCGCTGGTGATGGCATTGATGCTTCGAACGTGCAAATGGTTCGGCCATCGAAACGTTCAAAAATCATAAAATAGGGTTATTCCATCGTAAATTCGATTGATAGTGAAACACATCACCATGCCAGAGTTCCGTTTCCGTTCGTATGGCCAGAAAAATTCGTCAATCGGCTATAGGAAGTGCCTTTGTACTGTAGATGACGATGACGTAATCGATAGGTCGATCATGGAAGCTTTTTGATGTAATAATGAACGTTCCAGGTACATACGTTAATTCATCGATATGTTATCAAAAAAGGTGATTTCTACTATGTCCTTGTCGATTATATCCTAATTCAATTTTTACCTTAAAAAATGGAAAAAAGAGTCCATTAGGTATTATATCCTAAAAATTTTATAGCGAGTAAAATTTCCCCCCAACAGGGAAAATCAGCCGATTATATCCTAAACATTTTAATGAGACGTACATAGAATACCTACCTACCTACTTGAATATCGCACACTTTTAACCTATACCAGAAGTAATAATGGCACTTTATCACAGGCGTAGTGCCAACGTATAACTCACACAGCGGCAATCACAATGCACCAACTACAAGAAGTTTGATTTTTCAAGTCGTGATACTGGCTCAAATTTCAGGCAAATCAAAAAAGTAAGACTAACATTGTGTACAAAATTTAATTTCCAATCAAAAAGGTTCTCTTCGCTTTTTAACTATCTTGAATATTTTAGGAGCTAAACGAGAAAAACGATAAATTTGTCTATTTTTTTGAAAATTTATTTATTTTTTGGGCTTGAGAGTTGATTGAGTGTACCTAATTTTGAGTACCTAAATCAGGGAAGTAGGTAAATTTTACATCTTGTGGGAAATTCCATTTCCTTTCAAAAAGGTTCTCTTCACATTTGTCTATCTTTAATATTTCCGGCGCTATGGGAGAAGTAGGTACACTATCATATACTAGGTATTTCTCTTGGTCGAAAAACCTGATATGTTTTTCGTTTTTATCCCGTAGAGCCTGAAATATTGAAGATAGGGAAAAAGTGAAAAGAACATTTTTTTAAATGAAAATAGATTTCCTACCAAATGAAAAATTCATTTCCCTGATTTACTCGAAATTAGGTACACTCAATCAACTCTCAAGTCCAAAAAATCGATAAATTTAAATTTCCAGAATGATTATAACTCAGAATTTGAGCCACTATCATTATTGTGGAATGACATTTTTTGTCCAAAAAATCGATTAATTTAAAGAAAAATTTTTGATACCTAAAATAGGCAATTTTTTTTTTAATTTCTAAAAAATGAAACTCGGCGCTTCGCGCCTCGCAAGGGGAGCTTCACCCCCCCCCCCCCTGGACCCCCTAGTTGGCTCTATTTCCACACTACGTTTGAAAGTATGAAACATAGTATATGCTTTTACTCCGTGACAAAATGTCAGAAAGTCACGAATATTAATTTCCATGGAAATTTAAAAATCTAAAAAGTATAATAAATAAAAAAAATTTCAAGTTTCAGAATGTCTGACAAAAAGCCTAAAAGTCATAAAATTTCTAAAAAAAAATTCCAAGTTTCAAAATGTTGGACAAAATGTCCAAAAGTCATAAAATTTCTTTAAAAAATTTCTTTAAAAAAATTAAAAAGTATAAAGTCGTAAAAAATATAAAAAAGACATTGAATTTATAAAAAAATTTCAAGTTTCAAAATGTCTGAAAGTCAAAGTTTCAAAATGTCTGACAAAATGTCTAAAAGTCATCTTTCTAAAAAAATTTCTAAGTTTCAGAATGTCTGAAAAAATGTCTGAAAGTCATCTTTCTAAAAAAATTTATAAGTTTCAGAATGTCTGATAAAATGTCTAGAAAATGTCTATAAGTCATAAAATTTCAAAAAAAATTACGTTTCAAAATGTCTGAAAGTCAAAGTTTCAAAATGTCTGACAAAATGTCTGACAAAATGTCTAAAAGTCATCTTTCTAAAAAATTTTCTAAGTTTCAGATTGTCTGAAAAAATGTCTGAAAGTCATCTTTCTAAAAAAATTTATAAGTTTCAGAATGTCTGATAAAATGTCTAGAAAATGTCTATAAGTCATAAAATTTCAAAAAAAATTACAAGTTTCAAAATGTCTGCCATAATGTCTAAAAAATCGAATTTATTAAAAATTGTCCAAGTTTTTTTATGTCATCCAACCCTAACCTAACTTTTTTTTTTTTTTTTATGGCCCGCAGTTCGAAATTCGATACGGGAAGTTTATTAACAAATAGACGTGCACAACTTACATACCTATAGGTTTTTAAAGTTAAACACATCCCAATGTTAAAACTTTTGGAATGCAAATACTACAGTATAGTATAAATAAATAAATATATCTAGAAAATTAACAAAATTTAACAAAATTTCTTCGACCATCTCTTTTTAAATCGAGTTAGAGTGGGACAATGCTACATTAACTAAGTTGGAAGGGAGAGTGGACAGAATTCCGATCAGAAAACCTAACCCAACTGTCGGATTTTTGTGTCGGATTTTGGTCTCGGATTTTCCTGTCGGATTTTGGTGTCGTTTTTTTCCATTTTGGCCATCGTAAAAGCATATACTATGCTAGGTAATAATTTGTCGCCTTCAAATTTTTTTTTTTTTTTTTTTGAATACCTACTTACTCAGTTGAAAAACATTTTCTTGTTCCAAAAAAATTTTAATTTTTTTCTTCAAAAAAAAAAAAAAAAAAAAAATCTTAAATAGGGAAATTAAAAAATTTCTGACACTGAGTCAATGACTTCAAAAAATGATAATTTTTCTAAAGAAATCAAATCTAGACTTTTTATTCATAAAATGAAAGATTTTTTCACATGAAAAAATTAAGAAATTTTTTCATCTCACAAAAGTTTGAAGATTTTATTTTAATGAGGCAAAAAAAATCAGGATTTTGTGCAAAAAAGTTGAAAGATTTTTTCTTCCATACAGTTAAGAAGCTTTTTCTCTATTTTATTTTTATTTTTTTTTAAATTCGGGAAAAAATTTGCAATTTTTTCTTAACACTTTGACCGACGTAGTGAATTCACTAAATTTCTTTAATTCTTTCACTTACGCCGCATAAGTTCACTGATAAATATGATAACAATTTCAAAATAGCGTGTTTCGTCCCAATGTTGCCAGATCTTTCGGCAAAGTGGCTTTTTCTGTGGAAAAACATCTGTAGAATCGATTAATTTCATCAAAATAATCGTAGAGTGCGTGACTGAACGACTAAACATCCACGTCTAATATATGGCAACGTTGTCTGTGTGCACATACGCACACATGGCGTGAAAAAAGATGAAAAAAATTGTTTTGTGTGCATATATGCACACATGGCGATCAAAGTGTTAAAAATGTTGAGGAAATTTTTTCTAAACACATCAAAAGATTTTCCATCTTTTTATACTTCAAAAATGACAAATTTCCTTATGGTGATATTTTTATTTCGAGAAATTCAGACTGAAATTTTTCAAAATTTGAGCCACTATCGCGATTTGAAAAACCCAAAAGTTGATTAAGTAATTTTTTATCATCCGATTTCCCTACACAACAATCTTATATTGACACTTCGAAATGATTTGAAGATTTTTTTCTGAAAAAAATTCAAAAATAATTATAATTTTTTTAGGTAGGTACCTATTTAAATTTTTTTTGAAAAAAATCAAAAAAATATTTTTTTTAAAATAAGAAATTAAGTACGTCTTTACTTACCTATTTCATTTTTTTTTCAGATTTTCATTTCCAGAATAAATATTTAAAATTTTATTCCAAAAAAAGTTGATAATTTTTCATTTCTAAAAAATGATGTTATTTTATTTTTTTATGAGAATTTATTTATTTTCTAAAAAAATGATATAATAGGTAGGTATGCCTACTTATTTTTATTTCAATTTATTTTTTTTTTATTTGAAAAAATTAAAATTAAATATATCCCACTTTTTTTTACTAAAGTCCAAAATCACGAAAAAAAAATCAAAAATGTTGTGTAAAATACTCAAGATTTTTTTTTATTCAATTTTTTTTATTCTATGAAGACAATAAAAATGTTATTCCCAAAAATTGATTGATAATTTTTTCATCACCTATTTTTTATTACCTAGTTTTAGATTGATTCGAAATGATTCACTGTGTACCTTTTTAGTTGCTTTCTTCTGTCTGTGTAGTCATTTATATAAAACTTTTGCAATATGAATTTTTTTGTTGCAATTTTTCAACAAGAAAAAAAAAACAAAAAATCAATTATCCAACTTTCATGACATCAGGTCTTCTTTCGCTCCAATCAAGTTGGATAATCGAGGTTCTACTGTAATTAGATTCGTTGGTGTTCTATGTATGTCTCAAAAAATGTTTAAGACTTAGTTGACCATTTTTCCCTGTTGGAGGGAAATTTTACTCGATATAAAATATTAAGGATATACGTATTCGACCCAATTTTCTCCATTTTTATGGTAAAGAGGGGAATTAGGATTCAGTCAAGATCTGCTATCACAAAGTAGACTTGAATCATCAAAAAAATCGCGTTTCGCTAACTCGTGTCAATGTCGCAAACCTTCGCCTACTAAAGTAGTAAATTTTTTTTGGACGTAGATTAGCACGCACAAAACTCGTATGATGGCTCCCATATGACAAATATATCAAGTCAGTTTTCGATTAAACGCATCCGAGCTTTGTAATATATCAACGAACTGGCTCAAAGTAAAATAAAAACGATACCCAAACTGGCACTTATAATAATCTAAGGATAAGTCGACTAATATTACGTTTCCATCTCATGTAGGTATCTAAATTCGATTGCTCTATTCGAGGAAAATACTCGTCAGCGGTATTTACGATTTCAATTTAATTTTTTTTTTTTTTTTTTTTCGCTCTTACATCTGGTTACTCTAGATTCAGATTGCCCATTTCCACTCTACTTATATTGAATTTAAAATTTTAAACTGGTTTTTTCGCATTTTTTTTTTTTTGGTAATTACCACGGTAACGTAATGGTAACGTAAACGGTAACGTAATTTTCTAATTACGGTAATCGTGCATCCCTGGACGTGAGTCATATCATAAGGGAAACTGCCAATACTTGATCAGGGTACCAAATGTTGGCCAATTTTCAACCGGTCACAGATTCCAAGGTAATAGACAATAGTCGTTGAGTGCTGCTACCTAGGATAGGGTGTTTGGTAGGTAATAAGCTTTCGAATGATACCAAAACCACCTAGAGATACAAGCCATGAACGTAGAAAGGCAACGTCGCCTTTTCGAGTAGTAGACGGCCGACTTTCCAATCCGTTTTTTGACGATAACTCGGGAAATATTCATCAAATCGAAATTCTGACAACACGCTAACGAAAGGAAATTTTCTGCTCTACAATTTTGGTTCAAATCAATTTTCACGAAAAATGCTTCGTTCGCTCTGAAAATGAGAATATGTGAAAATTTGCATATCCAAGAAAACATTTTACGCTGAGAAATCGAGGTATTTTCGTTATGTGAGTAATAATTTTGCATTTCTTTTAAGCACCAATTTGCAGCATGTTATGCTACTCGTAGATAGAATTTTTACCTGAAAATTTTTTCTGGTATACTGGAAGATTTTTTCTGCAATTTTTCAAATTTTTTTAATAAAATTTCTTCAAATCGAAACTTTTTGCATTTAAATTTTAAAAAAATTATCCAAACTGAAAAGAATAATCAAAATTTTGCATAAATTCGTTTTCAATTGGATATTTCTTTTCAAAAATGTCTTCCTAAAAATTTCCATACATTTTTCAAGAATTCCCAAAATTTGAGTTCCAACCTTTGAGGCAAGGTAGAACCCTCAAGACGAAGTCAATTTTTTTTTTAAATTTTCTGTTACTCCTGATCACAATACCCGTCTTTTGCCCCCTATTACGTTTTCAAATTCCAAAATTTCATTTTTTCGGCCCACCCTAATACCTATGCTTTTACGGAGACCAAAATGGAAAAAAACGACAGGAAAATCCGACCCCAAAAATCCGAGACCAAAATCCAAGACCAAAATCCGACCCAAAAATCCGACACCAAATTGTGTTAGGTTAGGTTACATTAGGTTAGGTTTGGATGACATGAAAAAACAGAAAATTTTTAATAAATTCGATTTTTTAGACATTATGTCAGACATTTTGAAAATTGTAATTTTTTTTTAAATTTCATGATTTTTAGACATTTTCTAGACATTTTGTCAGACATTCTGAAACTTGGAATTTTTTTTAGAAAGATGACTTTTTTTTTTAGAAAGATGACTTTCAGACATTTTGTCAGACATTTTGAAACTTAGAATTTTTTTTATAAATTTAATGACTTTTTGATATTAATTTAGAAATTTTACGACTTTTGGACTTTTTATTTTATTATACTTTTTAGATTTTTTAATTTCAATTGAAATTAATATTCGTGACTTTTAGACATTTTGTCAAAGAGTAAAAGCATATCAAACGTAGTGTGGAAATAGAGCCAACCAGGGGGTTCTGGGGGGCGAAGCCCCCCTGGCGAGGCACGAAGCGCTGAGTTTTTTTTATTTAAATGTTTTTTTATAAAGAGAAGTGCTTTACAGTTGCAGAAAAATTTTCGTCGGAACATTGGAATCCATATCTTTTTTTAAATAAAAATCTCAGAGAAATATCATCAAAAAAATTCTGGAAAGCAGGTATTTCTCCTGCAAAAAGTACTTTCAGAAAATTTTTTCCAAAAAATTCTACCTATGAGAAAAATTCTCAGAGAAAATATATTTTTCCCAAAAAAATCCAATTGAAAGGCATGGAAAACTCGAACCCTTACTAAACAACAAATTCAAAATATTATTGAAAATATGAATTTATTAAATACAATGAAAAATTCCAAACTTGAAAAAAAACAATAATTTTAGATATTTTACGTTATCACGATGCAATAATTTTAGACTTAAGTACCTACTTATCAAAATAATAAAAAAGGAAAAAATACAGCAAAAAAATACAATAAATTTAGACATTTTACGTTATCACGATGCAATAATTTTAGACTTAATATCAAATAAAAAAAAAAAAAAATACAGCACAATCAAGTACAAATACATAAACAAGATAATTTAATAAATAAATGACACAATATCAATGTAAAAACTATCTCACACACGTATAAAAAACACAAAATCAGTTCGTTACTTACAACGCGTCAAAATTCACAAAATATTTACAAAAACACAAAATTTTGATTTTTCTTTCCCTATAAGATAGTAATAAAAAATGCACTTGAAACACATACAATGATAACGATAAATAAAACGTAAATGCTAACTGTGTACACGATCACTTTGATTCTAGGCCTATCATAAGTATCTTCATATGTTCCTCTGGACGTCTTTTGATTAACAGAGAGAAAATACGAGATAAATTTCGAGACCAGAGGGCGTAGATGATTGAATTGAAATGGGTATTGGATTAGGCACTTGAAATGTATGGCAATTTTTTTTTTTTTTTTTTAATTAAAAGGCTTGAGAGCGCAATCATCGACGTCGCAATCTGGTCTCTCAATAGGTAATTTCCCTGAACAATATTAGTTGATTATTTTCTTCTTAACTACTCGGTATCCTACAGGAGCGGAATTTTCTGAGTTCAAAATTAACGTAGGTTTGCTGAAATCGGTACCTTGGGAAACAGCATCTTGGAAAGATCTGAATTGTGGGATAGGTGAGGTGGTACTTTGACCTGCTTCGCATTTACCACATGGGTATGGGATAATGAAGGCCGATGATAGAGCTGGGTTCATTTGTTTCAAGTTGTTAACATCGTCACCAGGACACAGTGGATACAATAAGACTAACAGACCACTGCCACCAGACAGATTGTTAATTGCTTGAATCGGGCTTTGAGTGGTCGTCGATGTCGAACCGCTGGAATCCTTGCTCATTACATAACAAGGACACTCTGCTGGAGTTTGGACTGGAATTGGGTTATAGAAGTTTGGTGCCAGAGGAGCTTGGAAGTTGGTGTTTTGTCTAAATAAACCGGCTTGGTTTTGTAATTGATACGCAGGTTGAGGTATGACAGGTTGAGGTATGATGGAATTTTGCTTATAGTTGAATTGACCAGGCAATGGGTGGGGTTGAGCTATTTGTGGTAAAATCGGAATTGGCTGACGTGGTGCTTGTGGGACTGATTTGAATTTCGGTGGCAGAGTTGGCACAAGAACTGGTAACGGGTTGACAGGTGCTGAAGGTTCTGCAGGGAATCTGATTGATGGCTCATCCGAATCGGGAGAATCGCCAATTATAGGAGAGATGGTATCGGGAGTGATCTCTGGTGCTGGTGTAGTGGGCGCAGGGGAAGCTTCTGTAACAGCTGGTGGGAAAGTACTTTCGTGATTGACGCCTGGGAAGACTTCTTCAATAATTGGTTTTGGTGGTGAACTTTCCCATGTTGGAACTTGATCAGTGATTGGTTTCAATGTTGGCACTTCTTCGGGTGTTGGTTTTTGTGTTGGGATTTCTTCGGGTGTTGGTTGGACCTCTTCAGGCGTTGGTTTTTGTGTTGGGATTTCTTCGGGTGTTGGTTGGACCTCTTCAGGCGTTGGTTTTTGTGTTCGGGTTTCTTCAGTTACAGAAGGCTGAGTAGTTGGTACTTCAACTTCAGTTGTAGGCGAGGGTGATGGAGTTACTGTAGGGAATGAGGTAATTGGTTTTTGAGTAGTTGGAATAGCATTGACGGGATAATACGGAGTGAATTTTTCCGGTGTTGGGTATACCGGGTTGACATTAATGAACAATGGTTTCTTGTATTGGTATTGGTATTGGAATTGGTTCTGAGCTGGCGGAGGAGGCACTGGTATATATTGATTGTTGAGATTGTTGTAGTTGTAATTATTATAACGACCTGGTTGGTATGGTACTGGGGTAGGGAATGCAGTGGAGACTGAGCCACCGCCGAATTGGACTGAAGAACCTGAACGCAAGAGGAAAAATTGGTTAGTTCAAAGGAATTTTTTTTTTATCAAACTCTGAAAATATTGACATGTACCTGAGCCAGCTGCTCCAGTTATGAACGCTGTTGGTGCTACAGGTACAACTCCTTGATTCTTAGATACTGCAGTTTTTCCAGCTCCTCCTGAAAATAAATTTACTTAATGAATCGAACATCGATATCATTGGAAATATATTTTATGAAAATTGGTATTTACCAAATTGATTGAATTGTGTGTATTGGTAAGAACCACCACTTTGAACTCCTATACCTGAGCCAGTATTGATTGGTGCAATTGTTGTAGGAACTACAGGTACAACTACTTGATTTTTAGGTACTTGTACATTTTTTCCAGCTCCTCCTGAAAAAAAAAAAACGCGTAGCAGTCAAGATGCTATTCTCGAGCCAATTTTTTTTTTCTAGTTAGTGTACTCCTTTAAAAACGTTTTCATTCATGGTATTTCAGTTTAAATATCAGTTTTAACTTCAAATTCAGTTTAAAGATGTCAGGTTTTTGTCTTCAGTTTTAGTTCCTGTCTGCATTGAAGATTTCATCTTCAGATGGGGCTCCTCCCCCATACCCCCGTTGGGGACTTAGCCCTCAACCCCTTGTCACTTTCAACTCTTCAGATGGGGGCCAACACACCAAAAAAGGGATTAAAACGTAAAAATTTCTAATTTTATACCCTGTACTGGGGGTCAAATGGGGCTCAAAAGTTGAAATCCCCAAAAGGCACATCAGTGACCTCTACTGACACTACATCCCAAATTTCAACCTTTTAGGTCCTTTGGTTTGGGCTGTAGGCTGTTCAACGCATCCGAAAAGACAGGTTAAAACTTGAAAAATATTGATTTTTGACCCTGTATCAAGGTCAAAAGGGGTTCAAAGGTCAAAACCTACAAAAGGCACATCAGGGGCATGAACTCAAGCTACTATGAAATTTTGGACTCCCTATCACCATTTGGGGGTCTGTAGCCTGATCAACGTGAAAGAAATGACCCAAAATCCACTTTTTGGGCCCTAAAATGGGGTGGGGATGACTTATGGGGCTGAAATTTGTTGAAGGTAATTAAAGTACTCATCTCTGGGGCAAGTTTCAAAAAATTTCATGATTTTGGGGCTCCCCCGCACCCACCTCAAAAAGGGGTCATATCCCCAATTTTTCATGTTTGGGCCCCAAAAATTTTAAGGCATCAATGCCGCTCCAAGGGGACCCCAGATAACGAATTTGACTGAATTCGACTCATTGGACTCCTCGCCAGAGTTCCAAAAGTAGCGGGAAAATTCCTTATATATATATATATATATATATATATATATATATATGTGACTTTTGTTGATCGTCGTCTTTTGGTCCCAAACGTCGAGAAATATGGTCAAAACTTTTCTAGCCCCCTCCTTCCAAATTAGGATCAGACACAATAGCCATTATTTTTTAATTTAAAAATTTGGCTAATGACATAATGAATCGAATCGAACATCGATATCATTGGAAATATATTTGATGAAAATGAGTATTTACCAAATTGATTGAATTGTGTGTATTGATAAGAACCTCCTTGATAAGAACCACCACTTTGAACTCCTTTACCTGAGCCAGTAAAGATTGGTGCAACTGTTGTAGGAACTACAGGTACAACTACTTGATTTTTAGGTACTTGTACAGTTTTTCCAGCTCCTCCTAAAATTCAATTAGTGTCACAATAAATTTATACTATCTATTTATGTCAATAATATTGATGAAAATAAAATATTTACCATATTGATCGAATTGCGTATACTGGTAAGAACCGCCGCTTTGACCAGCAGGAAGTACTGGTAAAACTACTTGATTTTTAGACACTTGTACAGTTTTTCCAGCTCCTCCTAAAGTTTAATATTGATGTTACAAATTTACACAATCAATGTCAATGATAATCATGGCCGGCGCGCGGCGTTTGCCCAGTCGCTCTCGTGCTCGAACAGAGAGCCGAGACATTGGCGAGAACTTGGACGAGGCGAGTGATCCTAGTACACTCTCGCCTGTTATCCTGCGATTCTTTTCAAAAGCTCTCGTCTCCTTTGACTCGCGTCAAAAAACCGCTCGGAAGGCGAGCGTTTTCAAGACGAGGCGAGACATTTCAAGACGAGGCGAGGCGATTGATGCTAGCACTTTCGCGCTCGCCTAGTCTCGCCTAGCCTCGGCGAGAGTGTACAGCCGGCATAAGATTTCTCACATGGTGCGGAGCACAACTTGAGAAATCCCAAACTGCGCAAAAAATTTGAACTCAATGTGTAAAAATTTCACTCAATAAAAAAAATTATATATATTTTTTTTGAGATTTGGGACCTTCTTAAATTTTTTTGAATAGGTAAAAATTTTTTACAATTATTTTGAACAATTTTTTTTTCTTTAATTTTTTAAAATGAAAGTTTTTTTTTTTCAATTTTTCAGAATCAATTTTTTTCTCAATTTTTTAGAATGTTTTTTTTTCTTCAATTTTTTAGAATAATTTTTTTCCAATTTTTTAGAATGATTTTTTCAAATTTTTAGAATGCAATAAGATTTCCCAATGTTTTAGAATAAAAAATTCTAATTTTTTGGAATAAAATTTTCAAGTTCCTATATTATTTTATTATTATTTTTTTTTGTGAGATAGGTAGGTACTTGAGTAAATAATTTCTGATTTGAAAAAAAAATCCACATTTTTTCAATAGGTATTATTTTTTTGAAATAAAAAAGTGATTTCTCGAAACATCAATATGAGGTCGGTCGTAGAGAAAAATAGTAGAGAAACCGGGTAATAAAAAATGAACAGACTTTTGGGCATCGGATAAGCGAGGTTTCGCTTACTTAATGGTGTATTGAAGTCTTTTTTTTTGTGAAAAAATTTACAACATTTTTCACCACTTCCCCACCCCCACAATGTGAGCACCACTTGAGAAAATAATGATCCGCCGGCCATGATGATAATGTTTGATGAAAATAAATATGTATTTACCATATTGATTGAATTGAGTATACTGGTAAGAACCACCGCTTTGACCAACTCCTTTAATCACTGGAGCAGTCACAATTTTTTTACCAAAGTAACCGCTACCTACAAAAGTGCCAAACTCAATTAGAAATATTATGGATACAAATGAAATGATTTGAAATTTATTTATACATACCACCTCCGAATTGATCAGTGGAGTATCCGCCAGCAGCACCAGTCTGTGCTTTATATGCTCCACCAGAGCCAAATTGTCCATTGTATGCTCCACTAGAGCCAAATTGTCCATTGTATGCTCCACCAGAGCCAAATTGTCCATTATATCTACCAGCAGCTCCATAGTATTGACCGTTATTCGATCCTTCCGCACCAAATTGACTATATGCTCCACCAGATGTGTAATTATATCCTCCACTTTGTCCTCCATTTTGCCAAACGGCGGCTTGTCCTATATAATACATTGACATAGTTTTAGATGAATTCAATCGTCACTATTTTTAAATGTCAACTTTGCTCAAATGCCATCAACTAACCAGGATATTGATGTATTTCTTTCACAATAACTTGAGGTTGTGGATAGTAATACCCACCTTGTTCATAGTAATTGTAACCTTGTCCACCAGCAGCACCTAATGACATTGAATAAATGAAATATTGAATTTACTTGATATTCACTTGGTGATGCATGTATAACAACAAATGAAAGCTTACTTGGTTGAGGAGTTGAATAACCTGGTACAAAAGCACTTTGTTGGCCATTATATTGATAATTGGTTGATCCTGGCAAAGGATATACAGGTGCAGGATATCCTGGAGTTCCTGGCGATTTTGGTCCTGGTGGGCACAGATTAAGACAAAGCATGATTGATCATCATTGGAAATAGGTGTCAAAAAATATCAAGTCATTTCAGCTATTGATTTTTCATACCTGGTGGACCATTGTCTCCTGGTGTTCCAGGGGAAGGCGGGCCTGGTGGGCCATTGTCTCCCGGTGTTCCAGGGGAAGGCGGGCCTGGTGGGCCATTGTATCCCGGCGTTCCAGGGGAAGGCGGGCCTGGTGGGCCTAAATTAAGACAAATCATTAATCATCATGAAAATGACAAAGCATATTGATCATCATGGGAAAAAATATCAAGTCATTTCAGCTATTGATTTTTCATACCTGGTGGACCATTGTCTCCTGGTGTTCCAGGGGAAGGTGGACCTGGTGGGCCTAGATTAAGACAAAGAATTATTCATCATGGAAATAGGTGTCAAAAAAGTCATTTTAGCTATCGATTTTTCTTACCTGGTGGGCCATTGTCTCCTGGCGTTCCTGGTGATCCAGGGGAAGGTGGACCTGGTGGTCCTGGTGGTCCTATAGTGTTTTGTAGTAAAAGAAAATTTGGTAATTTGTTCATTAAAAACAATTGCTTTCAAAAATATTTCAATTTTTATGCTCATACCTGGTGGACCATTGTCTCCAGGAGTTCCTGGTTCACCTGGAGTGCCGGGTTCGCCTGGAGTGCCGGGTTCGCCTGGAGTTCCAGGATCTCCTGGTGTGCCTGGTGTGCCAGGGTCTCCTGGAGTGCCTGGTTCTCCTGGTGTTCCAGGGTCACCTAAAAAATGACAAAAATTGATGAATTTTGTCTGTTTTGGCAAGCTATGATCTTTTTAAAGTTATTGATGTCATCATACCTGGAGTTCCGGGATCTCCTGGTGTGCCTGGTTCCCCTGGTGTGCCAGGGTCTCCTGGAGTTCCTCGATCGCCTGGTCCTCCGCGATTTCCATTTGGATCTCCTGGTTCTCCAGGTGATCCTGGTGATCCTGGACTTCCTGGACTACCACTTGGATCTCCAGGTTCTCCTGGCGATCCTGGTGATCCTGGACTGCCGCTTCGGTCCCCGGGTTCGCCTGGTGATCCAGGTCCACCGTTGTCTCCTGGGTACAGGCCAGGTACATAAGGTCTTCCATCGTGGAAGTAAGGTCTTCCATCATGTATATAAGGTCTGCCATCATGTACATAAGGGTTCTCATAGTGTACATAAGGCCTCTCATCAGGTACATACGACCCGTCATTACTTGGTACATACGCCCCGTCATCACGTCCAGGTACAAAAGCCCCGTCATCACGTCCAGAAGGTTTCGGATAGGTGGGGTATGATCCGGAAGCGTCGGCAGAGTCAACGTAAACTGGTACTTGTGGAAGGGCTTTACCTGGTTTTGTTTTCGGAACTACAGACAGGCATGGAAAAAATATGTAAGTTATTTGCTGGAATGTTTAATTGTTGTTTACTTTGCAGATTCGATTCGTTACCTGGGAAACTGGTCACTGTTTTGGTATTTGAGGAAGCTTGTTTATCGATGATAAGGTCAACTTTTGGAACACCGGGTAGGTAGACAATGGTACCATTTGGCGCTCTGAACGAATTACATCCTTTGGGGAAATACAACTGCCCCCATGGAGTAAACTTTCCTATCTTCAGTTTAGAATGATGTTCGCCGGGTGCTTGATTTGGTCCGGGACGTTCTACTTCATTGACCTGAAGCTCGTCTCCGCCATTTTCAGAATGGGTAAAAACTTCAATTTTGTCACCCGGTGTGATGATTCTGTAGCCGTAATCATCGGCTATGTAATGGGTTGCTCGGATGCTGGTGTCATTTTCGATGATTCCGTAACATCCATAAGTCACCCCGTCTGGGCCGCGATTTTCATGATGGAATTGCTGGTCAGGGCCAAGCTCGTAACCGAATACGTAGGCATCTGGAAATATCAAAGTAGATATGATTATACTCGTACCACGTGTATTTCAACACAGCTTCATAAAGTTCTCAATTCCTCATTTTTAAACTGGTAACTCGATATGCGTCAACCAAGACGTAGGTACTCACTGGTGTCGAAATTTTGCTCGTGGTATTGAGTTTTGTTGCTATCTTCGATATCGACGACTACTTCCCTGTTGTAGGCGGTGGGTCGTTGTTGGACATGGGCATTGTCTTGGGCGCGTACCGCTTTTGAACTAGTCAAAAATATCAGCACAGCCTGCAAAACATAAATTCGCATTAAATGATTAATTCGCAATGTAAACCATCCGCATCAAACAGTAATTCGTTTTTTCCAACGCTCGTATATCTTGCTCAAGTAATATTTCACTGTCAAAAGTACCTTCGC
This sequence comes from Balanococcus diminutus, assembly GCA_959613365.1. NCBI lineage: Eukaryota > Metazoa > Arthropoda > Insecta > Hemiptera > Pseudococcidae > Balanococcus > Balanococcus diminutus. The sequence goes on along the minus strand of OY390718.1, from coordinate 34,591,696 downwards.
ACGCGACTTGGCCTAAAAACAACACCTCTATCACAGTAATTAGCTCCAAAAAAATAGAGATGCGCACGATAGTACCGCTGCAATTTTTTTCGTACAGTGGCACGGCCGACTATAGTGTTACCAGCCGGAATATAAGATTTGACAACGCTGTAGCCAGAGGCTGAATTTTTTCTTTTCATCGCAATAACTCAGAAAATATTGACTTTACAAAAAAAGTGCAAGAGACCTTTTTTGAAGGGAATTAAAAATGCTTTCCACTCGTATAAAAATATTTGGATTTTAATGACTTTTGTAAAAAATCAAAAATCACCAACTTTCAAAAAAAACTCAAATATTTTTATATGAGTGGAAAGTATTTTTAATTTCCTTCAAATAAGGTCTCTTGCACTTTTTTTGTAAAGTCAATATTTTCCGAGTTATTGGCGTTATTAAAAAATCAGCCTTCAGCCACATTCCGGCCTGGTAACACTATAGTCGGCCGTGACAGTGACGTATTTGAGGGGAGGGTTTTGGGGTCCAAACCCCTCCCATTATATTTTTAAAAAGCTTTAAAATACCTCAAAAACCTTGCAAAGCAAAGATGCTCATTTTAAATATTTTTTTAAAATTGCGAAAAGTTCTCGAAATACATCCCTAATTCTTCTTAAATTTTCGAAAATGATATTTTTCAAAATTTTCTCAATGTTTAGTCACGATGAATTTTCATAAAATAAGATTGGTCAAATTATTCAATTTTTGGAATGATTTTTCATAAATTTTCAAAAATAAAAATTGGATAATAATTATTCTTAATATTGTATTTTTCAAGAATGGATTTTTCTAATTTTTCAAGTAGATATACCTACGTGATTTTTCTTAAATTTTCAAAGAATAAGATTTTTCAATTTTTTTTAATTTTACAATTTCGAAATTTTACTTACTAATTTTTAATTATCATAAATTCTGTACACTAAAGCACCGATCATGGAAGTCCAATTTTTTTCGACTTCGAGATTTTTATAGTTTATGAACCTACAAGTGTCAAAAGTTCAAAAAACGTAAAAACTACAAAGTTGAGAAAAATGTGACTTCCATAATCGGTGCTTTTGTGTACAGAATTTTCAAAAAAGAATAGTTTAGTCAAATTCTTCAATTTAATATTGAATTTTTTTCAATTTTTTGGAAGATCTTCCTTGAATTTTCTCAAAGAGAAACTGTGTACATTTTTTTGACTATTTTATTTCAATTTTTCAAGGTTAAATTTTTCGTTTGCTTAAAATTTTTTTCAATTTTGAAAAATTATAGAATCCTAAAAATTTTGAAAAATGTATTCTAGAAATATTTCAAAATTGAATTTTTTCCAATAATGTTTAATGCCAACTTTTCTTAATTTTAATTACAAAATTTTCGAAATTTTTCAATTTTTGATATGATTTTTCATAAATTTTCAAAAATAAAAATTAGATAATTTTTTTAATATTTTATTATTTCATCAATGAATTTTCTTCAATTTTTAGAGATTAGGTACTTTGAAAAAAAAATTGAAGATGGATTTTTTCGATTTTCTTTTAAAGGACATTTTTTTCTATTTTTCAAAACTAGATTTTTTAATTTTACCATTCCAAAATTTTACTTATTAATTTTTAATTATGATTATGATAAATTTTCAAAAAAATCAGTTTCAGTCAAATTCTTCAACTGCATTTTTAATTTTTGGGAAGATTTTCTCCGAATTCTCACGAATAGAAACAGCGTGTATTTTTTTGATCATTTCAAGATTTTTTTTGATTTTCAAAAATTTAATTCTAAAAATTTTGAAAAAATACATTTCAAAAATTCTTCATAATTGAATTTTTTCCAATAATTTTTAAGCATGCTTTTCTTAATTTTCAATTAACTACAAAATTTTCGCAATTTTCAAACTTTAGGTAGGACGTTTATAAAAGATACTTAGGTTATTACGTCCATCGGAAAGAACTTTAGATGCAGTTCATTTTGTGATATTTGAATTTTTCTACTTCGTATAAATAATTTTTATTAAATTTTCAGAAGTTTCTTTTTTTTTTTTTGATTTCATTCTTTATACGCCATGCCACTGTTTTCGTACATTTTGGATTTCTTTTTAAAATCAAAGATCCCGAGCAGCACACTCGACAAATTATCGAAATAAAAAATCGACAGAATATCGAATTCGATAAAGTGTCGCGTTAGTTCCGCATAAATCGTGAAATTATCTTTCGATATATCGACAGATTATCGATGAATTATAGTTGGCAAAATCCATCAACAGATAAACTTTCGATAAAATCGAACGATTTTTCTTTTAAAAATCTCAAGATTATAGTTAGATACTTCATCGATAACCTATCTATAAATCGAAAGATAATTACACGATTTATGCGGAACTAACGCGACACTTTATCGAATTCGATATTCTGTCGATTTTTTATTTCGATTTAGTTTCGATATTCTATCGATTTTTTATTTCGATTTAATTTCGATATTCTATCGATTTTGTATTACGATTTTTTGTAGATTATCTAGTTTCGATATTCTATCGATTTTTTGTAGATAATTTAGCATATATGGGTATATGCGAACGCACATTTTCAAGACCGGCTGGCGAGTTTGAAGTCGTAGTTACGCTTAAGGCTGGCGAATTTCGTTCCAAATACAGCAGTTTCTACCAAAACAAGCGTCTGTTGCGAACATCGGAGTTCGTTCGCATAATACGAATTGGATTATAATATTCAAACATCTTATGCAAAATTGGAGAAGAGGGAGGGGTCCAATTGAAATTTTTATAATAACTAAAATTATTTCTAGGACCTTAATTTACAACTTTTGTTTGAAAATTTTTTCAAATTGGCCCCTTTTTCCTCCGCTCCTTCAATTTTGAATAAGTATCAACGGAGTATTATGCAAAATTGGAGGAGAAGGAGAGGTCCAATTGAAAAAATTTTCAAACAAAAGTTGTAGCTTAAAGTTCTAAGAATAATTTTGGTCATTACAAAATTGTCGATTGGGCGCCTCCCTCCCGTTCAATTTTAAATACTAAGTATTCACATAGTAATCGTAGTATTGAACTTGGTAAAATTTTATTTAAGAACAACGATCTGGTTTCAAGTAAAATACCTAGTAAACCAAAAAAACTAGATAACTTGTTTGAAAATTTTTTCAATTTTGATTTCGCATATTACTGTTACACGTAAGTAGGTAAATGCAAAATAATAGAGGCTAGAGATGAGGTCCAATTGAAAAAACATTTCAAACAAAAGTTGTAGAATAATATTCTGGATTTAATTTTGGTTATTATAAAAATTTCGATTTGGCCCTTTCTTCCCATCCAATTTTGAATATAAAGTAGGTATTTTTTGACTAGAAAAAAAATCAATATAGTTTCAACAACTATCGTTACAAAATCGTTGAAATATCGAAGTCGATAAATTTCATATAATGTGTCGATAATATAGTTTTAAATATCGTCACAAAATCGTTGAAAAATCGAATTCGAGAAATTTCAGATTACGTGTCGATAATATAGTTTCAAATATCTGCACAAAATCTTTAAAAAATCGAATTCGATAAATTTAATATTCTTTTTCGATAGTATAGTTTCAAATATCTTCACAAAATCGTTAACAAATCGAATTCGAGAAATTTCAGATTATTTGTCGATAATATAGTTGTAAATATCTGCACAAAATCGGTGGAAAATCGGATTCGAGAAATTTCAGATTACGTGTCGATAATATAGTTTCAAATATCTTCACAAAATCGTTAAAAAATCGAATTCGAGAAATTTCAGATTATTTGTCGATAATATCCCGTGTAGCAATTGTCGACATCGACATTTATGTCGACAAAATTCAGACACATTTTTTTCTCGGTTAACGATGAATTAAAAATGATATTTGAGATTTAAAGTAATGTTCTATGTTAAACATAACTGTTCAATCAAAATTTTTGAATTTTTCTCAGTATTTTCCTATAATTTAGAAAACGTTGTTTTTCTACATAGACAAGTCGATGTAAAAATCGATACTCGATAAACGCATCGACATTTATGTCGACAATTTCTGCCAATTAAATTTACAAATTTTATATCTAAAAAGAACTAAAAACAATTAATAAGAACATTTTAAGCTCAGGAATAAATAATTTTTGAAAGAATCACAAAATTTTCTTATTTTTCAAAGTTTTGAATAATACAACGACTTGTCGAGTTATTGTCGACATAATTGTCGATGGTCGAATAATGCATCGACTTCACTGTCGACAGTGTCGACCAGAGGAATTTTAAGTCGAGATAGTGTCGATGTGATTGTCGAGGGTCGAATAATGCATCGACTTAACTGTCGGCAGTGTTGACCAGAGGAATTTTAAGTCGAGTTAATGTCGATCTAATTGTCGAGGGTCGAATAATGCATCGACTTGACTGTCGACGTCTTGAGAGTGATTGTGATACTCGCAGATAAAGTGTGTTGCGAATTAGTACATAAGGTCTAAGAATCATCTCTATGTTAGTTGGACACTCGCATGTGTCCAGCTACAAAGGTGGCCTCAATGCCGCATATTTGACAAAAAATGTCGAAATGTTGGCTTGAACACTATTTTTGGTGTAATTTTAATATATACTTATATTGAATATTTGACCTTAGCATATTTTTCAAAATCTCACCATTGCAAATGTCGATGTGGATGTCGATATAAATGTCGACACATCGAAATCGGTCACTTTTCGATCGTACATGTCGACACGATTGTGGATGGTTTGTCGAGCTTATTATCGACATGTTTGTCGACCGTCCAAATATGGCTCGACATGACGAGCCATATTTGGACGGTCGACAAACATGTCGATAATAAGCTCGACAAACCATCCACAATCGTGTCGACATGTACGATCGAAAAGTGACCGATTTCGATGTGTCGACATTTATATCGAAATTAGCATCGACGTTGCTACACGGGATAGTTCTAAATATCGTCACAAAATCGTTGAAAAATCGAATTCGAGAAATTTCAGATTACGTGTCGATAATATAGTTTCAAATATCTGCACAAAATCGTTGAAAAATCGAATTCGAGAAATTTCAGATTACGTGTCGATAATATAGTTTTAAATATCTTCACAAAATCGTTAAAAAATCGAATTCGAGAAATTTCAGATTATTTGTCGATAATATAGTTTCAAATATCTGCACAAAATCGGTGGAAAATCGGATTCGATAAATTTAATATTCTTTGTCGATAGTATCGTTGACGAATATCGTCCTAAAATCGTAATACTATCGAATTCGATAGTTTTTAGATTTTTTGCCTATAAAATCGTACAGCTAAATCTGTATCATATCGTGAGAACATCTTTAGATTTTTAAACGATTTTTTATCGATACGTTTCAACTTTCGATATTATTGATCGAGTGTGCTGCTCGGGATATGTATTATGAAAAAAACCCAAGTGTAATGCCATCAAGGCTTCATGGGCGCCGAACTGGTATGAACCTGATACGATAGTTTTTTACACCATTTCCCATTAGAAGATTACGCAGCCTCGTCCGAGCCTTCGAACGGTGTCGATAATTGCATATCGACATTACCTTATAATTAGAGCTGTATATCGTCAATCCGTCTCCTCGTATAATTTAATCCCGATTGCATTACCTACGTACTTCGTGTAAGGAGACAGGAAGGGGACGATGCCCAAAATAAAAATCAATAGGTAGGTAAACTGAACGCACGCTCGTCATTTATTCTCAGGAATTTGCAATAAACTTGTTCAACCACTTTGGGGGATTAAAAAATTACCAAATGGCGTGAGTCTTCAGCTTAAATTTTGGCCAGCAGTGTGTCTGTGGTATTTGCGGATGAACGTGTTAACGAGCTTAACGATTTGGCAGACTCTAAACTTTAATACGCGACCATATGAAGATAAAAACCTACGCTCTGAATATCCAACTAGGTATAGAACAAAACTACCTCGTCTAATGTTTACACCGATGAAAGTATTAAAAGTGAAATTTGTACCTGGAAATGTAAGTAGAATGTGCAGCACGTTATTTTAACTTGAGCAAAAAAACGACACACGAATAAAAATTATTACCAAAGGAACGTATACCTAGTGAAATACTGAGCTGAATCCTCTTAATAGTATACGAATCTTATGCACTAATCATGGATCATTCTTATCTCTCTGCGACTTATCCGAATCTCGAAAATGAATCACAGCAAAACCCCGTCGTGTCGTGATCGCACATCTCAGATTTTTTTTAGGTAAGGAACTTTTTGGCATCACCTCGACAAGTATGCTAATAAGTCATGCAATTTCTCTCAGCATGGTGTATTTTTTGGTAGGCGTTCGTAAAACCTACCTATGTAGTGGTACTTTCGGTAGCATGACGCATTAGCGCAGATGCTCTTCAATTGAAAAAACCCGATTATGTAACTGGCTAACCATCGGATTGCCTTGCGAATTCAGTCTGTATGTCGCTCTTTCCGAAAATTATTTTCAGCGGGTTAATTGCAGGTGTAAATTGAAGTTGAATTAAGATAATTAATACGGCAGAATTGCATTAACAAATTCAACACGTTCGACACCTAATTGTCGTCGTGAAGAAGACCCAGGTACCTAATTTGTGAAATAGTTGCCAAAATGATAGGTATGATGTGCCATTCGTTAACAATTTATAGCACGTTTAGCTTCCGTCGATCACGACTTGAGAAAATATTTTGTGTGGGCTAATAATTAGCGAAATTGTATTATGGATGATAATTTGCCGGCGCGTCGTGTCAAAACAGTTGTGGCGATATAGCTCATTGATAGGGGTTCAGGAGAAGGGTTCCTTTTAGAGGGGTTGGTTTGATTTTGAAAATTAGGTACCTAAATCATGCAATGATATTTTGCGTTTTAAAATTTTTTTTTAATTTTTCGGATTTTTTTTTTAATTTTTAAAATCTAAAACATGAGCTTGAATGCTTAGAAATTGACAATTGAAAATTTTTTGAAATTTTTAAACGTGTTTGATTTCGAAAAAGCGTTGAAAAGTAAGTTTTCAAAAATATTAATTTTCAAAGGTAAAATTTAAGCAAAAAGAGAATTTAAAATTCCATGGATGTAGTATCTACATACTACGAAATTTAAAACTGAACTAGTGTCATTTGTCAAATTCAAAAATTTTGATTTTCAAAAATTCAATTGCTTAAAAATTTAATTTTAGACTTTTCTTTTCAAATTGAAAATTTTCAGAAATTACTGAAATTTTAATTTTCTAAAAAGGATCCAATTGATTTTTAATTATTTCTGAAAATTTGTGACTTGTGTTTGAAATTAAGAATTACATTTTGAAATGACCTTCAAAAAATTTCAATCTGAATTTTTTGAAAATTTTCACCCAAAAAAAATTGAAAAGTCGGTTTTAAAATTTTTTGAAAATTCAATATACTTAAATGCGTCTAATTGCTCGGAAAATCGAAATTGGATTTTTTAACAATCTTTGGTCAATTGAAAATTTCCAGTGAATTTTCAGAATTTTTTTTACTTGCGATTTGATTTTTTTTTCAAGTTTGAAAAATTCTATTTTTGTAATGATTATTTTGATTGTTGAGAATTATGTAAATTTTTGAAAAATGTTCTACAATTCACAGAAAATATGACTAAATACCTTAAAATTGAGGGTTAGATCTTAAAATGGCAATTGATACATGGGAAATTTTCTGAAATTTTAATTTTTAATTTTTCAATAGTTTTAAAAATTGATTTTTTTAATTTCTGAAAGTTCAAAAAAATATGATTCTGAATAATGCTCAGAAGCAGAAAATTAGCTTTTGAAATGACTCTTGACGAATCAATAATTTTCTGAAGTTTTTGGGAGTTCTCCTTTCCAAAAAAGCTTTAAATATATAGTCGATTTTCGAAATTTTTTGAAAATTCAAGACACGTGTCTAGAGGAGATACTATAAAAATTATTACATTTTTAAACTACATTTTTTTTTTTTTTAAATCAAGTTTCGAAATGTCGATTTTCTAAACGTTTTTAGAAATCTAATTTTTCTCATTTTTGAAAATTCAAAACACGAGTTTGAATATTATTTAGAAACTCAAAATTAGATCATGAAATAAATCTCGACGAATCAAAAATTTACTGAAGTTTGATTTTCGCAAATATTTCCAGTAGTCAATTTTTGAAGAAAAAAAAATTGGAAATTCAAAGCAACTTCTAAATGCTTTGAAACAAAAAATTAGTACTCAAGTATAACAGTGTTTAGCGCATCAATTTTTTTTCTAATTTTCAAAAATTTGATTTTCAAAGGAGTAGATAGGTATTAAAATATAATTTTCAACAAAAAAAATTGTAAAGTTGATTTTTGAAAATTATTTGAAATTTCGAGACATGTGTCCGGAGGGAAATTTAAAATTATAGTTTAAATTAATGAATTTTAAAAAATTATAATTTTTCTGAAATTTTTGATAGTTTAAATTTCAAATTAAAAAAAAAAAAAAATTAAAAATCAATTTTCAAAAAAAATTTGAGAAGTATGGATTTAAAAAAAAATCAACATCTTCATAATTTAAAACCTATTGAAAAAAAGGTTTAAAATTTTTCACATAATTGAGTACCTACGTCTTTATGCCTGAATCACTGAAAATTAAAAAAATATAGACATTGAATTCATTTTTGATAAATTGAAAATTTTCTGAAATTTTTATGGGTTTATTTTTTTTTTAATTTTGAAAATTCGAACACATGAGAAATTTTCAAGAATTCAAAGCATGGGTTTAATTGCTTCAAAATTAGAAATTATACCTCGAAGTAAGGTTTTGACATGTTGAAGATTTTTAAAACTTCAATCTTTGAAAAAGTTCTGAAAATTTTGAAAATTTGATTTAAAATTTTTTTCGAGACTTCAAACTAAATATGAACATGCCGAGAAAATTGAGAATTCGAATTGTAAATAGATCTTCGATAAATTAAAAATTTTATAAAATTTTCAAAAATTCGATTTTCAGTAAAGTTTTGAAAAATATTTTTCTATAAAATATTTTTTGGTAAGTAAGTAAGCAGTTAACCACATCCCGTGTAGCAACGTCGATGCTAATTTCGATATAAATGTCGACACATCGAAATCGGTCACTTTTCGATCGTACATGTCGACACGATTGTGGATGGTTTGTCGAGCTTATTATCGATATGTTTGTCGACCGTCCAAATATGGCTCGTCATGTCGAGCCATATTTGGACGGTCGACAAACATGTCGATAATAAGCTCGACAAACCATCCACAATCGTGTCGACATGTACGATCGAAAAGTGACCGATTTCGATGTGTCGACATTTATATCGACATCCACATCGACATTTGCAATGGTGAGATTTTGAAAAATATGCTAAGGTCAAATATTCAATATAAGTATATATTAAAATTACACCAAAAATAGTGTTCAAGCCAACATTTCGACATTTTTTGTCAAATATGCGGCATTGAGGCCACCTTTGTAGCTGGACACATGCGAGTGTCCAACTAACATAGAGATGATTCTTAGACCTTATGTACTAATTCGCAACACACTTTATCTGCGAGTATCACAATCACTCTCAAGACGTCGACAGTCAAGTCGATGCATTATTCGACCCTCGACAATTAGATCGACATTAACTCGACTTAAAATTCCTCTGGTCAACACTGCCGACAGTTAAGTCGATGCATTATTCGACCCTCGACAATCACATCGACACTATCTCGACTTAAAATTCCTCTGGTCGACACTGTCGACAGTGAAGTCGATGCATTATTCGACCATCGACAATTATGTCGACAATAACTCGACAAGTCGTTGTATTATTCAAAACTTTGAAAAATAAGAAAATTTTGTGATTCTTTCAAAAATTATTTATTCCTGAGCTTAAAATGTTCTTATTAATTGTTTTTAGTTCTTTTTAGATATAAAATTTGTAAATTTAATTGGCAGAAATTGTCGACATAAATGTCGATGCGTTTATCGAGTATCGATTTTTACATCGACTTGTCTATGTAGAAAAACAACGTTTTCTAAATTATAGGAAAATACTGAGAAAAATTCAAAAATTTTGATTGAACAGTTATGTTTAACATAGAACATTACTTTAAATCTCAAATATCATTTTTAATTCATCGTTAACCGAGAAAAAAATGTGTCTGAATTTTGTCGACATAAATGTCGATGTCGACAATTGCTACACGGGCATAGATTAGTGAAAATTTTTCGAAAATTCTAGGCATCTTTCCTGGATTTTAAAATTGCATTCGATAAGTAGGTAATACCTCAAATTTATCTTAAAATTATTCAACCAAAAAAAGAATCTGAATGCCTATAGAAACTGAAAATTATACTTAACCTATTTAAAAATTATTAAGAAAAATTTAGTGAAGTTTTTTTTTAGAAAATTTTATTGTCAAAATACCTACTTTTTAACCAAAATTTTTGGAAACTTAATAAAAGGTTATTTTTCGAGTAGGTATCTCTTTTTTTTTAGAAAAAATCCCAGAAAAATTTTGAAGCTCAAAAACAAACTATGAAAGATTGTTTTTCAACTTAGGTAATTACCTATTATTCAGAAGTCAATTTTTGAAAAAATAAAAAAATCAAGGATACCTAATAGGTATTTAAATGATTTGAAATAAAAAATTACATCGATCTTTAAATGCTATTTGATACATTGCAATTTTTTTGAATTTTCTAAACGTTCGATTTAAAAAAAAAAATTAAAAACCGTAGATCAATTTTTTTAATACACATTTTTCGAGGTGAAAAACCTTAACTATCTAACAAATCAACACCTTAAGTATCAAAATGAACTTTTCAATTACTAAAATTTCAACAGCCTATTTGTATAACTACACCCCACTGTATAAATAAGAAACCACAACGACCCATTATAAGCCTAGCTCGAAATTTAAGGCTTTTTCTTCTACGTATACATACAAAAGTTCACCCTATACACCCATGTTGATATAATTGGACAAAATTCAACCTAAAAAAGATTATACGACGTCAAGTTGACGAACCATAATTTCCATGTTCGGTTCCTTGGACGATAGAAGGCGTGAAAATATACGTTTACATTTTTCCGGCATCATAATAGGCAATATGTAATACTCTTCCTTAGCGAATCTCGACGTAACAACGATTTGAATCAACGTCAATTTTGACGACGGAAACGTTGGACATTTTGTGAAAAAATCATTTACAAGTATATCGGATAATAAACCTTTGGACAATTTTTTATACGAGTCAACTGGAGAAATATCATTGGTTTTTTTTTTACAATAAAGTCAGAGGTACCTTTTAAGTATACGAAACTACGAAATCAGAAACACGTAAATGTACATTTTTTAATATGTACGATGCTCTTTGTTCTTCGCATTCTCGAACTTTTCCTACCTTTTTTCCTGTTCTCAGACTATGTTTTTTTTTCTTTTTATGGCCCTCTTCAAAATAACACCCGAATGGAAAAAAGGTATAGGTGACTAAGTTTCTATATTGAGAACAGTAAGCGACCGATATGATCACAATAAAGCACATAATTGAGCAATTATCTACCTTCGTGAATATTTAACTAGATCGAACAATCCAAATTAGATATCGGTACATGTTAATTTCGAAACGATTGAAATATCTCAATGTACTCGATTGCCAATAAACAAAATAATAAATTCTTACAACCCGGAAATCGTCTGGAACAGGAGAAAAAATTCTGCACCGTTTGGCTCCTCTAATTTAAATCATGGTAATTTTTTTCATAGAACGCATCAAACGGATCGTAATTTATTTCAACTTTGAATTACAAGGTATTTTTTTTTTTTTTTTTTTTTTCATGTATAGTGTATTATGACGCACTTACGCTTCCATAGGTATAGGTATATAGGATAATACTTCGATCTGCTATACTAGAAAATCCATCCATCGGTATTCAGAAACTCGTTTAAGGTTTTTTTTTTCAAGGCCGATGCATTATCGTCTCTCCGCACAGAGCGGTTGCCCCCGAGCCCTCCAAGTGGAATACAGACCCAGTTCCTTGTCATCTTTATCGTGAAATTTCACGTTCACGTGTAGAAAGAAGATACCCTTTTCCGATGCGCTTGTAGGTGCTATGATGTAACTCAGCGCACCAAACTCAAGGCGAAATATTTTAAATTTTTGGTAACGCTTTTAGCTCGCGTTATAATGGCTAATCCTGGCGATGGCGACGGTAATTGTTGAACGAATTTTCATGTCTGGGCACCCTGTGCGTAGACTCGATGGTACGTCTAACGCATCCGACCACTTTAATGAATCTAGTAACGCCTACTTAATGGGAATAATTATAAACATGGGTGTGCAAACAATTGCTTGTTTGTATAATCTTGATGTACGGTCGGTCGAAAAAAAAATACATTACATCGCGGTTACATACTTTTAAATTTCACGTGTTTTAATTCATTCCTACGCGCGAGATTCGCTTCGTAAAGATTGTCTAGATCTTTATCAATATATCAACAGATTGACATCGAAAGCTGCCTTAACTACATATGTAATATGTAAAGGGCACGTTGTATGTAGAATTAATTTATGCTTATTTTTCTTCAGATTATTTCCCACTTCAAAGTGCGTGTTAGCGGCGAGTGCCGAGAAATTAGTGTGGAATGTGGATACATTTTTTTCAACCCTAAAAGTATTTTTCATTTAGGTACAATTGAGAGGATTTTTTTCCATAATTCCCCCCTCCCCAAACTGTAATTTTTTTGAGTGCCCAGGAGATTTTTTTTCAGCCTTCAAATAAAACTTTTTAATCTTGAAAAACTCCTTCGAAATATATTTTTGAGATTTTTTTTAATTTTCTGTCAAGAATATTGATTTTTGAATAGCATTTAATTACTTTCCAGGAAATTTTTTGGAAGGATTTTCACTCAGAATATTTTTTTTTACTATCGAGAGGATTCCGAAAAAAAAATCCCCAAAAAATTTTTGGAGAGAATTTTAAGTCAATTGGATTTTTTGTCCATAATATTGGAAAAAATTGTCGAGTATGGTAAGTACTTCTCCCACAAACATTTTTACTTATCGTGTGGGAAAATTTTTTGGACAGAAGGTCTTTTTTATGTAGAATTAATTTTGTGAATTCTGTTAAATATTTGCCTACTATTTTTTTTTTAAATTTTGTTTGCAAACAATTTTTTCGTCACCTTTTTATTCAAATTTTTGTTTTAAAGGAGGATTTTTCCAGAAACAATTTTAAATTTTGTTTGATAGGTAATGAAATTTAAAAAAAAAATGAAAATTTTCCATAGTCTCTTTTACATATTTGAATCATTTTTTTCTGAAAAGATTTTTTAAACGTTTTTAGCTGATTTCTTTTTTGTCAGTAAGTAGGTAATTTGTCTGCCAAAAAATAAAATAAAAATACATATTTCTGTTTTAAAAAAAAATTTTATAGAAAATTTCACGTCAAATACCTAATGAATGATAATTTTTATCAATAGATAATATTTTTTAAGAATTTTTTTATAAAAAAATTTTGAGTATCTAGACCTACTCGAATACTACGAAAAAAAAACATTGGAATAATTTCACTGGAAAAATAATTTTTCCAAGAAGATTTATCATTCATGAAAATTTTTCAAATAGAGAGCCATTTTCGATGTGAAAGAATGTAAATTTTTTTTTGATGATCAGAAAAATTTTTCATCTTCAGAATGTTTCCAAACTTTTTTCAAACTTTTTCTATGAAAAGATTTTTTTAGAAGGTTATTTTTTTGTTAAAATGGTAATTTTTTTCAAAAAAAAAATCAAGAGGATTTTTCCAATAACAATTACTTTTAATTCCATAGGCTTTTATTCACAAAAACAGTTTTTGAATAGATACGAAAATCTTTTTCTCAATCCCCCTCCCCCCAAGAAATCTAGGAATCTTTTTGATATTTTTTTGACAACTAGAAAAAAATTTCTTGAAGGACTATTCTACCAAGATTTTCTTTTCAATTTGAGAAATTCCTTAAATTAGATTTTTTTTTTTGTCATGAAGATTATTTTTCAAATCGGATTTTTTGTTTCCATTTAAAAATATTTTCAAAAAAATTTTGCTGAGAACATTTTTTTTTTTTTTTTTTCAAAAAAGCTTTTTTTACCCACTGATTGCAAATTGCTGAACTGAAAGAATTTTTTTTCAATGAAATTTTCTGTGAAAAAGATTTTTTATCAAATTTACTTTTCATTTTATATTTTAGAACGTTTTTTGTATAATGGATTCTTTGGGTTATGCAGAAAAAATTTTCTAGGAAAAATTTTACTTAATAGAAAAATATTGTTCTCCAAAAAAATTTTTTTTTGGACCGAAGGGATTTTTTCGCTGTGAAATTTTTTCTTTGGTAATCAAAAAAAAATCCAAAATTTTCTTTTCAGATTTGCCTTCAAAAATATTTTTTGCAATTTTTTTTTCTGATTTTTTTTAAGCGGTTGGAAAATAATAAAATTCATCTTCACAATTTTTATCAAATCTATTGTTTTCTGGAGAAATTTTTTATTAGTTTGCTCTTTCTGGATTTTTTTTTATTATTCAAACAAACTTATTTACCTACTTTTGGTGGACAATTTTTCTGAAAAAAAAATTGAAGAAAATTTTTGGCCACGAGGGTTTTTTGCCGATTGGGGTTTATTTCTACTTTTAAGAGAATTTTCAAAGAGGATTGAGAAAAAATTTTGTACCGATTTTTTTTTCATCCCCGAAATCGTTTTTTGATGCTCGTGTATGTACGTAATGGAAAAAAAATTTCAGCTTGATGAATTTTCGTTAAATTTTCTTTTCAGATTTATTATTCTTTAGATTTTTTCTACAAAGAAGATTGTTTTTCAAATGTTATTTTTTTCCAGAAAACCATTTTCACAATTTTTTTGATCTAAGGATTTTTTGAGAGGGGGGGGGGTTAAAGAAAATTTTCTTACTTGAAGAATTTTTTACATGTTCAATAGAATTTTCTGTCAAAAAATTTTTTGTCAATAATACTTTTTTTAATTTTTTTCGCGGGAGAAATTGAGAAAAAAATCATTTTTCAAGAAAATTTATGACACATAAAATTTCTCCATTTAAAAATAATTTTTTAAATTGATTTTTTCACGATTTTATTTTTCTCAAGAAGATTTTCCATATTTTTCCCCCTCCGTAATTCTTTTCTAGAATGCTGACCGCGAACAAAAAATTTTTAATAAGAATTTTATTTGAATTTTCTGTTAAACAATTTCTTTTCGAATTAAAATTTCTGTAAAAAAAAAAAATTCTCTGAAGAAAATCTAGAAATTTTTTTCCAGAGGGAATTTTTTTGAATTTCCAAATAACCAAGAGCAACTACTCTAAACCAAAACAACCGTTTGTTTTAAAAATCTCCTCGCTGCCTTTACATTAGGTATTATTGTTTAATGCGAACTTTACCCATATTATACTAGTAACTGTCAATATGAGCAACTTCAGTTGCAATTTTTCGAATTAAACCTACCAGTATTTCAATAATAACGAACATTCAAACACATTCCCTTTATCGTCCTCCACAACTGAAATATATCGAGTTATATTATATTTTTAGAAAATTTGGAATTTCAAGTATTCGTTTGATACAAACTTTACGAATATTAAACGATCAAAGTAAATCCCCGTTCAACCCTCCTCTCTCACGAGTACAAATATTCTCGCCTATTCAATCTGAATAGCGTAAACAACAAGTAAAGTTGGATCATAAAAATAAGGAAAAATTTGATACACGAGGCAATAACGAATATGTCGAAAGTGCGCGAATTAGTGTACTAATTTTATAACCATAAACTCATTAAACCAACCAAGTACAGATTCAACTATTGCAGCCAGATATTCGATACACAAGTCGAAAAGGCAAAAAGGGGAAAAATAATATATCCCATGATAAATAATTAATTGGAAAAAATGTTCGATTGTTAATTGCAAATTGCAAACGACTACGATATATTTTCATTTAATGTAAAAGTTCGTCAGAGTTGGTTCGAAGCTCGATAACGTATATTCCATATTTCGCAATCGCAGCATCGATAATTATAAATAATCTCTATTACATGTTCGTAAAAGTTAAACACATTCGGCGAATATGGGTGCAGATTTGATGCTAACCTAATCACAAAAGGTCAGACCGATGATTTTTTTAGGTGCATATTTTTCAAAAGATGCATTATTATGCGGTTGAAACAGGTATCATCCGCAAAGGAAGGGGAAGCTGGAAGTAAGATCTAGCCACTGTATTTAGCTCATGGCTAGCTTGTCTGAGTCGAAGGATGGGACTGAGACAGAATCACGTTCAAGGACTAAGTAAGGAAATACTGGACAATTCATTTAGCTGGAAGTCTTTGGAAAAAAGTTGCCGCTGCGAAACACTCGTCTGAGTATTTTAAACGGTCAGTCAGCGACGGCGAGAGGGGGTTGCAAAAGGTGCTGTTGCACCGAGCCCGAATTTTTCACCAGGTTTCGATCAAGGGACTTTTATACCTAGGTATTACTTTTTTTGAGAACAAAAGTATTAAAAAATAATTTTTCTACTCCACAAATTGAGACCAAAAGTTGACATTTTTTTCTCTAAAAGTAAAGGATTTCAAAAAAGAAATCAGAAACAGAAACAGCTTTTTTCGCATAAAAATTGAGAGATTTTACCTACTCCAAAACAATTTTTAATATTATTTATTCTTAAAAAAATTGTGATTTTTTTTCTCGAAAAAAATTAGGAGATTTTTTAATCAAAAAACTAATCACTAAAGGATTAATTTTTAAAATAATAAATAATGGGATTTTTTCCTCTAAAAAGAAATAACTTATTTTTAAAAAAATACCTACAGATTTTTCCACGAATAATTGTAAAATTTTATGTTAATATTTTTCAATGGATAAGACGGAAAATAATTGCTTTTTTATCAAAAAAGTGAGAAATTTTTTTAATAGGTACAAAAAGTTGAAAAATTTAGGAATTTTTTCTCAAAAAAAAATATAGATTTTTTAACCAAAAAATAATAATTATAATAAGATTCTTATTTTCAAAAAAAATTATGACCAAAAATCATGATTTTTTTTTCTCCAATTGTGAAAATATTTTTTCTGAAAAAAACTGATATTTTTCCAAACAAAAATCAAGAGATTTCATACAAAAAAAATTAGAGTTTTTCCCACAAAATTGAAAAATTTAATTTAATTTTTTTAAATGGATAAGACGAAAAATAATTGCTTTTTCTTCAAGTTGAAAACTTTGGGAATTTTTTCTCCAAAAAACTTAAAAGATTTCTTTAATGTAAAAAAAAGAACTAGATTCTCATTTTCAAAATAAATTATGACCAAAAATCGTAATTTTTTTTCTCCAAAATGGAAAATATTTTTTCTAAGTAAAGATCAAAAGATTTCATACTTCAAAAAAAAAATTAGTTTTCCCCGCAAAATGTAAAGAATTTTTTTTTTTTTTTGATGGATAAGACGAAAAATATTTGCTTCGTCTTCAAATAACTTAGAGGTTTTTTAATACAATAAATTGAAAACTTTGAGAATTTATTCTCTAAAGAAATTAAGGAGATTTTTTTAATCCAAAAAAAATAAGGTACCTAATTACCTATAACCAAAAATCATGATTTTTTTTTCTCTAAAAGTAAAAATATTTTTTCTGAAAAAAAAACCTGAGATTTTGTTCTGAGTACAACTCACGAGATTTCATACTTTTTTTACTCTGAAAAAATTTAGGAATTTTTCCCAAATAAGTAAGAGATTCTTCCTGGAGAAATTTTTTACAAAAAAAAAAAAATGAAAAAAATGTTTTTCACAAAACAAAACAAAATTCTGCACAAACCCCCAAACAATAAAAGACTATTTTTTTCAAAGAAAATTGGGAACAAAAATCGTGATTTTTTTTCTCCCACTAATTTCAAAAATAAAACAAAATAAGAAGAAGAATAAAAATATGACAAAAAATTGAGTTTTTTTTTCTACAAAAAAATGAAAAAAATTTTCAAGTTGATTTTTTACTCCAAAAATTTAGGTATTTCTTCCTCCAAGAAGTAAGATTTTTTCTACAAGAATTTACTGGAGTATTTTTTCTTACAACACCAGAGAAAACATTTTCACTTCAAAAAAAAAAAAAAATTAAATTGAAGTTTGTTTTTCTCTAAAAATAAGGAACATAGGTATCTTTTTAAAAAACAATTGAGTTTTTTTTACTGCAAAAAATTGGTATTAAAATTTTTTTAAATTATATTAGGTAAGTAAGTACATTTCTTTAAAAAATTGATTTTTTTAAAATGAGACTTTTTTTTAGCAAATTGTGGGATTGAAAAATGTAGGTTGTGAAAATTTTTTCAGTCGTGTCAAAAAAAAAATTGAATAACTCTCATCAGAGAAAGTTCTAAAATGAGTAAAAATGCCCCGCAAAATTATTAAAGGTCCGTCAATTATTAAATGCGATTACTTTTGGCCACCACCACGTTTACTCAGATGATTGGAAACAATTAATTAAAATGAACTCTACTGTTAATTTATATGTAGAAATGACATCTCGTTAATTCGCAAACGTAACAGGAGAAATTATACGAGATGGTTTTTCATTCAAAAGTTCAAGTATTTCCAAATCGTCTTCTTGGTTTTTTGAACTCGTGTCAAAGGGCGTAGGAGTTGGTAGGAATTCAATTTATAGCTTTGTTTTTTTATCGCGGATTATGCAGAATCTGGATTATGGATTCTAACATTTACTTCTTTAAAAAAGGTTTAGAAATGTTCTGATCAATTATTCTGAAAGGTTTATCAAAAACAAAACAAAAGAACACAATAAAAATCCATAATCCACTTTCATAATCTATTCATCGAGCAGATTATTAAATGGATTCGCACAAACCCTCACAATCCAAAATCCAGATTGTGCATAATCCGCGATAAAAAAAACAAAGCTTATAATTTGAGCAACCGTTTGGCAAATCTCAGCCGAAAATTTCTTTGAAAAGTCATCATCTCGTCATCTAAGAAATTCAAATAAACTGGCAGAGTTTTGTGGAAATTTTTCCTTTGATTATTTTTTTTTTCAACCAAAAAATTTAATTTAATTCAAAATTGTCTGGAAAGTACATACCTATCGACTTGATAAAATCAACTCGCGAAATTATCGAAATATTTGCATATCAATTACTGAAAACCGAAAACCGAGGAAATATTCATCGTACCGGATGGAAATACACGATAAAAAAAATCTGCAACCTACACAACCGCGGAGGAAAAATGTTTACGACCCGGATTCATTATCATTTTGAACATTACTATGATAATATTTTACATATATGAATCGACAGTATATAATTGGTTACATAATACACCAGATTGTCCTATTCATAGACTCGTCTGCCTGGATGCTTTTCATCAAGTACCAATTTGTACTCGTATCGTCTTATATACTGAACGTAATAAACGATAAAATGAAATATCTACTATTGATTTACTCTCTTAAGGCAGCTCGAAGGGTATTAATTTTCATTAAGCATGTCTATGATGTAACTCGCATATAAGGTACAATAAAAATTACCACTTTAGCACCACGTATCATTAATTTTCTTACAGATACTGAAGAGAGACTGCCTGGAACTGGATCAAGCCAAGTTCACGAACAAAGCGATTACTTCATCTGACCGGTCAAGTTATTTTTCAAACAAAAACGCTCGCACCTCGTCATTGTTCTCGAGTATCTCTAGCTGGCCAAAAGCGCTCGAAAGTGGAAAAATTATCCATAAATTAATGGAAAGTACGCACCTAAAGCGAGAAAATCCAGAAAAACGGAACATTGACCTGTTCCGGAGTCTATGAAAGCTCTTTAGTTTTGAATTGAAACGCGCTCGTGTAATAAATATCTGCAGATTTGTACATTCAACTCTATTATTGTGCGAGTTTACGATGTTACAGTTGAAATATACGAGTATATGACGTATTTTTGTCTATTTATCAAAGTAACGCCTTATCCTGTTCTTTTGTATTTTTCAGTAAAGAAATTCAAAAGGATGTGAAAAGGGATTCACTCGAGGTAAAGATATCAAAGAGGTGTAATAGAGAAAAGCTTTGAATTTTTCAGAAATGTTTTACTATCAATTTAACTAGTTATTTTTTATAAGTTTCATTAAAATTAAAAGACACCCTTATGGGTCGTTCGAAGGTGGAATTTTATCTTAATGGAGATCTACGAGTATGCTCTTGCTGGAATGATTTTGAATAAAAATGTTAAAAAAATTACATTACACGTGCCGTTTTATTTCAACGTTGTTGTTATTGTTGATAAAAAAATTAATTTTCATGGAAATATAAAAATATATAAAGTGTAACAAAATATTGAAATGTTGAAATAACAAAACGTAATTTTCATGGAAATAGGAAATTTTAAATAAAATGTCTAAAAATCATCCCAAAAATTGAAAAATTTCCATGTTTCAGAATGCCTGACTAAACACAGAGTATAACGTGACCTAAACCTAACCCAATTTGGTGTCGGATTTTGGTCTCATTGGAGAACACTGGGACAGCAGCTCAACAAAATATTAAACCTACTTTGGAAAAAATGATTATTGATTTCGTATTAGTTGAGGTTCAGGTAATTTTTGAGTAATTTTGTACAAGTTTGCTATTATTATTTTGAGCTCGAAACAACCTCATAATATGCTGGGGATTAGAGTGGAGCAAAAGAATTGATGTTCTTTGATTTTGCTAATTTTTTTATCATGTTGTTCTGGCATTCTTTTACTATTAAAAAAATGGGTATTTTTTTCACTAAAAAAGATGGACTTTCATTTACTACAAAAAACAGACATTTTTTCACTACAAAAAAATGAACATTTTTTTTTCATTACAAAAAATGAGAATTTTCACTGCAAAATATGGACATTTTTTCACTACAAAAAATAGGAATTTTTCAACTACAAAAAAATGAGCTATTCTTTAACTACAAAAAATGGGCATTTTTTTTTCACTACAAAAAAGATGGGCATTTTTTCACTACAAAAAAATGGGTATTTTTTCACTACAAAAAAAAGGGACATTTTTTTACTACAAAAAATTAGAATTTTTCACTACAGAAAATAGGAATTTTTTCACTACAAAAAAATGGACATTTTTTCACTAGGTACAGAAAATGGGAATTTTTTAACTACAAAAAATGGGAATTTTTCAACTACAAAAAAATGAGCTATTCTTTAACTACAAAAAATGGAGATTTCTTCACTTCAAAATGTGAGCATTTTTTCACCAGAATCACTACAGAAAAAATACATTTTTCACTACAAAAAAAAAAATGGGCATTTTTTCACTACAAAAAATGAGCTATTCTTCAACTACAAAAATGGACATTTTTTTAAAAATACTATAGGTAATTATGTTTTTACAGAGACCAAAATGTAAGAAAACCACTCCAGCTTTTTTTCGACAATAACTTTGAGAAATTTGTTCAAACCCATGAAAGTTGAAATATATTTTTGTTCCAAAATTTTTTTTAGGTAAGTATTTGTTTTTCGTTCAAAATTGAAGGAAATACTAGAGGAAGAGGTCTAAATGTGAACTCCCCCTGGTAAAGTGGCACCCCGTTCTGTTCAGAGTGTTTATGAGTGAACTTGGCGGGAAAATGGTGAAGCATGTTTTGATGGTCTAAGGAACGAATACCATCCTATTTTCAATATTTTACCTGTCGTTGTTGACAACGTTATCGTTGTTTTAATTTTTTTGCTGTTTTCAAAGTTTTTTCACATGATTATAAAAAAATTGGTTTACCTAGCAATTGTCCACCGATTTTCACAAAAATTTGTACATTTGGTGTACAAAGACGACTCTTCAAGATGAGCTAATCGTATTTGAAAAAAAATTGCTAATTCACTTCAAAAAATCATAGAGAAAATATATAAAAATGTCTTGAACCACCTTATGAAAAAAATGAAAAAAAAATTAAGGAACGTATTCTTTACTAACGTCTAGTTTGATTGTTTTGTTTACATTCATGGGGTGCAACTTCGATAAATTTTTACCAAGTTCAGTGCTCCATATTCCTTTATAGTCAAAATTGGAAGGGAGGAAGGGGTCTAATCGAAATTTTTGTAATAACTAAAAGTATTTGTACAACTTCAAGCTACAACTTTTGTTTGAAAATTTTTTCAATCGGGCCCCTTACCTCCCCCCTGTTTTTAAAAATGTATTTGAAGGAGTTGGATTATCCAAAATTGGTGGGGAGGGAGGGATCCGATTGAAATTTTTGTTATCACCAAAATTATTCCTAGTACTTCAAGCTACAACTTTTGTTTGAAAATTTTTTCAATCGGGCCCCTTACCCTCCCCCTGTTTTCAATAATGTATTTGAATGAGTTGGATTATCCAAAATTGGAGGGAGGGAGGGTCCAATCGCAATTTTTGTGATAACCAAAGGTATTAACGAAACTTCAAGCTACAACTTTTTTTTGAAAACTTTTTCAATTGAGCCCCTCTCTCTCCACTTATTTTGCATAACACTCCCAAAATACTAATTAAAAATTGAAGGGGGAAGGGGAAATGGGTCCAATTGAAAAATTTTTGCAACAAACTTGTAGCTCAAAGTTTTAGGAAAAATTTTGGCCATGACAAAAGTTGCGATTGGACCCCTCCCTTCCCTCCAATTTTGGATAATCCAACTCATTCAAATACATTATTGAAAACAGGGGGAGGGTAAGGGGCCCGATTGAAAAAATTTTCAAACAAAAGTTGTAGCTTGAAGTACTAGGAATAATTTTAGTGATAACAAAAATTTCAATCGGATCCCTCCCTCCCCACCAATTTTGGATAATCCAACTCCTTCAAATACATTTTTAAAAACAGGGGGGAGGTAAGGGGCCCGATTGAAAAAATTTTCAAACAAAAGTTGTAGCTTGAAGTTGTACAAATACTTTTAGTTATTACAAAAATTTCGATTAGACCCCTTCCTCCCTTCCAATTTGGACTATAAAGTATTATGTAGCACTGGACTTGGTAAAAATTTATCGAAGTTGCACCCCATGAATGTAAACAAAACAATCAAACTAGACGTTAGTCGTATTCTTTTGGTTAACATTATAATTTATTTTTTTTCAAAACCTCTCAAAGAGTTCAAAACAAAATTTGAAATAATATTTGGAGAAATTTTTGATTGATATGTCTAAAAGTCATAACATTTATAAAAGATCTTTTCTTTAAGAAAATGAGAGATTTTGATCCAAAAAAATAGGAAGTCATTTTGTTCCAAAAAATTAGGAATTTTTTACAAAAAAAAAAAAAAAAAATAGGAATTTGCTCTTCAAAATTTGAAAATTTCCCCCTAAAAAACTAACAGATTTTTTAAAAAATTGAAACAAAAAAAATCAAGGTTATCCACTTTTAAAAAATAAAAAAATGTTTTTTCAAAAAAAAAAAAAAAATTTTCATCAATTTTTTTATGCATTGTCCAAAAGTTTGTGATTTTTTTTTTTTAGAAAAATTTTTTTCTAAAAAATTACCATTTCTTTTACCCTTCACCCCACAAAAATTGGATTTTTCCTCTTAAAAAATTAAGAAATTTTTTCATACTGATTTTAAACAACTAAGATACTGCGTACTTTTTATTCTAAAAAAAAAAAAAAGTATTTTTCTCCAAAAAATTGATAATTTTTCCATTCTGAAAAATTCAGAGATCTTTTTACCAAAATAACTCGTCTATTATTGGAGTTTTCTACAATGCAGCCTTTTTATTATGGAAATTTAGCCTGGCTCGAGCACCCGAGCTACTTCATGGGTCTCCGCCTCTCCGGCCATGAAAAATACTTTTAATAAAGCCGATGCTGAGGTACCTAGCTAACATCGTACATAGTAGGTATAATGAATTGCGAGTGTGAGTGAAAAAAGACTACGCCTATTGGAGCGGATTTTTAATTATGCTCTTTGGTCCTTTTTCATTATTTAGAGTAACCTTGGCCAACATCGTTTTAAAACTTTACCCATAACAATGCGTTGCTAAAGTCCAGACTTGAAAATAAGAGCCTTTGTATTGTCATGCCACATGTACCAGTACTCGAGAGTCAGACTTTATGATTCTACTCTTGCAGGCCTACACAGACATGTATGTACTTACAAGGCAGCTGTGATAAGTTTAATCGTGTTGGCGCTTGTAAAATGCAAATTAGTTCAACGTGTGTTTAATGCTGGTAAAAACAACTTGTAATTTTGTCTCTTCCCGTATGTCATTCGAAATTGCGTATCTTTACTTGTTTTTTCTTCTTTACCCCTCCCCCTTGGTTTATTTTTTACCCAGCAATGGTACGTTTTCCACCAGGTATGTCTTCTTTTTTTTTTTTTTTCGTTTCGCGAAATTCACGTAGGTACATCTTGAAAGTTTATAGGTAGCGAAAAGAGGTGATGGAATTAGGCATCGCCATATTTTTTTTACAGCAATTTTCAACTCGAGAGGTGCTCGAGCTTGGCACGTTGTACCACGAAATAATTAAATTCTGGAACCAATTCACGTCAATTTGTTGCCAGCTTCAACGTCGAGTAGCTACCGTATCTCGTATAAAAAATTTTATCTCAATTTTAATTTTTTCATTCTGTTTGTTAAAAAGTACACAAACATCTTGCCACGAAGGCCGAGACCGCCGAATGTTTCAAATTTTATAAACGCTGAAAAGGCGCAAGCAGCTCGTCGAAAAGTAACGTTTATTAGTAAATATCAAATTACCTATCTTCAAAAAGCTATTTCGCTGTCGTTATTTTCACCCCAAGAGTATTCTTCCATCTACTCTGGATGGGGTTATTTTTCAAAAAATTCGATATCGTAATTTCTCATTCGAGTCTACTACGTATTGGTACTTTACGCTTCGATAACAACTATCGCACGAATTCTTCTTTTTTTTTCAACTTACTTATCTCATTCCCTACTCTTTCTTTCGCTCTAATATCACTGAATATAGGTACGCGTTTTTTTTCCTAAATTCAAGCGACCTCGAAAAACCTTATTTTTTATATTCTGTATCGAAAGGTCATCCAGTTTGGATGATGTTTTTTTATATATTATTTTAAACTTAGGTACGCGCACGTATTCGTTATTTTAACAGGTGTAATCGAATTCTCGCGAAAAGTTTTCGATTTGTTTTCAAATCAATGTTACGAAATAAAAAGTTACCCATACATGGCGAGTGAATCTTTCGACTTGAATTCCAGCTTCCCTATTTCCCCCTCTTGGTCTTCTACATTCCGCGGAATAACTTCATTCGCGATACATGCTTTGTAAATAACTCGTTCCTAACGAGTAAGAAGTACTTATAGAAACTAAGTTTAGTTAAAATGTTTCCGTATAATTTTGCCATAGAGAAGTCATCATCGTCTGCGATGGTTTTCGCAAATTGCTGAATCTCGATGAATTGGGTCAAGAGTGTCTGAAAATGGGTACCGGGTACCTGTTGCATCTTCGTTTATATACTTAGAAAAGCTCGTATCTCGAGTATATTTTCGAGTGCAGTGAATGATTTAATGTAACTACAATTCCAAATGCTCGCTGATAAATTGAAGCACTTTGGTTGGAAATCACTTTAAATTATGCGACGCATTGACCGGCTTCGTGTGTTCTTTTACGTTATTCCTTGCCTTGTAATTTTTCCCCCTTAACTTGATTTTCATTGTGATGATAAAATGTATAATATGAAAGAATATGTTGTTGTAGGTTATTAAAAAAATGAATGCTTTCTAAGTGATGAGTGAAATGTGATTGCTTTTATGTACCTACTTACGCGTCTATTATGTCTCCTTTTTGTGAAGATGAGAGAAAGAATTCAATTTATTCAAATGCTAGCAATTTTGAAAGGTCGAAAAAGTGATGAGATGTTTTTAGAAGTTCATCTGATTTTTTTTTCAAACTTCAATTTATTTTTAGTGAAAATTTTCAATTTTTTTTTTTTTTTTTGAAAACACCTATAGGTACTTTATAAAAAAAGTTGTAAATCAAAAAATAAATAAATTAGTTATATAATTATTTTCTTTAAAAATGAATTTTTTCAATTTTCGAAGGAATTAGGTGAAAAAATCATATATATATACATATATAAAATCGATGAAAACATTTCTCATTTTTTTTTTTTTTTTTGGAAACACATCTTTTAATTTTTTGTAAGTAAAAACCTTGATTTTTGTTTCAATTTTTTTAAAAATCTGTCAGTTTTTTTAGGGGAAAAATTTCAACTTTTTGGAGAGAAAATTCTTTTTTTTTTTGTAAAATTTTTTTCATTTTTCGGAGCAAAAAGACTCCCCATTTTTGGAAGAGAACAGCATTTTAACTTGATTTTTTATTTAAATCTTAATTTTTTCTAGATTAAAGTCTCTCATTTTCGAAAAGAGAAGATCTTAATTTTTCTTTAAAAATCTTGACTTTTGTATAGCAATTTAGAAAAAAAAAGGTATATGTAAGTTTCTCGAGAGAAAAGATCTTATAATGCTTTTGGAGATCAATTTTTTGTGATAAAATTCTCTTCGGGCAAAAATATACTCTATTTCAGTTTTTATGATTAGCGAAAAAATCTTTTCCCGAGCAGCACACTCGACAAATTATCGAAATAAAAAATCGACAGAATATCGAATTCGATAAAGTGTCGCGTTAGTTCCGCATAAATCGTGAAATTATCTTTCGATATATAGATAGATTATCGACGAATTATAGTTAGCAAAAATTTCGAGATTATAGTAAGATATTTTATCGATAATATATCTATAATATCGAAAGATAATTTCACGATTTAGGCGGAAATAACGCGACACTTTATCAAATTCGATATTCTGTCGATTTTTTATCGATTTTTCGTCTTTTACTAGCTTCTTTCTATAATTAAAAATCATTAATTAGCATAATTAATACATTAAACTATGCCTACACACATTATTCATGTTACGGTAAGAGGATCATTTCAGAAAAAGTCAAAAAAAATTATAAAAAATCTGCCACCCGTGGGGCTTGAACCTTCTACCTCCTGCATGGTAATCCTCTTTCTTAACCACTATGCCATACCTTATCGTTGAGGAATTAGCAATAAAACGCTTATAATAGGCAGTTTAGTACTTCCAGACGTGTTGGACTTAGAAAAATTTTCACCAATTTGGAAATAATTTCAAATATCGTCACAAAATCGTTGAAAAATCGTTCGACAAATTTCAGATCATTTGTCGATAATGTAGTTTCAAATATCGCCACAAAATCGTTGAAAAATCGAATTCGAGGAATTTCATATCACGTGTCAATAATATAGTTTCAAATACCGTAATAAAATCGTTGAAAAATCGAATTCGAGAAATTTCAGATTACGTGTCGATAATAAAGTTTTAAATATCTTCACAAAATCGTTAAAAAATCAAATTCGAGAAATTTCAGATTATTTGTCGATAATATAGTTTCAAATATCGTCACAAAATCGTTAAAAAATCGAAATCGAGAAATTTCATATTACGTGTCGATAATATAGTTTCAAATATCTTTACAAAATCGGTAAAAAATCGGATTCGATAAATTTAATATAATCTGTCGATAATATAGTTTCAAATGTCGTCAAAAAATCGGTAAAATATCGAAGTCGAGAAATTTCATATAATCTGTCGATAATATAGTTTTAAATATCTTTACAAAATCGTTAAAAAATCGAATTCGATAAATTTAATATTCTTTGTCGATAATGTAGTTTCAAATATCTGCACAAAATCGGTGGAAAATCGGAATCGATAAATTTAATATTCTTTGTCCATAGTATCGTTGACGAATATCGTCATAAAATCTTAATAATATCGAATTCGATAGTTTTTAGATTTTTTGCCTATGAAGTTGTACCGATAAATCTTTATAATATCGTGAGAACATCTATAGATTTTCAAACGATTTTTTATCGATACGTTACATCTTCCGATATTATCGATCGAGTGTGCCGCTCGGGTTTACTGAAAAATTTCATTTTTGAATAGTGGGTTGAAAATATTTTCCTTTTTGCGAGAAAGCATAATTTCAATTTTTTCTAAACAAAAAATAATACAAATAGGTACCTACTACCTACCTAATACTTACCTAATAAAAAAATTGAAATTTTTTTAGCATAAAATATTTTATATGAATTCTTACTTACATCAAATTCATTTCAAGAAAAAATCGTACCTATTTAATTTTTTCTGTAGAAAAATACTCATTTATTGTAATTAAAGTTTCTGTTTTAAAGAATTTTTTTTTCAATTTTCGAAGGAGAAAGATTCTCAACTTTTTGGAGTTGACTTGTTTTTCAATTTTTATAGAACTAAAAAATGGAAACTGATTTTTTAGCAAATTATTATGGAATTGGAAAAGTTTGTCAATTTTTCGTTGAGAAAAATAGTTTATTTCTGTAGTAAAAAAATATTTCAATGGATTTGGAAAAATTCCTTCAATTTTTGAGGTAAAAAATTCTACAATTTTTTTGCAATGAAAATTTTCTAGCAGAAATATTTTCTAATTATGTACTATTGAATTTAAACAACTTTTACTTACTGAATTTTTAAATAAAATAATCTCTAGTAAAAATCTTTCAATTTTTATAAATTTCCTAGCAAAAAAACTTTCAACTTTTATGGAATTGGAAACGTTCTTCAATTTTATAAGAGAAAAAAATATTCACTAGGTACTCGTAGTGAAAAAAAAATGTTAATTTTTTGTAGTAAAAAAAAAAAATGTACGTACCTAGTAAGAAAACATGTGTAGCTATTTTTTGTAGTACAAACAAAATTTTCATTTTTTGTGGTAAAAATATTCTCATTTTTTTAGCAAAAGAAAAGTCTAATTTTCATTAATTTGGAAAAAATAATTTTTTTTAGAGTGAAAAAAAGAAAAAAATCATTTTTTTTAGTGAAAAAAAGAAAAAAATCATTTTTTTTTAGTGAAAAAAAGAAAAAAATCATTTTTTTTTTAGTGAAAGAATTCCTTTTAAAGTACTTCAATTTTTGGAGTAAAAATTTTTTAGCAGAAAAATCGAATTATTATGGAATTTAAACGAAATACTCGATTTTTTTTAGAGAAATAGATCTCTCAATTTTTATGGAACTAAAAAAAAAACTTAATTTATTTAAATGAAAAATTTCTAAATTTTTATGGAATTGAAAATACTCTTCAATTCTTTGGGAGGAAAAAAATGTTCATTTTTTTGTTTTTTAAAAAATTCCTAAATTTTTGGGAGTGAAAAATTTCTCAATTTTAATGGAATTAAAATTACTCCTCGTTTTTTTAGAGAGGAAAAAAAATTTGTACCTATAATAATAGGTAAAAAAATTATAAACTAATTTTTTGTTCAATTTAATTTTTGTTGTGAAATAATTCTCAGTTTTTTTGTAGCAAAACAATCTAAATTTTTTAAGCAAAAAAATCTTTCAATTTTTATGAAAATGAAAAAATTCCTAATTTTTTGGATTAAAAAGAAAATTCTCAAGTTTTATGAATTTTTTCAATTTTTTCAAATGAAAAATCTACCAGTTTTTATGGAATTGGAAAAATTCCACAATTTTTTTGATAAAAAAAACTTGATATTTTTTTGAGTGAAAAAATTCCTCAAGTTTTTTGGAGTAAAACATTTCTCAATTCTTTGGAGCAAAAGAATTCCTCAGTGAATTTTTTTGGAATAAAAATATTTTTCAAATTTTTGTAGTACGTAGAAAACCATTCTAACACTCGACTTGGAAATTTTTCAACTAGTCACTCCCACGCAGAGAAAAAAAAATCTAGCTCTAAACCAGAAAATTCCAAGCTGCTGACCTTGGTACTTTTGCAGATAAATTCTCGAGCATCGATCATTCGCCAAATATAAGCTAATGATGCCCACGAACCGCACACTAAATTCTCGACTCTTTCTCGGTACTTATAAAAAACCGAAGGTGCGGATAAATTACCACTTTCACCAGAACAATACCGATATTCGCTGATTAATGGCTATTTATACAATACACCGAGCTCGAATATCGCGTCCACTGCCCTTAAGGGCCGCACTGTCAACCAAATTACAAGTGCTTGCGAATCGATGCCATCAAACGGATCCTTATCGACTCAGCGATCTTATCTCGGTTACATAATTTCTTTTATTCGTTTACTCTTCTCGATGCTCATTGAGAATACTCATATACCTACTATTGACAATTACTTTAACAACTTTTTACGCTTCTGTATATAATAGATATAACTGTAATCCACACCCACTATCGATTTGGTTTCACTTTTATTTTATTTCGTCTAGTCTCATTGACATCGTGGTGTGTCTGCTTCTCTATGACGAGCTTTATTATTTCTCTAGATCAGAAACGAATCTCGTAATATGTTGATGCAGTTCTTTAAACAGACTCATTGTGTCCAGTTTACTCGGCTAAATGGCTAATTACTTGAAACCACTTTTGAAACAAACCTACAAAATTATTTTTAAGTGTTAACCAATAGTAAACGATGACTGAGCAGATCGTTTAACGTAAATAATCCATCAAATTACATTCGAGATGGTTTGTTCACGCGTTGTACAGATACTAGAGATGTACCACAGCGAGCTAACAGATAATTTCAACAATAAGTTCCCTTTTTTTCTTCTTTTTTTTGGGGGGATTTCTTGTACAAATAGCTAGCGCACGTTTGTAACATGGCAACGTTCGCAGACGGAATTGATAGGTTTTCTGTCAGTGTGTAGGTGTTGTGTCCATTATTAGGTCATGTCAGTTGTAAATTTCGAGAGTGGTGGGGGATATGGGGTCCGAAGTTATTAGGTTTATGGTGTGATATTTCGCAGATGCTGCTTCGTTTAAACTAGCAGCTTACCCAGCGTTGTATAGATTTAAAAGATTGATGTACAATTAATTTTTTTAAATTAAATATTGGCTATTTTTTAGAGTTTATTTGAGATAAAATTGAAGAAATAATAATTTAATATGCTTATTTTATTAAATTTTTTTTTTTAATTTTGTTTCAAATTAAACTTTTTCCAATTTTTTACATGCATACTTTTATGTAAGATCAAATTTCAAAGTTTTCAATGTTTTGCGTAAAGTCCATTTTTAAATTTTTTTTCAAACAAAATTTTCAAATTTTTAGAAACCATATTTATAAAATTTTTTAATAAACAAATTTAGAATTTAAAAAAATTTTCAACATTAGGTAGGTATTTTTCGGGAAAATCGAATTATCATCATTGAAAAAAAAAAGGTTTAAATATCAAACTTTTTAAAATTAAAAAAAAAAAAAAAAAAAAAAAAAAAAACTACAACGGATTTTCAAAAAATTTTGGTAGGTAGGTAGGTAGGTAATTGCGAGGGTAACATTATTTTTCCAGGTTTCTTTCTTTCAATTTCTAAAAAATATAATTTTTTAATGTTTAAAATTGAACATTTTGATGAAAACAAAATTTAAAAAGATTTAATTAGACAGATTTACAGATACATTTTTTTACATTTTTATAGATGATTTTTCGTTCAAAATCAGTTTTTCTCCAATTTTTTGACATCAATAATTTTGTGAACATCTAATTTTATAATTTGAACGAAAATAAAAATAAAAAAAATCATAAAATACAAAAAAATTCAAAATTTCATGATTTCATGATCATTTTCTTTAAAATTCTCATTGAAAGCATGATTTTTGTAAAATTTGATATTTTCTTAAAAACATTATTTTGATGTCGTCCCCCCCCCCTTTTTTTTTTGTTTTTACTTTTGCTTGAGTTTCAGTGTACACATTATTTCTTCTTAATTGTTTTATATTTATTTTTCACACAAATAAGTAATTTTCATGTGAAATCAATAATATTGACAATTGTGTTTAGAACTGAAATTATTTAATTTTTTAAAAACAAAACTAGAAATTTTTGGGTGCCTCAAAGACTTTTTTTTTTTAAATTGAGAACATGATTTTTTTTATATGAAACTTCTAAAAAACACAATTAAAAAAATTACACAGTTCTGCTGAAATTAAATTTTCATTTTTTTTAACGATAATGTCCAAGTTTTTATTATTATTATTAGTTTTTTTTTTCAAAAATTGTTTAGAAAATTTTTTTTATAAAAAAAACACTTGTACCTATTTTTTAAAATTATTATCGTTTTTTTTTCAATTTTTACACAAATATTTTTACGTTAAATTAAATATCGACCCCAAAAAAATAATTTTATCAAACTTTTTCGATACTTACCTAATTTTAAAAATCTTGATTTTTTTTTGTTGTTAAAAACAACATTTTTTAAAATTCATAATCAACTTTTTTATAATTTTTTTATAATTTTTTTTTTTTTTTTTTGAAAACTAGAAGATTTTTTTTATTTTTATATTTATTTGTGAAATCACATCTTATAATTTTAAAACGATTCTTTCAAGTTTTTTGGATCAAATTTTACATTTTTTACACTCGTTTTTGAAAATATGTATCTAATTAATTTTTTCAAACTCACTTTTTAAAATTCCATATAATTAAAATTTCACAAGTTTTACTCAAAATCAAAGTTTTTATTTTTCAATTTATTTTCAATTTTCTGAAACCAACAATATTTGTTTGATTTCAAGTTTTTTTGAAATTCTGATTAAAATCAAATTTTCTTTGGTAATTGGAATTTTTTTTAAATTTTCATCAATATTTTTGAAAAAAATAAAATATCATCATAACAAAAAAAAAAGAAATGGTAAACATCAAATTTTTTATTTTTTACATGCTCAGGTTTTTTTAAATTTTTTGGCATCAATATTTTTGCGAAAAAATCTAATTTTTATAATTTGAAAAAAAAAATATGAATAATTTTAAAAAACCAACAGTCGTTCTTTTTAATTTTTTGAAAGATATTGCTTTTAAATTTTTATTGGAATCGTTTTTAATTTTATTTCGAAAAAACCTTTTGTTTTTCAAAACCAAAATTTTGAAATTTTTCGAACGTAATGATTTTTAAAATTTTATTCAAAATTTATTTATATTGAATTTTTGGATGGCAAAAAAAATTTACATGCATTAAAATTGTCTAGATAACACTTTAAATTTTTTTCACGCCACGGCACCAATTCTGGTTAATTTTTTTCACCTCATCATCTCTATGTTAAAATTGAAAATTAGCAAAAAAAAAATTCAAACGCTTCAGGTGATTTTTGTCCTTCTACGCCACTTTTCGTAATACTTAGGTACGTAATTTACTATTTCGTACAAATTTAAAAATAGATACATTTTCAGATTCACAAATTTAAATCACGAGTAGGTACTTATGTAAAATACGTTAAAAGCCCATGAAAAAAGGCCTTCAATAGTTTATTGATTTTCATTTTCATTTTATTTTCCTACCATTAATGGTTATTGGACAAAATTGAAAATGTGTATGCATATATGAAAGATACAGCATCCATAATTCCATATTATATTTGTCCATAAGTAGATACAATTCGAAAACTTATCATCGTGTGTAAAATTTATGTGCGGAAGGAACTACCCAGTACCCAACTCTACTACATACTTGGTCGAAATATGATTTACAACCCATTGAAAACCCTCTTCACGCGATGATTATGTCAAAAAATTGTGTATTCTCTGCTTATAACAATGCAGAGACCATCGCGCGCGTGATATAATAAATTCGTCGGAAATAGCTGATTTTAGTAAAACTGGTTTCTCGGATGCAGAGTGCATTATGGAGTTTTATTTTTCGTTCGACTTTTACGATTAGTAGCGTTGTTTTGTTAATTATAGCTGATGAATTGTGCCTTTCACTGCACCGTGAATTGGATAATGTGCCAATATTTCAGGTCGGATGTGTTCGAGAGTTGTGTAAGATGCCGATGCCCAGGCACACAAATGTGTATGACATAAAGACTCTAGATTAGTCATAGGTTGTGGTGGCCAATATGATATGGGAATTAATTAACCTGGTTTTTTAATCTCTGTGTGTATATAGCTTTTTGTAAGCATAAAGGGTTGTTGGGTGGTCCGCTGATTCTCAATACATGTGTATGTTTCGAGAAGCTGTGTTAGAATTGGAGTAACACGCCTAATTTGGTTTTAATCGAGTTTAAATTTAAAGCGCAGCGATTACTTGATAATTTACGGTTTAAGATCTTGAACTCCGTTCGTCGAATGGTTCGTGACTTTTCAATGAGCCAAGTACAAAATATGTGAAGTTGATTGGGCTGGGAAAGGTGTAATGAAAGTGAGTGGAGCTCTTGAAAAATTCCAGGAATTTTTTCGTCGTTTGGTTGTGAAAATGTGAGCCTGGATGGAACTTTTTCACGATCGAGTATCTCATTAAATATCGATTTTATTCAAAAAATAATTCGTATAAAAAATGATTAGAAGTAAATTTCCCATAATACAAAAAAGAAGCTCAAATTTCTTTCAAAAAAATGTTATTAGAATTAATTATTGGAAGAATTTTCTAAAGATCAACTCCACATTCCATAAAAGTTTTCTTTAATAAAATAAAATTACTCAAATTTTAAAGAATTTTTTGAAATTTTATCGACCATTTTTTTTTTCAGAAGTCAATTTTTTTAAACATCTTCTAGGTACATCTAAAAAAGCTATTTGTTTTTTTGAGACATGTTCTCGATTTCTTATTTTTTTCCCACGACGAGTCGACGACCTTTGATTTGTTTTATTCGTAATAATTCGTATCAATTACTTACATTTCCTAAGAATTTTCCATTTAAAATGGTGGAAGAGATCATTATTTTCAGTATTTTTGAGACATTGTAGACTCAACATTATGAACCATTGAATTTTCTGTACTCACCTAAAACAAAAATAAAAACACGAAATCAATATTTTCAATTAACAACAGTAATTAGTTAAGAAATTGAAATTATACTTAATACATAAGAAGATAAGATTTTTCCATAAATATTTTTTCGATAATTTTTTTAAATAAATTTTTCAAGAGATTTATTTGACAAAGCATTGTTATCGATTTTTTTTTAAAATGGATTTTTACATTTATTATTTTTTCCAAGTACGGCTAAAAATTTGTTATTTAAAAAAATAAAAAATAAAAAATATTTTCAAAAAATTTCTTGAGAAACTATTTTAAAGAATTTTTTAGAAATTGAAGCCACATTTATTTCAATTTCTTTTCTTTAATTATTTTTCCAAAAATTTTCATTTTTTTTTTTTTTTTTTTGGAATTTTGTTTTTAATTTTCCTTTGAAAATTAATCAAATTAACTTCGATTATATGAAAAATCATTCATCTCAATGTTCATTTTTTCAATTTTTCACATATGTATTTTTCATTTAGCAAATTATCACAAAAGTTATTTTAGGAATTTTTTTAAAAATTAAACTTCACATTTCAATTTTTTTTTTTTTGCTTGATTAAAAAAATAATAATTAAGCACCTATAGACATTAAAAGTTTGAAAATTAAAAAAAAAATCATCTATCATTTTTTTCAAAATTATCAATTTTTGAGAAATTATAAATTTTGAAAAAATATCTTTTAGAAACCATCTTAAAAATCACCAGTAGCTTTTTCAGAATTTTCAATTGTTTTTAATTCATCAATATTTTAAAAACTGCCTACTAATTTTTGAAAAAAAATGAATGATCAATTTTTGAAAATTATTGATTTTTTAAAAATTGTCAACTTCTGAAGAATTATCAAATTTTTGAAAAATATGTAATTTATCATCAACTTTTCAAAATCATTGATTCTTCAAAAATCTATGTTTTTTAAATCAACAATTTTTGAAGAACTACCATTTTTTTTTAAATTACCAATATTTGAAAAGCTACAAGGATTTGTTTTTTTAATTTTAGAATGTGAAACAATGAAACATCACTTATGAAAAGATCAATTCTTGAAAATTACCTATCAATTTTTGGAAAAGTGACGAATTTTCAATTAATGATTAATTTTTTAGGAAATGAACGATTTTTAAGAAGTTATGATTTTTTGAAAAATTATAATTTCTCGAGAAATTATCAGTTTTTGGAGCAAAATTAATCATTTTGATAATTAATTAATAATCTTTTCGAGTTGAAAATTATGCAGGGTGTCCGCCGAATGGTGTGCCAAACTTGAGATTTGGATATCACCGAGGACCACTAACAAAAATCTTCATGTTAGTACACATAGTGCCTATCTCGATTTTGCAGGAGCAGTGGTGTACAAAAAAAATCAAAATTTTGTAAAAACAATGCACGAATCAGGTGTAACTTTTTGAAAGTAACAAAAATATTTGTGTCAAAAATTTGCCTATCTTTGAAAATGAAGGCGCTACAAAGCATTGAAAATTGGTATTTTCGAAATTCAATGCTCCGTAGCGCCTTAATTTTCATAGATAGGCAAAATTTCTACATGACGTTTTTTGTTCCTCTCAAAAAGTTACACCGGTTTCGTGTATTTTTTAGACCAAATTTCGCAATTTTCATGTATCACCACTGCACCGTAAAAAATTGAGGTAGGCAATATTTTTGACTGGGATTTTGCGTTGCTGTAACTCCTTCAATTTCAAAGATAGGCAATCCAATACGATTACAACTCCAATTTTTGAAACCAAATTTTTAAAATTTTGTTTATAAAAATCTTGAAAATCTTTAGAAAGAAAGTTGTTTTTAAATTTTGTGGAAAAAAATTTAAAAATTTTAGTAGGTATAGAAATTTTGTGAAGTGAATATTTTTCTGCTAAACTAATTTTGAAAGTTTTAAAATTTTCTACCTAAGAAATTTTTAATTTGGAAGAAAACAATTTTTTGAATATTTTCAAAAATATACCTAGTTTTTTTTTAAATTCTTTTAAAACAAGTCTTAAAATTGCTTTGAGAATTTTAAGAGTTCTTTGAGTAGGTATAAATTTCAGTCAAATTTTATTCAAATGAATTCATGTTTTTTATTCAACTCTAAAAAATACTCCATCTTTAAATTTTGAAAAAATTAAATGCTACAAAATGGAAAAAAAAAATTGAAAATTTTGATTTCAAGAAAAAAAAAATCAAGTAGTTAATCAAGCCAATTTTTTGTAAAATTCACATGGTCAAGTGAAAAAGCTTACACTCACACATTGAAAAAAACACTGCATTTTCCATTTCGAATATCCAGGACCTAGGTAGGTGCCCAAAGTCTCAAGAAGAGAAAGACATAGTAGTTTATCGGTAAGATCACAAGTTAGTGCCATCAAATCGCATCGATTACACAATATCAATCATCGAGCTCGTTCTCTTTGTATCTTTCGGCCCCATAAGTACCTGCCCAACACGACGTTGGTTATCACAAATGATGATCTAAATGACTCTCATCAATACAGCTGCGAGAGTGATACGTTGCAAAATGATTTTCTACGCGCATACTTGATCACGTCCCAATATCTGATACTATTCCATTGGTCCACGGATAGATATAAGGTAAGATGTACCTGCGAGTCAGATTATAGTATGAGAAGTGCGATCGGAACCAAGGCTACTTTACGGAAACCGCGTATCACTCATTTTTTAACATCTTTCGCATTTTAAACAATAGACATAAAAAAAATGTTATTGAAGTAAAACAATATAGACACGTTTATCTCTTCAAGGTCCCAATCATGACTGATTGCAAATCAATCATTGAAAAATTTACTAGTTATGAGAAAACTTTCGAACTCACGTCCCCAATTGTGGAAATTACGTCAGCTCCGATGCAAATTTAATAAATACCACAGGGACGATTGTTTAGGAATTTGTTTATCATTAAAATATTAAGATGGGATGGTTAGGTAGGTGCTTGTAAACTTTACAGAGAAAATATGGATCATTCCGGCGCTTCCCATATTCGCGAATTTTTTTCCAAATAGAAATTCATCGTACCTACGTAATTATTATTGCATTCGTCGATGGTGTATAGAAATCGGCAATAATAAAATTGTTGTATTGTAATCAGCAATAATGCCAGTACCATCGCAACATGCGAGCAATCTAATTGATATGTCTATCAGTCACCGTACCATACCGTTCGTTGGCGGATTTTTAAAACGGCGAGTCTTTCATTGACCTATGAATTATTATAAGTCATTGACGGCTAACTGGTTCGGATGAGCATGACGTCGATAAAAAAAAATCCATCTTGTAATTTAGTCACCCTCCGGCGCCTTGATCGGTGAAATAATCCGCTGAAAGCGAATGTCTCCGAAAGTATCTATTCCTGTCTAAGAGCCCGAAGAAATTTGCTTGGGACTTTCCCAAAGATTTTATCGTCGTCAGAGTGTTACAGTTTACAGCGGAGGAGGCAAGAATGACCTTTTATTTGAACCAATACCGTAATTACTTTGTTCCCTATGGCGTGGAGTTCTGATCAACGTAGGTTTAATGAGAATTTCGCGCAGATTTTCGCGCCTATCTACGAAAATAATGATTTATTTCAAAAAATAGTCATCATAAAAATACTTCTCATAGAATTTCCTTTAATAGGTAAAAGTTCTCATAAATTTCTTGCTAAAATCAAAATTTAACAAGTAAACGGTTCGTTTATATCACTCCATTCGTTAAAGAACATGGAGATAGGACCCCTCCAGATTTTTAATTTTTCGGTCAGAACCCTTATAGAAAAAAACATGATGTTTTTTGAAAATACGTCTAGTTTACATCTAGTTTACTGGAAAACATGTAGTTCTACAACTAGTAATTTTCAATAACAAGACGTACAACATGTGCAAATGATTTACAAGTAGTTTTACACGTTGTTTTTTGATGAAAACAACTTGTAAACTCCTTGTACTTGTAGTACATCTTGTTTCTAAAACATCTAGTTGTAATACTGCATGTTTTCCAGTTCACATGTAGTATTACAATTTACATCTTGTGTTACACCTTGTAAACTAGTTGTACTTACTACATGTATGGCATACTTTCGTACTCTTAGATAATGTTTCGCTTAAATTTCATATAAGGAAAATCGCTCTTATGATACTTTGTAGTGTTGAACCTGCTACTAATACTAAAACAGCAGGTACTTCACGTATTTTTAAGACTCGATGTACTACTAGTACATCATGTAGTACATCTTGTAT
This sequence comes from Balanococcus diminutus, assembly GCA_959613365.1. Taxonomy (NCBI): domain Eukaryota; kingdom Metazoa; phylum Arthropoda; class Insecta; order Hemiptera; family Pseudococcidae; genus Balanococcus; species Balanococcus diminutus. Next base: position 34,552,701 of record OY390718.1, on the reverse strand, counting down.
TTTCGAACAGGTTTACATGTTGTATTTTACCTAGTACAACTAGTACTTGTATTTTCAAACACTTTACTCGTTGTACAACAGTAGTACATCTAATTTTACTACTTGTAAAACGTGTTCGAAAATACAAGCTGATAAAAAACATCATGTTTTTTTCTATAAGGGAATATCTGTTTCTCAAAAATAAAAATTTAAAAAAAATTATCATTTAGTAGAAAATTATAAATTTTTGAGAAATTATTAATTTTGAAAAATTATTCTTCAGAAACCATCTTAAAAATTGTCAGTTTTTTTCAGATTTTTCAATTATTTAAAAATCATCAATATTTTAGAAATTACTAATTTTTGTATTTTTTTTTAAATTGTCAATTCTTCAAGAATATCATCAAATTTTTGAAGTATATAATTAATCATCAACTTTTCAAAATCATTGATTCTTCAAAAATTGATGCTTTTTAAATCAACAATTTTTGAAAAACCACCAAATTTTTAAATAATCAGGTTCATAATTATTGTATTTAGGTGTCTTTGACGATGCATAAAAAATAAATTTTTGACCAAAAATGGCCGCGTTTCAAAGACACTTTATGTGTACAAATAATGTTTTTTATGGGCCATAGAAAGAGCTTCGACATAAAAAAAATCCAAAAAAAATTTAGACAGTGCAAATTGCAAAACACTTCAAATAACATTGCCTAATTACTTTAAATGCTTTTTCTTCTGGAAAAAAATTTAAAATGCTTTGGAAAATTTAGAAAAATTATTACTTAATCTTCGGAAAAAACTCAAAATTAGTTTTAGCATAAAAACTTTAAGATTTGTTATTCGAACAAATTTCAAAAATAATTGTTACTAAAAAAAACATGGATTTACTAGATAAATTTTGAAAAATTCATTCTTTCAAAAAAATTGAAAATTTTTTATCTAAACATATTGAAAAATTGTTTTGGAAAAATGTAAAAAATTCATTTATTGAAAAAAAAATCCAAATTTATGGATGAGGAATTTTTTTTAATTTATTTTTAAAAAAGTTTTTTTCAATAATTATACTTAGGTATAATTTTTTTGGTTGAGAAATTTTGAAATTTCATTCTTCAATAATAAAGTTTTAGAATTTTCCCTTTAGGAGAAAAAATTTGAAATTTTTAAAATCAAAAAACTTGCTTCAAAAATTGCTTTACTAGACAGTTTACAAATTTTGTACTTTCCAAAAAAAAAAAAAATTAAAAATTTGGTCCTGTACTTAATTAGTATATACGCCTAAAGATATTGAAAAATTGCTTTGCAAAAAAAAATTACAAATTATTTTTTCGGAGGAAAAAAATTTCAGTTCGTTTTTCAAAAAAAAAAAAAAATATCAATCAGGTAAAATGAAATAAAATTTTTGTTCTTCAAAAAAGCTGAACTCAAAAATACCTATTTGTATTTTTCTTTGAAAAACGCTTTAAAAATTTGTTTCTTCTAAAAAAGTGTTAAAAGTTGATTTCTTTAAAAATATTTAAAAATTGCTGCAAAAATATCGAAATTTTATTTTTTTAGATTTTTTTTTTTTTTTTTAATAATGAATAAGAAATTTTATAAATTCGTTGTCCTAAAAAGTTCGCTGAAAAAAATTCAAGATTTCGATAATAGGTAATGTTCTCCTCTGAAAATATTGAAAAATTGCCGTAGAAAAAATATTAGTTAAGTAAAAATTTACTTTTCTAGGGGAAAAATACAATATAATTGAAAAAAAAAATCTATAAATTTGTTCTAAAATTTGTTCGCTTCACAAAATTTCAGCTTGAAAATTTTCTCTTCTGCTGAAACAATTTTGGGATAAAAAAAAGTTATAACATATTTTAAATTAAAATGTAGTTCTTTTATTGTTTGTTCTCCAAAAAAATAAAAAATTGCTTCTAAAAAAATGTTGAAAATTTATTGTTTTCAGAAAAAATCAAAAATTGGTGAATCTGAAATTTTTTTGATTTGCTACTTCAAAAAAGTTGAAAAATTTTCGTTTGGAAATACTTAGCTATCCATTTCTCAATTTTTTCTAAAAAAAAAAAAAAAAAAAATACTTCAAAAAAGTAATTTATTTTGTTTAAAAGTTGGTTTTTTCAGAAAAATGTCACTATTACTTCAAAAAAATGAAAAACTATTATGAAATAAATAAAAATAAAATAAAAATAAAAAAACAGTGATGTTACTACCAGAAAATTGTGCAAAAAAATCAAAAAATTGTTCAAAAATGTTTAAAAATGAGTGGCTTTTTAAGCGGAATTTAAAAAGTTCCTCGAGCAATGAGATTTCTGCTCTTTAAAAATTAAACAAAATAATGTATTGTTTGTTTTAGAAAACAAACAATTGGTTTGGGGAAAAAATACAAAATTTATCCTTTTTAAAGATATCAAAATTTGTTAATCAAAATTTTTTCATTTTTTCTTTTTTAAAAAAATTGTTTTTTCAGGAAAAAAAACTTCTCTTGGAAATATGAAAAAAAAAAATTTCAATGCTCTTTTGAAACCATTTTTCTTATTTGCATAAATATTATTGTTTTTAAACTAAAAAAATAAAATTAAAAATTTTAAAAATATAAATTTTAACCTACAACAAAACAAAACAAAAAAAAATTAATAATCTGATTTTCCTGATCAGAAAATCGAGACTTGAAAAAAAATTAATCCATAAAATTTTCAATTTATTCCGAAAAAATTTAAAATAATTTCCAAAAAAATGTTCATTAGAAAAATTTTAAAAATTTATTCTTCTAAAAAAAAATCACGAAAAACTCGTTCGTAAAAAAATTTACAAAAATTTAAGTTAATAAATTTTACCTAATAAGAAAAATAATTATTTTTATATTTTGTATGAGTAAGCAAAATTGTGGTTCAGGTGAAGCATTCCAATGTGACGATTGTTTTTTTTTTTTTACTTAAAACAAAATTATTTTTTGAACTATTCGACGTGGAAAAAATCACATTCATCATTTCGCTTAAAAACAGACGAGTTATGGAAGTGGGGTTGAAAAAAAGAAAACCACCCTAACTGTATAAAATTTCCACTCGATTCTATTAAAGCGAATATCGTGAGCTGTTAACCAACTGTTCTATCTAGTAGATAAATTTATGAAAAACGACCATGTCTTGTACAGGATTATAATATTTTTTGCAACCTCTTTGCATCGCCAGGGTTTGGTCGACTGTGGAAAATTAAATCCGTAGCCTATGCCATCGCGTCTATTTGGAGAAGTGGAGATATGCATAATTAATTTAAAAATTTCCGAGTTGGGTTCGACGCGAAACGTTAATTTTTGACATTATTAATACGTCAAACTTTGACAGGACGACAAACTTGATTAACACTTTGTTCGCACTATTTGTATGCTGATTTGATTTTTCGATGCTGGGGTCAAGAGTCGAGAAAACAACGACCTTTGCGAACGTACCGATGAAATTTCGCTTTAGAGAGTGTTTTTCGTCATCCTTCGTCTTTAAAAGCGCGTTGTACCTTTGGATAATACTTTTTAATCGAAGGTAGCCTCGGTAGGGAGGTTTTAAATGATGTATGTTCGAATAGTGACACGTGCAATTACCGTGAAAACATGACTTCAAATTTCAGCTCCATTTTGGAGCTTTATTCGAGTACTTTAAAAGGCGAAATTAAACGTAATTCCATATGAATGATGATGCTAGAGTGTGCACAAATTACTCGTAGGTATGGTTTGAAACAGGCTTCGCGTTTTAATGTAAGGGCGACGATAAATCATATTGAAATTCTTCGACAAAATGCGTAAAACTGCGTCAAGTTTTGCCTACCTACGTAATTTGATATCAGATTAGCCAAATGTTTACTTTAGTTTTATTATTTAAATGTTTAATTATTTAGCTCGAAGTGATTTCGGATGGAAATTAAAGTTAAATGATTTTCGTCGTGACGAGTATACAAGATCCGCGATGTCTTCGATAGAATATAATTATCTCATCGCATCGAAGACGATTCCTCGTCACAATAACAAGAGAGTCGAGTTACTTCACTTGGGGTATTGTCTACGTAGTAGGTCAGTCTTCAGTTTTATTGTTACACAATTATCGAAAGTCTACAATAGTACAGCAACGCTCCTGTACAAAATAATTAGTTGGTTGTTTTTTTGGTTGCATTTTATGAAATTTTTACTTTTGAATTTTTACGACTGGCCTTCAAAGTTGTATGCAGATGTAATCGTCGCTGGGTTGGTGGGTTTACTTACTCGTCGTATAAAAGTACCATGATGAGCCAAAAATGCAACTTACGCTCGATTCGAATTCGTAACTTGGATTCGAGACTAATAAATTCAGTACGATGAGATAACTCGGCGTTGTTTTAATTATAAATTCATAGCGGATTTTTCCCTCGTCGTCGTTAATTTATTTCTTAGAATTCTCGGTAAAAATCAACTTGTCGAGAAAAAATATGGAAAACGACAAACGTTCGCGATCGATGGCTTAGCCAAGCTCTCTTCAAAACGAGTATAGCAATTAATAATTCCAGCTATGACGATGCTAAAACTAGACTCCGAAATATATCCAGTTTCATAAGATGTTCTTTTTATAAATTGAATGTAATTATTCAGAAGGAGAACGTCTTTTAGATGGAAATCCTCGTAATTCGCGACTTTATATTTTTTCATTCGTGTTTATTCTTCGTTTATGATGTTCGAAAATTTCATTCAAATTGGTTTACTTATAGTTTTGCTTAATTTTTAACCGGAAGTTTTGGTTGGAGTTGAAAAAAAAATCGAGGGTGGAAAAAATTGCGAGAAAATGATGAGATAATTTTTTGAAAGCTTTAGAGGGGAAAAAAGAAAGGAAAATATTTCCTTTGAAAAAATCCTGTTGGGAAAAAATAAACGTACGTATATAATCACGTTGTGTTGTAAGTAAAAAGTGTCCAACAAAAAAAAATCCTCTTGCCAAAAATGTCTTCTCGAAAAAACCTTGAAAAATTCTTTTAAAAAAAAGAAGGTTGAATAAAAAATATCTTTTTGAATAAAAATTCTCTTAGAAGAAAATCCTTTCAACTACCTTACATATGAAAAAATTAAATATCAGGAAAAATGATGGGAAAAAATTGAATTCTTAAAAGACAGTTTGGAAAATTCTCCTTAAAAAAGAAATAAAAATAAAAATAAAAAACTCGGCGCTCCGCGCCTCGCCAGGGGGGGGGGAGGCGAAGCCCCCTGGAGAGGCTGGTTGTCTCTATTTCCACACTACGTTTGAAAGTATGAAACATAGTATATGCTTTTACTCCGTAACAAAATGTCTAAAAGTCACGAATATTAATTTCCACGGAAATTTAAAAGTCTAAAAAGTATAATAATAAAAAAAAAATTCCAAGTTTCAAAATGTCTGACAAAATGTCTGAAAGCCATCTTTCTAAAAAAAATTCCAAGTTTTAGAATGTCTGACAAAATGTCTAAAAGTCATAAAATTTATTTTAAAAATTTCTAAAATACTTAATTAAATAAAAGTTTCAAAATGTCTAACAAAATGTCAGAAAGTCATCTTTATAAAAAAATTTCTACGTTTCAGAATGTCTGACAAAATGTCTAGAAAATGTCTAAAAGTCATAAAATTTCAAGAAAAATCTACAAGTTTCAAAATGTCTGACATAATGTCTAAAAAATCGAATTTATTAAAAATTTTCTAAGTTTTTTTATGGCATCCAAACCTAACGTAATGTACCATAACCTAACCCAACTTTCGGATTTTCCTGTCGGATTTTACTGTCGGATTTTGGGGTCGTTTTTTTCCATTTTGGTCTCCGTAAAAGCATATACTATGCTAAAAAAAAAAAACTGAAGATCTTTAAAAATTCGGTAAACAAAAAAAATTCTACTGGAAAAATTTTGGAAAAAAATTATTGAAAATGATTTTTTTATAAGAAAATTTCTCTCAACTAAAACATTTTTTCTCAAAGAAATTATTTTGGAATATATTTGTAATTGATGCTTAAAAAAAACTACCTATGAAAAAAATTATACCAAAAAAATATTCTTGAAAAGAAATTTGAAAAAAACTCCTAAAATAAAAATACTACCTTATCCCAAAAAATTGGAGAAATATTTCATAAAAAAAAATTAAAAAATAAAAAAGAAATGAACCGTTTGAATTGAACTCTTATTATAGAATTTTTTCAGGAAAATATCTTCTCAAACGATTAATTTTTCAATAGAAAAATCCTTTCAAATTCAACAAAAACTTGATTGATTCGTAATCTAGGAGATTGGAGTATTTTTTAGAAAACGAGCTGACGTGAGGCTCTATTTTTGTGAAACCTTTTTCTCTCGAGGATCCAAAAGTCTTTCCTTCTCTGTACCTAAGGCCCAAATTGAAAAATTTTTCAAGTTCTGTTCTTTTCGAATAATAATAATAATAAATAAAAGTTGTAGATTTAAATTTTTGAAATAATTTTGCTTATCAAAAAATTTTACTTGGAGCCCTCCTTCTGCTCAAATTTTGCAAAATATGTATCTATGAAAATCATCCTTGAACCTAAATTATGCAGCTCGCAGTCGCCTTAACTCACCTTCAACTTACAAAATAGACAAGAGGGAAAAAATTGATTCTGTCAATACAGTCGATTCCATTGTCATTGACCACACAATTCAATAAAACAATGAACGAGTATGTCCCTTTTTTTAAAGGTTTCTCTTTTTTTCGAAGGTCTATCTCCTTTTTTTTGGAAGTCTTTTACCTATATCCAATTTTAAGACTCCGATTAAAAAAAATTTCAAACTAAACTACTGTCTTGTAAAATGAATTCTTTAAAATAATTTTTGTTATAACAAAAATTTCGATCGGACCCCTCCCTCTTCTTCAGTTTTGCTTGATACCTACGTGTAAAAATCGCCAGCTATGAGTAATTTTCATACTTATGTAGTTATTGAGAAAAATAGGAGCAGAGGAGGAAGGGGTCCAATCAAATTTTTTGTAATGACCAAAATTATTCTAAAAATCTTAATCTGCAACTTTTGTTTGAAATTTTTTTCAATTAGCACTCTAAGTACAGAGACTGGAACATTTTTTGAAAATTGGTGAACCTTTTGAAAAAAGGGGTCTAAAAAATTAAATTCCAGACAAAAAAAAAAAAAAAAAATAGCCCTACAATCTACGTTTCAAATCAATATCTTAGAATCACATTTTCAAGTGTACAAGGGCAAAAAAATTTCATCAAAAAAAAAATCATTTAAATAGAAATTCTCTAAAAAACAGAATTTTATTAGAAAAAATTTCTTGAAAAAATCGTTTTAGATTTTTCTGTAGGTAAGAAAATATTTAAAATTTCAAGTTTATACCTACAAAAAATATTCTCTTTAAAAGATAAATTTATATGAATTAAAAAAAAAAAAAAAAAAAAAAAAATTCTTTTTGGAAGAAAAATTGAGAAAATAGCTTGAAAAAAATCCTGGAAAAAAATTGAAAACATCTTACTGAAGAAAAACGTCATTGTAAAAAAAATCATTTCAATAAGGAAAAATAAAAATATATAAATAATCAAAATATGGGAAATTTCTTTTTGATTAAGTACCTATAGAAGAAAACTCAAAAAAATATTTCTTCAGAGTTATTATTTAAGTAAGTACCTAGATATAAGAAAGCCCTTTCAACTAATAATTTATCTAATAAAAATATATATAAGTAGGTATACTTAATCATATGATACATTTTCAAAAAAAAAAAAAAAAAAAAAAAAAGATTATTTGGATGAAAATTCAAAAAAAAAAATGGGGAAAAATTATGCTCTTAATAGAAGAATTGAATTTTTATTTATTTATTTATTTTTTTGCATAATTTGCAAGAAAATCCTTTCGACTAATAATTTATTATTAAAAATATGGGGTGCCTATCTTGGAATAAAATATTTGATTCCTACAAACATTTTCAAAAAAATTGATATTTTTTTTTTAAATTAGGAAAATGGATAAAAATTCAAAAAAATCACAGGAATAAAATTCTTATAAAAAATTACCTTTGAAGAAAAATTCATCAAAATAATATTTTTGTTTTGGAATTTTTTAAAAACATTTTTCAGAATTTTAAACAAATACATTACCTAATGAATAAAAATTCTCTTAACCGAAGAATTATTTTAGAACAAAAAATTCTCGAGTAAAATTTTTTTATATAAGTGCCTACCTATCTATTAATTATTTAAACTGGAAATTTAATCAACAAAAAAATCCACTTGGAAAATTTTGAAAAAAAAATATATAAATTCTCGTAGAAAATAAATCTTCTTTGACATTAAAATTCAAAAAAAAAAAAAATTATCTTGCCAAAATACGTAAGTAGGTATCTTCTGCGGGGGTAGGGGGATTTTAAAAAGCTGTCCTACTCGTAAATTTATTTTCAAATAAGCCTCAAAAGAAATAAAGTCTTCCAATTTGTCACTGCTAAATTAATCCTCAATTCGGAGTTTAATTTTCGAATAAAAATAAAGACACAGGTAGGTAATCACTTTCTGGACACCCAGTCGCGTTCATTCATAAAGTACTATAACTGCTGATTTAATTAATGTCAAGCGACGAGTTATACAATGCATACTGCTCTGCTTCCTCTGGGCTTCCCCTCTCGTCGCAGACTCATTGTAAAAAAGACGTGTTAAAAGTACGTACAGTACGTAGCCTACGTACCTATATTTTCTAAAAGTTCGACTTTTCACTAAATTAGGTTTATTTACATCCTCAGCATCGTGTCGCGGAATTATAAAATAATATAACCATTCGACTTTCAACGCCACATCGTACTTGAAATAAGAATAAAATCTTTCAGAAAAAGAATAAATAAATTTGACAACCTTTTTAGCTTTAATTTAGCTAAAAATAGTGGAATTCAAAACCGAAAATAAAATTCAACCGGGTGCAAAAAAAACAAATTTAAAAGTCAAGTTGAGAATAATAAATGTCTGCGTTGATAACCTCAGAAATTGATTGAAACCATGGCCAATGGCCATTGAAGTACCCACTTCGAACCTTATAACGTAAACTGGCGAAATAAAATTTTCATTTTCGTTTCGGCAAATAAATCATATTAGTATTTTCGAAGGTAAATACATTTAGTATTAAAAATTATGCTAATGAAATTATGACGACTTGCCGATTGCCTCGTGTGATTAATGCGAACTGTCGAAAAGTCTTAATTTGGCAAGTACCATGCACCTTCGTTGAAATAATCTCGTTATACTACCCGAATATACTCATTCGAAAACCGAAAATATTCGAAATTTGAACTTGACCTTATAGCGAATTATACAAATTTTTCGATTTAAAAAAAAGAAGACGAAATACTACGGAAAACCCTCCGGCGAAATATCGGGTATTGCCATTGTGATAAAAAAAAAATGGTTCTTTTTATATGGCGAGTTGTAAAATGAAGTTATTTGAACTTTGATGATGTTTTCTGTATAATTGAACATTCTATTTTCGATCTGAATAGTTAGTAAATTCATAAAGTCATCATAATAATTATTTATTTAAATTCAACAAAAAAAAAGTCAAAAATCCCCTAAAGTAGCCACCATGCTTCCAGCAATGGCCACGGCTGTTACCATTTTTGGCCATCCATTGAAATTGTGAATGCTTTTGTAAAATAACTCTATTCAAGTAATTTTTGATATATTAATACTCTTTTTAATAAAATAAAAAAATAATAATAATAATAAAACAGTTTTTTGCAAATTTTAACACTTATTCAATTCAAAAATCTTCCTCGAGTTTTTAACCATACCTACCCGTGTAGCAATTGTCGACATCGACATTTATGTCGACAAAATTCAGACACATTTTTTTCTCGGTTAACGATGAATTAAAAATTATATTTGAGATTTAAAGTAATGTTCTATGTTAAACATAACTGTTCAATCAAAATTTTTGAATTTTTCTCAGTATTTTCCTATAATTTAGAAAACGTTGTTTTTCTACGTAGACAAGTCGATGTAAAAATCGATACTCGATAAACGCATCGACATTTATGTCGACAATTTCTGCCAATTAAATTTACAAATTTTATATCTAAAAAGAACTAAAAACAATTAATAAGAACATTTTAAGCTCAGGAATAAATAATTTTTGAAAGAATCACAAAATTTTCTTATTTTTCAAAGTTTTGAATAATACAACGACTTGTCGAGTTATTGTCGACATAATTGTCGATGGTCGAATAATGCATCGACTTCACTGTCGACAGTGTCGACCAGAGGAATTTTAAGTCGAGATAGTGTCGATGTGATTGTCGAGGGTCGAATAATGCATCGACTTAACTGTCGACAGTGTCGACCAGAGGAATTTTAAGTCGAGTTAATGTCGATCTAATTGTCGAGGGTCGAATAATGCATCGACTTGACTGTCGACGTCTTGAGGGTGATTGTGATACTCGCAGATAAAGTGTGTTGTGAATTAGTACATAAGGTCTAAGAATCATCTCTATGTTAGTTGGACACTCGCATGTGTCTAGCTACAAAGGTGGCCTCAATGCCGCATGTTTGACAAAAAATGTCGAAATGTTGGCTTGAACACTATTTTTGGTGTAATTTTAATATGTACTTATATTGAATATTTGAACTTAGCATATTTTTCAAAATCTCACCATTGCAAATGTCGATGTGGATGTCGATATAAATGTCGACACATCGAAATCGGTCACTTTTCGATCGTACATGTCGACACGATTGTGGATGGTTTGTCGAGCTTATTATCGACATGTTTGTCGACCGTCCAAATATGGCTCGATGGTTTGTCGATAATAAGCTTGACAAACCATCCACAATCGTGTCGACATGTACGATCGAAAAGTGACCGATTTCGATGTGTCGACATTTATATCGAAATTAGCATCGAGGTTGCTACATGGACAGGCATAAAGACGTAGGTACTCAATTATGTGAAAAATTTTAAAAAATTGTTTCAATAGGTTTTAAATTATGAAGATGTTGATTTTTTTTTTAAATCCATACTTCTCAAATTTTTTTTGAAAATTGATTTTTAATTTTTTTTTTTTTGAAACTTGAAATTTGAACTATCAAAACTTTCAGAAAAATTATAATTTTTTAAAATTCATTAATTTAAACTATAATTTTAAATTTCCCTCCGGACACATATCTCGAAATTTCAAATAATTTTCAAAAATCAACTTTACAATTTTTTTTGTTGAAAATTATATTTTAATACCTATCTACTCCTTTGAAAATCAAATTTTTGAAAATTAGAAAAAAAATTGATGCGCTAAACACTGTTATACTTGAGTACTAATTTTTTGTTTCAAAGCATTTAGAAGTTGCTTTGAATTTCCAATTTTTTTTTCTTCAAAAATTGACTACTGGAAATATTTGCGAAAATCAAACTTTAGAAAATTTCAGTAAATTTTTGATTCGTCGAGATTTATTTCATGATCTAATTTTGAGTTTCTAAATAATATTCAAACTCGTGTTTTGAATTTTCAAAAATGAGAAAAATTAGATTTCTGAAAACGTTTAGAAAATCGACATTTCGAAACTTGATTTAAAAAAAAAAAAATGTAGTTTAAAAATGTAATAATTTTAATAGTATCTCCTCTAGACACGTGTCTTGAATTTTCAAAAAATTTCGAAAATCGACTATATATTTAAAGCTTTTTTGGAAAGGAAAACTCCCAAAAACTTCAGAAAATTATTGATTCGTCAAGAGTCATTTCAAAAGCTAATTTTCTGCTTCTGAGCATTATTCAGAATCATATTTTTTTGAACTTTCAGAAATTAAAAAAATCAATTTTTAAAACTATTGAAAAATTAAAAATTAAAATTTCAGAAAATTTCCCATGTATCAATTGCCATTTTAAGATCTAACCCTCAATTTTAAGGTATTTAGTCATATTTTCTGTGAATTGTAGAACATTTTTCAAAAATTTACATAATTCTCAAAAATCAAAATAATCATTACAAAAATAGAATTTTTCAAACTTGAAAAAAAATCAAATCGCAAGTTAAAAAAATTCTGAAAATTCACTGGAAATTTTCAATTGACCAAAGATTGTTAAAAAATCCAATTTCGATTTTCCGAGCAATTAGACGCATTTAAGTATATTGAATTTTCAAAAAATTTAAAAACCGACTTTTCAATTTTTTTTGGGTGAAAATTTTCGTGAATGATAACCGATGGCAAAGGAATCTTCTTCCTTTTTCAAGTAGTTGTTGAATTTTGTGAACCATTGCATAATTCACGTAAGGCAAGCGAAATTCGTTTTTTAGGGTTCACAAGAACTCGTGACCTTTTTTTTCTTTGCTGGGGTATTTTTGTTTTCAAATTAAAGTTGTAGATCAAGATCCTAAATAAAATTTTGTTATTATAAAAATTTCTATAGGATCCCTCCCTCTCCTCTAATTTCACATAGCATATAGGTAAATATTTATATTATTTCAAAATTGAGGGAGATGTCCAATTAAAAAAAATTTCAAACAAAATTTGTGGATTGAGGTCCTAGAAATAATTTTGGTTATAACAAAAATTACGATTTGACCCATCCCTGAATAAAAACTATCAAAATATTGATGGGATTATGAATAGAATAACAAATAATTAAGGTGACCAAAAATGGAAGCGGCTAGTTCCATTTTTGGCCATGATGTGGCCAAAAATGGAAAATTGCAATTTTCAGAGTTCCTAACTCGGCCATTTAAATAAATGCAAGAAAAAATCATTTATTTACCAATTTTATATTCATTTCTGATAGATAAATCACTGATCTTTAAAAAATTACTTACTTGCCTCTACTTTTTGATTATTAGCACTGCTATTCCATCATTACACAGACCACATCAAACGATCTTTTTTGCAAGCAAACTTTAACTTCATTCATTTTTGGCACAAGAAATTAGAGTTAAAAATACTTAACCACATATTTTCTTTCCAAATTATATAATATTGGTTGAAGAAGTGCATTCACTTTCAATTTAAAAAAAACCCCAACTGATTTCATCCATTTTTTCTTTTCAAATATAAGTTTAATACTAAAGGTGGCCAAAGATGGACAGGTGGCCATAAACGGGTACTCTACCCTATAACAAATCTACTCTAAAAACATTCACGCTCCAAGGCTTTTGCGCAGACATAGGCATTCCTATAGACAAACATTTTTCAATATCGTATTGGTTTTTTTTTTCTTCTTTATATATTTATATACGAATTTCCATCCAAGTAGGTCAAGGCAATTTCTGGAGTAAATATTGAAAAGCCATAAGACCTTTACGTATTCACATTTGAACTTTATCTACATATACCCACTTGTGATACCACAAAAGAAACATCAGTTATACATTGGTGGAAAATTCCCAATAAAATATCCATCAATGCCTATATACGAGTAATTCGTTCAACGAATCAAATAAACTCTCAAAAATTTTACTAGATTTGACATCGCAAAAGAAAAAAATCAAATTTTAAACGTATTGAGCCTCGTAGATAAATTCCTGGAAAGAATTTCTTTTTATCTGTACGTATCATTCGAGAGAATATAAGAACGGTCGGAGTTGTAAATTATACAAGTATCTAGACGTAGGTAGTAAAGTTTAAGGTGGAATTTCTCGTATGTACGCGGATGAGTTATTATTCATTTGATATTAATATTCCAAAAGGAAGAAAGAGAAATTTTGTCGATTTTTCACTAATCCATCAAATGCCCGAAGTGAAAAGTGATGAAAAGTGGCTAACTTTTGTTAAATGCAAATTATCAGAGTTGAGCGTTTAAAATATACGTAGGTAGGTAAAGTGAATTGATTATCATTTAATAAACTTTAAGAGGAAGCATAGTAGTTCTACCTCTAAGAAATAAATTGCGAGTCAGGGTTTATAAATAATTAAATTATATAATTTGGCAAAATCATACCTAATAGGTACCTATTATGGGGAATTAAACATCATTTAATTAGTCTAATTTTTTGAGTTTTGTTTTTGATTGAGCAGGGGTGGAAGTTCAAATTTTCTATTGATCAATTATTGTTCAATTCTTTTCATTGTTTTTTAATCGAACGATTCAATAATTAAAATTTTTTCCAAACTTAAAACAGTCAATAAATCAATAATTTTGTAAGGTTTGATTGACTAATCACAGTGTTGATGATAAATTTTATTTTCGATCAATCAATTTATATTTATAATTTATTTCTTAAATTAAAGGATAGAATAATTAATTTAAAATCATTCTTGATTCTACATATACCTAACTGAAATATTTTCTGTGACGGCGAGAGCCGAGTGGGACCCACTGCAATAATTTTACAGGCCCTTTTTACTCAGTTTGCAACTTCCCTCAGTTCCACGATTTGCTAAAAAAAATTCTCAGAGAAATGTATTCAAATTTTTTGTTTAAATTAAAATTAGGTAAAATTTTCTTGAATGAAAAATTTTTCTCTTGTGTTGTAATAAAAATACTTCTTAAATTCTTGAAGAAAAAAACTCGTTTCATTGAAAGAAGAAATCCCTAAATTTTTGGGGTGCAAAAAATCAACTTGAATAAACTTCTCATTTCTTTGGAGGAAAAAAAAATCAATTTTTTTGTCATATATTTTTATTCTGCTTACCTATTATTATATTATTTTATTTCAATCTCTATTCAAAAAATAAGCATGTTACTCAATTTTTGATCAATTTTTAATTGATTACCTATTGATTTGAAAATTTTCTGATTTTATTATGTTGGTTTACTGAACTTTTATTTAATTACTTATTCATCAATTTTTGATTTTCAATTGAATGATTGATTGATTGAATTGAAAATTTTCAGATTTTTTATTTTTTATTCAAAAAATCACGTAATTTGATTATTTTTAAATTTTTAATTGATAGCGAAATTTGAAATTTTTCTGATTTTTTTTATTCTAACTTATACTTCAATTTTTATCTAAAATTTTTATTTTATTATTGATCAATTGATTTGAAAAAATTTTGATTTTATTTTTAGTCTACTTCGATTTTTATTCAAAAAATTTTTGATTCGAATATTTTGGATGTACCTACCTAGGTACTCCGATTCTAATCCAAAACTTTATTTTCAGTTGATCGATTGATTTGAAAAATTGGAACCGTTGTTAACCAATCAATTGATAATTTTGATTGATTTTTGAGACTTGATCAACCGATCAACTTTATGATATCTTCTGTTCGACTTATTGAACTCATTGATCGAATATTTTGATTTTCAATCGATCTGTCAGTTTATTCGATTCGGTTGTAGGACTTGTAATTTTTTTTAAATTGTAAATTTTCCTCTCTCTCTCAAAAAAAAAAAAAAAAAAAAAAAAACTAGTTATAATTGATCAAACCATTTAGAATCCCGAAAATAATTCACACCCCCAAACACCCTAATCCCAACTAGCACTTTATCAAATGCGAAAAATCCATCAATAAATCGAATCGACGTCGAATCAAATTCTCTTCCTCACGCACTTTTCTAACCCCTATATGAGTATACTTTTACTCGCTCATCCAAGCCCACGCTAAGCTCTGAACAATTACATTACATACGTTTCTTATAGATGTCAAATACAAACTAAAATAAAAGATTACGAGAAAACAACTCGAAAAAGCTAATCCCGACGATGCGATATAAAAAGGAAAACAAAAAGTAAACAAAATCCGCCAACGTTATAGCTGAAAAAATATACATGGTGTCCCGTCACCAGTTGACATCCCTTCACCAGCGACATAGTCAACTCAAACTAAGCTCATGTATGTATGTTTGCCGACCCTGTGAATTGAAGGGGCAAAGATATGCTCAACTGAAAATTTTCATTTTCCAGTTTCGTTTCAGATTTTTAACCATGCGCTACTCGACAGCCGAGATAGGTAGAAAGTTGCACTTTGCGGCGTTGGAAAGGAAATTTTGTGTAGAATTTTTTAGTGGGGTTGATAATTGTACTAGGTAATCAGGGGAGTCTGTACTGCACTAATTATCTTAAAAAACGTGTTCAAAAATTGCGATTGTTTTGCAATTTTTGAGGAAATCTCAAAAAAGTTTCATCATTTGGTATTATTATTATGGTTTCCCTTGGATGAAAAAAGTTTGACCTTTTGAATGCCGCAAACCGGACTCTTCTATCTCTCTTGGTTAAAAAGTTATAGCAATTTCAATTTCAAAATCTTAGCAGAAAAAAAATTAATTTTTTGAAAAAATTTTAAAATTCCTTTTTATGTTATTTTTGAAACTTGATACCTAACCTAACTAATGATTTTGAGTGAAACTCGATGTTTAAAATAAAGTAAACAACATTTTAGAAAAAAAAAATTTTTTGAATTTTTTCATTTCTTTTTTTTAGACCTGATTTTGAAATTCAAATTGCTATAACTTTTTAACGAAGAGAGATAGAAGGGTCTGGTTTGCGGCATTCAAAAGGTCAAACTTTTTTCATCCAAGGGAAGCCATAATAATAATACCAAATGATGAAACTTTTTTGAGATTTCCCCAAAAATTGCAAAAAAAAATCGCCAATTTTGAACACGTTTTTCAAGATAATTAGTGCAGCACAGACCCCCCTGATTACCTAGTTCAATGATCAACCCCACTAAAGAATTCTACACAAAATTACCTTTCCAACGCCGCAAAGTGCAACTTTCTACCTATCTCGGTTGTCGAGTAGCGCATGGTTAAAAATCTGAAACGAAACTAAAAAATGAAAATTTTCAGTTGAGCATATCTTTGCCCCTTCAATTCACAGGGTCGGCAAACATGCATACATGAGCTTAGTTTGAGTTGACTATATCGCTGGTGAAGGGGTGTCAACTGGTGACGGGACACCCTGTAGGTATAGGCCATCAAATCACATAATTCCCACGACAAATGGCATATAAATTTAAAGAAAAATTTTCGACAGGAAATTTTCGAAAAAATACGCAATTTAAACTTATTGTATAGTCGAAGCGAGTCGCGATTGTTGAAGAAAACCAAATTTCCGGCAGATACTACATTTCAATTATATATGCGAGAAGTTTTCACAATCGTACGATTTTTATTCGGTCTGCGTAAGGAAATTAAAAAGACGCGACTTTTCAAAAAAGATAAACATTTCGAAAGAAAATATCGCATCGTTTCGACGTTAGTTAAAAATTTGATTGAAAAAATTTCCTTACCGAAATTAATATCCTTTGATGATCTCCTCGCGCCATAATAGAATTTCGGCTTCACTGCGCGCACATAACACTGTAAATAAATTGAAAAAAATTCCGCAAATTATCCCGTCACTTGTAGTAGTACTTGAGGTAAGAAGAGATTGAAATCAATTAAGAACCAGATGCCAGACTTATATAGGTAAAATAATGTTTGAACGTTAACCGGTGCTAATACTTATTCTTGTTATCTTAAATTGGTGGGAATAGATTGGTCGATATGGTAGGAAAAAGCACGTGTACCGGTTCCGTATTTACAATCGAGGTATTACGTAGGTCTAGGTACAATGGATGGTCCATGGTCCTAAGACCACAACACGTCAATACGTGTTGATCTGATAAAAGCAGGGATGATGATTCATTGGGTTTAAGACGTATCTATATCTGCTGCCTTGATTAGCCAGCTTTATAGCGGTTTTGAATTAAAAAATTATAGTAATGATGATTTGCAACGTTTGGGTGGCAATAACATATAGGTAGAGACTACAGACACCGAGGTTTGGGTACGCGGGGATAACACCTTACCTTAAGTTGAGATTTATTACATTAGAGGATATTGTACCGTTTAAATGGGTGAAATAATTATACGTACGAGTCGGGATGAAGATAAATTACAACTGTTATGACACAAATATCACCGCCATTATGAAATTGGAAAAAATAAATGATGCATCGTTCGTAATAAAGACGTAAAAGGTTACGAGGTAGCTTTTTTTACGTGTGTCTGGACAAACTACACATGAGAGTAATGTTAAGGTATTAACCATATTTCGCTGGGAAAAAAAAGCTGCAGATCATCACAGACGAGGCAAATGCTCGTACAGGGATTCGTTTATAATTTCTTTTTAATTTCAATTTTGTCGCAGGAACAGGGTGTGTTTGTGTTTTTTTGCTATGTTAAGTATTATAAATTTCTCGTTTTTGGAGAATTTTTAAGGTCTTTGTAGGTATTAAATTTTGTAAATGAAATATTAAAAAGTAGTTTAGAAATATTCAACATAAAAGAGTATTTCTAAAGCTTTTTATACCTAACCTGACAAAAAAAAATGAAAATTTCAAAAACAGAGAAATTGATTAATTCAATCAAAATTTATCATCCTGCTGAAAACTTGGAAAATTTCATAAAAATCAAACAATTGATAATATTTATAAAATTCTCAAAATTGACGCGTTATTCACATTTGACGAAATTTCACAGAGGAAAAAAAACCAACAATTGCAAATTTCACAAGTAAAAAAATCAACAGAAAAATTCAATAAAATTAGTTATAAAAATTTCAAAAAACAAACAGGAAAATATTTTACAAAAATCAAAAAAATCTAGAATTCAAAAAAACAAACAAATGACTAATTTTACACTCAATAGCTCTGATCACAATATTGACGAAATTTTGCTAAATTCAAAAAAAAAATCCATATTCGACAATAATTTCAAAAAGATGATCAATTTGACCAAAAGTTAAACAAATTGACATAATTTTTTTAATTCTCCGGCCTCCTAAAAATGGGAAGAATCACAAAAATTATTTAGACAAAAATTAAAAATAAAAAAAAAATAAAACCCAAATGACTCAATTTTCCAAAAACTACTTAAACTCAAGGGGAAGATTTTTCAAATAATAATTTTGATCAATATTTGAAAATTGGAAAAAAAAATTAAAATTCTGCAAAAAATAAGACAAAAAAAATAACTCGGCGCTTCGCGCCTCTTCGCCCCCTGGGCCCCCCTAGTTGGCTCTATTTTCACACTTCGTTTGAAAGTATGAAACATAGTATATGCTTTTACTCTGTGACAAAATGTCTGAAAGTCACGAATATTAATTTCAATGGAAATTTAAAAATCTAAAAAGTATAATAATTCAAAATGTCAAAAAGTCATAAAATTTATTTAAAAAAATTAAAAAGTCTAAAAAAAATTCAAAGTATCAAAATATCTGAAAGTCATCTTTCTAAAAAAATTTCCAAGTTTCAGAATGTTAGACAAAATTTGTAGAAAATGTTTAAAAGTCATAAAATTTCAAAAAAAATTACAAGTTTCAAAAAGTCTGACATAATGTCTAAAAAATCGACTTTATTAAATGTCTGACAAAATGTCTAGAAAATGTCTAAAAGTCATAAAATTTTAAAAAATTTACAAGTTTCAAAATATCTAACAAAATGTCTGAAAGTCATCTTTCTAAAAAAAATGTCAAGTTTCAGAAAGTCTGACAAAATGTCTATAAAATGTCTAAAAGTCATTAAATTAAAAAAAAAAAATAAGTTTTTTTATGTCATCCAAACCTAACCTAATGTAACGTGTTTTTTTTTTTTTTTTTTTTTTTTATATAGGACCCCAATCCCAAACTCAGGGTAGGGCTAATTTATTTACACGTTTCAAGGACAATCTTATTAAGAGAATACAACTTAGCCCCCAAACCTCTGGTGCCTAGTGGCTTATTCAGAGGAGTGGGGGAACTAAACACGTAAATAACCTAACCCAACTGTCGGATTTTGGACTCGGATTTTAGTCTCGGATTTTGGTGTCGGATTTTGGGGTCGTTCAAAAATTGACCACCCAAAATTTTCACAATAGGTAATCAAAAAATCCACCGATGAGAAAAATTACAAAATTTCTAATAAATAATTAAACCCAAACTCAATTGAAAAACACCTATTTGACAACTTTTTCCAAAAAAAAAACTAGCAAATTTTGCAAAATTTAAAAAATTTCCAAAAATTAAAAAACCTACAGATAATAGGTATAATATGGTAAAAAATGGAGGATTTTTCAACAAAAAAAAATTGTATTTTTTTGATAAGATTTTTTGAATCACTTATTTATGATAAATTTTTTAATATTTTCTTGGGGGAAAAAATGCGAAATTTCTCTAATAAATTTTTGACCAAAACGAACTTTTTTCAGGAAAATTAAAAAAAAAATCAAAAACAACAACAACAACAAAAACAAAGTTTTTCGTGATTTTTTCTAGAGGATTTTTGAATCTTTTGAAAAAGTATTGAAACAAGTAAGAATTTTTTTAGAAAGAAATACCTAGACGATTGTATGTGATTTTTTCAAAAGGAATCAAAAAACATTTAAAAAAACTTTTTCTTTTTAATTTCATATTTAAACAAAAGAAGAGGAGTTTTAGTAAAAATGTGTTCAACTTTTTAACATTTTGTTAAAATTTTTCAATTTCTTGGGATTGAATGGAAATGTTTTTAAAATAATTTTTCCTTTAAAAAAAAATTGATGAAATTTTTAAAATATTTCTTGAAAAAATTTGGAACGTGAATTTTCGCCAACAAATATTCAGATTTTTCTCAGGAATAATTTTCTAAATATCTCCAGTTGGCAATTATTTCTTGGATTTTTTTTAAATCAGAAAAATTAGAATTTTTTTTCAAAAAAACTACATAATTATAATTATTTTAAAAAATATATTTTGAAAAAAAAATTCAAAATTTTTGCTGTTTTAGCCATTGTAACAAAACGAAATTTCAATCAAGAAATGTTTTCTCAAAAAAAACAGACTTTTTTCCAAAAAATTAGGATGATAGGTACCTTGTATTATTCCAAAAAAAATATTTATATAGGTATGTATATCAGAATTTTTTCGTTCACATGAATACCTATTTGAAAAACTCCGAAAAAATTAGGTAGGTAAACTTCTTTTATTCAAACAAAAAAAAAAGTCAAAATATTAAAACAACATTTTTCTCTTGAAAATATTGAGATTCCTTTTCTTCAAAAAATGAAGAGTTTTTCCTAATTATAATTTTTTTATTTTTGGAGAATTGAAAGTTTTTTTTCTTCAAAACATATTAAGAATTTTTCCGTCAAAAAAATTTGAAGATTTTTTCTCAAAAAAAAAAAAAAATTGAAAAAGTTATTTCAAATAAAATGAGATGAAATTTATTTTTGTTTCTAGGAAATTCAGATTTTTTTCACCACGTGAATTTAGAAATTATTTCCTCCAAAAATCAATTATCCAAGTTAATAAAGAAATATTTTTTATCTTAAAAAATGATTGAAACTAAATTGAAATTGACTACCAAAATTTTCAACAAAAAAAAAATGAATACCAACCTACACCTGATAAGTAGGTACATTAAATGAATTTGAAATTTTCAATTCTGAAAAAATATTCAAGAATAATCATTTTAGAAAATGAAAACAAAATAAAAGTTTTCTGAAATGAAAAAATCAATTTAAAAACTACTTACTGTGAAATAAATTAACATAATTATATATATTTTCAAAAATTGAAACATTTAAATTTTTTCTTTAAAAATTACCAAAAATCTGTAGCAATTAAAATCGAATTTAAAAAATCTGAGAATGAATTTGAATTGAGAAAATAAAATTGTTCAATAGGTATATATACAGGGTGTCCCGTCACCAGTTGACACCCCTTCACCAGGGATATAGTCAACTCAAACTAAGCTCATGTATGCATGTTTGCCGACCCTGTGAATTGAAGGGGCAAAGATATGCTCAACTGAAAATTTTCATTTTTTAGTTTCGTTTCAGATTTTTAACCATGCACTACTCGACAACCGAGATAGGTAGAAAATTGCACTTTGCGGCGTTGGAAAGAAAATTTTGTGTAGAATTCTTTAGTGGGGTTGATCATTGAACTAGGTAATCAGGGGGGGGTCTGTGCTGCACTAATTATCTTGAAAAACGTGTTCAAAATTGGCGATTTTTTTGCAATTTTTGGGGAAATCTCAAAAAAGTTTCATCATTTGGTATTATTATTATGGCTTCCCTTGAATGAAAAAAGTTTGACCTTTTGAATGCCGCAAACCAGACCCTTCTATCTCACTTCGTTAAAAAGTTATAGCAATTTCAATTTCAAAATCAGGTCTAAAAAAAAGAAATGAAAAAATTCAAAAAAAAATTTTTTTCTAAAATGTTGTTTACTTTATTTTAAACATCGAGTTTCACTCAAAATCATTAGTTATGTTAGGTATCAAGTTTCAAAAATAACATAAAAAGGAATTTTAAAATTTTTTCAAAAAATTAATTTTTTTTCTGCTATGATTTTGAAATTGAAATGGCTATAACTTTTTAACTAAATGAGATAGAAGAGTCCGGTTTGCGTCATTTGAAAGGTCGAACTTTACTCATTAGAGTAAGTCATAAAAACAATATCTTATGAGGAAACTTTTTTGAGATTTTTTCAAAAATTGAAAAAAATCCCAATTTTTGAACACGTTTTTTTTACATAATTGATAGTGTACAGGCCCCCCCTGATCATCTAGTACAATGATCAACCCCACTAAAAAATTCTACATAAAATTTCCTTTCCAACGCCGCAAAGCGCAACTTTCTACCTATCTCGGTTGTCGAGTCACGCGTGGTTAAAAATCTGAAACGAAATTGAAAAAAAAAAAATTTCAGTTGAGCATATCTTTGCCCCTTCAATTCACAGGGTCGGCAAACATGCATACATGAGCTTAGTTTGAGTTGACTATATCGCTGGTGAAGGGGTGTTAACTGGTGCCGAGACACCCTGTATATAGCTCCAAAACATTAAGAGGTTTCTAAGAACAATGAAGGCCCATTTTTTCAACGTTTAAAGTCTTCTTTAAAAAATCTGGCACGTCACTGCTGTAAAACATGCCATAAAGTGGCATCATGCAATTGGTGTAATTCTACGAGTAAAATAATAGACCATGGCGTTATCTGACCAATGAAATAAGTATATTCAACATTGATTCTCGGAGGTGAAACATTGCACGGTTGACTAAATACAAAATTGTACAATGTGAGTACCTAGCTACCTACAACCTAGGTACGTGTTGATGATTCAATTTATAGTATTTTCAATGAAAACCATTTTGTGATATTGAAATGTATAGGTACTTAGTAATCATGTACTCGGTTTTTCCTAATAGGTATTTGAGCAAATGTCTTCTGTAATATTTGAAATTAACGATGGAACATATATATTTTTTGGAAATTCTTCAAGGTCAAAAAGATTAAAGATATTCAAATTCAAAAAAAAAAACGAAATGCGAAAAAAAGTCACACAATTTTCTAAGAGGGGAAATCAGTTTCAAAAGAAACATGGACGATAATGGCATTAAAGCACACCGATCACATAAGTAGTAGTTTTTAGGAGGGGGTGGATAAAAGCCACACACACCCAAACGAGCACAAGTTGGTACCTACCTACTACCTATAAAATGAATACAGCATTTGGTGCAAATATATTATAATAACGCTGATGGACTGTTGACGAGTAGGTATTGTAAAATTTCTTTATTCCTTATTCGATAGAAGCGAGTTTGAAAATACTTGTAAAAGTTATGTTTTGCAACTTTTTATAGTATTAAGAACACATTTCGAAAATTATCATAAAGTTAGGGGGCGAAAAAACGAACTATCGAGAATTTATATCTAAAATCGACTTCCGTTCTATTTCGGCAACATGCGTTACGATATTTTGACTAAAAAAAAAACAGGTGGAAATATGGTACAGATCGAAAACACGCAAAAAAGGTTGGAAAATGACCTGGGAAATTATTCCAACATTATCGTCCATTTTATAAACCCCCAAATGGTGAAATAATTTATGCCTATATTGTCGCCAGTGAAATAAAGACATGAAATTGCATCTTGGGTTACTACGTTACATTTTTTCATTTTAAAATGTTTTTTTCGGTATCTTGAATTCTTGATTAACCACAAACTGAGCCTCATCCCTCGGGAAGTCCTTCAAATGTGGATCCAGAATGGCCTTTTCGTTGTTTTTTGCTTGTAACTCTTCAAATAACCGTTTGAATGAAGAAATGACCATAACAAAAATTGAAGTAGATGAAATTTCCAACAAAAAAGATTGTATTTATTTTTTTCAAAAAGTTAACGGGTGGCGCAAAAACACGCGTCGAAATAAACAGCGTGCGAAAAATAAAAAAATAAGCGAATGAACCCACACCACTGACTCCAAGAAAGCCCCTCCATCCGCCGTTCACTTCTAAAGTGTCTACTGTGAGCAGATGTGAACCCTACCCTACACTTCTTTTAAAATGTCAATAACTCTCCAATCATACCCTATCTCAAAAAAAAAGATGAAATACCTACCAAAAGTTAATGGAGGTAGGTATGTAAAATTTCCTATAATAGAACAGCTTTTTATTTCAAAATATTTAATTTTTTGAGGAAAAAAGTTTCTCCTTTTTTTGGAGAAAAAATTATTTAATTTTCTGTGAAATCTTTTACTTTTTGAGAAAAAAATAAATCTCAATTTTCGGTCTCGATTTTTAAAAAAATCAGTTTTTGGAGTGGACAAATAATTATTTATTTATTTATTTATAGTAAGTATTTATTTCTTAGAAAATATTGGGGCATTTAGAATAAGTAAAAATTTCATGGCTAGGCCCTTGGAAAAAATCCGAGTCATATTGGAAGTGGTTCCACGTGGCAAATTCAGTTGACCTATACATTTTAACCTTATTTCTACTTAGAAATGAAAAATGTCATTTTTATGTATATCTAAGTAGAAATTTCATGACTTTCTCACAAATAAAATGTCAGTTTTCTCTTAGAAATGTCATTTTCACTTTAATAATGTCAGTTTTCTGAGTTTTCACATTAAAATGTCATTTTTCACTTAAAGTATAATTTTTACCTAAGAATGTCAGTTTTTGCGTTAATAATGTCAGTTTTCTGAGTTTTCACATTAAAATGTCATTTTTCACTTAAAGTATAATTTTCACCTAAGAATGTCAGTTTTTGCTTAAAAATATCATTTTTCCCTTAAAAATGTCATTTTTACTTTAAAATGTCATTTTTAACTTAAAGTGTCAATTTTCACTTAACACTTTGACCGCCATGTGTGCATATATGCACACAAAACAATTTTATTTTTTTTAATCTTTCTTCACGCCATGTGTGCATATGTGCACACAGACAACGTTGCCATAATATTAGACGTGGATGTTTAGTCGTTCAGTCACGCACTCTACGATTATTTTGATGAAATTAATCGATTCTACAGATGTTTTTCCACAGAAAAAGCCACTTTGCCGAAAGATCTGGCAACATTGGGACGAAACACGCTATTTTGAAATTGTTATCATATTTATCAGTGAACTTATGCGGCGTAAGTGAAAGAATTAAAGAAATTTAGTAAATTCACTATGGCGGTCAAAGTGTTAAAATGTCTTTTTTACTTACAAATGTCATGTTTTTGTTTTAAAATGTCAGTTTTCACTTTAAAATGTCAGTTTTTACTTTAAAATGTTAGTATCTATTTACTTAGAAATGTCGTTTTCACTTTAAAATGTCAGTTTTCACATTAAAATGCCATTTTTTACTTAAAATATAATTTTTACGTAAAAATGTCAGTTTTTACTTAAAAACGTAATTTTCACTTTGAAATGTCATTTTTCACTCAAAGTGTCAGTTTTCACTTAAAATGTCAGTTTTCACGTAAAAATATCATTCATTTCCACCTAAAAATTACGTTTCTCCTAAAAAAAAAGGTTTTTCTACAAAATTACACATTTCACTAAAAAGTAAACAATTTCACCAAAAATATCAGTTTTTTAGTAAAGTTTTATTAAAAATGATGGTATTGACTTGGGATGACTATTTTTGACATTTCTCCCTCTCGAAATAGAAAGGTTTACTGGTAATTACAACTTTCATTAAAATTAACAATTTTTTATCAAAAAAGTAAATTATTGCTTTCATTTAAGCACAAAGTTATGATAAAATCGAATACTTATACCTTACGTACTTACATAAAAGTTGTCCACTTCTACATAATTAATTATCAATGGAAAATTTGCCTAAATCATGAAAAACAGGAAAATGGTCTGTCTAATTCGTGATTTTTTTTCACAACAAAACAAAAGAGAAAATATGCATATAAATAGGGAACCTTACCCTCGAAAAAAAACAATTTTTTTTTTTCCTTTAAAAAATTGAGAACCTAAATTGAGATATTTTCTATAAAATTACAAAAAAAAAATAAAATAAAAAAAATAAAAAACAAAAAAGGTACTTCTTTTTGCATAAAAATTAAGAGATTTTTAGTATCAAAAAAATTGAAAAACTAAAAAAAATTTTTGACTCAAAACATTTTACAATTTTTTTCGAAAAAGTGAAAAACCAAATTAAAAATATTTCAAAAAAATTTGTTCTCCCTTCCCCCTCCAATGAAAAATATTTTTACACCAAAAAAATTTCTACTCCCAAAAAAGAACTGTGGATTTTTTTCTCCTCGAATTTCAGGAATACCAAGTAGAAAATTTTAGACTACAAGATATTCGATTTTCTTTTTTTTTAATTTTGAATTAAGAAACGACTAAAAAATTATTGATTTTTTTAAAGAGGTTTACACGATGTCCATATTTTTGAAAATTTTGGGAGAAGAGGGACTTTTTGGAGTTTGCGATGTGTCTACTCGAATACATTCGATCTCTTCTGAAATAAATATTGTATGTTATTCGTGGAAACTGGGGAAATCTTAATTTCTTTCACCCTGTATTTTTTGACGTTTGTTTTTACTCCACCCGTTCACTTTTTGGAAAAAATTAATATAACCTTTTTTGTTGGAAATTTTATCTACTTTAATTTTACTTATTATCGTTTTTCTTTTTAAACGGTTATTTGAAGAGTTATAGGCAAAAAACAACAAGATGATCACCTTGAGTTTATATTTGGGGGCTTCCTGAGTGGTCAGGTTTCGAAACTTTTTGGTGACTATTAATTATGACATTTAAAATAAGAAAAAAAATTATTCACTTAAAATGGGATTTGCTCAATTTTTTGGCATAATTTCACTGGGCTTTTATGTGGCCATGTGACCTATAGCATCATGCTAGAAAATCAAGGTACACTACGAATTACCTTTTGGGATATTCTTGCATACGAGGAAGATTACACACGAAGAAGAGATGCACGTCGTCGTCTACGTGAAATGGTAATCTTCTTTTAGCATGTTCGAGTCACTCAGCCTTCGATGCATACCGGTCCATGTGTCGCGTAGGTGAATTATGAACTGGTCAGAACAAATTAACAGATGATTCGTCAAGTCGAGGTACGAAGAAAAAGCGCATCGAGACATTGAGCTCTTCGTATAATGCGGTTTGAATAATATTAATTCTCCGAAATATCGTTTACTAATACACAAATATGTACCTAATAGGTGTACGTGCTATAAAAAAAAAATATAGGTAAAATATACGCAGACGTTAGAACAACCCGAGATGTGGAAACATGCAACATCTCGACGAGTTTTTATTTACATCGCTTTGCCATTTCACTTTCACCTCTGGCATAAGGGAATTTTTTCCAACGTCGATAGATAGGTATCTTTTTTCAAATTCTATTTTCGAGAAGTAAAAAGCTCACGAATGAAAAAGAAAATTTTTTCATTTCAGAGGCTTATTAGAAAACATGTCATTTGCAGGTTTAGAAAGAAGTTCACCTTGAGAATTGTGAAGAAGCGCGGAATTTTTTTTATGCTAAATAATTGGCTCGTCGCAAAATTATCTTACGTCAATGTAAAGATCCGTTTTCATGCGAAATTATCATGCTGTTGGATGCTGGTTCCTTCGCGAAAAACTACCTTATGAGATGATTGTTAAATATTTTTGTTCAAATTTTTGACACCGTTTGTTTACGCCGATAGGTATTTTTTTTTCCTTCAGATGTATGTAAAAGATACGCGACGATGATCACATCAGGGACTTATGTTAATTGACGAAGTGAAAATAAATCTTTAAATCGTTTCGGTTGAATTTTTTTTTAATGTACCTGTTGTTGTCGTCGTCGTCTTTGGTAGTTATGCCATATACGAACCAAGCTCCGGGTATGAATCAGCCACAGCTATAAAGAATATCTATGCGAATGTTTTTTTTATAATATTTTTATTTATGGAATGTACCTATAAAAAAGTACTACACAGAAATATTTAATAATGCGGAAACGGATTTTCCAAAAGTTGGAGATTCTAGCAGTGTGAAGAAGGATGTGAATGGTGATTTTTCAAAGCAAATTTACAAAATGATGCGCAGAGAATCGCTTTAAAAATTTCACTCAATTTTTTTTGAGACTTTCAATTCACAAAAAATAGTTTATTTAGAGGAAACTCAAAATTTTGAGTCGCTTTTGAAAAATTCAATTTCTGTAAAATTTTTCAATTTTTTACTCAATTTATTTTCAAAAATTTAGAAGTGATGAAAATCTGACACTTTTTTCGAATTCCAATGAGCAAATTTCAAGATGATGATTTTTAAAAATTATGAGCTCGAAAAAAAATATTTGCTCAAAATAAAATTCTCTCTCTAGTTATTTTCATTTTTTTTTAAATAAAAACTTTAAATTGTAATTTTTCTTGAAAAAATTGTAAAAAAAATTTCAGAGAAATTGAACTTAAAGGAAAAAATTTTCAAAAATAAAACAGGTGATTAAAAAAAATCAAAATTTTATTCAGATCAAATTAGTTTTTACTCAAAAATTTGATTTAATTTATAAAATTTCTTAATTAAATTACTTACCTAGGAATTTGAAAAGTTTATATAAATTGTGTAATTGAAAATTATACATTATTTCTTTGATTGAAAAATTTGTGAGGAGTTTTCAAAAAAAATTCAATCATGAGAAATTATTTCAAAATTTTGTTGGATCAAAGCAAAATAAGTATAATTATTTGAAACGAAAAATCTTAATTATTTTTAAAAATCTAGAAAGAAAATTTTTTTAATGCGGTTTTTTTTTTTTAAGTTCATGCTTTTAATAAATTACCTACACTTTGAAATGTTTTCAATGGAGTTTGAAAAAAAATTAATCAACTTTTTTCGTAACTTGAAAATTTTTCAAAATTAATCTAATGAAGAACCGGAATATTTCACAAAAATTTGCATTTAATTTTTTTGAAAATGGCTAGTCCAAAAAATTGAAAATTTTACAGATTGCTTATTTGCTTGAAAATTTTTTGAAAAATTTTCATATAAATTCATTAATGATAAATAAATTTTAAAATGATGTAAAATATTGTTTAAAACTACGATGAAACTAATAGCTGACTTTTCTCTATAGAAAATTAGCTAAAAAAGTTACAAGCCTGAATTTTTTTAGAAATTAAAGTAGAAAATATTTGAAAAAAAATATATTTAAGGCTATAAAATCCAAAAAAAAAAAAAAAAATTTAAATATTATCCAGAAACTTACTCAACAAAATTTTAAGAAAAAAATATTCCTGAAAAAAAATCAAAAAAAAAATTGAGACATTTTACCAAAAATGGAATTTTTTAAACGCAGTTAACATTTGCAATTTTCTTCCAAGAAATTGTTTAAAATTTCTGTAAAAGTTTTTTTCCAATTTTACATTGTTCATTTGATTTAAAAATAATTTAAAAATTATTCTTATTTTAAAAATAGTCAAAGTGATGTTTTAAAATTCTATTTGACGATATCAAAATATTTTGTAGAAAAAAGTATAAATTTTGAAAGAAATTGAGAACAAAAATTGAAGTGGGAAATATTTATGACCAATATATTATTTAATCGAAAAAATTTAAAAAGAAAATTTTCAAAATACTAAGTACTATATTACACTTTTTATAAATTTTCATTCAAAATTTATTCAACGAAACTTAAAAAAAAAATTCAAGAAACTGAATTTTTTTAATTGTTTTTCTTTTCAATTTTTTATAAATACTTAAATTCTTCTATTTTTTCCCCATTTTTTTGTGATTTTTAAAACGTTTTTATAGAAGTTAAATTTTAAAAAGTAGGTACCTACCTACCCTAACCTAAAATTTTCAGGGTTTTTTTTTGGATTGACAAATTTTTATGAAAAATCGTAGGTATACCTATACTAATATACCAGTTTGAGCAAATTTGAAAAAAAAAACTACTAAAAAATACCTATTCAAGGCAGAAAAAATCTAATCTTTTTTTTCAAAATAATATTATTTTGAAAATTTTAATTTTGAAATGTATTCAATGAAATTGCTAAAAATAAAAAAAATAAAAAATAGGGGTTTGCTTAACTTTTGTGTCGCAAACATTTATTCACAAAAATTGAATTTGCTAAAAAGTGATTCAAGTTCCTCAATTTGTCCAAAAATATTACATTTGAAACTTTTTTGTGAATGATTTTAAAATTTTAAAATTTTGCATTCTGCATTTTTTTTTTTTTTTTTTTTGATAAATAAAATAAAAATTTTTTTATAGAACTTCAGTTTTTAGAAACAAATTTCAAAGTAATGTTTAAAAAAATTTCCAAATTTTGAAGCAGGAAAAATTTGAGAAAAATAATTTTTAGGAATTTTTAAAAAAATTATGGAAAATTTTTTGGAAGAATTATTATTTTCATGTCTACCTACATTACTTTTTTTAATATCCTGAAATTTATTCATTGAAAATTTTGCATTAAAATTGTTATTTAGCTCGAAAAATCTGTAAAGATTTTGGGTTTGAGAGAAAGAAATGCCTACAAATAATTTTTGAAAAAATTGACAAAATTTCATAATTATGAAGATTATGTAAAATTTTGTACACATATAATAAAAAGCATAAGAATTTGAAAAGAAATTAGTGAAAAACACAAACGTACATTGAAATCATTTTTTTTTTTTTTTTTTAGATTTTTTTTTGAGAAAAATTGTCAAACAGATTTCTGAGCTATTTCAATTCAAGTTTTTTTTACATGATTTTTTCACGACAAAAATATTAAAATTTATTATTTTTTCATCATTTTTTTTTATTTTATTTTAATCATTTTCCAATTAATTTAGAATATTTTTTCTCCTAGACTGCGTAGAAAATCTCACTCCTTATAAGTCTAACTTCACACAACAAAACATTAGGTATGTACTAACTTTAGTAAGATAATCATGAAAAATATTAATCTGTTTCATGATTAATTCGATTCCAACTGCGTATGTGTTCGTAACCAAAACAAAATTACATTTACTCGTACGATTACGATAAAAATCTATAAAAATCTGACTAGGCCAATGAAGTAATCCAGACAATAACACACAAATCTATAAATATTCGTTTGAAAAATCGTTTGCATATTTAAATCCGGTTTTTAAAATTATTACGCGGGCATAGAAAAATACGCGCGTCACCCCGAATGAGGTAATGTCGCTGCCGGTCTGCAATGTACACAAACACATCAGCCGTCGAAAAAACTTCAATTTAAGGTTTCACTCGAACCAGTCTATATGAGAATCGGATGTCAAAGTTCAAATTTGAACGCGACCTTGGGACCGATAAAGCGTAAAAATCGATCTTAAATAACTCACGAATAGCTTAAAAAAGTCTATAACCTCAGCGAGATGAAATTATTTTCATGGAAGGATCGTTTAATGGTTACTAATTTGGTGTAAAATTACGTGTCGAACAAGTTGCCTATGTTGTTTGCCGTAAAAAGCTTGAAACTATTTCTCTCCATACGTGCGAAGGTCCATGACGAAAATCTGAATTTACGTACAATAGATTTTTTCACAAAATCATAATTTTTGGAAAGAAGTTTTTCATTTTAAAAAAAAAATAAAAAAAAATAAAAACATTAACCAATTTTTTGGTACTGTTTTCAAATTTTCATCAAATTGTGAAAACTTTCATTTTTTCATTTGGGTTTTTAAATCATTCTTACTTAGTTTTTTCAAAAATTAAAAAAAAAAAAACTAACAAAATCTCATCGTGACGTGGTTTTTTTTTTATCAACAAAATAATAATTATGAATTTTCTTGTGATAATTTGTGCCCCAAAAGTTTAATATTTTTCTCACATTTTGTTTCGATTTTTTTCAAATTGAAAAAAATATTAAATTTTAAAAAAATGAAAAAATTCCATTCTGAAAGCAAAGAAAAATTAAAAATTAAAACTAAACAATAATTATTAAAAATCATCTACTGAATAAAATGTTGAAAGATTTAGAAAATGCGATAAAATTAAAAATTTAAATGGTTGGAAATGATGTAAAAAAATTTTTTAAAATGACGTACTCGTGAAATTTTCTTTAAAAAAAAAAAAACTTAAAACACAGAAAAAGAAATAAAGTGAAAAATAAGGCTGATTCAGTTACCATTGCAAATAATTTTAAAAGTATTAAAAATAGAGTAAAAAAATTGAAAAAATGAGGGGAAAATTGTCAATGTTACAAATTAAAACGAAATTCAAATGAAATCATTTTCAAAATTTCGCATATAGGTAAATCATGAAATTAGAAAAATAAATAAAAATTTAGGGAATAACAAGTAAATGGTTCATTTACGGAAATTGTTTTAGCTAAATTAAAAAAAAAAAAACTTGAATTGAAATAATTAAAAATTAAAAATAGTTGATCATTGAGATGTGATTTAAATTCAGTTAAAATTATAAATTCAGAAAGGAAAATTTTAAAAGACTCGAAATGATTTGAAAATGAGATGAAATAAAAAAACTGAAGGTTTAAAAATTAAAATAGGTAATGAAAAAAATAATTCAAAAAAATGTATTACAATGAAAAATTTTCTCCAGAAAATTTAAATGCCTAAATTACAAATAAAAATAAAACAGAAAATTTTCATTTTTGAAACATTTAAAATTCAAAAATTCATTTCCAGAAAATCAAAAAAATATAAATATATTAAAATTCTCTGGTTCAAAATATTGAGAGAATTTTCTACTATCTACAAATAATAAAAATAAAATCATTTCGAAAAAATGTTGATTTTTTTTGCTTGGAAAAAAATATTTTTTTTTGTTTGAAAAAATTGGAAAAATTTTTACCCAAAAAAATGAGAAAAATTTTCATCTTCAAAATGTTGAAAAAATTCATCACTCTAGAATATCGGAAATTAAAAAAAATTATTGCTCCAAATAATTGATAGGTATAGGTACAATTTTTAATTTAAAAAATGGTTTGGAATATTTTCCCTCCAAAATTTGATGTCAATTTTTACCTAATTCAAAAAGTTGAGAACATTTTTCTTTTCTTCAAAAACCTGAGAAATTTTATATTTTTTTATATCTACTTTAGAAAAATCGGAGTTACGAATTGAAACGAAATTTCAACTACATAACTATAAATCATTTTCTGATTTTTCCATTGAATTTGAAAAAAATAAATAAGTACCTACCTACCTAAATAAAAATTAGAAAATAAAAATAATTTCAGAAAATCACAACCAATTATTTTTTTTAAAAATAAGAATTAGAAAAGATTTTTAAAATTATATAGGTACCTACTACAATTTGAATAATTTTAATATTCAAAATTTTAACTCAATTTCATAATAGTTGTTTCTATCCAACGAGCCCTATGAAAGAAGTCATCGAATTTCAATAATTTCATACGCTAGGATGGTGAATTTTAATTCTATTCAAGGTGTGTTTCGCAGATGAATCGAAGTTAATAGAATTGAAAGATTTAATTATACGGAATCCGTCTGTTAAATTTGATAATAATATATTCCACGTATATGCTAACTAGTTTCGAAGAAATTTTTTTACAACTCGTCGTCTATGGAATAGATATTTATTTTATTTTATATTTTTTCTAAATATTTCCTTAATGATGCCAAATGATGGAACACGTTTTAGTTTTGGACTTAAGTTGATTACCTATTTTCTTTTTACAACGAGGAAGTAAGTAACTGTTTTAAAGAAATTTTTCTTTTAAAATACATAAATAACCGTATTACCAAATTGATAAATGGGCGCAAAAAAAGTAATCCCATCGAGAGAATCGAATAGGTTTAATTTTAAGGAAAACTTTTACTATAAGCAAACGAGAAAAATCACTTAATTTTCTATTACTTTAAAAATCGTGCCTTGTTTTTTTTTTCTTAAAATTATTTTGAAAACATTCCACTGCCGCTCCAAAATAATATCGGTGATATATCACTTTGGGGGTAGGGCTGATGATCTAATTCCAAAATATAAAATTCTTGCACGATTTAATTCTTTTTCAATAATCAAGGTTACCCAAACACATTGACAAGAAGCCAAAAATTGTGAGGAAACTGGTTTTCGTACAATTGTCAATAGATTACCTCATCTCATAGTTACACGGTGCCAAAAAAAAATCACCATATCCGATAAAATAATACGATAATGTGTACTAAACAACAACTTGTTCGTAAAATTACCACCCAGAGGCGTTGTCCGGTTGCAGGAATAGGACAAATAGGTATTCTAATTTATTTTTAACTAGGTAGTTAAAAATAAATTAGGATGATAAATATTTGTAATGGAAACACATTTTTTTAATAGGGTATTTGAATTGTTTTCTTAATTTTTTTTAAACTATGTAAAGGAAATATTAGGTACATATTTAAAAAAATTAGAAAATCGTAAAGAATTTGAAAATTTTAAGGAAATAAAAAGGTTCACAAAAAACTGAACTAATCCAAGAATTGAAATAATGATAATTAGGTAAATAAATTGAGTAAAAACTCGATTATCCGATTTTTTAATTATTACTTGAGCAAAAAATTGCAACCGAATCGATTTCGTGTAATTTTTGAACATGCAACCTTATTGATGCTTTGGAGAAATTCACAGATTTTTCCTAACCCAAAAATTTTGAAGAAAGAAAAATTAAAAAATAGGCAGGTATAAGAATTTTTTTGTTAACAAAAAAGCTAGGAATGTTTTTTAGAATTACACAAAGATTTTTAATTTAAAAAAATAAAATAAAATTTTACTTCAATTCTCTAGGGTTCAAACCGTCGAAAATTTTAAAAAAAATTATTTCAAAAAATTAGGATTTTTTGTTCTAATTTTTTTTTTTAATTTTCATTTCAAACTAAAATTAAAAAATTTTCTTGATTTTTTATTAGTTAATCCAAAGTTATGTAAATTTGTATAATGAGTACTTTTTTCAAAAATGCTTGCAATATATGGGACTGGACATATTAAATATTAAACAATCATGACACAAAAATAAAATGTAAAAAAAAAAATCACTCATTATTCAAAAAATAAGAAATTTAGAAGTGGAAACTTTGTAGGCGTGGGCATTAAAAAATTTAATCAAAAAAAAATTACAATCTAAAAATTATTGAGTAATTTTGGAAGCAGGTAATAAGTGTTTAAAATTTGGTACTATTGAAAAATCGTAAAAAAATAGGGAAATTTTTATCAATTACACAAAAAAACTGAAAAAATTGAGGTGTCATAAAAGATGAAAATTTTGAAAAAATTATTACTCAACGAATTAAAATATTGAAACATAAAAAAAAATCAAATAATATTTTTTTAAATTTTTAAAATTTAGAAAAGGTAGGAATTAGTAAGGTAAGTATTGAAAAAAAAATTATATAAATTAAAAATGAGCAATATTTGGAGAGGAAATATCAAAAATAATTTTAAGTGACTTCGAGAAAATTCAGAAAAACTTGGGAAAAATTTTTAAAAATTTTAAATATCATAAAGGAAAATGAAAAATAAATGTTCGTCAAATCAAAACTTTTCAAAAAATTAAAAAAAAATTATTATAAAAGCTTGAGAAAATCGACCAGCCATTTGAAGTAGGTATAGGTAGAAATAAGAAATTTCAAAGATGTGAGAATTTAAATTAAAAACTTGAAAAATTAAAAAATGAGGTACTTCAGAGGATATAATTGTATTAAAAAATTTGATAAAATCGGAAAATCATCAAACATCAAAAAATTTTAACAAAAAAACAAAAAAAAAACAGGAAAACTGAAAAAAATGAATCTAATAGTCCTAGTTTCAGAATTTAAAAGTTTACGAATGAAAATAATAAAAACATCGAAAAATAAAATATTGAAAACAAAATGAATGTACTTAAAAAATTTTTAACAGATAAGTACCTAGTCTACTCGCAAAAAAATTCCACTTAGTTATTTTGAAGGTACCACGCTATCTCTTGGTGTTCCAATGAAATATGTTGAAAACATTAAACACGAAACACGTGGAATCGTTTTTAGAGTTCCCAATGTAGCAGCACTGACTGCTGGAATATTTACCATGTCCAACTACATTTATATACGTACTTAATATTCAAAATTGGAGGAGAGGGAGGGGCCCAATCGAAATTTTTGTTATAACCAAAATTATTCCTAAACATTCAAGCTACAACTTTTTTTGAAAATTTTTTCAATTGGATTACTCTCTCCCCTCCAATTTCGCCTGACACCTTGTTGATACTTATTCAAAATTAGAAGAATGAGGGAAAAGGGGCCAGGGGGCCAATTGAAAAATTTGCCATACAAAAGTTGTAGAATATGGTCGTACAAATAATTTTGGTTATTATAAAAATTTCGATTGAATCCCTCTCTCTCCACCGATTTCACATAACATTATTTAGATTACTTAATTTAAAATTGGGGATGGGTTCAATTGAAAAATTATTCATACAAAAGTTGTAGATTGAGATGTTAGGAATAATTTTGATTATTATAAAATTTTTGATTAGACCCTTCCCTCTCCTCAAATTTCGCCCATAATACTACGTGGATATTTATATTATTAAAAAAAGGAAAGGGGGCGGTGGTACGAGTCCAATTTAAAAAAATTTCAAACAAAAGTTGTAGCTTCAAGTACTGGGAATAATTTTGGTTATTACATAAATTTCGATTTAACCCTTCCCTTTCCTCCAATTTTGATTATTATGTATCTATTTAATATATTGGACTTAATTAAATTCAAGTGAGCTATTTTCAAGTTTATCTAAATATTGTTTTATTTTTGCCATTTAGAATAAATAATTTCACTAATTTCTATAATTTTTTATGCAAATGTGTGAGTAATCAAGTGTACCTACCAACGTCGTAAATTGATCATTGAATTCATTGCTGGAAAATAAAAATAAAAATCATTTCGAATCGAATAAAATATAATCACATGCTCCAATACTATACTTCCAACTTCTATTTCAATCGAATTATTAATTTCAAAAAATAGGAGTATTAGGTACGATTTCAGTTAAACTGATGAACATTGCGGAAAAACAAGAACATGATATTTTTTTCAATTTAAAAAAATATAACTTTAAATCGACCTGTTTATCGATACGTAAAAATTACACCGCATGCGAAGAACGACGTAAAATTCCAAAATATAACAAAATGCGGGTCGAATCATTAAACGTAAAAAAGACAAGAAAATCTACCAAATTTTCAAACTAAAATCGTCAAAAAAAAAAAAACATCTCATAAGCTCATACAACAAATTAAAAAAATTAAAAACTGCACAATATAAACGTGGAAAACATCCAAGCTACAAAAAAAAAAAAAAAAAAACAATCTTTCAAATTGTCAAGTTTTTTGACACGCAAAAAAATATTCGAATATGACGTCAAATTAAACAAAATAAAAAATTTCGTCTTCTTATCGACTCGAAATTCGAACATAATAACGAATATACTTATCGTATACATTCGGAACCGAACGGATTTTCAAAAATTAAAATTAAAAAACAAACACTTCAAAACAAAACGATTAAAAAAACAAAACAACATTAAGGTTGAAAGATTTTAAAAACGACTCTCGATATCATCCAATTGACACTGTAATTCTTGAATGATGAATTTATTATCATCAGAATTATGCCTGACCGCTCTTCCAACGAACCCATCGTATAAATTGGTGATGAGCTCGTGACACGTAGCTCTACTAAGACCATCCAACTGCAAACATATTCATAAATAATTTACCACAAAATATTAAAAAACACAATGAACACATAACACACGATACATCCTAAGATATTTATTTCACATGCAAACAAAACAAAAACTTTCGTTATATAAATAAAAAATAAAAATAAAAATAATTCGTAACTTTTTAGAATATTATTACAGAACGACGTTAACTAGAAAGGGACGAAAACAGATGTAAAAAATTCAACTATGGAAATGGAATATTTGAAAATGGAAGAATTCACACATAAAATGGAATCCATAAATTTAAAATATGGTTTAAATTTCTATGTTCATAGAGCACCAATCTGACCACTTATTCTATAAAATAACGAAAGAATTCACGAATACGATAATAAATAAGTCATAAAACTAAAAAGCAATGATAGTAAAAAAAAAAAAAAAAATAGAAAAATATAAAATTATCACAATATGTGTATGGCAACACTTGGAAGAGTGAATAACGCCATATAAGGCAATTCTTAAAAAATTAACTGGGGATTCCTCCCTTTAAATCTAAACCGAGGTGTTCTTGACGAACTTAGAAAAAAAGTAAAAAATACGTAATTAAGCCAAATAGGCTCTAAAAATCATAACACAATCGTTAGCTAAATTACGACGGATTCCAATTTAGGTACGAGAAAGGGGTAGTATTCTGTTGATTCCGGAGCGATTCGTAATCGACAGATTCGGGCGAAGCGACCGATGGTGCCGGAGTCAAACAAGGATTTACGTGTTGATCGTTCACCATAGATTTAAAAGTCGACATGGTTTTGTCAATATGGGCCATCATTGCGTACGTGTGTTGGTGCGACAAATCCCTCAATTCCTTCACAACGGCGTCACCAAACGCTTGAATCGTGTCGATTCGTCGAGTCGTCAGTATTTCTTTTATTTCGCGTACATCGCTCACAAGACTGGAGAATTCGTTGTTTGTGACTACTTTTTTCTGAGCAATAAGAGATTTTTTCGTGATGCTTTTGCAGCCAACGGACGAGGTATTACTGGCCTCCGTATCGTACTAGTGAAACGAATAAAATATTTACTTTTTTCCCCTTATAAATTAGGTAAAATTCGTTTTCAAAGAAGCTAATCGAAGCTGAGATAATTTTTCAATCGCAAGATTATCCTTATTCTAGAAGAGAGATCAATTCACTCGCCAACCCACGAATCAAATTTCGTTTTAAAACACACCACCGAATTTATCATCCCATCGTCAATTTAAAAAGACAGATATTTTGACCAAGACCAAACACCAAAACAAATATACCAGCACCGCCTCCACTGTGATAGAAAAATCGAGTCTAGCTTGATAAATTTGTTTACATGAAGGTGGATCGTTATAATTGCTCCACTTTTACACGTCAATACTACTTACGTAGATACTTCATATAAAAAATTGAAGGGGATGGAGGGGCCTAATCGAAATTTTTATAATAATCAAAATTATTCCTAGGACCGAAATTTACAACTTTTGTTTGAAAATTTTTTCAATTGGACCCCTCCCATAATTTTGAAAAAACACTTACGTCGTGATTTGCGAAATTGGAGGGGAGGGAGGGGTCTAATCGAAATTTTTATAATAATCAAAATTATTCCTAGGATTGCAATCTACAACTTTTGTTTGAAAAATTTTTCAATTGGATCCCTTCATAAATTTTGAATAAGTATCTAAGATATGCAAAATTGGAGGGGAGGGAGGGGTCTAATCGAAATTTTCATAATAATCAAAATTATTCCTAGTGTCACAATCTACAACTTTTGTATGAAAAATTTTTCAATTGGACCTCTCCCCAAATTTTGAACAAGTATCTACGTAGTGATATGCAACACTGAAGGGGAGGGAGGGGTCAAATCGAAATTTTTATAATTATCAAAATTGTTCCCAGGATCTCAACCTACAACTTTTGTTTGAAAAAAATTTCAATTGGACCTTCCCCTCTTTCTCCTCAATTTCGAATAAGTACCATAAGTAGACTAATGCAAAATTAGAGGGAAGGGAAGGGAAGGGGTCCTATTAAAAAAGTTTTCAAACAAAAGTTGTAAATTGAAATCTTGAAAATAATTTTGATAATTACAAAAATTTCGATTGGACCCCTCCTAACCCTCCAATTTTGAAAAAATGGTGTCGATAATCCATTTTAAAATTTTGACAAGTTTTTGAAGAAATTTTTTTAGCCCAAATTGAAAAATATTTCAAACACTGTATTTTGATCTCAGGAACAATTTTTGTAATTGAAGTATGAAAATCGTAGTATAATATAAATTGAATTCACACTTGAATACTAAAAAATATGCAAACAAATTGATCAAACTAGACTCGAGTTGATTCAAATAGATAAAGATTACCAAATATACCTGCAAATCCTTCAAGTGTTCGATATTAGGTGTTTTGCTCGCTCTGACGGACAAACTACCTCCGGTCGATCGAGATCTAGGATTTCGAGTTGCAACTTTTTTCTCATTTACGATCTGCTGCTCCTCCTTGGCCTTATCACGTTTCGGGCAGCTACAAATTTTCACAGCCAATGGTTGTCGTCCATAAACAATACCCCTGGAAGAAATCAAAAGTAGTCAGATTTGATCGAATAAATATTATGTATGCTGAAGAAAGTAACTTCTCACTTGACGTCTTCCAAAGTATAAACAATACTAATCGGTTTACGGTCCATACCACTAGGACAGGAGGTTTTGCAAACGAACTTATAAGTTAAAGTGGTCGTGTCCGAGCCAGGCTGCGGATAACTGAGCGGAGTTACACAAGAAAATCTACCGGTCTGTTCGTCCCTCTCGTAACGAGTGGCGCTATGTTCGCATCGAATGATATGCTCGACGTAAGGAAAACCTACGATGAAATAGCCAGAGATTAGGTCACTTTTGAATACGAATATTGGAAAAAGATTCGAACACTTACCCATGTTGGTAGGATTATCCGGGAGAATATGTAACGGGCACCTCATCACAGGATCTTTCATCCAGTCTGGTGAAGTGTACACCGGCAAAGCTCGTATATACAACTGTACGTCTTGCTTAAGTTCGAAATAGTTCCACTTGAATTGTAACGCTAGGACTTTCTCGATATCAATAAAGACTTTTTTCAAAGCCGGCGAGTACTAAAATATAACGATAGATTACGAAAAGATACGAAATATTATTGAAATGGAAACTAATT
This sequence comes from Balanococcus diminutus, assembly GCA_959613365.1. Lineage (NCBI taxonomy): Eukaryota > Metazoa > Arthropoda > Insecta > Hemiptera > Pseudococcidae > Balanococcus > Balanococcus diminutus. Next base: position 34,511,774 of record OY390718.1, on the reverse strand, counting down.
ACCGTCCAACGATGAGGAGCGCAAACTTCATTGGGTAAATATAACTGGAAATCGAGCTGGCCACTGAATTCGGTAAGGCACGGTAAGGCTTCGACGTTATTCGATGTCGACGGCAGTGGATTAATCGTAGAATCGCACATGTTCGAGTTTGACGTCTACGAAACGAGTAAAATTAGAAATAAATAACAAATTCGTATGATACGAATGACAAAAGACCAAGAACACGAAACACTGACCTTTCTTTTTTTTAGAGCCGGCTTCGACTCGTCGTACGGAATCATTTCGTACGTATTCGGTTCGTTGTGGTTGTAAACTTCCAACGGTTCTAATAACTGTCCAACGCTTATATCTTCTAAATTTGGGCCATCCTTGCTGTAAAGATAACACGGTAAAGGGTTTCATCGAGCGATCAAAGGCTTTGTATCGGTAACAGTAAAGTATACTTACAGATCATTCATAACGTAGTTGTAATCGCTCGGGCTGAATATTGGATCGACCATTTTTCAATCATTTAAGGTGAACTTTATATTTAAAAAATTAATCTTAATCACACGTACAAAACGATGGCCAAATTATCAATTACAAATTCACCTGTATTTTTTAATCCAAAAACACATTTCGCGTTCAACAAGTGTACTCCATTGTTTATTCCGCCACCTGCCGCCACATCCCCTCCATAACAACATGGAGGTATGCAAGGCTGGGATCAGGCCATGGCAGAACGAAATCGTGGAAGAATGATTACGTCACGGAAATATTTTTGATTTTTTTTTTTTTAAATTTTTTGTAGAAAGAAAGAAAAGTACTTTACTCAATAATTTTGTATTTTGTTCACATTATTATTGTGAATCCTGGATTCCTGGATCGCTGTTGAATTTTTTTACCAAGTCCAAAAAATGTGATAATCAAAATTATGGCGGAGGGAGGGATCTGATCGAAAAATTATTTCTAGGACTACAACTTAGGGCCGGTTGTACGAACGTAGATCAAGAAACGTGACGTCGGTCACGTGGGCTTGATCCGTGGTTTGAACCAATGATCGTCTGTTATTTGGCGGATCAACAGCGGATCAACCACAGATCAGTATCGAAATATTTTCGTACAACCGGGCCTTACAAGCTACAACTTTTGTTTGAAAATTTTTTCAATTGACCCCTCCCTCGATCCCTCCCCCCTAATTTTGCATAACACTCCGAAGATAGGATCATATCATAGGAATTAAAAGTTAGAGGAGTGAGGAAAGAAAGCCAGAAAGGTGCCAAATGGCCAAATGAAAAAATTTTCAAATAAAAGTTGTAGATTAAGACCAGGGCTTAAAAAACGAAAACAAAACGAAAACGAAAACCCAACAAAAACGGTATTTTCAACATTAAAAACGTTTAACGAATAACGAAACGAAAACGCTACGCTGTTAAAACTTGAAAACGTTATAAAAACAAAAACGAAATGAATGAAACCTAAAAACGAAAACGAAAACAAAAACCCTAAAAACCTATAATAGCGTTTTCTTATTTTTTTTTTTTATTTATTCAAAATTTCAAATGAAATCAAATTCAATTCAACACATAAGTAATAGCTCAGTGTCAGTTTCGAAGTTTCAACTTTCAAATTTCAATTTTTAATTTTATTAATCAATTATTCATCAGTAATCACATTTTTTTCTCAGTTTTTCTTTTTTCACGCTTTTTTTTATCATCTAATTTTAAAATTTTTGCATTTTGCTTGTGACCTTACGGTGTGTGATTCCAATTTTATACAAAAAATTACATTCAAAAAGCTCCCCCACCCTGAAAAAAAGAGAAAAACCCCAAAAAAACAAAAACGAAAACGAAATTTCATTCCGTTAAACGAAACGAAAACGAAAACGTTATCTGGATGATTCCGTTTATCGAAAACGTAACGAAAACCGAATGAATCGTGTTAAAAACGAAATCATAACGAAAACCGAATAAAAAAGATTTCGTTTTTTAAGCCCTGATTAAGATCCTAAAAATAATTTTGGTCATTATTAAAATTTCGATTGGATCCCTCCCTCTCCTCTGATTGCACATATCAGGTAGATAATTTATCGAAATGGAGGGCAGGGGTTCAATTGAAAAAAATTTCAAACAAAAGTTGTAGATTGAGATCCTAGAAATAATTTTGGCTATTAAAAATATTTCGATTCAACCCCCCCCCCCCCCCCCCCACAATCCAATCACATCCTCTCCAATTCCACATAATACTACTTAGATACTTATATGATTAAAAACTGGGAGAGGTAGGGGTTCAATTGAAAAAAATTTCCAACAAAAGTTGTAGCTTGAAGTCCTAGGAATAATTTTGGATTTTTGGTTATTACAAAAATTCGAGGAGATCCCTCCCTCTACTCCAATTTTGAATAATAAGTATCTCTATCTATGCAGTATTATTGGGCTCGGTAAAATTCAACAACAATGATCCATGTTCTAGCATTAAAGTGAAAAGCCGGAAAAAATGATGAGAATTGAAAACGTGAAAACTGAAAATGGAAATTGAAAAACGTTTCAGTTCCAGTTTTCTGTTTTAACATTTCATTTTCAGTTTTAGTTTTTTAATTTTAAAGTTTTTTCAGTTCTTAGTTTGTTCTCAGTTTTCCACTAGGTACTGAAAAAATTGGAAAACCCCTAGAGTTGCGGCACCTATTAACCGAATGACATCATTTCACTGCATTATTACGCTGACTCAAGCAAGATTGAGATGGGTTTTTTATTACAAAAAATTCATAATTTTTTTTCTTTAAAAGAATGGGAGGTGGTTTTTATCTCAATTTTTCTTCAATCAAGAAATTAAATTTAAATTTAAAATACTTACACAAAAAATTTCTCTAAAAAAAATATTTTTTTCGTCACAAAATTTGAGTTCTAAACAAATTTAAAAAAAAAAATACACTAAAAGTCCTGAAACTTTTCCTGTTCACGGATTAAGTGTTTTTTCCCTCAAAAATTTCAAGATTTTTTTTTTAATGGTGAGGTTTTTATGCTTATTCCAAAAAATCACCACCAGTCGACTCAAAAATATTTTTACTCAAAAAAAAAAAATAAATAAAATAGAAATTTTCAAGATAAGTAATCCACTAATCCAGAGTTTTCTAAGCTGTTGCTCATTTCACTTTTGAAATTTTGGACGTAGTTCACTGCCACTTGAAAACGTTTAACTTTTAATTTCCACATTTACCCTTTTCAGGGAATTTCTTTTCAAACCGCTTTCGATGAAATTAGAGTTGAAAAAATACTTCTTCAAAATGTGAAAATTTATTCTACAAAATAAACATAAATTTAAAATAAATTTATCATTAGAGAGTTGAAAATCGTAAAAGGTAACCGATTAATCTAAGTAAAAAAAAGAAAAGAAAAGAAAAATCGCAGTCATAAAAATAACAAAAAAATAAAAATAAAATTAAAATAGTCTGAAAACAATCCACTATCAAGAATCAATCTTCTTTAAAATAGTCGTCCACGTTGGCTATATACTTGGCCAAATGTCAACTATAAAAAATGAGATCAATGATCCACTGTTAAAATCGTGGCACTTACTTTGGGCCACATTATCATTCATTACGTAGCCCACTCGATCGGGAACAATTTACATATTTTTAAGTATTACAGAGGAAAACACAATACGAAACTTTAATACTAACTTATAATTTATACAAACTTTATTTACAGTTGTAAATAAGAAAATTAAACAAAATGAATAATGAAAATAAAAGAATTGAAAGAAAAATCAATAATTAAAATTGTTTTTTACATAATTGATAAGGAACTGTAATGCATTTAAAAATACCTAAGCGATGATCACAATTACGACTATTCACATTTCACAAAAATAAACCTCCAATCTGCGGAGGTTTCTTTTCGACGGGCATCTCGTGCCTGATAATTTTACAAAATAAAATCTCCTTCTATCGTTCACATCGATGTTTAAATACAACCAGCTTGTACTTCGGCTCGACGCCAATATTTATTCCGTATCTAGAAATCTTCGCAGTTTACATCAATGACCATAAATACACGAAGAGTACATAATGTAAATACGAGGATGCGATGAAGAATACGTGAAGAATAAAAAATCTCAGACAATCTTGATGGACTAGTTGAGGTCCCAGAGGTTTTTCAGACGTACAGTACATTTGATAAGGGAATTCGCCGGTTTGATAGAACGTCTCTAGCATCCTCTCTTTCTCTACCCAACGATCGAATAGCCATTTTGTCATGGTTTCGTGATCACGAGGTATCTGCAACGGAAAATAACCATTATTTATTATTAAATTTCTTAAATAACATGGACTTTGAAATTCACCAATACGTAATCTCGAAATTTCTCTCTACTCGTGTAACTTTCAAAATACTACGTATGATTTCTTTAAAAATACACTTCAATGTGTATTATCGTGATTCACGTCAACGTTCGTCGAACCTACCCATACCTAATGATTTTATTATAAACAAGACGTATCGTCGTACAAGCTCAGACACACAAACGAGCATTTTGCAAACGAAATTCAGCACTTTTAACGTGTTTTGATACAAGTACGTATTGTGCTTGTAATGTAACGAACGCACATTTCGAGTACGATTCTGGCAAATGATATGAAGACAAGAGTAATAATTCTCGGAATAGTAAAACACGTGACTCATTTGCCAACGTACATTATAATGAATATAATTATGTATAAGAAAACTAATTTCAGTGTTTTCCCCTCCTTCTGTGTATTTTTCGTTCATAAAGTAGCTTGTAATAAATGAAACATTACGAGTGAAACGAATTTGCATTTCTTCATGGGAGTATTTTTCAATGAAGCAGCAAAGAATAATATTTTTTCAACGATAAATTAGCCGTATTTCTTTCTGTCTCTAGATGCAGTTCATCGAGTCATTTTGTATCAACATGAGAAAACTTTATAAAGTAAGTTTTTCTTAAAATTAGAACTTCTAAATTAGCTCAAGGGCAGACGTAATGATTTTTTTTTTCTCAATTTTTATGCCATTTGTTTGAAGTTGAAAACAAATCAGTCTGCTTCTTTTTTCTTTATTTTTTTCAAATAATAATAGTTTTTAACGAGAATTTCATGATTGGAAATTCTAATCGAATTCAGAGTTCGGTAATGGTTTTGCTCTTATTTTAATGACAAGTATGAGAGTGACTCAATCAGTCAAAAAAAATCATAAAATATGTTATGGTCGAAAAAATGAGAAAAAAATAGGTAATAATTTTTAAAAAAAATTATGCATGGCAGCATTTTTTTATAAATCCTGTTTTCAGTAAAATTTTTTTTCTTTTTACATTTTTGGATTTTTTTTTAAAAGAACTTATAAAAAAAAAAAAAAAAAAAAACTTTATGAGAGATTTTTTACAAAATAATTGTATTTTTTGACTGAAAGAATAAAAAAAAATTCATGGAGTAGGTATTTTTTCGTTTACCTAATTATAATTTTTTTCCTTCAATATTTCTCAACATTTTTTTCTAAAGATTTTTTTTTAGAGTTTTTTATTTTTTTTTTTTGAAATAATTATTTTTTAATAATTTCTGTCACAATTCTTTCTGTAGAGAATTTTTGTGGTTATCAATTTTTTTACTCGTCAGTACAAACATTTCAAAAAATTTAATCGAATTTTCAATTCTTGAATTTAATAAGTGAGTTGGCAATTTTTTGACGAAACGATTTTCTCGATAAGTACTTTTTTGGCCACTTTTTTCATGAAAGCTTTTACAATGTATTTTTTTGTAGTGTTTAAAAAAATATTTTTTCAACGTCCTTTTTTTCCCAAAAGAAACATTTTTTGACAGAAAAAACTAATGGAGAAATTTTTTGGGAAATTTCTAACAAAAAAAATAGACATACCAAAGTATTTTATAGTCTGAAATTTATCCATTTTTTTTTTTTTTACCACAGAACTTGCCTTCCTTTTTTTTAGATGGGTCTTCTTTTCTTTAAAATTTTGTTGAAGAAAATTTTTCAAACAGTTTTTTCCATATAGGTAGTAGGTACCTAATTAAGTATTTTTTAATGATTTTTTTTTTACACAATTTTTTCCTACTCGTAAGTACATTCATACTTATTTCATTTTCTCAAAAAAAAAAAAAAAAAATTAAAATCGCTGTTTTTCAAGTGAACAGGAACAGATAAAAAAACTCGGCGCTTCGCGCCTCGCCAAGAGGGGCTTCGCCCCCCTGGACCCCCTAGTTGGCTCTATTTCCACACTACGTTTGAAAGTATGAAACATAGTATATGCTTTTACTCCGTGACAAAATGTCTAAAAGTCATCAAAATTAATTTCCATGGAAATTTAAAATTAATAAAATTCACTATAATATGAAAAAATGTCTAAAAGTCACGAATATTAATTTCCATGGAAATTTAAAAATTAAAAAAGTGTAATAAAAAAAAGCCTAAGTCATAAAATTTTTAAAAAATTTTCCAAGTTTCGAAATGTCTGACAAAATGCCCAAAAGTCATGAAATTTATTTAAAAAAATTAAAAAGTCTAAAAAAATGTGCAAAAAGTCATAAAATTTCTTTAAAAAAAAAATAAAAAGTCTAAAAGTCGTAAAATTTCTAAAATAATATCAAAAAGTCATTAAATTTATAAAAAAAAAATTTCCATTTTGGTCATCGTAAAAGCATATACTATGCTAAAATTTCAAGTTTCAAAATGCCTGACAAAATGTCTGAAAGTCATCTTTCTATCTATTTATAAAAAAAAACTCAAGTTTCAAAATGTCTGACAAAATGTCTGAAAGTCATCTTTCTAAAAAAAATTCCAAGTTTCAGAATGTCTGACAAAATGTCTAGAAAATGTCTGAAAGTCATAAAATTTCAAAAAAATTTACGTTTCAAAATGTCTGACTTAATGTCTAAAAAATCGAATTCATTACAAAAATTTTAAGTTTTTTTATGTCATCCAAACCTAACCTAATGGGGTCGGATTTTGGTGTCGGTCGTTTTTTTCCATTTTGGTCTCCGTAAAAGCATATACTATGCTGAAATAACATTTTTATGCATAAAAGAATTTTTCCATACCTATAATTTTATTTATTTTTTAAAACATTTTTTCATCATGAGGTATTTTTTATTTTTTATTTTTTTCAAGAAAACTCTTCTAATATTTTTTAAAATTTTGTATAAAGTTTTTTTAAATTATTTTGTCAAGAAGTTTTTTTTGAGTAATTTTTTTTGGCAACATTTATTCTTCAGCTGATTTTTTGAATAATTTTTTCAACCATTTCTTTTAGTTTTTCCTCACAAACTTTTTTCATTTAAAAAAAAAAGTGAAAAATAAATTGGTTATTTTTCGAAAAAATCTTTTCAAGGATTACTGACAGATACTTGTAAAAAACTGTTTGAAAAATTTTCTTCGACAAAATTTGAACAAAAAAAGATATATTAGGTATATAGAAAAAAAAAATTCAACGCCATTTTTTCAAAGATTGAACTGGCAATAAATTTTTGATAAAATAATGTTTTTTGACTAAACGATTTTTTAGATACTTTTTTGACCCCCTTTTTTCATGAGAACTTTTACTATGTATTTTTTGAACTTTTTTTCAAAGAAATTATTTTGTAACGTGCTTTTTTCCAAAAGAACCATTTTTTGAGAAATTGAAAGAATTTTTCCATGATTCGAAATCTTTTTAGCAATTTTTTCTCATAGGGAATTTTTATTTTTCATTTTAATAATTTTTTTTTTTCAAAAAAAGTCTTCTTACTTTTTTCATTTAGGTAAAAAAAAAATCAATAGGAAAGTTTTTTCGAGTAAGATTTTTTAGTAATTTTTGGCAACATTTATTCTTCAGAGAAATTTTTGGATAATTTATCATTTTTTTAAAGCGAACATGCAGTTTTATGATAACTTCTTTTATCCTTCAACATTTTTCATGAAAATAAAAAATATTTTTTGAATGAATGAATTTTTCAATAATTTTTTTGGAATTTTATTCATGTTAAAGTATATCCTTATTTTTCTCAAAATATATACCTACATTATTTTCAACAGTTTTTTCATTATTTTTTTTTATATCACCGACATTATTTTGACACCTTTTTTTCTTCAGAGAATTTTTTAGGATAATTTTTTCATCACTTCTTTTCTTTTTATTACCATTTTTTTTTTAATTTTTCAATAAGTTGATTTTTTTTAAGTGAACTGGAATTTTTTTGATAAAATCGTTTTTAAAACTACTTTATTTTTCCCCATCACTCTTCAGTTATAGTTTGAGTCATTTCTTAGTTCTTTTGTGATGTTCATACGTAAAATTTCAATAATTTTTTACTTCTATTTAGTGGGTGTTTGAAAGCCACTTCTTTATGTCACTATTTTTTGAAGCTTTTACGTGAACTATAGTAAGTAATTTATTTACTAGCTTTTTTTAACCAACATTTTTGAATAAAAAAGTCGAAAGGGCAAAGAAATAAAAATATAATGACAAAATGATAAAAAAATGACCAAAAAATAGTTAAAACATAATCACATTTGAATTCTGCCAATTCAAAAATTTTCTCTCACGAATTCGCAAAAAAAATTTTTTTTTAAGTCATGTACCTATGTTAAATTTTTCCAATTTTTTAAACGTTTTTTTTCCCATTTTTAATAAATACAAATTTCAAATAAAAGCTACTGACAACTTGAGAGAGAGTTGAAAAAATAATTCACATAAAAAGTCACCTCAAAAAATGTTGATTCCTTCAAAAAAAAAAAAAAAAAAAAATCAAAACAACTCCCTGAAGATCTCTTCAAAAGCTATAAAGTTGAAATTTACGTAAATTAGAAAAAATATTATCTCTAAGAGCTTCAATTCGTTTTCAAAAAAAATCCACTCAAAATGACCCCCCCCCCCCCCCCCCTTTAACCGCCAAACTTATTCAATTCAAATTTCAAACACCGATATCACACGTTTATAACACTCAAACCGTAGCATTCTTTAATCCAACATCAACGTTGAAATTTAGCTCACCTGCGAAGCTGGGTACAATCTATAGCACAAATACGTCTTGCAAGCTCTCCTGTAACCCATGACAATGGTAGGTAAATCCAACGGCACTCCACCGGGGTAGGCGACCGTAATATCCAAAACCCAGCTCAATTTATCGGCGCTTTTGTCTTCTGCAAGTAACGAAACCAATGCTAAAATTACTCAATTTAGTCTCCACTGCGGTCTTCTTTTTGAAAATGTGTATTTAGCAAACGTACCCGAATCTTCGTAAGTATTGCTTTCTTCTTTATTCGAACCGTATTTAGTCGGCGGTAATGGTGTTAATTCGTCGATAATGGCGTGAAATGCTCCTAGTCGAGGTAAAGTCACGTAATTTAACACTGGTAGATTATTTTTCATCGCGTACCTGCCGAGAAAAAAGAAAAAAAAATTATAATAAAATAAATAATAATATTCTTTACCTATTGTAGCATTTAATACTGAAATTGAAAGGGGAAAAAAACAAAGAACTAAATCGATCGATCATGGCCTTATATTGTGGAGCTCAAACAATGTAAAATTTTTAATCACTTGGTTACGTGGATTTCCAAGCCTTTCAAAAAACCCCTTTTCGAGGCTGTTCTTTCTACGTTAAATAATTCAAATCGTAAACAAATCTTCGGGGATCGCTCTTTTGTTTTCCTTTCCCAAACTTTTATTATTATTACGAATACATTTTTTCTTAATAATTTTCAACTTTTTAAGAACCTCGAAAATTACTTTTTTTTTTCAATTCTTCGTCCCAATTCGCCGGCTTAATTTTTTTTTTAGGATACGAAACATACTATTCAAAGGACCAGCCTGTACCTTTTTTCTTGTTCTTTTTTTTTGCATCTAATTTACATTTATTTCTTCGTTCTTTGTAACGTGTTGTTTAATCGATAATGCGACCCAATTGCCCGGATGCGGATGTTTTTTTTTTAGAATCAATTTACGAATTAGCAATTTACTCGTTTCAAATTAATCACTCTGTAAACGGTTATACGAACGGTAATGGGAATTTTTCAGCACCTATGCGAGAAATTTTCATCATAAAATATAACGAGATCATTTTCTGGCCTTTTTTAAACCGTAAACATACATTGTTATTTTTACAAAGACGACGAAATACCAAATAACAATCGATTGTTTCATTTGTAGCAATTTTTCTTTACCCAATCACGCGCAAATCGAGCAACATTCGTCGGTATGACCTCGTAATCAAAACCCAGCGATTCGATTCATTTGTAAAAGAAATCATTCGAGTAGGACGTTGTTGCTGCGAACACCTACTTTTGACTCGTTTCTCGTCTTTTGCGTAAAAATCCGCCTTCTGGGAACAGTACCATGAGTTTCCTTTTCCTAGGTATGTAGCTTTCTCTGAGATGCGTCCTCAAGTCCTTGATTCCTTTATCGCGTTGTTTCTTGCCCTGCGACGATACAAAACGAAAAATTAGAATACGTGATAATTTTACAGTCTGGGATGGGTTTTTTAGACTCTTTTTACCGATAAGATGAAGAAATCTTGATGAATGATCGATACGATTCCAAAATTCGTTAATTTAAATATCCAATCCATGATCCACATTACGTTTGGTAAAACATTAGGGCGAGCGTTGAAATTAGCCATCAGCATGGGTACATCGCTGGTAGATTGATGATTCACAATGACCAATGTCCGATCGTCTAAGCATACCCTGATATCGTCTCCGACTTCCACAACTGCAAAAAAATATGTACGTGTGAAAATTACCGAAATTTTCATCAATACGTGTTGGTTTTTTTCGTTTCGACATCTCGCCTTTATTTACGTATTATCTCGCTTGGTAAATTAATCGAAAAGTAGACGTCGACTGGCACGTGTCAACGTATAAGCAGTAAACTTGTATTCGGTGCTATTAATATTATGGATTTATTTTGATAGGGAATTTTCCACGTTTATTTGAGCTTTTTCAAGTAGATTGAATTTTCGTTACATAATTATTTTTGAATATCGAATAAAAAATTATTCGGTAGGTTCAGACCGATTCATTTCGGAAAGTGAACGATGGAATGGATCGTTCGCAAATAAATTGAAAAAAAAAAAAAATGTTTTCAATAAGTAAAGTTGTTAATTTACTATACAAAACAACTTTTGACTGATTCATGTTAAGTAGGAACAAACGACTCCAAAGAATCATTCAAGCACATACAAACAGTGCTTAATATTTATTTTTAAAATTGTGGTAAGTAGGTTATGATTTTTATTGTTTTGGTTTCATTTCTTCATTTTTTTAGTCGTTTTATTTTTTTGTGTGTGGATTTCAATTTATACGACGATTCATTATAATTTTGTTTTCAATTTTTCATTTTTTTAGAGCTAGTTTTACAGTGTGAGTTTAACCCTGGTCAAAACCACCTAGACACTACAAGCCATGAAGTTAAATTTGGCAACCTTGCCGAAGACGGCCGACTTGAGCAATTGAAAATACGTTTTCTGGGCAAACGAAGTGTTTTTCGAAAAAATTGATGGGAACCAAAATTGTAGAGGGAAAAATTAACTTTCGTTTAGTGTATTCGGAATTTTGATTCGACTAATATTTCTCGAGTTACGGTCAAAAAACTGATTTGAAGATGGGCCGTCTACCAGATTTTCCCTATTTTCCTGGTCAAAGAAGCGATTTTCGTAAAAATTGATAAGAACAAAAATTGTAGAGCAAAAAATATCCTTTCATCCGAAAATCATTGAAGTTTTCGATTCATTAGCAAAAACTGTTTTCTCAGATATGCAAATTTTCATATTTTCCTATTTCGCGGATAAACAAAGCGTTTTTCATGAAAATTGATAAGAACTAAAATTGTAGAGCAGAAAAAATCCTTCAGTTTTAGTGCTTTTAAAATTTTTGATTCGACCAATTTTTTGAGTTATCGTCAAAAAAACTATTTATTTTTTCATTTTCGAGGTCAACGACCCCTTTTTTGTGAAAATTGATAAAAACCACAATTGTAGATCAAAAAATTTACTTTTGTTTGGTGTAGTCGGAATTTCGATTTGACGAATATTTCTTGAGTTATCGTCGAAAAACTGATTTTGAAAGTTGTCCGTCTACCAAATTTTCCCATTTTCCCGGTCAACGAAGCGATTTTCGTGAAAATTGATACGAACCAAAATTGTAGAGCGAAAAAAATCCTTTCATCCCAAAATTATTGAAATTTCGATTTGACGAAAATACCTCGATTTCTCAGCGTAAAATGTTTTCTTGGATATGCAAATTTTCACATATTCTCATTTTCAGAGCGAACGAAGCATTTTTCGTGAAAATTGATCTAGTTGTAGAGCAGAAAATTTCCTTTCGTTAGTGTGTTGACAGAATTTCGATTCGATGAATATTTCCCGAGTTATCGTCAAAAAACGGATTGGAAAGTCGGCCGTCTACTACTCAAAAATGAGACGTTGCCTTTCTACGTTCATGGCTTGTATCTCTAGGTGGTTTTGCCCTGGTTTAACCTTAAACCGCCCTCTGGTGGCAAACGTGTGTTTTACAAGCTGTTAAACCAAGTTTAAAGTTAAGCAGTTCTCATCGAGCGCTTAAATATTTAAACTTGGTTTAAGTGAAATGACGTAGTAATCAGATCAGCACCAATCAGATAACAGATTTAAGTAAACAAAACACACCCACTTCTTCAGTACTACCAACTTTCGTTCAAAATTGATAAAAAACCCGGTTTAGCGAAACTTCTTCCAAAACATCACTGTAAAACTAGCAAGAGCTTAACTAGGGTTTAAAGTTAAACTGCAGTTTAGCTACGCGTGGTTTAAACTAGTTTAAACTCGATACTGTAAAACTAGCTCTTAAAAATATTTTCATTCATTTTAAATAATTAAATAGGTGTATCGTGAAAAATTAAGACAATTCAAATCTTACTTATCGTCTGAACAAAGTCATAAATATTTTGCAAAAAAATAAAAATAGAAATAAAAAATGTTTAAAAAATTGTTTAAAATTTTTTTTTAAATTCATTTTTCAACTAATTGTGAGAGAAAAATTAAGCGAAGTTTGAATTCTCATATTTAAGGAAAAAATGATATCTATTCAGTATTCAACAAAAAAAAATGTTTAATTTTCAACAAATATTTGATAACAAAAATTAAACATTTTTTTTTTTTTTTAAATTAGTAGGATGCAAATGGGATCAAAAATTGCCCGAAACGTTACTTCCAACATAAGGCTATCCCAATTTTTTTTTTTTACCTCTCCCCCCCTCGCCGATTTCAAAATTATGGAGGTTGAAATTGAAATTAAGATATTTTAATAACTTGAGTTTAGAAGAATTTTTTCTCAGCTTTTATGAATTAAGGGTACTATGTGCAGTGTTGTGCCGGTCTCGGGAACGAAAGGTTATTCTCGGAGAATTCCGGAATCCCCAATCGTCCGGGAATTCCCGTAATTTCCCCATTTTTGACGAGTCGGGAAGAAGTCTGGGAATTCCCGGGAATCGTTTTCGTTCCTGGAGACTGAGTCATTGAAATGAGGTATTTCTTAGTGAGGTCTTAATAATATACATTCTGAAGCATTCATTTTAGGATTTCATCCATGGAAAGTGTCTCATGACCCAAAAGGTTAACTAAATCGATGAAACGGGTTTTTTTCTTTCACTTTTCAATAAAAATTGAAAGATGCAATTTTTTTTTAATTTTAAACAGGAATTGAAAAAATTTAGATTTTAATTTTAGTAAAATAAAATAAAAATTGTTTTGTGGGAACATTTTGAAAAAATGATGCACAGATTTAAAATATTGTTTCAAAATAAATGTGAATCAAGAAATTCATTTGGAAGATGATTTCATTGAAAATGTTCCCAAAAACAAATTGAAAGGATTTGTTTTTCAAGAAAATTTCAACAAAAAAATATTTACATGATTTTCAACCAAAATTGAAAACAATAAAAATTCAGGTTACTAGGGGAAATTGACAAAGAAGTGTATTAACAAAACAAAACAAAACAACAACAACCAAATTGTAAAAAAAAAATTAGAAATTAATTTTAATCAAATTTTTTTAGAAAATATTTCGAAAGAAAATTTGGTAAAAATTTTTTGTTTTTTCAAGAAAATTCCAAAAAAAAATTCAACAAAAATTGAGAAAATTCAAAAATTGGGTTTTAGTATTCGAAAAAAATTGTTTTAAAAAAAATTCTTAAAAACGTTTTTAATTTTTTCAATTTTTAACAAAAAATGAAAAAAATTGGTAAGTAATTTTTTTCAGTCAAATTTTGAAAAAATATTACAATAATAGGTAAGTAAAAAATTTCAAAAAATTCATTTTTTGAAGATTAAAAAAAACGTTGCACGATACAACTTGAAAGATTCCAATTTTTCAAGGAAATTTCAATAAAATAGATATGCTTTTCAACAAAAATTTTTAAATACCTATTCAAAATTTACGATTTTGTGAAATTAAATCGAGCACAATTAAATTTAAAAAGATACCTAGCACTTCCAAAAAAAAGTTGGAAAAAATTTCAAGAAATTCAGTATCAAAATTTTATTTTAATTTTCTCAAAAACGGTTAGGACTTAAAAAGGATTCGTTTTTCAACAAAAATTGAAAAAAAAAATCATAATGTGGGTTTATAGTGAAATTGGAAAAAATTGTTTTAAAGAAATTTTCAAAAAATTGTTTTTAACAAAACTGATAGAATAGTTTTAATTTTTTTTTAATTTCTGATAAACGGTAGTTTTTTTTCAATTTTGAACAACAATTTTTTTTTAAATAATGTTAAAATAAGAAAAAAAAAAGTTTTTTCAACAAAAAAATCAAAAAAATGTTGCGCAATCAAATTCTTTAAAAATGCTACAAAACCGTTACTAATTTAATAATTTCAAAAAAACAATTTTTTTGAAAATTTTTCAAGAAATGGGCACAACATTTCTTTTAATGCTACAAAAAATACCTAATAATTTCAACAAAAAAAAAAGTTTCTAGTTTTCAACAAAATCTGAAGGAATTCAAGTTTTAGTAAAATTTGAAAAAAAAAATGTTCCAAAAAAGTAAAATTTTCAAAGAATTAATTTTAAACAAGAATTTTTTTGTGTTACCAAACACAATTTGAAAGAATTTTTCTCAAAAGAATAAAATGTCAAAAAATGGTTTTCAACAAAACTGATAAAATAGTTTCAATTTTTTTAATAATTTTTAATAAAAATGCAAAGGTAGTTATTTCTTTCAATTTTAAACAATTTTTTTTCAATTTGTTACTATAAAATTTGAAAAAAAAAATATTTTCTGAAAAAATTATTGAAAAGGTGCACAATCAATTTTTTTAAATTCTACAAAACAGTGATTAATTTCAAAAAAAAAAATTGTTTTTCTGAAAGAAAAAAAATGAAAATGGTGCACAATAATTTTTTTCAACTGCTGCAAAAAAGTGACAAATTTCAAGAAAATGTTTTTTTTTTAAATTTAACAAAAGTTGAAGAACTTTAAGTTTTAGTAAAATTTGGGGGGAAATGTTCCAAAAAAAAGGAAAATTTTCAAGGAGTTCATTTTAAACAAGATTTTTTTCATGTTACCAAACACGATTTGAAAGGATTTGTTTTCAAATAAAATTTCAAAAATAACTATTCAAGGAAAATTGCAGTAATTCAAAACTTATGTTAGTACATTGAAAATTGTTTTTCGAAGAAATTTTGAAGAAACCTGAAACGAATCAAGTTTGGAAATGATGTTGTAACAGAAGAAAAAATTCACAAAATTGGATGAGATTTTCGAAGGAAAAAAAAATAGGATTCTGTAAAATTTGAAAAAATTGTTTTTCAGAAATACCTACTTTGAAAAAATGACACATAAAATAAAATTGGAAAAATAAGTACATAGTAGCCTACTTACGTACCTATTTCTTAACAAAACAAAAATTGTTTTAAAAATTTCGAAAAATTCATTCTAAACAATTTTTTTTTTCAATATTCGTAAACGTGATATTTCAATGGATTTTGTTCTTTAAGAAAATCTTATTTGAATACGTTTTTTAACACAAGAATTTGAAGCAGAAATGGACAAAATTTAAAATCACTTTTAAAATTCATGAAATCATGAAAATCATAAATTGAGAAAAAAAAGGCAAAACAAATATTAATTTCATGAAAAAAATTTAAAATTATGATTCAAATTTCAAAATCACAAATTTTTCACCATTGAAAAACAACATTACTAAAAAACTGTTGGAATTTGGAAATCATGACCCTACATAATAAAATATCTGTTCCTTAATATGATGAAGTATCATATTATTTCATTTTAAATTGCTTAATGGTTTTTTTTGCATAAAAATTTTAAATTACCACGTACATAAAATAATTTTAAATCAGAAATTTAATTCATTTACCTCAATAAATACAATGCATCACTTTTTAGATTTTTGTGATTTTTTTTTTTTTTTTTTTTTTTGGTAAATGATTTTGCTCACCTATGGTTTTAAATTTCGCACTCGAAACATGAAAATTTTATTGAATTTCACGCGATACTCTCAACAAAACAATAAAATACTTGATTGGTCGTTATCTCGCAAATCATTTGGCAACATTCTTAGAGAATTTTTTTCAATAAGATAGGATGGTTTCAAAACACCACTTTTAAGTAGCCTTATCATAACTTCATAAAAAATATTTTAAAATATTGAGTTTCCTCATTATATGAACATCATTATTACGTAAGAAAAGGTAAGAAAATCAAAATCAAAATTTCAAACTGTAAGCCTAAGCAATTATCTGCAAAAGAATCGATTTCAAACCACAATGAATTAGAAAATTCCATAGTTCGTGAACTTTCCAAATGAAGCAATTGAACCTCATCGACAGACTCAACTTTCCACAAAATCTCGATTGACGAATAATTTCAAAGAATCATTCAAGTCGAACAATTTCGAAAAAAATTGCAAACATTTTATAAATTCACCGAACAACCACTCAAATCCTTATGGTGTGAAATCGATCAAAATAAACACAAAAACACACTCACGATCATATCCAGCCGTCCAACTCCACATCGTCACCATAGCCAGCAACCAATGGAAAAACAATCCTTCCATTCTCCAGTACAGCGACGGATACAGCTTCCGTAATGGTAACAGCAACAGCATCCATACGCAATACGTCGGTATACAGTAGGCATTATTCAATATTACGAATATTATTCTGATCACAACCTTGACGGCGACGAAAAGCCTGCAAAGAAACATCACCGTATTGTTTATTTTCTCTATTAAATACAAAAACAAACAAATATGCCACCATAATGACTTAACGCTCGATCGTCGTCTTCTTAACATTACTAAAATATTATAAACCGACTCGATATTAAATTTTTTACTTTTAAACGAGATAAGCATAAAATAACGTACGTAATACTCGGAAGGGTAGGATATTTTACTTAATTTAATAACGTAATAGCGATTTTTTTTTAATCTGAATCACGCGGACGCTACACGACGCATCATCGCGGTTATCTTTGAAAAATTCCTTCTCATCTCAGTACCTAAGGAATATCGAATCATCCTTCATCCATCGTCTCGACCAAACAGAGTAGTACACTAATGTTGTTTATTGATTTTTGTAATACGATTCTCGATTTTTCTAAAATAAAAAGGATAGTAATGTAAACAAAAGCAGATGTTTGCGAGATGCCAACTTCTCAGAGGAAAATCTTTCATTTTTCAATTTTTCTCGATTTCACCACGTTTTACGAAATAAATCGTGTGCTTTTACAAGTTTTGTTTGTTTTTTGTTCTTTTTGAAGCACCACTCATTTATTTTTCAAGACTCTGTCGATGTCTTGTGAAATATTACTGATAATTTAGGGGTGGGGGAAAATTACATAGGCGAGCACGTGTTTTTAAAATTTCGATAAATTCATTTTTTATCGATCGATTTTTTTTTACAGCTCCAATTTTCGTTAATTGAATAAATCTTTCGATTTTGATTAATTGATTGTAAATTTTTTCGATTTTGATGAAACCGAATCGATTGAATTTTTAAAGAACTTTAATTTTCTTCAGATGGATAAGTCAATATCAGACTTCTGAGTAGCACAAAATAACTTTTTTCTTAACCTCAGTGATGAAAACTCGGTCAGAATACTTGAATGAACAATCCTTTATTCAAATTCATTAGTTTTCAAAAATCACAAAAATGATCAAATTTGAAAAAAAAAAGAAATTAATAAAAAGCTAAAACACGAGAAAATTGTAAAAAAACTCAAACGTTGAAAAAATATGGATAAAAATTTTCAAACCCAGAATATTTTCAAAAAAAAAAAAATTAATAACAATTTGACATTGGAGGAAATTGAAAAAATTGCAAATTTCAAACTCTCTAATTGTAAAAATAATGTGAAAAATGGTAGATTTGAAAAATTATTCCATTATGAAAAATTGAAGAAGTTACAAAAACAAAAATCAAAAGACTGGTAAATTTTCAAAAATTTGGTGAAAATTGAAAAAAAAAAATGTTCAAATATTTAGAAAATTGAAAGATTTTATTTTTTTTTATTTTTTTAAAATGAAAAACTGGTGAACTTTATTAAATTTTTTTTTTTTTAGAAAATTTTAAAATAATTTAAAAAGTTTCAAAATTGACAACTTCATTTGGAAAACTAAAAATCTTCGTATCCTAAATAGTTCTCGTAAAATTTTCAAATTTTGAAAAACTAAAAAAAAAAGTATGAAACATAGTATATGCTTTTACTCCGTGACGAAATGTCTGAAAGTCACGAATATTAATTTCCACGAAAATTTAAAAGTCTAAAAAGTATAATAAAAAAAAATTCAAGTTTCAAAATGTCCAAAAGTCATGAAATTTATTTAAAAAAATTAAAAAGTCTAAAAAAATGTGCAAAAAGTCATAAAATTTCTTTTTAAAAAAAATAAAAAGTCTAAAAGTCGTAAAATTTCTAAAATAATATCAAAAAGTCATTAAATTTATAAAAAAATTCCAAGTTTCAAAATGCCTGACAAAATGTCAGAAAGACACCTTTTTATTTATAAAAAAAATTCCAAGTTTCAAATTAATTGTCTGACAAAATGTGTGAAAGTCAACTTTCTAAAAAAATTCCTAAGTTTCAGAATGTTAGATTTTCTTTCAATCGTTTTAATAATATTAAGTATATTTTTAGGAGATAAGTGGAAAAAAATCGGAGACTTTTGAACCCATCTTTCAATCCACACCTTCTGCAGGATTATTTTTTAGATGCGTTTTGCGATGAAAATGGTAGATTAGTCGATGCGTTAGAAAAACATGCTGTAACCTAACCTAACCCAATGAGGTCGGATTTTGGTCTCGTTTTTTTCTATTTTGGTCTCCGTAAAAGCATATACTATGCAAAAAAAAATCAAAATTAGGTAAACAAATTTGGAAACTTCTAAAAAATTGTTTAAAATTCCAAAAATTGGAAAACGTTTGAAATTGATTCATTTTTCCCCCTTGAAAATCAAATATTCAGAAAAATAAAAAATTTGAAAAAAAAATTGAAAAACTGCCCATTTTTGAAAATAAGCCCTCCAAAAAAGCGGTTAATTTTTTAAAAATTGGTAAAAATTGAAATACTGTACAATTTTAAGAGACCGCGATTTTTTTTTTTTTTTTTTTTTGAATACCTATTAGATCAAAAATTTTGAAAAATAGCTTTAGAAAGCTGCGTGTCAAACAGTTGATGAAAGTCATGGAAAAGTCATGGATTTTGTGAAAAAAATTACTATGTCATAGAAAGTCATGGATTTTATAGATTAAAAACATGGATTTTTGACTTTTTATTGGACAAAATTAATTTTTTTCATTTTGAAAATTTTATACCATTTTCTATTTGGCAACAGAGTTGGAAATTTTCATTAGTTTAAGTTGGTATTTCAAGTGATTTTTACCGACTCCACCCCCCTCATCCTCACCAGAAAAAAACATTTTTGAATTTTTTTACCTAATAATTCCGAAGATTTTTTTCCTATAATTTTAGCTGTTTTTTTTTTAGATAACAAATTCATGAAAAGTTATGGTGGATTTCCAAAAAAAAAAAAAATCCAGTTAGACACTATGAGCTGATGAATTTCCAAAAATTTAAAAATTGATAGGTAAAAATTCAAATTGTTTTCAAATTAAAAAAAAAAATTGACCAATTTTGAAAGTGTGATGAAAATTTAAAAAAAAAAACAAACAAACAAACAAACAAACAAATGAACGAACAAATAAAAATATAGTGCTCAGAAATGATTTTAAATACAATTTTGATAAAAATTATAGTACCAAAAAAAAGTTTAACAAGCAACGACTACAGGCAAAAAAAATGGCAATCATTGTTCATTTATAGAAAAGGAAAAAGGGGAAATTGAGAGATTTTTGGTAAAAATCATTTTGTTTAACCAAAAGATTTCTTCAATTTTTTTCATTTTTCCTTAAGAAACCTTCTCGATTTGTTTTTTGGATAAGTAATTTTCCTCAAAAAATATATTTTTCCAACATTTTTTTGAGAAATTTTTTTTCGAAAAATTGTACCTACATAAGAAAATTTTTAGATTTTTTTTCGAGTACCCTAATTATCATTTAAAAATTTTTTCAACGCATAATTTTTTTCTTCAATGGATTTCTTTGACATAATTTATCAATTGATATTTTCATCAATTTGTTTGTGAATTTTTTCAAAAATTTTCAAGTATCCTCCTTAAGAAAAAATTTAAAGTGTACAGGCAATTTTTTTGAGAAATTTGAAAAAAAAAATCACAGAAAAATAGTAATGTAAAATTTTCAATTTTCTTCGGAAAAATATTCAACAAATTTTTTTTCAAGTTTATTTTGCAGTGAACTCTTTACGAGTATTTTTTGGACCAGAAATTCTTTTCGTGGGTTTTGCTCTTTTTTTTATTAGGTTGATCGAATCTGTGAAATTTTCAAGTGAAATAGGTATAATTTTCAACAGGTTATTTTATTTCAAACTAAAAACAATGACATCAACGATGCCGGAGTAAAAGAAATGGTGAAATACGATATTCAAATTAAAAATTTAATTCAGTAAATTATTTTTTCGATTTTCTACAACTTTAAGCAGCTGAACAAAGTTTCTAGATATTTGATAGTAAAAAAATTCGTCATTTACGCATTTTCGTAAGGAAAATTCCACAGAATAACAAGACAACACAAACACGAAAGGATCCTTCAGATATGTTAAATATTTGAAGTACAGTTTACCGATTTAGGTAATGCCAAGTGCCAATTATGAATTATTTGCTAATACAAATAAAATTAAAATAACAAAGGTACGGTACGTAGATTTCCTGAAGCATACGGTAACTCAAGTAAAGATCGTAAAAGATTTACGTTCACATACAATTCAGGGGGTCTCAAGCTGACAATAAGTTCAGCTCATACAAAAAAAAAAAAAAATCAAGGAAACTAAATTTATTGAAATTTTAGCTTAGTTAATAATATTTTCATTTCATACGTATCTTACTATCTTCCTGTCGGTATTTTCCCTTTTCAATTTTGTAAATTCGTAACATTTATAGGCGAAGGGTTTGGGAAGGGAAGCCTTACGGATCGGAGCGCCAGTCGTCGATATGAATTCATATTTCATATTCATATACGACGCTGCATCTCAATTACGCCATCTCATCGATTTATCTCCAGTGAAACTCGAGAAAAAATTTAATCTTTTCCATTATCCTCTTCATTTTATTTTAAATTGAAACTCGAGATTATTCTTAGAGTCGATATCATCGAATGTGCTCCTTTAACCTTCTCAGTAACTCGAAATAACTAATAACGAGACAAAATTGTAATTTTATTTCGTATTACGTTGCCAGATATAGATTTTTCAAAACGAATCCCAATCTCATCTCAAATTTTCATTAAATTTAGTGCAATCTTTGGCCATTCCGTTGACCTTGACTTTATCGTAGAGCGTGTGAAAAACTGATTACATTAACACGCAGGTAGGAAACCGAGAAAAAAAGACTATACGAATTAAACCGAAACAAAAGTACGGGTGGGATATGAGCATAGAGCAAGCATAGAGAGATAAATAGGCTACGTAAGGTGAATCGCATTGCATACCGTACAATTCAGATAGGACAGAGATAAAGTTCATAATGAGCCTCTCAAAAAAAAAGCCAACCCAAGTCATACGAACCATTGTACTATTTCTACATACTTGTTCAATTAATACACATAACGTAAAACACGCCACGTTTTGACTAATTGAAAAATCTTATTGTAGTAGAATTATCAGCACGCGAATGCAAAACGAGCTATTCCTATTTAGCAAATTTTCTAAAAACCGTCCCATCGATTTCTCGCTCGTGTTGGTGCGAATTCAACTCACTAACAGTAACATGAGAATTTACTTTCATCGCGGTAGATTGAAATTTTATTTCCCATGATAATCGTTACACTCGTGTAGACAGGGACAAAGTAAGCCACAGAGCAGGGTGACCGCAGTTATAGTGAAACAACTTTGAAATCTGAAGCCTCAACTTTACTCGGAGTTGGATGTCTTCTATGTTCCATACCTTCATTTTAGTTTGCGGCGAATAAACACACGTGGCTGAAATTAATTTGAAAATGGTCTGGGCTAGAAATTGCGAATACTGTGTGAATGCCAAAGTTACAGGCCCTCGATTTGAAAAAAATTTCTGAAACTCTCAAATAATTTTTATCTGGATCATACTCGAAAAATTGGCATTGACTTTTTGAATGAATGCTCAAAAAATGACATGTGAATATTTCAAGAATTGTGCATTTCAAAAAGTAGGTATAAATACCTAATATTCGATCAGAAAATAAACTAAAAGATTTATTTTAAAATTTTTTTCATAAAGTGGAGTTATTTTATTAGGGATTGCGTGGCTATTGAGGAATTCGCGAAATCAGATCTAATAATATACATTACTCCACTCAGAGATGATGTTTCCAAGATATTATCAGCTGGGATCGAAGTAGAGAGTTCAGATGATTCTCATGGAGTCAGAATCCTTTTTACCCTCTCAAAAGACGAACAATTTTTTATGGAAAAAAAGAAAGAAGAGCAAAAACAGAAATTTTTTTATAATCTCTAAACTTCCACATGCAGGTGCACCTCAGAATTGTGTGGGCCAGGAATCTGAAATTTTTGTGGTTTGTTTTGTACACATTGGTCTGGGTGTTTCTCAAGTGATGTAGGAAAATCTATAAATTGAATCGAGATTTCGGAATTACAAAAAAATAAAACATAAAAAATCAAAATTTCCTAATTTTTTATGGCAAAAATCGACATTTAAAAAAAATTAAAATTTGGCAACCCTGCGATGAAAAATTTTCAATTTTTTCCATCGAAATAATTTTGTTGTTTTGGTGCCAAGTAGATGATATTTCCTCTTCTAAAACTAAACGATTTTTCAACTCGACCTCAATGTTTGCAAAAACTGTCATTTTCCAAAAAAATAGAAAATTCCTGAAAATTTAGATAAAGTTGAAAAATTATCGTAAATGTTTTTTTTTGGATGAAAATGTCTGTTAATTAATAATTACTTTAATCCAAAAATTTGTTCTCTCATTTTAGCTCTTTTTCAAAAAACCCAAAGATGAAAGGGCATTTTATGTCCCGTTAAAAAATAGGGTAAAGATGAAGAATCACCAAAAATGGTCTTGCGTTGAATCAAAATACTTTCCTAACGACCGTTTTGTTTAAAAAAATTTTTTAAATCTAAATTTTCATTTAAATTTTTTCCCTCTACTTTTTAAAAAGGGAAGGGACTCTGTGCAATCATTAAAATTCAGTTAGGAAAAAATGAATTAGTTATAGGTACACATTTTCTCCACAATGTACGAGTAAGTATATGTAACCAATTGAGGGGAGATCCCGAAATTTTTTTCAAAATTTTCAAAATATTAAGCCTCATTCTTGAAAGTTGTAATTAATAACTAATAAATTTGAGGATTAAGCCTTTGAATAGGTACTACTCAATGAGCATTTGAGGTAGGTAACAAAATCAGCACCTTGGCATGATAGACTTCATCTACTACAATAATCTTATTATAGGTCATCACTTCAGTGTTTCAACTTTTGGCAGAACGTAAAAATTAAAAAAAAAACAGCCCCACTTTACGTAAGAATTCAGTACCTACTTGAAGAAAGTTTGCCAAAAAATTAAATGATAAATTTAAAAAATTAATTTTTTTTAAAAATGAAAAAATGAAAAACAAATTTTAAAAAAAAATCGGTAAAAAAAAATTATTTCCGAAAATTTCAAGAGTTTAATTTTTTTAAATTGAAAATAAAAATGATTTACTTGCTCATTTTTGAAAAGAAATTAAAAACTTGTTCTCAAGGAATCAAAAAATAAATCTCAATATTTCTCAATTTCTTTATAAACAAATTTTCCGATTTTTTTAAGATAAGAAATCATGTTGAAATTTTCAAGAATATTCATTTTTTCTTTTTTCAGAAAATATGGATTTTTCAAATTTTTCAAGTAGAACGTCGATTATCCGACTTTCAATTACCCGATTTCTCGATTATCCGAGCAAAAAATTTCAACTCCGATTTCCCTTTATTTTCACACCTTACAAAATTAGTGATTCTCAAAAAAAATCTGAGATTTTTTCTAGAAAAATTTGAGAAAAAAATATCATTAATTCATTTCAAAGAAATAGGGGAAAAATCATTTTAAAAAAACGTGAAAAAATAATTACTTATTTTAACAAACAAAAAAATCTCAAATCCGAAAAAATTTTCAAAATTTAATTCTCAAAAATTAGAATTTTTCACTTTAAAAAAATTTCATTCAAATAAAGGTCTCAAATCACGAAAAAAATTCAAAATTTTCATTTAAAAAAAGTTCTGAATTTTTTTTTTTTTATTCCAAAAAACTAAATTCTAAAAAATGAGTTTTTCTATCCTAAAAAACTCGGCATTTTTTAAAATGAAATTTTTGAATTTTTTCTGTGATTTGGAACTTTTTTCAAATAAAATTTTGAAATATACCTAGGTGTTTCATTTTTAATTTTTTGAAGTGAAAAAGACCTAAAATCCTAATCTTTGGGAATAAAATTTTTAAAATTTATCAAATCTGAGAAAATTTTATTTTATTTTATTTTTTTGAATTACCTATAAAAAATTATATTTTTCTTGAATTTCTCCAGAAAAAATACTTCAAAAAAAATCAAGCTTATCATCCCGAGCAGCACCTCGATCGATAATATCGAAAGTTGAAACGTATCGATAAAAAATCGTTTAAAAATCTAAAGATGTTCTCACGATATGATACAGATTTAGCTGTACGATTTTATAGGCAAAAAATCTAAAAACTATCGAATTCGATAGTATTACGATTTTAGGACGATATTCGTCAACGATACTATCGACAAAGAATATTAAATTTATCGAATCCGATTTTCCACCGATTTTGTGCAGATATTTGAAACTATATTATCGACAAATAATCTGAAATTTCTCGAATTCGATTTTTTAACGATTTTGTGAAGATATTTGAAACTATATTATCGACACGTAATCTGAAATTTCTCGAATTCGATTTTTCAACGATTTTGTGCAGATATTTGAAACTATATTATCGACACGTAATCTGAAATTTCTCGAATTCGATTTTTCAACGATTTTGTGACGATATTTAGAACTATATTATCGACAAATAATCTGAAATTTCTCGAATTCGATTTTTTAACGATTTTGTGAAGATATTTACAACTATATTATCGACAAATAATCTGAAATTTCTCGAATCCGATTTTCCACCGATTTTGTGCAGATATTTACAACTATATTATCGACAAATAATCTGAAATTTCTCGAATTCGATTTGTTAACGATTTTGTGAAGATATTTGAAACTATACTATCGAAAAAGAATATTAAATTTATCGAATTCGATTTTTTAAAGATTTTGTGAAGATATTTAAAACTGTATTATCGACAGATTATATGAAATTTCTCGAATTCGATTTTTCAACGATTTTGTGACGATATTTAAAACTATATTATCGACACATTATATGAAATTTATCGACTTCGATATTTCAACGATTTTGTAACGATAGTTGTTGAAACTATATTGATTTTTTTCTAGTCAAAAAATACCTACTTTATATTCAAAATTGGATGGGAAGAAAGGGCCAAATAGAAATTTTTATAATAACCAAAATTAAATCCAGAATATTATTCTACAACTTTTGTTTGAAATGTTTTTTCAATTGGACCTCATCTCTAGCCTCTATTATTTTGCATTTACCTACTTACGTGTAACAGTAATATGCGAAATCAAAATTGAAAAAATTTTCAAACAAGTTATCTAGTTTTTTTGGTTTACTAGGTATTTTACTTGAAACCAGATCGTTGTTCTTAAATAAAATTTTACCAAGTTCAATACTACGATTACTATGTGAATACTTAGTATTTAAAATTGAACGGGAGGGAGGCGCCCAATCGAAAATTTTGTAATGACCAAAATTATTCTTAGAACTTTAAGCTACAACTTTTGTTTGAAAATTTTTTCAATTGGACCTCTCCTTCTCCTCCAATTTTGCATAATACTCCGTTGATACTTATTCAAAATTGGAGGAGCGGAGGAAAAAGGGGCCAATTTGAAAAAATTTTCAAACAAAAGTTGTAAATTAAGGTCCTAGAAATAATTTTAGTTATTATAAAAATTGCAATTGGACCCCTCCCTCTTCTCCAATTTTGCATAAGATGTTTGAATATTATAATCCAATTCGTATTATGCGAACGAACTCCGATGTTCGCAACAGACGCTTGTTTTGGTAGAAACTGCTGTATTTGGAACGAAATTCGCCAGCCTTAAGCGTAACTACGACTTCAACTCGCCAGCCGGTCTTGAAAATGTGCGCGCGCATATACCCATATATGCTAAATTATCTACAAAAAATCGATAGAATATCGAAACTAGATAATCTACAAAAAATCGTAATACAAAATCAATAGAATATCGAAACTAAATCGAAATAAAAAATCGACAGAATATCGAATTCGATAAAGTGTCGCGTTAGTTCCGCATAATTCGTGTAATTATCTTTCGATTTATAGATAGGTTATCGATGAAGTATCTAACTATAATCTTGAGATTTTTAAAAGAAAAATCGTTCGATTTTATCGAAAGTTTATCTGTTGATGGATTTTGCCAACTATAATTCATCGATACTCTGTCGATATATCGAAAGATAATTTCACGATTTATGCGGAACTAACGCGACACTTTATCGAATTCGATATTCTGTCGATTTTTTATTTCGATAATTTGTCGAGTGTGCTGCTCGGGATTAAATTTTTTTTAAATGTCTCAAAAAAATGAGAATTTTTCTATCAGATCACTTTATAATTATTTTTTTTGTTTTCTGTTTATTCAGTTTGAGTTATTTATTTCTATAAAATGTCTGTAACACGAAGTTTTTGTTTCATTTTTTAAAAAAGAAAAAAAAACTCAAGTATCCTACTTTTCACAACATCCGATTTCCTTTCGCCCCCTACTGCACTCATATCTTCAAAAATTGGTATATTTTTTAAAATTTTTGAAAACTTTATAAATCCGGTTTTATTTTAATATTTTTTAAATATATTTTTTTCTAATTGATTTTTCAATTTTTAAAATTTATTTTTTGATTGAGTGCCTAGGTGTATTGTGTGGGGGGGGGGGGTATCAAGTGTTGAAATTTTTTGGAAATTGCACCCTCATTCCAAATTCATAAAAACAACAATGTAAACCTATTTAAATTAAAGATTAATCACTCTTCGTCGCATAATGCTGTAAATCTTCCTTATACGAGTATGTTTCACTTCCTGGTCTCGTTTCAATTTCCATCTCAAGTCTTACTTGCGTCGTAGATTCTTACGAATTCATTTTAATAAATTACGTTTAGAATTTGAAATAAAATGTAAGAGTGCGTTTCGTCGCGAATTTAATTAAAATTTAATCTAAAAATGTAATAGAATATCCTACCAGAATGTGAAATAGTGGGAAACGCAATTAAGAAATATCTGAATTGAGAAAACTAAAATTTTTGAAAAATTCATGACAAACTATACCTGCTACCTTCAATCCTTCATCTGGTAGATACTAGATAATAATAAAGATATCAAACTTTGAGAAATTACTTATTTTCCTGGAATTATCTCCGTTTACGTACGTATATATATCATCAATCATCAATGTACACTACATACATCAGATGTTATAAAATGCCTATTCGTTCATTTCCGAGTGTTTCAACGATTCTAATAACTCATTCGGTGGGGCCGTTTTCTTATTTTACCCATTTCATTTTCATTATCACGCCCCTTCAATTTGCCCTACTCACGAACAGATAAAATTCAGCGGTACAACGTTTGAAGAATTAGAATGTAATTGAGAGTGAGACGACCTTCTACATTCGTATTCCGGACCTACGCCAGTAGGACATGGACACGTCGATAAATTAAAATTTATACAAATCGCGTAGATTTTTGATGACACCTTGTATGTATAAAATATTTATTACCTTTTTTTTTTATTATTATTTTTCATTACCTATACAAGTGCCTAAGCCTGTATCATTCATATGATAGTATTTCGTACATGGCTTTGCTCTTGTACTCGTTTCACTATTTTTTACATCGTCATGCGGTGTACCATCGATACAGAAAACACTTCAACTTTCGGTTCGATACTTTTGCAGTTTTGCTGGCAACAGAGTGCAAAATAATAATTTTATATGGGCGAAAATTGGTGATATCATAATATACGTTATGCGTTCAAGGTGAAACCTGACGGCGGTACCGGCCGGACATACTACGCTAATTTTCTGCGCAACTTTCAATGTTACGTTGTGTTGAGGGAATTATTATTATAATACAAGTACAACTACATGTACATACAACTTCTTGTATGCATACAATGTGTAGCTGAAGCACGATCCGTCCGTCGTCGACGTCAGCGTCAAATACGTCTCTAATAAAATGCATGACAATTGCAACCAGACCGACAACAACGGCGGGTACATTAAAAAATTAGTATATTTTCTTGAAATGCGGCAACGGTGCTAAAGCTAAACAAACGAGTGCACATATATTATCTTCTGTATTATTACGTAATCTTATGATATCGTATCGTTGCCTCGGTTTTGTTGTTGGTGTTATTATGCATTGTTTTCTTCTCCTTCTTCCTCTTTTTTTTGATTTGTTTTTTCGTACTTGCGTACAGTCGCGTATATATATTATATGTGTACTTTTTCTTTTTTTTTTGTACTACGCGTAATCGATTCTTCGTCTGTACGACAGAGGTTTTTATTTTCATCACAATTTGTTTTGCCATCCAGTGCCAGAAGGGTACGCTCCAATGGGTTTGATTCCCAAAATACGTATGTATGTATGCGTACCAATGGCAGGATGTTTGGTGCTGGTTTCCTTTCCTCTTTTTCTCGATGTATGGTAATATTTTCAGAAGGTTATACTTTGATTTGGACAATGGTTGATTTAAAAAAAGAAACCATCGAAGCTGAGACTTTTTTTATTTTTATTTTATTTTTTTTCAAATTTGAGACATTGTTTGGCGGGGGGAGGGTTTTATCAAAAAAGTAAGGCAATATTCGAACTAGGGCTACAGAAAATATAACAAACGATAAGAGAAGCATACTTATAAAAAAAAATTGAAGAAAATCGAAAGATATACTTAAGGTCAAAACGTGTTCAAATTGACAAAGAATGACAATAATTAGTGAATTTCAATGCAAACTTTAATCACCATTTTTTTTTCAATTTCAATAAATTTTTTCTGGAAAATTTTGCTAGTTTTTTAAATTTTTTTCCAAAAAAAAAAAATTCAATTTTGTGTGGAAACTACTCAATTTCAAAAAAAATCGTAAAGTTTTGATAACTTTTGCAATTCAAAAAGAATGTTGAATGTTTTGAAAAGAATATCTCTAATTTTTTGAAAAAAATCTAAAAATGAAAAAAAGATGAATGATCAATTTTTTCAAAATTACTGCTTGAATAACAAACTTTCATTTATTTTAGTTATTTGGTTTTTTGTAACAAAAAAAAAATGTTCGATTTAAAAGAAAAACTATATAAAAAAAATTATTAAATTCGTAATTTTACAAAAAATCTAACAAATTTCTTATCAAAAATTATTTATCCATTTTTATTTTTGAATTTTTAAATTAAAATTTTGATTAATTTATTTTGGAAATTTTCATAAAATTTTTCAACATTTTGTTCGTTCTTAAATTTTTAAATATTTTTTTTAAAATTTTCAAGAATCAATTGCAAAAAAATGATGACCGTTTTCAATTCTTGATCAATTTTGTCACTGATTTTTTTCTCAATTTTTATTTTTTTAAAACGTATTTTATTCAGTTTTTTCCAAAAAAAAAAAAAAATCAATTCAAAAGAAAAGTGGGATGAGAGAACTGAGAGAAGCCTATGAAATTTTTTGGAAGAAAATCGAAAGATCTGACGTGTTCGGATTGACAAGGAATGACCATATAAGTGAATTTTAATGCAATCTTAAATCATTCCCAAAAAATTGCTGTTTTTTTTTTGATTTTTTTTTTCAAAAAAAATTTAATCAACTATGAGTGAAAATTATTACTCAATTTCAAAAATTAAAAATTAAAAATCGTAAAATTTGGTAATTTTTGCAATTTAAAAAATTGTTGAATGATTTTAAAAAAAAAATCTCAAATTTTTTTGAAAAATTTTCAAATTAAAAAATATTAACTATCTATTTTTTCTATCTTCTTTTAAGAATTCATGCTTGAATAACAAAGTTTTATTTAGGTTAGTATTTTATTAGATTTTTCGCAAGAAAAAAATTTTCGATTCAAAAGAAAAATTAAACTGAAAAATGATTAAATTTACAATTTTACAAAAAATGTAATAGATTTCTTTTCAAAGATCATTTGTCCATTTTTTATTTTTGAATTTTCAAAAAAAAAATTACTGACTTATTCTGAAAACTTCTATTTAATTTTCAAACATTATGTAGTTCATTTTAAAATTCTAAAATGTGTTTTAAAAAATCCTGAATTTTTTGAAAAAATAGTTAATTTCTTTTTTTCAATTTTTGATCAATTTTGTCATTGAACTTTTTCCCAATTTTTATGGAAAAACTCATTCTATTCAGTTTTTTGCAACAATAAATAAAATAATAAAAATCTACCTTACTTTCTTCTTAAAAATCATGAAAATTTCTATACAATTTTCTAACATTTTGTTCATTTTTCAAATATTTTTTTCAAACTTCAATTTTTCGAAAAAATAAATGAATTGCAAAAAAGGATGATCTTTTTTCAATTTTTGATCAATCTTGTAATTCAATTTTTTCCTCACTTTATTATCGCAAAACTCATTTTATTCAGTTTTTTGCAAAAAAATCTATTCAAAGGAAAAATTGAATTGAAAAATTTCATAGTGCGCGCAATGCCCAATTTTATTTTTGCTATTTTTTCAACAATTATTTTTGATGAAATTTTTTCATGCATGTTCTTAGTCAATTTGACAAACAAACTTGCCCATTTAGTTCATTTCTTGAATTCCAAAAAACATTGTTAAATATTTTGAAAAAAGTTCCTTCAATTTTTTTGAAAAAATTCCAATCATTTCGGAAAGAATTCTCATCAACTACGTACATCGTTCTTAAAAATTTTTGCTTGATTTTTCAATAAAACTTCTACTTCTTTACTTTTTAAATTCTGTGTTTCGCAAAAAAAAAAAAAAAAACAAGAATTTTGAAAAAGTACCTAGTACTTAGTACATAACCTACCTATTAAATGCTAAATAATGATCAATTTTTCTCTTGTTCTTTGTCATTCAAAAATTAAAAAAAAAATATTTTGTTGTTTTTTAAAAAATTGTTTAATTGTTTAATTGTTTAAGAAAAACTGAATCCTCATTTTTATTTCTTAAATTTCTGATCAATTTCCACTTGAAAGGTCTACTCTTATTTCTGCTCAATATTTCAATACAAGTAGAGGTAGGTATTTTTGTTAAATTTGCCAAATTTCTGTGCCGGAAAATTATAATTTTTTCAATTTGAATTTAAGAAATAGATTGGTATTTTTTTTACAGTGATTCTAAAAATTGGGATATTTTTATTGCAAGAAAATTTAGAACTTCTTTCTACAAAAAATTGAGTGATTTTTTCCTCTCAAAAAAACAAACAAAAAAAAAACAGTTTTTTCCTTCCAAAAAAAATTACCTATAACTTGAAAAAAAACAATGTAATTTTTACTTTTTTTTTAGCTTTAAAAAATGGAGATGGATATTTTTTATTTTAATAGAATTCAGATTCTTTTTTTCAAAAAAATTTAGCATGGTGTTTTTCTCTAAAAAACACAAGATTTTAATAAATGTCCAGTGTGTAATTTCATTTGTCACTTTTTGGGGTTTTTCTAGGGCGTGGCTCATTTCACTTTTGAAATTTTGGATCTAACTCAAGCACCCCACCTACTGCTGAGGTGCCGGCTACGATCAGAAATACTGAAGATAACTTTCCTGAAAAATTAAAATATAATATGATTTAAAAAATATAAAACACACCAAAAAACACATTCATCAATTTTAAATAAGAATTCGAATACTTCCAGCGACGAAAAAACTTGGCTCGAATAAGAAAAAAGGTAAAAATAAAATAATCGTCTGCGAAGAAGTCATTATAAAGTTGCATAATCGTTAAATATTGTTAGATGGCTTAGCAACGTATAAGTAGTCATAATATGGTGGAACTTCATTAAAATTACCTAGTTGATGATAATAAAATTATTGTTTTTATCCTAATGTAATGCGAAACTTGCAAAACGCTAATCGTGAAAAATCACGAAACTAGTAAAAATTACAAATCGTTAAATTTTTAAAAGTATGTAAGTAGAAGTACCTACCTATCTAAGTTTTTAAAAATTTATTCAATTTTTATTATTTTTAAATCGAACCATTCGAAAATATTGGTGAAGTACAGACGTTCGATGGGTTCTTGCCACACGAAAGATCGTAATATTGTATAGTAAAATTATATTACTGGTAATTTTCGATCTTCAGTAATATTCGTGTATTGTTGAAAAATACAATAGCTCGGCGTAGAATTCCCGCATAGTTATTTCAGTCGAGTACTTGCATTATTGTGAGCAAATGTGTGAACTGTGAAGTCCTCGGAGCCTAATGTGTCTCCTCTTGTGGTCTGCTGAATAGGTGTGTTGGCTGTTTAGCCTCTCATCTTCGGTATACCTACGACTAGATACGAATTAATTATTCATTTTCTTCTCGCTCGAGGTACTCTTACAGTAAATATCGCAGATTAGTCCACCCATCCCAATCTGCAATTTCTTCATCGTGATCGTGTCATTCTCATTCGTGACGTAACATCAGCTGATAGATACAACGCCAACAGAAAATTTTCTCGGTCGTACCACCCAAAAAATTCACAGCGATAGAGACGATCTCATCTGAAGCTGTCTCGTCTGACTCTGACGTATTCCCAATTCGAGC
The DNA here is from genome assembly GCA_959613365.1 of Balanococcus diminutus. Taxonomy (NCBI): domain Eukaryota; kingdom Metazoa; phylum Arthropoda; class Insecta; order Hemiptera; family Pseudococcidae; genus Balanococcus; species Balanococcus diminutus. The sequence continues at coordinate 34,478,321 of OY390718.1, read as the reverse complement.
AAAATTCGTGACAAATCACGAAATACACATTTACGATTTTCTTCCCCTTCGTCTTGTGATGTTTTATCGTATGTATTGTACATACTTGGACATATCGTGTGCTTTTTCACATGTTTTTCATGTATCTTAACAATCCACATACCTAACTAATTTTCAACGTGAAGTGTACCTCTCGCATACGTAACTTACGTAAATACTCGCGTGCGTAATTTATGAGGTTTTAATCCAATTTTATAATCGTTTCATTTTCTGCGTACCGTACTTTACAATGGCGATAGTCTTGTTTTTTTTTCTCGATAATTTGGTCGACAATCATCGATGTATCGCCGCGCCTTGTGCATTACTCATATACCTACTTGAATGTTGTATTTTAAGTATTTCTTATCGAAATGAAAGAGGCAACACATTACGCTGTTTTAATCAACATTTCGGAATCGTTTTTCGAAGTCTGTTACTTTTATCTGTATTTTATCTTTCCATCTTTCATACGAATGTACTCGTACCATGTTTCGAGATATTTTTGACCTATTAATGAAACCTTCTTGTCATCGCTGTTCTTATTGTTTATACTGTCTGACGCAAGGTACACTCGTACGAGGATTAATTGTCGCAGGAAAGTTGATTTACTGTTTTTGTAATTTTTTTTCTACAGAATTATCCACTGGATTGAGAACAAGTTGTTTCAAAAGAATCGATAATTGAAAATGAATCGTTTTGCACGTACTTTGAGGTGGCTATCTGATCCTTATTTCCACAATTTCAGAGTTTGTTTCAAGGCACTGGTGTGATCTTTCTGTCGAATTTCAAAAAAAATTTATCGTTTCCTTCCGATTTGTTAAAGTAAAAAATTATTTCATTGAGTGAAATCTTCGAACTTTCTGATTTTTTCTGTCTTACCCGAGCAGCACACTCGACAAATTATCGAAATAAAAAATCGACAGAATATCGAATTCGATAAAGTGTCGCGTTAGTTCCGCATAAATCGTGAAATTATCTTTCGATATATCGACAGATTATCGATGAATTATAGTTGGCAAAATCCATCAACAGATAAACTTTCGATAAAATCGAACGATTTTTCTTTTAAAAATCTCAAGATTATAGTTAGATACTTCATCGATAACCTATCTATAAATCGAAAGATAATTACACGATTTATGCGGAACTAACGCGACACTTTATCGAATTCGATATTCTGTCGATTTTTTATTTCGATTTAGTTTCGATATTCTATCGATTTTGTATTACGATTTTTTGTAGATTATCTAGTTTCGATATTCTATCGATTTTTTGTAGATAATTTAGCATATATGGGTATATGCGCGCGCACATTTTCAAGACCGGCTGGCGAGTTTGAAGTCGTAGTTACGCTTAAGGCTGGCGAATTTCGTTCCAAATACAGCAGTTTCTACCAAAACAAGCGTCTGTTGCGAACATCTTAGTTCGTTCGCATAATACGAATTGGATTATAATATTCAAACATCTTATGCAAAATTGGAGAAGAGGGAGGGGTCCAATTGAAATTTTTATAATAACTAAAATTATTTCTAGGACCTTAATTTACAACTTTTGTTTGAAAATTTTTTCAAATTGGCCCCTTTTTCCTCCGCTCCTCCAATTTTGAATAAGTATCAACGGAGTATTATGCAAAATTGGAGGAGAAGGAGAGGTCCAATTGAAAAAATTTTCAAACAAAAGTTGTAGCTTAAAGTTCTAAGAATAATTTTGGTCATTACAAAATTTTCGATTGGGCGCCTCTCTCCCGTTCAATTTTAAATACTAAGTATTCACATAGTAATCGTAGTATTGAACTTGGTAAAATTTTATTTAAGAACAACGATCTGGTTTCAAGTAAAATACCTAGTAAACCAAAAAAACTAGATAACTTGTTTGAAAATTTTTTCAATTTTGATTTCGCATATTACTGTTACACGTAAGTAGGTAAATGCAAAATAATAGAGGCTAGAGATGAGGTCCAATTGAAAAAACATTTCAAACAAAAGTTGTAGAATAATATTCTGGATTTAATTTTGGTTATTATAAAAATTTCGATTTGGCCCTTTCTTCCCATCCAATTTTGAATATAAAGTAGGTATTTTTTGACTAGAAAAAAATCAATATAGTTTCAACAACTATCGTTACAAAATCGTTGAAATATCGAAGTCGATAAATTTCATATAATCTGTCGATAATACAGTTTTAAATATCTTCACAAAATCTTTAAAAAATCGAATTTGATAAATTTAATATTCTTTTTCGATAGTATAGTTTCAAATATCTTCACAAAATCGTTAAAAAATCGAATTCGAGAAATTTCAGATTACGTGTCGATAATATAGTTTCAAATATCTTCACAAAATCGTTAAAAAATCGAATTCGAGAAATTTCAGATTATTTGTCGATAATATAGTTCTAAATATCGTCACAAAATCGTTGAAAAATCGAATTCGAGAAATTTCAGATTACGTGTCGATAATATAGTTTCAAATATCTGCACAAAATCGTTGAAAAATCGAATTCGAGAAATTTCAGATTACGTGTCGATAATATAGTTTCAAATATCTTCACAAAATCGTTAAAAAATCGAATTCGAGAAATTTCAGATTATTTGTCGATAATATAGTTTCAAATATCTGCACAAAATCGGTGGAAAATCGGATTCGATAAATTTAATATTCTTTGTCGATAGTATCGTTGACGAATATCGTCCTAAAATCGTAATACTATCGAATTCGATAGTTTTTAGATTTTTTGCCTATAAAATCGTACAGCTAAATCTGTATCATATCGTGAGAACATCTTTAGATTTTTAAACGATTTTTTATCGATACGTTTCAACTTTCGATATTATCGATCGAGTGTGCTGCTCGGGTACTTCTAAAATTGTTTTTTTTATGAAAAAAAAACTCCTTCATTTTTATTTTTCCCCTAAATGAATTTTTAGTTGGCCCTGGCCAATCCCTTTTTATTGAAATTTTTTCTTAAAATGAGTGATTTTCAAAATCTTGTCTATTTTTGGTTAAACCCATCAAAGTTGTTCTCCATGAATTTCCAATTTTTTATTTTTGCCCCAACTCAATTTCAAGTAGTATATTAGGCGCTCCAATTTTTTTCAAAATTTTTTTACTAAGGGAAAAATGAAAATTAAGGAATTATTTTCTAATGAAATACACAAACTGGAAACGCTGAATGAAAACGATTTTTTCTCGTTTTTTCGTTATTTTTTTTATGGCTAAGTATTATTTATTTATTTATTTTTTTTTTTTTTGGAAAATTGGAATGCTTCAAAGTACACTTTAAATCGAGTTTGGAAGAAAATAGAAAAAATGGGAATTCATGCTGATGATATAAAAAAGAACAAATTGATGAAATATAAGTTATAACCAATAAAAGGAAAATGTTTTCATTTTTCTTAAAAAAGGGGATGACTAGACTCCACTTAAAATTCAGTTAGTGCAGAAATAAAAAATATGAAATTATTCTCTCATAAAAATAATAACTTTGGGGGAGGAGTGGCTTTTTAAAAAATCCAAAAGCCCAAAATAGGGACTACCATTTTTAGTGGGGAAAATCGCAAAAAAATAATGTTGCATTTTTTACAATGTTCCACCATTTCAAAAAATTCAAAGAAATTCTGAGATATTTGATCTGAAAAATTGAAGGGATTTTTTCACCTTGTCACACTCGAAACAGCGCGTTAGGAAAATTTTGAATTGACAATGAGTTTAAATGGCAACAAAATTCAACTGCAGAGTTAAATTCAATTTTTACCAAAATTTTGTCAAATTTTAGAAAAGAATTTTCTCCCATTATCTATATCAACCATATTTTTTTTCAGACTTTCTTAGAAAACTTTTTTACCATCATGAACAAGGCTTACTCATTTATTGACAACAGCTGCAGTTTTCCACGTATACGACCGAATTTCAAGTGAAATATCTAATGTACATTAAAAATTTACAACACTTGCACGATGCGAGCAAAAGAAAAACTTCAAGAATCGAATTATTTTCTAGTTCAGACTTGAGAGGAGAAAAAAAGTTGAAAAAGGCAATTTTAGAACTAAAATACTAACAAGGATAAAAGTTGGCTATCTAACTTTACTTTTGAGGGGAGGGATAATATCGCAATTGAACATTTCCAAGTGGTTGTTATCTGAAAAAAGTTTGAAATTGTTGAAAAGGCTACGAATTAATACGAACTGGAAGATAAATCACGTTCGCGTACAGAAAATGAGAAAAACTACATATATAAATAACGAAAATAAAATCGATTGGAATGTTTAGATTTCGTGTTCAACATAGCATCAGGCATCGCTTTACAGCTGTAATTAGAATTTGTTAAAATCATTTACTCGGAACGATTGGAAAAGAGCATCGGTCTCGCAAAAACCTTCGAAGAAACTAGAATACACTTTTGTTTATACATGGACTTGGATCGTTGTTGTTAAATTTTACTAACTAAGATAGATACTTGATATTCAAAATTGGAGGGGAGGGAGGGGTCCTATCGAAATTTTCATAATAACTAAAATCATTCCTGGAGGACTGTCAGCTACAACTTTTGTTTGAAAATTTTTTCAATCAGACCCCTTCCTCCGCACCAATTTTGCATAACACTGCAAAGAAATTATTCAAAAATTTTGCGATGGGAGGGAGAAAGGGGGCGAATTAGACAATTTTTTAAACAAAAGTCGTAGATTAAAATCCTATGAATAATTTTGCTTAATATTATAAAAATTTCGATTGGATCCCTCCCTCTCCTCCGATTTCACATAACATCAAGTAGATACGTTTTCAAAATTGGAGGAAGGGGTCCAATTGAAAAAATTTTCAAACAAAAGTTGTGGATTGAGGTCTTGGAAATAACTTTTGTAATTATAAAATTTTCGATTATGCCCTTCCCCCTTCTCCAATTTTGCATAATATGACTTAAATACTTATATTATTAAAAACTGACGGAGGTAGGGGTCCAATTAAAAAAAAATTCAAACAAAAGTTGTATCTTGAAGTCCTGGGAATAATTTCAGTTATTACGAAAATTTCGATTGGACCCCTCCCTCCCCTACAATTTTGAATATCAAATTTCTACGTAATATTGGACATGATAAAATTCAACAACAATTTAACAACGATCCACGTACACGTAAACAAATTGAGTAAACTAGACACTATAGTCAAGAATACTACAAAGTCATCTTGTAACGTAATTTTTCCTCCTAATTGCACCTCGTTCGATTCAACGCGACTAATTCGTAAGAACATGAGTACACGAACGTGAATATACGATAACACACGACAGACAGATTCTTTCTTCCTCTCTATACCAGGCTGGGTTGGAAAAATTATGATAATGAACACGCCATAATGAGTGATAATTTTTACGGAGAAAATATATAACGTCACAGGGAGCGAGTTAATTTTCAGTTTAGTAATTTCGACCAGAGTACAGTCCTATAAATGCTAATTTTAATCTATCCGCGGCGCAAACGTCGGCCTTCTTTTCCAGAGTCACGTAGGTGTTCAAACTCTCATTTAGCCATTCGTACTGCTACAACAACAGCTAACTAAAAGGTCGTGACATTGTTTTATCAGGTAGGTAATATGCGTATATGTCAACTTCGCCTAGTGATTGATTTTCAAGTTAAGACCGAGTATTGCCTTGTGACGTTGATGAATGATGTCTAATTAACTAAAAAAAAAAAATACATATACCTAGTATATAAATAAACCTACAGAAACAAAATCATCACAATACTCGAGAGTCGAAACGAGAAAAAAAAAACAATACGGATGACAACCTCTGCTCTTAAAATATTCAACGAAAACATTTCTCTCGCATATTAATTAAGCTACTCGTACGTACCACAACAGCAGGTTAGTGTTTACAATCCGGCTCTCGAAACCTCGCCTATGTGACGTAAAATCGACAACAATATATTCCGAGGTACTTGACCATCAAACCGTGCAAAATTTAAGGCGAAAAATTTAGCCAACTCGATGTGGCGCAATTTGATAACGATTGGTATAGTATAATATGCCAAATGAACCGATAAAAATCTAGATTTTTATTTACGTTAAAATTTTTACGATTATCCAAAGTTGAATTGAATGTACCATATGTATTGCATTCGATTCAACATCATGTTCGGTTTTGGCTTAGTTATGTTATATTTTTTTCATTGAAGAGAACCACGACGCGTAGGATTTGGCCGAGTATTCGTAGTATTCGTAATACATATTGCATGTTATGGTAGAAATTACGTAATAACGGTCACGTGTGTGATTTAATCGATAATAATAAAATTACTGTGTACTTCTCGTGTGAAAACATTTTTTCAATGCAGCAACTGCGTCAGAAAAGCTGACTTTTGCGCTTGACAACGACACTTAATAGGCATGTATTTACTTTTAAATCATGGAAAAATTTTTAAATCAAAATATTTGGGAAAAGCAAATATTGAAAAAACTCAATACAATAGGTAAAAATACCTAAAAGATTGAAAATTGAAGGAATTGAAGTTGAATCAAAAATAAACTGATAGCAGGAGAAAATAAAAATTCAAATAAAATTGCAAGTTACAAAAAAAAACACTAAATAAAATTATGAAAAATTGAATTTAAATCTTTAAGATGAGTGAAAATTGAAATTAATAATCGGAAAAACTTTCAATTCAAAAGATGGAAAAAAATATGTAGAATCTAAAATAATAGGTGACAGTAAAAGAAAATGAAAATTCAAATAAAATTAAAAGTTTGAAAAAATTAACAACTGAAAAAAATTGAAATTAAACTGAGCGAAGTCTACAAAAATTGATTGAGAAAAAAATTAATTATAGGTAAATGTAATTTAAAATGATTGAAAATTGAAAAAAAAAATTAAAAATACACAGATTTAAAATTCAAAAATTCTTAAAAAATTGAGAAAAATTACAATTGAATTAAAAATCATTCAAAGTTGAGAGAAATTGAAAAATTGAAATTGAAGGCCAATAAAAACTGAAGAAATGTAATTAAACTAAAAAAATAACCTAAAAGTGAGGAATAAAATAAAAAATAATTGAAAAAAATTCCAGTTCATAAAAGTGAAAAAAATCGGGAAAAATCTTGAAAATTTACTCCAAAAATGAAAATAAAAAATTGAAAAAATAAAAAATAGATCGAACCTCCAATCATCGAAAACTGAAAATTTGGAAAAGATTTAATTACATTACCAAAAATTTGAAAAATTGAAAAATAGATAATTCGAAAAAATTCAAAAATTTTAAATAGAGGAAAATCAAAAATTAAACAAAAAAACTGGAAAAAATTAGAAAAAAAATTATTAAATTTTTATTTTTTGTAATTTATTTTTGTTTATTCGAATAGTACAGAATTTAATGTAAAGAAAGAGGAAAATTAATTTGGGCAATTTTCAAATTTCCATTGAAGTTTCAACTCGTATCAGGCATGATATTTTAGTTAACAATTTTTTTAGCCACCTTTTTTCAGAGAAAATATTGACCAAAATGTTCAAAAAAACAAGCATTTCAAGTTACTACCACCCCCCCCCCCCACAAATTATTAAAAATGGCACAATTTAAGAAAACTAAAACCTTGAAACATTTTCTAGGAACTGAAAAAATTGTTTGTTTTTTTTTGTAGAAATTTTAAAAAATTAAGATGAAAGAAATAGGTACATACTTATGTGTTATCATGAAAATTTTGAAATTTTTTCTTTCAAAAAAAATCTTGGGCGATTTTTTTGTCAAATTTTGAAATATTCCTCTCAAAAAAATTGAGACGATTGTTTGTAAATATTAAAAAAAAATGACAAGTATATTTTTAAATTTTTCTCAATTTTAAAAAAAAATAGGTATACCTATAGCTGGTAGAGATGGTAAAGTACATGCCTATTTCCTTTCAAAAAAAAATTAAAGTTGATTTTTTTATGGATGTTGCTTGAAAAAAAATTGAAACATTTTCTTTTTTGAAAAATTATTATAATATGATTTTCTTCAATTTAAAGAAGTGATACAGAATTTTTGATCTTTTTAAAAATATTTCCTCTCAAAAGAATCCAAACGATTTTTTATAAATTAAAAAAAAATGCTGGTAATTTTAATTTTTGTTTTGAAATTTTTTTCAAAATAAGTAGGTACCTAAGTAAACTTATTTTCTTACAAAAAAAAATTATTTTAAATAATTTTTCATGAAAGCTGTTTGAAAAAATTTCAATTTGATTTTTGAACTTTTCAGAAAAATGTTGGAAAATTTCTTTTCAAAAAAAAATTATACAAATTTTTGTTGAGTATAAAAAAAAATGGTTGGATTTCAATTTCGTACAACGGAAAATTGGTTTGACTCATGTTTCCTATCGAATCGATGCATGGCCTGTCATTTTTCAAAAAATCAAAAAGGCCAAAAGTTTGGTAATTTATTCTATTCGAGATTTTTTTTAAACTTTGAGCAGTGTTTGAAATTTGACTAATTCTTGAAATTTTTCAAACGTTTAATGAAACGAATCTTCAAAATTTACAAAATTTTTGAAATTGGGTAAATTTTCAAAGTTTAAGAAATTTTCAAAATTCATTAAATTAAATTTTAGTCGCCACTAGCATTAGCTGCTGTACACGGCGTCATAAAAAAAAATTAATAAATAAATCTCCAAAAATTAACTAATATTTAAATTTTCAAAATACTTTGAATTTAGGTAATTTTGAAATTTTAATAAATTTTTGAAATTTTATCAATTCTCAACCCTCAGATTGGAATCAACTTTTGATATCTAGCCGAGTTTTTCAAAATGAAAAATCGGCAGAAATTTATTTTTTTGCTAAACTCCTCGAATGAACAGAAATAGAAAATTTTCAATCTTGAAATATGCAAGCGAGAGTTTACCCAGTACAAAATTCAGCACTGATGGCTTCGAAATAAACCAAGAGAATATTAGGTACTTTAAAGAATACGAGATGAGAATAGCTTTCCCGTGGATTTGTTCAGCTTTATACCCAGAGAATAGAAGCTAAATTCAATAGAAATTATTTATAAAAATTTTCATCTCAAAAAAAAAAGGAAAAAAAAAGACGAGAAATACTCCTAAAATTTGCGAGACTTCAATAAGAACACCATCAATATTCCTTTTATAATCCCACCATATTGCAAATGCAGCCACACTGACAACTTTGAAACCCCCTGTATTTTGTTATTCATTCGTATTCGCGCCTTCGTGCAAATTACATTACAAAAGCTACGTGTTCCGTTTTACCCTTTCTCTTCCTTGTTTACATACTTTAATTTTGCCTTCCTCGTTCAACGTATTATTTTCCTTGCTTACGAGTAAAAGCAATTTCATACCAAGGGGTAGATCCTACGAACTTGGTGAACGTGATTCAAACATATGTTTGCAAGAATATGGCCGGATTTTGCCATAAAAGTAACATAGAATAGATATACGTATGTACCTCTACCTACGTAGAGATTTTTATGTAGCTTGGGAAAAATGAAGCATGTTTCTCAATGAGATTAATTCGATTCGCGGGTAGGTAGATTAATTATCATTTCTATACGATATAGGTGAGCACATGAATAAACCGTTACAGTCAATGAGTTGGAAATCGATAGACTTTGAAATTGTGTAGGATGACTGGATGTTGAAAAAAATAATAAATAAGCGAGTTGGAAAGATAAAGAGAAGAAAAATCAAGTACACGAAACACATACATGATTTATCTAGTAAATACTAATTACAAGTCATAATTTCGCGTAACTGTGACACGAGAGAAAAAGGAAGCCACATAAAACGTAATTTTTCACATCGAAACCATCGCAAATTCGTCGAAACGTGAAAATATATTAAAAATACGAAACCCTATGTTGATAAAGCGTTCGAAAGAATTTGCTACGTTTACACATCCCACGCTCAATATCTCCCCGGCTGAGATTTTTCTCATCAAAGCACAGCGAAACCTATAAAAACACGAAAATTCTTCCTTCAAATGAAACTTTTTCCAGCATGAAAATAAAACCTACGCCAAGTTTCAATATTTTGCAACCTTTTAAACACATTCTCGTAATATATTTTTCCGGGCACGAAGTTGAAAAGGAAATTGATGGTACGATGGAAAGTTAATAAAGCATTTAAAATCGTCGCCCTTTCTCCTTTTCTGTTCGACTCGTTCCAACAAGTGGAACCAGAGTCGTACCTTGAACGGTGTTTTCCACATTTTCACCATTTTTTTCCATCATCAGCGTGGTTTCGTGTTGGCGTCATCCATTCATTCGAGCGTGAAAACTGTGCGCTGATTTTTCAGACATGACACGTGTACATGGGGGTCGATTCCAGTATACGTACCGAGAACGTGATTTGGCGGAAAACCGAGGCCAATATGCGGGTCAGAGATCAATCCAGAGTGTTTCTCTGCTTTAGTCTGGATACAGCTTCGTGATGATCGAATTACCGGCGAGAAAGCTTACAGGGTTCTAATTACTATCCTTTTAGCCGGCTTCGTCTTTTTAATCAGGGTGCGGCTGATGTATGATGGTATAATTAAAAGCGAACCGTTCGATATCGATGATGGCACGAAGGGCCGATTCTATTTTAAACTTTGACGTTTGCCGAATAGAAAATTAACGACAGAATGTTCCAACTTGTAAACTATATATTCGGTGAAATATCGACGATCAAATTTTTTCATCAAAAGTTCTGGTTGATAGTTTACCTAGTTTACAATTTGTTGAATAATTGATAGGGGTGAAAAAGGACGTAGCACTGAGGTTTCTATATGAATTTTTCATCGAGTCGTGGACTTGATACATCGTTATAGGCTCGTACAGTTTTGATCGATGATGAATAAGATTACTCGTGAGTATACAGGGTTTTCAATAGCATGACTAACTAAGTTAACCCTTTCAGATCCGAGGTCGAACTAGCCCAGATAAAAGCATTATCTTTTAGTATCTTTATAATATGAAATATTCCAAGACTACTGAATTTTTTTCAGCCCTCTAAATGTAGGTAGGATATGAGAAATATCCTGTAAAAAATATGTAAAATGGAAATAGGTATCTTTCAAGTTTTTCACAAAAATGAAATTGTCTTTAGGTTAAACTGAGTTTTTTTGAAAAAAAAATTAACGTCGAAAACCCATTCAATTTTTTTTTTACAAATTTTACGCCCCCAATCAAAAAAAATTTCAAACAAAAGTTGTGTATGTAGATCTCAGGAATAATTTTGGTTATTACAAAAATTTTAATTGCATCACTCCTACCCCCCCCCCTTTTTTCGAATCGCATGAGTAATTATTTATATTCGTGTGTACGTAAAATGCAACGTTGTAGGGGCCCTAGTGGTAAAATCAAAATTTTTATATAATCAAAATTGTTCTAAAGACCTTAATGTATAACTTTTGTTTGAAAAATTTTTCAATTGAAGACTTAGATACAAAGATAGGGAAATTTTTGGAAAAGGAGATGAGCTCTCTTTTCCAAAAAAATCTCTCATTTCTGTACTCAAGGTCCCAACTGAAAAAATTTTCAAACAAAAGTTGTATAATAAAGTCTTCGGAACAATTTTTCTCATCACGAAAATTTTGATTGGACCCCTCTTTCCCCTCTAATTTCGCATCATAACGCATAAGTACGTAATTTTCATATGATTACTCTACATAAAATGCAAAATTTAGAAGGAAGGAAGTGACCTAATCGAAATCCTCCGCACCTAAGGTCCCAATTGAAAATTTTTTCAAACAAAAGTTGTATATTCAAGTCTTTAGCACAATTTTTATTATAAAGAAAATTTTGATTGAACCACTCCTTTCTCTCCAATTTTGCATCATACGATACGTATGATGCAAATCATATGGAAATCAAGTAGGTACTACTTGATTTCCATATGATTTCTCTACGTATAATGCAAAATTGGAGGGGAGGGAGTGGTCCAATCAAAATTTTGGTAATAACCAAAATTATTCCTGAGATGTAAATACACAACTTTTGTTTGAAAATTTTTTCAATTGAGGACTTCGATACGGAGATAAGAAAATTGTTGGAAAAGGAGGTGGGCCCTCTTTTCAAAAAAATCTCTTATCTCTATACCTAAGGTCCAAATTTTAAAAAATTTCAAACAAAAGTTGCATATTGAAGTCTTTAGGACAATTTTTGTCATCACGAAAATTTTGATTGCACCACTTCTTCCTCTCAAATTTTGCATCATACGTACTTGATTTTCATATGATTTCTCTACGTATAATGCAAAATTGGAGGGGAGGGAGTGGTCCAATCAAAATTTTGGTAATAACGAAAATTATTCCTAAGATCTAAATACACAACTTTTGTTTGAAAAAATTTTCAATTTGAGCCCTTAAAAATGTTTTTATAAAAATTTAATTTCTCAATGAATTTTTGATATAATTTTTTCGTTTTTCCAAATAACCCCACATTAACCATCAAATCACTTCATTTTTTGTTCAAAACTTGAAAGATATTTCCCGCCATTCAATAATTGGATTTTTATATCGGTTCACTGATTTGTTCTTTTTTCAATTTTCTATGTTTTTGACAGGATATTTTCTCGTACCTACTTTTTGGGAACCAAATTTAGTTTCAGTTATCATTATTTCGTCATCGTTTCCAAGCCATCGGTGATTATTACTATTATTATTATCATAATTATCATTTTAAGACACCAATGCCCGAGTTTTTCACACGGTGTTTGATATAAGTAGTAGGTACCTATCTATACTATCCAATTACATGGTACCTACACTTCATGGAAGTAAATAAAACACATTTAACACAATAAATGTGCTAATACAACAAATAATGAGCATATTTAACTACAAAATTGCAACCGTTCGGTAAATTTATTACTTTACAAATTGAAATACGTCAAATAAATTACTCAACGCGGTAACTCAACGCAGCTAATAATAATAAATTTACCGAAAACTGAGCTAATTGAAAATTTTATCAATGAATAGTAGGTAAATATTGTTAATAAATTTTACACCATTAATGAAATTCTTACCTGTACGTAATCGTACAAATGCCCTTATCCAACTCCTCAATCCCCATTTTCATTTCGGCGCTCAACGCAACGGAATCTACAACATTGTAAAACACAGGGTTATACCGTTGCCAAGTCAATCAGAATCACCGGTCAATGTAACATTTCAACCATTCTCTGAAGTACAACACAGAAAAAGTTTTTTCTAATCAGATCAAAGTTCGAAATGAATAAAACGAGTGAAAATTTCGCAACAAATATGTGTTTCAAAATATTTCAACAATATCAAAACATTCGGATAATTTTAACTTACGATTTCGTTTCGGACGGAGTGCAACTTGCAAACGACGTGTATTTCAATATTTACAATCAAAAACGACACTTTGATTCGCGAATTAATAAAACATCAAAACAAATCATTATTATTTTAGTAACGAGTGCACCGAAAGATAGTCATTACTTGCAACGGCGAATTGAACTTATAAAATATTCACTGGGTAATGCGGTCACTCGCGAATCATAATCGGTAACACTGGAAATGGCCAAAAGTTGGCGTGATAATTTAAAAATGGGTGATTTAAATTTAATAATTAATAAATTTGAAGGAATACGGTTCACTGAATAAAATTATAACAGACATATTTTCACTGTTTGTAATTCATTCGCGAGTACCACAATGGAAAAACACAAGTCTTCGGCCCATTTCAACGATTTCGGGTGTTGCTATAATCACAACGTTCTCGGACTATCCTCGGACAAACAATGAATGTCAGTTAAATACGACAAGCTAATTTTTGCATTTTGGAATTTTTGCAAGAGGAGTAAATTAAAAAAAACACCTCGAATTTCGACCAAACTCACAGAGGTAGTTTACTTTGAGTTGAGAACCTATCAAAAAAAATTTGAGTCCCCTACCTCTCAGGGGAGCGGAGCTAGGGGTGCTCAAAGTAGGGTCACTTGTCACTTTTGAAAAAGACGTGGTTTTTCACTTTTTCGCCATTTTCGGGCAGTGGCACCAGCGTTGCCAACGCTCCTGATTTATCAGGAAATCTCCTACTTTTTTGAGGCTGTACATATACTGATTTTCTCCTGATCTACTGATTTTCAGCAAAGATACCTAATTTTTAAAAATTTTAAATTTCTCCTGATTTTTTAGCGAAAATTCCGTGATTTTCAACAAAAATATCCTGATTTTTTCAAAAAATCTCAAGTTTTTGTAAAATGTGACTCAAAAAAAAGGAAACAATTTTTTTTTTTTAATTTTTACGACTGATTTTTCACTTAATATATTTTTTCCAATGACAACAGGGCCATGCCATACATCACTGATGTATCATGAAAAAAAAATGATAATAAACATTCTGTTTTATGAAAAACTTGCGACTTCATCAAAAACTTTTTTTACCACAGAAAATGCGAAAATTTAGTTATTTTACAGAAATTGCAAGTTGGCAACCCTTGAATGAAAAATTGCCAATCTTTTCTATCGAAATAATTTTTTTGTATCAATAGGAGCCAAGACATTTAGGTCCAATTTTGGTGCCATGCAGAGGGTATTTTGTTTTTTTGTAACAAGTTGAAAATGTCGATTTTGAAATTGTGACAATCTCAAAGTGCACAAATTAGCTTTTTGTCAGATGAGTGAATCATTTTCACTTCACCATGTGTTTGTTCAACTCTTTTGAATTGAAGTATTTTTTTATTTTTTATTTTTTCAAATTGAAAATTAAAAATTAAAATCATTATTTTCTAATTTTCTTATACCATTTTCATTCATTGTACTTAGCTTCATTTTCAATTCTTATTATTCCATGTCTGGACACTTTATAGTTTATCCAGCAGGTCAGGTGGCAACAAAAATACTGTACATGGTAAATTCTTACGCTAAAACTAAGAGAGATTATTAATTATAATTACAATTATTATATTCATGAAAAATAAAATAATTCAAATAAGTAAGTATTAGAATAATTAAGTGTAAAAAGTAGATTATTATTAGTTTATTACCAAAGCATATTAAAGTAAACAAGTGTAACGATAAAATTTGAATTAGATGTTTATTTTCATTATTCGTCACATAACGAAGTAGGTATCAATATAATCTACAAACAAAAGAAATGATTTTTAAACAAAATGAATCTCTTATATTATTACTTCACATTAACTTAATATCATTTATATTTTACGTTACTAGGGAGATAAAGTGCTACATTATCTCCCTCTCACTGATCTTTCGGTAGTATAAAGAAGCCTTTTTCTCCCTCGTAACGTAAAATAATTTATCCAACTCTTCCGATTACTCCAAATTGGAATACGAATAGGAGTAGTCAATACAAGCATATATTATACATTTTAAAACTAACACCGGCATTTATCAAAATTCTCAGAAAAATGAATATTAATTTTTCTAAATCATAAAATATTCAAATTTCTTCAAAATACCAACCAAAGAAATAACAAAAAGTGAAAAAAATATATAATACCCATAACACAATTAATTACAAACATCACTTAATATTTGTCCACGAGCCAATAACTCATTAGAGATCACCTGGAAGGAAATTAATTCTCTAATGATCCAGTTATTCAAGTAGGTAGGTAACACAACATCGACGAATTGACCTTTCCTTTCACCAAATTTTACATTTCATTCTTTTAGGATTCATTGGCGTCCCTCTTTGACAATGCCAGACATCGGCAAATTCTTTGGAATTGATAAGTGGAGCTAAGACTCGAACGAATCCAGGACTATGATTATCCATCGCGTGCCAGTGCAACGAATGAGTAGTATGAACTTGACACCAAGACTGTAATATGAAAACACAATGATATAAATCCGTTAGATATGCTAGAAATACGAATACTCAGCATTCATTATATAATATATTAGCCTACATTTGCAAAAGCTAAATAGTAAAGCTGATCGTCGGTGTATTGACGTAACCCATAGAGTAATTTTTCAGGACCAATTTTCTTCATTAGATTTTTGTACGCGTTGAATGCTATTTTAACTCCACCATTATCCGCAATATTTTCGTCCAAGGTTCGACTACCATTTAACTGATGAAAGAAAAAAATTGTAAAATCTGTGTTGGATAAGTAAATAATTACTCAGCCTTGTACCGTTAGCTTGGTAAAGGTTCCTGCCATGTCAGTAAAATTGTAATCGGTGTACTGAGTGACGAAACATTTTTTCCTTGTTTCAAATTCGATTTGTGTTCGGTTACTCCACCAATGATGGATCATGCCTTCGCTGTCGTATTCTCGTCCTGTATGATTCAACGAAAAATTTTGAGTTGAGAGATCTAGAATTTTTTCGCAAATGAAAATGATGTCAATAAATTTATACCTAAGGTATCGAAACCGTGAGTAAGTTCGTGCCCAATGATGACTCCAATTTTACCATAATTAAGAGCTCTAAAAAAAAAATTGAAAAATACCCAAATTTAATTACATTTTTTTTTTAAATGTGCAGAAAATACAGGTATTTCCTTAGGTAATATTTAACTTATTTCAAGAAAATTTACTTACTCGATTCCAAGTTGGAAGAAAGGAAATGAGAAAATATTTGCTGGAATCACTACAAAAAAATGTTTAATAGGTAATTAAGAATATTTTTAATTAAAGACGAAAAATTATCAATTTGACGCTCGCTTACCGATCGTATTCAATTCATTGATATAGTACGCGTTTCGAGTCGTTAATAAATTAATAATCCAGCTGTGAAAAATAATTACTCTCAATAACAGTTGCAGTTAATTAAGTAATTATTACATTTATATTACGAAAGTGCCAACAAAATCCATACCCATCGTTTACTACTGCATCCGAATCTCTGTACCTTTCTAATTTCATTTTAAAATTCGCTTGCCTAATTGCCACCATGTTGCCGAAAAAGTCATCTTCTCGAAGTTCGAGCTGAAAATCCCAAATTTGTAAATAACTAAGTTTCGTTGAACCGTGATGAAAAAAATCTTTCAGAACCTACATCAGTATAAAGCCTTCTCAACGAATTTGAATCTTCCATCCATTCGGGAAACCCAATTATTTCTTTCGTTTGTGTCAACTTCTCGGCTAATTTGGACTTGGTGTCTTTATCCAACCACTTCAAAATGTTTATCTCCTCCAGAAATGCAGATTTTATGTTTTCTATCATATCTGTAATCTTTTGTTGAACGTTTAAAGTTAATCAGGTATTGATGAAATACTTCATTAAATGTAAGTAGGTACATCTCACGTAATAGGTATAATTACGATATGTAAATAGTTGAAGTTTTCAAAATGTAGGTACCTTCACTATGTTTTTCCTCACAGTTTCATCGTGTACAAAAAAGTAAAGAATTGCGTAAGCGAGCTCATGTCTGGTTCTTTTTATGCAAAATAATTCCCTAAAATAAAATTGTGAATTATTAGATTTATTAATGAAAAATCATCAGTCTATAAAATTTCCAAGATGACGTAATAATTCATGACAGGCGACTTGAAATTCTCTAGGTTAGGAAAAAATGATTTTTTTGCCATAAAAAATTGAAAATTCTTGAATTAAATTTTTTCATGTAAAACAGGTGAGTAACTAATTTTTTTGCAAAAAAAATTTTAAAAATTATTTCTTCAAAAAAATATTTTAAAAAAATTTCTACCTATGAAAATTGGAAAAAAATTCAATAGGTAAATTTTTTTATAAAAAAGGTTTTCTATAAAAATTAGTATCTAAAAAATTCCCCCAAAAATGAGAAAATAGTTTCTTAAAAAGAAGAAATAAACAAGAAATTTTTTTTTTTTTCATTCGAGAAAAATAATGATTTCTTTTGCGAAATTTTTTTTTTAAATGTTTAAGGAAATTTTTTCGTGTAAGATAACTGTTTTTTTTCAAAAATTGAAAAAATTACCTAGGTAATTCAAAAAAATTGGAAAACTTTTCTAACCAGAAAAATTGAGAAATTTTCTTCATTTTATTTTCCGTACCTACCCAAAGAATTTAAAGATTTTTTTCATCTCCGAATTCATTGGGAAATTAAAAACGATTTTTTTACCTTAATTCTTTAACCGAAAAATTTGTAAAAAAATTTTCTTCAAAAAAATATCAAAAATTTTTCTTTAAAGAAATTGAGAAAAAATTTCAATAAAAACTTTTTTAAAAAGTTTTTTACAAAAAATTGTAAAAAATTCGCGAAAAATTGAGAAAATAGTTTCTCTAAAAAAAAATAATAAATAAGAAAAAATTTTCTTTTCTGTTTGAAAAAGAAATAGATTTTTCTTTTGCCACAAAAAATTACGAAAATTTTTATGGAATTTTTTTCGTGTAAAATAACTGTTTTTTTATTCAAAAATTGGAAAAATTGAAAAATATTTATACTACAAAAATTGAGAAATTTTCTTCATGATTTTTTTCATCTCCAAAAACATAGGGTTGAAAAAAACGAATAAACAAAAAATAAAAACAAATATTAGTGATTTTTTTACCTTGATGCAGTTGAGAAAATGGTTTAACCAAAAAATGGTGAATTTTTGAGGAATACCTAGGCCTGGATATATCTATTTGAATTTTTAAAAAAAGTGGAAAAATTTGCTCACTAAAAAAGTTGAGAATTTTTCTTGCAAAAAATAAGGATTTTTTTTTCAGTCAAAATTTTTTCAAGTGTCATAAAAAATATAAAAAACATTCTTTATCATAAAAAATTATGAAACTCCTACGCCAAAATAGTAGATAGGTACCTATTATTCCTCCAAAAATTATTTTAAAAAGTTCACTCAAAAAATTGAAAAGTTTTTTTTTTTTACAAAAATTCAGTGAAGTTTCATCTCCAAAGATTTTTGTTTGATTTAAAAAAAATCTTTCCTCCAGATAATCAGAAATTTTTCCATTCCGAAAAAATAAAATAATTCAATCTCGAAAAAATTGAGAAATTTTTTCATCCAAGATAACTAATGAATCCAAAAAAATAAATAATTTTTTTTTCAAGGATTAAAAAAAATCTTGATTCCAAAAAATGGGAAAATCTTTTCACCAAAAAATTGAGAATTTCTTCAAAAATTTATAGGTACCTTAAAAATATTGAGAAATTTTTCATTAAAAAAAAAAGGCAAACATTTTCATCTCTAAAGTAAGTGGGAGATTTTTTCTCCAAAAGAAAAAGAATTTATTCTTCAAAAAAACAAGAAAAGTTGAAGATTTTTTTCAAAAAATAAATGAATGATGATTCTAAAAAATATTGAAAAAATTTTAATTTCGAAAAAATAAGGAGATTTTTACTTTAAAGAATCAAGATTTCAAAAAAAAAAATTATCATTGAAAGATTTTTTCAAAAATTGATTTTTTTTTTCTCCCTGTAGGTAATCAAATAAATGAAGGTCATTCCTCTCCCCCCCTCCCCCCCCCCCCCCAAAAATAATAAAAACGAAACAAAGAAGCAAAAAACTGTTTTTTTTCTCTTTGAAAAAATGAAAAAAATCTTCATTTTAAAAAGTCTAAGAATTTTTTGTGAGTTTAAAAATTGCAAAATTGTTCGTTTTAAAAAATTTCTACTTTGTTCATTTTTTTAAAATTTTCAAAAAAAGAAGATTTTAATGGGCATGTATCGCGTATTTAATTTATGCATTTTTGTTGTCTTCTAGTGTATGGCTCGAGCATCCTAGCTACTGCAAAGTTGCCGACCATGGACGTTAATTTTAATTTTTAACAAGTTGCATTACCTCGGTATTTTCTCCCTTCCTATTTCTCGTTTATATTGATCAGCGTAACTTTTCAATTTATCTGTCGTAAATGGTATAAGTTCTTCCACATTTTGCCACCATGCGTAAAATTCTAAAAATAAAGCAGAGATATTTAGGTCGTGAGATTTCCACACGTTGACACTTGGGCAAATGGGCATCTGTGAAACTTACCAATGACATGAGGAGGTGTTTCGGCTAATAATTTCAAAACGGATTTGATATATTCGAAATCGGATACAATAATCGTACTGTCTTGACCTTCGAGATGTATATCGATATTTATGACACCTTCGAATATCGATTTTAAGTAATGCTTCCAATTGATCTACGAATTCAAATCGATACCATTGGTCTCAAATTATGTAAATTCGCTTCGAAAAGAAGTGAACTCAAGTTTTATACTCGTATAGGTAAATACCAACTATGGGTCTAATACGGTTACATTCGGAAACATGGTCGGTTATCTTTTGTAACTGTTCGATCGATATGTACCTTGGAGGAAGTGCTTCGTCATTCGGATCACTCAATAACTAAAATTTACACTGTCATAAATATGATAGTACTTTGGAAAAATTAATTTCCCTATAGTCAAATTTTATGCTAACCTTTTCTATTTTGTTACTGAAGCGTAAAAAGGGCACAAAAATATCGATGAATTTACTTTCCACTTCGACTGTCCAACTCATGCCCATTTCTTTATACATGTATTTTGCCATTAATTTTAAATATTTGTATTGGGTCGTATTTAGGGCTATGTCTTCGGTCATATCGTCGTCGTTGTCTTTATAAATACTCACATATTCTTCGCATTCCAATTTTTTTTTTGCTTTACTCTTCCTTCCAAAAAATCGATGCCTATAAAAGGTGGAAAAAAATTATTATTTCTTTTTGAAAAAATCCCCGATCTAAAAAATGATAACACTGACAATGATAGTGATGAACTGATGAGAAACACATTCGATTCGATTTTAAATTGAAAAATGAATCAATTTTATCTGTCGAATGATGAAATGCGATTAAATGAAAATTTAGAAGTCCAAACCAATGCTAAATTTTTCAAACAAGAAAGTTCATATAATTCCGTAATAAAAAATTAAACTTACGTTGACAAAGGTATCATATTTTTTGGTTTTTTAATTGATATCCTTTTGAGGGAGTGATCTTTTAAATCCATCCTAATATCGAACTCGATAAATAAATTACGATTTATCAGCTTTTTACTTAATACTGCTGTAGGAACCCATGAGTAGTTATCCATTCTTTCTAGATTAAATATCTTTGGTAGGTTTTCCTGAACTAGGATATTGAAAATTCGTTCGAAATCATTGGTTTCGATTTCATGCACTGTTAAATATAATTTAGATGAATTATTTTGACGAAATTTTGATGTAGGCATGAATCAATCTGACTAAATGTCAATTTACCTGCACGTAGACAAGATTTATAAAGCGTTCTTGCTTTATGAACGACTACTGGTTCGTGATCGTGATCAGGTCCGATTAAAAAGGCTAAAAAAAATGCAGGTCAAGTATCAACAGGGTGTTTAATAGCTGATGTAGTTCCTTGCACTAGGTGAATAGGCATCCCGTAGGGAACAAAAGAAGTAATGTACGTACTCGAGGTGCCTATTTCAAAAATTGAAGGGTCAAGAGAAAATAAAATTGAAAAAAAAAAAAAAAAATGTTGACCGGGCTAGTAGTAAAAAAATAAACTCTTTTTATTCTTGATATTTTTTGTCTACCTTTGAAAGTAAAGTCAGTACAGAGCTTTGAAAACTAAAAAACCGGTTTTTTACAGTTTAAAGCTCTGCGGTGCCTTCATTTTTGAAGGTAGGCAAAAAATGTCAAAAATAAAACAGGTTCATTTTTTTTAGTACTACGCATATGTCTAATTCAAAATTACTTTTTCTCAATTTCATTTTCCGTTGCCCCTTCAATTTTTAAGATAGGCACCATGTGTATAACATTTTTAGTTCTTTATGTAATGGAAGGAACTAAGTACAAATTAATTTTATGATTGATTAGTACCTAATCTAGGATAAATTTTTTTAAAAATGATCTGGGGTTTCATTCTCCATGGCCCTTTTTTTTTGAGGGCCCGCACCCTTCAAAAAATTCTCTTAAAGTCTCTATCACTGTAATTATGACCTAAATCGAAAAAAATTTCAAACAAAAGTTCTAGAATGAAATCCTTAGAATAATTTTTATCATAACAAAAATTTCGATTGGATCCATCCCTTTCCTCCAATTTCGCATAGTATGTGTAAAAATCGCCGGACAAGTTTATTTTGTAGGATGGTACTAGTATTATGCTAAATTGAGGGGAAGGGAGTGGCCCAATTGAAATTTTGATAACATCAAAAATTATTTCAAACATCTCAATCTACATCTTCTGTTTGAAAATTTTTTGAATTGAGGCTTTGGATACAAAGATAAAATGCTTTTTTGAAGGGATAGAGAACCCCCAGAAAAAAGGATCTAGAAAAAATAAAACCCCACCTCATTTTTAAAAAAATTACTACTCAGACTCAGTATTACCTCTTAGGTTTGTGGCACTTTGAATTTCAATATGGTAAGCTTCGTCAACACCAAACATGTCGCTAGGTATAGGATGATGTTTCTTCCAATTTCCGCAAGCAAATTCGTAAAAATTATCGCAAGGGTTGACCGATTCGTTGATGGACTTTTTCAAATATTTTTCTATAATTTAAAACTTTGGTTAAAATTTTAAACTATTTTTCGAAAATAATATTACAACAGTTACCTGCTCTTTTACATCGGGGTGTCAAACAGAATCTTTCCGTTTTCCAAACTAAAAAATTATTAACGAATAATCAAATTGGGTAGTGGGTAAACTAACCAATAAAGTACATAGACAAGATGTCTATTTTATACTCACATAAGAATCCAAAAATTACATAAATACAATAGACAATAAAAATTATAACAACTCCGGTAGCTACGGTGCGAATTTGTATCCGTTTGGTGAGAATGCTTTTTCTAAAAATGAAAGCTTAATAGAATGACGAACAAATGCTATTTCCATCAAATGGTAATTTTTTAATACCTACCTAGGCCTGTAAGGATGATTTTCCAATTTGATATGAACTGCAGCTTCCACGTCACCGCTACCATTCCCATTCCTATTCCCATTCTCATTCTCATTCTCATTCTCGTGGACATCTTCTAGAAATACTTCTTCTCCTGAAAATCATGATAGGAATAGGAATACATTTTCCTTGGGGAAAATTTTCAATTTTTCTAATCGCTATAAAAATTTCAATTTTTTCCCCTTTGACTCCCACATTGCAAAATCCAGGACCAGTTTTAGAGATTCTATCATGCCCCCACCAAAAAAGAGCCTCTACAAAAGTTTAGGCCTCACGTAAAAAATTCCTAAATCCGGTCAATGGCTTCGCCTTCCTCTGGCTTACCGACATGTATATCCACTTAGATAAATCACGAACAAAAATTCAAATAATAATTACCTGGTTTATCTTTAATCGCAGCTGTACCACTAACGGTCATCGTATTGAAAAGATAGCCGAAAAAATGGAAAACCAGAAAGAACACACGGACGATAAAAAACTGATCAGTTTCCAAAACCATTTACCAATTCCAGTTCCATCATAGGAGGGTAGATATCAACTCAAACCATTCTGAGCAAATGAATAGGAAAACTTGGCAGACTTTAATCACTCCAATAACTATCTCAAATTGGATAAATTGATTTTTTGATAAATTATCATCGCATTTTTTAAACCTCGAAGGTTCGAAGGTCTTGAAATGATAAGTTACTAAATGCAATACATTAAGTAGGTACACGTGAAATCACGCAATCTCCAGTTTTTTTAAATCAATTATTTCATCATTACGTTGTCTGTGTTTGGGTGCCCTAATTCTATGGGCGAATTTTTGAAAAAAGTTGTAATTCATTTGGTTTTCATTAAAAAAATTTTAGGCCTATATTTATAAATTTCACAATAAAAATTAGATAATTCGTATCAGCTAAAGACTGCGGTAAATTCCGATTGTGAATCGAAAAGCAGGATGGTATCGTAGACCATATTTTCTAATACGGAATTTTCTCGAGATAACACACCAATACATGCATACCTGAAATTGTGTACATAAAATTCGTTATTTTTGTTTTCAATATTTTAAACAATAAGTGACTATTTTTCGTTAGTTAAAAATATCGATCGAATCATCGCAGTTTTCATTAAATTTACACCATTATAGAAAAAGGGATAAACCGTTACGAATCAAACTTTTTAAGATTTACTTACAGTTGATATTATACAAGTATAATTATCGTATCAAAGAAAACATCGTGTTTTGTGTCAAAATGAAACCACCAGAAAAATCAGGTATTGAGTTTAAAAAAATAATTATAAGTACATTTCCACATACTTTAACCCTATTTTTTATTTTGTTATTTATTTATTTTTTTTAAATTTTTTAGAAAAAAAGGATCTTGAAAATTTAACTCCAAAAAGTGATCATAGAAAGTGGCAAGTTTCATTGATTTTTTTTAAACCAGAAATTTAGGCAAAAAAATAATGCAAAGAAAAATTTAGCTACATCCATATTTTCATTATTATCCATTTCAGTAAAAAAATGTGGCTCATATTGTTTGTAGTAACACTCCTTTCTGTATTTTTCATCGTTTCTGGTTATGGAATTTATTTAACGTTGAGTAAGTAATTTTCCAAATCAATTTTTTCATAAATATGATGGCATTTGAGTGATTTTTTTCGATACTCGGAATTTAGCTGGAAAATTAGAAGATCAGTTTGAAGAATTATCTGAGTCACATGGTCAATCCATAGGTAAGTACCTTTTTCATAGAGTAGGTAAACAAAGTAGATAAGGCAGGGACAAATATGCAAATTATGAGGGTGAAATACTTACCTATACATTTATTTTCAAATATGGTCTGAAAAATGGGCAAATTTTGCCTGGTACATTTTTTTTCCAAAAAAAAATGCTCGTGACATCCAAAATAGGCAATTACTCGTAATATTATGAGGAAATGAATTATTATTCAAATAAAAACTTTTTTTTTTAATAGGTAGGTATACCTAATTTTTTTTTCTTGCATATCAGTTTTAAAAGAATTGATTTTTTTTTCGCAAAAACTATTACCAGAGATATCAGTTCCTTACGAAAACTTCTTCTCAAAGTTGATTTTTCAAAAATTTTATGTGCTTGTTTAGGTTAAAGAAAAACTCCTCAAAAAGAAATTCATTCTTTAAAATTTTCCTTGAAAAAAATTGAAAATTTTTCTACCAAAAATTTAAAAATTCTACGTATTAATAACTATCGACAAAAAATCCGCTCTCATTAGCAACTTTTTAAAATATTTATGTATTGTGTTATGGGGGGGGAAAAAAAAACTTATTTCAGGACATTTTAAAAAGAATTTTCCAAAAAAATCAAAGTTTTGAAAAAAATTGAAAATTTTAGTTTCATTCAATTTTAATTTTCCTGTCATTTAATTTTTGGGTACATTTTTTATTTTCCCTTAATTTAATTTTCCATGGATTTGGATTTAATTCAAAGAGTTTATGAAAAAAGTTTTAAAATCTTGCATTAATAAATTTTTTGAGAAAAAAACAGAAATTTTTTCAAAAATTCAAAAAAAATCCATAATTTTTTTTTTTAAATCCAAGTTTTTTACAAGGATTTCTCTGGCAAAAAATTGGCTCATAGGAAGTAAGTATTTCAGAATTACATTTTTTAAAAATGGATTTTTTCAACAACAATTAGAAAAAATCAATTTTTACAGTTTTTTAGCTTTCTATTTTTTTAATTTGATGGAAAGAAATTCGCAGCTAGAAAATATTTTTGGCAAAAAATTATGTTGAAAATTTTTTGGAGAAAAATTTGAAATTAAAAAAAAATAGGAACAAAACATACCTACTTACTTTTGACAAATTTTCTAAAAAAAAAAAATATTTTAAAAATTTCTTAAAAATAATTACCTAGGTTTGAAAAAAATTAATATAAAAAAAAAAAAAAACTCTCTTATCAAAAATTGCATAAATAGGTATTTTAAATCCTTAATAATTTAAATTGCAGAAAAACGTCTACTCAGGTCAATAAATTTCTCTGTCAACCCTTGCACGAATTTTTACGAATTTGTTTGTGGGAATTGGATACAACAGGATACCATTCCCGATCACTTGTTTCGTACAAGCACAAGCATTGAACTGGAAAATAAAATTTTACGAAAAATAGGAAGTAATTTTACCTACCTTATTTTATTGAAATGAAAAAAAAAAGAACTCAATCGTTGAAAATGAATGAATGACGTTCCAATATTTCTTCTAGATTACTTAAACAGTACAAATTCGGAATACGAACCTAAGGCAGTACATGAAGCTAGAAAAATGTACAGATCTTGTGTAAACTCAGGTAGATAAGTCCATTTTTGAATTCTTAGTTGGATTTTCCAAAAAATTTCATTAAATTGCCCAATGATTCGTTTCAGCATCAGAAACATCTAGAAGAGGTGCTGAATATGAAAAATTGGTTTCATTGTTGCATCGATTGAAACTCCCAGTGGTGCCAAATTTTTCAAAAAAATCCGATCAATTTTCGTGGACGTTGCCTGCAATAATGATCAAGAAATCATTAAATCAGGATTTTTTCTTTCAATTTTCCATTCAACCAGATCCGTATATTACTAAAGCTAACAGAATTTACATCACGAATCCATCGAATAAATTTCATACGAGGTAAGAGGAGTCTCTTCCAGAGCAAATGTGACTTGCATAAAAAATGATACCTTCGTATTTAGTACCTACGTATTCCAGATTCGACCAGGATCACGACCTAAATGCTAAATCGAAATCCGGATTTTATAAATTTATCAGGAGCATTGCCATTTATATGTATGAACAAAACAACAAAAAATGGGCAATATCAACCCGATTAGAATTTCGTCGTCGCTTTTGTAATTTTTTTACATTTGCAAGACGATTAGAACAAGTGCTGTATTTTTATTTTTTTGAGATACGTATGATTTTATTTTAAAAATTTTGTATAATATGTTTTTTGGTACATTTTTAGCTGGATTTTTTGAATAATGGTTCGTACTTGGCAGATTATATGTCGATTCAGGATCTTCAACAAATGACTGAATTAATTTTTAAAAATGAAAATCAATTTTCCAAAGTACGTATAAATAAACCAAGATACCTACTTTATAGAAATCTTTGCTCAATTAAAAATTAAAAAATAATAATAATAGATAAACTGGAAAATCTACCTAGAAAAATTATTCCAAGGTTCTTCAATTTCATTAAATTTAAATTACAACGATAGACGGATTTTAATACCGAGTAAACAATACATCTCAGAAGTATTAAAATTGTTGGTCAAAACACCTCCTCATATTCTGGGTGAGTTTTTAAATAGGTAGTCATTTTTTTACGTAATAGGTAAATAATGGACAAATTAATTTTTATAGATTAATTTCTCTCTTCAGAATTTTACGTGTGGAGTAAAACACTATTTGAGATACTGCCTCACTCAAAAAGCATCTTAATTGATCGTTATGATAACTACTTAAATAATTTTTATGGAAAACAAAGACCACAAAGGTAAGTACATGCCTTACTTTTAATTTAAAAATTTTCAAAAAAAAAAAAAAATGAATAACTTGATTCATTTTTTACAACTAGGAATCTGTATTGCACTGATTTAGTCCATAGAGAATTTAACTTCGCCACATCATATTTTATAGTCAGGGATGATGTTATGAAATGGAAAATTCTTGAAGTAGGTATAACAATAGACTACTTATCTGACATAGCGTTGCAATGGTTGCATACTAGCGTTATTGCAGGTGCAATCCATATTTAAAAACATCCGAGAAGTGTTTTCCGAAGAAATGAAAAACACATCATGGTTGGATAAGCAGACCAGAACGAAAGCTTTGCAAAAACTAGAGTCAATGAAAATCAGTATAGGATATCCAGATTGGATGAATGATTTTACAAAAATTGATAAATATTATAATAACGTCAGTATGTCTCAAGTACTCGTAAAATTGGAGTGAACTACTGTATATTGATTTGGAATCATTTTCGAATAGCTCACAATGGACGAAAATGATCTTTTACAAAATGTGCTGAATATAAGAGCAAGAAAATTTAACAAGATGTTATCCCTTTATAAAATAGAAAATGATCACGAGAAGGAAAATCCGTAAAATACATACGAATACATTAATTGATTTCGATCAATATTTTTTGCGCCACATATTAATTTTTATTTCTGATTTTAGATGGATTGGCCATGTATTACAAGTGAATGCATTTTACTCTTCATTCTACAACAGAATTAGTAAGATTATCATCAAATAGGAATTATTATAAATTAATTAAATGAAACCCTTGATAATTATATTTTTTTTAATTTATTTTAACAGCCATTCCAGCAGGTTTACTGGCATGTCCTTTTTATGATCTTGGAATTCAGTAAGTAACCTTATTTCTTTTCAATCCTGGCCAGCAACCTAACAGTAGGCTGGGTGTTCGAACCACACCCAAAATTGCAAACAATAGAAAAATCAAAAAATGCAAAAATTAAATAAACACCACCCACCACCTATTAAAAACTCGTTTAAAAAAACTTACCAATTTTCTTGGAAGTTGGGAAAGAATCCCAATTTTTTAATTTAAAAATATTTCTAAATTGGTCTTTCCTAAAAAATTTCAATTTTTTTTAAATAATTTTTTTTTTTTTGGGGGGGGGGGGAGAATTCAAAAATTCTCTGAGCCAAAAATCTTTTTAAAATTTTTGAAGGTAAAAATCGTTTACTTTTTTTTGGAGGAAAAATTCTCTGTTTTCTGAGGAAGAAAAAAAATCACAATTTTATGGGAATGGATCAATTTTTTAGAAAAATGTTCTCAAATTCTCTTAGTGAAAAATGTTCCAATTTTTTGGAGTGAATTTTCCTCTATTTTGTGGAGAAAAAAATCTTTAAATTTAATTTGAATAAAAAAATCCCTAATTTCTTTGGAGATTTTTTTTTTCATTTTTTGTAGTTAAATACGAGTAAAAAATTTCTCCATTTCCTTAGAAGAAAAAAAACTCTTATTTTTTGGAATAAAAAAATTCCTACATTTTATTGAAACAATAAAAGTACCTATCTCAATTTTCTTGAAGTTTGAGTAAAATTTTTTTTCGAGCAAATAAAGTGCAAAAATTTTTTAACTTTTTCAATTAAAAATAGGTAGGATAAAATATTCAAGTTTTTAAACAATAAAAATCTGTTTTTTGTGAAGTGTCAAAAAATATCTTAAATTTAATAGGGAAAAAAGCATTAAGTACATCAATATTTCTCAATTTTTGGGGTCCTATTCTTTTGAAAACAAGTGAAAAAAATTTCTATTTTTGTGAAGGAAAAATTTTCTTTTTTTTTTTGGATGAAGTGGATTTGTTAAAGGAAATAAAAATAAAAAATTTTCCGGAGTGAAAAATTTCTCAATTACCTACTTTGAGGTAGTTGTTTTTGATTTTTGAAAAAAATCATTCAATTTTCCACGACATAAAATATTTTTTAAATCTTTGTAGGAAACAATTTCTTAATTTTCTTGAAGTAAGAGTGAAAAAAAATGAAAATTTTTTGAATTAATGAGAGTTAAAAAATTCTCAAATGTTTTCAATTAAAAAATAAGAAAAATATTCAGTTTTTGAACGGTAAATTTTTTTCTGGAGTAAGAAAAATTCTAAAATTTTATGCAGTAAAAATATTTCTAAAAATTTTTTAGATAAAGATCTTCCGATTTTTATGGAGGAAAAAGCTCTGTTTTTTCGACAAAACAAAAAAAAAAACAATTTCCTTTATCAAAAAAAATATATATTTACTTTACCTACCCACTGAAAAAATCTGAAATCCTTCAATTTTCCAGGTGTAAAGATATTTTTCAAATTTTTGGAAAGAAAAAATTTCTCAATTTTCTTGAGATAAAATTTTTTTTTCTGAATTAAACGGAAGTGGTTTTTTTTTTGTAGGTAAGTATTGAAAATTAAGAAGGTCTATCCCAGTTTTTGATCTCAATAATATTCTTGAAAAAAAAAATAAATAATTTTTTCTGGCAAAAATCTCTAAATTTTTCCAGTTATTTTTTGCTTTTTTGGTGAAAAGATAGTTGGTAAAATTTATCATTTTTTTAAATAAAAAATTTTCCCATTTTTTTTTAAATGGGAGTAGGTAGATTTTTTTTTAATTTTGGAATTTAAAAAAAAATCTTTTAATTTCTTGGAATAAATGTTTCAATTTTTTGGAGAAAAAAATTATTTTCATATTCAATATTGAAAATTTTTCAACTCATCACCTCTTCAGTCAAAATTCAAAGAATCACAAATTTCAAGCCTTGTCACCACTTCACCTTTATTTATAAATTTTTTAATAAAAGATACTAATAAAATTGTACCATCCCAGAGCGATGAACTATGGCGCCATTGGAGTGATAATAGGACATGAAATAATCCACGGGTTCGATAACTCAGGTAAATTTTTAAAAAAATTAATAAAAAATTAAAATGAAAACTAATTTATGAAACTTATTTTTATTCTAGGCAAAGAATTTGACGCCGATGGCCACTTGAATTCTTGGTGGTCGTATCACACCAAACTCGAGTACGAGAGACGAGCCAATAGCTTCGTCGACAATTACGATCAATTCGTAATAAATTACATGAAAAGAAATAACGTCGACGATATTCAAGTAATGAAAAAAATAATAATTACTTCACACAATCACACATCCTTCGTAACGAATTCATACATATTTTTTTCTTGCATTGCCTATTTATAGCTTTACTTGAATGGCTTGACCACTCTGAATGAAAATATAGCTGATCATGGTGGCCTTCGAATGGCTTTAAAGGCGTATAAAAACTATATAAAAATGCATGGTGCTGAAAAATTTCTCACCAAGTTGAACTTCACACCCGAGCAGGCATTTTTTGCATCTTTTACTCACGTGAGTAGCTATTTGTAAACAAATTAGGAATTTTTATTCGCAAGTGTTTTTTTATGTACCTAATGAATTTTATTCATTTTGTTAGAGTCGATGCGAACACATAAGCGATCAAATGCGTCAATTAAGACTCACCGATGAACATGGTCTAAACATATTGAGAGTTTTGATCACTTTGAGTAGTTCTAAGGAATTTTCAGAAGCTTGGAAGTGCGAAGTAGGATCACCAATGAATCCGAGCGAAGAAAAATGTAGATTATGGTAATTTTACTTTGGGCAAAATATGTTGATAAGTGAGAGAGAAGATGAAATACCTATGTTATTTTTTTTTTAAATTACAGAATTAAATATTTCGTAGGTATTTATAAAATTTTTAAAATACCAAATTAAACGATCAATATGCATATCATAGAGTGTACTTATTGAAAATAGAAAAAACCGTTGTCCATCCCAGTAGATTATTTTATCTGAGCATCTCCTAATCAATCTAAAAGACCACTGAGCCTCCAATTACGAAATATATCTAGGATATGAATAGATAATGAAACCATATTTCGAATACCTTTCCATCAGTGATACAGAAAATCCTTCGGAACCGTTCGTGATCTCGAATTTTTCGGTGGTCGCTTTTAAATAATAATCCATCGATGCCGTGATGCCCCCAAATGAAGTTCTGCTAGATGCACATACAGGTATTAATACCTATAAATAAATTTAATCATTATACGCTTCACTGAACGCTTTTATATGTTTGTATGAGGTCGAAATTTTACGGTTTCGGATTTCATTGTTGTATGAGATTCATAATCACGCTTTGATTTCGTTGAATTGACACAGCACAATTAAACTAACAAAAGAAAACTGTGTACTTAACGTATAATATACGTTTGTTTATTTTTAGCGGGCTCTTGCGACCTTCAAAATTTACAACCGTTTGCAAATGTACACGTAGATTATGAAGTGCCGGCCGAAAATCCATTGGGTAAAAAGTAAGTTGTTACTTGAATGAAAAAAATTATCAAAAATTGATAAGGCACGAATCATTTAATTTCAAACAATTCTTGGTACATAATCTGAGTGAGTAAAAAATGTACGAGAAATATTTCTAACGCATACCTCATTTCCAAATGAAATCAATGTAAAAGTATTGGGTAAAAGAGGTACAGGGTGTCCAAAAAATCATTTATATGAGAATTCACAACAAGCTATAATTTTTTGTCACATTTTAGCATTTCAGATTGAATTCATTTTAGGAAATTAAAAATATTTTTACTTTCATTTCAGGACAGATAAAAAAAGATTCAAACGATGTATGCAACTGATAATATTATTTCTCACGATTTATGTTTGTTATAAATTGATCAAATTCGTTGGTAAGTTGATATACTTGCCTACTCAAACTCATTTGATTTTTTTTTTCGATTTTTGAACACAAATTGAATTTTACAGCTTCGGGTAGAGATGCGGTGTATTGCCGGTCAGCGTTATGTCAACGATCAGGTAAAATTTGCTTGTGACGTAATTTTCTAAAAATTAATTTCATTTTTGTACCTACTTATTGTAGGTTGATGTCGTGATTTTTCTTCGCAGAACAACATCTAATGAATTCCATCAATTTTTCGGTAAATCCTTGCGATAACTTTTACGAATTCGCTTGTGGCAACTGGAGAGCTATTTCCCATTTGCACGATAAGTTCAAAGGAACAAATACCTTTAAAATATTACAAGAAGAATTGAAATGCAAAATACAACGTAAGAATCGTTTAATTTACCTACTTACCTAAAAAAAGTCATTTTTTTTCTCTTGCGAAATTTCTTTTACAAAAATTTTTTGAGGAGAACCAAGTGTAGGTAGCTATAAGAAGAATTTTTTTCGAGAAAGAATTTCAAAAATTATTGCTACCAAAAACTTTCTTGATTTAAATATTTTGAAAATATTTTTTGATACCTACCTACAAAAAAAAAATCTTGAAAAAAGAAATAGTAAAATGGAAAGATTTTAAAAATTTTATCAACAAATGTTTTCGATAAATATTCGGTAATTTTTCCAAAAAAAGTTATCTACCAACAAAAAATTTTTAAAAGTTCTTCGACATTTCAAATTTTTTTGAAAGGAAAATAAATATTCTTTTAGAATAATGTATTATTTTTAACTCATTTTTAATTCACAAAAATTCCAATGATTTGTTTTTTAATTGTGTTGAAAAATTCTCTGAAAAGATAATTTTAAAACTTTTCTTTACAAAATTCAAAAATCCGGTCTATTAAAAAAAAAATTCACAAATAAATCCTCTAAAAGAAATTTTGAAAAAAATACATTTCAAAAGTTTTCGAAAAAATAATAATAATAATTTCTATCATTTTTTTTTTCAATTCATAAAAATTCTTCTGATTTTTTTTTCATTTCAATTTTTTTTTGAAAAATTTAAAAATCCCAAAATTTTTTTTCAAATTTTACAAAAACTTGACAAAAGAAATGGAGTTGTTAAAAAATATATCATTTTGAACCAAAAAAATCCTTACTGAAATTTATTTTTTCATTTTAAAAAAAAAAATGAAAAAATACGCTGCGCTGAATAGAAATTACCTATTTCAAAAATTTTCTGAAAAATGTTTTTGACAAAAGCTTGAAATTTTTTTGTAATAATTATCTAAACAAACTTTTTAAAAGGAAATATTTCAAGAATTTTTTATGAAAAAAAATCAAACATTTTATTCTTTTGTTCTTTTTACGAAAAATTCTCTAATTAAATTTTTGAAATGAAATATTTCAAAAGTTTTCTGGAAAAAATCAAAAGTTTCATCATGCAAAATAGTTTTTTTTTATGAATCAATGGAAATTCAAAGAAATCTTTAAAAAGTTGTTGCAAAAAATTCAAAAATTCCATTTTTTCCCCAATTTTTGAAATTACTCCTATTTTATTTTAATTTATAAAAAATTCACTTGAAGAAATTTTGAAAGAAAATATTTCAAAATTTTCTTGGAAAAATTAAAAAATCTTGTAAGTAATTTCTTTTAAATTTCATAGAGATGAGAATCGTCAAAAAAAGTTTGAGAAAAATTGAAAACGTTCCATATTTTTACAATAGGTAATTTTACAAAAAATTCTCTAAAAAAATGTTGAAAAAAAATACCTACCTACCTTGAGAAACAAAAAAAAATCTTGAAAAATTGCATAACATGGAAATATTTTTTTCGGAATTTTTCTCAAAAAAAAATTTTGAGAAGAACTTACACATTTTTCTAAATAGGTATATTTTCTAAGGATATAAACAAAGAATTTTGATTTTAAAAAATCAAAAGTTTATAATTTTTTTTCAAACTTTCAAAAAAAAAAAAAAAATCAAGAAAAAAATTAAAGGAAATTCTTATTTAATAAGTTTTTTGAAAAAGTTTTATGATCCTATCAAAAATGTTTTTAAATGTTCCAAAAAGTCGTCCAAGAATTTTTTCAAACGAAATTTTTGAGTAATTTTCTGATAAAGTTCAAAAGTAGTACGTAATAGGTACTAAAGACCAAATTTTTTGATTCGTAAAAAATCCTTCCTTTTTTGAAAAAAAAAAGTTTTTAAAATTTTCCTGAAAATTTCAAATAGATCATTTTTTCCCCATTCCAAAGAAATCGTGAACTTGAGAAAATTTTTCTTAAAAGAAAATATTTCACAACTTTTCTGAAAAAATACGAAAGTCCTATCCGATTTTTTTAATTCAGAAAAAGCACTCCTCTTGGTATAATTTTTTTTCTTTCTTCTTCTTCATTTTTTAAGGAATGGTTTCAATATTTTCCTGAGAAAAATCAAAAACTAAGATAGGTAATCAAAAATCTTTAAAAAATCATAAAATATCGTTTAAAATTTTTTCTGAAAGGAAATAAATACCTGGGTACTTACTTCAAATGTTTCTTTAAAAAAAATCAAAAATCTTACCATTTTTCTAAAAATTTACAAAAAATCCTCGACAATTTTGTCAAATTGAAAATTTTATCAAAAATGATGTGTATTTCTTAATTTTTGATTTTTTTTTTAAACTTACGATTTCAGGTTATTTAGATTCAAACGATGAAAAAAACGAACCGGAGGCTTTACACCAAGCCAGAAAAATGTACCGGCAATGTTTGAACGGAGGTAGATATATTCGAAAATCCATTTACCTTTTAATTTTTTGATGTACCTACTTGTGTAACTAGGTAGTCATTGCCTACGAGTATGAGAAATCACACCGGTTCTTGAAAATATTACAGTTACTTCCAATAAATCCACCTTGTTCGAAGAAATCGGTGAATCGTTGCAAAAAGTTAATCTGCCGGTAGTACCTCCTTATGTTATTGCAACACCAAATTTCAGTTGGTTTACAACAGTCGCTCTGAGTCGAAAATATCTAGATATGACATTTTTCATCGAATTTGAAATTCAAATCGATCCCAGTAACAACACCATAAAAAAATTAGCCATCGGAAGGCCCGAAAAACTTCTACCGTTTTCAAAGTAGGTATCTACCTATACCTTTACTTAACATTTCAAGCTTATTTACAAATCTTCCGCATCTTTTAGGCACTTATATTAATTTAATATCGCTATTTTCAGCCAACCAGCGAGTGAAATGGATGAAAAAAGTCGAGCAGATGCTGATCGATTACGATACAAATATTTGAGAAAACTAGTCAAGCACGCTTTTCGGCAAGCTAAATTACATTGGCCTCCAGAAATGGATAAAATATTTGCCAAAAATTACGAACTATTTTTGCAATTTGCTGCTCAGTACAGTACGGTAAATGTATTTCTTTTTTCTTACTTTAATTTGAAAAATAATTTACAACTAGGTAAGATACATAAAACTACGATCATTAAAATTGTTTAGATCCGGAATATGTTTTTCAAGACTGACGAATACATTTCACCCTACGTTTCGATAAATGATTTACAAGATATTACCGATCAGATTTTTCACTACAACGAAGAACGTATTGTTCGTAAAAATTTCATTTTACCTACCTATTTAAATCTATGAATTACTTGATATATGCTCCCTTTCCCTTTACCAAATCATGACTTATTCTAGATCTGCTGGAAACGATTTTTTGAAATGTTATTCGAAGAAACGAGCGTTCATCTTGATTTCAAACACGACGATCGAATCATTTTAGTGCCAGATTTCGCATACATTGTTGAAATATTGAACTTACTAGCTACCACACCCATGTACATTGTTGGTAAATTTAAAACAATATTTTTTCATTTCGATACTTTTACTGAAATTATAAGAGAAAAATGTTTATCGTTTTTTGATGGAATTTCCCAGAGTACTATATGTGGATTGAAGTTGCCAATGGAATTATACCGTATACGAGTAGTATCTTGAATAGACGATATAATGACATATACCACAGTATTACCGGCGATCAGAAGGCTTCCAGGTAAATTCACGTTCCTTAATTCGTCATCACCTGCAATGTTAAAAAACCTCCAGTTGAATAAGTTTCACTTTACAGGGAAACATTTTGTTATAATGCCGTCAAGGAAATTTATCAATCGAGTATGGCTTATTTTTTAGTTCGTGACAATGCTGTGAGAAAAAAAATTAAAAAGGTAAATAGAATAAATTATGTATAAGGTAGATAATGGTACCAACTACAAACCTATACCTACAGCACCACACTATTCGTACCTAAATTACGTATTCGCCCATTTCTTAATGATTCTACTCAATGGTTTATAAATTATAACCCTCCATCAAATCAATCGATTCAAATTACAATCAGTGTCGATTACCTATAGGTACTAAAATTAAACTGGAATAAATTGATGATTTAAAGAGCTGAAAACTTCAAATTTTCTACATTTTGGCTCAATTGGTGTTTTGAAATATGTATTCTTAATATTGAATGTTGGAATGATTTTTTTTTCTCTAAAAAATTGGAGATATTATTTCTCATGAATTTTTTAGAAAATGTCTCAAGATTTAAAAAATATTTCAACATGAAAAAATTTGCTCCAAAAAAATTGAGAAATTCTTCGATTCCCAAAAGTCCAAGTCAAGGAAATTATCATTCAATTCTTCAACACATTTTATTCATGCAAAAAAATAGGGAATTTTTCATTTTGGAAAACAGAAAAATTTTCCATTTCCAAAAGAATTTTAAAATTTTTTCTCCAGAAATTAGGAAAAAAATTTCTTCAAAAAATTGAGAGATTTCTTTTTGCAAAAATATTAACAAATTTTTATTTCAAAAAATTGATAAAAATGTTTTCTTTATCTGTTAAAATGAACGATTTTTTCTGAAAAAATTGAACTCCAAAAAATAGATATCTATGCCTATAGCTTTTTCATTCCAATACAAGTTAAAAAAAATATTTTAATTCCGAAAAAATGAGAATTTTTCATACTAAAAATTTTTTTAAAATTCATTTCAAAAAAATGTAAAAAAAAGTTCTCCAAAAAATTAGAAAATTTGTCATTTCAAAAAAAAAAAATCGAAAAAATCTGACCTTTTTTTTATTTAAAAAATTCAGAGATTTTTCATTTTAAAAAAATAAAAGATTTTCTTCTAAAAAAAAAAAAGTTTCTTTTCGTTTCACAGAAAATGAACTCTAACGAAAAATATATTCCAAAACAAACTAAAAAATTTTCCAATTCCAAAAAAATGAAATTTTTCATGCTAAAAAAATGAAAAATTTCTATTTTAAAGCAAATGTAGCACCCAACCAAATTTACATTCTAAAGAACAGCCATATATAAATTTGAGTGTGTGAAGTACCCATGACACAAAATTAAAAACAGTGAAAAATGAGAAGTAGGCAAATAGGCATGAAAAGGAACAAGAGAGTACAAATCTGTAGAGAAATTTCTCCAAAAAGAAATCAAGAGATTTTTCTATTGCAAAAATGGAGAGTTTTTTATGCCAAAAACTTGAGAATTTTCAATCCCAAAAATTCAAAACATATTTAATTTAAAATCCTTATTTTTCAAGAAATTGAAAAAAATTTCATTTGTTTATTTTATTTTTTATTTTTATTTTTTTCAAAAATGACCAAGGATTTTACATATAAGATATTTTCTCCTGTGAAGAAAGGGATTTTTTCAAAATAACTGAACTCCACAAAATTTAGAAATTTTTCTTTACTGTGGGTAAATCAAATTTATAAAACATCTAATTTCAAAAAATAAGAAATTGAGAATTTTTTTTTTTTTTTTTTTAATTCCTTCTAATTACAATTTTTTTTTGAATCTCTACCTATTTATTTCACTCAAAAAAAAAATGAGAAAATAAGGCATTGGACATTTCTCTCTCCACAATATTAAGAGATTTTAATTCCAAAAATCTGGAAAAATTTTTATATCAACGAAATTTAAAAAAAAAAAATTATTCCGGATTTTTTTTCTAATAGGTATTGGTAAAGTGTAAAAAAATTCAAAATGAATTTGGTGTTTTTTCCACGAAAAAATTGAGAGTGTTTTTCTCTGAAATAATATTCAAAGGAAATGGATAAATTTCTCTTGAAAAATTTGAGGACAATTTTCACTTGCAAA
Organism: Balanococcus diminutus; assembly: GCA_959613365.1. Classification (NCBI taxonomy): domain Eukaryota; kingdom Metazoa; phylum Arthropoda; class Insecta; order Hemiptera; family Pseudococcidae; genus Balanococcus; species Balanococcus diminutus. The sequence goes on along the minus strand of OY390718.1, from coordinate 34,440,096 downwards.
GACGCCCCCCCCCCCCCCCCCCTGAAAAAAGCTTGAATTTTTCTCCATAGAAATTGAGGCTAAAAATAAGAATTTATGTTTTTTCTCTCTCTAAAAAAAAAGTTTTTTCCTCCAATAATTCCAAAATTATTTCAACTTCAGAAATTAAAAAGTTTTTTTCTTTTTAAAAAAATTTAGATTTTTCCATAAAAAATTTTAAAATATTTTTTCTCCAAAAAACAATTTTTTCCCACCTCGAAGTACAATTTATTTAATGACATGTAATAGGTATCAGAAATATTCGAGGATATTCGCTTTTCTTATTTGGACATGGTGGGTAATGCTACGTGGATTGATGGCGAGACAATGGAAAAAGTTGTACAAAAGCTGGAAAGCATCAGGCCAGATATTGGATATCCAAAATGGATGAATGATGTATCGCAATATACGACGGTTAATACCTAATAATTTTTACCACCGATCATAACGATTTCAATTTATTCATCTATTTTTTTTTTTTTTTTTTGACCAGTACACATTAGATGACAATAGTTTCCTGCGTACAATAATCACACTAAAACATCAAAAATTCTTGGATCGTTTGATGTCTTACCAACGCTCTGTATCTGATGACGAATGGTAAGCAAATTTGTGATATTGGGAAAATAAATAATAATTAAGTAGGTAAATAATTAGATTACTACCCATTCCCATATGCTGAAACTGATCTATATAATTTTCTTAGGTGGAATGAAATAATTTTACATGTTGACTCGTATTATTCGAGAGATTTCGACGCAATAGGTAATTCTTAAACGATTTTCTACCTCATTTACTTACAATTTAAGTGAATTTATTTACGTCGTAAGTATAGATACTTATACCTACGCTCATTTTTTAGCTCTTCCAATCGCGATGTTGAAGTTTCCATTTTATCAACTCGGATTAAAGTAAATATCTACCTAATAATAATTTTCATTTTTTTTTTAAATTCCTTCTAATTTAATATTTTAATCACCATTTCATTTTATCTCTTAGAGCTTTGGATTATGGAGCTATTGGAATGATCATTGGGCATGAAATGACTCACGCTTTTGATGCACTAGGCACGAAGTAGTATATAAATTTCAAAACTTGCGGTTTCCCCTTGTTTTGGAAATAAACTTCCAACAAATTTTCCCTGTTTTAGTTTAATAATTCATATTTATTTTTAATACCTATACTTAGGACTGAAACGCGACACCGAACGTAATTTGGAATTGAAATGGAGTTTGGATGCTCTAAGTACATACGAAAAAAAAGCCAATTGTTTTGTAAATAATTACTACGAATATACCGTTGGTACTACTCATCAAAAAGTAATACATTTTTAAAAATTACCTACATAAATCGAAGCCATAAAAATATGTATATAGGTACCTAATTCATTGCTGACTCTTTTTGTTTTTCTTGTTAAAAGGTTGACGGGCTTCTAACCCTAGATGAAAACCTGGCTGACAACGAAGGTTTGAGGGTCGCCTATCGCGCTTTTAAAAATTGCATTAAGAAAACTGGCAAGGAGAAATTATTACCAGGATTTGATCATTATACCGCCGAACAGCTGTTTTTTCTTTCTTTTGCGAACGTAAGTGAAACCTTATTATTGATAGTTTAGAGTCTAATCTGCCTTTTGAATGGTACGTAATTTCGTTTAAATATTTTCATTTTTTAGACTTGGTGCGAGCGAGGGATTATAGAATCGATGGATGACACACACAGTCCGCGACCTGTCCGAGTAATGGCAACTCTGAGAAATTCTGAAGAATTTGCAGAAGCATGGAAGTGCAAAAAAGGATCGCCCATGAATCCAAATCGAGAAAAGTGTAAATTATGGTGATGTTGAAAATTTGTGAAGAGATGAATTATTTTCGTCAATGAACGACTGTGTAATAAATCTTGATTTTGTTGTACATTTTTCGTTATTTTAAACGAAACTAGTGATATTTAAAAACCTTTCGAAAGATTTTCATTATTTTTCGAAGTAGGTACATAGTTAGCAGAGCTGGCAACATTAGAATTTTTTGGATGTAGCTCGATTTTCTATTCCAAATGTGCGACAGGTTGAAAATTTTACAGTGTTCATGGTAAAAATAATTTTTTTCCTCCAAAAATTGAGACTTTTTTTTACACATTTTTTTTTATTCCAAAAAAATTAAGAAATGTTTAGTTTCAAAAATTACCAACTTGTAGTGATCGTTTTTTTCTGAAAAAATTAAAAAATTTAGTTACTTACTCTTAAAAAATTCCATCATTTTTTCCTTCAACATCAAGAAAATTTGAAAGTCCTCCAGCCAGAAAAAAATATAGTTCTTCTTATTTAAAAATTCAAAAAATATTTTCAATTCAATTTTGTTCTGAAAAACAAGAAAATTTTTCGCCAAAAAAATTAAGACATTTTAGCTGTTTTCGTTTATTTCTTCACTTCAAAAAAACTGAGAATTTTTGCATTTCACCAAATTCAATTTTTTTCAGCTCCAAAAGGATAAAAATTTATTTATCCGAAAAAATTAAAAGCTTTTTTTTTCAAAAAAAGTTAAGAAATTCTGTTATTCACTACAAAAAAATTACCTAAATAGGTAAATATTTTTTCTCCAAAAAATTATTTTTTCTTGAAAAATCGCGTTTTTTCTATATTATTTTTTTAATGGAGACATCAAAAATAAAGGTATTTTTGTTCCTAGAAATTTTTTTTCCAAAGGAAGTAAAACAAAAAATCGAGACTTCTTAAAAAAAAAAAAAAAAAAAAAAAAACGAAAATAATAAAACAGAATTTTCTCCAATTATACCACGATTTTTTTTCAAAAAACGAAAAATTAAGATATTTTTACTTTACAAAAAAAAGATGAAATTTTTGAATTTAAAACTACCTAACTGAGAATTTTAACACACAAAAAAATTGAGAATTTCTCCGGAAAGCTACAAAAATTTTTTTCAGGAATAAAATTATGAATTTTTTTCATTTAAAAAACGAAGACCCTTTTCCAAAAAAAAAATAAAAAAATTTAAATTTTCTCTCGAGAAAATTGAGAACTTCAAAAAAGAACGTTTTTCTCCAAAAAATGGTAATTTTTTCATTTCTCGTGCAACTATTTTTTCACTTTAAAAAAAAAATTGAGACAATTTTTTATTCCAAGAAGAAAGGAAAAATTCTTCTACAAAAAAATGAAGAATTTTCTTTCCAGAAAGTTGAGACCAGAAGTTGGGATTTCATTCTGTGAAAAAAAAATTCTACAAAAAATCAGAGATTTTTTCCTCTAAAAAATTGAAAAATTTATTTCTCTGAAAAATTATATGTCTCTTCTTCAACAATAAAATTCAGATAATTATACTCCATAAATTTAAGAAATATTTTTACTTCAAAAAATGAGAATTTTTGTACCTACTCCAAAAGAATTAGGAAATTTCTCCAAAAAATGGAATGTTTGACTTTTCTTCACCAAAAAAATTTTAAAAAATTTCTATTACAAAAATTTGAGAATTAATACTTTTACTTCAAAAAATGAGAAATTTTTTACGCTGACATCAAAAGCACGGAGATAGTTATTTTTGTTTAAAAAAAAGAGAAATTTTTTATTCGAAAAGACTAAAAGTTCATGTTCATTAAAAAATAAAAATAAAAACTTTGACAAGTTGCATTTTCGAAGTTTTCTATCAGATCAGATGTAATAAAAATTGTCTGTATTTCCAAGTAAATAGGAACCTAGAAGTGTATTATCATTTATCAATCTGTACGTGACTCAAGAGTAAGTACTAGGTACGTACGTAGGGTGTATAAATCAAACAACTGTGAAATCAAATTATTCATTTCAACAAATTTTTATTATAAAAAAATAAAAGAAATACGGTAACAACGAACTTAAAAATTATTTTTACCATTTACAAAAAAAATGTAAAAAAAAGTAACAGTTGATAATAATACTGAATCCAATGTATGATGTACAAAGTAAGTTCATTTAACTTCAAAAAAGGAAAACGGTAAAAACACTAATGAGCGTACTTATACTTAATGTAAATACGTAAAATTCAGTACCTATTTCACATGATGAAAAATACTTAATGAGATTTATCATCGAATTTCGAGTTAATTTTTCGAAATAAATCTACCATAATTATCTAAAGCACCTGAATATTTTCATATTCAATAGTTCAGTAATAACCAGGTAAGTACTTGAAATAAACGATAATTCTCAAAAAAATGATCTCTGAAATATTTTGACGACTCTGCGTTTGAATTTTCACGTAGGTATCAAAAAAATGAAACAATGGCATAGTAAAACATACTTCATCAAAAATGAATCAAAACGTCAATATTAAGTAACTAACGAATGAATTTCAATTTTACGACACATCAAATTATTACAAAATCTTCACCTATATCCTCAAAGGATTGTACAACTCTCGAAATGCATCGAATGAATATAATTTAAAATACATAATTTTCACCAGTTCGGGTAACTTCAAAACATTGGGTAGATATTTCGGTAACGGAACGTTTCGGTTACATTTTAATTTACCATATTTGACATTTGTCAATTTCGGGATTCATTGGAGTACCTTTGGGACATTTCCACGTTTCTGCAAATTCTTTCGAATTGATCAACGTAGCTAAGACTCGAACGAAATTAGGACTGTGTTCGTCTGTTAGACTGATTTTCAATGATTTGCTTGTTCCATGCTCGCACCAAGTCTAAAAATTACATAAATCGTTGAGTTTTTTTTATTTTATTTATACTAGAAATAGGTAATTAGGTATATCGTTGTTATTTTTACTTACATTAGCAAAAGCCAAGAAAAACATTTGTTCATTGGAATATTTTTTGAAAGCTGGTAGAACCTTTTCTCTGTCATTTTTTTCTACATAATTTCTATAAGCGTAAAATGCGATTCGTAAACCTCCATTATCAGCTATATTCTCATCTAAGGTTTGAGCTCCATTCAACTGTAAAAATATCAACTTACACGGTAGATACATAATCGATAAAGATGATACATTTTTAATTACTGAATTAATATTACGGTTGTTTCATTATCGGCGTCTTCCATGCCAGTGAAGTTAAAACTATTATAATGATCGATAAAACATTCTGCTCTATCTTCAAATTCATTTCTCGTTTCGTTTGTCCACCATGCATTCAAGTGACCATCGCCGTCGTACTCTTTTCCTATTGAAAAAGCAAAAAATTAGCATTTCGTTCGTTCTGTTATTATACTTATTAGGTTTTAATTTCGCTGCGAAGTATCAACGTACCTGTATTGTCGAAACCATGAGTCAACTCATGACCAATGACTGTTCCAATGGCACCGTAATTCAGTGATCTAAATTCATAAAAATTCAATGTCATTTTCGAAAGGCATAGCTAAGTAGGTACGTTTAATTTGTATTATGAACAATACAACTACTTACTCTAATCCCAATTGATAAAATGGGAAAGGGAATATGCCCGCAGGAATCACTGTAATATAAATCAAACAATTGAGTGTATTGTATACCTGATTGTTATTTTCAACACCTTCTATAACAGTTTAAAAATAATATGACATTCTCTTACTAATTGTATTCTCTTCTATGTTATTGAAAGCATTGACATCCAAAGGATTACTTGTCCACCTATTTTTATGAGAAAAAAACATTAGTTTTCTTCAAAAACTATTATGACTATAGCGATAGAAATTTACTTACCCGTCACTTTCTTCGGTATCCAAAACATGATAGCTTTCCAACATGAAATAAAACTGTCGTTTATTTTCCAGCAAAACGTTGTGGTAAAAGTCATCTTCGTACATCGTTATCTGAAAACGTAGAGTTCGTAAGAAACATAAATTTCCTGATACAAATTGCCCACTCAACAAAAGCACCATGCTTACATTATCATAATAGGTATCATACTCATCCTTATGATTCATCCATTCGGGGTATCCTATCCTTTTTTTCATGGCTTTTAATTTCGTCAAAGTTCTCGCACGAGTTACTTCGTCCATCCATTCTAGATTGTCAATTTCTTCTAAAAATGCCAACTGAATGTTATCAACCATCTCTGAAATCTTATATTTTACGTGTTACTAATGGTTAAATGACATCTTCCTAATACAACAAAGCAATGTAAGGTATTGTAGAAAATGAACCTACTTTGATTATGCTATTTTTCACTACGTCGTCGTAGATTATAAAATGTGCTACAGCATAGCCCAAAGCTTCGTTGGCGATGTCGGCGCAGTACAAATCTCTGTAATGAAAAATAAAATAGCTTATTATATTATTTTCGGTACATTTTCTTTTTTCTGAAAGAATGAAGTTGAATTTCGAATTTTTTCAAAATTTTTCTTATCATTTTTATCAATGAATTTACATAATTTTTTATACTTTAATCGGGCAACACTGATTTTAAATGTTTTTGACATTTTTTGATTTTTGATGACTGTTTTGATCAGAAAAGTGTCTAAATAATATTTCTTGCTATTTTTACTCAATTTGTTTCAATGATAAACAGGTATAATTAATGAAAAATAATCTATATTTTTAAAATCAATCAATAATGATTGAGATTGAGATAGACACGACTTTTTGTTCCTTTAATGTGGTGACACTGATATAAATTGTAGTATGTTCATTGTGTGTGAGAATTGATTAATTAATGATTATTTTGATTTATCGTGATTATTTAATTAGTGTTTTAATTTTAATGAATGTGGTTTTAAATAAGAAATGTTTTCTATGTGTCTGTCCAGTGTTTGCCAGAAACCTTCGTACCAGGATCTCCAGTGAGTAACTACACATTTTAATTTTGTTATCTGTAGTTCTGTACCGAAGAATGAAGATGATGTTTACAGTTTTATTGACAGTTGCAACTCCAGTCTCCAATACTCGACATTTCTCAAGTTTTATTCAATTTTCACTCTCTGTTGAAGATTTTGAAGTACCTAACATTAGTAATTATCGAACAATCACCTCTGATTGAGAATCGCTCACCTCGGTCTTTTCGAACTTCCGGCCATCTCTTCATAGTACCGGTCGTATTGTTCATTAAGGGTACTAACTGTCAATGGTACAATACCGTACACAGTTTTCCACCACATGTAGAATTCTGTAAAGTGCCCAAATCTATTAGTTTTAGATATCATTATTTAAAAAATGCAAGTTTCATAATGAACTTATTCTCATACCCATAACGTAAGGTGGTGTATTGGCTATCAATTTAAATGTAGCTGTCAAATAGTCTCTGTTTACAATGAGTATGGTGTTATCTCTGTCTTCAAAATCCAACTCCACTGCTTCGATATCTTCGAACATTAACGTAAAATATGTTTTCCAATCCATCTGCAACAAACCGCAGAATATTGAACATCAAAATTTTAATCTAAACCATGGAACGAATTCTTAAAAGAATGATTATTAATACCGACTATAGAATTAACATTGTTACATTCGGAGATCGTATCAATCAAATTTTGTATCTCTTCGATCGTTATGTATTCCGGTACCAGAGGACTTTTATCGTAATACTGTTCCATTAGCTGTGGAAAAATAACCATCGTAAGATAACGATAATTGGAAAAGTATACTCTGGTAACAGAATCTGCCTACTTACGTCGTTTAATTCATTGTCAAATCTGATGAACTGTACCATAAGCTCATTAAAATCATCCTCCGTTTCGTCACTCCAATCGGATCCTTCTTCGGTGAAAAAGTACTTCGTTACGTTTTTCACATATTTATAGAAATCATCGTCGACCAGATCTTCTTTCTCGTTTAAATACTGAGTTTCATTCTCGTACAGGTAAATATCACATTGTACTTCTGAATCAACGACTTTTTTATGGCGTTCGAAAAATCTATGTCTGTAAAAATGGCTTCGTTATAGGATCAATTGTCTCGAGTGTTGTCATAGGGTGATCCTTATTTTAGATTTTCGATTTTATTTTGTCCAGTATAGGTACTTAAAGCTGTTTCATTTTATGAGAAAATATGTAATTCCTTATTTTATATTTTTCCCTCTACTGGATTTCAAGTAAGGATGTCTAACACTACTGAAAACTCTACTTTTAGCTTCAACGTTCTGAAATCCAGCAAATTTTCGGTTTTTGAACAATAGATTAAATCTGCTCCATTTTTTAGATTTGAAAACGAACCCTGTCAACGTGCTACGTCGTTACTAAACAGTTACCTACTTAAAAAAATTAAAATTAAAAAAAAACAAGAAGAAATTTAAAATCTATTAATCCAATGTTCCCTTTCCCTTGTTTTGGATGAAAAATTTGGAAATAAGACTTGCCAAGTTGCCAAAGGTCGTGCAAAACTCATTTGTTAGGTAGTCTGTATGTGGGCCCCTCCTTATTTTATAAAAAAAATTCAGGGCCCATTTCTAACATGCAGTTCCAACAATTTTTCGTAGATCCAAAAAAATTACGCACAGTTCCAAAAGTTCAAGTATTTGTGTATTAATTTAAAAAAAAAGAAAAGGCATCAAAAATCATGAAAATTTTTCAAAAAATCGTCAAATTTCCCTAAAAAGGCATCAAAATTTATCGAAAACCCATCAAAAAAATATTTTATTTTATTTTTTTGAAATAGAAATATTTCCCATTTTTGTGGGGGAGGAAGGGGGATTTCAAACTTTTTTGGAGAAAATTTTTTGAAATTTTTTGGAATAAAAAATCGTTTGGAAAAAATTTTGAATTTCCATTGAATAAAAAAATAAAAATACCTACCCATTTCAATTTCTTTGAAGTAAAAACATTTGTAAAATAATTCTCAATTTCATTTTAATGAAGTCTTAACTTTTTGGAGTAAATTCTTTTTACGATTTTATTTTTAGAGAAACCCCCATTTAATTGAATTTTTGTGGAGTGAAAATATACTCAAATTGTTGGAGAAAAAATGCTAACTTTGAAAAAATCTAAATTTCTTTGAAATAAAAAATAAAAATAAAAAATTTTAGGGAAAAAAATAGTATTACAATTTTTTGAAAAAATCAGAGAAAATTTTCTCAACAAAAAAAATAATTTTCTAATTCACCATCATAATCCGCCTTTGCCCTACCCGCTATTTTTATTCCCCCAATTGAATTTTAAGTGGTGCCACTAGCCCCATTTTGAAAAAAAAAAAAATTAAAAATCAACAAATTTTCGAACTTTTTAATTTTTTTGGTTCTAACTTATTAAAATGGTTCCTTTTCTTGAGAATCAATTCTCAAATTTTTCAAAAGGAAAACACAAAAACGGAAAAAGTGAGAAAAATGTTTTCATTTAGAATTTAGAGTTGTTCTTTTTATTGGAAAGTAATTACCTTATGAAAAATTAACAAATTTTTGAACTCCTGTTTTTTTTTTAAAACAAATTTTTGAACTTCTGGTTTTTTTTTTGTTCAAACCTACAGAAATAGCTCCTTTTCGTAAAAAATAATTCTCAAATTTGTATCCCCCATTGAGTTTTGGGTGACACCTCTTAGTACCCCAATTTCAAAAAAATGGGGAAATCAAAAATTTCTAAACTTCTTTATTTTTAAAAGTTTTATCTCATCGAAATTGTTCCTTTTCATGAGAGCTACGTAGGCCTACTTCCCATTTTTCATTTTTCCCCCGAATTAATTTTCAATTGGAAGTACCTTGGAGTGCCTTAAGCAAATTTTTGAAAGTAGTATTTTCAAAGTTGCTCTTTTATTCTAAAATAATTCCCTATTTTTTTGTTTCTCCTTTAATTGCATTTCAAATGGTGTCACTAGCTCCCTCCATTTTGAAAAAAAATTATCAAATTTTAGAATTTTTGTATTTTTAAAATGTTGACCTATCAAAATATGTATGAGCTCTTTTTAATGAGAAATGATTCCCAATATTGTACCCCCCCCCCCCCCTCAAATGAATTTCAAGTGACACCTTACCTTCACAGTATCTCAATTTCAAAAAAAAAGAAAATCAAAAATTAGGATTTAATTCTTAGGTACTAATTTACTAAATAAACTTTGATTAGTTGAAACTTCAAACAAACTAAAAAAATTCAAAGGTTGTAAAAACAATTTTTGAAGCAACTGAAATTTAAAAAAAAATTAAGAAGAGAATTTTCGGAAGAAAAAAAAATTGAAAAAGATAAAAGATTTATACAAAAAATTATCTCAACATTTTTTAAATAGTATTATGTGCCACTTAAAATTCAGCGAGAGAAAAAATAAAAAAATTGAGACCAAAAAAAGAGCAAAAGTTCGAAAATGTTATCATTATTCCAAAATGAGGGGGACTAGTGCCATCACTGAAAATTCAGTTGAGAGAAAAATGAAAAATAGGAAATTATTTCCCAGAAAAAAAGGAACAACTCCAGATGCTAGGTTTAAAAGTTACTCATATTTTTCGTTTTTTTTTTATTATTATTTTTTTTAAATAATGGGGGTGCCCCTAGCTACCAAAATAAGGCAAGAATTTAAAAATCGGTCAATTCTTTCATTTTTATAAAAAAAATGGAGGTGACTATAGGGTCCAATTGAATTCATTTCGGGGGAAAATAAAAAAATAAGAAACTATTTTTTCATAAAATGAAAGACCTTTAGATACTCAGACAAAAAAAAATCGAATGTCCAAAAAAGGACCACCTAGTCAACTCTATGAAGGTAATTACGTTGATAGTGGACTAGTGCTTGTTGGTTTGCTGATTGCTAGTCTTTTAATGGTGTGATTTTTCGGATCAGTCGAGACGCTGAATTCTATGAAGAAATTTTGACCCAGTTCTTTTTTACTTAGTACTGCGGTTGAAACCCATGAAAATGTTTCTGATTTGTCCGTAAAAGATGGAATAATTGGTAAATGTACCGCTTCCAAGGTTTCGATGGTTTGTTGAAATCCAGCTGTTCTGTTTAGTTTGACTAAAATGGTATTTTGTGTTGGTAAAAAAAAAAAAAAAATGTTAATCTATGTTTAAAAAATATTTCAGCGTAAAGATTAATTTTACCTGCTTTTAAACATGACTTAAATAATGTTCTAGCTGCGTGGACAGCTTGAGGTTCGCTATCGGAATTGTTTCGTTTGAGAAAATCTAAAAACAATAAATTTATCATCGTACAATATTTACGACTCGGTCTGGTAATAATATTGATTTTTCGAATCTTTAATAAATTCGTAATTACGGTCGATAAAACACACGGTAGCGTTGCAAAATTGATCAATGATCTAACAGATATGCACTCGTATTAATGAAAGCGAGTAATTTAATTTTCTACGCTAATTAAATTTGAATAACACCCTTGGTTGGTGGAAAATTGTTCTTCAACTTCCGGCGTTCATTAAACGCCTAATCAAGGTTAAGTATACTCTACTTAATGAATATTACGGTCACTTATTTTTCATTTTTTTTACGTACCGTGCAAAATGAAAAGACACCGGTGGATCGAGCAAATAACCAAGATAATTTATAGAGTATTTCTTTTGTCAAGGCGAATGTCGCTAGTACGAGTATAATACGGCGCCAGGGAATATAAAATTTACTCCTTCTTACGACTGAATTTATTCGAAAACTTACTCGCTATTTGAGCCGAAGTTCGTGTCTGAATCCCAACGAATAAATCTATACTCATCGTGTCGCTGGGTATAGGATGACGTCTTTTCCAGTTCCCGCAAGCGAATTCGTAAAAATTATCACAAGGATCGACCGACGTGTTAATCGATTCTAATAAATGTCTCTCTATAAGAAAACAATTAAAAAATATATTAGGTACTTATTAGCGAGTAATGAATCGATACCTATGAATACCAATGTTGAATGAAAATGTACATTATAATTTTCGATAATTTGCCGAATACGTCAATACCACCGCGGACAGCAATGACACGCTCGGATGGTATGTGAATTTTCTGACCTTCTTGTCGTTAAAAAACTTCATTTAAAACGGTTTTCTAAATGTCCTACTGTTCGATGTGTGATATTAGGAATCTCTTTCGACCTTGGATGGTTATGGCTCGTGATTGCATTGCAGTTTTTTGATACATCTTTTCAGCTTGTCCACGATTCAAAAGTTTTTATGGCATTGTTTTTGATGATTGGGGGATTTTTTGAGGGTTTTCTGTACTCGCGAATTTTTGAAATTTTTCAAAATGTTTCTTTGCTTTTTAATGCTTTTGATTTCTTGCTGTAGGTTTCTGTTTTTTAAATTTATTTTGAATAATATTTTGATTTTTTAGATTATTTAAAAATTTTGTTTTTAATTTTCTATATATTTTTTATCAAAAAATTTTCTGATTCGTGTGTTTAAAAAAACGTTCTTTTTTATTTTTAAAAAATATCACTTTTTTCCAAGTTTTAAAAAATATTTTTTTGATTTCAAATTTGAAATCTTGAGTTTTTGTGTTCAATTTGAATCGGCTCATGCAAAAACAGGTCAAGTCACATTTTTTTTTTTTGAAATTTTAGAGGAGACGAAAAAAACGTGTGCAACACAATTTTTTTTTGCTTCCTGTGCATTTTAGATGACACTTTCAAAAATGTGACTTGACCTGTTTTTGCATGAGCCGATTCATTTTAATTCTTTTCAATTTGAATTAATTTCAATTGATCCTATTTCATTGCATTAATTCAAATTTTTTGCAAGAATCATAATTTTTAAAAATTTATCCAGGTATTAAAAAAAAAAAAAAGAAAGAAAAAAAAAATTTTGAAAATAAATTTGATGTGGTTTAAATTTTGAAATTTTATCTTGAAATCTTGATTTATTTCAAATTTTTCAACGTACAAAAAGATAAGTGCATGAATAAGTTTATTTTTTGTTCTGAATTAATGGTTTCTCGTTTTCATTTTTTAACTTGAAATGCTTCAAATTTTCAGATAGAATTTTTTCGATTTTGAGTTGAAAATTATAATTTATTCAATTTAATTTTAATAATTCAAAACTTTTTGCAGATGCAATAATTTTTGAAAATTTTCAATAAGAAATTTACTTTTTTTAAATAAAATATGTTTTCATTTTGTTTTCTTTAATTTAAGGTAAATCTAAAATTTAAATTTATTAAATTTGAATTTCTTCATCTAAAAAATTTTTCTGGCATCTTTGTATTTTTGAAAAAAGAAATAAATTATCAACATAATAACTTCATGAAATTTACCTTATTAAAATGTTACATGTTTGACTTTTTAAAAAATTTAATCAATTTTTTCATTACTTTCTCTTTGTAAAAACTTTTGTTTAAAATTTTATTTCAAAACGATTTCGATCTTATTTTGAGAAACTGCTAACGCAATTTCTTCAGAAGTAAAAATTTTTTTTTTTTAATTTTTTGGAATTTTGCTAAACCAATTTTTCGAACTTCATTCAAGTATTCAAGTAGGTACCTACCTAATTCAATTTTTTTTTAGATTTTTCTTGATTTTTAAATTTTTTCCTAAAATTGCGATTTCATTTGAAAATTATTGCAAAAATATTATTTCAATTGAAAAATTAGAAAAAAAAAAAACAGAAATTTTTCTAAATTTTTGTAAAGCATTTTTTTCTAATTAAAAAAAATCAAAATTTATTCAAAGTTAGCTGAAAAAATGCATTTCAGTTTTTAAATTAGGTATTTTTTGCAAACAATTATTGAAAAAATATATTTATTTAGAAATTTTTCAAAATTTTTTGTTATGAAATTTTCTGAATTTTTTTGTGTAGAAAATTTATTTGTGTTTTCCATTTTTTTTCTCTCAAAATATATTTTTAAATCAGGGTGCAGCATTGAAGAAAAAGTGCCCATATAGAGTTGCCCATTTACTGAGTCGATCGTTTTGAAAATGAAAAAAAAAAAATCATCACTTATTTTAATTCATACCTCCTCCTCCTCCTCCCCCCCCCCCCTCTGTAAAAGTGATAATATTTTTTTATTTTAAGGTGAACGATTTTGAAAATTGGGTACCCTGTGTTGCTAGATCTAAAACCAATTTCTTAAAAATACTTTTGCAAATATTTTGAGGTTCATGCATAAAAAAATATTTCTGCCGAAACAGATATTTTTTGTTAGGTTCTCAGCATTACGGTGATTACAGAAGGATAATGTTGCTTGCATTTAAAAAAATTGAAGTTGAGTTTGTTTACGATTTTTATTCTCTAATTGTAGTTGTCTTAAATTTTAAGGGTTAATTTCTTGATTTTAAATTGAAAATTTAAATTTTTTTGTTTGCAAGCATTTTGATTTTTGAAATTTTTTTGTAAAAGGAAAATAACTTTTAAATGTTAATTAAATTTTTCCTTCTTTTTATTTTTTTCAATTCTTTTTTTTTTTTTTTTTTTTTGAGTTTCAATTTGAAGTTTTAATACCTACTTATGTTTTATTATATTAATTCAAAATTTTCCAATTTATTTATTTTTAAATCTGTTTTTCATCTTCTTTTGAATAATCAACTTCCTGTTTTGTTTTTTCATTTTTGACAATTTTTAAAATTTTAAAATTTTTATTGCCTTAAAATTCCACTTGTCTGATTCTTTTTCTAGTTGCATTTGTTTTTTTTGTTTTTTTGTCAAGTCAATTAATTTTTTTTTTAAATCTCTGTTTCTGTGTTTGATTTTTGTCAATATTTAAAAAAATACTTTTTCCAAGTTTTTTTTTCAACTTTGTTATCTATTTTCTGTATTATTTGACGACATCGTTGTCTCTTATCTACTTTGGTGTTAATTTGAGTTATAAATTCAGTACATATTACAAAATTTATATCAAAAAGTCTAAACAATTAATGTCAACATTAAAATATTATTTCGTTCATGTCGCTTTTTACACGATTGAATGATTATAGATTTTATACTTTGTACCCTGATGAAAACAATCACTTTATGTAATGGAAAAATATTGTCAACATTGAAAACAAGAATGAAAAAAAAATCAATCTACCTAACGTTATTTTTTTAAATTATGAAAACTCATACACCCTTATCAGTTATCTTACGCTATAGAATCTCCTTGCAGTATAAAAAATTATAATAATTACCGGAACGTTTGCATAACGCCGTCAGACAATACTGTTGCTTTTCAAAATCTGTAAAACACGCGATCGCACAAATTTCAGTTATATGGTAGGTACGAACAAATACAAAATACGCCGAGAATTGTATTACGAAATGTAGGACAAAAACAACACTTTATACTTACATCGATTACTAAAATAAGCAAATACACAAGTAATTCCTAGAACTAATATTATCACAGTTAGAATTGGTTTGGCTCGCATTTTTGCGCACGATTTGTTTCTGTAAAAGTAAAATAGAAAAGAGAGATAAGGATAAATTAAACAAATAAGTAAAGCGGCAGCAAGAAGAGCAAACGAATGGCGAATCGGCGCCGAAATACAAGTGTCATCGTACCTCGCGGCCGTGTTTATCGTGTGTTTGAATATTTCTATTCCGTACGTTATAAAGTAATTAAAAGGAAGCTAATTACGCATCGGTAGGAATTAATTATAGCGCTAGTATTTTCATTTATCACTACCACACTGAGCATTGCATTTAATGTATCTGCGCTATTGTTAAACTTGATGGATAATTTTACAACCTTGCGATGCATATGGAGCAATAGTAAATATAAAGTAAACTGAAGGTGTGTTGCAAAATGAAACTTTTTTTTAAGCTGTACAAGGCTTCGAGTATCAAAGTAGGAGACTATAGCTTTAGCTAATCTGATGTAAATACTAATTTGTCTCTTCAAATAGGCCAAAATAGCGCGGTGAATAAGAGAACGAAATTGCATTTTGGGTTACATGAAATTTTTAATTTTCAAAATGTTACTTTCGGTGTGCTGATTAATCACCCTAAAAGTCCCCGAACATCATTTTTCCGGAAATTCCCCTAATGTGAAGCTAACGCAACACCCCTTTGTTGTTTTTGATTTATAACTCTTCAAATATGTGCTTAAACAAAAGAATGGTCATGACTAAAATTAAAGTACTTGAAATTTCCAACAAAAAAGGTTATGTTCATTTTTTTCAATAAGTGAACGGGTGGTGCAAAAACAAGCATCAAAGTATATGGGGTGCAAAAAATGAAAAATTCTCAATTTTCCTCGAATAAGAATGAAGCAGTTTTTTAGGAAATTTAACGTAGATAATTAAATGTTTACTTCGACTTTTTTTCGAGTTAGTGCATGGTCGAAGGGTTATTGACAATTCAAAAAAAGGGAGTTGAACGTCCCGTCATTTCAGACTCTTCGGGTTGAGGACTTTTTTTTTGAGTCTGTGGTATGTCCTCATTTGCACATATTCGACTCCTTCCGAAATTGTAAGTATGTTTTTCGTGGAAATAGGGTAGGGTAACCTCCATTCTTTCCACCCTGCATATTTTAACCTTTGTTTTTGCACCACTCGTTCACTTTTTGAAAAAAATTTATATGACCTTTTTTTTAGCAAATTTTATGTACTTTAATTTTACTCATGATCATTTTTCTGTTTAAATGCATATTTGAAGAGTTATGAGCGAAAAACTACAAGGGGATCACCTTGGGTTCACATTTGAGAATTTCCCTTGGAGCAATGTTCGGGGACTTCTTGGTGGTCAATCGACACGAGTGGATCGCCGCATTACTATTTTTTGGCACCATTAAAAATTTACCAAGTCCAATATACTACATAGATACTTGGTATTCAAAATTGTAGGGGAGGGAGGGGTCTAATCTAAATTTTTGTAATAACCAAAATTATTTCTAAGACTACAAGCTACAACTTTTGTTTGAAAATTTTTTCAATTGGAACCCTAACTCCACCAGTTTTTAATTATATGTATAAGTATCTATGTCATATTATGCAAAATTGGAGGATAGGGAGGGGTCCAATCGCAAATTTCGCTATAACCAAAATTATTTCTAAGACTTCAATCTACAACTTTTATTTGAAAATTTTTTCAATTGGGCCCCTCCTTCAATTTTGAAAAAGTATTTACTTGATGTTATGTGAAATCGGAGGAGAGGGAGGGATTCAATCAAAATTTTTATAATAACCAAAATTATTTTTAGGATCTTGATCTACAACTTTTATTTGAAAATTTTTTCAATTGACCCCTTCCTCCCTCACTCCTCCAATTTTTAATAATTATTTTTTGAGTATTATGCAAATTCGGTGGGGAGGAAGAGGTCTAACTGAAAAATTTTTCGAACAAAAGTTGTAGCCTGAAGTCCTAGGAATAATTTTGGTCATCACAAAAACTTCGATTGGACCCCTCCCTCCCTTCCATTTTTGAATACCAAGTATCTAAGTAGTATTGGACTTGGTAAATTTTCGATGGTGCCAAAAGAAAAACAACAATACTGTGCCGAACTGTCGATCCACTCGTATCAGCCTATCAGGACACCGGAAGGAAGATTTTAAAATCAAAAAATTTCATGTTAGCCAAAATGCAATTTGCTTAATTTTTTTGGTCTAATTTTACTGGGCTAAAAGTATAAGTATTGCATTTTTCGGTGCATTTTATCAAACTACCTACGTAATGTATGAAAAAATCAAAAAGCATTGAAGCAAGTTGCCTTGAACTCTAAAAATAACTACAGACAGACGAAGTCTGCATTTTTGATGTAGGCAATTTCGCACCTGCTGTAATCATAATTTTGGAAATTATTACTCAACGACTCGTATCTGGTTAGATTTTCACGGACCATTACTGGAGTCTATGCCTCCCGAGTCCTTAAAACAAACGTTAGCGCCTGCGAAAGAAAACCTAGTTTAGAGAATGACGTCTATCGCGTATAATTATACTACCTATAAGATTTTTATCACATGTTTGCATGTTTTTGACGTACACAACTTGCTTAGAAAAATTAACATAGCTATGTACCACTAAGAAAAAAAAAACGTTATATATAATTGAGACCTTTTTTTGTACTTGGTTGATGTAGATTAATGTTGATGAATTTGATGGATATAGATATGAGACTTAAATCATCCACTTGTAAAATTATATCAACCAGCCGGAAAATTACCCTTAGAATTATATCTGACTACCGAAGTGATGTAGGTCTATGAAGACCTTGGAGACATTTTACATTAGAGCAAAAAAAACCCTTAAGAGGTATGATTCGACCACAGAAACAAAGAAAGTTTCAAAGATGTAAACATTTCGTTATTTCTCAGTCATGAAGTATCAGTTCCTTAATCCTTATACTATGTAGACATGTAAAGGTATACCTATGAAAAGGAAGAGAATATAATTTTCGAAGATTTTCCAAGATAATAGTACAGACATGGAAGAATAATATAGTACGACGCGAGACATTAACCTTGACCATTTGTGCTCTCTTCGACGTCATCCAGAACTGGAAAAAATTTCCTATCGTTAACACGCGGTTCTGGTTGCGTATTTGTTGTTTTTTTGGCGAATCCGTAAATGGAGTATCTTCTTCAAAGTCAAGTTCACCTATGACGCTGTTAAATGTCAGTAACCAGTTGTTTCAAGGAGATTAGCACTTATTGTAGGAGTTGGCTATTCAATTAGCATATCGCATAAATATTTCGCTAGTTGGGCGTGCTTGTCGTGTGGCGCTTCGATGAGTCATTGAACGGATTTGCAAATAGAGGAAGTACATGCCAGATTTGTCCACAATGGCGAATAAAATCGTGTGAAAATGATTTCGAAGAAATGTAGTAATGAGATGATTATTTTAGAAATTGGAAATATTGGAAGGCTGTGAACGATGATGATTAGTTTCACAGACCATTGACCAAATTTGGCAGCAAATTTGCCTAGAAATTATCACATCTCTTGACGAATCGCATCACAATGATGAAAGTGGTGAAATTTTAAAACATATTCAAACATGAAATTCATTTTTTTTTTCAATCGTAATTTTTTAAGACTTAGGTATAGGGGCTTCCAGTCACGTGATTTTTTTTGTTTGTTTACACTCTCGCTAGTAGGAATTTTCAATCAATTTTCCCAAAACGTCGATGTTTTATTAGAAGCTCTAATATAGTATCGTCGAAATTTTGATAACCAATTTCCTACCATCGAGAAATTTGACGTCATTTTCGGAAGTCCCTATTGGATTTTAAAAATGTTGATCAAAGGAAAATTACTTTTTGAATACTTGCCACATATTTTACTAAAATTTTAAATTGAATTTCATTTTCCATTTCAAATATTTTTTTTTCATTTTTTTAGTTGAAATAATGAAATTTTTTGACAACTTGAATTTTTAAAACTTCTGAGTGAAGAAAAATTGACATTTTTTATATTTTTATTTGAAAAATATTTTTTTTATACTGTTTAAAACTTT
Source organism: Balanococcus diminutus (assembly GCA_959613365.1). Taxonomy (NCBI): domain Eukaryota; kingdom Metazoa; phylum Arthropoda; class Insecta; order Hemiptera; family Pseudococcidae; genus Balanococcus; species Balanococcus diminutus. The sequence goes on along the minus strand of OY390718.1, from coordinate 34,420,888 downwards.
TAAAATCGTAAATTTTTATTTTTATTATTTTAAATTCATTTCATTTCATTTATTAAATTTTATTTTTTTATTTTTTGTCCATATCTCAATTTTTCAAAATTTTACAACAAATAAATTTTTTGAATTTTTCTTTTTCAAAATTTAAAGTTCGAATTTTTATTCCGAATTATTATTATTATTTTTAATTCATTATTTTGTAGACAATTCTTGAATTTGAAATAAATTTTCAGAAGAAAAATAATTTTTCGATTTTCGTTTCATATTTTAATTCAGTTTTTTCTTAATTCACTTTTTAAAGAAATTTTTAAAAAACTAGAGTTTTAAAAATTTTCAAGTAGGTACTTTTTGAATTGGTATTTATTTTCTAAAAATCGAATATAATTTCTTACAATTTCAATTTTTTTCAGTTGTAAATTTTGAATTTTTCATTCCTAAATTTTAGATTCAAATAAGTATAATTTATTAAAATTTCTCAATTCAATTTTTTAAAGTAATCCTTATATTTTTTAAAAACACTTAATTTTAGGAAAGGAATTAATCTTAAAATTTTATTTTTTGGACTTCTTTTTTTCGTTTTATTTTTTCCATTTCTTTTGAAATCAATTTTATTTTATATTATCTTCAAAAACTTACATACTTCAAAATTCGCAGTTTTAATTTTTTTTTTTTTTTTTGAAATCCCGAGCAGCACACTCGATCGATAATATCGAAAGTTGAAACGTATCGATAAAAAATCGTTTAAAAATCTAAAGATGTTCTCACGATATGATACAGATTTAGCTGTACGATTTTATAGGCAAAAAATCTAAAAACGATTTTAGGACGATATTCGTCAACGATACTATCGACAAAGAATATTAAATTTATCGAATCCGATTTTCCACCGATTTTGTGCAGATATTTGAAACTATATTATCGACAAATAATCTGAAATTTCTCGAATTCGATTTTTTAACGATTTTGTGAAGATATTTGAAACTATATTATCGACACGTAATCTGAAATTTCTCGAATTCGATTTTTCAACGATTTTGTGACGATATTTAGAACTATATTATCGACAAATAATCTGAAATTTCTCGAATTCGATTTTTTAACGATTTTGTGAAGATATTTGAAACTATATTATCGACACGTAATCTGAAATTTCTCGAATTCGATTTTTTAACGATTTTGTGAAGATATTTACAACTATATTATCGACAAATAATCTGAAATTTCTCGAATCCGATTTTCCACCGATTTTGTGCAGATATTTACAACTATATTATCGACAAATAATCTGAAATTTCTCGAATTCGATTTGTTAACGATTTTGTGAAGATATTTAAAACTGTATTATCGACAGATTATATGAAATTTATCGACTTCGATATTTCAACGATTTTGTAACGATAGTTGTTGAAACTATATTGATTTTTTTCTAGTCAAAAAATACCTACTTTATATTCAAAATTGGATGGGAAGAAAGGGCCAAATCAAAATTTTTATAATAACCAAAATTAAATCCAGAATATTATTCTACAACTTTTGTTTGAAATGTTTTTTCAATTGGACCTCATCTCTAGCCTCTATTATTTTGCATTTACCTACTTACGTGTAACAGTAATATGCGAAATCAAAATTGAAAAAATTTTCAAACAAGTTATCTAGTTTTTTTGGTTTACTAGGTATTTTACTTGAAACCAGATCGTTGTGTTGGCTGTGATACTTCACCCGTCCTACGATCCATTCTCATACGACAAATATACAGCCGCCACCTTCATCGTTGTTTTGGTCTCTGATCAATTCGACTTTGTTTTTCATTCGATACGAAAATATACAAGGTGTAACGGTGTAGACGTGACATTAATGCATTAATGTTGTTTAAAAAATAAATTTTTTTATTTTATTTGATTGAATTCGTTAAATATGGGCATCACCACTCGTAAAGCGGGTGCTGCTCAAAATCAAAAACTTCAAGAAACTCAGAGTACGTCGACCCAAAATAATGATCCTCAGTCGATTCTCGTTGATCCTCCTGTTACAAAAGAAGTCTCTCCGTCTCTGTTTCCTACTTCTGAAACCGAACATCCGAAAAACGATCCTCCTCAAACTGAATGTCCGACTCCGAATATCGTACCTCCGACTACAAATGAACCTACTCCTGTTGTTCTTCCAACTCTCACGGCTGACAACGTTAAACAGATGATCAATGAACAATTTTCCACTATTTTCTCGCTAATTCAGTCCGGCCAATTGAAACTTCCGCCTCTAAAAGAAAATAGTGACGAAATGCGACTCGCAGAACTAGACAAAGCCTACCGTACGCCTCCTTTCGTTATTCCCAAATACGAAGATAGTGAAAAACTACAAGGGTACCGAAATTTTAAGGTATGGAAGATAAGATTAGAATTAACCTTAGAAGCGTTAATGCTTTTACCTTTTATAAAAAGTGAAGGTGGTAGTTCGATAAACATTTCACAAGCGCGACGAGATGTTTTAAATGCTCAAACGTTGCAAGTCTTGCAGGCTACGGTATCAAAATCTATTTCGTATTTACTTTTGAATATTAAGTCGGCTTTTGAAGCATACAATTTGCTCTCTACAACGTACTCGACTACTAAAATGCGTGATCATGTTCATTTAGCTAATCGATTTTTCAAGCTTCAGTTTAAACCAGGCTATGATCCGGTCAGATTTGTTTCTGATTATGAAAACTGTTTGGAAGACTACCTACTTCTGAATCCTACGTTTTCACCTGAAACTGCTTCGACCTATTCGTTTTCACCTGAATATATTTCGTCGGTTTTCCTACATAAAATCCACGGTATTCACGATTCCAGAACTATTTATTTCAACTTCTACAACGGTTTCGCTAGTCAACCAGAAATTCCCGACTACAAAGAAATTCGCGATAGTTTCTTAAAATTAGACCATCCTCCGAAAAGTACACAAGTTAATAATAACGTTAACAAAAACGCTGAAAAAGGTAACGCGACGAAGTTCATTTCAAATTTTAATTTTGTAAATTCTGAAAATTTTAATGATAATTCAACTATTTGTGTAGATCCTATTTCTATTAACGTATTATGTACAGGTAATAAACGAAAATTCGATGATAAGGAGAATGACGACTCTTTTCATCAAAAACAAAAACGTACTACGCATACTAATGCATCCTCGTCTTCAAGTGTACCGCTTAGTAAAAAGTATACTGAAGAGCAATCACGAAAATTAAAGACGATGACGTCAGAAGAAAAAATTGCTATTCAATGTAAAAAGTGCAGCGAGTATTTTCACGCTACCGAAAATTGCACACGCCCAGGGCGCATGTGCTTTAATTGTTTCGACTATGGGCATGAAGCTCGTGAATGCCCAAAACCTAAAAGAAACAAAACAGGTAATTCTGTCAATAATACAGAAAATTTACAACTGCTTGAGTTTTTAACAGATTCATGTGCCAGTCACCATATTATATCGAATAAAGATATTTTATGTGACTATCAAACGTTTCAAAATCCTAAACCAGTGAATACAGTTCTTGCTAAAGAAGAATGCATATCACTTGGTGAAGGAGTATTACCTATTATACTCACCTTTAATGAGAAACAAATTACTTTACGACTGGAACAAATTCAGTATGTTCCTGGCATAACTGATCATGTCATAAGTTGTAAAAAATTCAATGAACAATTTAAAACATACTTTGTTCTGAATACTAATACCGGTTATATTTTTTCCAGAAAAGAAAAAAGAAAAATAACGATGATTCGTACTCGAAATAATATGTTTCAACTCCAGGCTTATATAGATCCTATTAATTCGTTAAATTCAAATAAAAATGAAAATATTTGTGTAAATTCTCGTGCTAAAAATATTGTAAAACGTTTGAATAAAAATAGAAATAATATACGTTCTATTAAAAGAAAACTTACTCCAGAAAAAGTAGAACTATTAAAAAAGGAAGGAGTTATATGGCATAAACGTATGGGCCATATCTCCAACGAATATGTTAATAGGTTAAAATATGCTACTGATGGTGTTGCAGATTTGATCTCAACAACAACCATTAGTGACTGCCAGGTTTGTGCAAAAGCTAAACTTACTAAAAAATCTTTTCCCAAAGATCGAGATCGTGCAACTAGAGTAGGGGAAATTGTTCATGCAGATATAATAGGTGAAATTTCTCCACCTACTTTTCATTGTAGGAATAAATATATTTTATCCGTAATAGATGATTATTCTCGATTTTTGCAAGTATTTGTTATGAAAAGTAAAAGTGAAACGCCATTATTTTTAAAGGAAGCTTATAGAAATCTTAGAGCACTTTACCCAAATCCCGGACAATTTAATTTGCTCCGCTGTGACAATGGTAAGGAATTCGATTGCAACGCAACACGCGAGGTACTTGACCAATTCGATGTTAGGCTAGATTTTTCAGAACCATACTGTCATGAACACAATGGACTTATTGAAAGGTCGCATCGAACTTTATGTGAACGAGCCCGTGCTTTGCTTTATGAAGCAGGTATGCCAGCTAATATGTGGGGTCTAGCTGTAGATGCTGCTTGTTGGCTCTACAATAGAACTCCACATAGTGGGCTAAATTTTGTAACACCTTTCGAAAAATTGTATAATAGACGACCTGATTTAACTCAAATAAAAATTTTTGGTTCTCGAGTTGAATCCTTAAATGAAACTTGTCCAAAAGGTAAAAAGGTAGATAGTCGTTCTAAAACTAAATATCTTGTAGGATACACAAATACAGGATATAACGTCTTCGATCCTAGTACTTACAAAACTGAAAATGTTTGTAATGTAGTTGTTCAAGAAAATTTTCTTTTTAAAGATGATTTTCCAGTACAAGATACAACGTCAAAAAATGTATTAGAACTTTTCGAAAAATCGTCAAATGATCTTGTAAATGGAGGGGGCTATCCTCAATCCTCTGATCTTGTAAATGGAGGGGGCGATCCTCAACCCTCAACTACCTTGACAAAAGTATTAGAATCCACCGTTCCCTCTTCATCTTTACCATGTGATACTGATGGAGATTCTAACGAAGAGGTTGAAGAAATTAATGTCAATTCGATAAAAATTTTATATGACAATTTCGGAGAATACGATAAAAGAACGTTTACCGGATATCAGAATCAGAATCTCACCTATAAGCAAGTTGTAAGTGGACCTGATTCTGATAAATGGAATACTGCAATTGAAAAGGAGTTAAATGCGATGCAAAGATACGATGTGTGGGATGTTGTTCTTAGACCGAACAATAAACAAATAATTCCCATGAAATGGATTTTCACAATAAAAAAAGACGGTACCTATAAAGCTAGGTTAGTAGCAGTAGGTTGTCGAGATACCGAAAAATATACTAAAATAGACATCGCTTCTCCAACCCCATCTGCAGCTGCTATCAGATGGTTCCTATGTGTTGTATCCCTTTTTGGCTGGAATGTAGTGCAACTAGATTTGGTCAATGCATTTTTAAATGGCGAAATTGACCGAGAAAAATACGTCTCAATTCCTCTTGGTTTAAATTTTAATAGTAGAAAATATGTTTGCAAACTTAAAAAAGCACTGTATGGTCTAGCTACAGCACCAAAGTGCTTTAACAATACGCTAAATGAATTTCTGATATCTTGTGGTTTCACGAGAAATCCTCGTGAACCATGTGTATATTCCAAAATTATTGATAAAATTATAGTAATGATTATAATTTACATTGATGATTTTCTTGTGACTGGGAACGATCCAGAGTCTATCCAAGAAATCATCGATATCCTGTCTAAACGTTTTGAAACAAAAAATTTGGGTTTTCCAAAATTATTTGTAGGAATTGAAATTCAAAAGTATGATGACTACATTTTCTTACACCAAAATTCGTATACTAACTCCATTATAAAGAAATTTTATTCGTCCAATTCACAAGAAACAAAGTGGTCATGTATTCCCATGCCACCACTTTCAGCACAGAAAGACATAAAAATTTTAGAAAATAATGATAATTTTCCTTATCGTCAGCTTATTGGTGCTATGATGTACTTGACAAATTATACTCGATTAGACATCAGTTTTGCTGTTAATTATTTGGCTCGTTTTCAAACAAATCCAACAAAACTGCATTGGACTTTGGCTCAAAGAATTTTACACTATTTGAATAATACTTCAAATTTGGGAATTGCTTGCCCAAAACGTATAAATGATGACATTTGGTCAATTAATCCAACTGGGTTATTTGATGCTTATGTGGATGCAGACCATGCTGGCGATAACACAACTCGTAAATCAACTACTGGATTTGTTATACGTTTTTGTGGCACACCTGTCGCGTGGTGCTCTAGACTTCAAAAATGTATAGCTGAACACACTTGTGAAGCTGAATTCATTGCTTTAAATGAAGCAGCTCATGAGATACTTTATCTTGATTACTTAACAAATGAAACGATTAGATTAAATGTTTTCCCAACAACTATTTTTGAAGACAATTATGCTGCTTTACAACAATCTTATAATAGTGTTGGGAAAGGAAGACTAAAACATGTGGAAATACGTTACTTAAAAATTCGAGAGTATATAAGTAAAAAATTATTAAAAGTTGAGCAGGTCAGTACAGTTAATCAACTTGCTGACATCTTAACGAAACCGCTACTTCAAGAATCTTTGCGTTCTTGTCGAGATCAACTGCTGAGGTTCTCAGTAAAACATGAATCAAAAAGCATTTAATGCGTATAGTTTTTGGCCAAAATTTGAATGTAATCTAGTTTATTTTTACTTATTGTACCTAAAAATTGTTAAAAATTTGTTAAAAAATTGAATGTACTACTAACTCAATAAATTTTGTATTCAACTTAACTTGATTAGTAAAGAAGAGATTCTTTCTCTGGGTTACTAATTATACCTAAACATTTACTCTACTAATGCAAAGAAGAGATTTAGGTCTCTGGGATGCAAAAATGAAATTTTTTTATTTTTTATTATTTATTTATTTTTTTTTATTATTATCTTGATTCAGAATAGCTAGAAGAGATTTTATCTCTGGGAAGCTGTATTTGTTTATTTCTCTCGGACTGGTGGGAGGGGGTGTTGGCTGTGATACTTCACCCGTCCTACGATCCATTCTCATACGACAAATATACAGCCGCCACCTTCATCGTTGTTTTGGTCTCTGATCAATTCGACTTTGTTTTTCATTCGATACGAAAATATACAAGGTGTAACGGTGTAGACGTGACACGTTGTTCTTAAATAAAATTTTACCAAGTTCAATACTACGATTACTATGTGAATACTTAGTATTTAAAATTGAACGGGAGGGAGGCGCCCAATCGAAAATTTTGTAATGACCAAAATTATTCTTAGAACTTTAAGCTACAACTTTTGTTTGAAAATTTTTTCAATTGGACCTCTCCTTCTTCTCCAATTTTGCATAATACTCCGTTGATACTTATTCAAAATTGGAGGAGCTGAGGAAAAAGGGGCCAATTTGAAAAATTTTTCAAACAAAAGTTGTAAATTAAGGTCCTAGAAATAATTTTAGTTATTATGAAAATTTCAATTGGACCCCTCCCTCTTCTCCAATCGCGCATAAGATGTTTGAATATTATAATCCAATTCGTATTATGCGAACGAACTCCGATGTTCGCAACAGACGCTTGTTTTGGTAGAAACTGCTGTATTTGGAACGAAATTCGCCAGCCTTAAGCGTAACTACGACTTCAAACTCGCCAGCCGGTCTTGAAAATGTGCGCGCGCATATACCCATATATGCTAAATTATCTACAAAAAATCGATAGAATATCGAAACTAGATAATCTACAAAAAATCGTAATACAAAATCGATAGAATATCGAAATTAAATCGAAATAAAAAATCGATAGAATATCGAAACTAAATCGAAATAAAAAATCGACAGAATATCGAATTCGATAAAGTGTCGCGTTAGTTCCGCATAAATCGTGTAATTATCTTTCGATTTATAGATAGGTTATCGATGAAGTATCTAACTATAATCTTGAGATTTTTAAAAGAAAAATCGTTCGATTTTATCGAAAGTTTATCTGTTGATGGATTTTGCCAACTATAATTCATCGATAATCTGTCGATATATCGAAAGATAATTTCACGATTTATGCGGAACTAACGCGACACTTTATCGAATTCGATATTCTGTCGATTTTTTATTTCGATAATTTGTCGAGTGTGCTGCTCGGGATCATTATTTAATCTTTTTTAAAACTGGAGTAACTTCATAGGCATTTCAAAAATCTCATTTCTTTAGTTCTGTTATAAATCAGGATTTTAAAAATCTGAATTTTGTAATTTCATCAACAAAAAAAATATTTTTTTTCCTGATTTGGATTTATCAAGGGCGAACCGAAATTTTCTCATAATAATATTTGTGACCAACAAAAATTAAATATTAGGAAATTGTTTTATACTGAATTTATCGAAAAAACAGAAAAATCACACACGAGTATAAAGGTCATTTGGGGGGGGGGGGGAGAAATTTTCCAAACACACAACAAAATTAAGCAAAAGATGAGAAGACACTGTAGCCTTTAGAGTTACATTTTCTTTTTTCTCACTAAAAACACGTGCAAATAAGTACGTATGATTAATTGATTATTGATCATGGCTGTGTCATTTTTTTATTTTCTCGCTAAACAAATGGCACACAAATGTAGGATTAAAAGGTATAATCTACAATATGTATAAGTGTATAATGCTCGAGTGGCGTGACGAAGTGACACGCACTAGGGGTTGAAACTCTCATTTTCCCAAATTTCTCAATTATTTTTCCAAAATTTACCATTTTACTCAACGTTCTCCAAATTTCTAAAATTTTCTCAAAAAATTTTTGGGGTAGGCACTCCCACACCGCTCTGGTCGTCATGCATCTGCGCTCGAGCATTAATTATGATGTTCCACATTAATGTTTTATTTTACGAGATTGAAAATTTCAGTAATTTTCTATGCGATTTCCGCAGTCACAAAGAAGGCATGTTTGTGCTACTGAAAATATTTTGTAATTGGACTGGCTGCAACAATTAATGTGGCGTTATTTTGGCTACATTGTAATTTTAAATTGATGACGGGCGGTTTCTCTTTTAATTGTGTTTTGGTAATTATAAAGGAGTAACTGTAGCCTTGAATGGAAATTGTATGCAAAAGATATAGCAGGTAGGGAGGCTAGTAATGAATTGATTATTCGAACGCATGTTAAAAGCTTCGACGATAACTGAATTATTATAGGTCACCTATTATCTTATTCGAATTAATTCGAGCCCTGTTTACTTACAGGATTGATTACGAGTACCATATTATTTATTTGTTATGACGTCTCTGGCGCACTTGGGCTGATGAAAAAAAGTCACGAAAATTGATGAATTATTTGATTTCACGAATACCTAGCTGTATAGAATCTTATCTCGAGTACGCGAGGAAATGAATGAAACGTGACTTAATTACTAGTGGACTGCATTAAAGCATAAATTGAAATAAAAATTTCAATCATTCGCGATAAAATTTACACCATGACGTATTTCCAGATACTTTTTGTTTATTCCGATTTCCGATATATCTCGAGTCAATGATATTGTGTGGTTTAAAATGCATAATAGGTAGTTAGGTACGATCGCGTGTCCATACTCACTTAAGTTGAGGATCGCCTGGTAATGTTTTATTGCCATTTTGCTGCGGCTTCGGCGTCTTTTCGTTTTCATTTCCATTCGCACATTCGAGGACAAAACATTCTGCGGAAGGAAAACATACGTATAAATGTATAAAAAATAAATCTATCTTCATTGATAGCCATACTAAGTAGCCTATAAATATGTACACAAAGATTTCAACGCTCTGGGATCGAAGTATAATTCTCTGTAAGCTAGCTTTATAAACATCATCATTTTTCTTATCTCGATAAATTAAAGTCCATGTTGTTGATTTTCTAATTGCACTATGAGTCATCGTTCCGAATAAAAATCTTTTATAAAATGCAACCATAGAAGGATCAGTGACTAGTGAGTCAAGTCCTAGTTTATGCTTCATATTTTCAATCATCTCGTTCGTAATATCCTATTGGCTGCTATTGTAGTCATTTTTAGATTTTGAGATTTAGAGGGTATAAAAAAATACTCTGCTGATTTTTCACCGTATCCATTAATCATTTAGAAAAATATATTTACGTCACCAGGAAAATACTTGTGTTTTGGTGTAGTTCAGGGACACGCTGAGAATAAAGGATTGGTCGTTTGATAACTTTTCCATATTTCGGAGTGAACCAACTTTACCAAAGTTCCTGACTTTAAATTATTCATAATAATACCTTCAAAGTTGGAATTTCTAGGTATTCGGATATTTTTTTTTAAATTTAACTGACCAAATTTTGAGAAAAAAGACAATAAATAACAACTTTGATTTTAACGTGGAATAGTTATATTTTGAAGAGCTAGAAGGGGGGAGGGAATAAAAATAATCTGAAAAAATATTTTACATTTTTTTTTTTTTTTTTTTTTTTTTTGATTCCATAAAAATGTCGAAATTTTTGATCAAAGAAAAGTAAAAAAATACAAAATTTTATGTTAGAAATGTAAATTTTTCGCTGTTTGATCCCAAAATTAAGAAAATCTGAAAAAATTAGCCCACGCACAAGACTCATATTCAAAGAGGGAATATTATACAAAATTTTAAAAAATCCAAGTTAAAAATTTAATTTTTGGCAGGGATTCGAAAAATATTGAATTTTTTAAGCTGATGCAGACTGTATTTCTAAAAATTGGTGACATACATTTTTTAAACTTTTTGAAAAATTGTACGTAAAAACATTTTGTTACTAAAATTGAGTTTTGGAGAGGAGTTGGAAAAGTGTGGAATTTTTTAAATTCGTGCATTTTACAAAATTTGCTGATTTTATTAATACTTTTTTCAACTCTGTTGTTAAAAAAAAATCAAGTTCAAAATTGAACTGTTAGCATGGTTTGAAAAATATTAAATTTTTATCAAATTAATATGTTCTATACGATTTTTTTTTAATATTTGTGTTGGTGACGAGTTTTTTTGTTCAAAGAGACTAAAGAGAGTGTCTTTGATTTTTTTTTTTTAATTTTCAGACCATTTTATATCATTTAGAATTTTTTGAGGTTTTTTTTTTTGGTGTGATGAAATGGAACATTGTCAAAAATGCGAAAAATTTATTTTTCGCGACTTTTCCCGCCAAAAATGGTAATTTTTTTATTGAAACATTTTTTTCTTGCAATATAAATCATCAATATCATCATTAAAGATGCACCATCAACCTAATTTAGGTTAAATTCATAATTTTTTCCCATTTTTTTCTATTTTTTTTTTACATATAACACATAATAAATGAATAAAGGACGCCATTTTGGGAACTCAAAACCTCCTACCAAGTTTTCTGAGAGCTTAAAATTCATGCCTGGATGTACTTCAATTTGATGTGTTGGAAAAATAGGTTTTAATAATTATTTTAATTTATTGTTGAAATTTCAATTTCAGTTTACCTATCAATAAAATTATAGAACTATTTTTGTATACGACGAAATAATTTAAAAATCGCTAGTTTTTAAACTGTTGCCAAAAATTAATTTTCAACTTGAATTTTTTTGCACGAAAACTCAGATTGAAACTTTTTTTGGAAAATTAAAAAAAGGTACAAAAATGTATGTTGACAAATTTTGGAAAATATATCAGTTTAAAAATTTCCTCTCCCCACCCCGATAAAAGTTTAATTTTAAATAGAACTTCTTTCACGTGTCAATATTTGGAAAAAAATAGGTAATAATGTCAATAAAATTAGAATAATGCAATAATTTTAAAAAATTTATCACTTTACAAACTTCTGTAAAAATACAATTTTCTAATACTTAATAAGTATTTTTTTGTACATCAATGTTTCAAAAAAATACAAAAATCAACGTATATATGTAGGTAGATATTTTAGAAAATGCATATTTTTCTAACCCCTGCTAAAAATTCAATTTTTTATTTGAAAACTTTAAAAACTTTTTTCAAAAAAAAAAAAAAAAAGTTTCACACTTAGAAAAAAGGAAACAATTAAATTTTAAAATTCCATATTTTTCAAACCCCTGCCAAAAATTTAATTTTTAGCTTGATATTTTTTTTTGCAATTTTATTAATGATTTTTTTTTTGGAAACAAAGTGTTCAACACGTAATGAGAGATTTTCAGGTGTGGGTGAAAAGTGAGAAATTGGCCCTAAAACGTTTTCAGGATCGTATTAATTATTATCTGGTATAGTAAATCACTTTTGAAAAGCATATTTTGGGATAAAAAAAGTATATTATATAAAATAAAAGAGAATGGGAAAAGAGGAATTGAAAAAATTTTTTGGAAATCGAAAGAAAAATACTTAAAGGTTAGAAAAATATTGAAAAGTCGGATTAAATCTCGACTTTTCAATATTTTTTGGATTTTCCTTTGGTTTCACTTTTTTATTTCTTTTATTTTTTATTTTTTCACTTTACTCGTGCTTAGAATTTGAAAACAACTATTTTCTTCTCATCAAAACTAAAAACAGATAGTTATGTGTACTAATATTTTTTTTAGATTTCCTTTTTCAAAATTTTCTTATAATATATTTTTTTTCAATTTTTAGTTTTTTTTCTAAAGAATATTTTTTCAAAAAAAAAAAAAAAAAATGTCTAATAATTTACTTGACTTGAAAAAAATATATGCTTGAAATTGGAAAAAAAATAGCATATCATTGAAGAAAAGTTTAATCCAATGTTGAAAATTAAGCATTCACAAAAGGGATCGAAAATTGTGACAAAAGAATTTTGGGTTAAAAAAATAATTTAAAAAAATAATAACTTCAAATTATTGAAAATAAGTTTTTTGAACCATTTCAAAAATTACTTCTTTTTTTGAATAAGTCGACCCGCTTCCCCTCCCTTAGAAAATAAGTAAGATTATTATTCTTTATAAAAATATTTTAAAATTTTTTTGAATTATAAATTCCTAAAAGAAAACCATATTATTGAAAAAAATCAAGTGCATGAGCATTCCTTTTATTGATTTTGCAAGGATTGTTCAATTATTATTTTTACGTTACTAGGGAGATAAAGTGCCACTTTATCTCCCTCTCGCTGATCTTTCGGTAGTATAAAGAAGCCTTTTTCTCCCTCGTAACGTAAAATAATTTATCCAACTAGGAAAGGAAGATTTTTTTTAATTCATCAAAATTATTCATAATAAATTACATTATAATTTTTATTGGCAAAAATATATTATACCTATGTAATCTTGGAATTACTTTTCCAGTTTGGCCAATTCGTAGGATAATGTTTTTTTTTTTTTTTTTTTTTTCTATTTCAAAACTAAATTTCAAATAAAATTGTCAATCTTGAATGATTGAATAAAATTTTAAAAATTTTGTTGATGGTATATTTTTCTGACCATTTTGAAAATATTTCACAAAATCTTCGCATTATATGAATTTAGACATATATACTTTGAAAGAATTGTTGACGAAAAAAAAATTAAAAATAATCCAGAACAAAGATTAAAATTATCAATTTTGAGTAATTGAAGGAAATTAAGAAATATTGTTTCCGCAGTATTTCTTTGATTTTTTGAAGATTTTTCCGAGTAATTGTGGTATTATAAAAGAAAAACAATTTTATCTCAGTATTATAAGAATTTATCCAGAATTCTAAAAAAATTTTATATAAAAAATTATTTTCAAAGAACCATTTGACGAAGAAAAAAATACAAATAGACCAGAACAAAGATGACCTATACAGTGTGACGCATGTTTTTAATCAGATTAAAGTGAAAAATTTCGTAGGTACCTATAATTAGGTGTTAATTAAGTATACTTATTATTGACGATTTTAGAGATTTAACTGCATTATCGAATCACAATGCTGGTTCGAGGAATTGCAGCTTAGATTATTTCACATAATTTATAAACGTATTCTCGGATCACACTACTCGTGTATTTTATAATTCTGAAATTTTCCGGAACCGTTCGTATAATAATTGGCTTTTTGTCAAATTCTCACGTCGAATTTCAAAAGAGAAAAAAATCGAAAGTGAAATTTTCGAAAAATACATTCATCAATGTTCCTTTCAAATAAACAAATTACGTGTCAGGATTCGTTGTTCGGTTGGTTGACTTCTTTTTTTTTCTTTTTTGGCGAGTTTATTTGAATAATTTAGAGGATATCATTCATCACCCAGACCCAATTCCTAGTTCAATTGATGTGGGCAGGTTAATTTTATCAATACAGTGCTTATTGATCAAGGCTTTTCAGTAAAGTACGAGTACATGGAGTATGTATAATACATCGCGGTTATAATATGATCATTAATGCGCGCAGAGAACATGTGAGATGAATATTTTTAAAAGCATCCTCGCCCCCGGTGCGGTGCAGCCGGCATTCATTTAGCTTACGCGATTTGCATGCTGAATTTTTTTTTTAACAGTTAACGAATAAATTAAGGAAAAAAATACCATCGCAACATTGTACATTTATACGCGAGCGAAGGAAACGGTTGGAAAGCTAATTGAATACAAAATACGAGCTCGTACCTGGTTTTGGTTTAAACGACGTCCCCGTCACAGACATTTTTTTTCTACCGCAATCGTAGGCGAAACACTCGAAGGAATGTGGAAAAGCCCCAAATCACAGGAGTAAACGCGAACGATCAAGTAGCAAAATGCATAATGGGTGTTGAATAATTTCAACCACTGCGATGTCGACCGGACGACTAATGCGAATAATCAAATTTTCTAATATAAATCATAAGCACAAACCGACCCGGTAATCGAATTATTATTATTATGGCAACACTGCGCGTCGCGGTGCAGTATTAGAAAAAAAATAAGAGCTTTAAAAATAAACGTTAGGCGACGACGAGTGGAAAAACTTTAAGATCTTGTGCAACAGCGTGTACTACGAGCGTCAACTAAGTTCTAATGGATTTGTCATGTGTGCCGTACTCGGCTGCTTGCTTATATGGATCCGGTACCGGCGCTATGACTCGGAACTCCGCAGCGTAATTTGCTTCGATGAGGTGTTTGTTTCGATGAAAAATACATCATTTGAGTTACTTTGATAGCTTTGATATTGGTACTGATCATTTTTATTGGTGGAGATTTTTGCAAGCTTATGCTTAGTGTAACTATGTTCATTGTTCTTTTTTGATAAGACTTTTTTATCGTTCGTTTTTATCAGATGTTTATTTTTATTCATTTTCATAAGAAATATTGTATGAAATAAGTGAAGATAACATTGGAAAATCCTGAATGTTCAATTGTTCATTATTTCAAGTCAGCAAGTAATGATTCGTTTTCAAAAATATTTAAGGCAGTTTATCTACTGACGTCTGCAAACATTTGCTAGATGTAGTAAAGGTGCGGAAGGGTGGAAGTATTATGGTGGAAAATTTTTCAACGAATTAATCGTCCCGAGAATTTGAAGAAAACAATAAATAATATGGATTTTTAATTCAAATTTGATTTTTTTTTTTAGACCTGTGAATTCTCAAATTGAATATTCTTTTTTGTACAATAATTTCGGTTTTTTTTCTTCAAAATTTGTCTTTCCAGTAAAATTTGAAAAGAAATTTAGAAAAAAAATTCATCTTGATTCTTGATTAAAATCTCTTTAATTTTTATAGAATTTCAGTTTTTTTAAATTTTTTATCAAAGCCAAATTAAAAAAAAAATAGTTGAAAAAAATTTTCCTACGTAGAATTTATTAGGGTAGGGGATTGTAAATTGCATGCCCGGATAAATTTTTGAATTCACCTTGAAGAAAAGAAAAAAAAATCAATTTTTTAATTATTTTAGTTAAAGATTTTTTAAATTGGACTTTTCACTTACAGGGACATGTGAGAAGTGCCAAATTTAGATTGCATTGGATACATGCTTAAAATAATGTAGTCTTATAATTGAAAGTTAATTAAGAAACCTATTATTACAGATGCCCGTTTTCATTTTGAAATTTTGAGAAAATTCAAAATTCAAAAAACGATTAAAAATTGTTTCTTTGCTTATACCTTTTTATTTGTAGAACTTGAAAAAACAGACGAAATATATTACGACATATTTTTGCCCATCACCGAAACTGAAGGGACTGGAAAATAAAATGCTATTTCATTTCAGTTCCTTTTTTTTTTGGAAAATCCTAATTCCAAATTGTTAAAATTCAAAAAACGATTTAAAATTGTTTCTTTGCATAGCTGTCACCTTGTAGAACTTGAAAAAACAAAAAAAATATTATGACACGTTTTTGCCTATCTCTGAAGCTGAAGGGATGAGAAAAAAAATGTTATTGTAAAATATAATTTCAAAAAAGTAATAAATTTTGTTTGTTTTTTCATTTTTTCATTTTTTTTTTTTTTTTATAAGGTGGTAGGCAAATAAACAATTTTTAATAGTTTTTTTGAATTTTCAATTTTTTTAAATGTTCGAATTTTTTTGGAAGAAATGATCAACTGATCAAAAGCTAGCTCTTGCGAAAGCTCTTTTTGAAAAGAGCTATTTCGCTCTTGAAATTGTGAGAGCGAAACTATTTGAAAAGTTGCTTCCATTTTCGAAAAAAACTTATCGCTATTTTGATTATAAAGCTCTCTCGCTCTTCAATTGCTCTCCAAGTTTCCACGTTTTATTGATTTTTTAAATTTTCTCAATAAGTATTCAATTTATTGTGCTAGAAAATAATTTTTTTGAATTTCATGGTACATGAATTTCTAGATGAAATTTTTTACGAAAATTTTCTGTCTCAGAATTCCCAGATACCCATTTTGCATTTTAATATTTTTTCAACTTTTAGTTGATTTGTTTTTTCAAACTTGAATGTGTTTTTTCGAAAATTTTCAAGTAAATTTTCAACAATGAAAAAAATCATAAAAATTTTTTAAAAGAAATTGAGAAATTTAAGTCGCTTTTGAAGAAATTTTGAAATGATCTTCCAATTTTTTGGGAGAAAATACGTTTTAATTTTTTCTAAGGTGGTTCATCATTTTTTTTCCTGTCAAAACTAGTGAACTCTTCTAATTTTTTCGTGATAAAATTTTTTTTCATGTAAATTAAGTACTTATTGAAGAAATCTCTTATTTATAGAAGGAAAAATTTTTTTTTTTTTAGAAAAATTAAATTCTGCCTCATTTTTTTAAAACAAACAATCATTTAGGGTATAGGTAATTAGGTTTTTTTTTTTTTTTGAATAAAAAACTTTTGGATAATTTTTTAATTTTTTTGAAGTTGATAAAAATCATTTTATTTAAAAAAAAAATCTTTCAATTTTTTGGAGTTAAAAAATTTCCCATCAATTTTTTGTAGGAAAATCCTTACTTATATTCTTTGTAACAATTTTTTTTGCAATTAAAAAATTTCTCATTTTTTACTTACTGAATGACAAAATCTATTTTTGGAAAAGAAAAATCATTCTCATTTTTAACATTGGAAAATTATAACCTCGACACCTCATTCAGAAAAAAATCGATATACACGCTATGATACTCTAAGCCCCCCCCCCCCTACAAAAAAGCTGGCACAACATAATGAAAATTAAGGTGCATACGCTCATGCCAATTTTTATAAATCGAGAGAATTTTTGGTGTTGGTAAAAATATCAGTTTTGATGATTCGATGAATAATATTTTAATTTCGATGAAAATATTATTTGATAATTCGATTTTCAATTTTTATAAATCAATTAAATTCTTGTTCTTAATGAATTTATGAATTTTTTTAGACTTCGATGAAGCAAATTTTTTTTTTAATTTTGAAAAGAATAACTATCAATCTATTTTTTTTTGTTGATAATTTGATCAAATTTTCGATTTCGAAAATAAATCAAAAAACTTTATAAGTAGGTACATTGATTTTCAATTTTAATGATATTCCCATTTTTGATGAATTTATAAAAAATTTAGATTTCAATTAATCGTTTTATTTCTTGATGATGCGATTAATTTCCAATTTTGATGAATCGAGAAAATTTTTGATTTCGACAAAAATACCAATTTTAATGATTTGTAAATTTCATTTTTGATAGATTGATCTGATTGATCTTTTTCGATTTAGATAAATCAATTAATTTTTCGATGATGCGATTAGTTTCCAATTTTGACGAATCTAGAAAAGTTGTGATTTCGAAAAAAGAATCAACATATCGATTATTCGACTAATTTTTAAATTTTTGATTTCGATGAAAAGATTAATTTTTACCTAATGATTTGATCGATTAATAAAATTCTTGCTTTTGATAAACTGATAACTTTTTCTTATTTCGGTGAAATGATGAGTTTCTGTGATGCTGCGATTAAAATTTCCGATTTTCGTAAATCGCGAGGACATTTTTGAATTCGATAAAAAAACATCAATTTTCACAATTCGATTAATTTTTCGATTTTGATGAAAAGATCAACATTTCGATAATTCAACCAATCTTCATTTTTCATTAATCAATAAAATTTTCGTTTTTGATGAATTTAGAATTTTTTTAGATTTCGACGAATTGATTTATTTTTTGGTAGTTGATGCAATTAGATTTCAATTTCTTTGAATAGATAAAATTCTTAATTTCGACAATTCCGTCGATTTTCAATTTTTCGATCAATTTATAAAATTTCGGTATTTGATGAAGTATGATAATTTTTTCGATGTCGATGAATTTTTATTATAAGTTCATCACGCCCCATCACTGCAGAATAATTTGTTGAAATGTAAGATTAATATGTTCACTCGAGTGTCAGGGGCCAAAAATTGAAATTTCAACCATCATACTTGAAGATTCGTATAATTCGTAAGAGTATTAATTTTTGAAAATTATACTTAGGTATTCTTATAAATTTTATTTTCAATTTTTTCACCTTTTTTTGTGTTAGGTCAATGAACGTCCCAATTTTTTAGTCGTTTTCATTCACAGGGGAAAGACACGACGTGTTTTTTGAAAAACGATCAAATCAAATTAAATAATCGAGAATCTGCAATCCATGTCATCTGGATTCAAGATTTTTGATAAAGACGTGTTTACGTATCAAAAATAATTCAATCGGTGACGTGAACTTGAACGGAAATAAAATCGTATAACTTCAGGTCACATTAGAGTTCAATTACTGGTAAAACACATCGATAAGATATTGAAATGTGCGCATTTAATTATCAATTTATCACCATTACACTTACTATATTTACCTATAATTACTCGAGAGATTGAAAATAAAACGAATACCTTACGTCTCGATATTTTCTCCAGACTTCGCCCAAATATGTTTAGCTTTTATATCCTGGAGTCGAGAAAAAAAATCCGATTTATACAGCCCGATGTATAATATATTTTCATTATCTTACAGGCAACGTAACAACTAACAACGGCATTCTTTCTAATTACCAGCTTTATAACTTTTGATAGGTGTAAGAACGTGCGTATAAGCCACACACGGTGTATTTAGGTTAATACAAAGATTATACTAAGTTCATTCCGTAGCTATTAGATACGGCCACACTTATAATACCGTGACGCAACGGGGTACGAGATTTGGCGAAATTTGCCTTTGGGTCTACTCTACGTTGATTCTTTTTTTTCTCCTGTCGAACGAAAACCCTCAATTCGACTTTATATCTTTTTTTGGAAGGACCCTCGTGTAGAGAAAATTCATTTTCAAGTTACAATCGCACAGTAACATGCCAACTATAATGAGTGAAGTTTAAAAAATAAAATGTACCTGAGGATAGACACGATACGTGTACGAGAACAAAGCAATGGTCATTCTCGTGGGAAATATAGCACGAAATTGGCATCTTTTTTTTCTCTTTAACATTTATAACTCGATGGCTAACCCAAGTTGGAAAACGTATAACGGTCTGCAAAATTTTACGATTTTTTTCCGGCTCTGGTAGAATTATTCGATGGGCCATTTGATGAAGTTAATGTTTTCGAAAAATCTGATAAAATGAAAAGAAAACGTCGCGATTTAGGAATTTATTTATTTTTTATCTATTTCGACGCTGAACAACACGAACCAAAATTTTATGTACTTGCGAAAAAAAAGGCTTCTATCGTGATACGTGAAATTAGAGTTCTTTTACTACTTGACGAAAAATATTTTCGCTACATTTAGACCATTGCAAATGAACGTATTATAATATCATTCGCTGTTTTAGGAAGAAGCGAGATCCAGGGGGGTTTACAAATGCACCGCAGAGTAGGAGAATGAACCGAGTGGTTATTCAACTAGGAATAAATATAGCTTTTGTTTATAATAAGCGCAATACGAACCATACGTACAAAAATATCACGCCAAGAATCAATTGTAATGATAAGTTCGCTCGAAATAATTATAATTGTTAAACGACCCAATTTTCGGATTCATGCGATAGCCATCTGATATTATGTAATTTTAATATAAGGTTTTGGCACCAGAGCAATTGTTTCGAATGTTGTTTGCGGTATCGTTATGAAGATTGGTGCGAGGAAAAGGGGCTGATTTTGGATAATTTTTTTAAAAACGTGCCCATATTATGTTTTCTGTAAAGCCTATTCGTGTTTGAATATAATTGATTTATAGAGGGAAACTTTTTTTTTCAAGAGTAGAGGTAGGTATTAGTTTTTGTTTCGATGTGTGGAAAGTGGTTGAGGGGGGGGGGGTAAAAAATGTGCATTTGATGTAGAAATTTAGGCATGCGCATAATTTCATAATTCTTAAGAGTTAAATTTTGAAGAAAATAAATACTTATATAAAAAATAGTCATTTGAAAAAAAAATGAAAAAAAAAAATTTCGAACAAAATCTCTATTAAATTTCGTAAAATTTAATTTTACAAATAAATATTTTGAAAATAGACTTTAAGAAAAAATAAAATAAAATTCCATTTCATTGCAAAAATCTTGAGAGTTTTCAGAAAAAAATTCAGCAGTGAGATCTCACTGTTTACAAAAATTTTGAAAAATATGGACAAAATTTCAGAAAATTTAATTTCACTACAAAAATCTCGAAAAAAAATTCTAGAAAATTAGAGTTTTCAAAAAAATTATCAAAAATGATTTTCTGAGTTAAAACCTATTTTACAAAAAATTTATAACGATGGTGTTTTAACAAAAATTTGAAAAAATATATTCAACAATAAAAAGTTTTAAAGGAACTCATGGAAATTTAAAAAAAAAATGTATTATTCCAACAAAATTAACTATTGAAAATGAGTTTTAAAAAAAATTTGAAAAATTCAATTTCATACTTACTAAAGAAAAATGTTGAAAAAAGTTGCACATTTAAAAGTTCCATTCATAACCCTTTTCAAAAAAAATTCTAGACAATTATAGTATAAAATTTAATGTTACCAAAAATTAGGGTTCTAAAGAATCACCTGACTTTAAAATTAAAAAAAATAATTTGCAGAAAACTTTTGGATGAATTTTTTTTTTTTTTTTAATTTAGCTATTAAAAATGTTTTTTCAACAAAAAAATCAAAATTTCATTCCCTGGAAAAAAATAAAAAACATGAGCATTAAAAAATAAGTATTTATTTTCAATTAAATTTTGGAAAAAAATTAAAAAATTCAATTCCATAACTTTCAATTTTTTTGTTTGAAAAAATTTCCGTGTAGAAAAATTTTGTAGAAAACTTGATTTTACATACAAAACAGTTTAATAAAGTGGGTCGTGAAAAAAAAAAAATTTAATTTTTAATTTTATTGCAAAAATTTTGCAGACTGTTGGGAAATTTAAGCTAATTGATTCTACAAAAAAAAATGTATGAACAAGTAGGAAATTTTGAAAAAATATGCACATTACAAAATTTAATTTCATTGAGAATTGGATTTTAGAAAAAATTATAAAAAGTAAATTTCATAAAGTTTACTCGTACTTGTATATTTGATTTTACTATAAAATAAATTTCACAAAATTCATAGGTATCATTTTTATTTTTTAATAAAAATTTTGAAAAAACTTACAAAAAATTCTAGAAAATATGCTTGCTATAAAAAAATACGCTTTAAAAAAACAGTTTTTAACTAAAAAATGCTAAAAACTAAAAAATTTCATTTCTATAGATAAATTTTCAATTTCATTATAAAAATTTTGAAAAAAACTACCAATGTTGGAAAATGTGATTTTGTTTTTAAAAAATTAAAATTTCATTTTCATCATAAAAATGTAGAAAACTTTTAGTTAACCTTAATAGTACATACTACGTACAAGAATTTTCATTTTTTTCAAATTAGAATTTTGAAAAAATTTACCAAAATTTAAAAACAAATTCGATTTTACAAAAAATTCGAAAAATTTAAAGTACAGGTAAAAAAAATTGAGAAATTATTAAAATTACCTAAAAATTAAATTATAGAAAATTTCGATATTTTATTTCATAAAAAAATCATTGAAAACGAGTTTTTAGCAAAAAATTTAAAAATTCAATTTCAAAATACTTTTTAAATTGATTCTATTTAAAAAATATATTTTTTTAGAAAATTTCTTGACAAATTCTTTTTCCTCAGTTCAATAAAATTACATTTAAAAAAAATTGAAAAAAATTCGGAAAATTTGGTTTTGGGAAAAAATTATAAAAATGAATTTTTAGAATAAATAATTTGAAAATCAAATTTCATAACAAAACATGTTAAAATATTAAATTCACGAACATTCTTAGAAAATGTGATTTCACTAAAAAAAAATTATTAGGTACAATTTTTTTCAACTTCATAAAATTAATAAAAAATTAATGAAAATAGATTATTAAAAATTTCAACATTTAATTTCATAACACAGTTTTTAAGAAAAATTACACTACTAGAAAATCTGATTTTACAAAAAAAAAAAATTAAAAACGGAATCCATAGATAACATTTTTTTTTTATTATTACACAAAATTTTGTAAAATTCACCTATCTACAAAAAAAATGAAACTTAATTTTCAGAAAAAAAAATTACAAATTCAATTTTGTGGATAATTATGTAAAATTGATTTTTCGATTTAAAAAAAAAATCCAATATTCAGCTACCTAACCATACCTACCGTACCTATGCAGTATGCACATAATTTGAAAATTTTTTATTTTACCCAAAAATTAAATAAAACTTTATTTCCTTTAAAACATACGTAAGCAATTTTTATCAAATATACACGTCTTCCTTCTAAATGGTTATTTTCTTTCATTATTTTTTTTGTTTTTTAATCAAGTGAAAAAGGAATAAAATCAAATAGCAGAATACACCTACAGACGTTATCTATTGTTTTATAAAATTGAGAGAACCTTAATGTGTTCAAATCGTGCTCGTGAGTATTTTTTTATTACTCATTGACACGAAATAATTTTTCTTTCCTTCAAAAATGATTGAAGGGTATCTTTTTTCATGTCGGTTAAATTGAAAGGAAAAAAAACGAACATGTTGATCACCCAATCTGTACATAAAAGCATAAATTTGTCTATATACACCTATAAGTAAACATATTAATAACATTTGCTATGTATAGATTAGGTTTAGGTATACGTGTATCTAGGCGAGGTGATATTAAAAGGAAGTTTCATATCTCGGACGAGCCTTCCTGGCTGTATTTTTACTCTGTTAGTCGAGGTCTAAAGAAGAGAATTTCGTGTAAACAACGTAGTATTTGTTAACTTAATTCATTAGATAATTGAAGTTTCACACGAGGAGTAGGTATAAACATTACTTGAAAAAAAAATGTTCAGTCCTTGAACGTACGTTGCAATTATCACAATTAATAAGTGAAGCACCAATGCAACATTGTAATACATACAATTTTTTGTATTTTGACCCAGGATGACTTTTAATTCGAAGTGTCTTCTCGATTATACATGGGATTCTTTTATGAAATAAAATAAAATTTCTATGGGATTGAAAAAAATGTTAATTAATTTTCAAAAAAAAATTAAACTACGTATATTAAACGTTATAGAGAAAAAAAAATGTATAGAATGTCACATATTACCTGTCATGGTAATTTAATGAAGTTGACGGTGATTCATCAATATATGTATGCAGAAGCTACGACGACAGTACCCGACACCCAACTCCGAGTATTTTATCATCGGTTGTCGCGTGCTCGCTGTTCTTTTTATCAGTGTCTCGTCTGGTATTATCATACGCGTCAAAATATACAAAAGAATACATCTGATTTGATACCGAGTGACCGACAAAATCTCACCATGGCAATGAATAGGTTACTACTGAAAAAAAACTCGCCGCCCGGATGGACAATTAGAAGCATAGGATGGTAGTGGAAACTAGCACTAGCCGGCGTATTATATTGTTTGATTTACGTGGTGTGTAGTTTTCATTTTAACGCCGAATGCCGCCGCCGCATCGGACAGGTTGAGCTGCGACCTTGAAATTGCTCCGTACAAGGATGGTTAATTTTTAATTTAGAATCGAACGTACGTAATTGTGGTCGAGCTTGTGATTCGACAAAGTGGCTACATTCGGACGCTGAGAGACCTTTATATCGTCGAATCTGTGATCTCGTCCTAAAAAGTAAATCTGTGAGAGGACGGTGGGTCATTGAGAGAATGGTTGAATGTACGATATTGGTATAACGAGCGAGGGCAATGTATCCAACTTTTAGATGGTCGTGTGAGAATTATGGTTTTTGCGGTTTGCTGATGGTTCGAGTGCGAATAGAGATGGATTTGGTGGCGATTTATGGCAAGAGTTGAACGCTTGTCGAAGTTGATGAGTTCATTCATGAGTTAATGAATGGGATTTACCTTTACGTCGTGGTGAAAGTGTAGCATAGTGTAGTGTGATCGTGGTAGTATGCGGATTCGCGAGTATAATCGTTGAGAGACTTTTATTGGCAATAATTGTCTTGAAAAAGAAGTATTGGGGATATTTGACACTCAAAAATGGTTATCATTATAAGGCGAATGTTTAAAAATGAAATAAAAAACTGAATAGACTATTTTTTATCATGTAGGTGTAAATTGGCAGTATTACCTAAGATTATTGACATCGTAGACTTACCAGTATTTGCATAATTATGAACCACTTGAAGGTATAGTGATTTTTAATTAATTTACGACGCATCATTTGTAATAAATTGCCTTCGAATTGATACATTTAAAATCAAAAATAAATTTTGACTTCTCATTTTGATATTTTAAACGTGAATTTAATTCATTTTTTTTTTTTTTTGTTTCGTTTAGATTTTGATTTCTAAATGGTAGGGAGTTTTTAATTCGTTTATTTTTATATGTATTTTTTAATTTGAATTATTTAAATTTATTAATTTTTAGATTACCCCTAATCATATTAAACCAGAATGATATTTTTAATTTTTTTATTCAACTTTACGATCAATTCCAAATAAATTAAGAGGTTTAATACTTACTAATAATTTCTTCAATAATTATTGATTCTTTTTTTTAATTATTCCCTATTATTTTTTTTTAAATTTAAAATAACCTGAAATAAATTCTGATTCTCTCAAAAAGTGTCCGATTTAATTCAATTAAATTAACTAAACCCCAAATTTTTATTTTTTTCCTGATTTATGATTTCTTAAATTTGAAAGAAAAATTATTTTAATTTTGTTTGTTTTATTTTCGTTATGTTTAAGTTTTGGTTTTATGTTTTATATTTTTGAAATTTCATCATTTTTTCAACTTTTATTATTATTTTTTTTAAATTTTTAATCCATCTTATTTTCTTTTTGTACGATTTATGATTTTCAAATGATGAGGTGAACTAAATTTTTTGAATGGATTTTTTTTCCTTTTTGATTTTTTGAAGGGAGAAAATGGTTGGTTTCGATCTCACCATAAAATTTAAATATTCATTTTAGCAACCTCATTTTACACTTCATTTTTTTCGGGTCTTATATGTTCAAAAGGGGATTTTTTCTGCGAAGTCTTTTTGTCCTTTGAGTGTTTGGTCCGGGAAACCAGTTGTAGGACAAAAAAAGCTGAGATCATTTTGACCTAGTTGTGTGCGATTAATCAGTATCAAACCCTATCCTAACTTCATCTTTTCCAGAGGTACATTTCAATTTATCTTCTATTTTTTCGTTTTTTCGTTTTATAAATTCATTTTTTGTTTTAATTTAGTTTTGTTCATCTTCAGTTTTTTTCGTTTATTTTTTATTTTTGTTTTTTTACATTTTTATCTATTTTTAATTGATTTTTTTCGTTCAATTTTAGTTTTTAAAATATATATTTTATTTTATTTTAGATTTGAATGACCTTTTTTTATTTCAATTTTTCTAGTTTTTTTTCTTCAATTATTTGATGTACCTAAATTTTTTCATTTTCAAATAATCTTGCTCCACTTTGCTCAATTTTCGGTAATAGAATTTAAATTTTTTTTGAATGCTGTATTTTCCCATGTAATTTTTCTTTTATTCATTAGGGTTTTTGTTTAGGTTTGATTTTTGAATATTCTACTGAATTTAAAATCACTCTAAATTTCCAATTTTTCAATTTCATTTCTTTAAAATTTCGAACTATCCATCTAATCAGCTAATCAGTGTTGTGTCGTCCCCATGAACAAAACATTATTCTCGGGGAATTCCAGAATTTTCAATTTCCCGGGAATTCCCAAAATAGGTATTCCCCAGAAAAAATATATCGAATATATTGCGATATAGTATGTGATAGTTTGTGGTACTGAAAGCAGGGTTTGAAAAAGTCCAGGAAAGAATTAAAGAATTAAAAATCTCATTTTTGAATAAGTAGGTAAGTACCTATTTCAGGTTTTTCTATGTTTATTTTAAATTTGATCAATTTTTGAGTTTTCTATTATTTTTAGTTCTTTTTATTCATAAAATAATACGAATAAAGAACAATGAATAAAACTATAATTGAATAAGGTACCATATATGAGTAAGTAAGTAGTTTAAATTTGAAGAGATCGAATTTAAAAAATTTAAATTCAAAATTAGAATATTTGAAAATCTAAATTAAAAGAAGAGAAAAAAAATGAAGAATAAAGAAAAGTAAAATTTATGTAAAGTAAAATAAATTAAAAATAAACAAAATTGAAAATAAAAATTGAATAAATAACTAAGAATTGAAAATTTGTAAAAATTAAATTTGAATTTTATTTCAATTTTTCGTTTTTTTTTCAGTTTATGATTCTTGAATTTTAGTTGATTTTTTTTTTAATTTCTTGAATTTTTTATTTTTACATTTTTTTAAAGTATACTGTCTTAGGTACTCTATGGTTTTTCATTTTTAGTTTTCTAATTACATTTTTTTAAACATTTTAATTTAATTTAAATTTAATTTTTGTCCATTTTTTGTGTTAACTTTAATTTTCGAATATTTCAATTTTATCATTTTATCATTTTTTTAAGGGTTTGATTTTTAAATGTTAGTTTCGTTCAATTTCAACTCCTTTTCTTTTTTTTAAATTTTAATTTTCCCGTACCTATTTAATTTTTTTTCAAAATCTTTGATTTTAATTTTTTTTTTTTCTAATTTTACATAAGTATTTCTAATTTTGTTTTGTTTCCTTTAGTTTTCAATTTATGAATAATGGCCAAGTTGGTGCGTAATCATTTTTAATTTTGATTTTTTCAAATTCAATTTCCGAATTAATTTTTTTTTAAAGCTTATTTTCATTATTTTTTAACAGATTATTTCTTATGAACTTAAATTTAATTATCGTAGTCAGCTTTCTGTAGACACTCGATACTAAATAAAGGTGCCTGTCTATAGGTTTTTTATTGCGGGGTTCCCCAAGTGCCTACCTTCAAATATGTAGATAACAAAAGAGACGAATCTGAGAATAAACTTAAAATCTATGGAAATATAACATGTACTTATTTTTATTTTACGTATTAAAAATTCAATAACCAATTTCGCAATCGTAACCAAAAGCAAAACAATCAAAATAAAGATTCTTTTTTTTTTGACATCAATGACATCATTTTCCATTAATTCTTCCAATTTCACGTTAAAAATTCATCCACGTGCCCATATATGAGTATTTTTCTCTTTGCTCAAAAAAAAAATGCTGAAAAATTACGTCACAATTGATTTTAATAGGTAGAACATAAAACTGCATTTATTGTCAAGTATATTCCACATCCCACAACTAGTGGGATGAAAAAAATACGTAATAAATGTGGGAGGATAAGGTATCAACTGCAACATACAGCGAATATTTTTTTTTTTTTTAAATGCATTACATTTCAATCTTCTTTTCATGTTTTCAAAACTCGTTGGCACGTGCGTGCTAAAAAATTGGCCTTCGTTGTCTTTAATTTTAAACACGGTAAATGTCCATTTTTTATCTACACTTATTGCCTTAAAATAATAAGAAATATTATTTCTTTGCAATCGTGTCACATAAGTTGCCTATACCGAAATAAAATTAATCATACGTAGCTTCAAATGTAGGCCTATGCTGCCACATTAATCTTGTGAAAGTAATTTGATCAATTTACGAAATTAATTCGGTTTAATTTTGTAATGATGGGGAAATGCGTTTGATGATTTGTTTTGCCTGTTCGTGACCTTGGCCCGGCCCTGGTTCCTCAAGGCATTTGAAATAAGACGCGAGTTAGGATGTATTATTAGATCTGCAGTGTGCGATACAGACGTAGTTTTTTTCTTTTGTATGGAAAAATTTCTGGAAGCTCAAATTGATGAGAAGTGTATCTGCTGATCCTTAATACAGATTTTTATTTATTTAAAAAAAAAAAAAAATTTTTAACTTAAATTGAGAACCCTTTCTCTTTCTTTGATTTGGTCTTCCACTTATCAAAATCCAACTCAAAAGGTTCAAGATAATAGAACACAAATCCAAAAAAAAAAAAAAAAAAAATTGAAACTAGTTCAATCATTTTGGATCGTGCTAAATGCAGATGGCTTCAGCAACATGACATGACATCATCTGACTGCATGAAGGACATAGCATAATTTTTTACAAAAATGAAAGTGATGTGATTTAAAGAGAAGGGAGGGGACCGATTGAAAAATGTTTGAAACAAAAGTTGCAGATTAAGATCTGAAGAATAATTTTGGTCATTATAAAAATTTTGATTTGACCCCTCCTTCTCGTCTAATTTTGTATAATACTGCATAAATATTTATATTATTCGAAAATGGAGGAGAATGAGAGGGCCAGTGGAAAATTTTTTCAAACAAAAGTTGTAGATTAACATTCTGAGAATAATTTTGGTCATCACAAAAATTTTGATTGTACCCCTCATACCCCTGTAATTTCGAATAATAAGTATTTATGTAGTATTGTGATTGTGAAAAATAAAAGTTAGAAGAGAGAGGGGTCCAATCAAAATTTTTAAAATTACCAAAGTATTTCCTAAGATCTCATTCTATAACTTTTGTTTGAATAAATTTTCAATTGACCCTCTCCCTCTCCTCCAATTTCGAATAATAGAAATATTTATGTAGTATTATACAAAATTGGACGAGAAGGAGTGGTGCAATCAAAATTTTTATAATGACCATTTCAATCTGATCCAATAATTTTAGCATCTGAATGAATTTATATGCAATATTCACACATATTTGGTTAGGAGCTTTTTTCAATCAAGCACCTATAATTTGCAAACCTCGCGAAGAATTCTATTTATAAGTAATAAAACCACAAAAAAATTACATTAGCGAGATACAAAAACCTTAGGTACGTTTACCAAACCACGATAAATTGTATTATGACGTAAGGAATTCTTGTACAATTTTTAGGTAACACCGACTTACCGAGATTTATGGAGATCTGGAGAGTAAAATATTATGACATTTATGACTCCTCATGTAACATCGTTCTACATTTCAATTGAATTGAGAAAAAAACTACACGTACGATTTTAATTTTATTTTACAAAAAAAAGTGGAAAATATTCTAAAAATACGAAATATCAACATGAAAACAAACTATGCCTACGGAGTGAAAGAGATCGAAAGGTTATAATTTTGACGTGCTAGATTCGTAAGATTTGGTCGATGACACAGATTCTACGTCTTTCTTGTTGTAATGCTGGCCAGCGTACGAATCGTAACCGTATTGAGGAACACTGAATAAAGGCTTATATTTGGTATTTGTGTTCGGGTACACGTAAGCGTACCCGTTCTCCGAATATTTATCCTCTTGCAGAGCCGAAGAGTCTTGCTGAGTTACGTATTTATCTACAGGTAAAGGCACAGGTGCCAGCTTTGTCGTATACGATGGTTCTTGCAGCGAACTAGAAAGTTTACTCGAGTACGAAGACTCTTGATACGAAGGACTTGCCAATTTTGGCCCATATCCGTGTTCGTCGTGTTGGATATTGGATGAATAATGTGTGGATCCTTCCTTACCCAAGGTAGCTACCAAATACGAAGTTGGCACGTATTTCTTCGCGTACACATTCTTATCGTAATATTTGTAAGCTGTTGGTTGGACATATTTGTACTCTGGGTATTGATAAGCTTCCTGCGAAGGTGCATAAGATGCTGCGTATTTGGTATCTTGGTAGGCATCATTGGTGTAAGCGTAGCTCGGAGTGGAAGCTTCGACTTCGGGTACCAAGGCTGGCTTCTTTGATGCTTTGTACGAGTATAATGCTGGCTTTGGGGTAATGTAGGCTGATTCTGGCACATTTTGGTATTGGTCATCGGGCACAGCGTAAGGTACAGGGATGTATTTGATGTAATATTGGGTATGTGATGGATGCTGGGTGTGGTGCTGTTGTTGTTGCTGTTGTGGCTGCTGATAATCGTAGGAGATTTTTTTAGGCGATATGTAGCCCAGAGATGATTGGTCCGAGTATCCAACGACTGGAGCGAAAGAAGCGTAGATGTTTCCATTGGATAGACTTTGGTGTTTTTCTGGCAAAGTCTTGGGGATGTTTTCGTACTTGACGAATGATTGACTGGTTTGGTAATTTTTGCCAATGACCGCTACTTTGTAAGATGGGTTATCGTTGTAGTCTGATTTTTGGTTCAAGTCTGTGATGGCGTAATCTTGTTGGTATTTCGAACCGGCGTATTCTTGTTGTTGAGGTTCGTGAATAGGTGTCACGTCTGGTGTCTGTAAAATGTATATTACGTTTGGTATTATTGAAAAAAATTCCCTTTTTAATAAACCTAATCAGTGCTTGAATTGAGTAAGAACAAGTTCTCAAATTTTATAAGAAAAATTTTTCATTTTTTTTTTTTACGATTAAGTAGAATGAAAGCTTTCATTTTTTAAGAAAACATATTTATTTTGCCCAAATGTTTGAGGAAAAAAACTTTTCAATTTTTGAGAAGAAAGACAGTTTACTGGAGAAGGCAATTTATCAGTTTTTTCTGAAGTAAAAATATTTCTCAAATTTTTGGATAAAAAATCATTTAATTTTTTTGGAAAAAAATAAGAAAGAAAAAGAATTATATATTTTTTTTTCAAAAAGGGAATCTTGAATTTTTTGGGAGAAAAAATCTCTATTTTTATGTAGGACGAAATCTCTCATGTGTAGGTACAGATAAAAAAAATTGTCATTTATAGGTTAATCTTGATACCTAGTTGCCAATTTTTTTGAAGAAAAAAAATCGCTTTTTTGTTTAGAATGAAATATCTCATTTTTATAGAAAATTTTAAAAAATTATCTCTATTTTTTGGGGAAAAGGCTAAATTTTCTAGAAAAGAAAATTCACCGATTTTTCTGAAGTAAATATATTTCTCAAATTTTATTTTTAGAGAAAAAGATTCTCAGTTTTTTTGCAAAAAAATATTTTTCAAAGTTTTGGGGGAAAAAACTTTCAATTTTTTTGTTGGTGAAAATCTCGAATTCTCATAGAAAATGAAGGTCAAATCCTTCAATTTCATTGGAATAAAAAAATACCTCTATTCTTTAGAGTCACCTTTTAAAAAATTCTCAATTTTTACGAAACAAAAAAAATTTCAATTCTACAATTTGCTTTAAAAAAGTCTCATTTTTCAAAAAAAAATTAATATCTAGAAAATTTTCTTGAAATCAAAAATCTTTCTCTTGTGTTGTAATGAAAATACTACTCAAATTCGTGCAGGAAAAAATCTCATTTCTTTGTAGTAAAAAATCCCTAAATTTTGAAAGTACAAAATAAACTTGAAAATTTTTTTAAAAATTTTGTAGGAAAATTTTTATTGTTTTTCATATTATGTTTATTATTATTTTTCTTCTTCTTCTTCTTCTTCTGCTTCTTCTTCTTATTTCGTTTTATTTTTAAAATTAGACCGTTCAAATTTTTTAGGGAATCTCTATAATTAGGTATTGAAATTTTTATTTTTTACAAAATTAAAAATCTTTTGACTTTTATTTTGTTTGTTTGCTTTTTATTTGCTTGTTTTTTTGCAATAAAAAATTATTTAGGTATTTCTAGAGAGAAAAAATCACGATTGTTGTTCCCAATTTTCTTTGAAAAAAAGAATCTTTCATTTTTTGGGAGTTTATGCAGAATTTTGTGTTGTTTTGTGAAAGATTTTTTTTTTGAAAAGAGATCTTTCAACAGTTTTTTTGGGGGGGAGGGGTAAAAAAGTATTTTACTTATTTGAGGAAAAATTCTTAAATTTTTTAGAGTGAAAAAAATTTTAGCTTTTTGAAGTGAATTTTTTGAAAAAAAAATCTTTCGATTTTGCGGAAAAATCTCTAAATTTTTTTGAAATCTATGGATTTTCATTCAGAAAAGAATTTTTTTTCTTGAGAATATTTTTAGATACTTTTGGAGAAAAAAATCATGATTATCGGTCTTTTTTTTGAAAATAAGAATCTTGAGTTTTTTTTGTTGTTTTTTTTTTTTTTTTAATTAAAAAGTGCCCCCAATTTTATGGAGAAAAAATTAGGTACTTAATTTTTCAATTTTTTGTATTTAAAAAAAATTCTCACTTTTTTGAAGAAAAATAAAATAATTATTTTTCGTTTTATATCCATTACCTATTCCATTAAATTTTTTTTTTTAAAAAACTTTCAATTTTGCGAAAAAAATCTGTTATTTTAAAAAAAATAGGTAATCATTATTTATTTTTATAGAAAAAATCCCTTAATTTTTTTAAAAAGAATCTTTTAGTTTTTTGGAGTAAAAAATCTAATTTTATTGGAGGAAAAAAGATCATAATTTTTTAAAGAAAAAATAATTTGAAAAATTGTTTTAAAGTAAAAATATTTTGATTTTTATGCAAAAAATCTGTTGTGTTTTTTTGGATAAATAAATCTTTTACTTTTAGAGAAAAAAAACTTATCAAGTTTTGGTCTCAATTTGTGGAGTAGAAAAATTATTTTTTGAAGGATTTTTTTCTTCAGAAAAATGAGTATAAAAATCTCTTAATCAGGCCCTGGTGGAAAATTCGGGGCCGGTGCAAGTGCACCTTTTGCAACTCCTCGTTCTCGTCATCGCTATCCAATTGAAGAAAATTTGAAACTTTTATCTTCGATTCCCATTTTAAAATGGTTTGTGGTTTTGACATAACTTGGCAAAAATGTTGGCTCAAAATGCATTCCACTTCGTAATTTCACTCAATTCGAGCACTGAACCGAATAATAAGTATTTTAATAGAGTAGGTAGTCGTATATAGTACCTTGTACGGTGCGTAAAATCCATACTTATGAGGTTTCGCCTCCGATTCCTTTAAATCTGGATTATAATAGGTAGCCGGAGGGTAGGCACCTGGAATCACCGCTACCGGTACTTTAGCCTCAGACAGTGCTGCAGAATTGGATATTACGTAGACGGGTATTTTAGTTAATGCGTAATCCGCAGACAAGGCATCGTTAACATCTCTGGAGTTGGTCTTCTTTACGTTTTCTTCGGCTCGAACGACGACGTAAAAAAGTAAAATTGAGACGTAAATCTGTAACAAGACGGACACATCTTGGTTAACTTTCATGATCCCCGACTGATTTACAATTTCATTAATTGTTACATAATGTAAACGTCTCAACTCATTATCGTAAATTTTATTAAGTACATGCCTCATCCCCTCACCCCTCTTATATCGTAGTGTCTTACTGTGGTATACTTTTTTTTCCTTATTGCTTCGCTTTAACGTGTTTAGATAGGCGAGAATTGTCTCGACTTTTTTTAAAATTTATTTATTACAAGGACATGTGTCCACCCTTTGTATAAAGTGCGCAGCTCGCTTTCGAGCGAGTTTCAATTTTCATTGTAATTGCGATTTATTAAACGTTGTTAATCGATTTTATGCAAATTACAAAAGCCTATGAACAAACTTTTACTCGTCGCGAGTGAAACTTTGTTTACCGCGTAATTGTGTCATTGAAAACAACTTCGCATTACAGGAGTTCCTTTATAGATAAAATCATTGACCGATGAGGATAATATCGCGTGAAAAGTCTTCCATTTGAATTGAAACTTGGTCAGAAAATATTTATTGTTTTAAAATGCTACAATTATTCCAGTCTTTCATTACTATACCAGTGCAATCAACCAGGAAATCTGGGTGAGATGGGTGGGATTAAATTAGTAGTTTATGGGATCACATTCTTCGATAATTTTCATTACCTAATTTCCTGGAATTGATTTGTTTGTGATACATATTTTTACTTCTCGATAGGGTTTTGTTGATTTGTCGAAGTTCGGGTAATATTGACAGATTTTGGTGATATGATTCTTTATTTGAAATTTTTTTTCATTTTGAAAGAATTTTTTTTCTCCAAAAGAATTCTCCGTATCATTTTTTTGAATATTTGAGAAAAATAATGTTTAATTTTTTCGGAGAAAGAAGCTCAATTTTTTGAGGGGAGATCTCTTTTTTTTTAATTTGTCTTTTTCTTTTGAAAAGAACATCCAATTTTTTCAATTTTTTGGAGAACGAAATCCCCTTGAATTTTTCTGTACCTACTTGGAAAATATATTTATCAAATTTTTGTTGATAAAAAAATAAAATAAAAAAAATAAAAATAAAAATACTTTTAAAAAACAAAGTCGGTTTTGTTTGTTTCTTTGTTTTTTCAGAAAAATGATACCTATTTACCTTTTTTTTTGAAAAAAATCTCTATTTCTTTGGGAAAAAGTCTGAACTTTTTGGATTTGGTGTAAAAGCTTTTTCAAATTTTTAGAAAAAAAATCCTCCAGTTTTTTGGAGAAAAACTGTTTGTTTTTTAGAAATAAATCAGGAAATGATTTGTCATTTGCTTCGATTTTTTTTGAACAAAAAAAACTTCATTTTTTAATACCTACTTAGTTTTTTAAAAATTTCTTGGGGAAAAATTATATTTAATTGAAGTAGGTAAGTTTAATAAGTTTTTTTTTAATTTTTAATTTTTTTTTTTTTTTTTGGAAAAAAACTAGTTTTATATACATTTTTTATAGTTTATTTTATGTCTTATTTAAGAGGAAGAAAGTCTTAATTGTTTGCATAAAATTTTTTGAAACGAAATATTTCACTTTTTAAAATATAAAAATAAAAATAAAATTTCAATTTTTTGAAGATTTTTTTTTTAGAACGAAATCTTTTGTTTATAGTGAGAAAAAAAATTTGAAATTTTTTGAAGAAAATAAGTATGTTTGAATTTTTTGGAGGGAACGATCTTTTATTTTTTAGAATTAAAAAAAATTAATTTTTATGAGGAAATGATGCAATACCAATCACTTTCAAGAAGAAATTTCCTGAAATTTTATTGGAGTCCATGTAAAAATTTTTCTCAATTTTTTAGAAAAAAACACTTATTATACGAGTAGAAGAAAGAATAAGTTTTTGAAAAAAAAAATCAATTTTTTGGGAAAAAAACTAAAAACTTTTTTTTAAGAAACCGTCCATTTGAGGAAAAAATTTTTGAATTTTTTTTTTATCTTTTTGAAAAAAACTGATATTATGGAGGGAAAAAATCTTAAATCTTTGTTTCTTTATTTTTTGAAAAGAAAATTAAAACAAATATTTTTCAACTTTTTGGGGGAAAATTATTTTCAGAAGAATCTCTTGTTTATTTTTTATTTATTTATATTTTTTTTGGGGTGGGGGTGTTTATAATTTCAAGATTATAGAAGGATAAAACCTTGATTTAATTGAAATAATCTTTCATTTTTATTGAAAATAAAACTTTTTTTGTAATCTGTGTAAAAAATTTCCTAAATTTTCTTGAAAAAAAAAAATACAATCTTAATAAAATAGAAATAATTCTCGTATGGACTCCTTCTCACTATGCAGTATATACATGGAAATAAAAAGTGCGACATCGAAACAAAACAAGCCGTCACCTTTGGAGAAACAACTTCGTATTACATAACTCCAGCAGCTGACTTGAAACCCTTAATACGTCATCAAATCCATCGTTTATCAAATTTAGAAACACGGAACGAAAATGAAAAAATCTTCAACATTGGACTACCAAGACAGCACTTGTAAATCCTAATCCGTCTTAAAATTAACCAATTGCAAATTTTCTCACGACTACCTTCTCTCTAAATCATCCAGACCTATTTGCTCTACAGTAGATCGCATTCTCTTCTCTTCTCTTAAATTTAATTTCTCTCGTAATTTATTCAAAATCAATCAATGTAAAATCACTATTTAATTCAGACAATTTTCCTAATGTTCCTATAATATTAACTTTAATTTTCTGAGGAAAAAACTACCTACCTTTTTTTTAGAAAGAATCCTCATAATTTTTTATTGAGAGAAAAAAAATCAACTAATCAAAACATCTTAATTTTTTCAATCTTTAATTTTTTTATACCATTCGTACTTAGAAAGAATTCAAAATAAACTATTCTTTGAAAAAAAAAATCGTTTTTTTTTGGAGTCTTTGTAAAAAATAAATTATTGTCGTTTTTTGATATTTTTGAAAAAAACTTGTTAAAAAAATCTCTAATTTAGGTCTGTAGGGAAAATATCTCAATTCGTTGTTTCACTTTTTGTGAAAAAAATCTTACAAATTTTTTTGGAAAAATTAATTATCCTTTCAATTTTTTTATAGAAAAATCTTTTAGTTTTTTAGGTGTAAATAAAATTTAGGGTGAAAAATTTCTCAAATTTTAGGGGTAAAAAATTTCTTAATTTTAATTGCAATGAAATATAGGTAGGTACTTGTATATTTTTATTTTTTTATACAAAAATCTTTTGATTTTTTGAAACATTATGTTATTTACTCCAGGGTGACATTTTAAAAATTGATGAATCTGCACTGGGAAATCAGTTTAAAATAAAAATTAAAAATTGAAATTAATTTTCATAAAAAGTTCGAAAATTTGTCAAGTTTTTTTTAAGGAGGAGCTAACCGCAGTACTTGCCCTTCAGTTAGAAGAAAAATGGCAAATTGGAAATAATTTTCATATTAATTTGAAAATTTTGCTCGTTTCTAATTAGTACATTTTTTGAGAAATTAATTTTCATGAAAAGGGACATTTTTGATGGGTTAAAAGCAAAAAAAGGCAAACGTTTGAAAATCTGACTACTATTTTAAAATTTTGTTTTTAAAAAAATTGTCGGTGCCAGGTTCCTATTGAAATTTATTTCGTGGGAAAATAAAAATCAGTGATTCATTTTTTCATGAAAATAAATTACTTGGGGGGGGGGTTGAAGACCGAAAAAATCAAAAAAAATTGAGAGAAGAACAATCCAGTCATAGCCAAGGGTTAAAAATATATAAATTCGTGCTTTTAAAAAATTACTTTTTGATGAGTAACCTTTAATTTACTCAAGTATCAATTTTTATTCAATCAAAATACGATTTTTCACGGAAATTGCCGATATTTCCCGAAGGCTTAAAAAAATGAATTATGTCATAGGAAAGTGAAATTTTTATCTATATGACCCTGAACTTGTGTACCTATTCGAAGGTTTCGAGAAATCTCAACTATTTACGAATTTACTCGGAGATGTCCGAAATCAAGATTTCAAGTTTATTCATTGAAAAAGTTCAATTCGGAGTTCGGCTTTTTACGAAAAAAATCCGAAAATAGTCGAAAGTAAAAAACGACCAAAATAACAGAAAAATTATGAAATTATTGTAAAATTACGTACTTAATACTCATGGAGAGTTTTGTTCACTTTAAAAATAATTGACCAAAAATTATTAAATTCGAAATTCCATTTAAAAATTTTGAAAAACTCAATGTCTTCGCCACATTCAATCTTGATTTACTATGTAGATATCTATTTTGTTTGAAATGTGTTTTTTCTCATTCATTGACTATATTTTTCTTTTTGCTCCAATTTCTATCTCGTTTACAACGTATTCGACGATAATTCGTTTTGCAAACGTAAACAAATTAAATTGCCAATCTAAATTCATTAAAAATATCATATATTTTGTCAAACGATGTCATCTCTGGGAAAATTAATTGCGAATAGGATTTGAAATATTGTGGAAAAAAATAATATAATACGTTTATTTATTTCGTTCAATTAGGATGGAGTAGTTTAATTACTCAATTTCAAAAATAAGGGGTATTTTGTTGCTTCAATGTAATAATCTTATTTTTTACAATCCACTTGTGAGTTTCCTTTTACCAATTTAATTGGTGTTTAATCTCAATGTAATAATCTTATTTTTTACAATCCACTTGTGAGTTTCCTTTTACCAATTTAATTGGTGTTTAATCAACGTTTCAAACGATTAATTAAATGTTTTTCTCGCGAGTAAAATCTACGTAAAAAGGTGCTATCCACTTCTGAAATGAGTTGAGATTTTGATCGAACGAAAATCATGTAATTAATTAATATAAATATTGTCACTTTGGCTACCGTGTAAGATAGAGCGAGTGACCGCGACGAAAAAATCTTGACCATGAAAATGTAAGTCACCAAAATAACGAATAAAATTCACCACTCGAATTTATCAAAAGATAATATCCGATAATCTATAATGAAAAAGCACAACGTACTTACCAATTTCATTTTTATACAGATAACTTCTTTTTTTTTTTGCAATAAAATAAATAAAACTTAAATTCAACACTATCCGCGTTTATCACTCATTGGTTATCTTGTAAAGGACTTTAACGAGTGTGCACGTTGAGAAAGTAATCCGTAAAAATACCTCTAATTCTGTTCGAAGTTATTTAAAGATGACATAATACTTTTGTGGAGGTACGTTCTGTGTACCCTTTCACTATGCGGAGGAGAACATTCCAGTAAAATATAGTTTTTTATTTAAATGCCCGTTAATCTTCTTAAATGTGTATCGTTTAGTTACGCAAAAATATACATCGCAGCATACATCTCGTAGACTAGTTTCAGAAGCGGTTTGTATGTTGTGGCAATTTGTCAGGGTGAATAACCGGATTTCATTCCGTTGAGGAAGTACAATCGTTGATCCGGTTTTGCCGATTGCCAATTGAAAAATATCAAAAATGATCACAATTGGCCGCCAGTCATTACGCTTCTTCTGGTTACCTAATTCGATATAATGATAATTTCTCGGAAACTTATTGCGTCGCTAAGCTCTAGTATGTCCACAAAAAATATGCATCGAGAAATACGCGCATTTCGAGGAATATTTTTCTATCATAACGTCAACTTACCACGCAGGAAGTAATAAAAGTTTAGATGCAAAAGCGTCCGAAAATCGTGTCGAAATTTCACATTAAATCGTCGACATACAAGTTCATTGGCTAGCCCTTAATTTTATAGGCATAGGTACCTTTTTTCGGTATAATTATTCCAAATTGGTGTACTCGTACTTTTTTGGAAGCAATTTGTCCCATTCGTGGAAATACTTACTCGTCAAACCGAAGGGGTTTAATTTATTCGAAGTTATGAATTAATTATAGGATGCGAATTTTTTCGAAAGCTTTTTCGCCCGTGTTACGTTATGATCGTCTTTAGTGTGTTAGTTGGGCTAGACGTGGGGTCGATATTGTAATGCGTTACCTTCCGTTTGAGTTCAAGTTCACCAACCGAACTGTTTAGCCAGCGTGTTTAAACATCTTATTAGGTTTAAATTTATAACCTATAAACCTTCAATTCTTTTCAATCATTTTTTCAAACGCATGATACTTCGATTAATTGAGATTCTAACAGGGATTTTTTAGGTGGGTAAAATTTTCAAATTGAGAAAAAAATTCAATTCCATTTTTAAAACTATTCTTCTAGTTTGTTCAACACGTATGAATAAAAATTTCTCAAAAACCCTTTTAGAAAAAATCCCACTCCCCCCCCCAAAAAAAAAGTAGCATGAAAAATTCTCCTGAAAATATAAAAATAAAAATTCTGTACAACTTCAAACAAAAATCCCCAAAGCAATTTTCTTGGAAAAAATTGAAAAAATTATTAAAGGATGAAAATTCTCTCGAAGAAAAAAAATTGTAATTTTTCGTGCAATATGACGTATAAGAAAAAACTCTTCATAAATCCTCTTGAAAAAAAAATTAAAAATAATAAAAGAAGGAAAGTTTTACTGAAAAAAATTGAAAAATTTTTGTTCAACAAGTAAGAAAAAAAAATCTTCAAAAAATCATCTTGAAAATAAACTACAAAAAAATTATTTAAGTATTCTCTTATACCTATGAAGAAGTTGAATATTCTGCACAAAATGTATAAAAAATCGACAAAATCATTTCCTTGTAAAAAAAACT
This sequence comes from Balanococcus diminutus, assembly GCA_959613365.1. Taxonomy (NCBI): domain Eukaryota; kingdom Metazoa; phylum Arthropoda; class Insecta; order Hemiptera; family Pseudococcidae; genus Balanococcus; species Balanococcus diminutus. Next base: position 34,380,451 of record OY390718.1, on the reverse strand, counting down.
TGAAAATTTTTGTATGACATGTGAGAAAAAAATCCCATCTCCAAAAAATCCTTTTGATAAAGAATTCCCCCAAAAAAATTCAAGGATGAAAATTCTCACGAAAAAAATAAAATAAAGAATTCTCGTACAACATTTTAAAAAAAATATCGAAATAATTTTATTGGAAAATTAAAAAAAAAATATTCAAGAATGAAAATTCTCCTTGAAAAAATGAAAAATTTTCGTATATCAAATTAGAAATAAAATCCCAAAAAGTCTTCTTAGAAATTTTTTTTTTAATTTTCAAGGATGAAATTTCTGAGAGAAAATGAAAAATTCTTGTTCATGAGATCATGAAAAAAGGAAAAAAATCAACAAAAACTTCTCTTGAAAAAAAATTTCCAACAAAATTATTCAGGTACGAAAATCTCCTAGGTATAAAAATATTTTAAACGATGAAACTTCCTCTGAAGTAAAAAATTAAAAAACTTTCATACAAGTAAAAAAAAAAAAACAGGCTAAAAAAACTTTTCATAAAATTATTTAGATACCTACCTATGAAAATTCTCCTGAAGAAAAAATTAAGAAATTGCCAAGCAACACGTAAGAAAAAAAATTTCCTTGAAAAAAAATAATAAAAAAACTATTCAAATGTGAGAATTCTTATGTAGAAATTTTCGTAGTCACAACTTACTAAAAAGAAAAAAAAACTAAAATTCTCTTGGTATAATTTGATTTTTTTTTAATTTTCCTAAATTTAAAAAATCTCGTATAATGTAAAAAAATCTCAAAAAAAAATCTTTCGGGGGTGGGGAGGTTTAGATTCTCGTATAACTTACAAGTGGATTTTCTTAAATCAGAAAAAATTCTCATTTAAGAAATTTTGGAGCTCATATTTGAAAAATGTTCTCTGGGAAACGAATTTTTAGCAAAAAATTCAATTGAAAAAGATTCCGCTCAAAACATTAAATGAAAAATCTTCTCAAAAGAATTTTAAAAATTCTCGTACAGAATTTAAAAAAAAAACAAAAACCAACCTAAATTTTTTTCGTGTTTTCCAACGAAATTTATTAAATAATTTTTTTTAAAAATTGAGACAATTTTTTTCCAATTTACTCATACAAGTTTTCAAAAGTGTAACAAATTTTTGAGAAGTTATGAGTGCGTCAATAATTTTCAAATCGACTTCTAGTCATTAGAAAATCCTTGTAAAAATAATATCTGGAAAGATTTTATTAATGCTGTCAGAAGTTTATTAAAGATTTTTTAAGAAATTTAAAACAAAATATTGAAAATTGAAAAATGTTTTCTTAAATTTTAAAAATTCATTTTCTGAAGAACATTTTTCAAAAGAAGTTCAAAATTTAAAAAAAAAACTTCAATTTTTTTACTCCAAGTTGTATTTTTCAGCCGAATTTTCAAGAATTGAAAAAAATCCAAGGAAATTGTTTGAGAAATTTTTTTAGAAGAATTTTCGCATTTCTCCCATTTTAGAATTGTTTTTTATAAAATATTTTTTCCCTACAAGAAAACTTTGACAACTTTCAAGCTCTTATTGAGCTGAAATTTGGTTCACTGAAATATCCTGTCGTGTCATGTCACTCAGGCCTCAGGACCAAATTTTGAGCTGTCCAAGTTGATTTTTTAAATTTTTTATTAATTGCTCGAACAAACTTTCCAATATCTAATCTTTTTCTTTTTTTCCTTTTTTTTTTAATTTTTGAGAAGATTTCTTTGGATTTTTTTTTCTGTGAGCAGACAATTTTTCAGACAGTTTTTTATTAAAAAATAGTCCTTGAGAGATATTTTTTTGAATTGAAAAGGTTTTCAATAATATTTTTTTTTGATTTTTTTACCCCCTTTCAAAGATTTGAGTGTGATTTCTCTACTTTTCTGTAAAATTTTTATGTAAAATATGTAATATTCATTTTTTTTTTAAACCAAAAATTAGAATAATAAAACATTAAAAGTACCTATCAAAAAAATTACATTCTCAATTTTAAAACTAAAAGATGTCTAAAATTGATTTTTTTTTCAACTTTGTCCAGGAATGAACTTTTCGCATTTCTTTGTTTCGAAACGAATTTTCATTTTTAAAAACGATTGAATTGTCTAGATTTTTTTAAAAAAAATTCTGTCTATAAATGAATTTTAAAGAAATTTTCAACTATTTTTTTTATTCTACAATTTTTTGAGCATAAGTATTATGTTACTATGAGAATCTTCAAGCGGTAAAATTTTGTGCTATCATAAAATACCCTCGAAGAGGTATATAATTCCTATACCTACTTGTAAAATCTCGTTGGCACCATTTTTCTCGAGTCTTTTCTCGATCCCATTTTTTCTGTGAATATATTAGTGTGGATGGGAGGAGGGGGACTTCGAAAATCATAACATTCCGTACTTTCCTCACTTTAGAAAAATGATTTCGAAATTAATTTTCAATAAATTGACGTACGTAATTCATAAAAAATCCGAGAAAACCATTACCCTGAGAATCAGCTCATGCAATTAACCCTGCGAAAGATCAACTATATTGGCGCAGGTGTGGTTTTTTTCTCCAACAGGAATTTCAATTTAAATCTTTCATTTGCAAACATGACGTGAATAGAATCACAATAAATCGCTGGTGTGGAAAAAGTGTAGATTTATTGTGCATCCGTAATTGCGGTATGTTGATAAAAACAGATTCGATCACGAATTAATAATTCATCGCACGACTTATCACGTTCATTTTTTTCCAACTCGTAAGACGAGTTTGAATCGAGAGAACTTTTTTTTTTATGCCTTTAATTGATACGAGTAAAGTGTTCGAAGTGTATGCTGCAATCGTCACTTACCTATTGTGATTTTTTTTTTTTTGAAATTATCTCTCAATATTTTGAACAGAAAAATACCTAATACTTATAGATACTTACAAATATTTCTGTCCAAAATAGGTACAAGTAGATAGCTGGAATGAGGGTCTTTGAACGTTATTTGATCTCTTGATGTTGATTGTCTTTAACAAGTGTCACATCCCGAGCAGCACACTCGACAAATTATCGAAATAAAAAATCGACATAATATCGAATTCGATAAAGTGTCGCGTTAGTTCCGCATAAATCGTGAAATTATCTTTCGATATATCGACAGATTATCGATGAATTATAGTTGGCAAAATCCATCAACAGATAAACTTTCGATAAAATCGAACGATTTTTCTTTTAAAAATCCCAAGATTATAGTTAGATACTTCATCGATAACCTATCTATAAATCGAAAGATAATTACACGATTTATGCGGAACTAACGCGACACTTTATCGAATTCGATATTCTGTCGATTTTTTATTTCGATTTAGTTTCGATATTCTATCGATTTTTTTATTTCGATTTAATTTCGATATTCTATCGATTTTGTATTACGATTTTTTGTAGATTATCTAGTTTCGATATTCTATCGATTTTTTGTAGATAATTTAGCATATATGGGTATATGCGCGCGCACATTTTCAAGACCGGCTGGCGAGTTTGAAGTCGTAGTTACGCTTAAGGCTGGCGAATTTCGTTCCAAATACAGCAGTTTCTACCAAAACAAGCGTCTGTTGCGAACATCGGAGTTCGTTCGCATAATACGAATTGGATTATAATATTCAAACATCTTATGCGCGATTGGAGAAGAGGGAGGGGTCCAATTGAAATTTTCATAATAACTAAAATTATTTCTAGGACCTTAATTTACAACTTTTGTTTGAAAATTTTTTCAAATTGGCCCCTTTTTCCTCAGCTCCTCCAATTTTGAATAAGTATCAACGGAGTATTATGCAAAATTGGAGAAGAAGGAGAGGTCCAATTGAAAAAATTTTCAAACAAAAGTTGTAGCTTAAAGTTCTAAGAATAATTTTGGTCATTACAAAATTTTCGATTGGGCGCCTCCCTCCCGTTCAATTTTAAACACTAAGTATTCACATAGTAATCGTAGTATTGAACTTGGTAAAATTTTATTTAAGAACAACGATCTGGTTTCAAGTAAAATACCTAGTAAACCAAAAAAACTAGATAACTTGTTTGAAAATTTTTTCAATTTTGATTTCGCATATTACTGTTACACGTAAGTAGGTAAATGCAAAATAATAGAGGCTAGAGATGAGGTCCAATTGAAAAAACATTTCAAACAAAAGTTGTAGAATAATATTCTGGATTTAATTTTGGTTATTATAAAAATTTTGATTTGGCCCTTTCTTCCCATCCAATTTTGAATATAAAGTAAAAAAAAAAAAAAAAAAAAAAAAAAAAAAGTATTTTTTGACTAGAAAAAAATCAATATAGTTTCAACAACTATCGTTACAAAATCGTTGAAATATCGAAGTCGATAAATTTCATATAATGTGTCGATAATATAGTTTTAAATATCGTCACAAAATCGTTGAAAAATCGAATTCGAGAAATTTCATATAATCTGTCGATAATACAGTTTTAAATATCTTCACAAAATCTTTAAAAAATCGAATTCGATAAATTTAATATTCTTTTTCGATAATATAGTTTTAAATATCGTCACAAAATCGTTGAAAAATCGAATTCGAGAAATTTCATATAATCTGTCGATAATACAGTTTTAAATATCTTCACAAAATCTTTAAAAAATCGAATTCGATAAATTTAATATTCTTTTTCGATAATATAGTTTTAAATATCGTCACAAAATCGTTGAAAAATCGAATTCGAGAAATTTCATATAATCTGTCGATAATACAGTTTTAAATATCTTCACAAAATCTTTAAAAAATCGAATTCGAGAAATTTCAGATTATTTGTCGATAATATAGTTCTAAATATCGTCACAAAATCGTTGAAAAATCGAATTCGAGAAATTTCAGATTACGTGTCGATAATATAGTTTCAAATATCTGCACAAAATCGTTGAAAAATCGAATTCGAGAAATTTCAGATTACGTGTCGATAATATAGTTCTAAATATCGTCACAAAATCGTTGAAAAATCGAATTCGAGAAATTTCAGATTACGTGTCGATAATATAGTTTCAAATATCTGCACAAAATCGTTGAAAAATCGAATTCGAGAAATTTCAGATTACGTGTCGATAATATAGTTTCAAATATCTTCACAAAATCGTTAAAAAATCGAATTCGAGAAATTTCAGATTATTTGTCGATAATATAGTTTCAAATATCTGCACAAAATCGGTGGAAAATCGGATTCGATAAATTTAATATTCTTTGTCGATAGTATCGTTGACGAATATCGTCCGAAAATCGTAATACTATCGAATTCGATAGTTTTTAGATTTTTTGCCTATAAAATCGTACAGCTAAATCTGTATCATATCGTGAGAACATCTTTAGATTTTTAAACGATTTTTTATCGATACGTTTCAACTTTCGATATTATCGATCGAGTGTGCTGCTCGGGATTTAATTTTAAAATATATTATTTAATTTCCCTTTTTTTTTTCGCTTTCATAATTTTCTATGAAACTGATACGTTGTGATCTTCGATTTTTCTTTTCTCACGTCAATTTTTTCATCTTGTAAAAATTTCTACAAAAATAATGAGATCACCTGATTAAAAAAAAATGCTCTTCCTTGTAGAGATATTTTTATAGTAGGTAAGTATATTTTTTTCGAAGTCACATCATGTGCATTTAAGTCAACCGCGAATTCACTTGCATGCACATAAGTCCATCCTGAGGAAACGATTGCATAATAATATAAGTTTTAGAAAGCGGTCGACGCTTTAGCTTTCAACACATCAATCGCTATCTCGTTTGTTTTAATTGCAACGTTGGTATACAATGTATGACTTTTTTTTTCCTACATTAAAAGATACCTACGTATACGTTCCACATTGACCTTTGAATATCGAATTACATATTTAACCGAACGCCAACTGGAGAGCGGGTGAGGTAAAGAGAGTCGCAGAAATAAAAAAAGTTACGCCATAAATTTCTATCGCTTTATTCGAATCGCGTGCATATTCGAAGAATAGTGTTTTAGGGCAGAAATCGCTGTAAGTGTTATTTAAAATGCCGTTACTTAACGTAACTTTATTGTATAAGTTCGAAAAAAATAAAAAAAATTATAGTCTTCGTTTTAATCGGGCCCCGATAATAAATACGTAATCTTTTTGTACTTTTTTTTTTATACGTTATCGTATAATTATGTAAAACCTTAAATATTTCCCTTTCGATGTACTATGCAGAAGTATTAAGTACACACGATTTTTATCACGAATCACGTCCTATATACCTGGCTAACTATCGATTGTATATAGCAGCGCACTCGGAATAGGTGCAAATGAAAAATGCAACTTTGTATCTTATAGAAAAATATTTTATTTAAAAAAAGAATCGCTTACGTAAAAAAAAATTAAATACAAAATACACGATAAAAAAAAGTTATTCGAAATAGGTAACGAGTTTATAATTTAATACATGACACGAACGATGAGAAAATGAAATAGACGCGATGGCACCATAAATATTATAGCATAATGCTTGAGAAAATATACACACGTCGACTATTCCTTGCGAGTTGACTATCTGCAACCCAAACAACACATTAGGTAACCGGTTCAATAGTGTGCCGAGATCGAGCACGTGTTGAAAACCTACTTGTTACACTCCAATCACCAATCGTGAGAGTAGATCTGTTTACCAATGTAAGGTACAGCGTACGAGTATGGTTTAGCTACATGGACTGGATAAGGGACTCCTACGTGTTTGTACACAGGTACAGGCACAGGATGAGGGACAGCTACTGGATATGGTCTGTCGACTGGCACTGGGTATGGTTTTTCAACAGCCACCGGTACTGGTTTTGGTACTTCTACTGGGTAAGGTCTAGGGACCTCGACTGGGTAAGGAGCAGCGACCGGGTAAGGGACGTGTTTTTCCACTGGGACGGCTACAGGGTGAGGAACAGCGACAGGAACGTGTTTCGTAATGGTGGTATGGATGGCCGTTGGGTAGCTTGGGTAGCTTGGGTAGCTTGGGTAGCTAGCGTAGCTCGCGTAGCTGGGGTAAGAGTATGCGGAGGGATAGTGAGAATAGCCGTGGGAGTAGGAAGGATAGTGAGAGCCGATGGTGCTGCCGAGACCGTAGCCTCCCAAAGTGCCGTATTCTAGACCTCCTTCGTAACCGTAGCCTAATCCGAAGAGGCCACGTTTCTGGCCTTTTTTCTCCACTTTGCCTTCGATCACGTCCGATTTTTCGGTCAGTTTTTCGCAAACTACCGCCATGATGAGCGTGCTAGTCAATAGTACCTAAAACAGAAGAGAGAGAAAATTGGTAATTTGAGAAATAATTATCGATTAAAGTACATACACAATATATTTATGGTAATGCTGTAGAAGCTTGCATGGGTGATTCCCATTTTGAGAAGATGACACTATTTTTATTTATTTTTTTTTTGTGTACCTATTTGAATTTTGTGAAAGAACCAACTTTTTCTAATGATTTTTTATAAATTCAATTCGAGATAAATTTTTAATATTTTTTGATTTAAAAAAAAAATCCACATAAGAAATAATTGAAATTTTCAAAAAAAAATTTGAAACCATTTTTTTTTTATTTGGTGGCAGTGAAAAATAGTTTAAAATTTTATTTTTTGTTGAAAAACGAATTCAACAATTTTTTAAAATTTTGCTTCAAGAAAAATTTGTTTGAATTTTTCAAATATACTTACCAATTTTTTGAAAATTTTATCGATTTTTTTTTTTTTGGTTTGTGTAGAAAGAAATTTTTTGAAATTGCATATTTCCAAAATTTTATTGAAAAACAAATTTTTTATTATTTTGAAATTTTTTTTTGATGGTCATTTTAAAAAAAATTATTCTCAGGAGATTTTTACCAAGATTTTGAACCTATAGTAAATTTTTTCAAATTTTATTCAATTTTAATAGTTTTTTTTTTGTCAAGATTTTGTATAAGAAGAAATTTTTTAAAAATTGTACCTATTTAGTTGAAATTTTTAAAAAATTTCAACATTTTGTGGGGAAACTTTCACGTTTTTTATAGAATGTTATTGCTCTAAAAAAATTGTCAAAATTTTAAAATTTTGTTGAACACCAATTTTTATCAATTTTACTTACTGTTGAGTTTTTTCCAAAAGATTTAATTTCATAATTTGAAGAAATTTTTAAAATTTTGTTTACCTATTAATGTTTATTCAAAAATTTCCAAAATTTTATTGAAAAACAAATTTATTATTATTTTTTTTAAAAATGTTCAATTTTTTAGAAAATTTCTAAAGAGATTTTTTCCCAAGATTTTGTTAAAAATCGAATTTACAAATGTCAAAATTTTGTTTTACAAAAGAAACTAATGGTAAATTTTTTCAAATTTTATTCAATACCTACCAATTTGTGACATTTTTGATTTTTTTTTCTTGTCAAGATTTCGTTTTGGAAGAATTTTATAGAAATTGCGTTTGATTACAATTTTTCAAATAAATTCCAAAAAGATTTTTCTGAAAGCTTTTTGCGAATTTTTGTGGAAAACGCTTCTTTTTTATTGAAATATTGTTGCAGTGAAAATTTTAATCACTTTGTTTTTGTGGATTTAAAAAAATGTGCGAAAAAAAATTATACAACATTTTGTTTAAGTAAAAACGTTGAAAAATTTCCAACAATTTTTAAAAATTTTATTCTAAATATCTACTTGATACATTTTTGAAATTTTGTTGACCATTTTGTATAAAATTCAATTTTTTGGCAAATTTTTGAAATATTTTCATACCAATCTGCTTTATTCAAAATTTCACATAAAAATCTTTCTTTTAAAGAAAAAAATCGTTTAAGTAGAAATTTTAAACATTTTGTTGATCAAACAAATTTTGCAATTTTAAAAAAAATTGTAAGAAAATTGTTTTAAAATTTGGTTGATTTAAAAGGGAGGAGGATGTAAAAATATTACGTATTTTTCTTTTGAACTTTGTTAAGGCATTGGCGCAAACATTCAAAAATTTACAAAATATTTTTAAAATTGGGTTTTAAAAAAACAATTTGGTAACCTTTTTTAAAATGTTGATTACATTTTTTCAATTTTGAATAAAATACAATTTTTAGAACGAAAAACAAATTTTAAAATTCAATTAGGTGAAATTTTTCAAATTTTGTTAAATAAGACCAATTTTTTTTAAATCTTGTTGTCGGTTTTTTTTTAAATTTTTAGTTAAAGATACAATTTTTTAAGCTATTGTTGTGGTACAATTTTTTATTATTATTAGTATTTTTTTTTTTTTGGGGGGGGGGGGGGGTGTTTATAACTACAGGATTATTACACCCATCGGTGGAATTTTTAAATTTTATTGGTGAGGTTGAGTTTTTTTATTAAGTTTATGAATTTCTGAATTTCGGAAGGAATATCTGGTATAACTGGGGGGATTTCATTTATTAGTAGGGTTTGTCTCTCTTTTTTTAATTTGGGGCATTCGAACAGAATATGTTGGATAGATATAAGTTGAATAGTACAGAATGGGTATAGAGGTTTTGGAGTTTTTTGGTAAAGATAATTGTGAGTAATTTTTGTGTGGCCAATTCTTAGTCTGGTTATAATGATTTCATCTTGTCTATTTAATTGTGAGAGGTTTTTCCAAGGGTGCACTGTTTTTTTATGTTGGTATAATTTATTGTTTACTTGTTGGGACCATAAGTTTTGCCAGCTTGAGTAAATTTGTTGGGTTAACAAAGATTTGATGTCATCTGTACAATTTTTTATTAATTTGGTTAAAAAACGAATTTAAGTACAATTTTTCAAATTCATTTGAACTCCAATTTTTTAAAATTTTGTTGATGGGTTTTCATGATGATTTTGTGAAGGATTTTTTTTTTTAAATTGCGTTTAATTAGAAATTTTCAACATTTTGATGAAAACCAAATTAAACAGATTTACAGATTTAATAAATCTTTTTCTAAAAACAATTTTTTAAAAGATTTCAAAAAGATTCAAGTGTATTTTCTAAAATATCGTGTAAAAACAATTTTTGGAAATTTTATTACAATTTTTCAAAGTTTTGCTAAAAAACATTTTTTTTAAATTTTGTTGACCTCGATATCATTTTTTTTGTATTTTTTTATTTTTTGAAGAACAAACTTTTGAAATTTTCCAATAATTTTAAGAAATTTTTTTAAAATTTTGAGTGAAAAGAATTTATTTAAATTGTACTCTAAAAACAAAGATGAAATTTTTCAAATTTACATGAACACCAAATTGTTGATTTTTTAAAAAATTTATGAATTGATTTTTTTTGAAAATGTTGTTTAATTAATTATTTAAAAAAATTTTAAACATTTTGTTGAAAACCGAATTTGACATAAATTATGTATTCATTGTTCTGAAATGAAAAAAAAATCTTAAATTTTCAACAAAAAAAAAAAAAAAAAAAAAAAAAATTGCTCTAAAGTGCTGTTTCTACAACGTTGTGTAAAAATCATTATTTTAAAATTTTGTTAATGTAAAAATTTTCAAAAATTGCAACTCTAGGTATTGAAAAACAAATTTGTCAATTTTTCAAAATTTTTCTTAAAAAACCAACTTGGTAAAATTTTTAAAATTTTGTTGATAATTTTTTTTTTAAAATAATTATTATGATATAAATTATTATTATTTTTTTTTAATTTCTTCAAAGTAGACCATACAAACCTTTAACAAATTTTCAACACGATTCTAGTATAAACCTATTTGGTGACATTTTAAAAATTTTGTTGAAGATTTTTTTTTAAATTTTGAGCACATGAAAAATATATTTATATTTTTTTTAATTTTTGTCAGAGCACATTTTTTTATGTTTCCAGAATTTTGTTGAAAAACTAATTAAACAATTTTTTCAAATCTTAGCTCTTTTAAAAACAAATTATTTGCGTAAAATTTTTAAAATATCATCTATCGAATTACAATTATTAAAAATTTTATCGAAGATGATTTTGAAATTTTTTTAAAAAGAATTTTTGAAAATTTTCTCAAGAATAGGAATTTTGAACTAATTGGTTTTTGTACCTTGCTGACTTGCTCTTTGCGTAGGCAGGTATATATTTTCGTTGGAAAAAAAATTTCAACGTAGCGTGAAAGACGATGTACTTCTCTATGTAAAACGCTTGTAAATACACCCCCTCTCCACCTGCATCAAAATTCAAACACGAATTTTTTCTTTAACAAGTAATGATTTACTTTTACAGTAAATTTTAATGGCTTTTTTAATGGTATATCGCGTGTACTTTGTTAGCAGGTTGTTTCCATATAATAATGTAAGTTTAATCATTGCATTGCGTTAATAGTTTGCGTTCATGTTATAATTTCGCTAATGGTTGTGAAAAAATTTGTCGACCAATGTTTTCGATGTAAGTTACACGAGACCAGCGCTTGCCAAGTTACACTGCCAATGGCGATTTCCGCCCTGCGGACCATAATTGATCAATTCGTGTTAATTATTCATTCGATAAAGGTCGTATACTCGCTCGTCAACTGTTGCACGTCCCTAGGTATAGAGATATGGTACCTTGAGATGTGATGCTCGCTGATGGGAAAGTTTTCGTAGATTCTTTGACATCAAACGTGACAAATTCATTACGTCGTAGTGTTGGCGAATTACCCTCCCTACATGGTCCTACCCGGCCGACTAATTCCCATGAATTCAGAAGAAGCTTCTAATTATTATTCCGAACGTGTTACGATTTTTGTTTTTTTTTGGCTAATAAAGTCGTAGGTGTCGTGTTAACATCATCCAATAAATGATTAATATTCAATAGATGAGCCGTGGACTCGTGTGCATTTCAAAAATGACTTGTTTAACGCCTTTTTTCACACGCCTGTTTGGTTTATCGAGCTGTGTGCAAAAATATACCTAGTTAAGTAGTTGAAAAGGAAGCAATTTAGATGAATTGCGGATGTTTTTTTCGATAATCGTGCCAAAGTATTTGATAGTGGAATTTTTCTGTTGATTTAGTGCCTGAAAAGTTGGCGAGTAGGCAGTTTTATTGACGTGGCAGGGTGTAATAACCGAATAAGTAAAAGTACACGCGTCCGTCGGTGTGTTGTCGATTGGGAGGGGGAAGAGGAAAGGTGTGATGTGTTTTATCTTGTATCTTCTATTTTATTATTATTATTATTTTCCTACGATTTTTTTTTTCAATTTTTTGTTTAGTACAATCGCAAATGGAAGTTCCCTGCAAACCGATTTTATGATTGATTCGTAATTTGAACGTATTTTTAAAAAATGAGCTGGGGTGACTTTTTCAAATGCCTCTTTTTCAAAAAGGTCCATCACCTTCCTTAAACCCCCTATCTATTTTTCTAAGGCTCCGATCGAAAAAAAATTCGAACAAAACTTGTAGATTGAGATCTTCGGAATTATTTTGTTTATTACAAAAATTTTGATTGCACCACTCCCTCCCCTCCAATTTCGCATATTAGGTATGAAAATCATCTGTTGGTTTTCACGCATATTATGTTGAATTTGAGTGGATGGATGGGTCAAATTTAAATTTTGATCATAACCAAAATTATTTCAAAGATCTCAATTAATAACTTTTGTTTGAAATTTTTTTCGATTGGAGCCTCAGGAAAGAATATAAAGGGCCTCCAAGAAAAGAAGCCTTGATAAAATTGCATTTCCCTTCATTTTTATCAATTTGTTTGGTCAAATTACAACTGAGTTATCTGCAAGCTGTACAAGTGTACAATTCAAGTTCAAGAGAAATTATGCAAAATTGGAGGAGAGGGAAGGGTCCAATCAAAATTTTCATAATAACCAAAATCACTCCACGAATTCTAATCTACAAATTTTGTTTGATTTTTTTTTTAAATTGGGGCTTTAGGAACTTATAAAAGGGCATTCCATGAAAAGGGATAATCCCTTGAAAAGAGAGAGCCTTTAAAAATGGCATTTTCAGTCATACATATAGAATTTTCTAGTCAAATTAAAATCGAATCGACTCTCTGCAGAACCTATTTTTTCTCTCTTGGCTGTACAATTCAAGTTCAGTGTTCAAGGGTGATTTTCAATTTTCATACGTATTATGCATGATTGGAGGAGAGGGAGGAGTTCAATCGAAATTTTTGTAATAACCAAAATTATTTCTTAGATATTAATTTATAACTTTTATTCGAAATCTTTTTCAATTGGAGCCTTAGGTACAGAGCTTTGGAGATTTTTATTTTCAGTAATTTTTGAAAAATTAGATTGTTTTCCAAATTGCATTTTATCAATGAAAAAAGCTCCAAAAATGTTCAAAAAAATTTCGTGGTAAAAAGTCTTAATTTCTTGGAGAATTTTTCTTCAGGAAACAATAATTCTGTTTTTTTTTGTCCTAATTTAAAAAAAAAAGATTTCAATTTTTGAGGGGAAAAAGTAACTATAGGTGTCTTCAAGAAAAAATTTATTTTCCCAAAAATTTAATGAACAATTTTTCAAGTCTTTAATCATGTTTAATAAATTTTTCTCAATTTTTAGATTCTGCATTCTTGGCTCAAAATAATTTATTCAGTTTTTGCTCTCGGATTTCAGTTCATTCTGGGGTGTGGGAGAGAAATTTAAAAAGAGAAATTGGGCTACTTTTTTGATTGTCTTTTTTTTATACCTACCTATGTAAAATTTTCCTAGTGGTAGTCGTTGCCCACTGCTCAGTCGTAAAATAATAATTATTTATGTGCATGACCTTATTCCAGCTCCCAACGTCCATTTTTCATACGTACTTTATAAAACACGTGCTTCTCTTTTCAAAAACCATGTACATTTCATGTTCTTTTCACTTAAACGAAGGTAAATTAGCAGACACTTGGCCAATCTGATAAGGAAATTTCTTATCGATTGATCAGTACGATCTAAGAGACCGTGACATATATTTTTCCGCAATATTACCTGTTTTGTGTAATCATCTGTGTTCGTAATAGGTGTTGAAACAAATGGTAAAAGCCTTTGATTCTAATAAGTAGATATGGAATGTTTTGAAGTCGGATGAGAAAAATTTTTCAACATTTTTTTTAGTAAATTTTTAGATCCATGGAGAAATTTAGACTGATCACTGGATATAAAAATTTTAATAAAAACAATTGAAAAGAAAATTAACGAAGAGCTACTCTCAGGTCAAAAAAATTAGGAATAATTTTTGAAAATTCGGGATTTTTTTTTAAATCAAAAAATTTTAAAATTGACGAGTTTGAAAATTTTTCGAATTATTTTTGAAAAATTGAAAATTAGGATTGGAAATGGAATATTTATGGAAAATTTTTCAATCAAAGGGCGAACAAATTTTTCTCATTTTTTTCTTGGTAAATTTTAAGAAAAAATGCTGATCATTGAGAATAAAAATTTTATTAGAAATAATTTTTTTTAAATTACGAAGAGCACTTTTTGGATGAAAAAGGGTCAAGATTTTATCAGAAATTTTGAAAAAAAAATTTCTTTCGGTGAAATTCAAAATTTACGTTTTTGAAAAATCCTTAAATTAATTATTTTGAAAAATTGAAAAATCAGGATGGAAAAAATTTCATTCAAGTTAGAAATTGTAGAAATTAAATTTACTAATTTTTCACTTTTTTGCTCTCAAAAATTGGCAAAATTGTTGATAAAGTTATTTGGAAAATCGAAGTGGTAAAATTTTTGAAACAATGAAGCATATTGAATAATCAAAAAAAAAAATTAAAGCTACCCTAGATTTTTATTATTTCGAAACTTTTAAATAAATAAAAATATACTTTGAATTCCAACGATAAAATACTTTTAAAAAATTCTTTCATTTACGTGAAAACATCTAAAAATGTAAAGTTGGAAAACTTGAAAGGTGGTACTACGAAGTTACAAAATCCACATAACAATTGTTGCAGAATCTAGGAAATATTCAGGCCACCGAAGGTATATTTTATCGCAAGATGACATCTACTGTTTTTAAGCCTATTATGACGAAACCCTGGTAGTAAATTTGTCAACACCGGGGTACCCTGTTGATCTCAACCTGACCTGTGGGGTGTATAAGTAAATTCTCTCGTAATTTACATAAAACGCATTTCTGTCTACGAATATTTCCTAGGCGTGTAATTTTCGTCAAATATTTTCCCAGAGACGAGCCAACGATAGCATTTCCATCTAGCGTGCTCCGAAACCCATTATAAGGTGTATTTTCTTAACATAACGATAATGGCGTTACTGTGTAAAATAACATGTTGAAACAGAAACACACATCGAGGCGACGCGACGCGACGGGCGTGTGCGTGCATATTATAACTGCATTCTCTTCGCCAAATTAGAATTTCTCTGTCACGGTCAAAGCGTTACGTAATTAAAAACTTACGCAATTTTATAGAGTAAATCGCAATTTTACACTAAAATCTGGTCAGAAGGTGGCGTTATAGCGTGCTACGGAATCGAGTGTACTTTCTAATCAAAAAATGGAAATGGAAAGTGCTCGATGGCTGGTGCATTACTGGTATTGAATTTTAATCAATTTTAGCACCAGCTTTCGGTTATTGTAAGAGTGTGATCTGGAAAACGGTTCAGGTGTGATGGAATTTTTAATTCATGAGTGTACGATCGATATTGATGTATGATGCTAATGTGATTTAGTTTCGTGCCAAATATGAATGATTCGAGTGATGGTCAATTTTCGCGAAGACTCTGGGATTGGTGAAGAAGATTTTTTGAAAATTTGAGGAGAAATATTTTCAAAAATTTCTCAAGTGTATAAAATAAGTGGAACTTTTTTATTTTTGATGAAATATTCATTTGAAATTTTTTTAATCTGAGCACTTTTGCATAATGGGGTTAATTTTTTGAAAAAATTAATTAAACCAAAATATCACTTGAATTCATTAATCGTAAGTACCAATTAAAAATGAAAATAGAAAAAAGTGTAAACCAATTAAAAGTTAAATTATTCTCCTTTCGGTTTAAACACTTTTAAACCAAATAATTTTTTAAAAAACTTCAAAACCAATTTCGCTCATTTAGAAAAATTTTCAAAAAACACTCGATCAAAAATAAACGAAAAAAATCTCAAAAAATTATTCCAAAAAAATCACCGCAATAAAACAAAATTAAAAACCGAATCAAAAAACACCGGTAATCGTAAAAGTTGTTTGAAAAAAATGAATAAAAATATTGAAAAATAAAACACATTTACTCACCACAGACTTCATTTTGTTGTCGTTTCGCCGATCACTCAAAACTGAACAATATTTTTTAATAAATCTAAGTATTCTATATATAGGCTACCACCCCGCCAATCAAGTCGTACGTCGAGTCTGAAAAAAAAAAACTGGAACTGTCTACTATGGTACTTGCAAATGACACAGCTGTTGCTAAACTTTCTTCATGAGTGACCAATGGTATTGACTCTCCTACTATTTTTATCAACCACGATAATCTATATTATTCGTACGCGTGAAATTTTTTCCCTCTTTAGAGGATTATTACAGTTGATAAAATTATGTACAAGGTGGTTTGGATTATTTTTTATAAGCAAGTTTGTCGTCGTCGTTGTGATGTATACGGTTTATTTATGAGATGTTGCCTCTTTTGTGCAATTACGTACGGTTTTTTCGATCTGCGAATTGCATGCGTGTAGATTTTAAGAGATAATGAGGATATTGTACGAATTATTTTTTAATGTTTTTCATTTTTTTCTGTTTTTTAGCGGTGTTAATGTGATCAATTATTACGTACCCTATTATTTTTTTAAATACCCCAACACCGAAAATGATTCAAATTTGAAAAAAAAATAGATGAATCACCCTGAAAAAATTATAAAGGGTTTGTTTTCAATGAAAAACATTCAAAATTTTATTCAATTTTTTTTTTTTTTTTTAATTTAAAAGGAAAAATTTGGTTTAAACAAATTATAGGCTCATCTCTGTTAGAATAATATTGAAATTTTTTTGAAAAAGTTACATTGAAAAAATTGTAAAATAGAAAATAATGTCTGAAAAAATTTGTTTTGTCTTTAAAATTCATTTTACAAAAATTATTTATTAAAAAAAAATTGCTTCAAAATTAAAAAAAAATGAGTTAACGTAAAATTTGAGAAAATTCTTTAATTACCTAACATATTTTTAAAAAAATTTAAAATTGAAAAAATCGAATCGTCTTCAAGAACAAAATAGGTTTTGAATTTGAATGTTTAACAAAAATATTGTGTTGAAAAGGAAATTTTGAGATTATAAAATTCAGGAAATTGTTTATAAAAATTTGGTTTTTTCAATTAAATTTAGCAAAAATGGTGTTTAAATTTCAATTCATCACAACGAGTTATTTTTTCAATGCGTTGCTACGAAATTAAAAAAAAAAAAATTGGGTAAATTTTTGCAAAATTCAAGTTTAAGACAAAATTTTAAAAAAATAATAAGAATAAAAATACAAAGGATTTGAGAAAATCTGTTTTGTTAATGGAATCAAATACGCGTGAATAAAATTATAAAATTTTATATTACCTACGACAAAAATCTGTTATTCGACAAAATTTGAAACATGGATTTTTTTAAAAACATTTTTAAGATGAAAATATTGTTTTATTTGAAGAATGAAGTTTGATTGATATAAAGTTGGTAGGTGATAAATTGAGACAAAATTTTAAAAAATCTCTTTGCATAGAATTTAGAAAAAAACGAAATTGAAAATTATGAAAAATTTTCTGGAAAATGTAAATGATTTTTTTTAAATATTCTGATAGAATTTAAAAAACAATTAGTAGTGAGAAAACTATTTTGTAATTTATGTACTTAATTAAGTATAGAAGTCATAATTGAAAAAAAAGATTTAGAACAAAATTTTGAAACAAAAAAATACAGTAATGAGAAAATTGTCTATAATTTAGAAAAAGTCTAAAAAATCCTTTATGAACCAAATTTTAAATAAATTGTTTCATTTTTAAAAAAATTTTAAAAAAAACTTGAAAAAATTGTCTTTGAAAATTCATGTTATTGGAATATTTTTTCAAATGAGGTTCAAACCGAAATCGGGAAAAATTGTTTTTAAAAATAATAAAAGCAATAAGAAAATTGTTACTTAGACAAAATTTAAAAAAAAAATTGAACAAAATTTTGAAAAAATCTAAAGTAAAGAATATTACCTATCCTTGAATTATTTTTCGAATGAAATTGAAAACAAAAAATGGGTTAAAACTTAAAAAAAAGATTTTGAACAAAATTTTTAAAAAGACAAAAATTTAAAAAAAAAATGTTTTTTTTTTAAATTTCTTTCATACATGCAATTTTTAAAAATTTCAAGTTTGAAAAAAAATAAAAAATTGTTATTTAACAAAATAAAAAAAAAATGGAGTTTGAATCAAATTTTTATGAAATAAAATTTTTAACTGGGTGATTGAAAAAAATAGAACAAAATTTTAAACAAAAAAATAAAAGTAGGTACCTGAGAAAATTGTCTAGAAATTTGGAAAAAAAAATTGAAAAGTCTTTTAAAACTGAATTTTTAAAAAATTGAAAACTTTGAAAAATAATTGTCCTTAAAAATTCATGTTGGAATAAAAAAAAATTAAAATCAGATTCAAACCGAAATTGGAAAGAAAATATTTTGAACAGAAATTAAAAAAAATAATAACTACAATGATGGAATTGTTGATAAATTTAGACAAAATTTAAAAAATAATTTTGAACAGAATTTTGAAAAAATTCGAAACTAAAGAATATTATCCTTGAAAATTGATATTCGAATGAAATTGAAAACAAAAATGGGTTTAAACTAAAGCTGAAAAAAAAATATTTTCAACAAAATTTTTAAAAAAGACAAAAAAAATTTTTTTAAATTTGTTTCATACAATTTTAAAAAATTTCAAATCTTAAAAAAAAATGAGAAATTGTTATTTGACAAAATTAAAGAAAAATGGAGTTTGAATAAAATTTTTATGAAAGAAATTCAAACCAAAATTTTAAAAAATGATTTTGAACAAATTTTCGAAAAAAAATGCGAAATAGTGAGAAAATTGTCAATAAATTTTAACAAATTTTTTTACACGCTTTTTTGAACTGGATTTTGGAAAAAAACTCGTTTCATTTTAAGCAGAATTATTTTGAAAAAAAAGTTTCAATTATTAAAACAGAATTTTAAAAAACATTAAAAACTTGAAAAAATTGTCCTTAAAAAAGTATGTTGGAATGAAATTTTTACAAAATTAAAAAAGAAAAAGATTTTGTACAAAATTTTGAAAAAATAAAAAGATTTTGTACAAAATTTTGAAAAAATAAAAAAATAAAGAAAAATTGTTCTTTTTAAAGAGTTGTTTCGTGCATGTTCAATTTCATGTTTGAAAAAAAATGAAAAATTGTTATTCGACAAAATTTCAAAAATGGGTTTGAATGAATTTTTTAATAAATCAAGTTTAAACCAAAATTGAAAAAAATTAATAATTTTGAAAAATACAAAAATCAAGAAAACTGCTCTTAAAAATTTGTTGAAATTCTGTCCGTATGAAAATTTGAAAAATTGATTTCGAATGAAATAAAAAATTTACCAAAATGGATAAAAGTGATTTAGAACATAATTTTGAAAAAAGTACTCTAAAATTAGGGAAATCGTTCTTAAAAATTTATTGTTGGACAAAATTTGATGAAATAGTGTCTGAAAGAAATTTTTAAAGATGGAGATCTAAATGAAAAAAAAAAATGATTTTGTACAGAATTTTGAAATTCTGAAGAATATTCAAAATGTTGAGAAAATAGTCTTTAAAAATTTATTTTACCTAAAGAGTATAAAATTTTTAACAATTTATATTTTTATAAAATATGAAAAAAAAAATACTAAATGAAATTACCTAATGATAAAATTGAATTTTAACCAAAATTTGAAAAAACTGAAGTTTGAACAATTTTTTGATCCGTCAATTCGAAAGCATAGAAAAGTACAAAATTTTACTTGAGACCATCTCAGATAATGGAATGTTAGAAGACAAATTATTGCACTCTTGCGTTACCCATTTCAAAATTCCGATAAAAATACCAGGGCATTCTTATACGAGTAGATTATTGGTGCCAATGTCATTTCTACCTCTGCAACCGAATTTCATTTCTCCAGTGTCAAAATGTCCCATATTGACACGTCCAAAGGATACTTAACCTTCGCCACACTTCACCTTGATATACGACTTGAAAAAAGCCAATTTACCAGGGATCGGTGACTTGAAAATTTCCAACAAAGCCACTCCTTACCTTTATGGTCGGCTATCTCCTTAATCGATAAAAACACTTGGAATTATTGACATTTATTTTTTTTACGTAATTCAAATCGATGAATAGGTCGCTTGGTCGGCATATTAAAATTTATTCGTATCAGTTGCAAGTATAGCTTGGTACTTAAATAACGACTTTCTTGTACAATTACCAACTGGTTTATTTGTTTACGATAGTATAATTTTTCTCGAGCCAATTGTATTAATATATGTAGGTTATATTTATTCAGCTTTTGTATCGTCTGCAAACTGTGCCAGTTTTTATCTATATTCAGACATGTTATATAAATAATAAATATACGTATTAGAGTCTCGTATTGCCACATGATTATTTTGATAATTAAAAGAAGAAAAAAAAATGATCGGGGCGAATCGTGTGTTTTCAAAAATATTGCAAATTATTATTCGGATACCTTTGGGCGGCGGGTTCGACGATTCGTTAAGGATAGTTTTTTTTTTTTTTCTAACCTCGACCTTTATCGACGAAAACTTCACGTTGTTGAATTGTAATTTTCAACTCGTTATGCAGATTAACCAACTCCTACAATAGTTCGTTGTTTCATTCATGACCGCAGGTCTGCTCTGGAGAACCTGTTTCGATAACGGCGCCTTCGATATTTCGATATTGATAATTAGTACGGCGGCGTCTAAATTTTTTGCAAAGTCCATTCCAGTGCTTACTTCGAATTCGTCTCAGGGGATATTTTCGTGAGAAAAAAATATATGGGGTAAATTGTAATAGATACGAGATATTGAAAAGAAAAAATAAATAATATATCACATGTCATTATTCAACAAATGTACCAAATACTTGAAATAAAATGATATTAGCTTGTGAAAAATGACGTAAACGTATTATTAATATTAAAACATCATATTTATTACAAACGAGATGATATAATCGCGTCCATCTGGTTTTTAAGCATTATTACAAAGATTTATGAAAGCGAAATATCATTTTTCAAGAATGTGGAAGCTCGCAAACGTTCCTATCAATTATATCGTGAAAAAATCATCTCTCGATGTTACTTCTAATCAATACAATCGAACAAAAAAAAACTCCCGCGAAAAATTATAAAACTATGTATTGTCCTGACTTTTGAAAATTCTTTAATTATCTTGAATCAATTAAACCTAACACATTCGATGATTAATTGATGGTTGGCGAACTGGTGCAATCAGAATGCGAACATTCCTTACCTCATTTTATTCTATAATCGGTATTAATGAATGAAACCAGTTCGGATGCGAATGTTTATAGTTTATCTGACGTATTAAAATCGCATAAACTCTGTTTTACTTTCATGTTGTAAGAATTTATTTTATTAATAATAGCCTTTTGTTGACCGTAAATCGAAAAATTATGCAACTCTCGTTACCCTTTTTCTATGCGTCTTCGAGGTCATCTCAGCGTCGCGTCGTTTTAGGTTCGAAAATTTTTCACCTTTTTATCGAAATTAAATTACGTAGGTGTAATTGGATGGGATGGGTTTTGGGTAATTTTTGATTAGGTTCGAATAGGTACACAATTTTATTAGTGTATGATCGTTGTAATCATCAAATACATATCACATATTTTTCGTCAAATTGAACTTATCGTAGATCTAAATGATATTTACCTACTTGTTATTTATCGTTTCAGTTCCTAAAAGAGGTGAATGGTAACCGGTGGCGTGGATTTCACAAGACGACGAATTCATGATCATTTTAGAAATATGAAAATAAGGTAAGAATCTTGAAAAAGTTTCGGAATATATCTATTTTTTAAATTATTGCAAAAGATTTGTCTACGTGAAGTCTACATTATTTATAACAGTTTGGTATCCCTTAAAATAAATTAGGTTCTTTATTTTTTAATTTTTTTAAATTAAAAAACACACATTTTGTTTTTCTCATTTATTTTAAAACAGTTCTTAAAAAATTTTGAGAGACAAATTTTTACCTAAGGTATTACTTTTCAGATTTTTTGGCAAATATTTAAATGAAAGAATTGAAGCTTTTTTCGCTATTTTGAACTTTCTTTTGCAATTTTCAAAAATTGAATTTGAGAACTTTTTTTAAAATTTTAATCTACGAGTAAAATGTATTTTTCCTAAGTAAAGTGTGTTGAGGAACAAAATTTTCAAATTGTTCTGTTTATAAACGAATTTTCCACATTTAAAAAAAAATATCAGTTTTAATTTTTTCTCAGAAATTTTTTAAAATTGGCAAAGAATAAGAAATTTTTCAAATTTTGTTATACCTGAACATTGTTTTAAAGTTTGGCTGAAAACAATTCTTTTTTTTTCAATTTTTGGAAAACAGGATTTTTAACTTTTCAAGATAATTACCTAGGTATACTTTTGACTTGAAACATATTTTATGCGGGAAATTACTCTTAAATTTTGTTTACAATTTTTTTTAAATTTTTTGAAGTTTTTAAATTTAAGAAAATAACAAAGGATCATTTTTTGGAAAAAAAGAAGTCATACACAAATTTTAGGGGACCTAAATAAAATATTGTATGATTTTTTTTCATTCTTAAAATGATTGTTTCGGAAAATAGACGTCCCTCTATTGCGTGTTTTTTTTTTTTTTTTGTTGTTGTTTTGGGCAAAACATTTGAAATAATTATTATAGAATTTTGTAATTTATTTTGTGATAATTTTAAAATACGTATTATTATACGTAATGCTTCCAGAAAAAAATGAAAATAAAAACACCAAAAATTTAAAAAAGTCGCTTACACAAAATTTAATTAAATACGTTTTGAATATACATAGGTAATTCCAAAAATTAGTTTTGAGAAAAATTTTAAAACTATATTTATATGAATATGGAGTTCGAACATTTTTCATGGCAGATGAGATTCCTTGGGGAAAAAAGAAAAAAAACCGATAACATTTTTGAAATTTTTATTTATTTTTTTTAGATTTTTGAAGAAAATGTTTAAAATTTATTTTGATTTTTTTTTGAATATTGCTTTCAGAATTTTTTTTAATTTTAAAAATTTGATTTGATAAAATGTTTTAAAATTTTTTTTGAATACCTACAAGTTTTCCAGAAAAAAAATTAACAAAAACATTTTCAGAATTTTTTTAGAACCCTCCCAAAAACCATTTAAAAGTAATTTTCAAATTTTTTTCCAGTCATTATGAAAAAATACATAAAATATTGTGAAAATTTCTCATGCTCCAAGCAATTAAGTTTTAAAAAATTGACAAAATTTTTAATTTTCGTGTTTTTTTTTTACTTGTGAAGAAATTGATTTTGAAATTTTACTCGTATAAAATTTAAAAAAATTGCGTTCAGAAATTTTTTTAAAAATTCCACAAATTTGATAGAAGTACTTTTTAATAAAATTTAGAAAATCGTTTTCAAATGTAAGTATTTAAAAAAAAATCCTTTTGAAAAAAATTCAAAAAATTTGTTTTGATGAAATTCTTGTCAAAAAAATTTTCATTTCTTTTGCTTGTGAAGAAAATTTTATAAATTTATTTTGAAATATTTTTTATAATATTTTAAAACAATATGGTATTTACCGGCTGTCGAAGTATTCTGAATTTTGTCAAAATTTCATAAAAATAGTTTGTCCAGTATTGTGCAAAATTTCAACTAGAGTTTTTCTTGTCATTTGAAAATTTGTCATAGTAATATAGGTATTTGAATTTTTATTTTTTGAGAAGGAATGACAGCTTCTCAATTTTTAGATTTTATAGGGGAGTAGTTTTCAGAAAATTTTGAGAAAAGCTGTGAAAAAAGGTAGTAATTTTTTAAATTTTTTTTAAAAAGTGCCTAAGTTCTAACAAAAATTTCAATGTGAAGTTTAAAAAATTTGTCAAACGAAATTCTAAAAAAAAAGTGAACAATTAATAGGTAAATGAACATTTTTACAAAAATGTTTTTTTTATTCAATTCTCAGGTTAAATTTAAGTGAAAACGACAATTTTTTTCAAGTTTGAGCTAAATGATCTCTGAGAGGTCTAAATCAGGGTAGCGAGTTTCACCTACAGAATCCGAATCCGTGATTAGTTTTTTTATTCAATAATTTTATGTGACTACTGGAAAATACGAATACATCGGTTTTTCAAAGTTATAAATCCTCACCTCACAATTTCAAAAAATTCTCAGTAGTAAGTATAGAATAGTTTGGAAAACGAAAAAAAATTATCATCTTCTCAGCTTCAAAACTAAGCCCCCCAGGGCGATTTAAATTTTCAAAGTCATTTTTAAGGTTATTTTAAGAGTTGGAAAAATCTGAAAAAATTTCTCAACGCTGCCCTTTAAGTGCGTCACTCCTCAGATTTGGTAAAAATTGATAAAAAAAAAATCACAGAGATGAAATTTTCAAGCTTAAATAGATGACGTATTTTGAGGCTCAGTCTCATATTTTATTAATACATATCGGAAACGTGAAAATTTTTTGAAATTCTGCTCGGGTCCATTTAATCCCCTCGCACCAGAGCCTTAATTATAGTAAATCTTTGAAATTTGAAAAAATGAAAAATTATTAAAATTTGAAATGATTTCAAATTCATTAAAAATTAGAATTTAGGTCATTTTTAAATGTTAATATATTTTGAATTGAATCAATTTTTTCAAAGTTCAAAAATTTTGCAAAATTCAAAATTTTGCAAAATTTCAAAATTGAGTAATTTTTAAACTGAAATAAATTTTTAAAATTTAGATCCTTTTTTAAAGTTTGATTAATTTTTCCTACTTGAAAAATTTAGGATTTTTTTTAAATTGAGTAAATCTTTGAAATAATAATATTATGAAATATTTTTTGTTATGAAAAAGTCCTGTTGAAATTCTTGCAAAAGTTCTACTTTTTCGTTGTTGGACACTACGACTTTGAAAAATATATACTTAAGCTATAGATATATTTTTTTGAAAATTGTATGTTCTAATTTTTGTAACCTCGCAATGTTTTGTTCAAAAACTTCATTTTTTTTCAAATTTTCATAAAAAATATATTTCCCAAAAACGATTTTCAGAAATTCAGGTTGAAAACAATTTTATTCAATTTTTTTTAATATTACTTATTTTTTTTATTATTTGAAACAACGTTTTAAAAATTATTTTTTGAAAATTAGGTTGCCAATTTTTCTAAAAAAACGAAGATTCCAAATATTTTGAAAAACAAAAGGGAGGGTTATTTTTTAAGTATTACATTTTTAATCATTTTACTCAAAAATAATTTTCCAAACATTTTTGACGAAAAAAACCCTGAAAAATTGATTTTTACATTTTTTAAAATTTTCAAATTGAAATTTGAAATCAATTAAATTTTTGATTTTTTAAAAATATTTATATATTTTTCTAAATTGTGCTCTCCTAATCAGAATGAACCCGGTCGCCCTGCCACTAAAAAAAATTTCGTTAGAATTCGAAAAATAATTGCCTTCCATAAAAATATTCTTTCATCCCACAATACAAAAAATTTCCCCACCTCGCATGAAATTTTCATTACGAAGACCGACCAACTCGAAGCACCTTATACCATACGAATAAATAATACAAATTTTGTTACGATAATCAAAGAAACGACCGCGAAGACGTGCTAGCCGAGTAATTAACAAACTAGAAAAAATGACTAATTTGCCCATTACACAAAAGACGATGCAGAAGAGAAAAATAAAACACATCTGCATTACGCAACCCATCTCGTACGCCCAATAACAGTAAGTAACATCACCATCAGTACGTTTGTAAAGAACGAATCCTTACCGGAAGATGGGGTCGCCGGTAATTGAGATTCAAACGTATTCATACCGTAAGAAGAACTCGTACTCGGTATGTCACGTAACCTAGTCTTCGCAAATAGATCTTGTATGACTCTCTGGCCTGACCAGCGAACGTCTGCGTCATGCTAGTCCGCAACACTGCACCTGATTCAACCGGTTTATAAACAGAACGATGTGTGCTGAAATAGGTGTGTTTTTTTTTCACTGCCGCGAGCTTTATGAAGCCGGAGGCTGTAGGGAATGACCTTGAAGTTGGGTATATTTTCGTGTACCTACCAAAATGATATATTATAGGATTGTAGATATATGAAAAAAATGAGTTTTTGCATTTTTGGTATCCAAATAATGTTTAGAGAAAAAAAATGACCAAGTTTGACGATTCGATTTCACGATTATTTGTCCTACATACGTAGCTACGTATACCTACGTTCATGTACCTGAATTATTACATAATGGTAATAAAACATACGTAGTGTTTATTAAAACCAACGTACGTACATAGTTCCATAAATCCGCTGGACGATGGATCATTTTCGGAATTCTTACATTTGATCGATCGTTATCCGAAAATTTGCTATCGAAATGTCTACCTTGGGTTTTTAAAGAGAGGCGAGTATACGATGGAGCCAGAGCAATTGCGCTCGTTCTATTTTATCGTCGATATTATTATTTCGTTACTATTTGAAGAAAATAACAACCCGATCAAAGATCATTTCGTCACAGTACCAGCGCAATTAGCCGACTGTGATTCATTCATAAAAATCACGATCGATCTTATATTCTGGTTCTTCTGGTTTGAATTTAGCAACGAATTCCTTTCAGCCATTTTCCTAACACCTTTAACAAGAAATAGTATTTCGATACGATTTTGTAAGCCAAGGTTTAAATTATTCACATTTTCGTCTTCGTTGTACGAGCTTTTGTATTCGAGTAAACATTCGATAAAGTTTCCTACCACAAAGCCTAGAGAAGCCGAATCGATTAAAATCAAAATTACTTACAATCGATAACAGAACTTTCACTAAACGATAACGATGTGTTTGGTATCCGTTCGAAAGAACTCCTCTTTCGTATACCTACGTGATTTAATTAATTAATTACCGAATTCGTCAACGTATATACTCGAATGAATTAGAATGTACGTGGTTGTGACGATGGAAACTGGTTCCCAGGTGTTATAGCCGGTAGTTATCGCATCTTTTTTCTCATTTCATACGGTTCAATGGTCAACTCGATATTATGGTAACTAGATAAATAACTGAATAGCTAATTTGATCATTGACATTGGCCCCTAACGAATGGATTCCAGCGCAGCGTATAAAAACCTGCAGTTGTGAGGAACTTGACCGTTTGGTCGGATAATTGATAACTCGATTCAATAATTAATACGTCGATATCAATCGTTGGTCAGTTTTTGAGGAACTGATTCGAATGATAAGGGTGTTGTCAAGTTTACATTCCCTCGGTGACCTTTATGAACACCTTGTGGGAGTTTTGCTCGAGATGAAAATCAATTAATAATTATAGTAAATCAGAAGGCTATTGGTTCTAAAAGGGGAATTTTTATGATGGATCACCAATCGTAATTGGTGCATTTTGTCCGATAAATTGACTCAGTTCGCCATTAATAGATGGATCTGAGAGTTAATTTGTTGAGAAAATCGTCACGTAGGTGATTACGAGTGATCGAAATAAATTGGGCAATGAGGTTTCTTGGTGTTTAAAAATGTTCATTCGTAAGTCTGAAGATTTGGCATAGATAAGTTATCAATTTTTTTTCACTTTTATTCTGTAAAGCGAAAAAAATTTATTAAGTATTTTGGTTCATAATTTTTGAAAGAACATTACGTACCTATACTGAAAAAAAAGTTTTGATTGAAAAAAATGAAATTTTAAATAAAATTTGGACAAACTTGAAAACTTACAAATTTTAGAAGTTCCAAGATTTGGAAAAAATTTACTATCCACTGAAAAAAATTGAAATAAAACTAAAAATTGGAAATTATTGTAAACATTATGAAAATTTCTTTGATGAAATTAGAACTTTGAAAAGGTTAATAAGTAAAATAAAAATGAAAAGAAATTGTAGAAAAAGAAAGTGTTGAAAAAAATTTAAAATTGAAAAAATTGATTCATTCAAAAATGACTGAAAATTGAAAAAAAAATGATAACTGAAACAGGTACCTCAATTAAAAAATAAAATCACGTATGTATTAGAAAAAAAATTAAATGAAAAAATGAAAATTTAAATTAAATTAATGGATGACAAATTTGAAAATTTAAAGAATTGTAAATTCAAGAAATCAAAAACTCAAAAAGTTGAAAAAATTCACACGAAAGATAACTAAAGTTTGGACACGTTTGAAAGAAGCATATAAAAAAAAAAAAAAAAAAAAAGATTAAAACAGAAAAATGTAGAACTTAAAAATTTTGAACAAAATTTTTTGAAAAAAATAATGAATCAGGAAAAAATTTTAAAATAAAAAAAGGAAACACTAAATTAAATGAAAATGAATTAAAAATTGGACGAGTTTTAAAACTTTCAAAAATTTACTAATTATACTTACTGAAAAAAATTTAAATGAAACTAAAAATTGGAAAATTATTGCAAACATTATGAAAATTTCAAATGATGAAATTAGAAATTGAAAAAAGGTAATAAGAAAAAGAAATTGAAAAGAAATGGAGAAAAAGAAAGTGTTCAAAAAAAACAAGCTGAAATTGAAAAAATTGATTCATTCAAAAATGACTAAAAATTGAAGAAAAATTAAAACTGAAACAGGTAAATCTTTTAAAAAATCAAGAATCAGGAATTTAAAAAAAATTTAAATTTAAATAAAATTTAAATTAACTAAGATTTGGACCAAAAACTGAATCAACTTAAAATCAACTAAAAATTGAACAAATTTTGAAATTTGTAAATTTAAAAAATTCCAAAATTTGGGAAAAATTGCTATTTATAATGAAAAAAAAAATGAAACTAAAAATTGGAAATGAATGAAAAGGTTATGGATTTGAGAATTAATTTTATTTGCAATATTAGACTATGTCTCCTTTACAAAGTTGATGGAAAAAGATAAAAAAAATGAAAAAGGATTAAAAAAATTAATTATAATTATTCGTAAATTACATGAAAACTGAATGAAAACAACCTGAACTAAAATTAGATGCAAAGAAGTTCCTTTTTAAAATTTCGTTTTAAAACAAATTTTTCAAAATTCCGTTCAAAAATCTATTGAGAACATAGTTGGAGCACAAATTTGAAAACAAATTTTTTTTCTAGGAATTGCTGAAGATTTTTTTTTTTTTTGAAAAAATTTTATTTTCTAAAAAAATTTTATCAGAATAAATTGATCTTTATTTTTACAAAAAATTGTTATTAAAAGATTTTTATCGAAGGGGACGTGTTGGGGGGGGGGGGGGGGGGGTAAGACAATCATTTTAATGCATAGCATGTAGAATTATGTACCAAAAAATTTTAACTTATAGAGAACCTTGGCAACTCGTTAACTTCGATTGAGCTGAAATTTGGCTTACCATAAAATCATATCACCCAGACCTCAGAGCCAAATTTTGAGCAACCGAACTTAATTTTTCGATTTTTGGCAAATTTTTCAAAATGTCTAAAATTGCCTAGGGCACCTATACATATAATATTGATAAATCAAATTTTTGCAAAAATTGTAAATATTACGACAAAATTTTAAAAACCGGTTTACATACCAAAGTCGTCCCTCCGAGTCGATTGTTGCCACTTTCGGAGCGATCTGGAGCCTCCAACAACAACAAAAATTGACTTTGTGTCAACTGTTCTGAAACATGAGCGAAGAAAGATAGTCTCACACGTAGGAGGGAGAAAGAAGGAAGTAAGAAATTGAACAAAAAAATGTAATTTCTGCACTTGTGAAAAGCAATTTTCTAAAAATTTTGGGGAAAATTCTTTGAAGTTTTGAGCACAAAATAAAGGGCAAAGTCTTCCCTGGATTTTTCATAAAAATTTTACAAATATGTAAAGATTCTATTTCGAGTGAATAAACCAATCTCGTCACTAACACGACTATTCGTATAAATAAATGATATTCTATCAAGTTGTCGGCAACCAATAAACCGGATGAAATGTTGACAAGTTGAAGTGAATACCGAATACCTTCAGAAGCAGCATTTTACCGCCAAACTTATAATCTAATAAATAAACTATAATTTGAAAAAAAACAACATTTAATTACTGTAACGTAGGCACATTAGTTGTAATATTGAATTACGATATCAACATTTAATTTATCACCTTCCTTGGAAATGTTACAGTAAAATCAGCCTAAATAATTATAACTTTACCTACGGTTGCCAATCTCCAATGATGTAAGACCAAATTACTCGCGTATATCATTTAGAATAAAATTTTAAAATAAGAAAGTTGTCGATAAGAAGCTCACCATGAATTTTTTTCGTCGTCATTCGATGAAATGAAATTCCCCTTCGAAATTTCACTAAACAACCAACATGAAATCTGGTTAGAAATGTTGGCATACGATTTAATTTGCAGGAGTAACAAATCTTCGTATTGTTTGCGAACTCTGGATGAGAACTTTGTAATAAATTGAGTGAAAACTTGCGTCAAGTGGCGCCAGATGGAAGCAGTGTACTCGTTCAGGTTCTCCAACTCTTTTGGGCTTATGGCTTACCACAGAATAACCTAAGTGATGAATTGTCTCTAATAATTCATTTGTACGGATTTAGGTACTTAATGAGATTGGTATACTCGATGTTCATTGTCAAGACTAGTTTTTGAAACTGAAAAAATTATCTTGAAATATCATGTGGCGAAGTTGTGATGAAAGGGGGTACTTTCGAATTTGAAAATAAGAGTTATTAATATTGAAGTAGGTACTCTTATAAAAAAGAATTAAATTATAGATACGTATGCAAATTTATATTTTGAAATTGAATTGATGGGTTTGACCTATGAAGTTTAGTTTTTTTATCGCCTACTTGGAGCTCTTTTTTTATTGAACGAATTTTACTTACCACTTTCGTGGGTTCTACCCTCCTGCTACTATTTTATAAGGCATGGAAGGTGAAAAAAACTCCTGATGAAAAACAAGTTCATTTTTTTCTTTTGAAATTTGAATTCATTTTATTTTTTTTTTCAATTCACATTACTCAAATTCAAAAAAAAAAAAAGAAGTTGTCTTTGAAAATTTGCCGCCTTGGGCATTTGCTTGTAAGCAGCTCTGTAATGAAGTAGGCTAGATACCTACCTATTTTAATTATATTCAATCCGGAAATTTTCACATTGAACAAAGACAGTTTCAATTTTTCCATAAAAACCATACGAGTTTTTTGGAAAATTCCAAGACAGATCCATTTTTTCTTTACATCTCTCAGAAACCTTTCTGTCCGAGATTTTATTACCCATGCTTTTTATAGCTAGACATTGCTACGAATATAATTGAAATAATCTCATGTGGAGTTTTAAAATTCTCGAGTTATTTTTATAGATGTTGTAAATTGACCAGATCATCGGTCTGGTCAATAAAAGTCAGATAAAACACGAGTTATTCTGTGCCAGGATTGGTTACGTCTCTTTGATTGGTACAATACCAAATTACTTACCTACCGAAGTATTAGTGTGTAATTTTTCATTTTGAAATTCTTCACCTTTCCAAGTGTATTTCTTCGAGTATTTTTACCTTTTTCCTACCAAGTTCGATGATCGAGTTTTTGAATGAGTTCGAGTTATGATCCATTTTCTGATTGTTTAAAGTTTTCGTTTTGATGAAAAAATGAAGGGGGAAAAATGGTTATCATGACCTTGGGATATTTTGGGAAATTTCCATGTTCGATTGGTAACTCTTTCGAATCAAGTTTTTACCCTTTATTTTGTTTCAAATTTACCAATTTTTTCCCAATTTATGCAACCACAATAAAACTCGACGATTAAAAATAATAAACGTAAGTTTATTTGAACATATTTAACAAAAAGCATTTACACATGATTGAATGGTATAAAAAGATGTTAATAGATGTAACTTATGTAGCTTTAATAGCAGTCTTGTTTGTATTTAAATTTACATTTACCGAGAAGTAGGATGGTAAAGAGAGCTCTTAAAATTCTTCAAAAATTCTCCACCACATTATTCTTCTATACGTCTGCGAAAAATAAAAGAAAATATTAGTAACGAAGAATTCGTAACGAGATTGACTTTGAAAATTTGAATAAAAAATATAACTCACTTTGGACTAGGTTTAGCATGGTTTGGAAATGACAGCTGGGGCAGAGGCAGTATAAGATGGAGCGTACGATCCGATAGATCCGAAAGATCCGTAAGATCCGTAAGATCCACCCAACGAAGCGGACGAAATTTCACCACCTCCGTAAGATCCACCCAACGAAGCGGACGAAATTTCACCACCTAAGCTGGTTGGGATAGCGTCGAAGGAACTTGAAACGGCGGCTGGAGCAGAGTAAGAATAGGAGGCAGCTGGGGCAGCGTAGGAAGCTTCAGCTCCGCCAGAGTATGAGGAGAAATCAGCTGCTGGGGCAGAGTAAGAGACTGGGGCAGCAGCGTAGGAGATGGCTGGGGCAGGAGCGGCATAGCTGACGGCTGGGGCGGCGTAGCTGACGGCTGGGGCGGCGTAGCTGACGGCGGGGGCGGCGTAGCTGATGGCTGGGGCAGCTTGGGGCACTTTTACTTCAACGGGGTAGGGTTGTGGGACGTAGACTGGCACTTGTTTGATGACTTTGTATGGGACTGGCTGTTTTACTTCAACTGGCACTGGTCTATTGACGGTGACTGGGTAAGGTTTGGCAACATGAACTGGGTATGGTTGAGGTACGTGGACTGGTACAGCACGTGGGACTTCGACTGGGACGGGTTTGGGTACAGCGACTGGGTAAGGTTTGTTGACGGCTACTTCGTAAGGTTGTGGCACTGGGACGGCAACTTTTTCATCGTAGGTTTTCACACGAACAGCGGTAGCTGGTAAGGAGTGGACGGCTGGAGCAGCGGCGTAGCCTGAGCCGTAGGATCCACCGTAAGATCCTCCGTAAGAAACGGCTGGAGCAGCGGCGTATCCTGAGCCATAAGATCCTCCGTAAGATCCGATGCTTGAAATACCTGCATCATAAGATCCAGCGCCGGAAAAGCCCGAACCGTAAGATGAAATACCAGATGAGATGGCTGGGGCAGCAGCAGCATAGCCTCCGTCGAAGGAGCCAGAGCTGTATGAGGTTGCAGCTGGGAAGCTGTAAGAGCCACCTGACAAGGCTGCGCCAGAGTATAAGGATCCTGAGCCTAGACTACCCAATCCAGCTCCGTAACCTCCTCCGTAACCTCCTCCGTAAGATCCTCCGAAACCTTTTTCACCGAATATGCTACGTTTTCCATTTTTAGCTTTGCTTTCTTCTTTGGCGAAGGTAGCCGAGAAGAGGCAGACGGCGACGATGCAAATCTGTCAAAAATTAACCAACATTGTAACTTTGTGTTGCAAATTTTCAAAAATAACGCTAAACAGAATCAATTTTGATAGTACGATGTTCTCATGTCGTGGAACAATTTCACTGAGAATAATTTGTTATCATTTTAACAGTTGAATACAAAATGGAGAAATGTAAAACTTTCAAGTTCAACACTTCAAAAAATTTCATTTACACGTTAATTTAAATTGAAAAAAAAAAAAAAATACACAAAAAAAATCACACTCGTAGAAAATAAAAATGTACGAAATTGTGAAAGAATCGTTAAATCTTTTCATAATTAATTGAAATTAGCAAAAACACAGCCAAAATTTTGAACTATAATATTTTGGATTAATTTCCTTTCGAAATTCAACACATCACTCCATTTCGAAAAAAAATTGGAAAAAATTGGAAAAAAGTAAAAAATGAAAATTGTTCAGTTTGATCGAATTAAAATAATCAAAAAAAAATACGTAAAATTAACGCAAAACTGAAAAATTATTAATCAAAACGAATATTGAAAAAACATACCTGGAATTTGTTCATGTTGACGTTTCACCGAAGACTAGATCAATAAAATGAATGTTGGAACTTTTTTGTATATATTTATATATCGATGAGATGAACTGTAAACAATGTGTGTAAAATTTTATAATGTATGGAATCCAACTACCCCACTGAGGCGTTCTGGTATTGGTTAAATACTTTCTCTAGCCATAGAGTCAAATGATCGAAGTCATCTTTGAATATTAAGTTCAAAGAGTGCACCTAATTATTACGTCACACTTGGATTAAATTAATTTTGTCAACTTCTCGTTTTGGACCGGTTTTCCAAATGTTTCATTTTGTCCCGATTCTCCAACTTAATCTGAATACGGATATAGGGAGTTCAGAAATTGCGAAAATTCACTAAACTTCTTTCATTTGTGCCTATTGTTGGATAATCGCCCGAATTTATTATTCGGCGGTGTGGCCAAATGCATGCTGCTAGTCGTCGTGGAAGTCACGATGCTCTCTTATGCAATTCGTTGGTATAATTAATTGACGATACATATTAAGTTGCAGTTTGAACTACTAAGTCGAAAGTTCCTGTTCTTCGAGAAACTGGAATATTTAGTGGGTGTGGATTTTATTTGACAAAAAGTTTCGTATAAATTGAAGAGATATTTTTTACAAGTTTCCATTTCTGATCCACTGCAGTTGTCGAGTCAGGTATGGTGGTCTTGAACACTCTGGAAATATTGCAGTGGTCACTTGGTCAGCTTATGTCAAGGACAAAGGTCAAACTCTTTTTAAATTGAGGAAAAGATATACGTGTATAGTTTTTTTTTTTTAAACAAAATTTAAAAAAATTATTTTAAAAATTTCAATGGTTTGTTTCTTAGCAAACATAAAATTGAAATGATATATTTTTTGATTTTTTTTTAAAGTAAAAAAAAAAAATAGTTTTCAGGTATACAACGTTGGAAAAAAATCAAACCAATACGTAAAAAATTACGCGTACTTGGAGAGATAATTTGTAAAAAAAAAATCTGAAAATTAAAATCCTATATTTTGTATTTTTTATTTTATCAAAAAATAAAATTTTTTCTTGATTTTGGAAAATGTAATGATTTTTAAACAATTTCTATGTTATCACGCTGCTCTATCAAAAAAAAAGACTTTTTAGGGACACCCATATTAATATTGCATATTTTTGCATATTTTCGATGCTATAAATGCATTTTATATGTGCATATTTTAAACTTTTTAGGTCATGAAAGTTCTTGCTCTGATCATACTTGATCATAATTTTAGGTTTTAATGAAAAAAAATTGAATGATGACAATTTCTTTTTTGAGAACCTTGAAATGTAAGTCAAGGAAGATTTTTTCTAAAGAGCTGTTCTTCTTTTTCTTGAGTTATCAGATTTTTTATCTTACCTGCATTACTCTGATTTTAGGAAAGGCAGGCCTTACTGCTTAAGTTCTAAGCCCAGGTACACAAAATTTTATTTCCTCTATTTTTCCTTGCTCATGCTACTTAGGTATTTAAAGTCAAAATTTTCTTAAATAATATAATTACAATTTCGAGCCCTTAGAACCACCAGGCCCCGCTCACTAAATCCCCCACCCCCAATTGAGTAGAGTTTGAGGAGAGAAGATGGATTTTTCGCTCAATCTTTTGAGAAATTTATGGTAGTTTTAATTTTTTTTTTTTTTTTTACATCCAAGATTTCTCCTGAAGGAATGTGCCCTTTTCCCTTGGGCTGTCAGATTCTTTACATTAGGTACTTACCCCTGATTTTGGAAAAGGAGGTAAATTTCCAATCTGTACTTTTAAGAGACTAATGGTTGAAATTATTATTTTTTATTTCTTTTAATTTTTTTTTTGAAAATACCTACAATACTTTAAGCTAATCTCTGTTTTTGAGCTCCAAATTATTTCGAGACGATCAATATTTTTCCAAATTTTCCTTCGATTCAATTCAACAGTGCTTCATTGCTTCACCTACAAAATTAACCCAGTAACTTTCCAACTCTTTATTGATAGCAGATTGTTCAATTTTAATAGATCCACCGCACCGGTCATTTAATAGATCTACTATAGAATCTCCTAATCTGTCCCACACCCTAAGGCGTTATTAAAATAGAATAGGTAATCTTTCACGAACGCCTTGTAGCTCCATCAAGTCCATAAACGTTCACCGATTCGCGTTACTTATAGATTCAACATCGTTAAAATAAACTTCTCCAGGTGTTGTACGAGGTTATGTAATAAGCGGATTACAATTTTCGGATGTTTCATCTTATTTTTTTGCT
This sequence comes from Balanococcus diminutus, assembly GCA_959613365.1. Lineage (NCBI taxonomy): Eukaryota > Metazoa > Arthropoda > Insecta > Hemiptera > Pseudococcidae > Balanococcus > Balanococcus diminutus. Next base: position 34,344,315 of record OY390718.1, on the reverse strand, counting down.
ATACCAACAAATTAATGTCATCTCGAGCATGTGTGAAGTTTTATCATCCCGTTTCCAGCGAGTATATTTTTTATTCAAAACGAACCGAACCGGCTCTCGCATGGTCGGTGGGTGTGTTACTGTGTTTAAAAGTGGAAGGTAATACTTGTGAATGATTTATTGTCGCGATAGTAGCCAACTAGATAACTCCAGTTTTCTGGAATTTTACAAGTCAAACAAAAATATGGTTTGGAAGTTAAAAATTGATGGGCGATTGGCCAAAATATTTTTGCCCACGTGATTTACTTATCTCGTTCAATTTAAATGACACTGTTCGTGAGAATTGTATTTAAAGATTAGCCCGATTATGGTATAAAGTACTCGTAGATCGAGAGTCGAGCTCAGGCCTGCATAGATAAAATGTAGACTTGGTGAGAAATTTTTTTGCGTATTTTTTTTATTGAACTCCTGATTCAACTAAAGAATTTTTTCGAAAAAATTTTCAAAAATTTTAGAGAACTTTTTAAAATAAAAAAATAAAAAGAAGAATATGAGATCTTTTGACTTAATTTTACTCATACCTAAGCATTTTTTTCTTTTCAAAAAATTTAAGAATTTTTCAACAGATTTTTCGAACTTTTTTTTAATGAGAAAATTTTGATCTTTTTGGAGAAAATTACTCACAAAAAAAAAAATTTCAGCAAAACTTTTGCGAAGAATTTTTCAATTTTAAAAAAATTATTTTTCATGAGAATTTTGTATTATACCAACTTTACCTATTGTCACTTGCAGACTCTCTGAAGTTTTCCCTCATCTTTTTTTAAACTTTAAATTTTTTTTCAAAAATTCAATCGGAAAATATTATTCAAAAAAAAATTTCTTAAAAATTCTCCTTAAAAGTTCCTCATGAGAATTGAAATTTTCTCATTAAACCTACACTTTTTTCTGTCCAAAAATACATTATATAATCGGAGAATAGAATTGTTTTAGAAAAAAAAATGTTTGCGTAAAAAATTTTTCCAATCAAAATGATATTTGATGAAAAATTGTTATAATAGTTTTCCTTATACCTACCTACATCTCTCAGTTTTCTTCCGTTTTCTTTCTTTAAAAAAAAATTATCTCTTGGAAATTTTCAGAAAATGTCTCAAAGCTCCTGATAAATTTAATTTAATTTTTTTCAATTTTTTATATTCTTCAGAAAGTTTTGTTTAATACTTTTCTCAAAATAGTTTTCCAAAAAAATTTTATAAGTAGGTAAGAACTGAAATTTTCTACTTACATAAAATTTTCTCAAATAATTCCCGAAAACTTTTTCAAAAATTGAAAAAAAAGAATATAACGAGTTTTTTTTTCAAACAAAGCGAAATTTTATAGATTTTTTGAAATTTTTGTCTTACTTTTTTGATCAGTCAAATTTTGAAAAATCGAAAAAAGTTAACTTTTGACAAAGGCTCCAAATCGCTTCGAAATTATTCGCAATCGATTCGGGAGGGAATTTTTAGAATTTTATTTTTATCTCGAAAATTACAATTTTTGTAAAAAATTTATTTACTGATTGGCTATTTTCACGATTTTCAAAAATTTGCCAAAAATCGAAAAATCAACTTCGACTGTTCAAAATTTGGTTATATACGTATGCTGATTCAGCGAGCCAAATTTCAGCTCGACCGGAGTTGACGAGTTACTAAAGGTTCCGTTGTAAAATGAACTCATACCTACTTAGAGAGGGAAATTTTGGATATTTGTAGCAGTTTGAAAATTTCTGGGGAGACTTTACGCTAAAATGCATTGCAAAAAAAAATGTAGTCCTCTTGGAATTTTTTTCAAAAAATTTTGAAAAATTAAAATTATGAATATTTTACAGAATAAGGTTCAAATTTTATTTTGAAAATATTTTTTAAAAGGCTCGGTTGTAACCTTATTTTGCTAAATTATTTTATTTTCTATGCTTTGCTCTTTTATTTTTCATTTTTTTTTTGTTCAAAAAAATATTTTGCAAGGCTAGAAGTTGCGAATGAACTATTTTGAATTTATTTTTATCAGCGCTCGAAATAAGCTCAAAACATCAAATTGAAAATAGTTTCAATTTATTGCCTACGTATTTTGTTAGTTTCCCCTCGCATTTTATTTTAGACGTTGGCACAAAACAAAAAAAAACTCAATTTATTTCATTTAACCCCTTTTTTGGCAATAAAACATGAGAATTTTTTTAAGGTGCCTGACTCTAAAAAGTAGAGTTAGATATTTTTATTTCAAGAAAATTGAAAGATTTACCTATGTATAGAATAAAAATTGTTTTTTTTTTTATGAGAAAGGCGCAAGATTTTCTTCTGAAAAAAGGAGATTAAAAGCTGAGAATTTTTTTCACAAAAATGAGAAATTTCATCCTAAACAAAGATTTTTTTTCTTCAAAATATTGAATATTTTTTCACCATTTTTTCCCTCTAAAATTTTGAGAAAATGTACTAAAGTATTTGACAATAATCTAACTTATTTTCTCAACAATTTTTTTTCTCCAAAAAAATTGAGAGATTTTTTATCCAAAAATTTGAGAAATATACTAATACTTATATCAGAAAAACTGAAAAATTTTCTTCTCCAAAAAATCATACTTTTTTTCAAAAGTTTACAGTTTTTTTTTTTTTTTTTTTTTTTTTTTCAAATACTAATTTGGGAATAGGTTGTTGAAATTTTTTTCTTAAAAAATAAAAGCCCCGAGCGGCACACTCGATCGATAATATCGGAAGATGTAACGTATCGATAAAAAATCGTTTGAAAATCTATAGATGTTCTCACGATATTATAAAGATTTATCGGTACAACTTCATAGGCAAAAAATCTAAAAACTATCGAATTCGATATTATTAAGATTTTATGACGATATTCGTCAACGATACTATCGACAAAGAATATTAAATTTATCGATTCCGATTTTCCACCGATTTTGTGCAGATATTTGAAACTACATTATCGACAAAGAATATTAAATTTATCGAATTCAATTTTTTAACGATTTTGTAAAGATATTTGAAACTATATTATCGACAGATTATATGAAATTTCTCGACTTCGATATTTTACCGATTTTTTGACAACATTTGAAACTATATTATCGACAGATTATATTAAATTTATCGAATCCGATTTTTTACCGATTTTGTAAAGATATTTAAAACTATATTATCGACAGATTATATGAAATTTCTCGACTTCGATATTTTACCGATTTTTTGACGATATTTGAAACTATATTATCGACAGATTATATTAAATTTATCGAATCCGATTTTCTAACGATTGCGTGAAGATATTTGAAACTATATTATCGACACGTAATATGAAATTTCTCGATTTCGATTTTTTAACGATTTTGTGACAATATTTGAAACTACATTATCGACAAATAATCTGAAATTTCTCGAATTCGATTTTTTAACGATTTTGTGAAGATATTTAAAACTTTATTATCGACACGTAATCTGAAATTTTTCGAATTCGAATTTTCAACGATTTTATGACGATATTTGAAACTATATTATCGACACGTAATATGAAATTCCTCGAATTCGATTTTTCAACGATTTTGTGGCGATATTTGAAACTATATTATCGACAAATAATCTGAAATTTGTCGAACGATTTTGTGACGATATTTGAAATTATTTCCAAATTTTAAAAATTGGTGAAAATTTTTCTAAGTCCAACACGTCTGGAAGTACTAAACTGCCTATTATAAGCGTTTTATTGCTAATTCCTCAACGATAAGGTATGGCATAGAGGTTAAGGAAGAGGATTACCATGCAGGAGGTAGATGGTTCAAGCCCCACGGGTTGCAGATTTTTTATAATTTTTTTTTACTTTTTCTGAAATGATCCTCTTACTGTAACATGAATAATGTGTTTAGGCATAGTTTAATGTATTAATTATGCTAATTAATGATTTTTAATTATAGAAAAAAGCTAGTAAAAGACGAAAAATCGGAATAAAAAATCGATAAAAAATCGACAGAATATCGAATTCGATAAAGTGTCGCAAAAGTTCCGCCTAAATCGTGAAATTATCTTTCGATATTATAGATATATTATCGATAAAATATCTTACTATAATCTCGAAATTTTTACTAACTATAATTCGTCGATAATCTATCTATATATCGAAAGATAATTTCACGATTTATGCGGAACTAACGCGACACTTTATCGAATTCGATATTCTGTCGATTTTTTATTTCGATAATTTGTCGATTGTGCTGCTCGGGGCTTTCTTTCTGCATAAAAAAGAGAATTTTTTTCAAAAATAAAAGTGTTTTTTTTCCTAAATAAAAATTGAAAAAAATTACTTTCCGCTCCGAACTCTGTTTGAAGAGAGTTTTTTGCTATCTTCTTTAAATAATTTTTTTGCCATTTTATAAACTTGAAACTATTCAAATTAATATTTTTTAAATTTCAAAGAATTTTTTCCACCCCGTCTCGACAAACCTGGTCGAGTTTAAATAACAAATAAAACACAATGTAAATGATTCGCTTATATTTAAATTTTTTTTCTCAATAAAATACACATAAAATTTTGTACAAAATTATTCGATAAATTTGCGTATAAAAATTGTCATTTGTACAGGAAAATAGAGAAAGAAAGAAAGAAAGGGAGACAGACAAAGAGTCAGCACAGGAGGGGAAAAAAATTCTCGCGAGATACACGTAGTCTTATTTTGATCGTACTTTGACATGACGTACGAGCAATTATGACACTTGTTTTTGGTAAATAGAAATTAACTCTAAGAGAACTCATTGGTATAGGCTTAATGGTGATAAGCGTAGCTGCTAGCGAAACCGTGGTCGAAACCGTGATGGAATCCGTGACCTCCGAAATCGTGACCTCCGAAATCGTGGAAATCATGATGATGATCCTTGACAACCAATGGGATATGTTTTTCTACATATACTGGTTGAGGATAAGGTACTGGGTATGGCTTAGCTACGGGGTACGGTTTTGGTACTGGCACTGGGTACGGATGAGCTACTGGAACTTTGACTGGGTATGGTACTGGTCTGTCGACTGGGACTGGCACGTGTTTTTCTACTGGCACTGGGTACGGTTTTGGAATGTGGACTGGGTATGGTCTGTCGACTGGGACGGCAATGGGTACTTTGACTGGGTATGGGATGTGTTTTTCTACTGGGACGGCTACTGGGTGAGGTACTGGGACTGGGACTTCTTTGGTGATGGTGACGTGTTTGACGTGGCCGTGATGGTGGTCGTCTAAGAGTCCGTAGCCGCCTAGACCGTAGCCGTCGTATCCGTATCCTCCGAATCCGCCATAGGCTCCGTGGTGTCCTTCGTATCCTCCGTATAGACCTTCGTGTTCGTCGAATCCGTAACCTAATCCGAATAATCCACGTTTACCCTGTTTCTTGTTATCTTCTTTGGTAACTGTTTTGCTGGTTTCGGGTTTCTCTTCTGCTAAAGCTAAGCACGCTGTAGCCAACAAAAGGATGTGTGATATCTGTAAGCAGGCAAATGGAAAGAAGATCAGTATTGTTATGAAATTATGGCGCAGAGCACGCAAGGGGCAAAGTACTTTGGTAATGACTTAGTCTCGTATAAGTACATATATAAATAATACTTATTCCAAACATAAGGTCGCGACCACGTGTACCAATTAAGCACGACTTCAACTTTACGCCAACTGTATGTGCTGTAATAATAAGTATGCACCTCTGCTTATTGTGTAATAACAATATAATACTTATACTCGCGCATACTGGTACTTTGAAAATCTGTACCAACGCATTTGACCTATTTTCAAGGACACCAGTTTTCCATCTCGTAAATCGCACATGCAGACTAAACGTGCTTAGTCATGAATTTCGTTATTCAACAATTGTTGTAACTCGACAGTATTTACCGTTCCAAAAATGTACGTTTATTTGGAAATTTGACTTGTGAAATTGAGCTTACATTTTCCACTTTTTTTTTTTTTTTTTTAATAAACTCGTGTTACGTGATGGTAAAAAAAAAAAAAAAAAAAAAAACGAGACTATAAGGCAAGAACAGGTATCCAAGCTTTGAGATAATTAGCGAAAATCTTCCCAGTGTTGCGAATTTAATAAGCGGTAGGTCGGCGTAATAAAAATCTTTTGAAAAATCTCAATCGTTCGGTCAAAGCCCTTGTGAGGTGAAAAAAAAATGAACCTTGAAATGACACGTGTGTACATGGATTTTTTAAAAAGTCGGCTACATTGAACATCTATTTGAAAGCACCATATTCAGTTATAATAAATTTTAATATAATTTTTTTTAAATTTTGACTTGAATTTTAAGAATAATTAAATCATCCTAATTCAATTATTATTTTGATTTTTTTGAACATCTTGAAGTAGGTACCTATAGTGGTTTCCGTCTCTTCCCCCGAATCCATTTTCCTGATGGACATTTTCCCGAATAAAAAAGTTCCCGAAAGTCAGTTTCCTGAATGTGTTTTCCCCGAATTCTTTTTCCCGAATCCGTACCCTGAATGATTTCCCGAAAATTTTCCCGAATTTTTTACTAGTGAAGATGGCAGTTTTTTCAAACAAACGTTGTAGATTGAGGTCCCAGGAATAATTTTGGTTATTATAAAATTTTTGGCATGTACCATATCCCTTCCTTCGCTAAATTAACCCCAAATTAATATTATCAAAAACTGGGGGAGGTAGGAATCCAATTGAAAAAAATTTCAAATAAAAGTTGTAGATTCAAGTCTTAGGAATAATTTTGGTTACTACAAAATTTTCGATTGAACCCCTCCCTTCCCTTCAATTTCGCATAATATGACTTGAATAAAATTGATGACTTAGATACTTGAAAAGTTATGAATTATTAAGGAGGGGTTGGGGGGGGGGGAGGACTCCAACTGAAGAAATTTTCAAAAAAAAGTTATAGATTGAAGTCCTAGTAATAATTTTGGTATGTACCATATCCCTTCCTTCACTAAATTAACCCCAAACTCAATGTCCCGAAGGACAATTTCCCGATTTAGTGATGTTCAAGAGAGAGTGATTCGGGAAAAAAATTTCGGGGTAAAAATTTTTGGCAGAACAACTTTCAGGAACTTTTTCATTCGGGAAAACGTCCTTCGGGACGATGGATTCGGGAAAATGAACGGGAATCACCTATAATAGTATGTGCTGTTATTTTTCAAAAATTTGGAACCATAAGTATCACAAATTATGACGAATAAAGTAAAGAAAGATAGCAATAAAAAAATTAATACATTTGCCAAGTATAATTTAAATCGAAATTCTTATCTCTTTTTTTGGTGTGGCGGGGGGGGGGGGGGAATTATTAAAAATTATACTTGATTTTTTTTTAAATCTGACGTGCTTATTTTTTTATGAGAAAAAAAATGAAACGAGAATTGCCAATGTCATGCAAATTACTTATGAGCATAACAGAAAAAAAATTCTTTGAAATAAAAAATGTGAGGGTAGTAGTGTTGAAATTTTCCTTCCTCTCTCCGTTTCATGTGAAAAGTCATGTAATTTTTAATTCTAGGATGTGTCGTTTTTTTTTTTAAATTTCATCACTCGATTTTTTTTTTAAATCCTACAATGTGTGCAATTTATTTATTTTTATTTTTATTTTTTTGTTGGATCCAAGATAACGATCAAAGAGTTTAGAGGTCCAAGAAAATATGAGCAAGAGCAAAATAAAAAGATGGGAAAAAATTAATATTTACCTACCTAATGAAGTAAAAATTCATAATTTATGGAACTTGAAGAAAGAGAAATAATAATAATGACCTATATAATTTAAGTATACCTATAAGCACATAAAATTATGCTATGATAATGGGGTCGCTTCTCAGGGGTCTGAGCTTAGCCTAAATTTCAAAAATAAAAAATAGAAATACTAAAATGATAGATAGGTTATTCGATTTGAATCGTCATTCACTTATTCAATTTTTTTTTTTTTTTCAATAGATCGATTAATTTTTTGATTTTGATCTCACAATCGATACTTATCCCACGAATTTTCATTTTGATAAAATTTATCTACTCAAGTATTAACTTTTCAATCAATTTTCTGATTTTTTCGATTGAAAATTTTTTTTAATTTTCACCCACTCGATCAATTTTTTAATTTTTGATTATGATGAATGAATTAATTTTTGATCAGTTTTCTGAACTTATTCCATTTGATAAATTTTTCGATTTCGATACTTCGTCCAATTCTCCAGTTTTTGATTTTGATTAATAAATTATTTGTTTCGAAAAGTTTTTTCAAATTTTTGGATTGAATAAAATTTTTCAATTTTTCGATCACCTCAATAAATTTATCGGTTAGGTACCTAAATCTTTTTTTTTTTTTTGTTTTGTTAAGCTCAGTCCCAAGGAGCAAAAATCTGACTGTTATCTTGAATTTTTCGTTTTCGATAAATCGATTAATGTTTTGATTTCAATTACTCTCGATCGATACCCACTTCAATTTTGATCAATAAATTAATTTTTTCGACAAGTTTTTTTCAAATTTATGGATTGAATAAATTTTTCAATTTTTCGATCACCTTATTGAATTTATCGGTTAAATATCATTTTTTTTTGTGTCAAGCTCAGTCCCAAGAAGCAAAAATCTGATTGTTCTCTTGAATTTCTCGATTTCGATAAATCAATACCTAATGTTTCGATTTCAATGACTCTCACTTCAATTTTGATTCATAGGTAAATTAATTTTTTCGAAAAGTTTTTTCAAATTTTTTAATTTTAGCATAGTATATGCTTTTACGATGACCAATATGAAAAAAACGAGACCAAAATCCGACCCCATTGGGTTAGGTTAGGTTACATTAGGTTAGGTTGGGATGACATAAAAAAACTTGGAAAATTTTCAATAAATTCGACTTTTTAGACATTATGTCAGACATTTTGAAACTTGGAATTTTTCTTAGAAAGATGACTTTCAGACATTTTGTTAGACATTTTTAAACTTGTAAATTTTTTAAATTTTTATGACTTTCAGACATTTTATAGACATTTTGTCATTTTTTTAAAATTTATGACTTTTAGGCTTTTTGTCAGACATTCTTAATTTATTATTCGAATTTTTAGATTTTTAAATTTTCATGGAAATTAATATTCGTGACTTTTAGATATTTTGTCACAGAGTTAAAGGATATACTATGTTTCATACTTTCAAACGTAGTGTGGAAATAGAGCCCTTCAGGGGGGGTCCAGGGGGGGCTTTGCCCCTCCCCTGGCGAGGCGCGAAGCGCCGAGTTTTCACCAATTTAAATGTCCATTGAAATTGATATATTTTTTTTTATCACTGGACTCATTTTAACATAGTATATACTTTTACGGAGACCAAAATAGAAAAAAACGAGACCAAAATCCGACACTAAAATCCGAGACCAAAATCCGACCCCAAAATCCGACCTCATTGGGTTAGGTCTCGATTTAAAAAGAGATGGTCGAAGAAATTTTGTTAATTTTCTAGATATACTTATTTATACTATACTGTAGTATTTGTATTCCAAAAGTTTTAACATTGGGATGTGTTTAACTTTAAAAACCTATAGGTATGTAAGTTGTTCACGTCTATTTGTTAATAAACTTCCCGTATCAAATTTCGAACTGCGGACCATATAAAAAAAAAAGAAAAAAAGGTTAGGTTAGGTTACATTAGGTTAGGGTTGTATGACATAAAAAAACAAAAAATTTTCAATAAATTCGACTTTTTAGACATTATGTTAGACATTTTGAAACTTGTAAATTTTTTGAATTTTTTTCTAACATATAATTAAGTTAGGTTTGGATGACATAAAAAAATATTGGAAAAATTTTAAATAAATTCGATTTTCTAGACATTTTGTCAGACATTCTGAAACTCAGAACTTTTTTAGAAAGATGACTTTCCAGACATTTTGTTAGACAATTTAAAAATGACTTTTAGACATTTTGTCAGACATTCTGAAACTTGGAAATTTGGATGACATAAAAAAACTCAGAAAATTTTAAATAAATTCGATTTTTTAGACATTATGTTAGACAAATGTGCCGTGTTTATTGGAAAAAAAAAGAAAAGAAACTTATGAATAAATATTTTAAATACCTTCTTGTCTATTTATAATGTATATCTAATTTAATAAGAATTTTTATAAAATAAAATAAAATTTTAAAAAAATTGCATAACTCAACGTCTGCTCGAATAAAATGTCGAATTAATTAAATTCTTTACAATTCGCGAGATTGAGTATGTATTTCAAAATACTAAAAATGAAGACCGCGATAAACTAAATTTAATTAGGTAAATATGGTCAATTAGATCACCTATTCAACGAAATGAATCGCGAATTGGTAAATTCCTGAAGCTACAGGTAGCTCTATTTATACATCCAAGGCGTAATCGATTAAAAAATGACAATTTTGGCACTTTTGACCGAATTTTAACGTCCTTCGTCTAATTAGCTATACTTTTATTACCCTTTTCAATATTATAAAATCATTTTTGTCAATCTCGAATTTCAACATTTTTTCCAAAAAAAGAATCCATGTTAATTATAACGAAATGTTTATTTTATTTAAATTTTGTTTTCGCAAACTACTCCTGTTTCGCGTTCGTATTGGATCCATCATCGCTGCGTTCAACTTATTTCAAAACTTGATCTAGATATTCGTAATCGAATCAACTAGGAATATATTTACCTACAAACCTCTAATATACCTTTGAATAAAAAATCCTACCCAACGTGAAATGAAAAAATAAATTAGTTATACCCTTGGACTTGTTTTCGTCCTCAAAATAGGGAGAAAAAACGTCGACGAAAATCATCTCCCGTATTGAAAAGGAAATTAACATTTGAAACGAATTAAAACACAACAATAATAAAAAAAACTGGAAAAATATCTCGTTTTTTGATAATGTATTCTAAACAACTTCGCGTTTCTGGATCGAGCCTATTTCTAGAGATATTTTTATTGTCGTAATGTTTTTACGTAATTCATATAATATGGCGAAAAAAAAATATTTTTAATAAAATTAAGAAATACGCCAGATGAACGGTAGTGGTGGCGTCAATATGTAGAATTTTTATAAATGTTGCAAAATGGTCGATCCTTGTACTTGTAGTTGTGAGGAATTTGAAGGGGAAAAAATCACATATGACATATTCGACTTTCACGATAACCTTTGCGATCAAGTGTTCGCGAGCAGTTTCACGTTTTTAAATCTAATTCAAGGAAACGTGTTCGAAAATATTTTCTGAAAAGAAATTTCCACTGAGAAAAGTAAAAACCGAGAGTAAAAAAAACTTAGAATTAATACATTACGTAATCACGTTGTCGCGAACTGAAAATTATTATCGATAGCACTACACCACAAATACGTAAAATAAATGAATAAAATAAAAATTCGTTTGTACCTTCAATTGCATTTTTATATGTTAAAAACAATTACACTGAAAATAATCCCGAAACAATGAAACGTCTCGAACAAATGGACTAGATTAAGATGGATTTACAAAGTTTTGTTTATATATTGACCCTGTGAGCAGGGTAAAATTTAGTAGGGGGAAAATTCACGATGTAATTAATGCGTATATAATATATTATTTCCTAATAAGATACTTCACTGGCCGGGGCTTTTCTTCGGATAAGAAATTAACAAAGAGGACGGCCAACAATGATGCATGCACGCAATTCGCCCGATACTTGTCCCACACTCTGGAAATATTGTGTAATCTTACCATTACTCGTATTGCTTCAATTGCATTCTGCTGATTATGGTAAAACGCCAGTCTTTGGATTTAATTAAAGGCTACGAACTGACCTGGAGTGTAGTATGGTTGTTTATCATTTTCTTATCATTCGCGATAGTATATTTTAGGAGTTTAAAAATATTAAAATAGAAATTCGTATAGTACAGAAATGGTGAATTTTTGTGAAATTTATTTCATGGGTTCGAGATGGAAGGTAGGTGTGTGTTAGTTTAATGGAATTTTTCGTAATTTTTTATTTCGGTTCTACAATTTTATATAAGGATATTTTTAACCTTCAAAATTACCAAAGGAGATTTCAGTTGAAATGATATTCGTAATTCTGAGAAATTTTTTTCTAAAATCGTCTTTTCGACGCCGTATAAATTAAAGCCATTTGATAGGTGGGTAATTTATTGAACTTTTGAAATGAGCGAAAATATTCGAGTTTGACTTTCTATAGATACCTATAATATGATCTCGTTAATGGACGAATTAAAAATAACTTATCTCGAACCATAAATAAACTCATCGAGACTGTCATACCTGCGTGTCTGATGTCTGGACCATTACCACGAAAAAATAGGGTCCATTGGGTTGGTTTTTCTCTTATTCAAAAACTCGACTAATTTTTGTAATGGATTTTTAATTTCCATTATGATAATTTAAAACTCGTCACTAACCCGTTCATTGATCTAGGTTTTTTTTTTTAATAAACTCGCTAAAATCTAGTTTAATTATTATTTTCACCCGAATTCGTCGCATTTATGTAATACGCGATCAATTTTATTACGAATGGGTAGTAAAAGCTCTCGACAATATGGTACCGACGAATACGAGTATCATATATCTACGTTGAAGAAATGTTATGTAAATGGTGCTCGTTGGAGCATAATTAATTAATTTGGTCTGATGAGCATTGAGCATGTGTTCATCTTCATACCAGACGATATCCTGTCTCGGTGCATTGATTGTATACAAATACAATGTTGTGATAGGAATTCTTTTCCAAGTGATCGTTTTTTTTTTCTGCAAGGTTATCGTGGTTCTGTGTACCTTGAAAGTTCACTAGCTTCTCTCTGTGAAGGCTGAAAGGGTTTTTGACGATAGGATTAGGGTATGTTGTGTCTGAAGCGTGCTAATTATTTGGATATTTTCGTGCTTGCTGGAGCCAATAATAAGATGTAGCGTTTTATTTTTTAAATTTTTCGTGGCCACAAGAATTAACGAATTTTTTAATCGGTTGAATGATCTTTCACCCTGTCTCTAGGAAATTTTAAAAATTGAACACGCTGAAGGAATTTTCTTTTTTTTTTGAAAAAAATATGAAAAAATTAGTTGGTGATTAGAATGACTTGTTTTTAGAAAAAGTTAAAAAAGTATTTTAAATAAAATTGAAAAAAGTTGTTTTCAAACAGAATTTTCAAAATGGAAAAAAATTTAATTACGCATTCGTTTTTAACGAAATTTTTAAAAATCTTTCTGGAAAAAATTTTAAAAATAAAAAGAATCATTTATGAAAAAATATTCAAAAATTTGGCGTTAATGCAATTTCTAAGTACGTGGAAAATTATTTTAAAAATTTGTGAAAAATTTATTTTTGAACAGAATTTTAGAAATAGAAAAAGTTTAGAAAATTTGTTGTCAAGTTTCATGTGAAGTAAAATTATGTTCATTTTTTTCATCATTTGGAAAATTTGTGGTACCCGAGCAGCACAATCGACAAATTATCGAAATAAAAAATCGACAGAATATCGAATTCAATAAAGTGTCGCGTTAGTTCCGCCTAAATCGTGAAATTATCTTTCGATATATAGATAGATTATCGACGAATTATAGTTAGCAAAAATTTCGAGATTATAGTAAGATATTTTATCGATAATATATCTATAATATCGAAAGAAATTTCACGATTCAGGCGAAACTTTTGACACATTATCGAATTCGATATTCTGTCGATTTTTTATTCCGATTTTTCGTCTTTTACTAGCTTTTTTCTATAATTAAAAATCCTTAATTAGCATAATTAATACTTTAAACTATGCCTAAACACATTATTCATGTTGCGGTAAGAGGATCATTTTAGAAAAAGTCAAAAAAAATTATAAAAAATCTGCCACCCGTGGGGCTTGAACCATCTACCTCCTGCATGGTAATCCTCTTCCTTAACCACTATGTCATACCTTATCGTTGAGGAATTGGCAATAAAACGCTTATAATAGGCAGTTTAGTACTTCCAGACGTGTTGGACTTGAAAAATTTTTCACCAATTTGGAAATAATTTCAAATATCGTCACAAAATCGTTGAAAAATCGTTCGACAAATTTCAGATTATTTGTCGATAATGTAGTTTCAAATATCGCCACAAAATCGTTTAAAAATCGAATTCGAGGAATTTCATATTACGTGTCGATAATATAGTTTCAAATATCGTCATAAAATCGTTGAAAACTCGAATTCGAGAAATTTCAGATTACGTGTCGATAATAAAGTTTTAAATATCTTCACAAAATCGTTAAAAAATCGAATTCGAGAAATTTCAGATTATTTGTCGATAATATAGTTTTAAATATCGTCAAAAAATCGGTAAAATATCGGAGTCGAGAAATTTCATATAATCTGTCGATAATATAGTTTCAAATATCTTTACAAAATCGTTAAAAAATCGAATTCGATAAATTTAATATTCTTTGTCGATAATGTAGTTTCAAATATCTGCACAAAATCGGTGGAAAATCGGAATCGATAAATTTAATATTCTTTGTCGATAGTATCGTTGACAAATATCGTCATAAAATCTTAATAATATCGAATTCGATAGTTTTTAGATTTTTTGCCTATGAAATTGTACCGATAAATCTTTATAATATCGTGAGAACATCTATAGATTTTCAAACGATTTTTTATCGATACGTTACATCTTCCGATATTATCGATCGAGTGTGCCGCTCGGGTAACGAATTTTATTTAAAAACAAAATTATTTTTAACAAACTTTTAAAAAATACAAAAAAAAGTTTAATTTTTAAAAAAATACCGAATTGAATTATGTAGGTATTAATAGAAAAGGAATAAATTGATTTTTTCTAACAAAATTTTTAATTTTTTATTATAATTTTTTTGGAAGGGGGCGGGGTGTTTATAATTTTAAGATTATCACAGCTTTTAAAATTGATTCTAAACAAAATTTTGAGAAGAAAAAAGGAAATGTTTGTAGGATTTTTTTGATGTCGTATTCTTGATAAGAAAGAGTCTAGCCCCGGTTTATAGGGGTGATTTGGCCCTGAGCACCGATTTTTGAATTTTCCAGTGGAAGTTGGTCCTTATGGTCAAAAACCCCCGTGACAAAATTTTTAGCTCGATATCTCACCCCTAGCATCGTCTGGGGGGGGGGGGGTTAATGTGGATTTCCGTTAAATTTTTTTAACT
The DNA here is from genome assembly GCA_959613365.1 of Balanococcus diminutus. Lineage (NCBI taxonomy): Eukaryota > Metazoa > Arthropoda > Insecta > Hemiptera > Pseudococcidae > Balanococcus > Balanococcus diminutus. The sequence continues at coordinate 34,329,174 of OY390718.1, read as the reverse complement.
TTGGCGGTTTTCAATCGATTTTTTTCAAACTCACATGGATGATAGTTGGTACCAAGGGTAATTTATGGAATTTTTTAGAAAAAAATTTGAGCACATTTTTCAAGGTCAAATGGGCATTTTAAGCTTTCTAGCGACCATTTTGGTAACCCCTTTCAGAGGTGCAATTCTGAAAAAAATATATATTGCGTACTTTGTCTAGATGTACAACCTCATATTTATGTAGAATTTGAAATCATGGTGCGTCACCTTCAAAAATGCAAAAAATCGAATGATTTCAAATTCTACATAAATATGAGGTTGTACATCTAGACAAAGTACACAATATATATTTTTTTCAGAATTGCACCTCTGAAAGGGGTTACCAAAATGGTGGCTAGAAAGCTTAAAATGCCCATTTGACCTTGAAAAATGTGCTCAAATTTTTTTCTAAAAAATTCCATACATTACCCTTGGTACCAACTATCATCCATGTGAGTTTGAAAAAAATCGATTGAAAACCGCCAAAGTTGAAAATTTTAAACGAAAATCCACATTAAACCCCCTAGCAGAGGCTAGAGGTGAGATATCGAGCTAAATATTTTGTCACGAGGGTTTTAGACCATAAGGACCAACTTCCACGGGAAAATTCAAAAATCGATGCTCAGGGCCAAATCACCCCTATAAACCGGGCTAGACTCTTTTTAAAATAATGAAAATACCTATTAAAAAAAATGTACTTAGATATTATTTTAGGATGAGTTTGTCGAAATTTGATTCTCGATAAAAAATTGTAAAAATTTATTAAAATTTCACCAAAAAACAAATTATTTTTGACAAAATTTGAAAAAATTTGTAGGTAAAATTAATGAAAATTGATGAATTATTACTTTTTAAAGTCATTTTTTATTTATGTATTGTTTCAGAAATTTCAAAAATTGAAAAATTATTTAAGCTTAACTATACAGGCATCAGTTGAAATGAAATTTTAAAAAATGGCTTAGGTATAAAAATTTTTTTAAAAATTCAAGAGCACTTATTAAAAATTAATTTTATGTTTTAAACTAAAAATGAGCAAAAAAATTTGGATCTCAATTTTAAAAAATTTGCTTACAAGAATTTTTTTTTTTTATGCAAAAGAAATGAAACATTGTCTTCAAATTGAAATTTCAAGAAAAAATTTCAAACTCAACACTTGAATAATTGCGAAATTTCATAGTCACTTTTTAAAATAATTTTTAAATCAGGTATCAGTGAAATTGGATAAAATTTAAAAAAATTCTAGATCTGTTTCAAAATGAAAATTAAATTTGGAAATTTTTTTAATTGCACATTAAAAATGTTTTAGTGTAATATTTTTTATAAAGAAAGTTGAAATTTAATTTCGAATTTAATTTTATTTAAAAAATTGATTTTTAAAACTCAATTTGAAAAAATGTACTTTCAAACTAAATCTAAAAGAATTTGTATTCAAAGAAAGTTCTAAAAAAATACGTCTTTTAAACTTAATTTTTAAAAACTTGGAAACGTTTTTAAAAATTTTAAAAATTATTTTGTTTTTAAATTAATTTTTTTTTTGAAATAATAAACTAAATTTTGCAGAATGTGTTCAAACAAAATTTATTTATTTTTTATTAAATAAATTTGAAAAAAAAATGTTACAAAACCGCAATTTTTTGAAAAAAAAAAGTTTTTGAAAACTGTCTTTTGGAAATTTAAAAAAAACGGCATTAACGTAAATTCAAATATTTTTGTAGGTTTGAAAAATTTGTAAAAATTGTTTTGAAACAAAATTTTTTAAAACGTTGATGACCCGGGGGGGGGGAGGGTGTAAATTTTTAGTACGGACGTGATTGAAAAATTTAGGCCGCTTTTTGAGTTAATTTCTACAAAAGTTGATTTTTTCAAATTTCACTTTGATGGCTATTTACCTGTAAAAAAATTTTAAGAAAATTGTTTCGTAATAAAATTTTAAATAACATTAGGTAAAAAAAATTAAATGTTTTTCAGAAAAATTTACGAAAATTTTGATTACCTACATAAAACAATAGAAGTTGAGGAAATTTGTTTTTATTTTGAAAAACTGCTTTTATAAGGAATTTTAAAGCATTTTTGAGCAAAATTTAAATGAAAAAAATCGTTCAAAATTATTACCTGTGGGAAATTTTTTTTAAATAACTAATAAATTTTTTAAAAATCTGATAAAGTTGTGAAAAAAAAACCCTTTTAAAAAATGTAGTTTTGGAAGAGTTAGTAAAAACTTGTTTTGTATTGAGTTATGAGCGAAAGTAAAAAAATTTTCTGTGGAGAATTTTAGAAATAGAAAAATTTTTGAAAATTTGTACCTATCCAATTTTTTTTATTTATTTTTTTTATGAAAAATCGTTTTTAAGAAATAATTTTAAAGTTTGTATAAACTGTTTCTAAACAAAATTTTCAAAATGAAAAAAATTGTTAAAAGTATTCAATATTTGTCTTACTTATAATAAAATTTTAAAAAATATGAAAAATAAAAAAAGTTGCCTAGTCTTGTACAAAATTGATAAAATGTATTTTTGAAAAAATTTGTAAAACTCTGTTTTTATAATACGACTAGACGAAAAAAAAATGATTTTGATGAGCAAATTTTTAGAAACGGAAAAATTTTTAAAATTTGTATTCAAATTTTTTTATCAAAAAAAATTGTTATCAAGTAACTACAACCTTTGTTTTTAATTTTGTCAATTTTAAAGATTAAAAAAATGTACAATACTATAATAAACATATCCGATGTTGAAGCCATTTATTTTTTTGTGGGGAGGGGGGATCAAGATTTTGTAGAAATTTTGAAATTAAAGCCTGAAGAATATTATCTTTCTTTTTCGCTCGTTCCTGCTCCTCCACTGGTGAACTTTCTCACATCTTTTACCTAAAATTACTCAAGGTGATTGGAAAAAATCTTCCAAATTATACGGGTACTCAGACTCCTGGTATGCCATCTTTAATTAGATATTTTAATTAACCCTCATTTTGACTCGAGTTCAAAAATTGTACTTACCTTCAAACGAAACGAATAAAAATTTCTCAAAACTAGTTTCAAGGTGATAGTTTCTCATCGACGAAGTATTTATTTGAAATTGAAAGCGAAAGAGATACCTAAGGTACAAATATAAGTACAACAGTATACACATAAGTGGTATTCTTTACTGTAAGGTACATGCCCATCGGTCGAGAACTCGTGACCAGTATTAGCCATATTATGTTGAATTGTTTTTTACAATATCGACTGATAAGCGGTGATTTTGTTTACACACTATTATAATTTGAGACCTACTTTTATTTTAGCATGTGTACCTTATGCAGTCTCCCCTTAAGAAGTGCCTACCATATGAGAACCCCTATTTAACTGTAGGTATATGCGTGCTCGAGTGTTGAAATAACGTTTCGTACAATGCTCGTTGTAATAATGCACAATGTACGTATTAACTAGGGTTACAATACTTGACATTATGTCATCCAGGTTAGATTCTAAATAAGATATTTTAACTGCACACGATTTTTTTTCAGCTTTGCACTTCACTTGTGCGGAGGCAACGCGATCCGTGAAATATTGCTTTTTTTATATGTTATTTTTTTACATTGATAATTAAAACGACGGAAACTAGGTCATTACTTTTGTTTATTCTTACGTATCGAGTAGGTATAGGTACTCCCTATGTGCCTAGATACATGAAGAGGGTATTCATCGATGAGTGGAAGTGTGGATTTAAAAAATAATAATAAATTGGCCATATTTCGGATGTGATTATTGGCTCGTAAAAAGTCGACAGGAAAATAATAAAGCTATTATTATTTATTATTCGATATCGAAAAAGTAGGTTGATATTTTCTCATAGGTATACGAGGGGAATCTCTCACCATTGTCTTATGAGGCTACTTTTTGACTATAAAATCTTCCATCGGATTATTATTTTACCTGAAAAAAAACAATCTGATTTGTATTCAGATGACGCGAGCCTGCGATGAATAGAATTCGCGACCTTATAATAAATAATTATAGATGAGAATTTGGAATTTAAATTTTTTAATAAATAAATAACCTCAAATGGTCAAGTTTTATAATAGAAACGAATAGTAGGTATTGTACATTAGAATGACTTTTTTGATAACATTTCACCTTCGCGATAAACTTCCTCGATGAAACAGCCGTACATATAGAATGAGCAGAGACGTATAGCGTATAATGATTTTTTGAATTGGAAATCTAACAATTTTTTGAGAAATGGATTTTTCATTTTTTTCGAAGAAGAAATTGTTTTTTGACTTTGTTAGAAGGAAATCTTATTTTTAGAGAAAAATAAATTTCAATTTTTTTTGTCTCAAATAAAAATTTTAAAAAAAATATTCAATTTTCTTGTAGCAAAAAATTTTCATCTGATCTTGTGATGAAACTTATTTTTTAAATTCTTGGAAGAAAAAAATCTCAAAATTTTTTGCGAGTAAAATGCTTTTCAACTTTTTGAGGTTAAAAAAAAAACATAATTTTTTTGGAGGAGAAAAACTAAATTTTTTGTTTTATTTTTTTGGAATGGAATTTTTCAATTTTTCAGAAGTAAAATCTCTACATTTTATCGAGTAAAATGAAAAAGTTTTCATTTTTTGAAGAAAAAAAAATTACTTTACATATTTTGTTTACGTAACTTATTATTTATTTTTTTGCTGAGATAGGTGAAATTTTTCAATTTTTTGAAAGATTAAAAAATCACTAGGTAGATTTTAAATGTCGAAAAAAACTCACTCTGCTTTTTTATTTTTACCACGCTTTTATTAGCTTGGTATGTATGTCTCATGATTCCAATTGTATGTTTTCGTCCAAAGCTCTCGCATTTGATATTTTACAAGAAATGAAATACCAAAGTGCTGTTTTCGAAGCCGCTGAATTCGATTTTCAAACTTAAATTTACCTCCGATCCCAAATTGGGCTTCTAGAAGGGGAGACAATTTTGAAAATTTCAAAATTTACAATATTGGTATCAAAATGTAGGTTTTTGAGGTCGCCAAATTCGATTATAAAACTTAAATTTACCTCCGACCCTAAATTGAGCCCCCTAAAGGGGGGGTCAATTTTAAAAATTTCAAAATTTACAATATTGGTATCAAAATGTAGGGTTTTGAGGTCGCCGAATTCTATTATCAAAATTAAATTTACCTCCGACCCCAAATTGGGCTTCTAGAAGGGGGGTCAATTTTGAAAATTTCAAAAATTACAACATTGGTATCAAAATATAGGTTTTTGAGGTCGCCGAATTCGATTATCAAACTTAAACTTACCTCCGACCCCAAATTGAGCCCCTGAGAGAGGGTCAATTATGAAAATTTTAAAATTTACAACATTGGTATCAAAATGTAGGTTTTCGAATTCGAGGTCGTCAAATTCCATTATCGAACTAACCTTTGATCCCAAATTAGGCCCTCACGGGGGGGGGGGGGTTAATTTTGAAATTCACAATATTGGTATCGAAATGTAGGTTTTCGAGCCGCTGAATTCTATTTTAAAACTTGAATTTTTCAACGACTAAAAGAGTTAAATAAACAGGTAAATTTTTTTTAAAAACCACGCTTTTATTTAAAATGGGCCATATCTAATTCAGGCATAGGAAATCAGTACTTATACTTCATGTCTTAAAAAATAAAAAATAAAATTTAGGTACTTGAATAATTATGTGTTAAAAATAAACTATTTTTTCAAAAATTTCAACGATGAAAAGCGTGGTGGGGTATGCATGGAGATAACAATATGTGCCTTATCGAATAACGCCCCCCCCCCATGCGTTTCATCGTTGAAATTTTTGAAAAAATAGTTTATTTTTAACACATAATTATTCAAGTACCTAAATTTTATTTTTTATTTTTTAAGACATCAAGTATAAGTACTGATTTCCTATGCCTGAATTACATATGGCCCATTTTAAATAAAAGCGTGGTTTTTAAAAAAAATGTTACCTGTTTATTATAGAAAGGAATCGTTTACTAGTAGTAAAAAAAAAAACTCAATTTTTGGTCTCAATTTTTTTAATAATAACAATTTTTTTATGTTTTTTTTTTCGAAGTGAAAATTTTTTACTATTTTTAAATGAAAAAACTCTTAATTTTTAATGTGAAAAAAATCTGTTTTTTATTTTGAGATTTTATTTTTAGAGGGAAAAAAATCTCAATTTCGTTGAAAAAAAATCTTTTCATTTTTTTTTTTTGTGGAAAAAAATGTTTTTACCTAATTTTTTTAGAGCAAATTATTACTTTTTTTTTTGAGTAAAAATCTTTAAGATTTTATGCTGAAAAAATCCTTGGGACTAAAATTTTTTTCAACTTTTTGATGTTGAAAAAAAACATTATTTTTTTGGAGGAGAAAATCAACATTTTTTGTCTTATTTTTTGAAATAGAATTTTTAAATTTTTTGGAAGTAATTAGTAAAACTCTACTTAATTCATTCAAGTACCTAAAAAAAAGTTCTCATTTTTTGAAGGGGGAAAAATAACTATCACAGGTACTTGCATACTTACTTTTTGTCTTATTTAAAAAAAAAAAAGATAAAATCTTTCAATTTTTTGATCACTGGATTTTTATGCAGGAAAAAACTTGCTCTGCTTTTTGTTGAAAAAAAAATTGAAAAAAAAACTCATTTTTTGGTCTCAAAAATTTTTTTACAGTTTTTTCGGGGTAAAAATTTTTATTATTTTTTGAAGGAAAGAAACCCTCGATTTTTATGTAGGAAATAAAAATATTTTCTGAAAAAAATCTTTTCATTTTAGATTAAAAAAGAATCTCAAAATAGTTTCATTTTTTTGGAGAAAAAAAAGTTTCTAAATTTTTTAGAGTACCTAAACTAGATGTTTTAATGTTTTGAAGTAAAAAACTTAAAAATTTCAAAAAAAATTTCAACTTTTGGAGGCTGAACAAACATAATTTTTTGGGAGGAAAAAAATGAACTGTTTGTCTTATTTTTATTTTAGAATAGAATTTTTTAATTTTTAGAAAGTAAAATCTCTAATTTTTTCGAGTAAAAACTATTCTATTTTTTTGAAGAAAAAGAAATACTTACTTTTCATCTTATTCCTTCTTGAAATTGGTGAAATCTTTAAATTTTTGGAAGGAGTAAAAATCTCCCGATTTTTATGAGGAAAAAACTCGCTCTGCTTTTTGTAGAAAGAAATTGTTTACTTTTAGTGAAAAAAAAACTTCATTTTTTGGTCTCAATTTTTTTTTGTAATAATTAAGACTTTTTACAGTTCTTTCGAAGTAATATCACTATTTTTTGAAGGAAAAGAAACTCTTAATTTTATTGGAGTAAAAAACTATTAATTTTTAAGTACCTATTTAGATTCTTTTTTCATTTTTTAGCCGAATTTTTTTTTAAAATTTAGGCTATTGTGTCCGACCCTGATTTAGAAGGAGGGGGGGTAGAAGAGTTCTGACCCCATTTGTCGACGTTTGGGACCAAAAGATGACGATCTGTCACATGTCACATATTTATATATATATATATATATATATATAATTTTTCCCTACTTTTGGAACTCTAGGGCCGAGCCTAACAGGTCAAATGAGGTCAAACTTGATATGTAGGGTTCCCTCGGTGGCGGAAAGATGCAAAAAAAATTTTGGGGCCCTAACTCAAAATTGGGGATATGACCCTTTTTTGAGGAGGGTGCGGGGGAGCCCCAATATCATGAAATTTTTTGAAACTTGCCCCAGGGATGAAAGCCCTAATTACCTACACCATAGTCAAATTTCAGCCCCCTAAGTCATCCCCACCCATTTTAGGGCCCAATGGGGTCATTTTTTCACGTTGATCAGGCTACAGACCCCCCAAATAGGGCAGGGGGGCCAACATTTTCATCATGGATCAAATTTGTGCCCCTGATGTGCCTTTTGTAGGTTTCAACTTTTGGGCCCCCTTTGACCCCTGTCAAGGGTCAAAAATCAAGATTTTTCACTATTTTTAAAATTTTACCGCTACTTTTGGAACTCTGGGGCCGAGCCTAACAGGTCAAATGAGGTCAAACTTGATAGGTAGGGTCCCCTAGGTGTAGGAATGATGCAAAAAAATTTTTGGGGCCCTAACTCAAAATTGGGTATTTTACCCCTTTTTGAGGGGGTGCGGGGGAGCCCCAATATCATGAAATTTTTTGAAACTTGCCCCAGGGATGAGAACCCAAATTACCTACACCATAGTCAAATTTCAGTCCCCTAAGTCATCCCCACCCCATTTTAGGGCCCAAAAAGTGGATTTTGGGGTCATTTTTTTCACGTTGATCAGGCTACAGACCCCCCAAATAGGGCTGGGGGGCCAACATTTTCATCATGGATCAAGTTTGTGCCCCTGATGTGCCTTTTGTAGGTTTCAACTTTTGGGCCCCCTTTGACCCCTGTCAAGGATCAAAAATCAAGATTTTTCACAATTTTTCATGTTTTTTCTCGCTTCCCGGTACGTTGATCAGCCTGCAGCCCAAACCAAATGACCTTGGATGCTAAAATTTGGTATTTAGGATAGGTAAGGGTCACTGAGGTGCCTTTTGGGGTTTTTGACCCTCGAGCCCCAAAATTGGGGGTGGCCCTTTTTTGAAGAGGGCTCTAAAGAGGCCCCAATTTGACAAAATGATTTGAAATTTTTACCAACAACAGTGACTCTGATTGTCTCCACTGTATCCAAATTTCAGCTTCCCAAGTCATCTCCACCCCATTTTAGGGCCCAAAAAGTGGATTTTGAGGTCATTTTTTCACGTTGATCAGGCTACAGACCTCCCAAATGGAGCTGGGGGGCCTAAATTTTTATCATAGATCGAGTTCATGCCCCTGATGTGCCTTTTGTAGGTTTTGACCTTTAAACCCCTTTTGACCTCGATACAGGGTCAAAAATCAATATTTTTCAAGTTTTAACCTGTCTTTTCTGACGCGTTGAACAGCCTACAGCCCAAACTAAAAGACCTAAACAATCGTAATTTGGGATGTAGGGTCAGTAGAGGTCACTGATGTGCCTTTTGGGGGTTTCGACTTTTGAGCACCATTTGACCCTCGTACAGGGTCAAAAATCAGAAATTTTCACGTTTTAACCTCTTTTTTGGTGTGTTGGCCCTCGTCTGAAGAGCTGAAAGTGTGAGGGGGATTGAGAGCGAAGCCCTCAATCCTCTCCTGCCATGTCCCTATTGAGGGTAAAGTCCCCCAAGAGGGGCATGGGGCGGAGCCCCCATCTGAAGAGTTGGAAGTGACGAGGTGGTTGGGGGCGAAGCCCCCAACGCGGGGGCATGGGGGCGGAGCCCCATCCTAAGAGCTGAAAGTGATAAGGAGGTTGGGGGCGAAGCCCCCAACGCGGGGGTATGGGGGCGGAGCCCCCATCCTAAGAGCTGAAAGTGATAAGGAGGTTGGGTAGGAGCCTCAACGGGGGTATGGGGGCGGAGCCCCCATCTGAAGTTGAAATCTTCAATGCAGAGAGGAACTAAAACTGAAGACAAAAACCTGACATTTTTAAACTGAATTTGAAGTTAAAACTGATATTGAAACTGAAATACCATGGATGAAAACGTTTTCAAAGTGGTACACTAACTTGAAAAAAAAAATTCGGCTGTCGCGGAGCATCTTGACTGCTACGCGTTTTTTTTATTTTGAGAAAGAGACCTTTTACTTTCAGACGAAAAAAGAATTTCAATTTCGTTTAAAAAAATGGTTTCATTTTTTTGGAGGAAAAAAATTTCTAAATTTTTTCGAGTAAATTTTATGTTTTAATATGTTTTGGACGTAGAAATCTTGAAAAGTTTATACTTACTGAAAAAATCCTTAAAGTAAAATTTTTTCAACTTTTGGAGGTTAAAATAGTATAATTCAACTTTGAATTTTTTAACACACGAGGAAGTAAAATCCCTCCTGACCTACCTGTTCGCTGCGCCTTCAAAAATAAGCAATTCGAAAAATAATAAAAAACTAATTTATTTGATACTTACACCAAAACAATTTAATTAACATGCTTGAGAAATGTTTTAAAAAAGATGTTGTTTAAATTGGATAGCTTTTTCGATTAAAGTAGGCTCTGGGTACGCCGGCACAGGAACCGCTTTCGGTACGTATTTGGTGACTTGATGATGTACAGGGTATGGCACGAGACGATCAACAGGGTAAGGTACCGGCTTTTCGACAGGAACAGCGACGGGTCTGTCGAAAGGTACCGGGACTGGCCTGTCGACGGCTACAGGAACCCTCTTTTCCACAGCTACTGGGTATGGGCTCGGTACAGGGACTGGGTAAGGTTTGTCGACTGGCACAGCGAATGGCTCTTTGACAAGTACAGGAACTTTTTTTTCTACTGGCACTTCAAGGTAGACTGGAACTCTTTTCTCGAAAGGAACAGGGTAAGGTCTGTCGACGGGTACCGGGAATGGCCTATCAACTGCTACTGGCACCCTCTTTTCCACAGCTACTGGGTAAGGGCTTGGTACGTGAACTGGGTAAGGTTTGTCAACTGGAACGGGGTAGGGCTCTTTGACGACTACAGGAACTCTTTTTTCTACTGGCACTTGAACGTAGACTGGAACTTTTTTTTCGACGTGAACAGGATAGGGTCGGTCGACGGGTACTGGATATGGCTTCTCTACTGGGTATGGGACCTGCTTTTCTACAGTTACAGGATAGGGTCTGTCGACGTGGACGGGGTAAGGTTTGTCAACTGGGACGGGGTAGGGCTCTTTGACGACTACAGGGACTCTTTTTTCTACTGGAACTTGAACGTAGACCTTTTTTTCGACGTGAACAGGATAGGGTCGGTCGACGGGTACTGGATATGGCTTCTCTACTGGGTATGGGACCTGCTTTTCTACAGTTACAGGATAGGGTCTGTCGACGTGGACGGGGTAGGGCTCTTTGACGACTACAGGGACTCTTTTTTCTACTGGAACTTGAACGTAGACCTTTTTTTCGACGTGAACAGGATAGGGTCGGTCGACGGGTACTGGATATGGCTTCTCTACTGGGTACGGGACCTGCTTTTCTACAGTTACAGGATAGGGTCTGTCGACGTGGACGGGATAAGGTTTGTCAACTGGGACGGGGTAGGGCTCTCTGACGACGACAGGAACTCTTTTTTCTACTGGCACTTCAATGTAGACGGGAACTTTCTTTTCGACTGGTACGTGGATGTGTTGTGGAACGTAGACGGGTACTTCTTTGTTGATGTATACAGGGACTCTTTTCTCAACTGGCACTTCTATTGGTTGTGGAACGTACACGGGTACTTCTTTGTTGATATACACGGGGACGTTTCTTTCGACTGGGACTTCTACAGGTTGAGGAATGTAGACAGGAACGTCTCTTTGGATTGTGACGGTGTTTACTTGGGCTGGTGGCCTGTAGTAGAAAGATGGAGCGTATCTGCCTTTGAGTTGCGCCAATTTGTTGTGTAACGAGGAGTAAGCATGAAGACCGAATTCGAGGGAACGTTTCTGAGGTTGCGGTTTTGCAGATTCTGAGGCCAATACCGTGGCTAGGAAGAAAAAGTATGCCTGAAAAGGGTGAGATTATGGTTAGAATTCAATCAATCATAATATACGTCATATTTAAAGCCTATACGATTGAAAATCCCAAAAAATTAATTAATTTTCTTTCAATCTCCTTCCTGTCAGATTCATCTCATATACGAGGTGTGTTCAATAAAGACTGTCACTTGTGCTTTTTTTCGCAGAGAAATGATCTGAGGGGTCTGAAACCCTCATAAATCGATTCCTCGCGTCATTTTACATTAGAATACCAAGTTTCAAGTTCCTAAGTCGACTGGTTCTATTTTTAATTATTTTAATAAAACGCGAGTAAAATTTTCGCCTCTAAATTTTTAACAAAATTTATTATAAAATTTTGAATATTCTTGGATAAATCGCTAGTTGAAACAGGTTGAAACGTACGAGGGGTTGAAATAATGTTTTGGGGATAGTGCAGTGACTAAATGATCGTGTTCTTGTAGGCACCAGTCCTTTCTGAACATCAGGGGCAGATGTAAGGTGTAAAGGGGGAAACGGTGCACCACTTGCAGCCCTCACCGAAGATGATATCGACACTAAACAGAAAATATGCGCACCAATCGCCGCCTAACTATCGAAAAACACTCTCCTATACTTCAGATAACATTATCAAGCGCAGACACCTACATATGCGCATGTCCCGCGCCTGCGCACATTGGCTCTCTCATTACCTGACTCTGGAGAGTGAATGTGCGAGTTCTGCTTCAACTTTCATGGTCCAGAAAAAATCGAAACAGTGTCGCAACTGATCCAAAGTCTAAATTCGACTTCGACCATCTTTTTCCTTTACCCTCAAGCTGAAAAACACATGAAAGTTCCACGTTTACCCCCCACCCCCGCAACAAAACAAAGTTTAGAGGCGAAAATTTTACTCGCGTTTTATTAAAATAATTAAAAATAGAACCAGTCGACTTAGGAACTTGAAACTTGGTATTCTAATGTAAAATGACGCGAGGAATCGATTTATGAGGGTTTCAGACCCCTCAGATCATTTCTCTGCGAAAAAAAGCACAAGTGACAGTCTTTATTGAACACCCCTCGTATATTCGTGACTTTGTACTTGGAACGAAAAAATATGAATTTTATCTTAATGTAATCTCACTTACGCGATAATTAGCGAAGAAAAAAAAATTAATAAAATAGAATCGACGCCTATATACTTAACAAGATTAATATTCATGCAAATTACAATTTTCCCACATGCGTGAACTTCTGTTTGCAGACAATATGATAAAAATAGGTTTTTAAATTAAATTAACACTAATAAGATATACCCAAGATGACTATCGGATGACGAGCTGGAAGACGAATTACGTGATAAAAAACGCAGACAATTACACTTTATCAACAAGTTTTTTTCTACTCAAGATGTTTCAATTGAATTGAGCATAAATGAGCATGAGCACCCAGGGAACCTTATAATGTACCTATGAAGTAATATGAAAAAAATCTACGTACTCGTAAATGTGCAATATTTGAAAGAAAAAGTTCAAGGCAGAAGTATAGATACTAGATACACATAGGAATATCGCCAATTATACTTCAAATAAGTCGCGGTTCGCATAACAATAATATTGCAGGTAGCTAAGATTAAGTACTTATATTTAAAGAGTACTTACTATTCTTTTCATGGTGTCTTCTTGGATGGAAACTCTTTAGAGTGAACACACTATACTCTATCACTGGAATTGAAAACGTTTATTTTTTCAGTGGTGAGAATCGTATTTATATATGAACCCGTTCTAACTACCCTTCTCAATTGCAAAGGCCATTACGGCGCTTGATTGTTCTGCAGGCTATAGTTTGTTGTTGTCATTCGAATGTAAGTATTTGTATATTGTGTAATGTGAGCCTGTTTTGTTTATTTTAATTGACGCACCTAAGGCATTTGTCTACTTGCGAGTGTTGTGTAAAGATGTAGGGTTGATATTTGAAAAAATTTAGTAATTTTGAGAGTTAACATGTTTATAAAAAAGATTTTTTGGTACCTCGAGAGATTCCCTGTAGAGAAGGTTAAGAGTAGGGTAGGAGAATTGTCTCGAGTGCAAAATCGTAATAAGAGAATGTTTGAATTTTTTGGTTTTTATTTATTTCGTTTGGAAACAAATAAAACTCAAAAATGAACTTATTTTCATTTTTTTCCAGCTTGAAATATCCTTTATTTAACCTTTAAAAAAAATACAATTCTAATTAAATATACTTACAATTAGGTAATCGATTTTTCCGAAATTTTAAAAATTTACTTTTTGAAAAATTAGAGGGCGATTTGACGAACCCCTGAAAATATTGAGGAAAAAATTGATATTTTTTTTCTTAAAAAATTGAGATTTTTCTTCTCTGAAAATGCTTATTTTCTCCAAAAACAAAAAAAAAATGAATACTCGTACCTACTTATTCCAAAAAAAATTGAAATTTTTTTCTGAAAAATGAAAAAATGAAACTTTCTCTAAAAAAGAGATTTTTTTTCTAAAAATTTAAGAAATATTTTTTCTTTGAGAAAATTAAGATTAGTTGTTCATTATTTTAATGAGTGTTTTTTTTTCATCAAAAAAACTGACAGAAAAAATCGAGATTTTTTCAATCTAAAATACTTGAAAAGGTTTCTTTAAAAAACAGTTTTTCTCACCAAAAGTTTTGAAAATATTTTAACTCCAAAAAAATGAGAACTTTTTTCTTGAAAAAAACAAAGAAACAAAACTAACATTTAATTCTACATGTACCAAAAAAATTGAAAGATTTTTTTCTCTCTATAAAAATAAGAGATATTTTTTATTTTTTCTCCAAAAATAGGTATTTTAGAAATTTTTTTCCCCGAGAAAATTGAGAAATTTTTCATTTTGAAAAAATTTTCAGGCAATTTTTCTTCAAAAGAAATTGACATGAAAAATCAATATTTTTGCTTTAAAAACGTGATATTTTTTCTACAAAAAAGTAGGAAATACGTTTGCTCTTAAAAAAGAAGTGGGAAATTTTATTTCGGTAAAGTAGAGACATTCTTTCTTCGAAAAATTGGGAAATTTTTTTTATATAAAAATAAGATATGTTTTCCACCAAAAATTTAGGAAATATTTTTCTGCAAAAAAAAAAAAAAAAAAAAAAATCAGAAATACCTATCCAAGTACTTTTCTTTAAAATGAGAGTTTCTTCAAAAAACAGAACTCTTTTTCCAAAAATTTACGAAAATTATTTATTTCAAAAAAGAATTATTTTGAAAGTGTTAAGGCATTTCTTCTTCAAAAGTATTCAAACAAAGATTATTTTTCTCTAAAAGTAAAAAATGGTTCTAAAAAAAATTAGCTGAAAAAAGTTTTTTTTTCAAATAAAAATAAGAGATTTTTTTCAAAAACTTCTCCAAAAATTGAAGGAATATTTTTATTCCAAAGAAATCAAAAAAGTTTACTCTCAAAAGAATTAAAAAATTATTTAGGTATTCCAAAAAAAATTTAAAAGATTTTTTCAAAAAGATTGAAACAAATAAAATTATGTTTTTTTTTTCTCGAACCTATAAACATTAGAGATCTCCCCCCCCCCCCCCCCCTAAAAATGACGGAAAAATATTTTTTATGAAATTTTTATAAAATTGAACAGAATTATCAATTTTTGTAAAATTGTGTACTTATTAAAATTTTCAAAAAATTGTATTTTTATTTTAAATAAGCAGTGACTTCTTGAAGAAATTTCAAAATATTTTTCAGAGA
The DNA here is from genome assembly GCA_959613365.1 of Balanococcus diminutus. Lineage (NCBI taxonomy): Eukaryota > Metazoa > Arthropoda > Insecta > Hemiptera > Pseudococcidae > Balanococcus > Balanococcus diminutus. The sequence continues at coordinate 34,313,962 of OY390718.1, read as the reverse complement.
AAATATTTCAATTACCTAAAAAATTTGACTTTTTTTTGGGGATTTTTTCAAAACAAATTTCAGTCAGGTATTTAATTTTTGCCAATTTCTTAGCAAGAGATTTTTTACTTAAAAAAATATTTTTCAAACATTTTTTGCGCAAATTTTGTTTTTTTGATAAATTATTAAAAAATAAGTATTTTCTTCCTGAAATTTTTTTTCGTAAAAATTTTTTGCATTGAAAAATATTTTAAAAATTGTTTTAAAAAAATTTCAACAAAAAAAAGTGTTGGGTATAGGTAATTTTTTTGTGCTGGGTACTTGTAACTTTCAAAATTTTTCAGAGAATTTTGTAAAATATATAGCAAATTTCATTTCCAAGTTAATTTTTTTGCATTAAAAATATTTTTTGAATATTTTTCAGATTTAAAAAAAATTTGATCAGTATAGATACGATTTTTAAAATTTTGGAAAATGTTTTAAATGTTTTCTTTTTGCTAATTATTTTTCCAAAGTACATACTTATTTACTCAAAAAAAATCAGTCATTTGTCGAAAGGATTTAAATGGTTTTCGTAGACCTTTTTAAAAAAATATTTTCTTTTTTATTCTAAAACATATTGTTCTCACATTTTCTCTATGAAAATTTTGATTTTTTCGGATTGAAAAAATGATACTTGGAAGTTTTGAAGTTATTTGTGTAAAAAATTCAATTTCTTGTTTTAATGAATTTTTCCCTGCTTTTTTTACACCTACATTTTTAATAGAAAATTTTTCATTTTTTTCTATACCTATTTATTTTTTATTGAACCTACATATGTACAAGCACCTAATGTAGATAGACCTACCAATAATTTTTTAATTTGAAAAATCAATCAACAGTTTGTGAAAATTGTCGTTCTGAAAAAAGAAATTGCAAAAATATCTTGAGAAATATTCCTTTAAAAGTAAATTGCAAGGAAATCATTCAAAAAAAAAACAAAAAAAAAACGGGAAAATTATTTTATAAAAATGAAATTTACCAGATCTACTGTTTTGGGAGTAATGGGTATGAATGGATATTTTTAGGGGGTATCTAACTTTAGGTGCATTAATCCACTTTAAAGAGCATACCTATTTAAGTAGGTATATTAAACTGCATATCATTTGTTTTAGCCACTGATTAATTTTTGAAAGATCATAAATTTTTGAGGAAACATCAATTTGAAAAAAAAAACTCAATACCCAATTTAAAAAATTGAGGTTCCTGGTAAATTTTGATTTTTCAAAAATTATTATCAATTTTGACAAAATCGAAAGTTTATGACAAACGTGTAATATTTTGAAGAATCGACAATGTAATAATTTATTTCTGGTTTTTCTCCTTTTTTTAATTCTTCTCCTTGCATCGCATCAGGTGAAATTTTCTTGAAACTAATTATTCCCTTCGTTAGTCACCGACATTGAAAAAAAAATTCAATAACTCACGACATTTTCTCGTGAATAAAAATCTCAATTAAAATTCAATCAAGCGAAACGGCACTGCCATTATCACCGAAAAAATCAAACAGAAGATAATCTCGACTGGCACGATCGGTTTATTACATTCATTAGACCTAGAATTTTTATCAATGACCATCGATGCGCAGTTATCGTAGTAAATAGCCATCTGATTACACGAAACAGTTGAAAAAAAAAACACACATGCTAAGATAGCCATTCCAGCCAGCAATGGTCGTTGACCTACATGGGCATGCAAACATATCATCAAAACCCTACGTACTCGTACGTATGTGTGTCGTAACCACGATACTTTATTACTCTCAATGTCATGTTACATGTTTCTTAATAGTTCGTTTACAATATTAAATTTTCACACGAATCCGAAATATTCATTGACCTTGGGCTTCTGCTGGAAAGAAAATTTCAAAATATACCTAATTATGTGTGTTAAGGTGTCGCTCTCGTATGCGCATGATTACCTTCGCAGTAACATCCGAATTTCAAAAAAAGAAAAATAACAGACAGAAAAATATCAAAAATTATACGTTCCCGTAAGTCGATATTTTACGTAATCTGTTATTATAATATATAAGAACGAGTATTGTTCCATGTGCGGTACTTTGTGTATATTTACATGAGCGTGTCTCGTGTCGTCGTCAGGTTATGAAAATTTTTCACCATAATGAGAATTTAAAGGTAATTAAAACTGGTACGGTAGTGGCATTCTGCTAATTAAAATCTATTGACGAGGGTTCAAAAATATTCTCATCGGTTTTCCGCACCTTAAAATCTCATATATTCAACAAGTGACGAGTCGACATACTAGTTTTACGTAGAATTTACGTACTCGTGAATTAATTATAAATGCAATGATAACTCTCATCGTTTTGGATCATGAGAAACGATTCTTCGAAAACCAGACCGTGTCATGAGTTATATCAATCTTATTAACGTAATAGTATTGCATTGCTTTAACAATATCTTCGTCTGGGTTATTATTTTCCGTTTATTTGTAATATTACAGAAGCTAAATAACTTCAATAGTATGATTTTTTTATACTTATTTTCAATAATTTAAAAGTTTTCTCAATTTTTTTGCATCAATAGTGTTGTTTTTTTTTTTTTGGAATTTCGTACAGGAGAGAGACCAATTTATTTCAAAATTAAACCTCGTGTAAGCCTACTTTGCATAAAAACACTTGAGTTAGTAAAACCTATATTTAGGACATATTTCTTTTTTAATAGTCCAGGAAATATTTGACGATGATATTAAATGACTTGTCGTAATTCGAATTATTTTTATGTGAAATTACGAAATTTTTGGAACCATTGAAAATCATAAAAATTTACGTTAAATATATACGATTAAAATGTATGGCAACTATTAGGCACTTGTACTATTTTTGATTCAAATTTTCGAAACTCTAATTCCACAGCTTTTCGATGAATTAATATTAATAATTTCCCAGTTACTCGAAAATTTAATTTCAATTTACAAAATAGATATTAATTAAGTACTTAGGTATATTAAAATTTTTCAAAATTTTTAATTACTCGTTACCTACCAATATTTAAAAAAATTCAAACCTACCATTTTTTTATTTTTTTAAAATTTATTCGTTTTTTTTTTCTTTAAATAATTATTTCTAAAATTTCTACCGAAATGAAAATTTTCTAATTTTTCAAAATTTTGATTTAAATCCCAATTTAGAAAAAAAATGATTTGAAAAATTCCCAATCAATATTTCATTTTTCCCCTAAAATTCATCCAATTTTAAATTTTGAAAAAAAATCAATTCCAATGGGTAAAAAGTTTTAAAACGTTGAAATTGAAAATTTTAAAGTTTGAAAAAATTTCAATTCAAACCTCAATTTTATAAAATGTCAGTAAGTAGATATTTAAAGCTTAAAAAAATTTCAAAAATCATTTTTTAAAAATAATTATCCAATTTTAGGTACTATTTTTCAAAAATTTAATGCATACCTATTGTTTTGAAAATTTTCGAAATTTCAATTTCAAATGTGGGTAAATTTTGAAAAGTTGGGATCAATTTTTATTTAATTAAAATAAAATAATTACCCGTAGGTACATTTAAAAAAAATGCATCCAAGTGTATTTGGGGATGGTGGGGGGGGGGGGGGGGGTGGGTAATTCCGAGTGTGAATTTTTAAAACCGGTTGAATTAAAATTTAGATTCATAATTCAGTCAAATGTATTTGAGAAGTTTTCAAATGTTTCAAGTTTTAAAAAATTTCATTCCAAACTCAACTTAATAACTTATTTGAAAAATATTCAAATTTTTTAATTTCTCAGAATCTCAATTTCTAATTTTTTCAAAAGTTTAATTGTACAATTCTTCAACTTTTCTAATAATTATTTGATTGTTATTTTAATTTTTTTGAATGCTAAAAAATTCAACTCTATAATTTTTCAAAAACTTGCCTTTTTTATATCTTTACGAAAACGGGGACTGGGCCATTTTAAATATTTTTGAAAATTTAATTCCACTTCCAAGTGAATGTTTTTAAAGAATTGATGTGGAAATTTTTCAAAAATTACTTACATTTCAAAATTTTATAATAAATTTATCTTTCAGGTAACCAAATTTTGAAAACGTTGAAATTATTTTTTTTGAATTTTTGAATAGTTTAAGTTCGCAATTTTTCAAAAAGTTATCTAATAGTCTTCTTAAAATTTCGATTTACCGTAACATGGGGTTACTTTGGCCCTAGGGTGTAACTTTCGCCCACTCTCGGAAAAAATATATTTGCCTATCCAGCCACAACTGAACGAAGTGGAGGGAGTTTGTAATGAGTGTCAACGATAGAAGGGCCTTCATACTTCACTTCTATGTGATTGTCACTTTTTTTGTGTCGCAAGTTTGGTAAACCTGATTTTTTGTTTATTAGTACGTTGTTCATGTGGTTTTTTTTATCTCCAAAACTTTTGTTTAAACGAAGTATGACGAATGGTACAAAAAAAATTTTTCTTATGGAAACAGAACGAAAATTTTATATAGATTCAGAATCTCGCATAGAAAAATCGATTTTGTGAAGCGGTTGCGAGATAAATTGAAATTACTGGACGCATAAATATTATCAAAAATCGAGAAAAAAAAATTTTCCTATGAAAATCAATCGAAAATTTAACATAGAGTCAGAATCTATCATGAAAATACCGGTTTGGTGAAGGGGTTGTGAGATAAATTGATGTTACCCGTCAGAGGACCGTTTTTCGTCGTTTTTGGAGTTATTTTGGCCGAAGAATAAATATCATCAAGAAGTCTCCAAAATACCGATGTTTGATCATATGGTTTCAACTGAAAAATTGTATTTTTGAAGTTGCATGCCTTTGGTGGGTTATTACTATGCCTAGAAATCGATTTATTGCGAGAAAAAAAAAGAAGTGGGCCAAAGTAACCCCAGAGCGGGGTAACTTTGGCCCATGACTTTGACTAACCACAGAAGAGGGAGGAGTTTTGACGAAACATTGAAAAAATTTACAGCGCTTCCTAAGAGTGTCCGGCACTATTTAGAGTGAATACCGAGCCCCTTACTTCGATTTTGAAAGAAGCAGGATGAATTTTCAAAAAAAAGTCTCAAAAAGTGGGCCAAAGTAACCCCATGTTACGGTAACCGTTTTAAGAATTCACACTTGAAATAAAAAAAAAAAAATTAAAAAACCATTAGATGAATTTTTAAAAAATGTTCCTAGGTACCTAAAATTATTTTTATTTTCATTTAAAAAAACTGATTCTTATTTTCCAAAATTTACCAATATTTGGAATTGGAATTTTCAAAATAAGCAACAAATTTTTGAAAAATTAAAACATTTTTCAAAAAATGTTTTCCTATATCTATTTAATTCATTTTGAATTTATTTAGAATTGAATTCCTCGTTTGAATTTTTATAATGATAAAATTGAAATTTTACAATTAACAAAGTTTAATTCTGCAACACTTCTTTTTCTAAAATTCGTCAATTTTTTTTTTTTTTTTTGAAAATTTAGTTTTATTTTATGACGTGTAAATTTTTAAAACGCCTAAATCGAAATTTTATCATTTTTGATTTTAATGTCATGAAAAAATGAGTTTGAGAAGTTTTAAAAATTTTTGAATTTTTTAGAAATTCAGTTCCACAGATTTTTATAAACCTAATCGTACAATTTATCAATTTGTCTAAAATTTGATCTTCGAAACTTGTTTGATAAATTCAATTCAAAAAGTATACAAATTTTGGAAAGTGTAAATAAATTTTTTTGAATTTTTGAATATTTCAATCAAAAATGCATTTCCTCAATTTTTTTAAAGTGCTAAAATTTTTCAATTTTAAAAAAATTTGATTATAAAATTTTTTGAAAAATTAAATTTACCAATTTTTCTAAAATTCATCGCACCTATTTTAATTTTTTCTAAAATAAAGTTCCAAGTATAGGCAAATCTTGAAACAAAAAATTTGATTTTTTGCATTTTTCAAAATTTCTATTCAACGTTTTTTTTGTTGAAAATTAGGTACTTACGTAAATTAAAAGATGTTCATAAGATTGAAATTGAATTTTTTGACTTTTTCAAAAATTTATCTAATTGTACAATTTTTCCTAAAAATTATTTTTACAATTTTTTAAACATTTTTTCATAACCTTTTTAGAAATTCATAATAAGTAATTATTTTTTCAATGAATTTGTTTTATAATTTTTCAAAAAAGAACAACAACAACAACAACAATTTGTGCGTGTAAATAAAGTTTTAAATTTTACAAAAAAAATTTTTGATTCAATCATTGGTAGGTACAATTTTTAAAATTTAAAAAAAAAAAAAAGTTTTTTGGAATTAAAAAAGAAAAGAAAAATATTACTAATGGAAACAGTTCGTAAAAATTGGAATTTTTATTAATATCTACAATTTAAAAAAAAAATTGAAATGTTTGAATTTTTTTCTCACACATTATTTTACCACCAAAGCATAACTTTTCTGTCCCATTGATCACCAAAATGAACCGAAATTTTGATCCCCCCTCCCTTTCAAATAACACCACGTTAATCCGTCCGATAGTATAATTTTTGGCATTTTCCTCTACAAACGGAGAAAGTTATTTCCGATATCATTAGACCTGAACTGGTTCTAAACATTACGTGTGAGTTATGCGCTATGTTCTGCAAGTATACAAAGTATTTGTCGTGTAAGCCGTTAATTACGTCACCGCGAGAATTTTATAATAAATGTAATTTGGTCGTTAAGTTCATCGCAACAACGGTAAATATTTATTCAAGTGGAAACGGGTGTAATTGTACGTCGCACGTCCTAGAAAATTGTACGTATACCTACTGAGTTTTATAGGGTTCTATTGGAAAAACTCTATTCGTCGGTTGTTTCGAAAAAGAAAAAAGGAAAAAAATAGATAGGTAGCCGCGAATAAACCACCACGTTACCATTCCAGCCGTGTAATTTGGTAGATAATAATTTTATTAAACTTAGCAAACTAATAGTAAAATCACGAATTTCGATTTTAATTGTCACGAGAACGCGTAATCTGTAAAATCGTTCACGGTAGTCACGTTTTTTATTATTTCATATCAAGTTTATTGTGCTGAGTTGCGTTTTTGATTCGGCGTCGTTATATAGCAATGATGTCTGAGCGATCAGGTAAAATTAATTCAGTGGTCTTAAATGCGCCCTCGAATACGTTGGTATTGGTTATATCGGTAGGTATTTTAAGATAATTAATGCTCGAGATTCGTCGGCACCTACATTCGTACATGGTCGCTTAATTCCTACAATGTAAAAGTTACCGGTTTTAAAATTAATCTTAATTATTCGACCAGTTTTCTTAATTTGTCGTTTCGAATTGACTATTTAATTTAGTCTGAATTTGAAGGGAAAAAAAGAGGCGATTATGTAAATAGAACAAAATCTGGAATTGTTGCCAAATCTGAAAAGTTATAAATTTTTATCCGAATTACCCTGCTACTGTGATTCGATTCCGGATACAAGTTTATCGTATATTTTTGTATTCGGCATATTTCAAAACCGAACAAAGTTTATTCGCACTGAACCAAATACGAAATATTTTTGAAAAAATTATATAATTTTTCGTAGCCTATTATGTCATTTTTTTCAACTCGTCCGACAACTTCCAAGTTGAATAACCTTTTTGGAAAAAAGTTTCAAAGAATTTGGTAAGGTATTAAAAAATTAGTAGTTTTATTGCTCCGAATGACCTTTTCAGTAGCATCCAAACGGTTCATACGTATGTGTGGTCATTCGTTAGAAGCTTGAAATACCTAAACAAGTCCAAAAAAGAACCTTGGAAAGATGAGAAAATACGTTTAAAATATTCCCATAAATGACGAGACCGATTGAATAATTCTTTGTTTATATATCCAAGTTTTTCGTTGATATAGGTATAATTACACTTCGAAGAGTTAATAAATCACTCGACTCGGGTATTATCTTTGCTCATCAAAGAGAATACACTGATTGTGGAATTTTTTCGGAAAAGAGGAAGCGCACTGGTGCGTTTATCTGATTCGAGATATTATGGTCGTTAAACCGCAGCAATTTGTACCCAAATGAGAAATTAAAATAATGCAATAAAAATTTGAAAAAATTAAGTGTAATATTTTAATATAAAAAAAAATCTAACATCGAATGATTGTTTTCCCTACCAGATTAAAAATCTAAAAAAAAAAAAAGACAACAATTAGGTATCTTAAATTTATCGTTTGACAAAATATTTTCGAAATATTCGCAAAAATCATCGTCTTGGCAATTTTTTGTTTTGAAGCTGATGTGTTGAAAGACTAGAAATGCTGCCTCGTCCAATGAACTTCTTGATTTATATTGAAATATGATGACTTTGAACTGTTAAAAATAAATAATATTATAACGCTGGAAAAGTCTAAATTTTCTACAGACATTCGAAAGATAAAAACTCACCATCCAGTCTTATGAACTTCTTATTTGTAAGATGGTAATCCAGATAATCCCGAGTATCCGCTGAGACCAGCACCTCCGGCGTAACCAGCACCTCCGGCGTAACCAGCACCTCCGGCGTAACCAATGCTTCCGGCGTAACCAGCACCTCCAGCGATGGAACTTACAGGTACCAATTCGGAGTTAGATTGGATGCAAGTTTGTTTCCTTATGACTGGGACTGGGACTGGTCTCGGGATATGTACTGGGACAGTTTCGTAAACTGGGTATGGCACTTTGACGTGAACTGGGTATGGGACGGTTTTTTCGACTCTGTAAGGTACTGGCTTTTCGACGCGTACTGGGTATGGTTGTGGCACGTGGACGGTGTATGGCTTGTCAACTTTAACTGGGTATGGTTGGACTACTGGGTATGGCACTGGTTTCTCAACTTTGACTGGGTATGGTTGGGTGATCGGAACAGCGTATCTGTTCTTGATCAAAACATCTTTGGAAATGTGGATTACTTGACCAGTTGGGCCGCCAACAGGAACGGAAACTGGGGCAGATTCGTAGGATGGAGCGTAAGCTGCGGCGTAGGATGGGGCAGCGGCGTAAGATGCACCAGCAGAGAAAGATGGAGCAGCAGCAGCGTAAGAGGGACCACCGTATGAGCCACCACCGTATGAGGCACCACCGTAAGATGCACCGCCTAAACCTTCAAAACTGCCTGAGCTGAGTCCAGAGGAGGAAAGAGCTGCACCGTAGTCGGCGCTGGCTACTCCACCGGAGAATCCTCCTGAGGAGAGACCTAGCGAACTGGCGTCGATGCTGCCGCCAGATAAGCCACCGGAGTACCCTCCGCCGTAAGATGCTCCACCGTAAGATGCTCCCAATTCATTGCCTAATCCGTGTTCGATACTACGTTTGTTTTGTTTGTTGGAGGCGGCATCTTTGACGGTGGCTGCCTGGGCGACAGCGACCAAGATGCAGATTGCTACTACCTGCAAAAAATGACGAATTTTTAAATGATTTTGAAATTTTTTCTAGTTTTAATAAACGATATTTTGGGGTCTGCGTGGGGCATATTGGATGAAACTCTTATCTGGAAATTCCCCCCTGTTCCAAAAGAACCCCAATCGAAAAAATTTTCAAACAAAAGTTATAGATTGAGACTTTTGGAATAATTTTGTTCATTACAAAAATTTCGATTAGACCCTACCCTCCCCTCCATTTCTGCATAATAAATATGAAAAATCATCGAATGATTTCCAAAATACGTATTATGCAAAATTTGAGCAGAATGAGTGGTTCAATCAAAATTTTTGTGATAACCAAAACTGTTTTAGAGACTTTGATGTATAACTTTTGTTTGAAAAAAAATTCAATTGAGGGCTTAGGTGCAGAGATACGAGATTTTTGGAGAGGGAGATGAGTCCTCTTTTTCCAAAAAATCTCTCTATTTCTGTATCTAAGGCCTCAATTGAAAATTTTTTCAAACAAAAGTTGTACATCAAAGTATTGAAAACAATTTTGGTTATTACAAAAATTTCAATTACAGCACTAATTCCCCATCAATTTTGCAAAATTGGGGGATGGAGGGACCTAATCAAACTTTTTTGTAAGGTAATAACTAAAATTATTCCAAGAATCTCAATTTACAACTTTTATGTGAAAAAATTTTCATTCCGGGCATTGAGAACTGATATAAGGGACTTTCAAGGAAAAGAGTGGATCCTAAAAAAGAGGAAGCCAAAGACTGCTTACACAACCTATTTCTTCCCTCTTGGTTCTAATGCAAGCCAAAGTTTCCTCGAAGTCTCAAGCTGAACTAATTGAAGTTCAAGAGTAATTTTCAAACGTATTATGCAAAATTGGAGGGGAAAGAGAGGTCGAATTGAAATTTTTTATACAACAAAAAATATTTACAGAGATAATATGATGTGTAATTTTTGTTTGAAGAATTTTTCAATTGGAGCCTTTGGTACAGAGATGTGGGGATTTTTAGAAAAGAGGTGTACTTTAGGAAAGAGAAAACATTAGAAAATTTTCGCATGTCAATTTTAATGATTTTTAGAGAATTTACAAATGAAGCTAGAAAATGATGGATGATTCTTAATTTTTTCCAGTTGATTTTAATCATTTTTTTGACAAAATTTTTAATTTCTTCTTGGCCACAAAATATGAATCACGAATCGAAAAAAAATCAAAAATTAGGAACTGCCAATTTTTTAAAAGCAAAAAAAAAAAAAAAATACATAGTAGGTATCACTTTTTCATTAGGAAAAAAATGAAAATTGAACCTTGATTGATTAAGTAACTTCGAACGAATATAAATATTAAATATGTAAAATTTCTTCGGTAAAAAAATTGAATTAGACGAACATTCGTCTAAGATGGATACATCATCATTGCTAAAAAAAAAAATTTAAAAAAAAAATGAAAATGAAACCTTAGATCGATTAAGTGACTTCGAACAAATATAAATATGTAAAATGTCTTCGATAAAAAAAAATCAAATTGGGCGAACATTTGTTCGAGATGAATACTTCATCATCTCTTTAAAAAAAAATATGAAAATTGAACCTAGATTGATGAAGTTACATCGAACGAATATAAATATATAAAAATTTCTTCTAAAAAAAATCCAATTAGGCAAACACTCGTTCAAAATGTATACATCATTATCTATAAAATTTGAAAAATTGAACGTAAACCGGTTAAAAACGAATAAAGAGATGAACCTTTAAAAGAATTTACACGAAAGGATTCTCACACTTATCGAAAATCGTGATCAAATTATATGTGAATTTTCGCCATAGATTTCGCACATCTGTTCACTCGACAAATTTAATGAATTAAAAAAACGATAAAAATGTTTTTAAAAAGTAATCGCGAACTTGTTAAAAATTTAAAAAATTATTCCAGGTATTAAAAGCATAATTATAGTTATTACTCAAATGCAAAGAGAACAAAAACCTATAATCTGGGCACTTGTGTTTTTAATTTGCACCAAAACAGTTATCATCGGACGTTGAAATTGACACTTTAACATTTGCACAAAGATGCAATACACATTGCAAAGGTATGAAAATTTTTCTAAAAAAAAATCACACACAAAACTGCACCAAATTTTCTCTTTGCATTTGACGAAGGTCGCACCATGATAAAAAAAAATGCAAAAACAGATCGCATACTTACAGAAATGGGATTCATTGTTGTATTGAAACTGAGTGCTGAGTGAACTGTTCGTATCTGTTTATGTTGACTATGTTTATATAGAGGACATTATACGACGAATTCGAATAAAAATTTAGATATATCGGGCGTCACTTTCGATATTTGCATAAATATACGCCGGTCCACAAAATAACACTGGATCTTGCCCTAGTATGAAACAGGTTTCAAAATAGGAAACCGAAAGTACATTGTTCCAGTAGATAGAAGTTTTCCAGAACCTATCTTCATCAATTAATTTTGTCCCCGATCGCGAGCATACTGTGTAGATGTGACGTCATATTACATAATATGTAGATGCATCATTTTTTTTTGACAAATTCCAGATTTCGCGTTGCTGCTGCTGGTTTCGAACGTGTACCATGAGTATAGGTCGTAAATTAATTGATCTTTCGTGCATCCGTTATGTAAATTAGAATTTTATTTGAAAAATTTTCAAAGAGACGGAACTTATGCCCAAGGACGATGCCCGGATACTTGGAGAGGATTTCCCAAAAGATTTTGGCAAAGGATGACAATTAGAATAGTCTGCGGATTAGCAGAGAAGCTTTGGGAAAGAATTAAAGGCACGAGGAAAATATTTCAGTTTAATTGAACCGGTTCGATGGTGACGTATTTGAGGAAAAATTCTTTATTAATTGGATAGTGTTTTTGGTATTTAAGAAGTATGAGGGATTAAAACTTATCATTTCTGTTTTTGTAGCAAAAGCAAATGACATGGCAGATGTTTGAGTTGGTTTCGAGTTTTATTTTTTCTTGCCTAGAAAATCATTTTATTATTTTTACTAGGTAGCATTTTTTCATAGCCTGTACCGCTAAAACTATACTTACTTGTGCATTGAAATATTTTTTGCGATTATCTGAAACTCAAAAATATCATCAGAATTGAATTCGGAGCCCCAAAAAACATATATTTTGATATGTCACACTTATTTTTATCATCAGTGTAACCCTGGCCCCTTTGACCCCTACGAAGATCAATATATAGGGGTAAATTTTCAAGAAATGATAAAAATACAATATGCATATCGATTTCTACATTTTAGAGTACGCTGACTTCTAATCAGTGATCATTTTCAAGTTTCAGTCAAACGTACTCTCGTTATTCCCATAAACTGAAATTCGATGTGGCAATTCTTCAGTAAACAATAATTGAAGAAAGGTTGCAGAATTATTACATATCAGGGTATTTTTATAGGTCACACTTATTTTTATCTCTTGATATTTCCATTAATATATGGCCGGTTAGAAACTCTGAAAATGCAAAAATTAAAAATGTTAATTATTTATTGAAATCTATGTTTTTTAAAGAAAAAATTCTGATTTTTTTTTTAAAGAAACATTTCTCAATTTTTTTAAAGTTACAATGAGTACGAAAAATTCTCAATTTTTTAGGGTAAAAATCTCATTTTCTTCTACTTTTATTTTTTTAATAATTTTTTTTTAGCGGTGGGGGGTGGAAATCATTTTGAAAAATCTTCAATTTTTCTCTAGTAAAACCGTAGGGAACACGATTTCTCAATTATTTTGGAGAAAATCTCGTTCAAAAAAATTTGAAGAAGAAACAAAAAACTTTCAATTTTTTTTTTTTTTTGAAAATGAAAAATCACTTGAAATTTCTCAATTTTTGGAGAAAAAAGAATAGAAATATTTCCTAATTTTTTTGGAGATTCAATTTTGTTGGAATAAATCCTATCTTAATTTTTTTAAAGTAAAAAATAGATGAAAAAATTCTTCATTTTTTTATGAGAAAAAAGATCTTCAATTTTTGACAACATTCAATTTTTTTGAAGACAAAAAATCACTTGAACTTTTCAATTTCTTTAGAGTACAAAATATTTTCCAAGTTTTTGAAGAGAAAAAATCATTTTATTTTCTGGGAAAAGATCATGATTTTTCGCCAATTTTTTTTTTATTAGGTACTCGTCCAATTTCTTGATTTTTTGCAGTACCTATAGGTACAAAACATTTTGCAAGTTTTTGGAAAAAACAACGTTTCAATTTTTGGAGAAAAAATATCAATATAATTTTTGATCAAATTTTTTTTCTACAAAAAATCGTTCACCTTTTTTGTAGAAAAAAATTATAAATTTTCTTGGAATAAAAAAAAACGATTTTTTTAGGAATCAGCATAAAAAGAATCTCAATTTTTCTAGTGAAAAAAAGGAACATGTACTTAGATAGATAGTTATAAGTTTTTATTTTTCAAAAAAATCTTGGTCTTTTTTGGAGAAATAATTTTTTTTTTTTTTTTTTTTTTTAATTTTGTTAAAGCCTCATTTTTTGGGGGAAAGTCTCATTTTTTCTGAATATTATATTTTTTTTAATCTTCCAATTTTTTCAGAAAAAAATTTTTTCTCAATTTTTTGGACAAATTAAAAGTTAAAATAATTCTCAATTTTTTGGGAGAAAAATCTCGATTTTTTGAGGAAAAAATCTTAATTCATCTTCGTGTTTTTTTTGAAAAATGGAGTTACAAAATATCTTTCAAATTTTTGGATAAAAAATCATTTATTCAATCTTTCTCCCAAAAAAGTGTTTTTTGATATTTGGAGGGAAAATAAGAAAAAATTTGATTTTTTTTGTCTTTTTTTTTTAAAGTTTCAATTTTTTTGAGAAAAAATCACTTGCGAATTTGAAATTCCTCGATTTTTTGAGATATAAAATATTTTTTAAATATTGGGAGAATATAATTTTATTCAATTGTGGAAGAAAAAATACCTATGTACGTATTTTATTTTAATAGAAAAATTAAATCTCATTTTTTAATGAAAATTATTTAATTTTTGTGTCTATTTTTTGATTTTTGTCGACTTTCTTGAAGTAAAAAAATTTCATCATTTTTTTGGAGTAAAAAAAAAGAAGTGAAAAAAATCTCAATTTTTTTGGTGAAATCCCCATTTAAATTTTTTGGGAGAAAATCTAAGTTTTTCTGAGAAAGAATACCTACTGTTTTTTTGAAGAAAAAAAAATACGTCTTATTATTTCTCAGAGGAAAAATTTTCCAATTTTTTTGGAGAAAAAAATTATCTCAAATTCAACATAGAAAAAATTTCAACTCTCGCTCTTTCCAAAAAAAATCGAACTAACAACACCCCCAAAAATTCCAAGTTGCCAGCCCTGCTTGGTATAATTACTTTTCCTTATGACTTGAACTTGAACATGACTTGTAAACTTTTCCAAGGATCTTTTAAAAAGACAACTGACGAGCTCAATAACTCTTCAATATTTTCCAAACCACTTCTGTGGCTTATTTATGTTCTATGTGAAGTTGTGCACACTTGATTTTTCGTATAGGTATTTTTTGAACCATCCATTCGAAAAATACCTACCCACTAAATCCTTTCTTAATTATTCTTCAAATTGATTTTTTCCCCTCAAAAAATATTGCTGACAAAAAAATGGTTAATATTATTTTCACCTTTTATGTTAATTTCGCTATTTCATCGGGCGGAGAAATTTTAATAGAAATCTTTCTCAAAAATATACATACTTTTTAATAATTTATATTATTAATGCATCTTGTCGCATTTTAATTCCCACATTTGTTAAATTGTTGCATATCGCGCATTATTGTATATGCATTACATAAGACGAGGCAGGGCAGCGCAATAAAAAGCCATTATTTTCAGCCTGCCTGGGAAATTCATAGTTCACGTTTGCGTAGCTCAGGTGTTAAACGAAAAAAGTAGTAAAACTGGTTCGACCAAACACGAACCATCTTGTCACACGATCATTGTAGTTCACTTCCTAACCTATTTTCAAAATATTGAAAAATAACGATACCATTTGAACTTTTTCGTAATCACGCAGAGCAGTCGTAATTAGTTCGATTGGTCAATACTGCCGAATGAACGTGATCCAGCTTCAAGGCATCGTATTCGTAGGTATGCCCGCCCAGAGAATATTTTCGTCTAGAATCATCTTAATTGTACACCTCAACGGTGAACTTGTTCTAAGAACCTTGTTATTGAATTACGCTATTTTCATGAATGAATTACTGGCTCGATTTAGTAATTAATCTGTACCAAGATAAAAAAGATGCGGTGCTTTGTCGAATGTCGGTCTCTTATATGTGCACAAATATTTTGTCGCATGCACGCCAGGCCAGATGCAGTTCTGTATAAAATACAGTACAGCTCTTTGATGCAATTTACGAGATTTTTTTTCTCAACTCGTAAAAATGAGCCAATTTGTACCTCTTTTTTGGGAAGAAAAAATTTGTAAGAAGTTTGAATTTATTAGACGCGTTTGTGGCTCGAGCATTACCACGTCAGTACTCTTGACCTAACCTATTACTTTTTACTTTACCTTCGGACTTGGGTTATACAATTTCACCTTCTTTATGGTTGAAATCTTGATAATACGGTAATACTCGGTTCAATTTATCACGCAATTTATACGTCATTTCGTAGAGTAATTTAGTCTACATTCTGAATCGACCGTCTGATGAGTCCAATTTGATGGATGTTGTTTCTGAATGACATGACTGTGCGATTTTTATGAGTTAAATTTCCTATATTCGGTTTATTAACTAGCGAATGTTGCAAAATAAGCCCTTACGTGTGCACCTTTGGCAGTTTAGAAACTGAATTTAATTACAATTGAATATTATCTGGTCATTTAAGGAGACATAATTAGCCGAAAAAAGGTAATTATGTCGGTTACTGTGGGTTAATGAATGGTAATATGGGGAGGGGATTCGATCGGACGACTTTTCCATATTGGTAAGTAATTCTCATTTCGTATTGATTGGTTTGAAATTATTTTTGGTATGTTGTGGGATGAAAAATTATCATCGAAAGAACTAAAGAAGTTTTTAATCATGTGGGGGTGAAATGGCCGAATTTTATTTGGAAAATTTCACTAAGAGATATTTAAAACAAATTTATTAAAATATTGTTAAAAATTGATTTTTTATTTAATTTTTTTTTGTTGACAACGAATTTTTATTTTTATTTTTATTTATTTTGTCGAACTATCATTTTCAAAAACGGTTTCTTGTAATTTTGAATTTTTTTTGAGTTTTAAAACGCACTTTTTCGTAATTTTAATTTTATTTGATTGAATATTTTTTTGTTTGTAAAAAATTGAATTAAAAAAAATGAAATTATGAAAAAACTTGAATTTTGGAAAAATAGATTTGAAAAAAATTATTTTTAAAAATTGTTTTCAAATTTTCAGATTTATTAGTTTATTACTTTTTATCAAAAGGTGTTACTAATCATTTTCAAGTTCGTGGGCATTATTTCTAAATTGATGTTCTAATTTTTTTTTGAAATGAAAGAAATTGAATTTGAAGTTTCTTTTCTATAAGTACATTTTTTTACTTTTTCAATTCAAAAAAAAAAAAAAAATAGTTACAAAATCAATTTTTGTACCAACTAAAAAAAATGAAAATTTAAAACTTGTTTTTGTAAAAAAAAATGAAATTATTGAAAAAAAAATATTTTGAAAATTAACAAACTCATTGCTAATATTATTTTTCAATTTTTATCTTTTCTCGAGAATTTGAATTCTTTTTGAAATTTTCTAACCCGTTATTTCATTATTTTGATTTCTTATAAATACCTATTTTTTCCAATTTTTTTAACCGAAGTAACATGTATTTATAAGTTTTTACTTTTTATACAAATTTTTTCGATTCAAAAGAATCCAAAATTAAATGTTTTTAAATATAGTAGGTGAACTGAAAAAAAGAAAACTATTTTAAAGTTCTCATTTTGAAAAAAAATTAATTTGAAAGTTATTGAGAAATTTGTTTCAAAATTACCTATTAGATAGGAAATTTGTTTTTGAAGTTTTTTTAGTTCATTTTTTTATATCAATTTTTTAATTTTGAAAAAATTTCAAAATCGTTTTTTAAAAGTTGAACTGATTAAAATGAATTGTAAATTTATTCAAAAGAATCATTTTGAAATTTACAAATTTTTTACCAATTTTTTCACTATACCTAGGTAATTCAACATTTTTATTCTTTCAGAAATTTTTAAACAGCTTTTTTTATTGTTTTGATTTTTTTTTAAGGGGTAGGCCTACCTGGAATTATTATCATTTTTTAAATCGACGCCAATCGATTTTTTTTTTAATCGAAAGAAATTAGATTTTGAAGTTTCTTTTCAATTTCTTCATTTCGAAAAATTCTAAAATGAAAAACAATACTTTAAAAGCTTTGGCTTTCATTTAGGAAAAGATCAATTTATTACCTACCTATTATTTTTCAAATTCAATCTTTTCTCTTGAGAAAAAATTTTATTGAAATTCTCAAACTTTTTTTTCATTATTTTGATTTTTTAAATGCTTAGAATTATTATTTTTTTTTTTTTTTGAATTGATGTTTCGATTTTTTTTTTTAATCGAAGGAAATGGGTTTTTGTTTTCAGGTAATTTTTCATGCATTTTTTTTTGAAGAAATGTGAACTTCAAAAAATATAAGATTACGAGAACTAAGACTTTTCATTCATTTTGAAAATCATTTTAAAATTTTACGAAATCTAAATTTATGAATTTATACCTACTTCTTTTTTTAAACTCATTTTTTTTTTATTAGGTACAATGTTCTTTAATATCTATTCAGAATTTTTTTAAATCAATGTTTTGATTTTTTTAAATCGAGAAAAATTGGGTTTTGAAGTTGTTTTTTTCCTAGTTTGTTTCTTACCAATTTTTTTTTTTTTTTTTTTTAAAGTGAAATGAACAAAATGAATTTTTAAAATTCTTCAAAAAAATTATTTTGAAATTTAAATCTTTTTACCTATTTTTTCACTAATTTAACATTATTTTTCTCATGATTTTCATTTTTTCAAAAAAATATTTTATTTATTTTTGAATTTATACTTTCATTAAAAAAAAATCAAAATCAGAATGTAGGCCTAACATTTCTTTTTAATTCATTTGGTACAAATTTTCTCGGAAAGGAAAAAAATTATGTACAATTTTTTTCAAGTTGAAAATAATTATTGATTTTTTAATTTACAAATTTATTATGTACATCTAGATATCATTTTTCAAATTGAATTTTTTCTTGTGTTTTCAATTTTTTTTTCGTAGAATTTTTTTTAAAACTGAAAAAACTGATCTTTAAATTTTTCAATTCATTTTAATTTTTGTTTTTCTATGTTTTCGATACAATTTTACTCAGTTTGGAAAATTCTAAAATAATTTTTTCAAAAAGTGAACTAGGAAATTTTTTTCAAAAATTTGATTTTTAATAAAGATGAAATTGAGAATTACCTATTGATTTTTTATATTTACAAATTTACGTAAATATTACCTATTATTCAGTGTTTATCTCTTCTCGTGGTTTTGTTTTTTTTTTCAAACTCTTTTTAAAATCCTTTTGATTTTTTTTCATTTAAAAAGAAATCGAAATAAAAAAAATGTTTTGAAATTTTCAATAAATTGTTTTCAAACTTAAATTTTTTATACTTTGATACCACTTTCAAGAAAATTTAAATTCTAAAATTGGTCAAAATTCGACAAATGAAAGTTCAGAAGTTTGATAGCATGGATTTGATTTTTTTTCTGTTTGGCAAAGACCATTTATTCTGTAATTCGTCTAAATTATAAATTCTTACGAGAATTTAGACTCATTGAGTAAATGTGTCAATAACTTCATCGATACGAACTCTTTTTGAATTACGATTCAATTGCAATAGTTCAATTTTTTCCATTCTCAATGGATAATTCGGCCAACAAAAATTTTTCTTAGCGAGGTGTAAAAATGATTTAATTTTACTTAATGACGCCCTTTAAAAATGCATTACTGATTGTAGCAATTATACGAGGTGAATTTTGACTAGTCATCTTTCCATAATAAAATGGCTTCAAGGCGTTCGTTGGCTACAGAACGTCTACTCATCTTAGATGTCGTTTGATTTGCCTATTTTTCAGTTTGCAGGAAGATTTTTAAATAAAGAAAATTCTACATAAATCGTCATCATCGAGCAATGAATTTGTTAAACGTCCATTTAAAAGTCAATAAATAAAATATTTATTGAAAATAAATAAATAAATACACATCGAATAAATAATTTAAAAAAAGAAAGAAAGTTATTAGTCGTCCAAGAAAGTTCATTTTTACGACTGAAAAAAAGTAAATAAATAAATAAATAAAAAGCTAATGAAAGTTATAGTTTCCAAATTGCAGGTTACATTGACACATTGTTCGCGATCGATTATTTTAAATCGCTTCGTTTGAAAGTTCATTGTCCGTGATAACTTTATCGGTGGTTGTATTCAAAAGTGAATTTTTCGCTGTGGTGCTGGTAGTGTGTACCGTACCATGGGCCGGAGGTGGTGGCACTAAACCCATTATTTCGACCTGGGAAAATAATAAAATGGAAAAGTTGAAAAAGTGCACTCTTTTGTAGTTTCATTTCATTTATAAATGAATGAATTAGTTAAAAGGGTACCTTTTTACGATCAATTTCGCAATTCCGGCCGATAAATCCTTCAGGACAGATACACCTGTAATTTCCATCTTCTTCGGTCAGGCTTACGCAAGTGGCTCCATTCTCACAGACGTTCTTGTGGTGATCGCAATAAGTTAATTCTGTAAAATATTCAAAGGTTAAAGACTCTCTTGCGTTATGTAAGTGTATTACAGCGATTGAGCTATTACGAATATACATTGTCAGATTATTTAGATTAGGTTTTATTTCATCTTTTACGAGTTCATCTCTATGACTCGTATTTCGATTTTTTATCTACTTTTTTACACTCTATCAATTTTTAATACTTGCGGTGACTTCGTTGAATAATAGTCCAGCCGGAGACCGATGAACCGGTTTATTATATTAAGTAGATACTAGAATTTATTCTAATCGAATTGACATTTGGATTAATTCCGTTGGTAAAAGGATACCGCTTTTAGTTTTATTGTTGCAAATATAATTTTTTTTTTTTTTTTTGAAGATTTTAAGATACAGCGATGGATTTTATAATCGAATTAATCGTTTAATTGATGGCGTTATGATTAGCTATTGCACAATATTAACATTGAATATCGATTAGTTTTTTTATCAGAATAAACTAAGAAAGTTTACTTTCTAGGTAAGTCACTCGTTTGTTTGGGATAAGACGGAATACCTGTATGTAATATGTGTGCAATATACGACGTACGTACTTGGAGATTAGCAATTTTATGCGATGGGATTAGTAGAAGAAAAAAAACGACGATGCAGAGTCTTATGAAACGAGAATTTTTTAAAAATTTCCCAATAATTGGTAATATAATATTTATCGGCTTATTTTTATTAAAAAATAGGTATATTTTTTTCTAGTCCCTATTTTAAAGAATTTTAATTTATTTCATTAATTTCATTTTATTTGTTGTCAATAATGGTTTTTTTTTTCATTTTATTTTTAACAAATAATTACTTAGAGAAAGATTATTTTTCTCATAATTACCAGTTTACGTTTTTAACGAATCAAATTTCATGTAGCTATTTTAAATTAATGAATATCGAGTCAATAAGAGAAAATAATACTTATTTTAATTGATGACTGTTTGAGCCTCTTTGGATGGCAAGATATTCAAGTTAACTCCTCAATTAAAAAGACCGAAGTTTTTTTTTTTTTTTTTTTTTTTTTTTTTTTAATTAGATAATTAATTTTTTGAGGATGGATGATTATTTTCTAAAAATACCTACTTATCCACAGTTTTTTCAATGACTGATAATTTTTTGAAAAATTGAAATTTTTGGGAGTTGATAATTTTTCCAAAAAAAAGAGGTAAAAGTCTCCATGATTAATGTTTTTTTTGGGGGGGGGGGGAGGGAGTAAAAATTGAGAGAACAATTAATTTATTCAACACAATTCAATCAATTTCACCTACAGTTTCTGAGGAATTTATGATTTGTTCGGAAATTTACTTTTTATTCAAAAATTGATAATTTTCTGAAAATTTGTAATTTTTTCAGAATACTGATGAAATTTTCAATGCTGTTGATTTGTTTTAGAGTTGATAATTTTTACTAAATATTAGCTTAATTATTACTTATCGATAGGCACCCTAAGTTCTAATGCAAAATCCTCCTCTGACGGAATTTAAAAAATATATATTTACAGTAAATTTCAAAAAATGAGAGTTTTATGCAAAATTGCTTTTAATCAATGAAAAAAGCTCCGAAAAAATTCAATGCAAAATCCTGCCCTGATGGAATTTAAAAAAAAAATTTAAAAAATTCAGAAATTTTCAAAAATTGAGTTTTTGCAAATTTGCTTTTAATCAATAAGAAAAGCTACCCTAAGATCCAATGCAAAATCTTCCTCTGGCAGAATTTAAAAAAAATTATTTTCAGTAAATTTCAAAAAATGAGAAATTGCATTTAATCAATGAAAAAAACTACCTTAAGATCCAATGCAAAATCCTCCTCTGGTGGAATTTAAAAAAATATTTTTTCAGTAAATTTCAAAAAATGAGAAATTGCATTTAATCAATGAAAAAAAGGTACCCCTAAGATCCAATGTAAAATCCTCCTCTGGCAGAATTTAAAAAATATATATTTTCAGTAAATTTCAAAAAATTAGAAATTGCATTTAATCAATGGAAAAATCTACCTACCCTAAGATCCAATGCAAAATCCTCCTCTGGTGGAATTTTTAAAAATTTTATTTTCAGGAAATTTCAAAAAATGAGAATTTTTGCAAATTGCATTTATTTTAATCAATGAAAAATGGTACTTTTATTTTGTTCAAAAACTTTACGTTTTTCATAAGTTAATGCCTTTTCACAAGTTTGTTGGTGATTTTTTTCTTCAAAAAATGATGTTTTTGTAAAAAATTGAGAATTTTTTGAGAATGTATGACATTTCCAAAATATTTGGTTAAATTTTCAATAATTGATAATTTTTTTTGAGAAATTGAAAAGTTTTAAGTTTATAATTTTTCCACAGTAGGTGTATGGGTATTGGGTAGTATTCTCTATGATTAAAGACTTTTTTGGGAAATTAAAATTTGAGAGAAGATAATTTTTTCAAAATTGAAGATTTGTTCAATAATTTAATTTTTATTTAAAAAGTGATCACTAATTTTCTGAGAAATCATGAAATGTTTTCAAAATATTTATAAAATTGTTAATAAGTAGGAATTATTGATTTTTTGAGAAATTGATGATTCGTCCAAAAATTGATTGATTTCCATAAATTGATAAATTTATAATTTTTGCGCAAATTTTTTCAATTACTGTTTTATTAAAAAATTGATAATTTTCCCAAAAAATTTTATAAAATAATTATCACCTTTTGATTTTTTTTTAAAGAATTGAAATTTTTTGAAATGATGATGACTTATTCAAAAATTTATCGTTTTTCAGAAGTTGATGCCCTTTCAACAGTTCGTGGGTAATTTTAAAAAAATACATACTCAATCCATTTTGTTTAAAAATGATAATTTTCTAAGAATTGATAATCTTCTCAGTTCTCAAAGTAATATCTATTGATGAAATTTTCAATGATTTATTCATATTTTTGTTGAAAAATTAAAAATTTTCTGTGATTTGATAATTTTGATCAATAATCGATTTTTGAGAAATTGACGATTATTTGTTTGAGAATTTATTGTTTTCAAAAGTTGACAATTTTTGAAGAGTTGATAAGAAGTATATTTTCAAAAAAAAAAAAAAATCAAAGAATTGATTATATTTCAAAAATAATATTAAAATTTTTTTAAATTATTGATTAATTCTTTTAAAAAAATTGTAAATTTTTAAAAAATTTATAGTTTATGAAAAAAAAATTATTTAACAAGATATTTATTTTCAAAAATTGATTAGGTTAGGTTATGAACATTATTTCAAAAGTTATGTTTTACTTGAAAATATATTATGTTTAGAATTTAATTTTATGACAAATTAATGATTTTTTCGAAGATCAACTTTTTGTTTGAAAATTGATAATTTATCGAAAATATTGATCAAATTTTCATTAGATATATCTATGTAATTAAATCACTTTCTTGAGAAATGATAATTTTTCCACGGTATAAGGGACAAATTCTCCACGAGTGGTAATTTTTTTGGAAAATTAAAAATTGAAATATGATACTTAATATTTACAAGATAGTTTTATTAATTTCTTCAAGAGTTGAAATTTTGTTGAGAAATTGACGATTTTTGTCAAAATTCAAGTTTTATTTAAAAACTAATTTTCTGAATTTTTTTCCTTAAAATTCCTAAAATTTTCAATAATTTATAATTTTTTTGAGAAATTGAAAATTTTTATGATTGATAATTTTTACAAAATTCTTATTACCTATTTATTGATCGTTTTATCAATAATCGACAATTTTTTGAAAAATTGATGATTTTTTCAGAAATTTCTCTTTTTTTAAAAGTTGATGAATAATTTTGTCGAAAAATTGTGTTTTGTTAAAAACTCGATTAGTTGTTCAAAAATTGATCGTTTTTCAAAAATCCATTAATTAAGTAATTTTTTTTCATGAAATTACCTATGTTTTATTAATAAATTGATGATTTTCTGAGAATTTGTAATTTTCTCATAGTAAGTATTTATAATTTTTTTTTTTTGAAAAATTGTAAATTTTTATAGATTTGATAATTTAAAATAGGTATAGGTACGTTTTGATTATCTCATCATCGATGATTTTTTGAGTAATTATAATAACTTTGTTCAAAAATTTATCATCTTTCAAAAGTTAATGCTTTTTAAAGAATTCGTAGCAGGTATTTTTTCCTTCAGAAAATTATGTTTTACGTATTTAAAAATTCATTTTCATTTTCATTTATGGATAATTTCTCAAGAATTTATTTAGGTATTTTTTCTTCAAAAATTGCGAAATGTACAACTAAGTAAGTAGGTATACTGAAGTATTAACAATTTTTTATAGAACTGATTTTTTTTTTTTTTTTTTTGAAAATTTATGGGCCTAGGTAATAATTTTTCAAAAATAAAAATTTGTTTATTTATTTATTTATTTATTTATTTATTTAAGAAATGTCAATTTTACTTGTGATTGATTATTTGTTCAAAAATTGATGATTTTTTTTCGAAAATTTACTAATTTGTATCTATTTTAAAATTTTATCATTTGTTCCAGAAATTTTCATTTTTTATTCAAAGATTGGTATCATGGTTTGTTCAATAATTAAGCATTTTTATGTACAAATGTTAATTTTTTGCAGAAATTGAAATCAAAATTATTCTTTTTACCTTGATCGCAGAACATTCCTCCCCATCCAGGTTGGCAATTACATTCCCACGGACGAGTACAATTTCCATGAACGCATCCAGGATATGGGAAACATTGTTCGCAGTTCTTACCCCACCAGCCAACTTTACATCTGAAAAAAAAATTATTATTATCTCAGGATTTGAACTGTGAACTTTATTTTATTCTTACAAGGAAATATTGCCAAATCGTCTCCTCCTTTTCAGCTGAAATTTGGCGCACTGAAAGAGCATGTCATCCAGATCTCGGAACCAAATTTTTATCTGCCAAAGTTGACTTTTTGATTTTTGACGAATTTTTAAATAAATCAATTTTTCACAAAAATTGTTCATTTTGAGATAGAATCCTGAAAATTGGCTGATATACTAAAGTCGACCCTAGGAATCGATTGCAAGCACTTTCGAAATGATCTGGAGCCTCCAGAAAATGTTGACATTCTACGGAGTTATTTTTGCTATTTTCAAAAATTTGCCAAAAATCGAAAAATCAATTTCAGCAGATAAAAATTTGGTTCTGAGGTCTGGATGACATATTCTTTCATTTAGCCAAATTTCAGCTGAATCGCAGATTACGTATTGGCAACGTTCTCTTGTAAGTACGAAAAATACCTGCATTCTCCAGGTTTTCTACAGTATCCTTTTTCTTTATGGCATCCTTCGGCGCAAACAGCTGCGAAAAAATTATTCCAAAATGATCGACTTTCCTTTTTGGATTTATTTTTATTTTACTTAGATATAGGAGAAACTTACGAGCTTGGCATAGAATTCCCATCCATCCCTTTTCACATTTGCATTCCAAAGGTTGAGAGCATGTTCCATGTTGACATCCGGGCAACACTTGACATTCTTTGCATGTTTCACCGGACCAGCCAAGTCGACAGCTTTGCAAATAGAAATTTATGTAAATATTGGTTAATTAGTTGGCATATTATGTAGTAAATTTACAACTACGAAGTACGTTCAATTAGCCAAAATGATCGACGAGTGACGAATTAAAATTCACTCTTGCTTACCGGCATTCTCCGGGCCAGTCACAATACCCTCTGGTGGAATGGCAGTCTGATCTACAGATGGCTGCAAAAAGAAGAAAATATTTCAAATAATCGCCTAATCTTTGAATTTTTAATTAGTGTATAGAAAAAGGCTGGTAAAAATCTTCATTATTCGTCTGACAATGGCGAAGATGATTGGCAACGTCGCGTGTCATCTCGTAATAACGGATACATTAAAGGGTTTATCTCGACGAGAATGGCCAGATTCTTGGAAAAAATACAGGTTTTAATCGAGTTGTTTTGTCTTCGTGGCGATGAAAATAGCAGCATTATTGGGTACGCGATCTTTATATAGTCTGGCTTTATTCGAGTGTATAAAAGGTAATGTAATTTTTATAGTACGTACGTTCGGAGCAGAATAATCCATCCCAGCCTTCTTCGCAAATACACTCGAAGCTATTATTGCAGTATCCGTGTTGACAACCTGGTAGAGTAATACACCTGTTGCATAATTCTCCGTAGTATCCTGGCGAAATCAGAGGGGCAAATTTATCCTTTGTTGGGGTATTTGAATTTCGCGAATATGTACAAATGGTGACGGTGATATTTACCTAATTTACAACGACATTCTCCGGGCCTTTTACAGTAACCTTGCTGAGGATCGCAACCCTTACGACAAATAGGTACATCGCATAAATCTCCAGTCCAACCTGGTAGGCATTTTATGTCACCGTTATCGTCGCATACGTAATGACTATTTTCGTTTTGGCTAGCTGGAGCTTCGCAAGCCTTTAAAATTTTTCGATTTAAAAGAAGAAGAAAAATGAAATGGGGAAAAAAACTACAAAATGAAGAAATAAGCTAAATTTTTACGGATTTTTTGGTACATACCTGCTTTTTCCACTTAGGCACGTATTTGGTCCCACCGAAGGTACACGGTAGGATAGAAATCACTGTAAAAAATACCACCAAAACTCCCCACCGCAAACTAATGCGGAAAAACATTTCGACTTAGGTATCCTTCATACGAATTTCGCGAAGAAAGTACATGAAAATAAGCTGGTGAAATTAACGCAGGTACCGTCAGCTCGTCGTATGTTCTCCTTCTACTTCCTATACGTATATAGGTGTATTCTGGTCTTTAGGTACTCGCTTCCACAACACAAGGCTGTAAAAATCATATCCAGTCTGGTCTTGACCTTCCGACCTAAATAAAGAGCGCTGATCTAACATAACAGTTAAATCTTTCTTTTTCATCGTAATTGTCTGTTTTTTCTCTTCTCCTCCGCTGTCTTGTTTTCGAGCAAAAAGAGGAATTTGAAATTTTGAAATTTTGGTAAAAATTTCATTGGAATGGGTGTGGACTGTGGAGGCTTAAAAAAATGCAGAATAATTGTTTCTAAATTGTGACAGGTGTGGAATTTTTTCGAGATGTCGAGATTATGTCATTGCGAAGTGATAAAAAATTATTTATTTTAACACTTGTCAATGGCTTATAATAATTCGGTATTTTGCCATCGAGGATTTATCTGTCACAATGAACGTAATCACGCTCTAATCTCTTTTAAAGTAGCAACAACTCGAGTAACATACAACTTGCCACAAGTCAGTATAATCTCTAAAAGTTGATCTATAAGTGTTTCTCCGAATTGATAACAAGTGTTTGCCATTCTATTTCGCGGTAAATTGGCAGTCGTTTGTGGGTTTCAGACGCTCAGGAGGGCTTTAATATGTTGTTTTATGGCTCCGAAGATTGAGGATGTAGAACAATTCTTTGCGACCACTTTGACTTTCTTTTTTATGACTCATTGTAAGGTATAAAAATTAAATTGTCACTTTGTTAGTGCTGTAAAATATTTTCTTAGAGAGGCAGGCCCTTGAGAAATGAATCAGGGCTGATGTTTCTTCTCTCAGTTAAAAAAAAAAAAAATCTAACGTAGGCTAGCAACTGTGTCAAAAAATCTGATTTTTACTATCAACTGTAGATATAAATTCTTCACAAAACTTTTAGGATTTTTAAAATTCTTAGAATTCACTAGCTATGATTTTATCATTAAATTTTAGGAAAAAAAATCAAAATTTTACAAAAATTGAAAAAAGTTGTTGAGGTCAAAGGGGGCCCAAAAGTTGAAACCTACAAAAGGCACATCAGGGGCACGAACTCGATCTATGATGAAAATTTGGGCCCCCCATCCCCATTTGGGGGGTCTGTAGCCTGATCAACGTGAAAAAATGACCCCAAAATCCACGTTTTGGCCCCTAAAATGGGGTGGGGATGACTTGGGGAGCTGAAATTTGAATATGTTGGAGGTAATTAGGGTTCTCATCTCTGGAGCAAGTTTCAAAAAATTTCATGTTTTTGGGGCTTCCTCGCACCCCCCTCAAAAAGGGGTCATATTCCCAATTTTGAGTTGGGGCCCCAAAATTTTTTTTGCATCATTCCTACTCCAAGGGGACTGTACACAACAAATTTGACCGAATTCGACCCATTGGACTCTCCGCCAGAGTCCCAAAAGTAGCCGTCATCTTTTGGTCCCAAACGTCAACAAATGGGGTCAGAACTTTTCTACCCCCTCCCCCCCTCCTTCTAAATCAGGGTCGGACACAATAGCCATCTTTTTTTTTTTTAAATTCGGCTAAAAATTGAATTTTTACCTAGGTACATTTTTTTTATTTTCTAAAATTTTTAAAACCCCAATTCAAAAAGTTTGACAGTTTTATAAAAATTTGAAAAATTTGAAAAAAATCAAATTTGGTTATTTCAAAATCTTAATTAATAATTTTTAAAATCAGACCAGTTTATGAAATTTGACACATATATTAAAAAAATGAAATAAAATAACTGAAGGTAGTTTAATGGAATGAAAAATTTATCATTGAAAAAAAAATCAGTAGATAATGAATAAATTCTCAAAATTTTCCCAATTGAAAAAATGAAGACTTCAAAAAAATCTAGAACAGTTTTAGAAACAACAAAAAATTGGCAAAAAACTGTGAATTGATAATAGGTAAATTGTAAGGTACATACCTATACCTAACCAGGAGTGATCAAACATATTTTTTCACATACTGTATTCGACAGGTGATTGCCGGTTGAAGGGGGTCATTAATACATATAACCCGTGTAGCAATTGTCGACATCGACATTTATGTCGACAAAATTCAGACACATTTTTTTCTCGGTTAACGATGAATTAAAAATGATATTTGAGATTTAAAGTAATGTTCTATGTTAAACATAACTGTTCAATCAAAATTTTTGAATTTTTCTCAGTATTTTCCTATAATTTTGAAAACGTTGTTTTTCTACATAGACAAGTCGATGTAAAAATCGATACTCGATAAACGCATCGACATTTATGTCGACAATTTCTGCCAATTAAATTT
Organism: Balanococcus diminutus; assembly: GCA_959613365.1. Lineage (NCBI taxonomy): Eukaryota > Metazoa > Arthropoda > Insecta > Hemiptera > Pseudococcidae > Balanococcus > Balanococcus diminutus. Next base: position 34,284,783 of record OY390718.1, on the reverse strand, counting down.
ACAAATTTTATATCTAAAAAGAACTAAAAACAATTAATAAGAACATTTTAAGCTCAGGAATAAATAATTTTTGAAAGAATCACAAAATTTTCTTATTTTTCAAAGTTTTGAATAATACAACGACTTGTCGAGTTATTGTCGACATAATTGTCGATGGTCGAATAATGCATCGACTTCACTGTCGACAGTGTCGACCAGAGGAATTTTAAGTCGAGATAGTGTCGATGTGATTGTCGAGGGTCGAATAATGCATCGACTTAACTGTCGACAGTGTTGACCAGAGGAATTTTAAGTCGAGTTAATGTCGATCTAATTGTCGAGGGTCGAATAATGCATCGACTTGACTGTCGACGTCTTGAGGGTGATTGTGATACTCGCAGATAAAGTGTGTTGTGAATTAGTACATAAGGTCTAAGAATCATCTCTATGTTAGTTGGACACTCGCATGTGTCCAGCTACAAAGGTGGCCTCAATGCCGCATATTTGACAAAAAATGTCAAAATGTTGGCTTGAACGCGATTTTTGGTGTAATTTTAATATATACATATATTGAATATTTGAACTTAGCATATTTTTCAAAATCTCACCATTGCAAATGTCGATGTGGGTGTCGACATTTATATCGAAATTAGCATCGACGTTGCTACACGGGAAGTTTCGATTTTTTCAAAGTAGCAAAAAAGTGTGAAAAAGTGAAAGATATTTTGTTTAAAAAAAATTTTCACTGATGGAGGACCCAATTTTTTTTGTACTCAAGTTCAGAATTTCATGAACAGGACCCTAAAAATTACCACATTTTTATTTATCGATGAATCACATCACCATGATGAAACTGGTGAAATTCGAAAGCCCATACTTATTTTCACACAGAATTTCCAACAAAAATTTTTCGTGTTTTACGCATATTATTTTAACCAACATTTTTTTTAAATTTTTGTTATTCTTTTAATTAATAAAATTTGATAAAAAAATCAAAATAAATAAAAAAAAGCGATACCATCACTTTTTTCTTCACTTTTTGCGTAAAAGTGATTTTTCAAAAATTATTCAAATACCAACGTAAAATACCTACCTACTTGAATTTTATTTTAAAAATTTTCAAAATAAATGTTTAAAATTTTTTTCAAAATAAACAAATTAAAATTTTAAAAAGTTTTTCAAAATTCTCAAAATTTATCCTAATATGGAAAAAATGAAAGTTTTAAAACAACTTTGAAGAAACCCGGGTTTGAAAACAAGTAGAAGTAAATCACGAATTAATGATGATTTAAACAAAAAAAAAAAAAAAAAAAAACTTATTCTTCAAATTAATAGGTAAAATTATTCAATTTCGAATTTAAAAATTTTTTTTTAAAAAGAATACAATTTTTAAAATAAAGTGGAGCAGTACGTACCTATATACCTACGTAACTATTGAAAAGAGGTGATATCCAAAATTCTAAAAATCTTGCGCTTTGATTTATTTTTTTTTAAAATTGGATTTAAAAATTTATTATGAAAACATTCTTTTCAAAAATTTGAAATATTGAACAAAATTTTGATAAATTGTTTGGTTGTGTTTTTTTTCAAATCGAAAGGTATCAAGCCGAATTTTAAAAAGAATTTCTAGTGAAATAATTTTTAAAGCTAAGTTTAAAATGAAAAGTTTTAAAGTGGTTTTTGTGGAAAAATTGATTTTGCACAAATTATTTAAATAAAAAATAAGTGTACGTATTTTAACAAAATTTTTGGAAAATTGAAAAATCAACCTTTATAATGAATATTATGTACGTACGATTTTTAAATTTTTATATTATTATTTTTTTTAAATTACGAACGCGTTTAGAAAATCTCAGTTTTTTTTACAGCATTTTTTATTTTTACTTTACGAAAAAAGTACAAAAAAGTCGTGGAATGTAAAAAAATACGAAAACAATAATTTTTAAAACAATTTTCTTTTATGGCAAGACGGTTTTTTATGAAGTGTTTGAAACACTATTGTCTATTGAAAAATAATTTATTGTTTCAATGTTTTGGTCATTTCTAATTTTTGTCTGCCTATAAACTTTTTAAAAAATATTTCGCTGAGAATCGAATTCGGATATCCATGGAAAACTTTTTTTTATTCCCTGTATTAAATTTTGATACTAATGATACATGCATAATATAATTTCTGGTTGTAAAAAATACTACCTATGAGATTTTATGTATTTTTTTATTCCTCAGTTTGCATAAAAAAAAATTATAATTTCAAAAATGTGAAAAATAAACAATTTTTTTTTCAATATCAACACCGAATTACTTAGGTACTGAAATATATAATTTTTTTTGCAAAGTATTATTTTTGCGAGTTGAATCATATTTTTCATTTTTCATATACCAACTATGAATTACTTCGAAAAGATTAAGTAACAATTATTAAGAATACGAGCTTCTTCGTGAATAGCCAGGTTTCAGTTCTTATTTTTGTTGAGTACATTTTTGAAATTTGAATTATTGAAATTTCATCTCGGTCCATAATAACTTCAGATCTGTGAAACTGCGAAGATTTTTGAGTTGAGAAAAATTAGTAATATTGCCAAGATTTCATTCAATTCAAGTGAACCTTGAATCTTTACTCTTTCTTTGGCTTTTGACTCATGTTTATTGTTTTTTTATTCCTTTCAACGTTAATTTTATTAGAAATCAGTAACTATTACTAATACTAAAATTGTGAGAAAAACAATACAATCGCCAATTTCTTCATTTTTTATTTCCTTTGTAAAATAAAAAATCAAAAAAATATTCGGACCAAGGATAGGTATGGCGCGTTAGTGTGCATTACTATCAAGTAGGCATTGAAAAGGTGCACCTTTGTTTATTTTTCTTAAAAATAGATGGCTGTGTTGTGATGATTTCCCTAATTTCAACTAATAAAGGTGCATTTCGTCATGATTTGGTCGTGATCAAGTCGTGATAACATTTGAAAAATTTCAGTGATAAGCACATTTTTGTTTATGGTCATTTATGGTGCACCTTTTCAAACCTTTTCAGTTTTGCCGGTAGAATTCAGCCATTTAAAAAAATAAAAAACGCGGGTAATGAAAAAAATTAAAAGTCGACGCATTTTGCGATGCTTTTCTATTGGCCGAATTATTTTCCTACACAGTTTCTCGAATACACAAACACAAAACTAGTCATCACCTCGCGCAAAGCAATTCAAATTTCAAATTATCATGAAATTATCATCTATCTCATTAATCGTATTTTATTTTCTATAAAATCGATACATAATGTTTATTAAACGACTTAAATTTTTTTTTAAAAACATTTTCACCACAAACCACCGAAAAATTTCACAACGCATTTCGTTACCTGGTAACACTGCGCAAACACCGCTCGTATCGAAACACGTACGAGTAGAGAATTTCCCAGCGTCGGCTCTCAAATATGGCACGATTTGGCAACAGTCCAAAATTACATTATAGAAGCGGATCGCGTTTTTCTGATTGGTGTTTTCAGTGTTCGTACTGGGCGACGGTTTTCGGGTTTTGTGTTTAGTGTTGGATTGAAAAGTTTTAAAATATCGTTTGTAAAGACATTTTGAGTATAATATTTTATATTTAATCTGTAATTTTAACCATTTTTAATCCTTACACGTCGAACTTTCGTCGATCTGTGAATTGCGGTGTATTCGATCTCGATCGCTTGTGTTCGTTTATTTTCAGTGTATGTGAACCTGAACAATGTAAACCGATACTCAAAATGAGTATTTTACGATTGTTGGGAGAAATTTGACACGATACAGATACCAGAAATATCGACGGGACTCAAGTTAGCCCAGGTTAACCGGTAAGTTTCATCGAAATGGTTATCTTTATGGCATGCCACACACAAACACGATCAAAAGTTGACATTGGCTTACAAGTCGAACTACCAGACGACTGATATGCTCACGAGTGATAATATTGTGGAAATTATTTGTATTTGGGTGTGGCAGTTGCATAAATAAATGTTTATTCGATGTTAATTATACGTATTAATTTACTTGACAAAGGTAATGGCATTTCAGAGTATCGTTATTGTGTTTGACCTTTAACATTTTTACATCGCCGGGTCAGACTTGTGTAAGGTACCGCCGCTAGTTCGTTCAGATTCTTATCTCACTCATCCATAGGCACTCTACAGTTCGATATTTGCCCACTGAATGGTAATATCGAGTCGAGATTTGTATCTAAATCGTTATTATATCCATTTTTCCGATGCAAAAATGGACCACACGGTGACTTCATCGGTGACAAATATACGGTTACTGGAGCTTCTTGTTGTGTACGAAACGAATTATTTGGCACCGTAATAATCATATTTTGGAATTCGTTCGGTATTATGATCTAAAAAATATGTCTAAATTTTTCGTCTAAAAAATAATGATACTTTGGAATTAAAAATTATTAGTATTAAGTGGTTAAATTTAGAGTAATATTTCGATCGTGCGGTTGAATTTCGGCACGATAAAACATCCTACACTAATTCGTGTGAAAGGTAAATGATTCATTATGTTTGTATTTGATTAATAATCGAGCATTACTCGATACGTCGCGTTGATAATAATTACTTATTAATGAGTTACCAGCGTTACATTGGACGCGAGTCTTATCAATGACCCAGTGATAACCTGTACAAATGGTTTATGGTTTCATTGAATCATGAACGTTGAAAATTCCACACTATCCTAACGGTTCTGTCGATAGAATTTCCTGCGTCCATGGAGATTTTTTTCACGCTCGACAGATTGTTGTCCGTTTTGTGTTGGTCATTGCGACTCTGACTCTTGACTCTTTTGGGTACCGATTACACAGTGATAATTTAACCCTCGATTTTGTAGCTAGATCTAGCGATTCGAATTTCATTTCCTACATTGGGCTTTGTTTTTCACTGCACTTGGTGGAGATGAAAACCGGACGTAGCGAAATATTTTCACTGCCACGGTTACCATTTTACTCGTTAAGGTTATTCAACCAGTTTGTACCTTTATGCCCATTCTCTATCTCTCTCTCTGTTGGTCTTTCTATCTGGTTAAGTACACATCGTAGATACATATACTCAACTTGTATGTATTGTCTTTCCATATTTTTTGTACTCTACCTTGTATTTACAAACAAACGTGCCATAAGGTTTAGCCGGGTGAAATGTACACTATTCCGCCAACTAAGTATTGCATAATGGGTTATTTTCGTAGCCGCATAGTAATTATGACGAGTTAGCGGTTTACAGTCGTATAATTACAGACATGATGATGTTTTACGATGTGTGTACTGTGTATAGTGCATGTACTCGTACTTTTCTCGGCTCTTGCTCTTATACGGCGTGTCTGTCTGTGACTCTGTGTACAGTACACGCAGATTAATCGAATCGTGAAATCTTATTGGCAACAGTGTCGGTGAGAAAAGTTATTCGATTGATTGATTAGCGCGTTTGGACTGGTGACAAAGTTGCCTTCGTTAAAGTGGAGGTGGCAAATGGCAAGACCATCTTTCGTTCGTTGTGGTGAAAAGTATCGGAAATTGTGTGAATTTACGAGGCTCAGCTCGAAGGATTGTTTCGAAGATGCGAGATATAGGTACTCGTATTTTGTAACGGGTTCCCAGAATTTTAGATTATTGTTAATGTTGTTGGTTGTGGAGGTAGAATTCATGAGAAAAATGTGAGACGTGGGATTTGTGTTTGCTTGGATTTTGGTAGAATGAATGATGAACTAAGGATATGAACGAGGAAGTAATTCTAGTCTTTATTTTTTTTCTTGCAGTTGCAATGCTCGAAAGTAAGTCATTTTTGTCTTTTTTTCTCTGTATTTTCATTTTTAGCACTTCTGAATTTTTGAATAAATTTTTTGGTTTTAAAAAAAATGGTATTTTACGAAAAAAATTACCGATCGGCGGAGAAAAGACTCGAACCATCCTATAAAAATTAATCTCGAAAAATTGACAAAATTATTCCAAGTCACCAAAAATGCTTCAAGGGGTATTTAAAAAAAAAAAAAAAAAAAAAATATTTTTCCAGAGAAAAAAATCCTAAAAATCTTCTTCAAAAATTTTGTATTTTTTTTGTTGAAAAATATGGTATGAGTAGAAAACGATTTATGTCTAAATAAGAAATTGTGCCAAAAAATAATGTGTTTAAAAATTATTTTTACCAACATACGTGAAAAAAACTTTTCTCAAAAAAAATTTTTTTCTTCACAAAATTCATCGAGGAAAAATCTTTTGTAAAAGTAGGTACTAAAAAAATAGTCAAAAAAGATTCAAGATGAAAATGTCTTCTCATTATTCTTTTGAAAAAAAAATCTCAAATAAAATAATTATAGTGCATATTCAAAGTGTCAGTTAACTTGGGGAAAAAATCATTGGAAAATAATTATAAACATGGGGATGTGAAGTGGGATGGGAGTTGAAGTGGATAAGAAATAATAATAACCTACCTACCAGAGCTGGGGCGACTCACCCCTTCTGAGAGTCCGATTCTTTGATAAAAAAAGTTACGACTCAGTAAATTGCGATTCTCAAGCTCAGAGCCGGTGCGAGGGGGGTTTGGGGGGGGGGGGTGGAACACCCCCCAGTGATTTTCCATTCGGCAAATTTTTGAAAAATTTTCGACAAATTCGGCAAACTTTCGACAAATTAAATTAGGTATGTTTACAAAATTTGGTAAAGTTTTGAATTTCAAATATGTAAATTTTTTAGAAATTCTAAATCACAAATTCGGCAAATTTTTGAGAAATTCCGAATCATAAATTCGATGAATTTTAGAGAAATTCCGACTCACAAATTCGGTAAATTTCTGAAAAAAATTTTCGCCCTCGCTTCGCTCGGGCAATGTACTTCTATTACTTCATCTTTCTCTCAGAATCAGAATAGGAATCAAAAATCAGCGCATTTCAATTGTTATAACTTATAACGTAAAAAAATGAACAGATCTTTTTGAAAATATTAAAAATTATGTTTAAAGTGCATTATTTTTAATTAAAAATTCCAATTTTTTCAAAATTTTCGCCCTCGCTTCGCTCGGGCAACGTATCGCTTTTTCTTATTTTAAAAAACCAGAAATTATTGTATGTTTTCAAAATTTCTGCAAAAAAAAGTCCATCTTTTCTTTTAGAAGTGCAATTTTTTCAAAAATGTTCGCCCTCGCTTCGCTCGGGCAGCAACAGTCGTTTTGATTCAAATCCTAATGCTACCATAAGTTCTTGAAATTTTTTCTATGAGGATAGTGAGAAGTTCTTCTTTCGAAAACTCACTTTTTTCAAAAAATTCAGCGCAGGGGTCTACTTCCCACTGTTGTACCTATTAATTATCATTCGGCATTTTCGATCTACACCCCCCCCAAAAAAAATTTGCTCAAACCGTTTCTGCTCAAGCTATGTTGATCGGATTCTGAGTCGGAATCTTTTGGCTTACGACTGTTTTACGACTCTTTTTTACGACTCTCTTACGACTCTTTTTGCGACTCTCTTGCGACTCCTTTTTATGGTTCCTTACAACTCTATTCCCTTTTAACGACTCTCTTACGACTCCTTTTTACGGATCATTACGACTTTTTTCCCCAAACCTATTTAAAATTGTTTTTGATAATTTTTTTATTTGCTTAAAAGTTAAAAGTAATCAAGTTACAATTTTTTTTGAATATTTTTCGATTTGGTCCCTCCCTGGCTCCCTCTCCTACAATTTTTGATAACACTGTCTAGTGTCTAGACAGCTTGTAAGTTGTAAATGGTTATTATCCAAAATTGAAGGGGAGGGAAGGGTCCAAGCCTTATTTTTATAATAACTAAAATTATTTCTAAGATCTCAATCTACAAATTTTGTTTGAAATGAAATTTTTTTCAAATTTTTGAGTCCCCTCACGTAATTTCTACTTACCACAGTGTCATTGCTGTATGTTAATGAGCAGCTAATTTTTGTTCTTTTTCTCATCACAATAATTAAAAAAATTATTTGAAATAAGATGAATTAAACAACGTAAGAATTATTGATAATGAACTAAAAAAACGAGGGAAGGAGTCGCGAAATTAGAGTCGCACGTGTTTGAAGTGAACGACTCTCAAAGAATAGTCGGATTTTTGCGATTCATTGAAGTGAAGAGTCGGACTCGTGAATCGAACTCTGAGTCATTCATTGCGACTCTTACGACTCACACCATCGATTCTGAGTCGCCCCAGCTCTGCTACCTACCTACTCAAAAAAAATATAAAAAAAATTAAGGAAAAATTCTTAGAGCAAAAATCCGTTGAAAAAATTGTCAAAGTACGTATTAAAAAATTATTGCAAATTGTAGTTATTAATTTTTTTTGGAAAAATGTTTTTTAATTTGTTGTAAGTAGATAAGTATTTCGTGAAACAATTTTTGGAAAACCATTTTTTCGAAAACACAATTTTAAAAATTGTTTTAAAAAATGTTTGAAAAAATTCTCTAGAATAGAAAAAAAAAATACAAATACCTACTAATGTATTTCAAAAAAAAATTCTCAGCACATTTTTGACTGAAACTTTCAAATTTTTCCAAAAATTCTCTTCAACTTTTTTTTTTTTTTTTTGAAAGAAAGAGCGTGTGTTTTAATTTTTTTTGTTGAAAAAATTCAGGAATTTTATCGATTTTTTTTTTAAACTTTTACAATTTCTTTCTTCCTTCCTTTTTTTGAAAATAGGTAAATCAGTTTTTTGAAATTTTTCTGAAAAAAGTTCAAAAATAAAAATCTTGAAATCTTATAAAAAATTTTTTTGGAAGTAATTATTATTTATTCCGAAAATTTTCTATAATAATTCAAAGGTATGTAGGCATGTAATGTACGTATAATCATAATATCTACCTAATTTTTTTTAAATCATGAAAAATCGTCTGAAAAACATTTTGAAAAAAAGAATATTCTAGAATTCTTCTAAAAAAAATTCAAAAATTCTATCCTTTCATTTTTGACGAAAAAAACACTTTACATAGGTATTTCAAATAATTTCTGGAAAAGGGTCAAAAATTCTGTCAAATTTTTTTTTTTTAATGTCACAAAAAATCGTCAAAAAAAATTTCATTTGGTAATGATTTTAAAATTTTCCTGAACAATAAATCTAAAAAATTACCTACGTACTATCAAAATTCCAAAGAAAAATCAAAAAAAAATATCTAGTTTTTTTTTTTTTTTTTTTTTTGAACGAAGAAATTTCAAAATTTTTCATGAAAAAAATGAAAAAATTACAAAAAAAAATCTTTGAATTTTTATTTGAAAGGAAATTCCTTAATTTGTATGAAAGAAACCTAATTCAATACATAAATGATTTTAAAAAATCAAAAATTCGATCAACATTTTTTTTTAAATTGCAAAGATAAAAAATGAAAAGAAAATATTTCACAATGTTCCTGAAAATATTTCAAAAAAAAATCTGTACTTTTGGGTTTACAAAATTCTATCAAAAATGACGTAAGTATATTATTTGCTAATTTTCAGGAGATAAACTCGAAAAATTGATAATTATTCTGAACTTTGCAAACACATACGTATGCATTTATATGAAAATCCATCCAAGTTTTGTCTTTTTCTCGTCAAAATTAGTCATTATTTGTATTTTCTTTTGACCATATCTGGTAATTATTTGTCACTTTTTAGCAATTATTATTTAATCATTATTGTCATTGAAATCCGAATTTATAATCATTTCCGTGTTCTGCTCTTGGTTTTGTTACTTATGAACCATTTTCACAAAATTCCCCAGTTTGAAATGTTCTAGGGGAGTAAGTTCTTTCAATAAAAAAATTCTTCTACATATTCCAATTTCAAATCAGCTAATGAATCATTGATCTCGTGAAAAGAAAACACAGCATTATAGTTAATTTCTATACTGAGGTTCATATATTTTGTTGTTTCTGTTTGAAAAATATTTGACCTTGAATAAATCCACGAATAAAAGCCATTTATTAATGAGAATAAAATTACTTCACCTTACTTTTCTCTATGCATTGAGGTAAATTACCTCTTTTGTTCGTGTTTTTTTTTTCTCTCGAAATGATAAGAATAAAACGGTTTTAGAGTTTCAGTTAATTTCCATTTCCCATTCTCTTACTTTCCGTTCACATATTGCAATCGTCATTTCCTTATATTTCTATAATGGTACATTACTCGTACCCGAACGAACCAGCATGAGCATACTCGTGCATCGCCCCTTATCAACCGGTAACACTTGTTAGATCAACGTTGCCGGCTAAAACTGCCTTGTTATCCAACGTACCACTTACCACTGCCATACCCATGTACTTATTTTACATCGGACTCGCAAGTTTCGGTTCGAATGATTGTGCTATAATAGCACCTGTACAAGTGATAAATATTTAAAACAGCCACGAATATCGGCGACGACGACGACGAATCGACGTAAAAAATCGATTTTTGTCGAAACAAATAAAATAATGCTGGTGCGAAACCAAAGTGTATTTCGTGGAGATAGCCTTGACACACAAAATACTTGAGAGAATGGTTTGAAACGAGCCGCCTTCGTTTACTCGCATACTCGTATATTCGGATCGTATGTATGTTTATTAATTATTATACTCTCGAGCTGTGCTGTTGTTTTCGCACTAGAACCACTTTGCGAATATGTATACGACCGTAGGTCCGTAGGGAGACCCCAGAAGATGCCTTGGTAACTCGACGCTCTCGTATTCGCGGAATTCGTCAGCTGCATTATGCCAATAATAGAGATGACATCATCGATTCGTTTAACAACTCGTATACATTATAATGAACATTGAACGTTGTAATCAGCGAAAAATTTGAACCACGGTTGAGCATCCGTATTGTACACGTTGAATTACTCGTGTCATCACTTTGAAGACAGAATTGCTACGAGTGGATGGTTTTTTAGCACCATCGTAAAATTTTTCAAGTCCAATACTACATAGATACTTGATATTCAAAATTGGAGGGGAGGGAGGGGTCTAATCGAAATTTTTGTAATAACTAAAATTTTTCGTAGGACTTCAAGCTACAACTTTTATTTGAAACTTTTTTCAATTAGACCCTCCCCTCCCTCCCTTCCTTCCGATTTTGCATAACACTCCGAATGATACTGATTAAAAATTGAAGGAATGGGGGAGGAAGGGGCCAATTGAAAAATTTTTCAAATAAAAGTTGTAGATTAAGATCATAAAAATAATTTTTAAATATTATAAAAATTTCGATTGGATCCCCCCTCTCCTCCAATTTCACATAAAATCAGGTAAGTACTTTTTCAAAATTGGGAGAGAGGTCCAATTGAAAAATTGTTTCAATAAAAATTGTAGTTTGAGGTCCTGGAAACATTTTTTTTTTATTATAAAATTTTCGATTAGACCCTTCCCTCTCCACTAATCATCCATAATATAACTTGGATACTCAGTATATTATTAAAAACTGATGGCGGTAGGGGTCCAATTGAAAAAATTTTCAAACAAAAGTTGTAGATTGTGGTCCTAGAAATGATTTTGGTTATAACAAAAATTGCAATTGGGCCCCCCTCCCCTCCAATTTCGCATAATATGACATAGATACTTATGTTATTAAAAACTGGTGAAGTTAGGGGTCTAATTGAAAAAAATTTCAAACAAAAGTTGTAGATTGAGGTCTTAGAAATAATTTTTGTACTTATAAAATTTTCGATTAGACTCTTCTCTCCCCTCCAATCACCCACAATATGACTTGGATATTACATCATTAAAAACTGGTAGAGATAGGGGTCCAATAGAAAAAAATTTCAAATAAAAGTTGTTACTTGAAGTCTAAGAAATAAATTTGGTCATGACAAAAATTTCGTTAGACCCCTTCCTCCTCTCCAATTTTGAATATCAGGCATCTACGTAGTGTTGGACTTGGTAAATTTTACGACAGTGCCAAAAAAGCAATACTGCGGCAACCCAATGGTGAATTGCTTGAGAAAAACTCGCACATAGGTACCTATATGAAAATGGTAAACGAGCTCAGAAATCGTTTCACCGGTATAAAAAAGCTCGATCCATTGATAAAAGTTGACAGGCTTAATGTTGAAATATGAAAGAAGGCGAGGGAAAAAAAAGTGTAATATACGAAATCCGAGATCCCTGCTCGTCCTCTTCGTCCTACCATGGTTCAAAAACGCGTAAATCGATCCATGCCTCGGCACGACGACGCCGATAACGTTGTCGGTAGACGTGCAGAACATAGTTAATAAGGCACGCAGTACTGCGGTCCCCGAGTTTTATGGTGGTTGTATTTTCAACCCTCGTGGTGAGCCCATCCCCTGCTTCCCGTCTGTATGTACATATAAAACGTTTTAAGCATCGGAGTTGAGTTTTTCTTTCTATTTTTGGGTATTCATATTTGGGTCATTCGGCGAATATAAATTTTCAATCGGAGTGATACATCTTGCCTTCTTCCTTTGTTATCTTAACATGAAAATAATACAAAGGTGTGGAAAATCGGGCTCAAAAGTGTCATTTGAATTTATTTGTATTTTTTCTAGATTTTTACTCAAATTTTTCTAAATAAATTTGCTCGAAGTTTTCAGATTTTGCTTGGAAACTTTTTCAATCAATTTTTTGATTTTTTTCAAAAAATTGTGGCTCCGATTTCTAATGAAAATTTCATTTTGGAATCTTCCCAATAATTTTTGTTACTAAAAGAAAATTTGATTTTTTCGTTTTTTTTTCAAGTCTTTTTTTTATTGGTATGTATTAGGTAAAATAATTTTCAGTGAAAAAATAATGAAAAAATTTAGAAATACTCCTACCTATAAAAATAAGTGTAAAAAATGAAAATTAGAGAGACGAGATTGATAAGAAAAATCAAACGACACCATCCCCTAATAGTTTAAAAATAAAAATCGAATTCTATCCCAAAAAAATCCTCCGCAATGACTAAAGTCAACATTTCGTTTGTTTACGTAATCTCTTCACTTCTGGCTATGATTAACGTCTGAATTTTAATACCTACGAGTGTCCTTCGATCTACATTATTATGTATCTCCTTTTCACCTCGAGGCATCGTTGACGCGTTGAGATTTTAATTTGGCAGTGACGATGGCGATGACATTTTTTTTCCACGGCTCGATATTTCTTCTGAAGGTGTTCCATGCGTTTGTGTATCTTTTTTATTATTTTTAGGGTTATATGCTTTTGTTGTCGGCTAGTGATCTTGAAAATCTAAATGCCAACCTTTTTATAGTACATTTATCGCTAAGCAACAAGGTAAAACGAACGGTATGGTGTCTATAACGAGAAGGGTTGAATTGTAATTTATATGAAAGAGCTGGGGTAACATTGGTCGGTGTCAAAGCACCACAAATACCTTGGAAATACATACTACTGTTATTACGTATTTTCAAAGGGTAGAGCAAATGGCGTGAAAGTCGATGACTTGAGTGAGTAACTAATGTCGGATAAATGACAGAGGTTTTCATGTTAATGGCTTGGATCTCGTATGAGGGTTTGAAAAATATATCAGTTTTTTTAAATGCTGTAACTTCACATTTTATCGAACAACAATTTTTCAAATTTTTATTCGAAATCTATTTTTTTTCAATTTGGATAAAATGTTAATTTAAAAAAATTATTATACCTAATATTACCTAATCACAAAAAATTATACAAAAACAATTTTTCAACATTTTGTCCAAAATGAACTTTAATTAGAAAAATGAATTGGAAAAAATTCTGTTGAAAATTTTTTCAGACATTTGATTAGGTAGGAAAAAAAGATCATGCTAAAGCTATTTTTTCAAAATTTGTTCGAAATCAATTTTTAAAATTTCGATAGAAAAAATAAAAATCATTGGATTTTTTACTCAACATTTTGTGTGGGGGGGGGATGCGAATTTCATTGGCAGTAATTTTTTCAGGATTTTTTTTTCAAAATCAGCATTTTAAAATTCTGATAATAAAACTACTTACTGAAAATTTGGAATTTTGTTCTTAAAAAATGAATGAATATAAATACTTAAGGGGGGGGGGGGCTTGTTTTGGAACATTTTTTGTTGAATGCATAGCGTTGATTAGCGGAATTTTCTAAGACCTTTGCATGACGTCATTTTGATTTTTCACCTATGAAGTTTTGAAGAAAAATTGGAAACTAATTTCAAATTGTTTCTTTTTACAAAAAAAAATAATTTTTAATTTTTGAAAAATAAAATGCATAGAGTTCTCAAAAAAAGGAAATTATTTTCATATTGCATTTTGATTGTGTCATTTTGTAGAAAATGTTGGTAGATTTTTTGGAAAATTACAAATTTCAAAATCAAAATTGGAGAAAAACGCGATTTTTACTTTAGGTCCCGTTTCTAGGAATACTATGCAACCCACAAAACTTTTTCTCAGAATCTTTTTTATTCAGTAGAGTCTTGTCTATAATTTAACGAGAGGATTTTGCAAAACTCGTACTTTCTCTCCTATTTTATGAAACCCTCTCATAGTTTTTCCTCGGAAGTATTCCAGTCGACTCGAAAGAAATAGTTGACAAATTAAAATTTTGCAAAATCCTCTCGTTAAATTATAGACAAGACTCTACTGAATAAAAAAGATTCTAAGAAAAAGTTTTGTGGGTTGCATAGTTTTCCTAGAAACGGTACCTGAAGTAAAAATCGCGTTTTTCTCCAATTTTGACCTTGGAATTTGTAATTTTCCAAAAAATCTACCAACATTTTCTACAAAATGACACAATTAAAATGCAATATGAAAATAATTTTCTTTTTTTGAGAACTCTATGCATTTTATTTTTCAAAAATCAAAAATTAATTTTTTTGTAAAAAGAAACAATTTGAAATTAGTTTCCAATTTTTCTTCAAAACTTCATAGGTGAAAAATCAAAATGACGTCATGCAAAGGTCTTACAAAATTCCGCTAATCAACGCTATGCATTTAACAAAAAATGTTCCAAAACAAGCCCCCCCCCCCCCCCTTAAATGAAAGTATGATCAAAAATTTGAAGGAAATTTGTTGAAAGTTTTTCCAACATTTCATTGAGATAAAAAAAATTCATGTCAAAGTAGTTTTTTTCAAAATTCATTGGAAGCTTTTTATTTTTTAAAAATACCTTTCATAATTTTAAAATTTTGATAGAATATGAATTGAAAAAAATAAACCTTTTTTCTCAATTAAGGTTAGTAAATTTTATTCCAAGACAATTTTCTTTCAAATTGTGTTCAAAAATAATTCAATACCTAATTTTTTTTAAAAATTATAATTTTCCAGTGTTGTTGTTGTTGTTGTTGTTGTTTTTTTGGAAATCTTTGAAAAATTATAATCAATTTATAAAGTTTTCATAAAATATACCTAAAATAATTTGAAAAAAATTAATAATATGATAAAAACTCAAAATTTTGAATAAATTACATTTTTTTTTTCAATTTTCTTCTTCAAAATTTGTTTGAAATTGAAATTTTGGTAAAAATTGAATCCAAAATGAAAATGATGAGAAATTTTGTTCAACGCTTAATCTTATTCAAAAATCAATTTTTAAGAATTCTGATCAAAAATAAATTGGAAAAATAGGTAATATTTTTGAAATTTTGTTTCAATAAAAAAAAAAAAAAAAATTCCAAAGCATCAAAATTTGTTCGAAATCAATTTTTTTTAAATTTTGATTTGAAACAAAATTATTATAATTTTTCAACATTTTATTAGGGTTGAACTTGGTAAATTTTTTTTCAAACACATTTTTTTCAGTTTTGTTTAAAAACGTCATTAATTCTAAAAAAATTGATTGATTAAAATTTTGACAAAAATTTTTTTTGATAGGTAGGTATTTTTTTTCTGAATTTTGTGCAAAGTTGAGATTACGATGAAAATGAAGGAAAATAAATTTTTTGTTTTCAAGTTTTATTCAAATTTTTCGAATTTGCTTTGCTCCTAAAAATTCTTCAATTTTACTTCGAAACTGGAATTTTACTATCTATCTCCACTTTACTACTTTGTCATTCTTGTGTTTCTTCTACTAACACATTTAAAATGAAATTCTTTCCAATTTCAATTTCTCCACAACGAAAGATCGACGGTTGATTCGCGTCGCGATGGACTTGGAGCTAAGCCATAAGTCGCGAATTGTCGGAGTAATGGTTTGTGACGGCGTTATTTATGGGCTGCTTGTATTGTACAATACGTACGTCTATACGTACGTATTTCCGGAATGGAGATTATTTTCTACGAGGACGTGTAAGCAGACGTAATAAATGCCCCAATGTAGGAGTTGAGAGTAATTGTTGCGTTAGGGAGACTGTTAATGCTGATTTTCGATTTATTTCGGGGCATAGTGTAGGAAGGAAAATTTTCAGAGTGTTGGAAATCGTACTATACTCATAACATGACTCGAGAACAGGCATTGCCATCGAAAGACAAATGGTGTTTATTTTCAAGGTAACATTAAAATTGATTTTACGTCGACAATTTACGACGTTCTTTGATATCAGTAGAATTTTAAAAACGCAACTTCGAGAAATGTCAATGTCTCGAATGGAAAATATAAGGAAGTGGATGACCCCCAAAATAAACAAAATTTGTTTACTTTGAAACCTCGATATAAGTACATTCCCTCAGTCTGTTATTTTTTATTTAAATGAAATATTTAATTCAGCTTTCTATATTTTCTAACAGCTTCGTTCGAAGGAATAAGGCCAAAAAAGTACTCGAAAATCACTCGAATACACGTCTTGTATAAAAGCCCAAAGGTCATTTTAATTTCGGCAAGAAAAAAATATATAAACAAAGAAGCTTTTATGGTTGGAAAATTAAACTAGGCCACGTGGGTGTGGTTACGGTCTAGTTTACAATAAAAATACTCTCAGGAAGAAAGAAGAAGTCCGAGATGATTGATGGAGTAGAAAATTATTTTCGTCGAAAGTTTTAATTAATGAATAGTTCTGGATATTGTAGCCTGCCTAGTAAACATATCGAGGTAAAGTTTTCAGTTTAGCTCACGGTATCGAAATTGATATTCGATCAGCCTTTGGAGAACGATATTTAATAGATTTTGCTTGAAACGCTATCCATTTACTACTTTTCCTTTCGAGTACTTTCAATTGAAAAATTCCTACGCCGTTGATAATGGCGCAAATGGACATTTGTAAAGATTCAATGGCAGTAACCGTGAAAATTTTTCATTCTACGTTATTGAAATTTATCAGACAGAAGATAGCTTAATTTGCATAATTTATGGCCGATTTGATACAATGGTACTCTCACTTTTACATACAAATCGATGGCAATTTATCAGCTGGCAGTACTTTCCAAACACTTTTCCGAATCATTTGAACATTAAAAACGGTAAATTTTTAATCGCGTGCTATAAAAAGAGGGAAACTTGAAACTTGTCGCTGCTGGAGACGCCAATGGCGGCATTCAGACTATACGTACGTTTAAAACCATCTCGTCGTTTACGCAAATGAAACGAAAAAAACAGGGTAAAAAATACTCTCTCGGAGAAATAAAAAAAAAATGAAACTCTTTATTATACATGGATACTTGGATAGTGTATGTAATGTAAATATATCGTATTATTGTGTGATCTGAAAGTGGATCGTGGGTGCACTATTTACAAGCTTTAAATCATTAGGAAGAGAGGCAGTAAACGATCAACCTAAAAAAGGGAAATAAACCGAAAAAGATGTCGAAATGTCGAGTCGTACTTTTAACAAGCTTTCGCCGGACTCCTAAAGGTCGCGACGTTTGATAACATTATGCAAAAATGGTTCAAGACCGGAGGATTCTTCTCGATTCTCGTCAATGTTTTAACTGAAATGTAGCCTTATTGAGTTTACGTATGATCGCACCCTTTTGGCTTTTTGAGACTGGCGCCATAAATAGTGTGTAATGGAGGGTCGATTGAATCAAATACGCAGAAAAATCAACTAACTGGGTAGAACTGGGCTAAAATTAAGCAAACATTTAAAATACATTACATTTTGTTTACAAATGGCTCTCATTTGGGCTAATTCGGCATTCACGTGATGGGTGTGTTTTCAATCCATAAAGAGACAAAAATGTGTTTTTGTGGGTTTTTTTTTTTTTGTTTGTTTGTTTGATAAAAAATTTATTAAAGAAAAGTTTGTCAATTTGCAAAATTTTATCCATATATTTTTGAAATATACGAAAAATTGTATTTTAGTTAATTTTCTTAGATTTTCATGGTTTTTGAATTACATAGACAAAAGTTTTGTAAAATAAATTTTAGTGAAAATTGATTGAAAAAAATTTCTTACAAAACACTATATTTTAGAAGCAAGATTAAATTTGTAACTCTGAACGAATGAATAAGTTAAGTATATTAAATGAAATTATCGAAAGAGCATTCCGAACTGCAGTCCCGAATAATTTCTCAATTTCCTTATTCGATAATTTTTTAATTTATCTATGTCATTTTTTTTTAAATTTATGATTTCAATTTTTCTTCAATTTTATTTTAAAAAGCTTCTTTTTTCAATGTTGAGAACAGCTTTTCAAAAAAATTTGAGAGATTGAAAAATAATAATTGAGCTGCCTAATTTGTGAAAAAAATTGTTGACCCAAATGAACGAAAATTAGTAAAAAAAAATTCATAGCACTACTTAAAAAATACAATACAAAATTCGAAAGATTGGAACGAATCAATAAATTATGCCTTAAATCATCGAATCATCACTCTCATATCCAGATACGAGTAATTTCTCAGTTTTTTTGATAATTTCTCAAAACTGTCATCAACATTCGATTATTTTAAAAATCGATCAATTTAATTTTTTTTCAAGTCAGTTTATTTCGATGATCGATTGAGATCTTCGCAATCGGTTTATCGATCAATTTCCTTTCAAATGATGGACTGTCTGAAAACATGAATGATAATTTTCGTGAATTGATTGCTACGATTAATTTTGACGTGTGAAAATTGAACAAATTAATCGATGATTATGGATAATCGGTAACAATCGTGATAATTTTTGTAATATTTCATGAAAAAAAATCAATTAAAAATCGCCTTTTTACGTTTAATAAGTGATTTGTTTTTCAATTTTGTATAATTAATTAAATAATAGTTATTTATAATACATGAGCAGATGAATGTACTTATGAAGTTGTGATCTTTGTCAGTTGAGTATCCACAAAATTAGCTGCAATCACAGCGCTCGCAACGTGAAATTTTTTGAGGTATAGTTTGATTTTTTTCCGAAGAGAGGTGAGGATGAAACTTTTTCAGTTTTAAATGTGGGAATAATTTTTTTTCTCCAAAAAATTGAGGAATTTTTTTCTATCTAAAAACAGATTTGCATTTTTAAAAAATGAAAAAAAATTTATTTAAAAAAAAATTCTGTGTAAAGATTGAAAAACTTTCTCTTTCCAAAAAAAAACTATTTTTTTCTTTGTAAATTCGAGAAATATTTTTGCTCCAAGAACGTAATTTTTTTTGCTAAAGCTCACAAATAAAATTAAAAAATAATATAGTATATTATATTTTTCGTTCTTACTCCAAAAATTTGAAAAATACTGTTTTGTATTTTCCCTTACGCTTAGAAAAATTAAGAGATTTTTTCAAGAGTAAAAAAAAAATCAATAATTTTTCTCCACTAAAACGCAGATTTTCCTCTTCCGAAAAATGGCATGATTCTTTTCTTTTAAATTAAGTAAGTAAAAAAATTTATACTTTTCTCAAAGAATTGCTACTTTTTTCTCTGAAAATTAGAGATTTTATTCTCTGAAAAAACTGAAATTCGATCTTTCCTCACAAAACATTGAAGATTTAAAAAAAAAATATATATTATGTATTTTATATAATAGATATATAGTTATTATAGGTATATTTCTTCACCAATTTCTTTATTTTTTAAATTGTTTTTTTATGGCGACTGAAAATATTCCATAAAAATTCAATTTTTCCTTAAACGATTAAGCAATGCTTCTTGTATCTCAACTCTTGAAAAAAATATTTTTTTTAAAAGAAAAATTAAAGACTTTTCCCCTAAAATAGAGATTTTTTCTTCCAAAAATTACAATGTTTTTTTTCAAATTATGACAATGATGTTAAAATTTTTTCTCAAAAAAATCTCTAAAAAATTTTAAGATTTTTTTTTCATTAGGTATTATTGATTTCTTACCAACTTTTTTTTGCTTAAATTTTTTTTTTCATACCAGTTGATTTTTTTCAATTTCAAAAGAATTGGATTTTTCCTGAAAAATTAAGGGTTTTCTTTCTAAAAATGAATTGAGAAATTTTTTCTCCCAAAAAATAGATTTTAATGTGGATTTAATCTTTGTATTTTTGAAAGTGTAACTTACTTTACTTATGAAATTTCAAGTGTAGCATGCGTGCCCAAGCTACTGTCAAGTTTCCGGCCTTACTCGTATCCTATGGAGATCTTTTTAAAAAGTTTTTTTCATTTGATTGATTTCTATATGAAAGTACGATAATTCTGAACACTTTTATAATCGAGGCATAGAATTCCCATTCAAAATACTTCCTCTTGCATGTTTCATCTCTCCGTTCAATATACACTCTCTCGTTCCAAAAAAAAAAAAAAAAAATGACAGTAGCACAACAAGAAGAAAATAGCACAAATGGAGATAAAACGATTTAATCAGACCCGAAACGTCGCTCACCTACCTACGCGAATCAATCGAATGGAAAATAAAATCATTCGAACGTAAATGAAGTCTACTCTACCTCAAAGAATCTCTAAGTAGAACGTTTTGATTTATAGATTATTAAGAACACCATAGAACTACAAACTCTTCTCTATAATGTACTTCTGCAAAAAGGTCGAATTAGTGAGCCAATCATTCAAACTTCAAAGCAAAAATTGATATTTTTTTATTTATCGATCCTCTTTGTCGACCATAAATAATTCTCACGTATTAATTAAAAATTATAATAATCTTGTAAAATGAAACTTTAATTAGGGAATGATAATATGCGGGAAAACGTGTTGTAAGAACCGAATCGAAAACAACTCTACATTTGTGTACTTTTCGAGCTGCTTTTCATCTTATATTTTTTCACCGATAATTACCTCATATTTGTACTTACGTATGTATTCTTATAACGTATGCGTGCGTTAATGAAGAACAATAATACTTCATAGTATTTAATTTATACGAAAGCAGAGCAAAGTATGAAATCTGCACTGAGCCAGGCCAACGTTAAAATAGTTTAAATTCCGTAAAGACGACGACGACGAGACGCGCCGCGATGCTCGATGGTACATGTGATGAAGGGGTGAGGGGAACTAATGCATATACAGATACACGCACCATGGGTGCTACAACACACACTTTACGTCTATCTTTAATACGTGTAAATGGCTAAATCGGTAGTCGGTTTATAATTAACGAGGGCGAGAGAGCGAGAGTATGTATAAGGTTGATTTTTTCTATTATCGAGAATTCGAACTTTAACCTGAGACTGAAAGTGAGAGATACCAGTGATGAAAAATATAACGCGATGGGTATGTTACGTAAGTGTAGTTTTGGTATTTTTTCGTGTATATGTTTTTTTTTTACCAGTCCCGCCGCCGCTGCACTATTTTTTTGGCACCATCGAAAATTTACCAAGTCCAATACCACTTATATACTTGATATTAAAAATTAGTGCGGAGGGAGGGCTCCAATCGAAATTTTTATAATGAACAAAATTATTCGTAGGATTACAAAATACAACTTTTGTTTGAACATTTTTTTAATTGGACCCCTCCCTCTCCGCCAATTTTGCATAATATGTCTTAGATACTTGTATTATTAAAAACTGGTGGAGGTAGGGGTCCAATTGAAAAAAATTTCAAACAAAAGTTGTAGATTGTGGTCCTAGAAATAATTTCGGTTATAACAAAAATTGCGATTGGACCCCTCCCTCCCCTTCAATTTTGCATAATATGTCTTAGATCCTTATATTGATAAAAACTGGTGGAGGTAGGGGTCCAATTGAAAACATTTTCAAACAAAAGTTGTAGATTGAGGTCGTAGAAATAGTTTTGGTTCTAACAAAAATTGTGATTGGACCCCTCCCTCCCCTGCAATTTTTCATAATATGACTTAGATACCTATAATTATTATAATTAAATACTGGTGGAGATAGGAGTCCAACTGAAAAAACTTTCAAACAAAAGTTGTAGCTTGAAGTCTTGGAAATAATTTTGGTTATTACAAAAATTTTGATTGGACCTCTCCCACCCCTCCAATTTTGAATATCGAGTATCTATGTAGTATTGGACTTGGTAAATTTTCAATGGTGCCAAAAAACAGTACTGCGGCGATCCACTCGTGTTTTTTTTTTCTCCATCTTCTGTAAGATATATGCTAATGTACTCGTACAGCTAATGCTAAACGCTACACAGAATTAGAAGAAGGCGAACACGTATGTAAGTCATACCTAAAAATATACTGCCGGCTAGAACTGTATATAATTTAATTTACACGCGTCTATCGTTGTATCATCGTTCGGTTTACGGTCCGTTTCCAATTTACGGTCAATTTTTTCCCCATTTGCGAGAAAAATAAAATGTAAAATTAAACAATACCGAATACCAATGGCACCGGCCACTAGTTGCCCTGTTTTTCTTTTTCCTCGCGTGCTTATGATGTACGTGGCTGTAGATGAGGGTTTTCCTCGTTCGCCATCATCTCTAATCTATATCTAGCGTATACGGTTTTATCATCGAAGGTAATCGACGTTGTAATTTAATAATTCGCGTATAATGTACATAATTTTAGCGAAACAACCGACAAAACGACGTCAAGCCGGGTCGCAGCACGATGACCTAGTTTTCGGTTTTCTGTTCAGAACGTTGTTCTTTTTTTTTCCTCTCTCAGAGAGCTGTGCGAATATTGCCATCGATGAAAATCTGTGACAGCGATAGCGACGCCCGCAACGTGTACCGTATTGAAGAGAGTAAACAA
Source organism: Balanococcus diminutus (assembly GCA_959613365.1). Classification (NCBI taxonomy): domain Eukaryota; kingdom Metazoa; phylum Arthropoda; class Insecta; order Hemiptera; family Pseudococcidae; genus Balanococcus; species Balanococcus diminutus. The sequence goes on along the minus strand of OY390718.1, from coordinate 34,261,926 downwards.
TGCGGGTGAATTTTGACTGGTATATCGAATTCGGTTCACTTGTTCAAGGTCGTGAGAGGGTTGATTTCAAGATGACAGCCGCGTGCGAGAGAAAGATGGATTATATAACAATATTATAAGGGCGAGAATTTTTGCAATGTGAAAGGAGCAGGGGATACGAAGGGGATTTTTAGCGTTTAATTTCCCGTCGTTGTGAAGAACTCAACTTGATCGGTGATGGGGTTTACGATGAAGATGTCAGAGGTAGTCTTTAACGACCTAGATATGTCCTAGTGCAAAGTGGAAAAGAATGAGAAGCGTTCGAGTGTTTTTTTTTTTTTTTGGGAAAGATACAAGTATGATGATAGATCAATATTGGTAGAATTTGGCCATATAAGTGGGTTTTTAAAGGGCAGATCGAGTTTTCATCGAGTTGATTTGAATTGAACATGAATTTAAAAAGGATGAAATTTACTTGTTGAAAAATTCCAATTTTGTATTTTTCGATTATAAAAAAATGGGTTTTCAAACTTGAATAAAATTGAGAAAAAAATTAAATTGCACAAATTTTATGTTTTAGTTGAAACTTTCGAAATTTGCGTATTATGATTTCTTCATCCGTAATCTCGAGCGAAGCTTCAATTTTTTTCCCATAATTTTTCAATTCCTTCAAAACAAGTGCAAATCAATTTCTGTCGACGAAATTATCATCAGGGTGTAATTTAGACCTTTCAAATTCATTTAAAACATTTTTCAAAACTGATCTGGAGGAACTGAGGATCTTGAAAAATTTGAACATTTTTGAATTTTTCCAAAACAAGTTGAAATAAATTAAAGTCTGTGAAATTGTACTCAAGGTAGATATACTTTAGATTTTTCGAATTGTTTCGAAACAGTTTCTAGTTGGAATTTTTCCAAAAAATTACGTATTCATTATCTAAATTAATGAAATTATCAGTAGGTATTTTTTTTAAATGAGAAAATCTTTGAATTTTGGGAAAGAAAATTAAATTGGTGGAAATTCCAAATTGGGAAAAATGTAAAAATTTGATGAAAATTAAAATTTTAGTAATTTTTAAATTCCAACGAATTTTTGATATTTTTGAAGTTCGATGAATTTTTTAATTTTTTTAATATTTTGTATCACTTCAAAATTAGGTGATGTTTAAAATTAGGTAAAAAGTAAAAAATGCTAAATTTGGAAAAATGCTAAATTTGGAAAAATGCTAAAATGTAATCAAAATTACAATTTTTGTAATTTTTAATTTTCAATAAATTTTTTGGATTTTTTTTTTTATTATTTACCTTTTTTTTTCCAAAATTTGAATCACTTCTCTAAATCATTGAAATAAATTTGATTAATTTTCATATTAGGTGAGTAAAACTGATAAACAGGGGAAAATGTCAAAATTTTTATGAAAATGATTAGAATTTTTATTATTTTGAATTTCTTGTAAATTTTTGATGTTGAATAAATTTTGAAAATTTTGATTTGGTAAAAATACTGAAATTTTGATAAAAATCAAAATTTTGATAAAAATCGAAATTTTGATAAATTGTTGGTTTTGAATCGATTTTGGAGTTCACTGAATTTTAAATGAAACGAAAAAGTATGTATCGCTAAAATTTTGTAGTTTTAGTAAATTTTTATAATTTGCATTTTTTTTTAGTAGATAAAAATTAATGTTTGATAAAATAGCTACCTATTTAAATTTTAATGCATTTTTGGAAATACGTGAGGAAAAAATTTTTAAAGTTCCATAAAATTATGAAAATTTTTGAAGTTTTGAAAAATTTGGCGATTTTAGTAAATTTTTAAAGTCTCAAAATGAGAATTTAGGTCATTTTTCAAATTTTAAAAAATTTTGGAAGTTTGATAGGTTTTGATGTTTTTAAATTTAGGTAGTAGGTTTAGGTACTACTTCATCTTAAAATCAGGTAAAAATGCCAATTTAGGAAAAATGTCAAAATTAAATTGAACTGCAATTTTTGGATTTCGAGGAATTTTGAATTTGAAACAAAATTCTGTGTTCCTTCTATAAATTTTTTAAAATTTGATAAAAATTCGAGTTTGGAGAAAAAATGTCAAAATTAAATAGCAGTTTAAATAAATTTTGACGCATTTTCGAAATTAAATCAATTTTTAAAGTTAGATTTTAGTAAATAAATTTAATGCAGTAAATCTTTACAAATTGGTAAAAATTTGAAATTTAGTCATTTTCAAACTTTAAGAATGCTCAAGTTTTTGAAATATTATCAATTTTTGATGTTTTTAATTTTTTTTTAGCAAGTGAATTTTGAAATTTGGAACAGATTCATATTGAAAAATCCTTCAAAAGTCCTACTTTTTTATTTTGAGATTTTGTTTGACACTCTGATTTGGTATTTTATTTGATGTTTCGACTAAATTTAGCCAAAATGAGCATCGTTGAAAATTTAAATTCGTTTTTTTTTCTACAATGTTTTACATCATTTGCCTCTGTTGTAGTCTGATTCAGCTTAACGAGTCTTCGTGTAACTAAGTAAGTACTTACATTTTGTACACCCAGTGAATGGTATAGGACGATATTTATAATGCGGAGATTTTTATTTGTCTATCGAGCTTCCTGGGTCGAATAAATTAAGCATTAGAAGGGTCAGTATTTAATCTTCGAATGGGGTAATGGGTTCCCTGTGGTTGTTTTTGAATAGATACGAAGTAACTTGGTATTCTGAGTGATAAGTTGGGTGTTGTTCTATTCGTTGTTACTTTTTCATCGTCAGTATTGCTTACGACTCGTTGGTATTTTTTAAATAAGTACTTCAAGAGAGAAAACTTAATGGTTTTCCTGTGAATGTGCGATAAAAGTTGCCAGGTTTCTCCCCCCCCCCCCCCCAAACACCAACAGTTCTCAATCCAACTTTAATATTGTACGTGTGCTGTAGCAAAATCGTATTTAGTCTAGTTAGTACTTACTTAATGAAATAATTTAAATTAAATTGTAAGATGATTTATGATTACTGATTTTTATTTTGTTTCTATGTTTCAGGTGAGTACTCTCAATTCAAAGTATTCAATACCAGAAAATTTTAATTAATTGTATGATGTTGGGTTATTTCGTTCAAACAAACAAAAAAAAATAGAGCAGGTACGTCGAATGTTATTTATTTATATTTTGCCTGTCAGGCTCAAGCTTTGACCTTAACTTTGGAAATTACCAATACAGGAGAGCACAACAAATTTTAAAATTCTCGCACTGTTCATTCCGTTCATCTGATCCAGCTGATTTTTGGGGGATCATTTAGCCAAAGTGAACCCAAATTCACTGCTTAGGGTGATTGAAAATTCTTTTTACAGGCAGTGTTGCCATTCTTAAAACAAAAAATTCCAAATTTTGAATGAAATTTCAAATTTTCAAGTCAAGATATCGGCTCAAATGTTGAGCTAATCAAAAAACCAAGACTAATACATGGTAGGAAATCAAATTTCCAACAAAAAAGGTTCTCTTCACTTTTTGCCTATCTTCAATATTTCAGGAGTTTACATCTACGTATAATTATTTTTGATTTTCTCAAATAACTCCTGAAATATTGAAGATAGGCAAAAAGTGAAGAGAACCTTTTTTGTTGGAAATTTAATTTCCTACTATGGATTAGTCTTGGTTTTTTGATTTGCTCAAAATTTGAGCTAATATACAAGATGATAAGTAAAAAGAGTTGAATTTTCCACTTTTTGTTCCTAAAAAATTTCATTAAATTGTCACAGACCGCTCAAAAATGACCCGATCAGGCTGTAAATTTGTACATAGACACCATTTGAACTACCCTCCAAGAAAAATGAAAAATAATTTTCTGAATAGAAGTATTGATTTTTCTCTGAATTTTTAACTTTTCTGTGTACTCGAACAGAATCATTTGAGAACGTTTTCTCCATAACCATTGAAATCAACGTCAAAAGTACCACTAGTATCAACAAAAAACGATTTTTCGGACCATAACCTGGTTTTCTTATGACAGGTCACAAATAAGAAAAACGTTCATTTTCAGAGTGCAAATTAATACTTACATGCTCCACCAAAAATTAAGTTTTCTTGATTTCATTTTTTCTTGCTCCTTCAATTTTTGAGATAGGCACCGTGTATATAAAAATTTTTATTTTTTTTTTATTTTATTTATTTTTTTTTTTTATGGGTTGCCTATTAATCTCGTCGAAGGTGTTACAGGAACACCCTGTACATAATTTCTAAAAAGATTGAATTTTCAAGTAAAAAAATTAATCTCGTTCACTCTACAGAATGTGAATGAATGAATTCATTTAAAAACATTCAAAACATTTCGGAACGATTTCTAGCAATATGAAATTCGGAAAATTTCCAAAAAAAAAATAAATAAAAAAAAAATACAAACCAACATTCGTACTTGAGAATGAAATTTCCCAAGCTACTCTAGTAAACACGACTTGATAGGCGATGATGCAACACGGAAACTTCATAAACCGAATTCCATTTCCATAACGTTAATATTTGAAACGTACCCAGTGCGTACAAATTACCACGATGTAATTACAATTACTCCACGTCTATCTGTTCAGTTCTGTGTAATCTTCACCTATAACCCATCTTGGTCAAGATTATATCTTCGACACGACGAATTTCATTCCAATGTGAACAGTATCACGTTCAATTATTCATCCAACTCTCGATGGCTCGAGTGATTTACACAGCCTACCTGCGGGTTCTTAGATTTTTTAAAAGCAATACAGCACAATTCGAAATCGATCACAAAGCAATAATGCATATAAACGAGGGTGAACTGCAGCCTCCACTCTGTTGCTCGCACCCTTAAAGTTGAATTTACAGCCTGTTGTCACGTAACCTAAAGCTTTTCAGGACAACCACATACATACCTTGGGTCAATTTGGACGATACAATAATCGATAGACGAAATTTCCTACGAAGCTGAAGAAAGGCAATTTTATCGACCAGACTCTGCGGTATTAAAATTTTATCGACTTTGGCGTATAATCCGCCGATTCGAGTCTCGTGTCTTTAAAAAAAGTGGGCAATTTTGTATCGAAGCCGGTGCCGCCGGCACATCAATGGTGGTGTGCAGTGCTGCATGCGTCATCGCGGTGCCACCTCCACCTCCACCTCGTGCGTCGTCTATCGTGTGAGAAGCAACGCCGCAATTACGTAATTTCACTGTACTCTCCCTTCTAGTGTACATGTACTTTCCCCCTTTTTGCCTCTGTCGTATCATAGCACCGGTCTCGTTCGTTGGGTTAGTTTTCTTCGATTGTAAGTACAGTACACTACACAGCAGCTACATAAGCTCGCTGGTTTTATTCGCTCGTTGAGGTGTACTTTATCGTTGTCATTGATATCCACACTGATATGTTTGTTGATCGTATATACTATACTATCTTGCACCGGCCGGCAGGTTCCCACCAACAGCCTGAGCCTACGTTCCCAGTTCATTCTACCTCATCTCTTCTGTAAGAGTATGTACGTGTGTGATATGATGTACTGCGTAAAAAAAATAATAAAAAAAAATAAAGGCCATGCGTATAATTTAGTTTTTCCGTTCCATCAAATTGTGAGCTAGGAAAAGGGAAACCTATTTGTGTTGACGTTGTGCCCTCCCCTCGTCCTCCCTGCTCCCCGCCCCCACGTGAAAATTATCTATCACCGTGTGTGAAATTATGTGACGAGAGAGTTGACATCACGATCACCGCCTCCTCCTGCTGTTGATATTGTTTCATCGCTGTGTATCACGACCGTACAATGTACAGCTAGGCGAATGCTGACAATTTTATAAAAATAAATTTCTCACTAGGTTAACTCGACTCCATCGTGTACAATCGTATTGCCTCAGTATTAGAGAAGGTGAGGTGTATAATTGTGTACTTTCTGGTTCTGGGTGCATTTTCAAGTCAAATTTTCGCCGAAATAAGTGTTTTTGTGGGGGGGGGGGGGGAGGCTGACTGGTGAGTTGTCGAGAAAAGAATAGACGAATTTAAGAGGCACTGAAGTCTCTTGAAAATGGAGTACGATGCTGATTGAATTGATAAAAAATGACAATTAAATTGGCCCAATTGAAATTGAAAATTTTAAAATGAGTAAAAATCAAAACTTCTGCAGCCATTCCAATCAAGAATTTAAAAAAAAAAAAAAAATGGTTGCAAATGATCCTCTGAAACTTTTTTTGTATAAAAATACTTATTTTAAATAATTTTGAAAAAAAATCAAAAATTCTATCACCTTTTTATTTTGAATTGACAAGAAATTGTTTAAAAAATTAATTAGAAGACATGCATTGTATATTTCGAAATTTTCCTCTAAAATATTCAAAAATTGATTTCAAAAAAAAAGTCTACCTTTAAAAACTTTTTTTTTTTTTTTTTTAAGTTTTCATACCTAATTTTTTTGAAAATTTTTAAAATTTCATCAGTAAAAAATTCACAAAAAACTTCCAAAATTTTTTTTGAAATAATTTTTTTAAAGAAAATAATGAAATTCATAGGCAATATATCTCCAGAAATTTCACCAGAAATTGTCTTGGTATTTTTTTTAATAGATTTTTTTTTTAATTTCTCAGAAACCTTTTTGAAATGAGTATTTTTTTGTAATAAATTTTTCTAGGGAATTTTCTTAAGTTACTAATAAAAAATAATAAAAATTTCCGAAAAAAATCAAAATTTTGTCTCAAAAAATTTTTATTTTATTGATTCTTTTTTTTTTTTTGTAAAATTTTGTTGAACAGATTTTTCAAATATTTTCATATCGGGAGCGGTTTGGCATAAAGCGAGGTTAGTTATTCGGGGTTTCAAAGATCGTAATATTTACGACTTGAAACAAACGTACGCTCCGGTTTCAGGCCCAACGATTCAAAGTAAAATTTTTGGAATTTTGGGCTTGTTTCAAATTTTGTCTGAAAGCAACAATTGAAAATTTTATCAGAAATTTTTCAATGCAGTTTTTAAATATTTTCTTCAAAAGTAAAAAAAATGAAAATTTTCAAAATTTTGTTAGAATTTTTTTTTTCTTTATACAGGCATGATACAGAGTTACTTTTTTAGTTGATTTGTCACTTTTTTTCACTTTGGTCACTTTTTGTCACTTTTTTCGCAAAATGGTCACTAAAGTCACTTTTTTCAGTTTTTTTGGCCATATCTTCCTCGAAAAAGAAGAAAAATTGAAAATTTTCCAAATAACTAGAAAATTATCAAAAAAAAAAAAAAAAAAAAATTGCCTGTTTAACGTTTTAACATGACAACTTGTAATAAAAAGTAGTGTTGCGTGTTGTTTTTTCCCTACGTACCTAAAAAATTAAAAAACCAAAAATTTCTCTCATTTTATTGAAAATAAAGACCAGAGCGCAGTATCCAACCAAAATTTGCTCATTTCTTGGGAAAAAAATTGGAAAAATTGTTCTGGTCTGCCCTAATAGGCTTAATTTTTCATCACTTTATCAAAAATGTTGGTCACCTTTTCGAAAATTTTGGTCACTTTTTGACCAATTTTTGATCACTAAAGTCACTAAAAAAAAAAAAATAGTTGGTATCATGCCTGTATTATAGAATTTTTACCTACCTAATTAAAAAATTTTTAGAACTTTTTAATGGCATTTTTTGAAGTAAATTTTATTCAACAGTATTTTTTAAAATTTAGGTGTATCTATTTTCAAACGTTTTCTGAAAATAATTATGTACCTACTTATTTTTAATTTTTTTTAACTTTCAAAAAAAAAATCTTCAAAAGGAATGGCAGATTGTCTATATAAAGTGGTGAAAATAGTAAAAAAAAATAGCTTCCTATTTCAAAAGTGAGTCATGAAAGTAGTGTATAATTAGTGATTTTGGAGTAAAAAATGTGATGAACAATCAAATTGAAAATCGAAAAAAGAGCATTTTTATGAATTTTTCCCATTTTTTTCTTATAATAATGTTGGTTTTTTTAAATTTTATAAAAATATTCACAAACATTTTCAAAATTTTCTTCAATAGTACCTAAAACGTGAAATTTTTGAAATTCTTCCGAGTATTTTTTTCCAGGATTTTTTTGAATATCTAGCTACCTAGGCAATTTTTTGAATTTTTTCAACTGACAAAATATTTTAAGCCTTTTGATAATTTTAAATTCAATTAGGTAATTTTTTCAATTTTCAATAACTGTGAATTTAATTATTTTTTTAAAATTTTCTTGTTCTAAATTTCTCGAATAAAAAAAATTATTTTCTTTTCAACTTTTTCATGTTTATTTTAAATTCATTTTTAAAGCTTAGTTTCCAATATTTTCCATAATTTTATTTAGGTATTTTTTGAAATTTCAAATTGCTTTTAAAATGACTAATCAAAGGCACGAGTTGATTTTTCACATTTGTTTGAGGTATTCGTTTTGATGATTTTTCGTAAAATTCTAATTCCTTCCTTTAGTTTTTCAAGTTGAATTTTTTTATTTTTCAACTAAAAGAGAAATTCTATTTAATTTTTTTAAATTGGGGAAAAAATCAACTTAAACTTTTTTTTTGAAAAAGTTTTAAAAAGAAGATGAAATTCTGATGCAATTTTCTTTAGCGAGTGTAATAATGTTTAAAAGAATTTATTTCAGGAAAAATTATTCATTTTTGTAATTTCAGAAATTTTTTTTTTTAGGCCAAATCAATTTTTTTAATATTTAACTCATTTCATAAATTATACAATTTACCAACCGTCTGCCCACGAACTCCATCTTTACACCTCCGACACATTTCCAGCAGCGCTGCTGACCGAAGGCAAGCACACCATAAAATGGAAAGTAAAGTATACCGACGACACCAGCGTCACACCTCTCGTGGCTTCACCATTCGCAGCAACTTTCTCACCTCACATCTCGTCAGCATGAATCATCGAATCGAACTCGACGTGCGACTGCGACCGCGAAAATAATACCTAATATCGAAATTTACAACTTTAGACAGTTTTCTATCCGCCGGTTCCCCTGCTCCATTGAGATCCCCAGTTCCCCATGTTCATAAATCCAACGTCAGATAAGACCGTAGACATGATTTATATCACCTTTATGCGACCCTAAAAAAACTGTGCGTTTGTACATGTACAAAAGACGGTTATAAAAAATTTAATTCTTTTAATGCACATTTCACCTTTCACTGCGAAAGGAGCGTATTTTCTACCACGAGCCTTGTATTCGGACTCTCTCCTGCTGCATTTTCTTTCTATGCATTTTACTCGGGGAATTTAGCATCTCGACTCATGCACGCGGAATTTGCTCTCTTCTCCTCCCTGTTTACTCGTCATCAGTTTACAATACCACGAGTTTAACGTACTTGCGTTAATTACTCGCGATCGTCTTTCCTTTTTTTGCCATCCCTTGTACGCGATGACGTTATGTACATATATTTACTTATGCATACAATGTACACACCGGTAACGTCTCGTCAACAATATAAACCGTGTACACAAATAAAACCTATAATCATATAGCACGTTTACTCGATCTTCTCGTGCCTGTGCAGTGTACCTACTTATAAAACACCTACTACCGGAACACCTAGTAGCATGATTCTTTTTCTAACGCCTAAGCATAAACAATTTTTCAACAATACACCAGTAGCCATATGCTTCGGAAACGATGACGACTCATTTTTATTTCTCTAAAAATAAAAATTAAGCTTTTCTAAAAAATCATAATCGTATCGTAGGTATTTCACAAACCGATGAATAAAATTACCATATTCCGGTCAGGAGTAAATAATTCACGTCGAATTAGTAGTTCGAGAAGTAGGAGTAGGTCCAAAACAAATGGAAATTACTACCCCCACAAGCCATTGAATTTTTACGAATGTTGGTCGCATAAATTATAACGAATAAAAAAATTATATTCTGTACTGCAACTTAGTAAGTTGTTTTTCAGGGTTATCCATATAATACGACAAGCTCTTTTTTTTTCTTTTTTTTTGGACTGATGAAGATGCGAGCACATGTTTCAAAAAATAGGACGGCAATAAAATGAAGTTTGAAAAATAAAAACTTAACGAAGGGTAATTTTTTGAATTTTTTCTTGCATTATTTCATGCCTGAAAATCCTTAAAATTTTGGAACATTTTTTTTAAATATCTCATAATTGACCATGTATCTAGAATTATTTTCCTCCTTCGACCGTTTTAAATTTCACTATTATACAAGTCTGTGAAAATTAGCACTATTAGTTTTCAGACACCCTGTATAAATGCAACATACTATCCATGACGCGAGCGCTAATATAAAAATTCCCTCAAGGTCGACAATTTTAACCGAATTTTACGACAACGATGATGTAGACGACGTCGGTTTCTACTTCAACAGCCGTATCGTACGCCCAATACGAACATTTTAAGCACGATCGAAGGTCTTCCGAGCCGAGCGAGAATTCTAAATTAAATAACAGAGAAAAATTACGAAAAATTTCTATTTTATTTCTTCATCCGTCGCGATTCGAATTTTTCGAAATATTTTGGTGCATTGAAATTGCCCTTAAAGGGAGGGGGGGTGAATTTTCAAGGTTGGTTGATGCGTTTCATTCGATTTTGGTGCCTTCCAAAACTGTCTTCGTGATTCAGCTCAAGAAATTAGGGAACAATGTAAAAACCCGGTTTCGTTTGGACCGAATCGATTTGCATGTTCATAATGAAACAGAAATGCATTGGTATAAAAATTACTATATGACATGACAAATGAATCATACAATTGGTATTCAAATAATTACATCGATTTGCAATTACATAGGAATGCAAAAAACCGGTCTTTTCTTGTCATTGATTTTTTTTTTAAAATGAAAAAAAAATTATTTGTCTCTAAAATACTAAAAAAAAAAAAAATTAAAGATTTGTTGAAAAAAATTTTAGAAAAGGTTTTTTGTAAAAATAAAAACTTGTTTTTACTTACTTCTGTAACCAAATTGAAAATTTACTTTAAAATTTTGTCAAACAATAAGTACCTACTTAAATTTTTGAAAAATTTTTCTAGCTTTTATTTTTTTTTTTAAATTGGTGCAATTTCCAAAAAAAATTTAACTTGTTCCATTTTTTCCCCAAGTCGCAATCATTTGAATCAGGCCTCAGGAATTATTATTTTTTTCTAAAAAAATCCCTAAATTTTTTAATTTTTCCTCTTTCTTTTAAAAACAAAATTTGCATACTTAGAAAAAAATATATTATAAAAGTTGAAAAAAATGTAAATCGAAGAAAATCAAAGTTTAACTCAAAACAGCCAAAAAATGAATAAAATAATTTCAAATTGGCAAAAAAAAATGTCATCGAAAAAAAGTGGAAAAATTTCAAAATAGGAATAATTCTGAAAAAATGCGATTGTTGAAAAAAAAATGAAAAAAATTGAATAATAAAATTCAAAAATTGGGAAAAATTGTTGAAAGCAAAAAAAGTTGAAAAACAGTAAGTTAGAGAAATGGTCAACAATTGAATGAATTTGAACGCAAAAAAATCGTAAATTGAAAAAAAAATGTGGACTTATGTGGACATTTTTTTTAAATGCCAAAAAGTATTTTTTGACGTAATTTCGTAGTGTTTTTTGTCATTTCTCTCTTCGGAGGTTTTTTGCAGGATAACTTTTCCATCAATGTTTTTCTGGATTTTTTCCCAAAAGAAGTTATTGATTATTTGATTTTTACAAAATTTTGTTTAATAAGTTTTTTAATTTCGAGCTCAAAATAAAATTTTTAGATTTTTTTTCCAAAATTAATTTTATTCGAAGACGATTTTTATGTTTTTTAAATTTTATTGAAGAATTTTTGGCATTTTTTGAATTATTTTCTATGAGCAGTATTTCAAAATTTTGTTGAATATTTGTTTGCTGACTCTTCAAAATTTCTCCTATAAAAAATTTGTAAAATTTTGTACTTAATATTTGTCATTTTTTGCTCAAAATATAACGAAGCATTGAAAAAATTACACTTACAGGGTGGATCGTTTACGAGTCTATCATTTAATTTTTTTAAAAATCGTATCTATTATTTTTCATTTGGTAGGTATAGCTAAGTACATAGACATAATCCTTAAATGTGATATGATTTTTAAAATGATTGACATTGCAAATGACTCCCCCCCCCCCACCAATGTATTTTAAAATTCACAAAAAATATTTCAGCCGAATTAGCTCAATAATGAATTTTTAGATAGCTCGTTGTAAATTTTCCAATAATTTCAATGCTAATCGTGAGTCCTCATAATACCTATGGTTCCAGAAGTCCTCCATCGCACCATCGACAATTTGAACCGATACAAATAATGTCGGTAAATGTGATAAGTACGTTTTATCGTAGGTTGCTACTTGCTACGTTCCGTAAATTTATTATTACTTTGATAGAATTGACCCCTACTTTTATCGGTCATATTTTTAGAGCTCGGTGTATTTATAATGTATGGGCTGATTCGCCGCTCCATGCGTGCGTATTTTTCATCGGTAAAACAATGTAGTATATTGGCCGGAGTCTCTTTTTCACTTCGTTAACCTATAATTAGGCTGTAGAGTCATTTACCTTTTGCGCCATACTAGGGAATGGAGTAGTATGGAGGTGTGTTTGAAAAACGTACCTATTTAAAAACCAATCGGGGATTTCTGGTGGACTTTTTCATGGAAGGAAAATTTTTCCTACGTTGGTAATAATACCATGTGAAAGCTTCGTGTGTTGAATTTTTTTATTTTTATTGGTAATGTCGATGTCGTGGTCACGCTTCAAAGGATTTTATGTAGCGTAATACGGAAGGATAGGCTTACTTATAGATGTGAAGCAGGTGACTGTGTTATTCTTTACGAAACTCTGTAGTCAAGGACGGCAAAGCCGAAAGGTTGTTTTTATCTCAGAACGTTTTCTTTTTTGTTGTTGTTTTTCTCTCTTTGCGATTTCAAAACGTTATGTTGACTTTTGCGATCGGTTATCAAAGTAGGTATTTGGTGATTGGGGAGGGGTAATGGTGAAGTGGAATTCGGTCGGAGCTTTGCTCATCGCGTTTCGTGCGCCTGCGATTAGAATTGTGATGACGAGTCCTTGAGCTATTGGTTTGAAGCCGATGATGATATAAGATTATGAAAAATGTTTATCTCGAGAGTGGCAATGTAAAGAGGTCGAGATGAGTAGTTTGGTATGTGTTGAGATAAAATATAAATATACAAAGAGCATGATTTTGGATTTGAATTATTGTTGCAATATCAATTCCCTAGTGATACTTAGACATTTGTTCGAGAATTTATTTGAGCGAACCAGTGTAACCAATTTTGTTTATTTATGTAGTGTTTTTTTTCTTTCAAAAAATTAATTTCCAAAATAAAATAAATAAATGCGTCACTTTCATCCATTATTTTGCTAAAATTTATTTCCCATTTTGAAAACCATTGGATATAATTTGAAAAAATAATTTCCCACTTCAATTTGATACACAATTTACGTCATTCGACTACATCGACTATTCTCTAAGGAAAACATATAATTATTTTAAAAATCCAATATCGAGTAAACTAAAAAGGTTTGCTTCGAAATCGAGTTATTTGCGGAAGATGAATTAATTCATGACACGCCTCAAGATATACGTACAGGGAAGAGGAACCCAAAAGAGTGATGAAGACCTATAAATGAAAATATGTTATAAATTCTTCGAGGATAAGGGGTTGAATTTACCACAAGTCGATTGACGCCGACGTCGGTACAGACTACAGAATACCAGGCAATTTTCGAATTGACTCTTAAGTAAGGTAATTTGATTCAACCGACATCCTTCATGTAAATATAGTTCAACTCCTTGTATGTAAATTTATTATTCGAGTAGTAAAAGGTAATTCTCAGAGCAGAAGGGATGAATCTTTGAAATTAATTAGTTCTTTGAAGTTTTGTAGAGGTGTTTCTTTTAGGAATTCTGTCAAGTGATGCATTGCAAAATGGAATTGGACTTTGTGGTAGGTCTTCTGAAAGTTCATTGACTCAAAGAATTTTCAATTTTCAAGTGTCATTCGTCATGAACTGCTGTTGGAAGCAAGGCGAGACGAAAAATCTAAAAAATATCGGGTAGATTTTGAAATTGAATTAGAAACAGGTGAAAATTCAGAAAAATTGAAAAACTAAAATCAATAGAGAATTTGAAGAAAATTGGAGAAACTGAAACAGAATTACCTACCGTCTAAAAATTGATTAAAATGAATTTTGGAAATTAGACCTAGAAAAAATTTAATAAAATTGCTCACAAATAAAAGAAATGAAAATACTAAAACCAAATGATAATTGAAGAAAACTATAAAGAAAACAAATGAAAGAATATTTTAGAGAAAGAGACCAAAAATCAAGTACCTACCTAAGATTTGGGAAATAAATTAGAATTTTGAAAAACCAAAAATCAACTCAAATTAAATCAATTGGCAATAATTTTTTGTTAAATGAAGAAATTGAAACAGGTACTTGAACTTCATTGTAAATAAAACAGAATTTAAAAAAGAAGAGTAAAAAAAAACTAAAACTCACAATTGAAAAAAAAAAATCAAATTGAATTGAAAGTGGCTAAAAATTGAAAAAAGTTGGAAAAATTGGAATGAACTAAAAATTATTAAAATTTGTGTGAATTCATGAAAAAAAATCAAACTCTGGGAGTCAAAATAGCTAAAATAATTGACGATAATTGAAAAAATTGAAGAAATTGAAACATAATTTTCACCTCCTGAAAATGGAATGAATTCAATTTTTAAAAAATTGAAAATTTTGATAAATTCCCCCCCCCCCCCAAAAAAACAAATGATCATGATTGAAAAAAAAACCTGAAAATTTTAATTGAATCAAAATCGAATAAAAATTGAATAAGATTAGAATAAATGAAAATTGAGAGCAAATTTTAATTTAAAAAGAATAGAATAAGAATAGAATTAATTAGCAGTTGAAAAAAAAAAAATTGAAATTGAGTTAGAAATTATTTAAAATTGAGTGAAATTGATGGAAAGAATTGGGAACCAAAGGAAAATAAAATAGAATTAAATGATACCTAATTGAAATGAAATTGATACCTTTTAAAAATTGAATTTAAATAATTAAATTAAATGAAATTGGAAATTGAAAAAATTAAAATGAAATTAATATCAACTAGCAACTTCAAAAAATTCCTAAAAATTGAAGTTGAATTAGAATCGAATTAAAAATTGATTGAAATACAAAAATTGTAAATCAGGATTAAATTTTTAATTTAGAAATACAGACAAGAACAGAAATGAAGAAAAAGTAAAGTTGACTGGCAGTTCGAAGAAAAAAATGAATAAAAAATAAATAAATTGAATTAAATGTGACTGAAAATTGAGTAAAATTGATGGGAAAAATGAAAAAAACTGAAACAAAATTGAAATCTGTTGAAAAATATATAAAAGGAGATAATGTTGAAAGAAATTGAAAATTGAAAAAAATAAAACCAATCGATAATTTCTTAAAAAAATTTAATAGATAATCAGAAATTAGACGCGTAAAAATTGAGTGAAATTGATTTAAAAAATTGAAAAATTGAAAAAAATGGTATACGTAACCACTGGCCAGCAATTGGAAAAAATAAAGAAATTGAAGCAAAATAATTAAATTCTACAAAAAAATTAATTAAAATTATTTTCAAAAATCCAGAAGCGAATAAAAATTTGAAATTAGGAAGAAATTGAAAAATTGAAAACCAAAGTGATGGACATCAAGGATTAATTCAATTCAATTAACCAACATCCTTTTTTAATGATTTTTTTTTAAATGTATAGAGATGCAAATAAAATCTAAATTTATTAAAAATTGAGTAATGACAATATAAATTTGAAAAAAATAAATAAATGAAAAAAATTGAAACAGAATAGGAACCTATCAAAAACCAAGTAAAATTTTTTTTAAATAATAAATTGAAAAAATTACTTTAAAAAACAATTCATCGTTTGAGGGGAAGTGTAAAAAATTGCAATTGAATTGAAATCAACTAAAAATTGAGTAAAATTGATGGGAAAAATTAATAATTTATTTTAGAAACGAAAAAAGTAAGAAAGGAAAACTAAATTCACAATAATTGACAAAAATATGATAAAATTGAAACAGAACTGTTTTTTTTTTTTAAATTGAGTACCTATAAATAGGTAAAATGAAATAAATTTTTAAAATTTGTAAATGCGAAAAATTAATAAGTACCATTTCTCGATTGAAAAAATGAAATAAAATGAAGAACAAATTGAACATTTTGAACATCTTTTTTTTTCAAAAAATTGAAAAAGAAGAATAATTGAAACAGCACTAAAACCATTTGACAATTAAAAAATCTGAAAATATCAAAGTCGCTTTTCAAATTTTGGTGAAATGAATTTTCAAGAATAAGAAGTACAAGGGTTTCAAGGAAGGAAATTACGATTAAGGAAAATGATGTTTAATTTTTTCAAATGATCAACAAATTTGGATTTGTAGGTATTTCTAATCAAAACACAAGTTCAACTACAAATATCGAGATATTTATTTCAATTCGCTATCATTAAGATTTTATCAAATTCTCCTCCCCTGGACTCATCTCTACCTTCAAATACTCCATCAAACATCTCAGCTTATACCGAAATGAAAAAAATAAAAACATAAACATAAACAGAAGGCAATCAGATTACTCGAATGGAAAAGTCAGAGGGAGAAAACACGAGCGAACGTAAATTAATATTAAACGGAAGCGAGATATTCGAGGAGTATAAATGTAAATCGAAACACACAGCGAACTTTTATGGCTGTTGGATATTCTGTGGCTTTCGAAAAATAGAAGAGGGTGGGTCTGGGCCTGGGCACCTATATATGTACATATAGTCTCGCATTCTCCGCTGTACGAAGAAAGTACAGATCGTATATACCCATATACGCATACACAGACATAGTAAATCTAAAAATACGTACGCTTTTCGGTCCTCGTATCGAGTGATTAATGGGATTCGTAGTGGTGAAGGAGACACGAGTGCTGTGCATATGCCTTATACATTTTCATACTTATTGGAATGATTAAAGTGGAGTGTCCAGGATACAAGGGCTCCTGTGTCCTGACGTCTTGGACTTTTGGTATTGGTGTTATTGGGGGAAAGCAGGATCAAAACTCCATATTGTAAAGAAGAAGCGAGCACGGAACGTGAGACGTGTGTAAAGTTAATGGGTATCAAATTCTAATGGCCAGAGGTTATCGAGACCATAGCGAATTCGTATACGAGCGACGAAACAATAAACCAATGCTAAGGTATGCATTATCTCGTATAAATAATAAATGCGTGTAATTTCGGCTGCCTTCCAGATACCACCAGCTCAGCACACACGACAGCCATACATAATACAATAAATGATTCATTTACGATGTAAAAAGTTTTTCTTGCTGACATGTGCGGTGTGCGAGGTGTATGAATGATGACTAGCTTCTTTTTTCTTTTCCACGTAAGGATCTTCTCGGAGAACCAAAACGAGATCGTAGTTGGTTTCCTTTTATAGGTGGTTTTTTTGTATTTGATTACTATACGCAAGGACCAAGCAGAACGAAGCCAGAAGAGTCAAATGATACTCGTTACGTGTTTTTTTTTTGTTCAACGGCATAAAAAAGAAATTCCAGCAGTAGTACCCAAGTTTTTATTGATGATAATTACGTACGAAGGTAAGACGGTGTAGTCGAAGGGGCATTTATAATTTCTCAGCAACGTGTACCGCGGAGCTCTATGCTCTCATATGTCTCTTGGATTTAGTCAGAGGCGTTTTTAAACGTTCTCTGTGCTCGTTTCCTTTTCATATTACGCGTACGAGTAGCATAGTCCTCTCTTTCAATATGTACTCGAGACACGACCCTACGAATACGATGACGGAATTCCGTCATTAGCATGCGAAGCGGCGTACGCGTGCATTTTTTCCCATTTTGTTTCTCTTTCTCTTTTTCTCTCGCGGTGGATTCTTTTCCAAGTTGTTGTTTTTTATTTATTTGATTAAATAGACGACCGACGAATGTACGGTGATCATTGTACGAATGCGTGCCGGAGAAATTGCTTGAGAAGTTGACGTCGTGGAGGTGGGTGGGTTACGTGACCTGCGGCTATTGTCTAACGGACGCACGAACTGATACGTCTTACGAAGCCTAGTGGTCATTTTGAATTTGATGAAGCGATGCATTGAACAATTGAATTGGTGGTAACGGTGCTAGATTGAGATGTTTTTCCCTCTATACACGAGCGAAATGTGCCCAAACTTTTATTTTTATGATCAAAAATATTATGAATGCCCCCTTCCCTCCATTTTCTTCAGAGAAACGAAGCTTGAGAACTTTGACGTTCAAAAACTAAAAAAAAATCAATTTTGAACAAAATTTGGTAAATTGAAAATTTCTTTAGGTAATTTATTAAAATTGTGTTTTGAGTAAAAAAGTCCCCCCCCCCCCAAAAAAAAAGAGAATAATTTCAAAAGACAAGGTTTTGCCAAAAAAAATCTAATAATTGTTATTTTAAAAAAAAAAATATTGAAAAAAAGAAAAATTTGTATGAACAAAAATTACTTACATATCTCTAAA
The DNA here is from genome assembly GCA_959613365.1 of Balanococcus diminutus. NCBI lineage: Eukaryota > Metazoa > Arthropoda > Insecta > Hemiptera > Pseudococcidae > Balanococcus > Balanococcus diminutus. Next base: position 34,243,422 of record OY390718.1, on the reverse strand, counting down.
AATTGTTGTTTCAATGTAGTAGGATATTTTCAACATGCCAACGAGAATTTGTAATTTCCTCTCAGAATGAAATACTTATATTAACAATTGCCTGTAAATGAATTGAAAAATGCTGATTTGAACAAAATTCTTAAAAATTCGAGCTTAATTAAACAAAATTTTGAAAATTCCATCAATTCTTTTAAAATTGTATTTTAAAATTAATTTTTGAAAAAAAAAAATTACAAATTCTAAAAAATAAATTTTGGAGAAGTTCTTGAAAATTCTTTCACAACAAAGTTTTTAATGTGATATTTTTTTTTAAATTTGTTTGCCCGTCGCAGGTTTTTTTCAACATGGCAACATTTTTTTTTTTTAATTGCAACAGTTATCGTGATATTTGAAAGATTTGTGTAATTTCTCAGAAAAAAATATCAAACTTATCCTTTTTTTTTGGAGAATTGTAGTTTACACAATATTTCTTTCGCTATAATTTTTTTTTTTTTAATTTTCGAGTTACGATTTTATAAAATTTTTTATTTTTTCCCCTTTGTTCTTTTTTTTTCAATTTTATTGAAGAATAATTTGAACAGAAATTAAAAAAAAATTGTTTTCAGCTCCAAGATCTTTAGAACGTCGCAGCATTTTTTTCTCTAAATTTTCACAATTTTTGAGATATATTTGATGGATTTTTTTTTGAGAATCATTTTGTGGTTAAATTTTTCAGTTTTTCTTTTTCTTTTTTTTTCTGGATTGAAAAATTATTTTAAAAGTTGATGTTGCAGCATCAACGTATTTTCAACATTGTAACGATTTTTCAAAAATTGCCGATTTTGAATGAATAAAAGGTTTTTCTCAATTTTTTTTTGAATTGTGATTTGAACAAAATTTTAATACTTAATCCTTTCACAGAAAAAGTTTCATTTTTTTGACATTTTCCGTTGCAGTTTTTTCTCATTTTTTTCCTCTTTTTTTTAAATAAAAAATTTGAAAAATTTGACGAGACTTTAAAGTTTTTTCAACATTCCAATGATTTTTTTTCAAAATTGTGGTTTGAACAAAAAATTCTTTCACCAGAAAAAGTTTCTTTTTTTTGGAAAATTTTTTAAGTACCTACTTGGAATTTTTTTGAAGAAATTATGATGAGTTACCAAACTCTTTTCAACATTCCAACGGTTCTTTTGGAAAATTGTGTTGAACAAAGTTTGAAATTTTTTTTAAAAGTTTCAATCTTTAAAAAATTAACTAAAAATGATTGCTGTTTTTAAAAAAATGTTTGAACATAATCAAAAAAAAAAAATTGGTTCAGCACCAAAGTCTGTCCAACATCTTCACGATTTTTTTCGAAATTGCCACAATTTTCGCCTTACTGCAATTTTTTTTTCAAATCGAAAATTTGTTTGAACAGAAATTTTCAAAAAATCTTTGTTGTCTATTAAAGTCTTTCCAACATTCCAACGATTTTATTTCTTCAAAATTTCCTCAATTTTTTTAATTTTTAAATGATAAATTACAATTCTTTCGCTATAAATTTTTTTGAAACAATTTTTTTTAACTTTAATTGTTTGTTGATTTTTTTGTTATTTTTCTAAAAATTTAGAAATTACGTATTTAATATGAAAATTTAAAAAAATTTGTGTTGCAGTACCAAAGTTTTTTGAATATTCCTACGATTTATTTGTCTAGAATAACACAATTTTCGTGATATTTGAATGATTGAAATACTCTGAAATTTTTTCAAAAGATTAAGATGTTGACAAACTTTTTTGAAAAAAATTTACTAATAATTTTTTTTAAATATTTTTTGTTCATGTTGACATTTTTTCAATTATTTTTGAAAATTCGTTTTCAATATTTCGGTACCTAATTCATTTCTTTATAATTTAGAAATTTTTGTAATAGGTATTTAAACGATTTTTTTTTCTATGAAAAAATAGCTATCTAGATACTCATTTTCTCCTTGAAAAATTGTGGTTTTAAAAAATTGAAGATTTTAGCTCCGATTTCTTCAATTTTTTTATTGTGTCGAGAAAAGTTTAGTTTTAGATGAAATTGATATTTTTAAAAAAATTAGAAATTGTTTCAATTTCAACTGATATTTTAATAGGTAAGTGTTATAAAATTGCTTTTTTTTTTTTAATTTTTAAAATTAGTTTAAGAAGTATCAAAAAGAAAAATGTTTGAGTAGGAATTTTTACAAAATGCAACTACGAATTTTGTGATATTTGATTTTTTTTTTAATATCGCAATTGGAAATGAATTCAAGACGTTTCCCAATAAAATAAATCAAAAAATTTCAATTTTTTCCAAATTGCAGTTAAAACGAAATTTTGAAAAAAAATTGAAAAATTCTTTTACGATAAATTGAATAAAAATTATCATTAATTTTCAAAATTGTAACTACAAAATGATAAAAATTTTACCTTCGTATGCGGTGAATTTTTGTAAAATTACTTATTTGAAAATTTGATATCGATGCGTCATTTGAAAAACTTTCATTTTGCCATCTCACAGCAGCCCGCAGGTTATTACTTGTCAAAACCACGCCCTCCAGTAAAACTTCTAATCCAGTAACCAATTTTTACGTAATAAATAACGCTCTGAGTCGAATCAGGGGCAGAATCATATTGTCTATCGGAGCTGCATCCAGTTCATATCACTTCGACTCATCTGGAATATCGTATTAGAAAAAAAAAAATGGCGAATAAAAAACATCACGATAGAGACCAGTTCGCTAGTTGGCACAGGTATAAATAAATTATGACCGAAGTGTATATATATGATGGCGATGCGATGTTTGTAAGTGTGATTGTGTGCTTCGGAGGAGCCGAGGAGCGCCTTACATTACGGGGAAATGATGACGACGATGGAGGTGAAATCGTGACGAAAATTTTGACGAGACCGCGAGGCGCGCGCGCGCGCACGTTTTCGCATATCGTGGAAGAAAAAAAGGTCCCCTGGGTACAACCGGTTTTTATTACATGGCTGACGTAGGCACGAACACGTTGCCACCGGTCAAGTTTTTGAGACTGAGAGTAGAGACCTGAGACGTTAGAACTTGGAAATTGGGAGGGCGGGAGCACGTCCGACGTCCTGTCCGAGGCACTAGTCGAGTGCTGCGGGTATTATGATTTTAATTAATATTTACGGTTTTACGAGATGACACGATGATTACGATATTAATGTATGGTATAATGTACTATGTAGGTACTATATTTTGTGTACCTATTTTGGAAGAATATGACTTTAATTTAGGCACGTATTTTTGTTTGTTGGCAGATAGCGTGAAGAAGGCGTTAACCATACTATCATGACGACAGATATTTCGATCGTACGCTGGGATCCGGCCCTGCCGACCGAAATCATCGAAGATTACGAATACGATGGCGGTAATTCGTCGTCTAGACTTTTCGAAAGGTCCAGAATTAAAGCTTTAGCTGGTAAGTGAAAAGATCACTAGATGTTGGTTATTTTTTTATTACTTGAATGGTTCCCTGAGTTCTTCTCCTTTTGTGATGTTTTTCTGAACTGGCCAAGAAGTACTTATTCGATTAAAGCATGTAAAAGTATGTTTGCTTTGAATGGAGCCGAATTAAATGATATATTACTTGAGTATTCGATGACAATGATACCTATCATCTTTTTGCAGTACATTTTTCTCCTCTCACGTTTCGTATATTTTTATTGTTTTTTTTTGGTTCGGAATTTTAAGATGAGCTACAAAAAAAAAGTTGTCTATCCCATTCCCCTCCATAGGTATGAAATGAAAAATTCTAGCAACACGAATTCGTTGTAACTCGAGTGAAGTACGTGTATTTGCAGTGTGGATCGCATTAGAGGGAGTGTCAAGTAAAGGCGAGAAAGTGTACGTGGTAATTTTAATTATTCAACGCGACTCAGGTCATTTTGGATAATTATTGCGGTGGCGAAACAAAACGTACCACTTGTGTGAATTATTGAGGCAAAAAATGCAAACCATAAGCAGTGTTGTCGCGTTGTGCAGATAAGTGTTGTCTTGAAATGGGCGTGAATTGTATATAGAATTTGCGAATAATGAAAGCTTCGCAAGAGGTGAAATTTTTTTGAATCTTGATATTGGTGAAAATCGCACAGCTGAGGGAGACAAAAAATCGTGTTGACCCACCAAATATTAATTGTATTGAAATATTGGAAATTTCTGATAGTCCAATTTCATTTTTTTTCATCCTTTCAAAACGAGATCATTTCAAAATCATTCTTTCATCATTGAATTTTTTTTTGATCATTCCACTTTTATTTTTTCCTTTTTTTGAAGTTCTGTAAACGTCTATTTTTGAGAAATCACAGAGAAGAGAAAAAATTCTCCCAGGACACACACCCAAAATTGACTTTTATAAAATTTTCAGAACTGAGAAAATTCTTCCTAAGATACTTACTTTAAAAATGAAAATTTTCATTCACAATTTTTTTTTTTTTTTTTTTGAAGTGTTGAAACTGACTATAAAATAACTTCGAAAACTGTTAAGAAGCTTAAATGGACGAAATTTACTCAATTCGACCAATCCTCTTAGCACATTTGTTTGTCAAAAAAACACTTTTTCGAACATTTTCACATTTAAAAAAAGAACCGAAATCTCTGGGGAAAAAAAGTATTAACACAAACTACAAAAAACAAAAAATTGCTGAATCGTCAAAACATTAATTGATTTATTAAAATCGAAAATTTATTCGATGTATGAAAATCAAAAAATTACCGAATTAACAAAATTGAAGGACTGATAAAAATTAACCGATTCATCAAAGCTGAAAAATTGATCGATTTGCCAAAATTGAAAAATTGATCAATTTGTCTAAATTGATTTTTTTTTTTTTTAATTTTAAAAACCAAAAAATTTACCAAAAATTGATCGATTTTTCAAGTCTCTAATTTGGTCGATTTATTCAAATAAGAAAACTTACAAACTGAAAAAAATCAAAAAAAATTCCTAAAAAATATAAATTTGTCAAAATTTAAAATTTATTGGATTTATGGAAATCGTAAAATTTGCCGAATTGCCAAAATAGAAAGATTGATTTAAAAAATAATTGATACATTAGAATCGAAAATTTGGTGAATAAGTATATTAAAATCAAAAATTAATAAAAATCATCAAAATTTAAAATTTTGTCGATTTTTGAAAATCAAAGAATTTGCTAAGTTGATAAAATCGAAAAATTTCCCAAAATTGATCCATTCATCAAAGTCTATAATTTTGTCTAATTCGTCAAATCAACAAAAATCGACGAGTTACCTACTAAAAAATGTCGATTTGTCAAAGTTGAAAATTCATCAGAGTTATCAAAATCAAAAAATTTGGTGAATCACCATAATATAGAAAAATTGATAAAAAAAAAATTAATCGATTTATTAAAATCAAACATTTAGTGAATATATAAAAGTGTAGAAAACAAAAGCATTATGAATTAACAAAATAAAAAAATTAATAAAATCATCAATTTCAGAACTTTTGTTGATTTGTCGAAATGAAAAAGTATTCTGACCTACTCAAAAATAATTATGATAAAATCTCAAAAATTGATCAATTCACCGAAGTGTATAATTTAGTCGATTTATTAAAATCAAAAAACTCCGAATTAACAAAAATCGTAGAATTACCCCCCCCCCCCCCTTAACTACAAGTTTGATCGGTTTGTCGAAATCAAAAAGAAAAAAAATGAAACGATCAAACAAAAAAAAATTCTCAAAAATTTCATCGATTTATCAGAATCAAAAAAGAATCAATAATTGATTCGCAAAATTAAATCAAAAAATTTTTTAAAACAACAAAAGTCAAAAAAAATTCTTCCCAAAATAATCGATCTATCACAATCGAGAAACTAACCGATTTATCAAAATAAAAAAAAAAATTTAAAAAATCGAAATTGGAAAATTTGGTTGATTTATTGAAATCAATAATTTTTTTAGAAAGAGCAAAATTCAAAAAATATAAAAAAACAAGATCGACTTGATCGATTTATGAGGATCAAAGAATTTGCCAATATATAAATGACAAAAATAGAAAAATTTCTCCAAAAAATATCGATCAGTTGCAACTAGAAAAGTAACATCGAGGCCTAAGCTTGACAAAAAAATCAATTCAGAAAATTTTCTCAAATAACAAAATTTCAAAAATTTACAGATTTTGTAGAAATAAATTTTTTTTTGAAATGAGTTCAATCAAAAAATCCCAGAAACATGATCGATTCACCAGAATCTAAAATTAATTAATTCGTCAATTGTTTATTTGATCGATCTAACGAAATCAGAGAACTTGCTAAATAACAAAAATCGAAGAATGTCTCAAAAAAAAAAAAAATTATATATTATATCGATCCTCGAAGTCAATTTTTGATAATTTTATCTGAAAATGCCGTCTGCCTCGTTTGTTGACCATTCTTCAATTTTTTCAAATTTCATCCAAAACCAATCATGATTTTGTATTTTTTTTTGGTGTTTTTTTTTCTTAATCTCAAGTTTTCATATTTTTATCAGGTATTTTTTGATATCTATCGATTTTTTTCAATTTAGATTTTTTGAATTGAACTTATAGTAACTTTACCTTTATTTTTAACGTTTTCTTCTTCAAAAATTTCCCCCCTCAAATACTCAATTTTTTATGAATAATTAAAAGTTCATTGTTTCTCTAAAATGATTTAGTTAATTACTTTTCCACATACTTAAAATTTTACTTGGCATACTTCCACGTTAATTCAACCCACCCTGCTCTCCTTTTTTCTGCGGCTGGACATAAAAAAGCAATATAAACTATATCACAATTTTCCAAGGTGAAATTTTATTATCTATTTTATTATATTTTTTAATTATTTTGTATCACTTTTTTCTGTCTTGAAAAAAATTCTTCGCAGTCGACATATTTGTTTATTCGCGAGAGTAAAATGAGATTAAAATGGCTCCACCAATGTCGTCGTGTCGAGAAATTCGCTTAACCCAGCAGATTTTACGATTTTATAAGTTTCGACGAGCGTGTACTTACAGTTTACAACGTGACAGAGCCGCAGCGAGTACGAAGACTTGATATAAAAATCCTTCGATCAAGTACACAATACTTACTGTAAAAAGTAAAGAGGCCTCGTTTATAATTTGGTGTTTTTTAAACGAGCTTTGCAGTCGTTCGGAGGGAGGAGATGAGTGGTCGTCGATGTAATGACATGCCACTTAAACGAATTTAATACTCGTACTTGTACGTATAGGTATTATAAGCGAACTATGGAATGCAATTCATCGTCGACATTAATCAAAGTCGTCGTAGATAATGAGTTTATGTCGATTTTGGTTCTGGTTTTTAGACAAATGGCGAACTCGCGGTGGTGGCGTTTTCTTCTTTATTTTTCAAGTTCAAGTTGTCGGCTTCCTAAGACGATATATGAGCTGATTGGAATACCTGTAAGGTTTACAGTTTAGTACATCTCCATAGTATTCGTACATTATGCCGCCGGCAGCCACCTCGTCTGCGGTGGGTAAATTTTACGTAGGCGGATTTTCCGTTCTCATCTTCTCACTGCAGCTAGAAGGAGAGCTCGTATAATGTATCCGCGCGTGTTTTAAAAACCTTCGTGTCCTGTGAAAAACCTTGTAATAGACGTTGCAAAAAAGGGGGCATTTTTTCAACGAAGGATACTATACGACAATGACTCGACGATAGTTTACCTATCGTGGTTGTCGCCGCAGTGGAAGTGTGTGCGTAGACACGAAAGCGCCTCTTAATACCTGGTAATTTTCGAGCTGATCGGAGCTCGTGCGACGCCACAAGTCTTTAACCTAGATCGCTTCGTGTGTAGGCACGATCGCCTTTTTTTTCGCCATAATGGCCCAGCCTGGCTTTCAATTAAAGAGCTTTTAATTTATGGAAATTTTCATATTTTTGAAATATTTTTTGGCGAAAATTGAAAATATAAAGAGGTCGTTGTCCAGAAAAATTTTACCATGAAAATAGAACCAGTTGCATCTCTAGTCAAATGAAATTTTTTAGTGAATATAAAAATGTTCCTTTTGATGTGCTTATTTAACCACCCAAACACTCCGTAAATATGCTTATTCAAAATTATTGAAGAGGGGGGGGGGGGGTCTCAAACAAAAGTAGTAGATTGAGATTCTAGAAATAATTGTGGCTATTATAAAATTTTCGATTAAACTCCTCCTTCCCACAATTTCAAATAATACGACTTGGATACTTAAATTATTAAAAACTAAAGGAGTTAAGGGTTTAATTGAAAAAAGTTTTAAACAAATGTTGTAGCCCAAAGTTCTAAGAATAACTTTGGTTATTACAAAATTTTGATTGGGCCTCTTCCTCCTCACCAATTTTGAATATCAAGTTTCTATGTAGTATTGGACTTGGATAAATTTAAAAACAGCGATCCACTAACATGTAAATAAATTTATTTAACTAGACTCCAGTCTCTGGCAGTCATTGAGGCGAGAGCCGAGCGGGGCCCGAGTGCAATAATTTTTTGCCTTTTTAGGAAAAAAACTTGTTTATAATTTGGCTGGGGTGGATGTCATTCATTTTTTTGTGACACGTTCGAAAAATTTACAATTTTACACATCTTAAATTTTTCAATCAATTTTTTGAAGATTTTTAATGTTCTTAGAATGAAAAATATCACAAATTTTGAAGAAAAGACCTTGGAGTTTTTTGAAAAAAAAACTTGACTTTTTAAGAGGAAATTTCAATGTGAAGAAAAAGTGGTTTATCTGTAGAGTAAATAATCATCTCTAAATTTCTTGTATCATTTTTTTTCTCGAAAAAATCACATTTTTATTATTAATTCATTTTTTTTTCAGGAAAGAATATTTTATTTTTTTAGAAAAACAAAAAATCTTTGAGAAAAAATTTCAAATTTTGTCTAAATAAAAAAAAAATTCCCATTTTTTGTAGCATAAGTTACACTAGAAATATTCCTTGAATTCTTGAAGAGGAAAAATTTTTGAAATTTTTTTAAAGTAAAATTTTTTTCAATTTCATGTTTAAAAGTCTTCTCGTTTTGAACTAATTTTTTAAAAAATGAAATCCTTCAAAAATTTTGAAAAGAAAAATGTCTCTACATAAGTATCTTTTATTTTTGTGCAGACCAAAATTTTTTTTTGAAAAAGAAAATCCCTTTTTTTGGAGTCATAATCACTTTATTTTAATGCTGATTTTTTTTTTTATTTCAGAAATAAACCTTTCACTTTTTAAGGAAAAAATATCTATTTTTTTTTTTTTTAATCTCTAAATTTTCTTGTACCTAATAAAACTTTTTTCGACTTTTTTAAGTATGTAAAAAATCTTCTCATTTTTTTTGCATAAAATTAAAAAATAATTTTTTGTATAAACTTTTGAAAACCTTCAATTTTTGTAGATAAAAATTGTTGATTTTTTTTTCCAACGTTTCTTTTTCTTTTCTTTAAAGGAATAAAATCTTCTGTATACTTTTAAATTTGTAAATCTATTTTTATCAAGAAAAAAATCCCTATTTTTTTGGAATAAAAAACTTTTTCAATTTTTTGCAGTAAAAAAACTTTCTTTAAAAAAAAATCTAAACATTGTTTGAAAATAAACATACCTATCCAAAATTTTTGTTCAAAACTGTGTATTTATGATTTTTGTTTTACTTGAAATTTTTCAAAATTATGCTCATACCTATGACAAAAATTTTTGAAAGTTTTCTTCGAAATGGAGTTACTTGATCTTCTAAAAAATATGTTACGTAACAATATATATATATATATATATTTTTTTTTTTTTTTTTTTTGAGAGAGAGAGATAAAAATCTTAATTTTTGGGAGTAAAAATTTTTTTGAAAAGAGCGATTTATCAATTTTGTATAAAAGTCGTTTGCTCGGACCTCCAGCAAAAATTCGGGTTTGGTGCAAGTGTACTGAACAGTCTTCATTTTTTCACCCTGATGTATACTATATTTTGACGCGTGTTTTTTGCACCACGTGTTCACTTTTTGGAAAAAAATTATATAACCTTTTTTGTTGCAAATTTCATGTACTTCAATTTCAGTAATGATCATTTTTCTGTTTAAATGCATATTTTAAAGAGTTGTGAACGAAAAACCAACGAAGGGGTCTCTTTTGGTCCATGATTGGGGGATTTTTCTAGAGATTCGCTTCTGGGACTTCCAGGTGGTTTAATGAGGATACCAAAAGGAACATTTTGAAATCAAAAAATTTTCGTTTGGCCCAAAATGCAATTTCATTTTCTTATTTTATTCGACTATTGGGATTTTTTGGCTTTTTCTTTTCATCTTTTCAAGTTCACTTCGAACTGAACTGACAATTCGAACGATGAATTTATCAGCATTGTAGTTCTAACTTCTATAGTGATGATGGCACCTCACACGTACTCGTATGAATTCATCGACCGTGACAAATTTATTGCTGATGGTATTACGTGTGCGCGCCTTTTTTGTATCGCTAGCTGCGACACCGTAACATAGATAATTAAAAATCATTTCCCTTTACGTCGAGTTTCCGCTCAACTTCTCTTCGCACGAGTTAGAAGCTCGAACGGTGCGTCGCTTTTTAAGGTCAAACGTGTTGGAAATTCACCTCGAATGCGGTTAAATTCGAGCTAAGAGTACAGAGTAGGTCTAGGTACCTATACTATTGCTAATTCGCAAACTCGCGTGCGTAATGAGCCGTCCAAATGGCAAAATTTGAAGAGGGACGACGTGACCTTGAAATTTCCAGCCATGGTGGTAATTTTTGTGCGAATTATATATTTGGTAATGAGTGAAACTCGACTGGAAAATATGGGAAAATGGGTTCTACTCGGGTGATATGCGATAACGATGTGCGATTATGAAATGTAACCGAGAATACGTTACGAGTATAATGTTTTTTGCTGAATGGTAATTTAATAGGTCGGCTTCGTAGAAAGAAATTGGCAAAGGAGAATCCGTATACGGATTGACAAGTCTCCAAACGACCATTGAATACGAAAATGTAATGTATCTTAGTACTCAGAACGGGTATTGTACGTGTACGTGCTTATATCGTATGATCTCTTTGCCGGAGAATTATTCACAATGTCTTATGATTCACCTGCTAATTTGATGTGCGATCCATATTCACGAGATCGTAGTATTTTTCTCAAAATATTTTCCTTCAATTTTTTTATTCAAAATTGTTGACTTGAAATATTTTTTCACGAAAATCGAATTTTTCAAATTTACTTTTTGTTTTCTGAAGAATATTTTTTAGGAGAAAATTTCGTCATCTCAAAAGTTTAAAAAATATATAATATATATTTGTCAACAAAACAAATTGAAATTTCAAGGAAATATTTTTTAAAAATCTTTTTTTTTTGATAGAAAAAAAGTAGTCTTATAGAAGGAACGAAATTAAGAGGGAAAAATCCATTTTGAGGAGAAAAATGGAGGAAAAAATAGAAATTATTGAAAGTTTTATATGATGAATAAAGTGAAGTTCTTATTCAGAAAGCAAGAAAAGAATTATTTTAAAAATGAAAAAAAAACAATGCGTAAGTCAATTTAAAAAAATTTAAAAAAAAAAAATTCGAAATGAGGAAGAAAGAGAAACTCGTTTTCAAAAATAAAATTATAAAAAATTGATTCCAAAAACTATTAAAGAAAATTCAAAGACTTTGAAAATTTTGAAAAAATAACTTCAAAATGGAAATTTTTTAATTGAAAATAATTGATCTTGTCAACTTTTTAACAATAATAGGTAATCATTTTTTTCAAAAAAAAAAAAAAAAAAAATGGTCAGAATGTTTAAAAAAATGAATAATGGCGAGGAATTAAGATTTTTTTACTATTAATGAAGAATATCGAATAAAAACCGTTAAAAAAATACTTATACCTCTAGATGTTTCCAACAATTTCAAGAAAAAAGTTTAATTGAATATTTTTTTTTTAAAAATCATTATTTTCCTTGTTTTTAATTTTCACTCCAATTTATTTATTATAAAAAAATAAATAAAAATTTCAAAAATCCCAGCCAAAGGCCGATTCGCCTATCTTTACCCGGCTATGCTCTTTAATTTAAAATAGATGGAAATACAATTTTATACCAACATTTATTTTGATTTTTTGGTCATCCTGAAGTTTATATTTTAATTTTACCAGGATTCGGAGCTCAAATAAACAATAAACATTTACCATTATTTAATTATTTTTTTATTATTATAATTATTTTTTTAATTTTTGATTTAGATAGGATTTTCTCAACAATTCCAAGAAATGATTTTACTTCAATATTTTTATTCCGAAAAAAGATAAAATTGAACAGAAAATCGAACCAGTTGAAAATACGTGGAATTTTTTTTTTTTTTTCAAGAAGCATTGATTTTTTTATGTTAACTTTATTTCTAGGAATATTTTTAAAAATAGAAAAATCAAAAAAACTTTCGTCAATATTTCGTTAGGAAAAATGTAAATTAGAAAGAAATTGGTGATTTTTAAAACATAATTTTATGAGTGAAAAGCACCCCCACCTCCCCCCCCCCCCATCCATAAAAGTGACGAGAAAATAATGTTGTGAGAGAAATTTTTGAACTAGGTACTTCAAAACTGTTTTTTTTTATTCAAAATTTTTCTCTCCAAATTTTTCCTGAATTCACTCTGAGCAATATTTTCCAACGGATTTTCTTATAAACTATTTTTGGTAGGTATAAAAAAATATAAAAACAACTCACAAGAACTTGATTTTTTCGTGTTTGTCGTGTTTTTTTTTCTATTCTATTCACTCTTGAGTAATATTTTTTCAAAAAAATGTCAACAGAATTTTGTTACATTTTTTTTTTCAATTAATTAATTATTTGTGTTAGTGAATAAATTGAAAATTCTTGAGTGAACGAGGAAAAAAATTGATGATTTTTAGGAAACAATTTTAAAAACGAAATCGATTTTTTTATTTTCATAAAATATAATTAAATGTAAAAATGAATGAAAAAATATTTAAAAAATAAGGAACCTAATTTTTTTTTCAAATCAATACGAAAATTTTTCGAAAAAACTCTTGAGGATTTTTTTTACAATTTTGAGCAAAAATTCTTATTCAATGTTTTGAAAAAAAATAGATGGGGAAAAAATTGAAAGGATAATTTAAAATTCAACTAACGAACTTCTGAAAATATCGTGCCAGAATCATAACCTTTTCAAGTCCTTGAAAGAAAGTTGCAAAGGGTGGAAGGAGCTAAAACCTCTCGAAATATTCATTCAGCCACAACAATACCAGATAAAATGAATTACTCATTTTTTTTTTTTTTTATTCCAGACGAACGTGAAAATGTGCAAAAGAAAACGTTTCAAAAATGGGTAAATTCCCATTTAGTCCGAGTCGGTACCAGAATAGGAGACTTATACGTTGATCTTCGAGATGGCAAAAATTTGCTTAAACTTTTGGAAGTATTATCTGGCGAAAGACTGGTAAGTTTAAAATCCTCCACAGTTAACAAAACTCCCTCCCTCATAGATTTTTGGAAATTAATCTTGCTTGTGTTTCTTTTTTTCAACACAGCCTCGACCAACGAAAGGCAAGATGAGAATCCATTGCTTGGAAAACGTAGACAAAGCGTTACAATTTCTGAAAGAACAAAGAGTACATTTGGAAAATATGGGTTCACACGACATTGTGGACGGAAATCCAAGACTTTCACTCGGTCTCATATGGACGATAATTCTTCGCTTCCAGGTACGTCTTCTAACAGCACTGCCATCGTCGCGTTTGACCTGCTGAAAAAAAAATGTAGTCGTGTTATATATTTACCTACCTATGTGTATACATGACGGGGAAGACACCTGGTTCCGCGCATTGTTGTACAGTGCCCAGTGTAAGAGCCAAGGAAAGGAAAGAGGAGATTCTTGTATTTTTTTTTTAAACCATAAGAGCTTGACGAAAACCATAAGCTTGAAAAATGGAAGATCACGATCTTGTAAAACAAGACTCTGGCGATGATTTGTTGCTGGTACTGGTACATTGTGTACGGCGATGTATTTGGTGACCCCAAATACGAATGCTAGAGCTGACGATGGTTGAAAGAGGAGGCGCTGGCGCGTTATTAGATTAAACAATCGAACCACGGCGCGGTACGATTATTGTAAATGAGACTGGTAACACGATAAAAAAAATGTGTGTAGTAGTAAGTTATACTCGTATGTAGAAGAGTAGGTATGTGTGTAGGTTGCGAAATTGTACTCGTACATACGACAGTGTAGAACGATATGTACGACAAATTGATATTAAAGGACCGTGACATTTATATAGTTTAATTTTCGTGAAAGGTCGAACCTCGAATTACCAGCAATAGAGAGTGAGAGGGCAGACCGAAGGAAAGAAATTTAATTCGGAAATTGTGTATTGTATACCCACGTTTAATGTACTTATACTAACTGTACCGATGATGATATATATTTTTTTGTTTCCATTGTCTTCTCTCTAGATCCAAGATATTACTATACAAGAAGAACCCGACAGCAAAGAGACAAAATCTGCCAAAGACGCTTTGCTTTTGTGGTGTCAAATGAAGACGGCCGGTTACCACAACGTGAATGTGAGAAATTTCACCACCTCGTGGCGCGACGGATTGGCGTTCAACGCTTTAATACACAAACATCGACCTGATCTCATTAATTTCGAAAAATTATCCAAATCGAATCCTATGTACAACTTGAATAATGCATTTAACGTCGCCGAAGATAAACTCGGACTTACCAAATTGCTCGATGCCGAAGGTAGGTTGCGATTTTGTGGATAAAAGGAGAGCATTAATTGTCTAAATGAGCAAATGCTAGAGGTGGATAAAAAATTCAACAAAAAAAAATTCGAATTTCGTTATGATTAAAAAAAAAAATGAATGTGAATTCTTTGAAATTTGTTACTTCATGCAACCATTCTTTCAAATTTTCAAAAATTCTATTTCTATTTTAAATAAACAAAGTCGAAATAATTTTTGATTTTTTTTTCTAGTTTTGTTTAGAAAGTAAAAGGTAACTGCTTGAATTTTTTTAGTTTTGAGAATTTAAAAAAAACTGCTAAGTATTATAAATTTATTCGATATCAAATTTTCGTCAGAGTACAAATTTTGAATTTTTTGAATTTTGTTGGTTTTTGTCACAATTTCTTTTTAAAAAATTCGAAATCAACGTTTTTTTAAACCTCCATAATTTTTGAAATTTTTGCTATTCAAACAACACTTCTTTCAAATTTTTATTTGTAAGAATACAAATTTTTAATTTGTTTTGATTTTTTAAAAATTTTGTTCAAGTAGGTATATCTAAAAATTTTCAAATATTTTTGAAAACAAATTTGTACGTAATATTTTATTTGGAATCCGAATCATTTTTTTTTCCAATTTTGTCAGAGTAGGTACCTAACTGCAAATTTTTCCAACTTTTGTAAAGTTTTTAGAATTTTTTGAAGCGTTTGTAAAAAATTTCATTTGTAAGATTCGATTTTTAGAAAATTTTGTAAAAGCACAAATTTATTTTTTTCCCCCCAAATTCTGTCATTTTTTCCAATACCGAAAAAATTTCAAATTCTTTGA
Organism: Balanococcus diminutus; assembly: GCA_959613365.1. Lineage (NCBI taxonomy): Eukaryota > Metazoa > Arthropoda > Insecta > Hemiptera > Pseudococcidae > Balanococcus > Balanococcus diminutus. The sequence continues at coordinate 34,227,904 of OY390718.1, read as the reverse complement.
AAAAAGGTTGAAAATTTTGTTTGGGAATTTTTTTCCGCATACAATGTGTAAAACTTTTGTCAAGTAGGTAACGTTTCATTCAAATTTTCGAACATTACTTGAATTCAAACTTTTACAATTTTATCAAAATTTAAAATTTTTCCATCTTACCTGTTGATTTTTTTTTAGTTTTTTGGTCTTGTGAATTTTTACAGGAACTTTTTTCAATTTTTTTTTTCAAATTTTATTGAAACACAAATTTTTAATATTTCGTTCAAAGTGAAAATTTTTCTTTTTTTTTTTTTTTTTTTGGTAGTCAAGTGTTTAGAATTTTTTTACGAATATTTTTTCCAATTTTATTTGAAATTGACCACATTCGAACGAGATTGAACGAACGATTAAGCAACATAAACAAAGTGATACGGCGGAAAAAAAATGAAAACAACGTTAAGCATGAGCGAATGCCATATATATAAGATTTTCATGATTTTCAATTGCATTTTTCGGCATCGTAATTAGATTAATTTTAATATATTAATTTAAAATCGAAAAGCGCATGAAAAGAGCTTTCGTTTGACGTATTTACTTTCTAAATTGATAAACTCTGTCAAAAGTTATAGCCTTATCAGTTATTTCTTTCGCGTAAACATTCACCTTCGCCAATTCACCATTTCATTTCTAATGAATAATTGTGTCATTTGTGGAATATTCTGTAATAATTCGCAATAATGGCGCGGTGTTTTGTTCCCTTCTGCGACCACCGAAGTAGGAGCACGATTTGTTCACTACATGAATTCCCTTCGAGCAGAATAACTCGACACAAGTGGATAAAAAATATCAGGTATGAATGCAATTAAAAATTACTACTGAGCAGTAAAAATGCATTATTTTTCAATTTAGAAGTAGTAAACTTAATTCAAAAAATCAAAACGCCGGTAACTTGCACTCGTAACTGATTATAATGATAGATGATAACAGTACAGAGGTGGAAAAACGGAGATAGACCAAATGATAAGGCTATAACTTTTGACAGAGTTTATCAATTTAGAAAGTAAATACGTCAAACGAAAGCTCTTTTCATGCGCTTTTCGATTTTAAATTAATATATTAAAATTAATCTAATTACGATGCCGAAAAATGCAATTGAAAATCATGAAAATCTTATATATATGGCAATCGCTCATGCTTAACGTTGTTTTCAATTTTTTACCGCCGTGGCTGTATGTGTCTTTGTGTGAGTGTGTATCAACATGAACAGTGAATCTTCGTTCGAATGTGGTCAATTGAATTTTGTCCGATTTTGTTAAAATACAAATTTTTAAAACTTATTTCAATATTTTTTCAATTTTGTTCTGATGGTATTTATAATTTTTTGAAATTTTATCAAACTTTTATCATCATTATTATTTTTCTTCAACACAAATTTACAGCATTTTATTCAAATTCAAAATTTGTTCAAAGTACAGATTTTGGAAATTTTGATTGAAGTTGAATTTTTCCAAGTTCTGTAAAAATATCGATTTTCAATTTTTTTTTCAATTTTATTTAGAAGGGTGCTTGAATTTTTTCAGTTAGTTATGTTAAGAGACTTTTTTAGAGTTTTTAAAAATTTTATTTGAAGGAAGATTTTATTTAATTTTTTTTGGTAAAGTACGAACTTCTGAAATTTGTCTTCGGTTTTTTTCCTTTTGATTTTCTCAATTTTTTTTTTATTAGCTCAAGCTTGTTTTTCGAAAGAATAGTTTTTTTGGGATTTTGTTCAACCATACTTTCTTTTGAAATTTTATTCGAAATCAAACTTTTTTGTCCAAATTCTGCCAAAGTATAAATTTTTAAAATTTCGTTTGATTTTTTTTTCAATTTTGTTGATTATTTGTAATCTTCTTCAGATATCAATTTTTCAAAAGTTTGTTCAACTTTTTTTTAGATTTTTTTTCCCTTCAAGATTGTGCTTTATTGTTATAGAAATTTTCTAATTTGGTTGAGCAACTTTTTTCAAATTTTTTTTGAATACAAATTTTCAGCAAAACAATTTAAAATCTTTACGAATTAAATTTTTTTTTGTTAAATGTTTTTAATTTTGTCGAAATTGAAAAAAATTTATTCATTTTTTTTTTCAAATTTTCAAAAGCTCTATTAGAAATTTTTTTTTTTTATTCGAAAATTATGTTTGATTTTTTTTATCAATTTTATGTATTTAAAAAAAATGTTTTGAGCAACTTTTAATAAAAATTTATTTGAACACATTTTCAAAAAAAAAAAAAAACCTAAATTACCTAATTTGAATTTTTATTCTTCAAATCCACCTTGGTTTATTTTTTCCTGTTTTGCCCTAACTAATTTTGTTTCGTTTTGTTTTTTTTGCTCCACAGATATCTTCGTCGAACAACCGGACGAGAAATCAATCATCACATACGTAGTCACCTACTACCACTACTTTAGTAAAATGAAACAAGAAACCGTACAAGGAAAACGTATCGGTAAAGTGGTCGGCATCGCCATGGATAACGACCGTATGATCAAGGAATACGAAGGCTTGACTAGCGATCTCCTCCACTGGATCGAATCGACTATCGTCTCGTTGGGTGATCGACGTTTCGCAAATTCATTAAACGGCGTTCAACAGCAACTGATTCAGTTTAATAATTATCGCACCGTCGAAAAACCGCCCAAGTACGTCTCCAGTCGGATGATAAAATTATAATAAAATAGGCTAGATTATGTTGGAAAATTGTGATTTAATTTTCTCTTGTTGTTTCGTTCAGATTTATCGAAAAGGGTAATTTGGAAGTGCTACTGTTTACGTTACAATCGAAAATGAGAGCCAATAACCAAAAACCGTATACGCCCAGAGAGGGTAAAATGATTAGCGACATTAATAAAGCGTGGGAAAGGCTAGAGAAAGCCGAACACGAAAGGTACGTTGAAAACTAGACCATCTCCCTCTCCTTTGTCGTATTTAAATCGAATTTATTTATTTATTAATTTTGTTCAACAGAGAATTGGCTCTAAGAGAAGAACTCATCAGACAAGAGAAATTAGAACAACTTGCTGCCAGATTTAACCGTAAGGCCAGCATGAGAGAAACGTGGTTGAGTGAAAACCAACGTCTGGTCTCACAAGTAAGTCTCCTCACAAAAACAGTACTATAAAGTATTGGTAGATCACTCATGAAGCATTTTTTTCTTCAAGGATAACTTCGGATTCGACCTCGCTGCCGTCGAAGCTGCGGCCAAGAAACACGAAGCCATCGAAACTGACATATTCGCGTACGAAGAAAGAGTACAAGCCGTTGTCACCGTCAGCCAAGAATTGGAAGCCGAAAATTACCACGATATTGACCGAATTAACGCAAGGTAGCGTAATATGTGTATTTGGACTGAGTCTAAAAATCAAAAGAATATTTCTGGATTTTAAAACAAAAATTTTAACAATTTTATTTCGCGAAATTGCGGATTTTAATGCGTTTTATGTTTCGGGTGAATTTTAATTTGTACAAAAACAATCAACGATTCGGTTTCAAAAAAAAAATCAAAACATTTTGAATCCTTTTTATTTGCACATTTTTTGCACATTGTTCCAAAAATGAGTCTTTTGAAAATTAAAAAAAAAAAAAAAAACGAACCACGAAATTGATGGAAAATTTTGGAAAAAAAGAAATGAGAAATAATCGGCCACCATTATTCCAAAAAATTGGCAAATTCTTCAAAACAAAAAAAAAATCAAAAATAGTTGGAAATTTGTTTACATACAAAAATTCAGTTTTTAGTGATTAAAAAATTTCTCTCGTACATTAAAAATTTCGTATCATCGTATGTGACAAATTTTCTTACAAATTTTACAGAAAGGACAACGTATTGCGATTATGGAACTACCTTTTAGAATTGTTGCGTGCCAGACGCATGCGACTTGAATTATGTCTTCAACTTCAACAAAACTTCCAAGAAATGCTATACATTCTGGACTCGATGGATGAACTGAAAATGCGTTTACAGTCCGAAGATTTCGGTGAGTACAACGTTACAGAACTTACCACCTGTTGTAAAAGAACTCTCATTAAAACTCGTTTATTACGATACAGGCAAACATCTAATGGGAGTAGAAGACCTGCTGCAAAAGCACAGTTTAGTCGAAGCCGACATCAACGTACTCGGTGAACGAGTCAAAGGCGTTGTACAACAATCGCAAAGATTCTTGGACCAAGAAGCCACCGAAGGATACAGACCTTGCGATCCTGCAATTATTATCGAACGAGTTCAGCAGCTCGAGGACGCGTACTCTGAGCTAGTCAAATTGGCCGTCGAGAGAAGATGCAGATTGGAAGAAAGTCGCAAGTTGTGGCAGTTCTATTGGGATATGGCTGATGAGGATAACTGGATCAAGGAGAAGGAGCAAATCGTCTCGGCTGGAGATATTGGTCACGACTTGACGACCATTAATTTATTATTGTCGAAACATAAGGTTCGTAAAGTTACTCCCAAGACTTGGAGAGTGGATAGACTTGCATGTGGGATACTGATGGTGGGGTTTTCATTTTAGGCGTTGGAGAACGAAATCAAGAGTCACGAGCCTCAACTAATGAGTGTCGCTGAGGTCGGTCAAGAATTGGTGAGACAGCAACATTTCGGTGCCAAGAGTATCGAAGACCGATTAAACGAAACATTGGGTATGTGGAAACACTTGCTCGATTTATCCGATTACAGACGTAAACGCTTGGAAGAAGCTGTTGATTTCCATCAAGTACGTATTTGAAATTAATCGACGTATATTTCGAGCTAAAATGGATACCATAGTTACGTGTTTGTATTTTCCTAGTTCTTCGCCGATGCGGACGATGTAGATCTGTGGATGTTGGACACGTTACGATTGGTCTCATCCGAAGACGTTGGACGCGACGAAGCGAACGTACAATCACTTCTGAAGAAACACAAAGAAGTAATGGACGAATTAAAGAACTACGGACAAGTTATCGAAGCTTTGCACCAACAAGCCGCTCAATTAGGACAACAAGATCCGGACGCACCAGAAGTCAAAGAACGATTGGCTTCCATCGATCACAGATATAAGGAATTGTTCGAACTGGGCAAACTCAGGAAGCAAAGGCTATTGGATGCTCAGTCGCTGTACAAAGTGTTCTCCGAAGCGGATGGAGTCGAACAATGGATTCACGAAAAGGTTCGTAAGATAGAAGCCAATTTGGAAGGAGAGCACGAAGCTTGGAAATTATTTTTAACTAATTTTCGTTCGCTTTTAGGATCGAATGTTACAAACGATGGTACCTGTCAAGGATATCGAAGATGTCGAGATCATGAAACACAGATACGACGGATTCGATAAGGAAATGAACTCGAACGCGTCTCGTGTCGCCGTTGTTAATCAATTGGCTCGCCAGTTGTTGCACGTCGAGCATCCGAATTCGGCTGAAATCGTGGCTCGTCAGAATAAAGTACGTAAGAGTCTCGAATTCGAATAAGAATCCAAGTATTTGGAGAAAATTTTCAAATCGAACGAGCTTTTTGAAGTTCTACTCGATTTATTTTCATAGATCGAAATTAAATTATAAATTAGAATTAATAATGGAGAATTTTTTCCGCAGTTGAATCACGAATGGGCCGAATTACGCGAAAAGGCCGAAAGCAAGAGAGAAGAATTGAATTCTGCTCACGGTGTCCAAACCTACCATATCGAATGTCGCGAAACAATTTCGTGGATCGAAGACAAGAAACGTATCCTTCAATCTACAGACACATTGGAGATGGATTTGACCGGAGTTATGACTCTACAGGTAATTCTGCCATTTCCAAGCAAAATTTACTCGAGCCTTGTCCCACCTGAATGACAGGCAAATTAGAAGTAGCTCGGTTGCTCGAGCTAGACTCGAAATTTCAAAAGTGAAGAGAGCTATACCAAAAAAAAAACACCCGAAATGTAAAAATTATTCAAGGTTACACATCACTTCCTATTTAAATCACAATTTTATAAAAGAAAAAATCTTACAAATTTTTTAGAAAAAAAAAATCTTTCATTTTTTTAAAAATTTTGAAATGAAAGAATTTTTTGACGTTTATTGAGTAGAAATATTTTGAGAAAACAAATCTTTTAATTTTTGAACTGAAAAATTTATTTGTTTTTTTTTTAGCAAAAAATTTACCTACCTATCAATTTTTTCAAGAAGAAAATTTTTTTCCTTAAAAAACATGTCTCCTTTTTTCACTATTTTTTTTAAACGAAATATTTTTTTCTTGTAAAAAGAAATCACGAGAAAAAAAATCTTGATTTTTTTTTGAAGAAAAAAATTCTAATTATTTGCCTCCATTTTTTTTCTCTAAAAAATCTTTCAATTTTTTCAAAATGAAAATCTCGAATTCTTGGAGTGAAAAGTTTCTCAATTTTGTTTAGTAAAAAGAAATCATATTTTTTTTTGCATTTTTTTTACTTAGATATAAAATCATTCAATTTTTTGGAGGATTTTTTTTTACAAAACTGGAGAAAGAAATCTCTTGAAATTTTTGATATTTTCAACAAAAAAAATGATAATCATTTATCTTTTTTAAATTTGAAAATGTCTCCTTTTTTGAAAAATAATTTTTTTACAGAAATTTTGAGGAAGAAACCTCGAATTTCAAATGAAGAAATCTCTTGAAATTTTTGAAGAAAAAATCTTAATTTTTTCCATATTTTTTTTCTCTTAAAAATCTTTCAATTTTTTCGAAAGGGAAATCTCAATTTCTTGATGTGAAAAACTTCTTAATTTTTTTGAATAGAAAAAAATTTGGAAAGAAATCCTAATTTTTTGTTTCCACTTTTTTTTACTAGGTAAGTAATAAAAACATTTGTTTTTGGAGGATTTTTTTTTTTTTTTTTTTTTTGAAACGACTGGAGAAAGAAATCTCTTGAAATTTTTGATGTTTCCAAAAAAAAAAAAAATTATTTTTTCGGAGTGAAAATCACTTCTTTTTTTGAATTTGAAAATTTCTCTATTTATTTCTATTTTTTTTCCTCTTGGCCTAGAAAATTCTCAACTTTTATGAAGTAAAAAAAAATTGTCAATTTCATTGGTATACATCTCTGAACTTCTTGGAATAAAATGTTCTCTGTAGTATTGTTTGAAGTCAACGTGAAATTTTTTCAATTTTTTGGAAGATTTTTTTTTCTCAAGGAAAAAGTTCTATTTTGTCGTAATTTTTTTGAAAAGAAAAATTCGTATTTCAACATCTCAATATTTTGGAGCAAAAATATTTTTCAACTTTTTGTATTAAAAAATCTCGAAAATTTTATTGAATCGACTAAGTTTCTAAATTTCTTTCGAGATATCCGTCAACGATATCCGTCAACTCTTCGGTGGAAAATCGAGCTACACCCTCCAAATTCCAAATTTCCGGCTCTGCCCATCCGTATAAATTTTATTAACCACTTGAATCATTACAGAGACGACTATCAAGCATGGAACGCGACTTGGCCGCCATTCAAGCGAAATTAGACGCCTTACAAGCCGAAGCCGACACCATCGCTAAAGAACATCCAGAAGAAGCCGAAGTTATCCGGGGAAGACGCGAACAAATACAAGCGATTTGGGAAGAATTGACTCAAATGGTGAAGAATCTCATTCGTCATAATTATTGTCAAGTCACTTATTTCTCGAATTTAAATTTTTTTTTATTCGAATTTTTATAGTTGAAAGAACGCGACGCTAAACTCGAAGAAAAAGGCGATCTGCACAGATTCTTACGCGACCTCGACCATTTCCAAGCTTGGCTCACGAAAACGCAAAAGGATGTCGCTTCCGAAGATATCCCTTCGTCTTTGGCCGATGCCGAGAAATTACTCAGTCAACATCAAACCATCAGGGAAGAAATCGATAATTACATGGATGATTATGTCAAGATGATGGAAGTCGGTGATAAAGTCACCGCTGTAAGTTTTCTGAACTGATTTCAACGTCGTAAAGTCCTTGAAAAATGATATTAAAATAAATTTTTCGAATTTTTTAGGAACCTGGTACCGAAGATGATCCACAATACATGTTCTTGAGAGAACGTCTCAAAGCTCTGAGAGATGGATGGCAAGAACTGCATCAAATGTGGGAAAACCGACAGCAGCTATTATCGCAGTCGTTGAACTTACAAATGTTCAATCGCGATGCCAGACAAGCCGAAGTATTACTTTCTCAACAAGAACATGTCTTATCCAAGGATGAAACTCCGGTAAAGATAATGTTTCGAAATTGATTTAAAAAAAAAAAAAAAAAAAAAAAACTGTATCATCGAAGAACTAGGAATAATTCAATTTTTATCGAATTTCAGATAAATCTCGAACAAGCTGAGAATTTGATTAAGAGACACGAAGCATTCTTGACCACGATGGAAGCCAACGACGACAAGATTAACAATGTGGTTCAATTTGCGAACCGTTTATGCGACGAAGGACATTTCGAATGTGAGTTTCAAAATCTTGAAATGGAAAATAAACCAGAAAGTAGAGTGAATCGAGTCTTGACAATGGTTTTGTTAAATTTTTTAGCCGAAAAAGTCAATAAGAAGGCTGATAACATTAACGAAAGACGTAACGTGAACCGTGAACGTGCTCTCGAGTTGATGGATAAATTGAAAGATCAGTTGCAACTTCATCAGTTCTTACAGGTAGTTACATTAGGACAGAAGAAGCTAAAATTATTTGAAAAAAAAATGCAAAATATTTTTTAAAAAACATATGACAAATTAAAATGCCACTTTTGAATAATTTTCTCAGGATTGCGAAGAATTGAGCGAATGGATCCTAGAAAAGAAAATTACCGCTCAAGATGAAACATACAGAAGCGCTAAAACCGTTCACAGCAAATGGACCAGGCATCAAGCCTTCGAAGCTGAAATTGCTGCCAACAAAGACCGATTAGTCAGAATCCAACAGGTACCATTCCCCCTCCCCTCCTCGAATTATTTAAATATTCGAGTCTTCAAAGCGATCGATTCTTAATTTAATAATTTTTTTTATCCAGGCTGGCGAAGAAGTCGTCAAAGAAAAACCCGAAATGGCGGAAATCGTAAAACCGAAAATCGCCGACCTCACCGAACAATTCGACGACCTCGAAAAAACGACCAAAGACAAAGGCGAACGACTCTTCGACGCGAATCGTGAAGTTTTGGTGCACCAAACCTGCGACGATATCGAATCGTGGATGAACGAATTAGAAAACCAGATCGAATCTCAAGACACCGGTGCCGATTTGGCTTCCGTCAATATTCTCATGCAGAAACAACAAGTACGAAATCGAATCGATGTCGTAATTACCTAGAAGAAAGTACTCGGTATTTAACTTTTTTTAAAATGCGTTTTGTGTAGATGATCGAGACGCAAATGGCTATCAAAGCTAAACAAGTAGACGAGCTGAATACTCAAGCCACTTATTTGGAAAAAACGGTACCAGAAAAGATCGACGATATTAAGGCTAAAAAGAGCAAGGTAGAAGAAAGATTCGAGCAATTGAAAGCTCCTCTTTTGGAAAGACAACAACAATTGGCCAAAAAGAAGGAAGCTTTACAAGTGAGTTTTTTTTTCACTATTTCCAAAAAAAAGAAAATAATATCAACGATGATTACATTCCTGTATTTTAATTTCAGTTCCGACGCGATGTGGACGATGAAAAATTATGGATTTCGGAAAAAATGCCTCTGGCAACGAATACCGAATACGGAAACACATTGTTCAACGTTCATATGCTGAAGAAGAAAAATCAGGTGGGTTTTTGAACCAACGTAAGAAGAATTAATTCATTTTTTTTCTTTTATGGAAAAAACTTTCATTTTTGAAAATATTTAACAGAAAAAAATCCTAATTTTTTTGAAAAAAAATATCAATTATTTCTTTGAAAAAATTCTCATTTCTTTGGAATTCAATTTTTTTTTTTGTTAAAGAAATCTCTTGTTTTTTTGAACAAAATTCCTCTTAAGAGCAAAAATACTATAAAAATTTGTAGAGATGAAAATCTCGTTTTTTGTACAAAAAAAGTTTCATTTTTTTTTGTAGCAAAAAAAAACTCATTTTTCTGTAGCAAATAAATTATTTTTTACAGCAAAAAAAAAATCATAATTTTTCAGAAAGAAAAGCCCCAATTTTCAATTCTTTCGGTCTAAAGATATTGCTCTGATTTTTTTTCTGGAAATTTTTTTTTTTAATTTTTTGGATTAAAAAACATTTTACAATCAATAATTATTTTTAAAAAATCAACTTGAAAAAATCTGCTTCCAGTCCTGATTCCTGAAATAATCCTCTCATCACTCGTACATAATTTCAATTATTTATTTTTTTAATTTTTTTTTTAATTTTTTTTTTTTTTTGCAGTCTTTGGCTACAGAAATCGATAACCACGAACCCAGAATTCAAACAGTATGTAACAATGGTCAAAAACTCATCGACGAAGGCCACGAAGACGCCGAATTATTCACAGACCTCATTCACGACTTGAAACAACGCTGGGCCAAGCTCAAAGACGCGATCAACCAACGCTACAAAATGCTATTACAATCGGAGAACGCCAAACAGGCGAGTTATCTTAATAATTATATATATTTTTTTTTTCATTTCTATGGAAAAAAATTACACCTGCCTTTACATGGTACTTGAACGGTTTGGTCGATTTTGTTCAATTTTCAGTATCTTTTCGACGCTTCCGAAGCGGAAAGTTGGATGGGCGAGCAAGAACTATATCTGATGATCGAAGACCGTGGCAAAGACGCTATCTCGTGCCAGAACCTCATCAAAAAACACGACACGATGGAACAGGCGGTGGAAAATTACGCAGACACCATCAGACAACTCGGAGAGACTGCTCGACAACTTACCAGCGAAATGCATCCCGAGAGGTAGGTCCTCCTGGGTGGATATTTTCTCATTTTTGACGAAGCGATCGAAAACTCATTGAGTATTTTTTCTAGCGATGTGGTGGCCGTTAAACAATCCCAGGTCGATAAATTATACGCTGGATTGAAAGATCTGTGCCGAGAAAGACGAGCAAAATTAGACGAAGCTGCGCAGCTGTTCGCTTTGAACCGAGAAATCGATGACTTGGAACAATGGATCAATGAAAAAGAAATGGTGGCCAGTTCTCAAGATCTGGGACAAGATTACGATCACGTTACGGTAAATACGAAAAGATAACGAGGTAACATGATGTGAAATTCGAAGTAATGTCAACGATGGTGTATTTTTTTTTGACCAACGCAGCTATTATGGGAACGATTCAGACAATTCGCCCGAGATACCGAAGCTATCGGTACAGAACGTGTACGCAGCGTTAACGCTATGGCCGATCAGCTCATCAGCAGCGGACACAACGACTCGGCCATCATCGCCGAACAAAAAGACGGTCTGAACGAATCGTGGCAAGATTTATTAGAATTGATCGACACCAGAACGCAGGTAAGTTATCGTCATTGTCTGACAAAATCAAAAGATTTCCCAATCTGACGACGTTGTATTTCCCCAGATGTTAGCAGCATCTCGCGAATTGCACAAATATTTCCACGACTGCAAAGACGTGCTGAATCGTATTCTTGAAAAGAAGAACTCCATGTCCGATGAACTAGGCCGTGACGCTGGCTCAGTCCACACGCTCCTCCGTAAACATCAAAACTTCACCCAAGACTTGCAAACGTTACAATCGCAAGTGCAGCAGATCAAAGACGAGTCGCGTAAATTGCAAGAATCATACGCCGGAGATAAGGCCAAAGAGATCACGAATCGCGAAGAAGAAGTGGTCAGTGCTTGGGAAGGACTTCAGAAGACGTGCGAAGATCGTCGACTGAAACTCGGCGACACTGGCGATCTATTCAAGTTCTTCAATATGGTACGAACGCTGATGCTTTGGATCGAGGATGTCATCAGACAGATGAACACGTCCGAAAAGCCCAGGTTAGTTTGAGGATTCTTGGATCAAGTGGAGGGATTATGATTGAAAAAGACTAACTAATTTTTTTGGCTTGTTTTGATACGCAGAGATGTCAGTGGCGTCGAATTACTGATGAACAATCACCAAAGTTTGAAAGCTGAGATCGATACCAGAGAAGATAACTTCACTGCTTGTCTGTCTTTGGGCAAAGAATTACTTACCAGGAATCACTACGCGTCTAATGAGGTACGCAGGACATTTTTTTGCGAAAAATCTACAAATCTACTCAAACTGAATAATTCATTTTGAAAAAATTGTTTCATTTTCAGATTAAAGAAAAACTTCTCCTGTTGAGCAACCAACGAAATTCCTTGTTAACTCGCTGGGAAGAACGTTGGGAGAACTTACAGCTGAGTAAGTCTCTTCTAATGTAATTTTTACGAGTGGATCAATCGAAAATTTATCAAGTCCAATACTACATAAATACTTGAATTCAAAATTGGAGGAGAGGGAGGGGTCCAATCACAATTTTTGTAATAATCAAAATTATTTCCAAGGCTTCAAGTTACAACTTTTGTACGAAAAAATTTTCAATTGGAACCCTATCTTCACCATTTTTTTAATAACAGAAGTATCATAGTCATATTACGCAAAATTAGAGGGGAGGGGAGGGTTTAATCGAAAATTTTTTAATAACAAAAATTACTTCTAGGACCTCAATCTACAACTTTTGTTTGAAAAATTTTTCAATTCGACCCCTCCCCTAATTTTGAAAAAGTATTCAACTGTTGTTATGTGAAATCGGGGGAGAAAGAGGGATCTAAACGAAATTTTTATAATAACCAAAATTATTCCTAGGACTTCAAGCTACAACTTTTGTTTGAAATTTTTTTCAATTGGCCCCCTCCCTCCTCTCCAATTTTAAATATCAAGTATCTATGTGGTACTGGACTTGGAAAATTTTCAATGGTGCCCAAAAAACAGTACTGCGACGATCCAGGATCCACTCGTGTATTTTTCAACTTTGAAAAAAATTATAAAATTGTTTGCTAATTTTTTATTCAATTTGTAAACAGTCCTGGAAGTCTACCAATTCGCTCGAGACGCTGCCGTCGCCGAAGCTTGGCTCATCGCTCAAGAACCTTATCTGCTGAGTCAAGAACTTGGCGTAAGTTTTTGAAAATCACTCCCACGAAAATTTCACATCGAAATGTGTAAATTAATCGTCTACTTTTTTCCACCAGCACACGATCGATGAAGTGGAGAATCTGCTGAAAAAACACGAAGCATTCGAAAAATCTGCAATCGCCCAAGAAGAACGTTTCTGCGCGCTCGAAAGACATACTACGGTTCGTACTTTGAATCGTAAAATACTCAAAAATAATATTCGATTAGCCTCGATCCTAATTACTATTTTTTCTAATCCTTTAGTTCGAATTGAAAGATTTCAAACGACGCCAAGAAGAAAAAGAACTCGAAAAACAACGCCAAGAAGAATTAGCCAAACAGGCCACGCTTCAAGCTTCCGATTCCAAAGACAAGTACGTAAATTTTGTGGAGCATATTTCAGATGAACCCTGAAAACTAATCTTAATTGTACAATTTGCAGAACGGACGGTGAAGCTGGAGCAGGTGAAGCCACACAGAATGGCGAAAAAGATTCCGAAGCTAAAGGTAATTAAATGATCTATTTTACTTTGCATGCGAGCTCTTTCACTGAAAAAGAGTACTCCTCGAAACCACCTTTAATTTCGGTCGCCTTGTGATCGTTTGATGAACTAACAAATCATGGTGATTGAGTCAGAGGCGCATGAGTGATCTATTAATGGAGGTGACAAGCTGTGTACATTGCCCTTCGATGAATCTGTATATAAAAAATGATCTTACACTGCCACACGTGTATTTTGCACGATTGTGAATCGCACACGATGCATTGCATTGGGTTTTTTTCCTCCTCGTTGAGATTTGAGAGAGGTATGAGTGAGTACGAATGAGGAAGCAGTGAATTGAAAATTTTATGTGTAAAAATATCGAACCGGTGACTATCCCGTATATTTTTCTTTTGTCATGCTTTCAATATGAAGTTTCTCAGCGCAAACCCCCGAACAAGTTAGCGCTTACTTCGTCTATTACCGTTCAACGTAAGTTTTCCCCAGTCACGTTTTCTTTTTAGTCGCCTCATTTTCGTTATTATTTTTCATTTTCGATTTTATTGAAGAATTTTATTATTGTGTATGTACATTTACAATCATTTTGTAAGTACGTAGATCTTTGTCTGTCCTTCATTTTTTTTAAATATTTTTTTTATTCATCATATCGATATCTTACGCTTTTACGAATCAATTGCATGATTTTTTTTATTATTGAGAGAAAAAAAAAGTAGGTGAGTGGTACGGTTTGCATGTAGATTTGTCCTCAAAATTATCTCTGGATTTATGGTAAGTGGCTTGGATCTTTGTAGAGAGATTCATTAGTCATTTTTTTTTCTTTTTCTTTTATGCATGATAATTATCTTCTTACATTTTTTTTTTCATTTACTTACCTATGTTCCATTATGTGTGGTGCACGTTATACTCTATAGAGCATGTTGGCGAGCCTTTAAGCGGCGATAATCGATTTAAGACGCCGACTGACCCGAAAAAAAGACCATCCGGTAGCGCTGGTACTCCAAGTAAGGGGTTTCTCGATCATACTACTTTGTCTGTGTTACGACATATTTGTGATTATCGAATATGTCGGAGTAACATTGACGTTCTGGATAGCATTCGGAATTTGGTTTCAAATATTATTAACCTGGAGTGGAATTTATAGGATACTTTGGTGGGGGAAAGTGGTACAAATTGAGAGGGGGTTGAATGGGATGAGTGTTATGGGGGGGGGGGGGTGGAAAATTAGAAGAAAATGTCAAGTCATAGTCGATTTTATGAAATTGATCGTAATCATGGATTTTTGAAAAATCAATCGTAATATTGATTTTTGTAAATTGATCGTGATTACCGATTCTTTGAAATTTATCTTACCTAATCGTGAAATTGTCAAAATTGTTAATCGTGGATTGATCGAAATCGATTTTGATTATCGATTTATCGAAATTGCTTCTGACTATCAATTTTTTTTAATTGACCATAATTGTGGATTTTCTCAAATCATGGATTCTTGAAAATCGATTGTAATCGTAAATTTTTAGAAATTGGTCGTAATTATCAATATCGAAATCGTTTCTGACTATCAATTTTTTTTTGTAATTGACCGTCCATAATCGTGGATTTTTCATAATCGAGCCTAATCGTGGATTCTTCAGAATTTATCTCAATTAGGTATAAATTTTTGGAAATTAATCGTAATATCGATTTATCGAAATCGGTTCTGACCATCAATTTTTTTTTAATTGGTCATAATCGTGGATTTTTCGCAATCGAGCCTAATCATAAATTCTCTAGAATTTATCTCAATCATGAATTTTTAGAAACTGGTCGTAATTATCAATTTGTCGAAATGGTTTCTGATTATAAATTTTTTTGTGATTGACCATAATCGTAGATTTTTTGGTAATCGAGCATTAATTATGGATTCTTCAAAATTTATCTCAATCGTGGATTTTTAAAAATTGATCGAAATCGTTTCTGATTGTGTATTTTTTGAAAAATTGATTGTAATCGTAGACTTTTAAAAATCGATCATATTTTTGGACTTTCAAAAATTGATCTCAATCGTGGATTTATCAAGATTGGTCGTATGTAAATTATGTAATTAATTATGATTTTTTTTTTTTTTTTTGAAATCCACTATACTTACGTATCAATTTTTTTCAATTGACATGAATTTTTAGAAATAGACTGCAATAATTGATTTTAGCCAAATTTTTTCTGATTATCGATTTTTTTGAAAATGATTGTAATCGACAATCGTGGTCTTTTTGAAATCGATCATACTTTTGAATTTTAAAAAATTGATCTTAATCGTGGATTTTTAAAAATTGATCGTAATCATGATTTTTTTTGTTAAATTGTCATCATGAATTTTTCAAAATCGATCGTAACTATCAACTTATCAAAATCTTTCCTAAGTACAGATTTTCGGAAATTTATAAAATCCTGGATTCTTCAAAATTGATCTCAATCGTAGAGTTGTCCAAATTGTTCGTAATTATGAATTTTTGAAATTAATCGTCAGATTGAAGATTTTTTGAAATTGATCGTAATCATGATTTTTGAAAGTTTATAAAAATTCCGGATTTTTCGAAATTCATCCAAATCGTGGATTTGTCCAAATTAATCCTAATTATGATTTTTTGAAATTGATCGTAATCATTTTCGAAAAATTCTAGATTTTTTGAAATCTAAATCGTGGATTTGTCCAAATTGGTCGTAATTATGATTTTTTGAAACTGATCGTAATCGTGAATTATTTCAGATCGATCAGTATCATGGAGTTTTGAGATAAAAATTCTCAATTTTTCAAAATTGATCGTAAATCTTGATTCGTGAATTTTTGGAAATTGATCTCCGTCATGAATTTTCTGAATTATTGATTTTCTAAAAATCGATTGTAGTCATAAATTTATTGAAATCGATCGTAATCTTGGATTTTTTGAAATTTATCGTAATCATCAATTTTTAAAAATCGATTGTAATTATTATTTATTGCTTTATTACCAAAATTGTTCGTAATTATCAATTTCCGTTTTTTTTTTTTGTTTTTTTTTTTAATCGAGAATTTATTAAAATCGACAGTGAAACTAACGAAATCTTTTCTGATATCAATTTTTTGAAAACCATCGTATTAATTTTGAATTTTTCTGGAATCGATCAGAATCATAGATTTTTTTTTTTGAAATCCATCATATAATCATCATTTTTTCAAAATCGATCGTAATTTTTAATTTTTCATAAAATAATATTGAATGTTGTTATCGATTTTTCTAAATCATAATCGATTGATAAACGACTTTTTGAAATCGATCTTAAAATTTTGCATTTTTTTCAATGAATCAATCATAATTTTTTTTAAATCACTAAAAATGTAATTAAGTACATAATATATATTTTTCGGAATCGTTCATGATCATCGATTTTTGAAAATTGATCATGATAGTGGATTTTTGAACTTTTTTTTGTAGTCGTGACTTTTTTTGAAATCGACGGTATTCATAGACTTGAACATCAATCATAATTATCGATTTATCAAAATCGTTTCTAATTGATTTTTTGAAATATTGTGAAAAAAATGTAAATTTTTTGAAATCGATCATAATTATCGATTTTCTGAAAATCGATTGTAGTTATTGATTTTTCGGAATCGATGGTTCTTGACAATTTCGACACCTTAATTCTCAAACGTTGTATCTACATTTCAAAAATTCGTTTTTGGGACAAACTTGAATTACATTTTTTTCTTCAACCATTGGATACACTACAGTTTATGTTTATTGAGGGGGACCTCATTCTATCTACTTTTTGATTAAGCTATGGTAAATCGTAGTGTGTTCAACGGTTCGAGAAAAAAATGTAATTCAAGTTTGTCCCAAACAAAAATTTTCGAAATGTAGATACAACGTTTGAGAATTAAGGTGTCGATTTCTAAAATCGACTGTATGAATGAATAACTCTTTATTGTAGTGATTTTTTTTACTTTTTTTTTTAGATTTTTAATATTGATTCTGGGCAAAAATTTTTCCAAAATCGGTTGCCTTGATCGATTTTTTTAGCGAAAATGTTATTTTAAAAAAATAAGGGGAAAAAATTTTACCTAATAAAAAAAAATTTTAAAAATAAAAAATAAATGAAAAGCTCGTACGCTTTATTAACATCACTTGATTTTATCTTAAATTCTCATTGACCTCATTTGACATGCTTTTGTCATTTTTCATCGCTAATTACCTAATTCTTGTTCTTTTTTTGCCAAAAAATTTCCAAATTAATGTCTTCATCTTATTAACCTTCTTTCTGCATGTTATAGCGTGAACGCCATTGTTTTATTTTTTATTTCCTAAGTTTTAAATTTTTTAAATAATTTTCCTAATCGGGTTCGTTTTTTTTTCTAAAAAAAATACTAATAGTAAGGTATCCCATATTGCGATACCTCATTTTGTGGAAATTCCAATAAAAACGAACCCGGACAGTACCATCGAGTACTGAACGCTTGCGTAGTATTTTTTTTTTTGGCTTAATTTTTTTCCGTACTTTGAGAGCATTGTTGTTGTTGTTGTATGTGTTGCGAAAAATCGTAGTTTCTACGCATGTCACGCCCGTAACGCCTACTTCTAAGGATCGTAAAAAGGATCGATCTCGTTCGAGATCGCCATTCCGAAGTTTCCGTTGGAAAAAATCCACACCTAAGAGTCCGCTAGCCCAGCCAGCCTCTGCTAGCGACGACGAAGGCAATATAAGTCGGGCTGCTGCAGGTCAGTACGGTACGAAAATTTTTTGTTTTCTTTATCTAAAAAAAAAACCTGGTTCCAGATTAACGTGGTAGGTATCCTAAGGTAGAGAAGCTTTTCGTTAAGGAGAGTAACCGCATTGCTTTTGATGAGTCTTGTGCGATATATTATTATACGAATATTTATATTATTTTGCATGATTTATTACGTACGTCTTGTATTTTCATCTGGTATAAAGGAAAGTTTTTTTTGGATGAAATTTGGCTGGATAATGATTTTTAAATGATCATTTTTACGATGGTTTTTGTTTAGGTCCAGCATCGCCGGGACCTTTGTTACCTTTGGAGTCGACAGTGATGAGAAAGCACGAATGGGAAAGTACTACGAAGAAAGCGTCAAGCAGGTGAGAAAAAATTGTGAAATTCTTACCTTTCCTTTCCTTGCTTCCATGAGGAGAATGAAATTGACCTTTGTATTTTATTTTTATTTTATTTTATTTTTTTCAATTTCGCAGATCGTGGGAGAAAATGTACATCAGATTGCAAGGTTCCACTATTTGCTGCTACAAAGATGGAAAATCGGCTAAGAATCATCAGGACGCTTATTACAAAGGCGAGCCTCCTATTGAATTGAGAGACGGATCGGTCGAAAAAGCCACCGATTACACGAAGAAAACGAACGTATTCAGAGTAAAGTGAGTACCTATCTGTTTGTAGTAGATGTGAATTCGGCGAGATTTACGTGTAAGTTGTGAAACTTCAAAGATTGTTGACGGAATTTGATTTTTTTTTTTGGGGGGGGGGGCTATTTTTTTAAGGTATTTCAACTTTTCCCCAATTTTGTTTTAATTCAAAAAAAAAAATTATAAATGTCATCAAATTAGTTTATTTTTCAAATAACAAGAAAAATGAGGAGCATTTTTTCTCTCACAATTTTCAAAATTTTGCTGAAATTCAATTTTTGAAAAATTTTGTTCAAAAATGAATTCTTTAGAATTTTTTTTAATAGAAAAAAATCTAGGTAATGATTTATTCCGGAAAAAATTTTTAAAAGAAAAGTGACATTTTTCATTCAATTTCATCTCCAGAGTTGAAAAAAAAAAAAAAAAATTTAATGGACGATTTCGTCAATTTTTTTTATAAAAATTTTTTAAAAATTTATCTCATTATTTAATACTTGAGAATTTTTTCAAGAAATTTTTTTTAGAAATTATTGTAAAAACTATTATCAGTTTTCCAAATTTTGTCACCGACAATTTTTTAATATTTTCAAAAAATACATTTTTAAAAACACGTTTGAATTCATACCTATTTTTAGAATTTTCAAAATTTTTGTTCTTCATTAAATCTTTGAAAAATAACGGACAAATTTATTAATTTTTGAACAGCATTTTTCAAAATTTTTATGAAAATTCTTCCTGTTAAAATTTTTGTTTTTTCAAACATTTTGTTGAGTGCTAGTTCGCAATTTTTAAAATTCAAATGATCGCATTTTTTTACCCCTATTTTGCCCCAAAACCAAATTTCAAAAAAATAAACGAATTTGTCGACTTAAAAACTTTGTTATCATAACAAATTGTTTTTTTCTTCTTTTGTTCAGAAATAAATTTCTGGAAATTTCTTTTTTTCTTTAATATTAAAAAAAATCAAACCAATTATTGGAATATTTTGCACATTTTTTGAAATTCCAAAAATATGGTACGATTTTTTTTTCTTTTCATTAAAGAGAAGAAGAAAAAAACAATTTTTGGAATTTTTCGCGAATTTCCTCCAATTTTGTCAGGTTTGAACAATTTTTTTCAAATTAGTTGAAAAGACTGCATTTTTGGAAATTTTTACGAATTTCATCAAATTCTATCATGAACAATTTTTTTTCGATTCGAGTAATTTTTTGGAAATGTTTTCAAATTATCTCATGAACGATTCTTAAAAAAATTCAACAATTATTTTGAGAATTTTGTGATTTTTTTCAAAATTCAGTTGTGAATGACTTTTTTCCATTTTTTTAAAACACCACTTTTTGTGAATTTACTCGATTTTTTCTTAATATCTAGGTACTCGAACGTTTTTTTTCTCTCATGGACTTTTTTCAATTATTATTTTTTTAAAGAGTGTTTTTTTTGGAATTTTTATCAAATATTTCAAATTCTGCCAAGAACGATTTTTTAAATTTGGTGCTTAAAAACAACAACGGTTTTGTAGAAATTTTTTCCACATTTATATTTTTTTTACAATTCGGCCTCAAAATATATTTTTTTCAATTTTTTATGTACAAAAGTGCTGATTTTTCAAAACCACAAGCTTCAAAATTTTGTTGATTTTTTTTCCCACATACCCTTTTTTGTTTTTTTTAATTTACTGTTTAAAAAAAAATTCAAATTTTCAATTTTGTCATTCTTGGAAGATTTTTTTCAAGTTTATTAAAAAGAAAAAGAAACTAAGTTTCGGAAATGTTGATAACTTTTTTCAAATTCTTCAATAAACGATTTTTTCTTTTTTTTTTCAACAAACGTTTTTGGAAATTTTTGCTTTTTTTAAATTCTGTCATAAAAGATTTTTGTAAAAAAAAAATGAAATTGTCGAAATAAATATTTTTCCAAATTTGTTTTAGTTCAGAAAAACCAGTACATTATAAATTTTATAGAAAATGTTTTACAATTCTGCCTCAAACCATTTTTATTTTTCAATTTTTTATGATCTATGAACGAATGTGCTGATTTTTCAAAAAACACAAAAACTTCAAAACTTTGATTTTTTAAAATAAATTGTCGACATTTTTCGTTTGAAAAAAATTGAATTTTAATTCAAGAACAAATTTTGAAATTTTTTTGAACAAATATCCAACTCGTCAAAATTTGTTTGAAAAAATTTCTTATCAACTTTAGGTGAGAACCAATTTTTAAATTGCAAGTAATTTTTTTAAAGTTTCAGATTAGATTTAAAAATTGATCATCTACAAAATAATGATTGAATTTTGTCGTTTTTGAAAATATTTACATGAATTTCTCACAATAGCATTTTTTAGGAATTTTCTTCGAAAATAAATCTTATAAATTCATTTATTTAAAAAAAAAATGAATTTTCTGAAATTTTTCTCAGCAGAATTTAATTTTTCAAATTTTGTCGTGTACAATTTTTTTAATTTCTTTGAAACCGTATACCTACTTTCTTTCTTTTTTTTTCTTTTTTTTTAAATATTGTCGAATTTCGAAATTTTTCTCATTTTCTGTTTTTTTTTTCTCAATTTTATTAAGCAATTCTGTCAAAAAAAAATTCCGATTTTTTGGAATTTTTCTGAATTATTGAGAAAAAAATTCCAATTATCCCTAAAAATTAATTTTTTTTCTTGAATTTTCTGGTGAACGAATTTTTTGAAATTTTTAAAACAATTCTTCAATAAAAAAATTGGTAGATAAACGATTTCTGTTGAAAATGAAGTCTTTAGAATTTAGAAAATTTTTATAAAGAGTAATGAATTTTTCGAAAATTAAGTATTTTTATCGTGAATAATTTTTTCAATTTTGTTGAAAACCAATTTTTAATTTTGGATTATTTTATGAAATTTATAAAGAACATTATTCCTATTATATTTCAAGCTACGTAAAAATAAAAAAATTTAACAAGTTAAAAATATGTTGATAAACAAATTTCATGTTTTTTTTTAATCCATCGATTTTTGAAAATTTCATATAATGTCAACTTTTTGTATTTTTTCAGTTTTTATTTTCGTTTCTGAATTTTTTAAAAGTAACTAAATGAAAATGATTTTTTTTTATAGAATTTTTGAACTTTTGTAATTAACATTGACAGCATAGATACCTATTTCGTGAGTAGATTTTTCAACGTTATAATTTTTTGTACTCAGAACTTCCGGCGGAGCAGAATACTTGTTCCAACCAATAAAAGAAGACGAGGTAGATTTACAAACGTGGGTATCGTCCATATCGTCCATCATCAAAGAAGGAGCCGTAGCAGGCCCTTCGAAATCGCAAACTTTACCAGCTGCGCCGAGCGATCGAAAAGACGAACCTAAAAGGCGTAGCTTCTTTACATTGAAGAAAAGGTAAGAATCGAATACGTTTCATTATTAGGTAGTTTATTTTTTTACTCGAAATAAAATTTCTAATTTTTTGTATTTTTTTTTTCTTCTTTTAAATTACAGTTAAATCGCGCAAATGATTAAAAAGCTTCGGTTCACCAAATTTAAAGCCTTCTTAGCAATTATTTTTATATAATTTTTTTTTTTTTTTTTTTTTAATTTATACCTATCCTTCGCATCATCTTCAGATTATAAACGTCAGTTTTTTTCTCTATTTTTAAGTATTATGAAAAAAATAAATATCAATTTTAAAAAAAAAAAAAATTTATTTCACCACACCCCCGTACGTATTTTTTTCTTCTGTCTTTTATTTTCCTATTTTTTTATGTATCTACTGTCACTATATATTGTTTATGTTTTTAAATTTTAACGATGTCACGATTGTATTCGCAATACGTTACTATTTAATTATATACTATATATTTTAATACTATTATATTGTTTTTTCTTCTCTCTTTAACGACGACGAATTTGTAATAAAATGTGAAAAAAAAAAATTATTCGTTTATGGAATACCTACTATTTACTTTAGTTTGTAAATGAAACGCTCGCGTTGCGTTCTTCGATTATAAATCGAATTCTTGACTATGCTTCTTTTTTCTATTTTGTTTACGTTTTTTTTTTCATTTTTGACTTTTGGAAATTTTAACTATGTTCGAATTTGTTTTTAAAACGCCAATTATATAAATCGCCTATTATAACTTTTTTCCTCCTTTTCCTTTTTCATCTTTGTAAGTACGTTAGTAATTTTTGTTGTAAAGTGTTTATGAATTTTTCGGACAGCTGCATTGTCTACGATTATTGTGTTGATTTTGGGTTACGATTTACATACGAACGTCATCACTATTATGGCCGAAGTGGTATCCTCCACCAAGCTTGTACTTTAGAGTATTGTTATTTATCTCTTATGGCTTTTTAAAATTTAATTGAGTATTTTTTCCTTAGCATTTACGTATTATATAGTTTATGGATGCATTGTGTATTTTTGCTTCGAAAAATAAAACATGAATAGTCTCAGTAGAGTTGGTGTGATTTTTTTCTTCTTCTTTTTCTAGCCACGTTGATGAATGGTTCGATTTTTATCGCATTTTTGGAGTTGTTACAAATCTTGCTCCAAAAACGACTCTAAAATGACTGAGTACTTGGAAAAAAACGAGTCGTACCTCGTACGGCCAAACCCTTAGAGATTCATTGAAGTGAGGAGTCGGACTCGTGAATCGAACTCCCAATCATTCATTGCGACTCTTACGACTCACTTCAGCGACTCTGAGTCGCCCCAGCTCTGCCATCTGTTCCACCTACATTTTTCGGTTTTACTCACTTAGAACGACATCGTTCTAAGACTCGATTTTATTTTCACAGGTGGAAATGGAAATGGAAAGAACGGAAAACCCAAAGCCGAATAGGAGAAAATTCCACTCGCGTTATGTACATATATTTGCATGAAATAATCATATCTCGTTTGTCTTTAAACAGGGAAGAAAACCAATTGAGACCCAATTGGTTATGGTGATGGTGGTTTTGAGAAAATGTTGAAATTACTGGTGGTTCCAATTGGTTTTTGGTTTTTAAAAATTTTCAAAAGGTTTTGGTGCTAAAGTGGATCCATTTAATTTTTATTTTTTTTGTTTGGTTCTGGTTCTGGGTTTTTGGTTTTGCTTGATTAATTGGTTGTGATGGTGGTTCTCAAATTAAAAACCATTTCAAATGGTTGTGGTGGTGGTGGTGGTGGTTCCGTTTTGGTTTTTCAATTGGTTTTCATCGAATTGCTTCCATTTCGTAGTATGAAAAATATTTCCCAACATTTAAACCATTTATCTATGGCATTAACCATCAGAACCAGATGGAACCATTTTCGTGCTTCCTATTATACCACAAAAGAACTAAAAAAAGATCAGATCTTTGAAATTTGAATAAAAAATTAATTTGCCTACAAGTTACAAACGCAATATTGCAATAAATTTAAATTAAATAATATACATTCAAATAAAAAACAAAAAATAATAATGTTTCCACTTTCCAGAGCGCTGAAAAATCAGAAAAATGAAGAAAACAGGCCACAGGGGGTAGGTAAGGGGCCCAATTAAAAAAAAATTCAAATCAAAGTTGTTGCTTGAAGTTCTAGGAATAAATTTGGTCATAACAAAAATTTTGATTGGACCCCTCCTTCCCTTTCAAATCCACTATTTCTCTTTTTAGAACCAAAAAGAACCAATTCCATTAATTGGTGGTGGTTCTGGTTTTCATTGTAAAGGAAATTGAAAATGGTGGTGGTGGTGATGGTGGTTTTTTATTTTCAAACCACTTTCTTGTGGTTGTGGTTGTGGTTATTTCAGCAAATGATTTTTCGTTGTGGTTCCAAACGGTTTTCTTCCCTGCCTTTTCGAAAGGAATTGGTTCTTTTTGGTGGTGGTTCTTGAATGAATTTTTGAAGTTCATTGTAATGGTTCCAAATGGTTTTGAAAACCAATTGAAATATCTGGTGGTGGTGGTTTTACCCGGTTTTGGTTTCAATTGGTTTTCTTCCGTCTTTAAATTTTAATATAGATATTTTTTACGCGTAAATACGCGTCGTGTCAATTTATTTAACCCTTTCAGGTTAGGTAAAAATTCAATACATTCACGAGTTTTTGTCATGGTCGTAGTTCTCGTGATGTATTTCTTACTCTGTCTCTTTAAAAATTACGACAAGGTGTCTAATAAATCTCAATATAATCAGAATCTTTTTTCTTGGAAATATTTTGGGTATTCCCGGGAATTTCCTGTTCCCGGGAATTCCCGGGAACAACACTTCGTTCCCGGGAACTTCACAACACTGCAACGGCGCCAGATGCAGGAATTCCAAACTTTTCGCTCCATTCGTTCACTACGGTGGCAGTTTTTCGTCTACCCTCGTCATAAAAACAAGCCAACAAAATGCCATTGCCATCTGCCTTGTGTTACAGTGTAAAATGCACCCTCCCTAAAATCTCGCCTGCCGTTAATTTATTTCTACGTTTTTTATGACGCAGAATGATAAATAGCTATCATCACTGAAATGAATGTAAAATGCAAAAACGTCGTGTAAATTGTGAAATGATAGTTTCGTAATTGGAAAACAAAGTTTAAGATTTGCCATTACAAATTCTGGTCTGTGTAGTGTAGTTCTTAAGCAGAATCTCGTCGACAGTTCTAATTTTCCATATTGTTTCGCCTACGCGGATAGTCCTTCTATCATGGAAACAAACGTTTCAGAAGAAGCAGCATCGACCGAAGTTATAAGTACTTCTCCTTCGGATTCTCCTCCTAGAAAGCTTTTAAAGGTACATATGTTGTCTGTTTTGGTTGTGGACCACTATCTGACTACCAACTTTCATCAATTAAGCCAATAATTAAGGTGGTTTGATACGTGCGTGCACTCTACACTGTGCGAGTTGTGTCGTATGAAGAATACGAGTTGTTTACGTAATTCTTAATTATTTCGAATTATTTAGAAGGTGGATTGGTCGCGACCCTTTCTAATAGAATCCTGTTTGATCTGAGATGAAAAGTCATCTGTATGTAGCTGCGATCCGTCATCGGAATTCATTGTATTCAGAATACGTAATTCCGATGACAGAACGGAGCTACAGACAGACCACTTTTCATCTCAGATCAAGCAGGATTCTATTAGAAAGGGTCGCGACCAATCCACCTTCTAAATAATTCAAAATAATTAAGAAATTATTCGTAAACTCGTATGTCTTTTTTTCTTATATTGAAAAACCTGCCACCCATTTTGCTTGGTGTTGAGTAACATATGTAGGTAATGTAGTACTCTTCAAGGAGGTACTTTTAATTAGAACCTCGGAGTGAGTTTAATTTAACCAAATTTCAACATGATAGATTTTTATTTTTATCTGTCCCAAACTTGTTCGGGCTTGAAAATGAAATTAAAACTACACTAGTTGTTTTACAACTTTTTTTGCACATCTGTTTCAGAGTATTCGCCAAAGATATGGCGACGATGAAGAAGTGCAAGAAATATGTGACGAAGTTATACGTATGAAAAGCCGTATCAATACACTCGAAAAAGAACGCACTGAAGCCGTTGAATTGAAAAATGTGCAGTTACAAAAGTTTGAAGAATTGAAAAATAAGGTATGTAATATAATAATTTATTAATCAAGTTATCCTTGCCAACGAAATTTACTTTTATCATTTTCTATTTTTCAGAACCTGATAGACAAAATAAAGTATTGTAATATATACCGAAAGCAAATCGAAAACTTCGAGTCAATTTTCGCAAAAAATGAAACTTTTATGTCACTAAAAAGTTTTCAAAAGTGTTTCGGATTAATGTTGCAGTTTTACATAAAAGAGCGTGCTGAGGGCAATCGCAAAACAATCGATATTACTCCGGAAAAAAAGTCTACGATCTTCAGAGAAGGGTTCACTCGTGTAGAAAAATGGCGTTTGATTGGATTGTGGATTTTTGCTGGCGAAATCGCACCCGAGCTAGAAGAAGTAGAAAAAGAATTTGAAAATTTTAAAGAAGAGTTGGAAGCTATCCGAGAGTTCATCGGAACGAGTTCAACACAGCTGCAACTCGATTACAAAGAAATTCAGGCTATAAACCTTTTCCGACCCTTGCACGTCTTGAAAGAGTTCTTTACGAGAACTTTGTCAATTGGTCATCGAACTGTTCAAAAAGCTGTCATGATTGATATTTTAGCTGATGCGAGAGCGTTTAATGATGCATTTCAATCCTGCTCGAAAGAATTGAAAAAAGTGACAGATCTAGTTGCAACTCCAATCGATTATGTTGAGATTCGCGTTTCCGTCGATTCCAACGCAGTGGATAACGAGTATCTCGTGCTTCAATGCTTGGATATGATGGTCACTATCGGATTAAAGTTAGCTGTCAGGGGATGCCTTAAATTGCAGGAAATCCAACACCAAACGTTACCAAACGTTGCCAATTCTCCATTTTGACGAATATGCCCGTTTTTTTATTGCTTTTTTTTCTAAAATGGATAAGAGATCCCGCCGAGCGGTACGCGGGGAAAGATCCCGCCGAGCGGTACGCGGGGAAAGATCCCGCCGAGCGGTACGCGGGATCTTTTCCCGCGTACCGCTCAGCGGGAACTTTTTATTTGAAAATACAAGTAGTAGAATCGGTAAAAAAAATTAATTCGCAACAAAAAATACGAAAAAGAGGTTAAAAAACTGGAACAACAAAAAAGAATTGGAATTTTCGAAAAAAGAATGATTTAAAAAAAATTCTAAGTCAAAAAAAATTTTGAAAAAATTTTGCCTCCACGAGGATTCGAACCCGGGTCCATCGATACCACAGGCCAGCGCTCTAGCGCCTACGCCACCGGTGCAGCTTGCCGAAACCCATTTTAAAACGGTATACATGCACCTTAACTGCGAATACTACCCCCCCATGCGCGCGTACACGTATACGCGTACTTACGAAGCGGCAACGCGCATAGGCGAAATGGTGTTGGATTTCCTGCAATTTAAGGCATCCCAGCTGCCAGTATAATACCAACGACGTCATCTTAGCTTCTTATTCAGTCATATTAATAGAACAGTATGATTTGAGCTTAAATTTTTCAAATATCGGTTATCGGTTAAATCATTTTCGAATTAGATGGTTTTAATATCTTTAGTTATAATTATGTAAGATTATTTTATAGGTACCTACTTTTTTGTAAGACCTCAAACATAAACGTATCGACCTCCTCTCTTATATGTACCTTGATCTGTCATTTCTTTGGAATTTTCTCTCATGTATTTTGATTAAAAAATCTAAAAATGGTTTTCTCTGTTTTTGTTTACCTGGGTGAAGTAATAAAAATGCCGACTGAATAAATAAATAAGTACTTACTTATAGAAAATTATCCATAAATTTCCATTCTCTAAAAGATGAAGTATGTAACCTAGTTTTTTTTTTTTTTCAAAAAAATCGTTTCAATTTTTTTTTGGTTCTATTTTTGAGTTTTTCAACGAAAATTCCTAAAATGTTTTTTGTTTGCGAATTCCTATTTTGGGAACTTTAAAAAAAAATCCCAATAAAGATAGAAGATTTTTTCAAACATTTTAATTTTTTTTGTCTTGATTTTTCGAAATCACGCATTGAACATTTTAAAGTGTCCTGCTGTCCTTCTTAGTTTTTTTACTAACGTCTAGTTTGATAGTTTTTGTTTACATTCATGTGGAGGACCTTCGTAGATTTTTTTTTTTTTACCAAGTCCAAGTGCTACATAATACTTTATATTCAAAATTGGAAGGGAAGAAAGGATCTAATCGAAATTTTTGTAATAACTAAAAGTATTTGTAAAACTTCAAGCTACAACTTTTGTTTGAAAATTTTTTTATTGAGCCCCTTACCTCCCCACAGTTTTTGATAATGTATTTTGAATGAGTGTGAATCACTAATAAGTTATATTACACAAAATTGGTGGGGAAGGAGGGGTCTGATTGAAATTTTTTTAATAACCAAAATTATTTCTAGTACTTCAAGCTACGACTTTTGCTTGAAAATTTTCTCAATTGGACCCTTTCCTCATCCCCCTTCAATTTTTAATTAGTATTTTTGGAGTGTTATGCAAAATAAGTGGAGAGAGAGGGGCTTAATTGAAAAAATTTTCAAACAAAAGTTGTAGCTTGTAGTTTCACTAATACTTTTGGTTATGACAAAAATTGCGATTAGACCTCTCCCTCCCCTGCAATTTTGGATAATCCAACTCATTCAAATATACATTATTGAAAACAGAAGAGGGGGAGGTAAGGGGCCCGATTGAAAAAAATTTCAAACAAAAGTTGTAGCTTGAAGTACAAGGAATAATTTTGGTTGTAACAAAAATTTCAATCGTACCCCTCCTTCCCCACCAATTTTGAGTAATATAACTTATTCACACTCATTCAAAATACATTATTAAAACCTGCGGGGAGGTAAGGGGAAGAGGGCCTATTCTAAAGAAAATTTCGAGCTGCACGTTTAGCTCCATTAGCAGAGTCAAATTCCATATAGGGAGGGTGGTGGAGAGGAAACCATCACTTTGTATAAACTTTTGATGGATTTTCAGAAAATTCTGACTAACATGTTATAAAATTATCGCAAAAAAAATCCTCGAGGGGGAAAAATAAATAATTGTTTTTCAAATTGAAAATTTTTTGTGTGTTCAGGTAGATAGTTTTTTAGAAACAAAATTGATATTAAATCTTTTGAAAATAAATTTTTGAAAAGATTTTTTGTGAAGAAATTTTTTTTGACTATTTTTTTCCAAAAATAAGATCGTTTCTTTGTCAAAAAAATATATTTTTTAGAATTTTGTTTTGTAGAAAAAATATTTTCTCGTCAAAAAAATATTTTTTGAAGATCTTTCGAAGATTTTTTTGAAAATTTTTTGTCAAAACCTATTTTTTCAAGATTTTTTGTCAAAAAGAAGATATTTCTCTGTAAAAAAAATTGGAGATTTTTTGTCCAAAAAATTTTTTAAAATACTTTTCAAAGATTTTTTTGTCAATTCTTTGCCAAAAAAAATTTTTTGAAAATTTTTTTTCAAGATTTTTTGTCAATTTTTTGAAAATTTTTTCATCAGAAATTTTTTAAACGATTTTTTGAAAAAATTTTTGGCAGAAAAGAATTTTATTAAGTAGGTAGGTGATACAAAACTTTTTGTCAAAAATTTTTTTAAAAAGATTTTTGGAGATTTTTTGTTAAAAAGATATTTTTTGAAGATTTTTTCGCCAGAAAATTAATTTTTGGCTGCACAAAGTAAATTTATAACTGCACACCTTTTTTACCTTTTTTTTTTTTTTTTTTTTTTTTTGAAGTTCCACAAAATGGGCTGAACTGCACTTTAGGATAGGCCCTGGAAGGGGCCCAATTTAAAAAAAATTTCAAACTAAAGTTGTAGCTTGAAGTTTTACAAATACTTTTATTTATTACAAAAATTTCGATTAGACCCCTTCCTCCCTACCAATTTTGAATATAAAGTATGTAGAACTGGACTTGGTAAAAAATTCAAAATTGTCGAAGGTCCTCCACATGAATGTAAACAAACCCATCAAACTAGACGTTAGTATTTTTTTTTTTCGAGGAAAATTCAAGAAAATATTTTTTATACCTACTCGTATTTTTTTGATGTGATTTTTCAATATTTTGGGAAATTTTTTTTTCACGAATTTTCTTTCTGGGAGCACTTGCCATTTATTTTTCTACAAAGTAGTTTTTTGAGGAAAATTTTTCTAAAATAAATGAATTTCTTCCCAGATTTTTTCTTGGAAAAGTTTCTTCAAGACTAGGTATTTACCACGCAAGAAAACAAAATAATTTAAAAAATGATAAGAAAAAATTTTGTGAAAGAGACTTTTTTATTTGAATAAATTTTTTTCTATGGGTGAGGTACCTAATTAATTGATTATACACGTTTTATTTTGATTGTCGAGGTAATGTCTACTCAAGAAAAACCGAAATATGTATATTTTATTTGTCCCTATCCTATAGTGATAAAGTACCTACATTTTGAATTTCCCTATTTTTGAAATTTTTAAAAAATAGAAAAAAATTCTTCAAAATAGAAAAACACACGCACCGCGAAGCCGGTCATCAAAAACCGGTCTTTTGGACGCGTACGTGCGAACAGAGACAGAGACGTCATTATAGAGCTGATAGACCAAGTTCGTATAGGTATTATCGTAACTTTTGTCCTCGAAATCTCGGATAAAAATTTTACAATAGTAGTCTAGTATACGTTGTACTTTTAAGTACACGACGAGGAGGGTTCGTGCGGTTATCCTTGATAAAGATTCCAAAGATGCCTTCGGAATCGGGCTATAGGTCAAGTTAAAGTACGTATTACATAATATAGTTCGTCGTCGTCGTCTTATTTTAAATTCACCAGTTTTTTTTTTCTCTTCTTCTCGCGTTCCTTCCACCGGTCGACTTGTGCACATGGTATCGCGACCACTTCTCCTTTCAATTCATCGAGTCTCGAGAACAAGAAGTAGGTAGGTCTTTCACGTGCTCGTGCTCTTCGCCATTCAGTAGCGTAAATAAATCTTGACGAGAGTATCTGCGCGACGACGATCTAATTGTCTCTGTGTGTGTGGAACGCGATTTTAATTAATTATTTTTTTTGAATTGAAGTGATGCGACTGCACGTTGAAAATTTTCTTTTTTAGTCTCGAAAATTGATAAATAACCATGTGCTTTAATAATTTACCCACCGTTTTAATTTTAGTGTGCGCTATAACCGCGGCACGAAAAATATTTGTAATAACTAAAATTATTTCCAAGACTTCAAGCAACAACTTTTGTTTGAAAATTTTTTCAATTGGACCTCTCCCTTTACCAGTTTTCAATAATATAAGTATCTAAGCCATATTATACAAAATTGGAGGGGAGGGGAGGGTCTAATCAAAAATGTTGTAATAGCAAAAATTATTTCTTGGACTTCAATCTACAATTTTTGTTTGAAAAAATTTTCAATTGGACCCCTCCGTAAAATTTTGAAAAAGTATCTATCTGATATTATGCAAAATCGGAGGAAGGGAGAAATCCAATCGAAATTTTTATAATGATCAAAATTATTTTTAAGATCTTAATCTACAACTTTTATTTGAAAATTTTTTCAATCGATTCCTTCCTCGCTCACTCCTCTAAATTTTAAATTAATATGTTCGGAGTGTTATGCTCATGCAAAATTGGGTTGGGGGGGGGTCCATAAAAAAAACTTCATACAAAAGTTATAACTTGAAGACTTGGGAATAATTTTGCATATTACAAAATTTCGATTGGACCCCTCCTCTCGACTCCAACTCGAATCTTTCCAGAAATCTTACAAACATATTCTAAAAAAATTAGAAGATTGTTTTTTCTGAAAAAAAAAGAAAAAAAATTTTAAAGCAAAAGGACGTAAATTTTATCAGATCCAAAAAATTCTGTGATTTTTCACCAGGGTAAATTTTCTACTACTCACCTCAAAAGATTATAAATTTTATTCACTCCAAAAATAAAATTACCTATTCGATAAAAATTGAGATTTTTTTATTTGAAAAAATCATAAAAATATTTTTATTCAAGAAAATAATTTAGAAATTTTTTCCCTGAAAAAGTTGAAAAAAAAATTGAAGAATAAAATACTCCCAACAAAATGAGAAACGTTTTCATTTCAAGAAAACTGAGATTACATAGGTTTTAAAAAATTCTGAGATATATCTGCCGAAAAATATTTTTAACAATTTTTTTGTTAACAAAAATTTTTTTGAAGATTTTTCAAAGATTTTTTTTTTGTTGAAAGAATATTATTCAAGATTTTTTATCGAAAAAATATTTTTCAAGATTTTTAGTCAAAACACCATTTTTATGCAGATTTTTTGTCAAAAAAATATTTTTCAAGATTTTTTGTCAGAAAATATTTTTCAAGATTTTTTGTCAGAAAATATTTTTTAAGATTTTTTGTCTTGTCAATAAAAATATTTCTTTGTCGAAAAAATGATTTTTGAAGATTTTTATCAGAAAATATTTTTTATAGATTTTTTTGGTCAAAAAATATTTTTTTGAAATTTTTTAACGATTTTTTGGTCAAAAACTTTTTTTGAAGATTAATTATTTGTCAAAAAAAAATTTTCGAAGATTTTTTGTCAAAAAAATATTTTTTTGAAGTTTTTTTTTGTCAAAAAAGAATTTATTCAAGACGTTTTGTCAACAAAAAAAAATTCAAGATTTTTGGAGATTTTTTTTGAAGATGTTTTTGTCAAAAATTAAGTAATTTTTAGATACCTATGTTTTGGTCAAAAATATTTTTTCAAAGGTTTTTCATTCAAAAATTTAATCGACATTTTTGACATGACCAAAATTTTTCCTAAAATTTTGAGCTACCACTTCGTTGCAAAAATTTTTCAATTGGACCCTATCCCCTTGTCCAGTGTTGTGAAAGGGAAATTCCCATTTTGCGGGAATGGAAATTGTTCCCGGGAATTCCCGGGAACGTTCCCACCTTCATCAAAACCGGGAATTCCCGTTTTCAAATAATTTATTTTTTTGAAGCAAAAACGAGATTTAAGTGATGTAATGATGTTTAGAAATGTCAATTTGAATGAAAATTGGTATTGATACCCTAGAAATACTTGAAATTAATAAAATTATTCAGGGATATCGATATCCCATATTTTATTTTTTTAGATGGTAATTTCAAGGTAATTCTTCAGGTTATTACCACGTGATTGATCCAATTAAAATCAGGGAAGAAAACCAATTGAAACCAAAACCGGGTAAAACCACCACCACCAGATATTTCAATTGGTTTTCAAAACCATTTGGAACCATTACAATGAACTTCAAAAATTCATTAAAGAACCAATTCCTTTCGAAAAGGCAGGGAAGAGAACCGTTTGGAACCACTACGAAAAATCATTTGCTGAAATAACAACAACCACAACCACAAGAAAGTGGTTTGAAAATAAAAAACCACCATCACCACCACCACCAATTTCAATTTCCTTTACAATGAAAACCAGAACCACCACCAATTAATGGAATTGGTTCTTTTTGGTTCTAAAAAGAGAAATAGTGGATTTGAAAGGGAAGGAGGGGTCCAATCAAAATTTTTGTTATGACCAAATTTATTCCTAGAACTTCAAGCAACATCTTTGATTTGAAATTTTTTTTAATTGGGCCCCTTACCTACCCCCTGTGGCCTGTTTTCTTAATTTTTCTGATTTTTCAGCGCTCTGGAAAGTGGAAACATTATTATTTTTTGTTTTTTATTTGAATGTATATTATTTAATTTAAATTTATTGCAATATTGCGTTTGTAACTTGTAGGCAAATTAATTTTTTATTCAAATTTCAAAGATCTGATCTTTTTTTAGTTCTTTTGTGGTATAATAGGAAGCACGAAAATGGTTCCATCTGGTTCTGATGGTTAATGCCATAGATAAATGGTTTAAATGTTGGGAAATATTTTTCATACTACGAAATGGAAGCAATTCGATGAAAACCAATTGAAAAACCAAAACGGAACCACCACCACCACCAACACAACCATTTGAAATGGTTTTTAATTTGAGAACCACCACCACAACCATTTGAAATGGTTTTTAATTTGAGAACCACCATCACAACCAATTAATCAAGCAAAACCAAAAACCCAGAACCAGAACCAATCAAAAAAAAAAAAATTAAATGGAACCACTTTAGCACCAAAACCTTTTGAAAATTTTTAAAAACCAAAAACCAATTGGAACCACCAGTAATTTCAACATTTTCTCAAAACCACCATCACCATAACCAATTGGGTCTCAATTGGTTTTCTTCCCTGATTAAAATATTCTTTTTAATTTTAACATCAATTTTTGACCATTTTGAGGGTATTAAAATGTATTTTAATACTGAGGGAAACAACATGGTACCATTTAATACCAGGAGGTGTCTAATAAATCTCAATATAATCAAAATCTTTTTTCTTGGAAATATTTTGGGTATTCCCGGGAATTCCCGGGAACAACACTTTCGTTCCCGGGAACTTCACAACACTGATCAATACCAATTTTCATTCAAATTGACATTTCTAAACATCATTACATCACTTAAATCTCGTTTTTGCTTCAAAAAAATAAATTATTTGAAAACGGGAATTCCCGGTTTTGATGAAGGTGGGAACGTTCCCGGGAATTCCCGGGAACAATTCCCATTCCCGCAAAATGGGAATTCCCGTTTCACAACACTGATTACCACAAAAAATTTCGATTGGACCCCTCCCTCTCCTCATTGAATATTAAAAAGAAACATGTCCCACATTAGCCGGAATTACCGGGCATTTTCTTAATTGCTTTCGTGTCAGTTCGCAAATGATTATATTGAAATGAATTGATATCTGTCATTTAAATGAGTGCCCCTAGTTACTGTATCACCAATTTTTTGAATTTTTTAAAGCTCAATATTCAACATGTTCGTTAATTACCCGGTGTTCGTCATTACCCGGATTGACCTTACTTACTCGAATTTTTGAAACAAAAATTGTTTTGCAATGGGCAAATTTCGCTTCGCACCACCTGTGCCGGTATACTGAACGACCGGTATAGGAAATGCCCTGCAATAACAACATGACATGATAACATGCCGGATATTGATGTCCAAATGAACCGGCACTTTAATATTGATTAATTATCATTATTTACGTTTTTCAATATGAGCCGGTATAGCAGAAAACCTGCATCCTAAGTAGCCGGCATTACAACATTTAATTGTTTGTGAGGATAAAAAAACAATAAAAATCATTCCTATCGGACCGGTATGTCATTTGTCCGGTAAGTGATATACGTATGAGCCAGTGTAGCCATCATGTGAGGTATAATGAGTGAATTTCTCTCTGCATATTGTTATAATTTTTTTTTTTTAATGTTGAGTATTAACGAAAGTAAACCGCATTGACAATAACTTTGCAATTCATCAATCCTCAAAAAAAAACGCGCAAAAAAACACCTCTCAAGTTCTCAAAGCTGGATGATTGGAAGCGAAAGGATACTATTTCGATAACTGGCAGTCGTATAAGTTTCTTAAGTGAATGGCCAATCCGACTGTGCCTTTTCGATTATTGGACAATTTTTTTTTTAACTATAAATTTTACATTTTATTTCCTGTATGATAGCGAATGCAATTAGTATTCAGAATTAATTTCAACATATTTAATGAGGTATTGATTTGGCCCAAGTACCCGCTTGTGTGGAAAGAGAAATTCACTTTAAAATTACTAAAAAGAAAACAAGAAAATTCGACGCTTTTGAAAGCTGTTTTTTTTTTTTTTTTTTTTTTTCATTAATTATCTGTCAGTATTTATTTTATTAGTTTAAGCAATTTTCAAAATAAAAGTCTAATAAAAATTTTAATAAAAAAAATTAAGAAAAAGTTCATTTCTTTCAATTTTCAAAAAAATGGTATCTGAAAAAAATTTTAGTGACAAATTGTGATCTCTCAAAATTTTACTTTTAGGTATGTAATAAAAGAATTAATTCGTCTATAAATTTGAAAGTTTTTTCTTCAGAATTTCAAAATAAAAATGTATTAAACATAATTTTTCAAATACCAGTCAGTTACTTTTTAATTGTTTCATTTTTAGAAAAACACGTTTAAAAATTAACTACTTGAAATTGTACAACAAAAAATTAAATTTAAAATTAATTTATAAAATTTCAATCATTTTTCTGATGTTATAAAAAAAATTTATCGATTCAAATTAAAACTAATAAATTTTTAAATTTAAATAATGATAATAATAATGATGACTTATAAAATTATGAAAAAAAGTTCAATCTCTTTCAGTTTCAAAATATTTTTTAATACCATATGAAAGGGACATTCCAGACTTCGTAATACCTTCTCATTCTTGCTTTTTTTGTCTTCCTTTTGTAATCGTTATTTGTTTTGTCATTTCAGCACCCAATTGTACAACAAAAAAAATCAAAAATTTGGTAAAATTATTCCAAGTTAAAGAATGAATAATGTTTCCTTGAAAAAATTCTTAAAATTTTTTCACGAAAAAAATCTTCGACTGAAATCGTGGTGGATGAATCTTATCTGAGAATTCTCCTCATTGAATTTTAATGAACAATTCTTAACAACATAACTTCAATAATCGGATTTTAGTAAAATTTTACACTAAAGAGATTTTTCAAAATTGTAAAATACTGCTTTACTTATAGCTAACTTGCCCCGGCGGATTATTATTTTCTCAACTGGAGCTCACATTATGGGGACCGGGGAGGAAGTGAGAAATGTAATTTTTTTTACTAGGTACCAAAAAAAAAATCATAATATATAAATACATCATAAATAGTAAAACCTCGATTCTCCGACTACCCATTATCCAATTTCCAAAAAATTGGCTAATTTCTACTATCCGATTTCCCTTCAATTTTCTCTATGACTGACCTGATATTACTTCATCTTTCGAAACAAACAAATTTGAGACATCATTTTTTCTTTTAAAAATATTTTTTTAATATTGAAAAAATGTGAAAAAATTATATTTTAAATGAAAAATTATTCATATAAAAAATAGAATTACCTACTCGAAAAATTTTATTTCACATTCATTCATTCTACAAAAAGTGGAAAAATTTTTCTTTTAAAAGAAATAGGGAGAAATTGGTTCTAAAGAATTGTAAGAAAAAATATTCATTCTAGACAATTTGAAAATAAGGGTCCGAATCTGAAAAAAGATGTTCTAAAAAAAATGAGAAATTGCTTCATTTTGTAAAATTTATTGATTTATTTTTCATTTCCAAAAAATGAAATGAAACTTGCTTAGGTATTCCATTTCTTTAATATCAGGTCTCAAAAAGTTCAGATTGTTTTGTGACGTATCTAATTTTCATTAATTATTTTCGATTAATCTGAAGTGAAAGAGCAATTTGCTGTGCACCTTTTTTTTTTTTTTTTTTCGAGTTTCAGTCATTTCTTCAAATTTTTGCATTAGATACGAAGTTTTTTGTTCCATTTCTTGAAAAAAAAAATTTCCGCCCCATTTCACTCGGTTTAATCATGCTTTTACTGTACATAGGTACTTTAAATGATTTCTTGTTTCTATTTTTAAAAAAAGGCGTGATTTTTTTTCTTGAGAAAAAAATACTTTTGACCCCAAAAATTTTATAAAAATTGAAAAATTTTCAATTTCCAAAATCAAAAATAGAGTCCAAAAAGTAAAACAAATTTTTTGAATAGATTCTAGGAACTTTATTATTTTTTTAAATTGAAAATATTTTTTTCATCAAAGCAAAATCTTCAATTATAAAAAAATTTAAAATTTGTGTCTCAACATTCTAGAAATTGAGAAATTTTTACACCAAAAAGCTATGAAGATTTTTTTTTCACAGAAATTGATTTTTTCTTCCAAAAAAAATCCAGATTTTTTTCCTTTAAAAATGAAAAAAAAGACTTGACCAGACTCTAGAAAATTTTCAATTTTAAAAAAATTTAGAAAATTTTTCTCATGAAAAAAGAGAATGTGGAGGAATTTTTGCTTTGAAATGCTTAATGATTTTTTTCCATTTTTTTTTTTTTTTAAATTTAAAAACAAAGAAATTGAAAGAAATTTTAATTCCAAAAAATACGTACTTGTTTCTTTTTGAAAGATTTATTCCCTACCTATTACTTCAAAAAATAAATAAATATTTACGTTCACCTACCCCGCAAAAATGCGGAGATTTTTATACTTCAAAATATTTCTAATTTTTCTACCTGTAAAAATGGAGAAAAAAGTTAGGTCTTCCAATTAGTTGAGAACAAACATTTTGTTCCAAAAAAAAAAAAAAAAATAGATTTCTTCAAAACATTCAGATTTTTTTTTTTTTTAAATTGATGCAAAAATAAAATGAACATATTTTTAATTTTAAAGAAAATTGTTGAATTTTCATTCTCAAAAAAATTGAAAATTTCAATTTCAAAAAATTGAGAATTTTTTATTCTAAAAATTTTGACTTTTTTTTACTCCCCAAAAATATAAAAAAGCTCTAGCTTTCACTAAAAATTCTGAAATTTTTTTTCTTGAAAAAATTCAAGAAATGTTTTCACTCGCTCCAAATAAATTGCAAAATTTTCTTGTCAAAAAAATATTTTTTCTAAAACACAGAGATTTTCTTTGTTTAAAAATGAATATTTTTTCCTGTAAAACTTTTTCAAAAAATAACTAAAACATTTTAAAAATTTGAAATTTTGAAAACGAAAAAAATTGAAAAAAAAAAATGAATTTCGAATAAATATTTTTCAGTTTTATTATTAGGTAGTTACAAGATACCTATTACAAAGACATTTTAAATTTTTTACTCTATAATATGTACTATTTTAATAATGTTTTTAGCAGTGTTACTAACGAACTAAAATTAAATTTTAAAAATTTATGATTTTTTTCGTCAAAACATTCGTTGATTTTTCCTCCTAAAATTCAAAAAAAAAGCAATCTTAAAAATCAAAAATATTTTTTACTACAAAAGATAAATTATTAAATTTCCACAGTACAAAAATTCAATTTTAATTTCAAAAAATTGAGAAATTTTCTCACTCCATAAAAATCAATTTTTTTTCCACTCCAAACCAAAAAAACATTTCTTGTTCCAAAAAAGAAGTACTTTTTTCTCATCAAAAATTTGAAAAATAGGTTATCGCTTTTTCAAATGAGCTTACATACTTCACAAAAAAAATTTACCATATTGAAAAGATTGAGAAAATTTTTCAATTCCAAAAAAGTATTTTTTTTTCATTCAAAAAATGAGTAGGTATACAAATTTATTAATTTCAAGGAAGTAATAGATAATGGACGATTGGTTAGTTCTTGAGAGGAATTTTTTGAAAATAACAATTGTATGATTGTAACACTGCCTCACGCATATCACCTAGAATACCCCGGTCGGATGGGAATGAAAATTAATAACAAAATAAATTCCTTTAATTCAACATTTTTTGTGCCGGTCACTTAGAATGCCGTTGTTTTCCTATACCGGCCTCATCGATAGATATAATAGACGAAAAATTTAATATAAATTATATACCGGTCATTTCAAAAACATTTTCCTGGCGACATAATCTTTTAGTTGAAGAAATAGGTAGCTTTTGAAATGAAAATCAAACATAAAAAATTGAAATTGGAATGAAAATTTGAAAATTTTAACAGGTGCAAATTTTGCAAATGTTCAAAAATCAACAACTTTAAAAACTGAAAACAAACAATTTTAAATATTAGAATAAGTACTTATTCAAAAAATTAGCAAACATTACGGAGTTGAAAAAGTTTCTCCATTTCAAAAATAAACAATTAGTTAAGTACGAGAAAATTGTAAATTATAGTTACATTTTCAAAAATTTAAATTTGAAAAATTCAAAAAAGGTTCAATTTTGAGAAATCTGAAATTATGAAAAAAATTGAAGAAAAAAAAATGATTATTTAAAATACCTGGATTTCGTCAGAGTGGCCAGGGTATGAAATTGAAATAAAAAAATTACAGTAGAATTTTAGAAGTCAACTTACCCAATGAGACTTCATTTAACGAATTCAAATCGGTGGTTTCTTTTTGCGTACCACACGTAAAGCACAATGAG
Source organism: Balanococcus diminutus (assembly GCA_959613365.1). Classification (NCBI taxonomy): domain Eukaryota; kingdom Metazoa; phylum Arthropoda; class Insecta; order Hemiptera; family Pseudococcidae; genus Balanococcus; species Balanococcus diminutus. The sequence continues at coordinate 34,187,498 of OY390718.1, read as the reverse complement.
TAAAGATACCCGGGACTTGAAAAAAGATTTACAATAAAGGTGACCGAATCTGGTAACAATAATTTTCAGCATATAGCTCCATCATCATCTGCTCGTTGATACTGATGAATCCGGTAATCCATAAGACGCGCGATCAAAATGAGAAAGGTGACCAAGCTGGAAAAAGTTACACATGAATCAATATATATTATACATTACAATGAATACCCTTTTTCCAGTCGCGTTTACGTTTCAATTGAACTTACCCATCGGTTGCATTCTGCGAATGAGCTCTTCTGGATAATATTTCAAAGCAGATGCAGTATTCGAGATCTTATTCACCAACTATAAGGTTTGGCTTTGCATTCTATCAAGGTTCTGAAATTAGCATAAAAATATACAACATAGTTTAGTAAGCTTTACACAGCCTATTTCAGTCACACTAGACACACACTCCACTCGAGTAATTATTAAAGAGGAGGTAGGTCAAGGTACGAATCAAAACCACCGAAAAAAGAGTTCAAGATCTCACCATTTGTAAGATAACTGCATCTCTAGTGAGTCCGTGTAGCGACGATGAATCGATCAACGAGGTAATTTTGCTATCCATTATTTTGGCAATTTGATCATTTCATAATTATCTTCGAATCATTGGAGAACTAATTGCGAACGATGCCTATTTTATCAACTGCTCCATCGATGCGCTAAATACAGAGAAAAACGAAACACATTACGTCCTTCGTCTGTACATGATAATTTCACTTTTTAGCAAAACAATTTACGCATAATAAACTCACCATGAATAAGTGTAGGTATCAATTTCGATCACAGTTTTATCAACGATGGTACTCTATACAAAATCGCAAATCAGCTTCGTATCACCGGTTCAGTCACTTCTTTTTGTTGAGCAGCGGTTACGTTCTGCACTGAAAAACAATATTATTCGATTACTTTGATCAATTAGATATACAATACACTGAAAAAAGTTCACAGTTCACTCACCAAAAAGTAGAGATAATCACTAATTTTTCGTAAGCTAGTCGATACAATCTGCTCGAAAAGTAAACGTCATACCAGCTGCTAGATTCTTGAGTAGATAACATGAACAGACGTTTTTATTCTTGATTTGTTCGGAAGTTCGGATCTAACGTAAGCTGATGTCCTAAACACAACAAACACCAACGCAGTTAATATTTTGAATTTTTGAAAACTGGACAAAATACGCTAATAATTAATCATAAATTAAACGAAAGAATCAGGATTGAACTCAACACAGCCAGTAGATACAATAATAGATACGACTAGGACATGTCAACTAAACAAATACCGAAGAAAAATCGCGATAACGACAATCACAGAAAGCTTGAGTGATTGTAGGTAATGTAGATACACTTCACTATGGAAAATCATGAAAATGAAAAGAGAAAACAACCATGAGAATGGATATTGAATAACTAAGGAAAAACTGACGCCTACAGACTAGAATAAAGTATAGGTAAATGTCACTTTATCAAAGATTTAGATTTATGCAAAACTCACTTTTATATTTGAAGAACCAAAGATCCAATTCAAGCAGCCTTTCGGTCAGGACGTTTGTTTGAATACGTAACACAAGCACCAAATTCGAATATCAATTCCATTCTGTTGAATTCGTAGGTCGAGATCGCATATCCGTCGAACAGCCAAAACATCGCCGTTGATTTTGAAACCATCCATGTTCTAAAGTTGAGAAAATCCAAATTAATGAAACTAACACCGAAGAACGAATTTGAATGCTAATACGATACGATCTTGAGTTTGAACCATCTCGTCGAAAGAAAAAATGAACCCTACTAAAATGTAAAATAACATACCTAATAAGAATAACTAATAAACAGATGAAGAGATGCACTAAAACGAAAAAATTAGGAAAAGCCAGAATGAGTGGGTTCAAAAATTTTGCTCCGTTCTATTGTTAAATTCTGAATGGTGGTGGTAATTTTATCAAGAATTAGATAAAAGATTGGGCGAAGGCCTCTGAACAAAAAACAAAAAACAGAACAGAACAAATCGATTTTTTTTTGTTCCGTTCTCCCTTTTTTGGTGTTTGAGAATTATGATATTACAAAAGACAAAACCATAAACACAATGCAAAGTTATACAGGGTGTCCGGAGAGTGGTGTGCCAAACTTGAAATTTGAATATAACCGAGTACGACTAACAAAAAAGTTTATGTACACATAGTGCCTAATTTTGAAAATGAAGGAGCTACAAAGGTTTGAATATCGATATTTTTCCTAGCAAAATCGATTGGCAACACTGCGTTTAAAAAAAATTTCGACACCGGCAGTGGATAGATCTTCGAAAAAACAACAAAAGTTGTAATCACATTGAATTGCCTATCTTTGAAATTGAAGGAGTTATAGCAACGCAAAATCCCAGTCAAAAATATTGCCTACCTCAATTTATTACGGTGCAGTGGTGTTACATGAAAATTGCGAAAATCGTTCAAAAAATACATGAAACAGGTGTAACTTTTTGAGAGGAGCAAAACACGTCATGTGAAAATTTTGCCTATCTTTGAAAATTAAGGCGCTACGGAGCCTTGAATTTTGAAAATATCAATTTTCAAAGCTTCGTAGCGCCTTCATTTTCAACGATAGGCAAATTTTTGACATAACTATTTTTGTTCCTTTTAAAAAGTTACACCTGGTTCGTGCATTGTTTTCACAAAATTTGAAAACATTTGTACACCATTGCCCCTTCAAAATCGAGATAGGCACCATGTGTACATGAAAATTTTTGTTAGTGGTACTCGATTATATCCAAATTTCAAGTTTGGCACACCACTCACCGGACACCCTGTATAGAACACCACACTCCGTTGGCTCCGCCCATTTCTACAAAGTACACCATCAACAGTGCTGGATGCTGGAGTGTAATCTTTCAACTTTGAACTTTAATAACTTTTGATTGGTTAAAGCTAGAATTTTGAAAAAAATTCGAGATTGTAGAGCGTGAAAAGTAGATCATATTTCATGCCTCAAACAACTATGTGTTCACTCAAAATTTTGAGCTATTTTAATGTAAAAGTAAAAAAAAAGACTTTTTTCTTCATATTTTGAACTTTGAACTTTAATAACTTTTGATTGGTTAAAACTAGAATTTTGGAAAAAATTCGAGGTTGTAGAGCGTGAAAAGTAGATCTTACAACAAGCCTCAAACACCCATGTACCTGCTAAAGTTTTCGAGTTATTATAGAAAAACGAAAAAGAACTCATTATTCCCCAAGATACACAAGGCGAGGACTAATATGACGTCACGATCTTTTGCGCCTTGCGAAGTGAGCCAACCCCTAGTTATAAAGAATCTGGCGTTGGTGTATCGAATCGAATCGACTCGAATTTTTTTCGACGATTTTCATGTAATTGTCACTCTTTTCGAAGCTACTTCTTCGAAAAATTAACGTAATTAGACGTACGATATGTCTAATAATAGGCGAGTGATATTTACTTTCAGACGAACTAATTTTTAGAACAAATCTTAAAATGTCTCCACCTTTCCTAAAATAAAACAACACCAACTACTTCGATCGAGTAGATTTTGATATTTTATTACATTCTTCGTCGAACATAAACAACGTCTAGATCAATAATCATGATGTCATGAAAGTTTTACAATAACAATGGTAAGCTGAAACAATAAGTAAAATAAATAGGAAAAAACCTCACGCGTATTCAACTATCCTATGTACAAATATCACACATGTTACAATTACGAATTAAATAAGAAAGAAAAAGAAAAAAAAAACAATGATGAGAGAAAAATAAAAACAGATAAAAACATTTCGTGTAAGTATATATAGGTACGAGAAATAAAAAATAATATAAATAAAATTAAGAAATAAAAATTCAGGCACGCTGGGTGCCAGTAAATAACATTTGGTTCGATATAAATGCAAATTAAGAAGAAAAAAAAAGAGCAAAAAAACACGAAAAATACGCCATACAACAGGTATTATTATCAATTATGTAAAAACGGTAGGTAGGTAGGTATTCGAAATTATACAAAGATTCGATCTCGTGCGCGATACGTCACAGCGAAAAATATCGTACGGAATGAACTCTTACATAAATAGAAACATTATCACAGAATCGTCGTAAATCTAATAACTAGAATTTATTTTACGCTATAACTAATGGTTCGTCGTCCGAGAAATGTTCTCGAATATCTGGCGAGTCTTCTAAATCTGCAAAAAATAAATAAATAAAAATTAGAAACGAAAATAAAAATAGGTAGGTACATAAAAACTTATGCAAATTTTTTTTATCAGAAAATAGACGATAAAATAGAGAAAAAACTTTACCTAAACCATCAACACCGGTGAAGGTAGTCGAGCCCGATCTCGTGTTATAATGACTATTGGCTAAGTTTTTGAAATTTATATGAGATCGTTTATTTTTCCAATACGCGAACGCTACACCTCCTCCGGCCACCACCAATATCAATATGAGTAACCACGTGTAACTTGTACCGCTTTCTTGTTCTTTTTCTTGTTCGATTCGCTCGTTGACTGATTCTAAAACAAAGAAAAATGTACGTATTATTGTGGAGGCTTATTTAAAGGATTTTTTGAAATTACTCGAATTTCAGAATATACCACTTTTTCCTTCTTACAAAAATCAGTAAAAATTGAGCACTTGAAATAAATTCACTATCAACAGAATTTCACAAAATAATTTTCTAACTCACTTTTTTTCATTTAGGTATTTAAAAATAAATAAAAATTCAAAAAAAATCATTTCTGTTTTAAATGTAAAATTTTCATTTTTTAGTACCTATCAATAAAATTAAAGATGGTCCTATTGATTTTTACAAAATTTTCAAAAAGGTGATTAAAGAAATTAACCAAGATCCTAATTTATTTTACCATGACTTTCTCAGAAAATTTTCAAAAATTGACTTTTATAAAATTTAACTCTCAAAAAATTGAAAATTCACTTCTGGATTTTTTTTAAAAAACATCAAAAAATAAAAAGTAAAATACGTAATTATTTTTTCGCAGATTTTTCACTAATAGCATTTGTTCGTTTATTTCTCAAACTTTTCAAACTTTTCAAATTTATTCGGTAGACACAGCAAATTCCAAATTCTACTAGTTTTTTGGCTTTTAGTGGCTTTGTTTGTTTGCTATTCTGAAATTTGATTGGCCATAGACGTATTGAATGGATGGCACGACCAATCAAATTGCAGAATTATTTTAGATATTTTTGGAATGGAATTTGCTGTCTCTACCGGACAAATTTGAAAAGTTTGTAAAATAAACAAACAAAGCTAATAAGAAAAAGAAAAAAATGCTCGAAAAAAATTACTCTTGAAAGGAAATGAAAAAAAATAATAATAAAAAAGGCTACTGATTCAAAAAAAAGAGAAAAAATGTTTAAAAATACGTTTTCTTACAAAATATGAAAAAAACATTTTTTTTTTTTAGATTTAACCCTAGGTACTTTAAATGAAATTGTATCTACTCATTTGGACAGTTTTCCAGAAAGTCAAGTATGACTTTTATAAAAATAATGTATTTTGAGAAAAAAATAAAAATGAACACAGAAAAAATTTTGAAAAAAAAATCAGAAGAAAATGTTTTGAACAACTCTATTTTTAAAGAAAAAAAAATGATATTAGGTATTAATTATAAAAAAAAAACGCGTAGCAGTCAAGATGCTCCGCGACAGCCGAATTTTTTTTTTCAAGTTAGTGTACCACTTTGAAAACGTTTTCATCCATGGTATTTCAGTTTCAATATCAGTTTTAACTTCAAATTCAGTTTAAAAATGTCAGGTTTTTGTCTTCAGTTTTAGTTCCTCTCTGCATTGAAGATTTCAACTTCAGATGGGGGCTCCGCCCCCATACCCCCGTTGAGACTCCTACCCAACCTCCTTATCACTTTCAGCTCTTAGGATGGGGGCTCCGCCCCCATACCCCCGCGTTGGGGGCTTCGCCCCCAACCACCTCGTCACTTCCGACTCTTCTGATCCCCTTGCCCCAGGGGCATGGCCTTTCGGCTTTGCAGACGGGGGCCAACACACCAGAAAAAGGGGTTGAAACGTAAAAATTTCTGATTTTTGATTCTGTAGGAGGGTCAAATGAGGCTCTAAAGCCCGGTCCACACCTTCAAATATATTTAATCAAACGTGATTTGATCAAATTATTCGAAAATCCCCAAAAGGTACATCAGTGACCTCTACTGACCCTACATCCCAAATTTCGACCTTTTAAGTCTTTTGGTTTGGGCTGTAGGCTGTTCAATGCGTCAGAAAAGACAGGTCAAAACTTGAAAAATATGGATTTTTGACCCTGTATCGTGGTCAAAAGGGGTTTAAAGGTCAAAACCTACAAAAGACACATCAGGGGCATGAACTCGATCTATGATAAAAATTTAGGCCCCCCAACTCCATTTGGGAGGTCTGTAGCCTGATCAACGTGAAAAAATGACCTCAAAATCCACTTTTTGGGCCCTAAAATAGGGTGGGGATGACTTGGGAAGCTGACATTTGGATACAGTGGAGACAATCAGAGTCACTGTTGTTGGTAAAAATTTCAAATCATTTTGTCAAATTGGGGCCTCTTTAGAGCCCCCCTCAAAAAGGGGCCACCCCCAATTTTGGGCCTCAAGGGTCAAAAACCCCAAAAGGCACCTCAGTGATCCTTACCGATCCTAAATACCAAATTTTAGCATCCAAGGTCATTTGGTTTGGGCTGCAGGCTAATCAACGTACCGGGAAGCGAGAAAAAACATGAAAAATTGTGAAAAATCTTGATTTTTGACCCTTGACAGGGGTCAAAGGGGGCCCAAAGGTTGAAACCTACAAAAGGCACATCAGGGGCACAAACTTGATCCATGATGAAAATTTTGGCCCCCCAGTCCCATTTGGGGGGTCTGTAGCCTGATCAACGTAAAAAAAATGACCCCAAAATCCACTTTTTGGGCCCTAAAATGAGGTGGGGATGACTTAGGGGGCTGAAATTTGACTATGGTGTAGGTAATTAGGATTCTCATCCCTGGGGCAAGTTTCAAAAAATTTCATCATATTGGGGCTCCCCTGCACCCCCCTCAAAAAGGGGTCATATCCCCAATTTTGAGTTAGGACCCCAAAAATTTTTTTGCATCATTCCTACACCGAGGAGACCCTACATATCAAGTTTGACCTAATTTGACCTGTTAGGCTCGGCCCCAGAGTTCCAAAAGTGAGGGTAAAATTATAAATAAATAAATATATATATATATATATAAATATGTGACATGTGACAGATCGTCATCTTTTGGTCCCAAACGTCAACAAATGGGGTCAGAACTCTTCTACCCCCCCTCCTTCTAAATCAGGGTCGGACACAATAGCCTAAATTTAAAAAAAAAATTCGGCTAAAAATTGTTTAACCCTTTTTTTTTTTTTTTTTTTTTAATTTTTCTCATTTTTAAGAAAATAAAATTTTCTCAAGTTTACTCAAAAAATCACGTATGAAGAAAAAATTATTGGAAATCGAAAAATTGTGTTTCAGAAAGAAGTTTACAAAAAATTATACTTACAACTTGAATGAAAAAATTGAAATATATTTTTTTAAACCTATTGTAAATTTGTTTTTAAAAAATAAGTTTGAAAACAATAAAATGATTTTTTTTCTAAGTAAAAATCCTAGAAATTCTGTTTTCAAAAAATCGGCTTTAAAAAATTTGATTTTTATAAATTAATTTATTCTCAAAAAATTAAAAAATGACTTAAATTTTAAACAAAAAATAAATTTTTCTAATGTTAAGTAGGTATTATTTCTCTCAACAAAAAAAAAAAATAATAAAAAAATAAATGAAAAATAATACTTAATAGAATAATTTAGGTACTATTTAAATTTTTTTCTTATGTTCGAAAAAATTCCAAATAACATGATTTTTAAGGAAAACATTTGAAAAAGCATTAATTTTTGAAAATTTATTTTTAAAAAATCGGCAATGACAAATGAAAAATTCAACTTTAATAAAATTTATTTTTTTAACGACTTTCAAGAAAAAATTTTGAAAAATGAAAAGAAAATGTTTCAAGCAATTCTATTTTTCAAAAAAAAAAAAAAAAAAAAAAAAAAAAAAAAAGGAGATACCTACCTAATAAGTATTATTTCAAAAATTGTTTTACATTTTTTCATTTTCTCTTTAACAAAATTAAAATTTTTACAAGATCGCTCAAAAAAATTACTCGCGAAAAAAGAATTATTATAATTCGAAAAATTGTGTTTTAGAGATATCTATTTTTCATAGAAATGAAACAAACAAAATTATAATAATTTAAAAAAAATTTCTATTTGTAAAATATTTCTAAGTAATTCAAAAATCAATTTGAAAAGAATTTAAAAATGATTTTTTTAAAGGGTAAAAATCCTTGAAAATCAGTTAAAAATAATGTTTCAAATGTAAATTTGTCCAAAAAATTCACTTGAAAAATTTTTAAACAGATAATTTTTAAGAAAAAGTGATTTTTTTTTCAAAAATTAGATTTTTATAAAATTTATTCTTAAGAAATTAATTATATATTGTTTTTTAATTAGAAATGAAAAACGTTCTAGAAAAATGTTGAAAAAATCCAAAAATGTTGTTTTAAAGATACCTTCTACTCGCATTTTTTTTAAATCGAAAAAAATTATTACGGACGAAAAATTTAGTTTTGAAAAAATGTAAGACTCTTATTCGGAAAAGAAAACATAAATTCTTGAAAATTTGTTTTTAAAAAATTTGTAATGAAAACTCTATTTTTACAAAAATTCAACTTTCATAAAATTCATCAAGCTTTGAAAAATCAAAAGAAAATGTTTCAAACAATTCTATTTTTCGGGGGGAGGGGGGAATACCTATATTTCAAAAGATTGTTTTACTCTTTTTTTCAATTGAAATTTTCGAAAATTTTCACAAGTTCGACCAAAAACCATTCGTGAAAAAAAGTATTGTACCTAAATCGAAAAATTGTGTTTCAGAGGTGTCTATTTTTGATAAAAATAAAACTTGAAAAAATTTAAAAAATTTAAATATTTTTTAAAAATTTCCATATTTTGTAAATTTGTTTTTAAAAAATCAGTTTAAAATCAAATTCAAAAATGTTTTTTTTTTCAACTGAAAACCATTGAAATTCTGTTATCAAAAAATTCGATTTTTATAAAATTTATGCTAAAAAAATTGAAAAATATAATAATTATAATCAATGTACTAACTGTTCTCTACTGTATACACCTCCGATAAACTGGAAACGTCTCCTCTTTCCGAAATGACTCTCACAGCAAAGGTACGAGTAACACTGCTGTTCAGGGGTATGTGTAATGGAGGTTTTTGTGCTTTATATGTCTTTGTAGTTTTACTCGTCAGGTTGATATGATCACCTTCGCTGACCAATACTTCGAATTTATACCTATCAAAAAATCCATCGTTATTAATACACATTCAGAATTCAGACATACTTTCCAGTCACGTCGTAATAATTTTATGAACCTTTTCGGCGACAACGAATCGATGCCATTTTTGAAATCCCACGTAACCTGATAAGAGTCATCTTCGCGCCACACGATTACTTGATGAGGGGGCGGAAGAGGACGAATTTGGTATTCGGTGAATGCCCTGGTGTGAGTATCGTCGGTCGTAGATAAACTGATATTATACTTGGCTCCGTATATACCCGGGTAAGTGGTACTCAACGAAGTACTGCTTGTTTCCGGTATCGTTATTTGCGACATCATGCCCGTTTTAACGTCGACGATTTTCAACTGGAAGAATTTTAAAGAAAAAAAGCTCAATTTTTACTCATTTTTTCCACTTTGGTGAATCTTTCGACGGATTCGAGTGTACTTACGACGTATCCAACTTTCGAGATCATTTTTGAACAAGATGACGTCCACGTTATATTTAGATTGGTTTCGTTGGCTGGATCTGTTCGTACCATTAAATTATGCGGCGCTGCTTCCAGGTCCGGAGCAGTCTGTATGGGGGCAAATTTACTCGATAGTGGACCGGTACTGTTTGTATTTGGTAAGATTACGCCCACCGAGAACGTATACGCAGTACAGGGTGCTAAACCGTAAACGTCGAAGTTCGTATTGGTGGTAATATTCCGAGGCACTGTAAAAAAAAAATTAAATCGAAATTGAGTATTTTACACAGTTGACCAAAATAAACATTTTTATATAATGAATCCCATATTATGTCATGTGAAATTAAAAATGTTCACTTTTTCTTTACATTTGAGAGTAAATTTTTTTTCAATTTTGAATGACTGTTTTATGATAATTTTTCAAACAAATTTTCATATTTTTGTGAAAATTTTTTGTTAAAATGCCACTTTTTCAATTTTATTTAGTGAATTTTTCGTAAAATATTTTAGCATAGTATATGCTTTTACGGAGACCAAAATAGAAAAAAACGTTACGAAAATCTGTAACGAAAATCCGTTACGTTGGGTTAGGTCAGGTTATATTAGGTTAGGTTCGGATGACATAAAAAACTTAGAAATTTTTTAATAAATTCGATTTTTTAGACATATGTCAGACATTCTGAAACTTGTAAAATTTTTTAGAAAGATGACTCTCAGACATTTTGAAACTTGGAAATTTTTTTATAAAGATGACTTTCTGACATTTTGAAACTTGAAATTATGCAAAACCCCTTCGTTTTGAACTATTGTGGCTCCACCCCCCTTGGGGTTAGGAAAACCGTGTATACGTCATTAGATAGGAAATTTGACGTAGATTAAAATTTATAGACCTCATTTTCACGCTGGGGTCAATATTTTAGCAGATACGAGCCAAAAACGTAATTTGGGGGGCTAAGATCCACAATTAGGGGAGGAAGCCCGGGTGGGACAAGGTGGGACTACTCGGATTCGTTTTTAGGGCATCAAAATGGACCCGTATGCCAAAATTCAGCTTGCCGCGCAACTTTTCCCTATGAGGCCTTTTTTTTGTCTAATTTTACTGGGCTATTTTTAGGCTTTTAAATTTCCATGGAAATTAATATTCTTGACTTTTAGACATTTTGTCACGGAGTAAAAGCATATACTATGTTTCATACTTTCAAACATAGTGTGGAAATAGAGCCAACCAGGGGGGTCCAGGGGGCGAAGCCCCCCTCTGGCGAGTTTTTTTAGACAAATTTTTCAAAAGAAGAAATCAGAGAATTTTGTAAAGTTTTCAATAACTATAAAACTCATTTAATGAATGTTTTTTTTTTTTCGAATAAATTTCGATCAAATAATCGAAATTCAAACATTTAAAATTTAAAGTTTTCAATGTTAAAAATTTTGTAAAAAATTTTCAAACATCAAAATTTTAAAAATTTGTTTGAATTTGATGAGGCGTGGAACAAAAAACGAATTACGAACGTGGTAGAATTTTATTCCGTATAAAAACATTTCGGAATCTCTACCTAACGAGATATATAACACTAACGAATTCTCTCCTACTACGAGTTCAGAGAGAAAAACCAAAAAAAACGTACGAGGACGTGGACCAATCCGAACGAGCCTCGTACAAACGAAAAATTGTAAATTTAAGAGTAGGTAGCTGCATATTACCGAACGAAAAAAACGACAAACAGAATACAATATACAACGCGAGCTACCTATCTAATATAACCTACTTAAAACTCAACACCCCCCCTCGGAATAAAATTCCTAAGGAGAGCGTAGCGTGATAATTACGAAAATACTATAAAAAAAACGACAAAATTCGGGAAAAACGAAATACAATATTTAATTAACGAGAATAATTAACGTAAATAATTCACAATTCGAAAATACGATTTACAAGATGGCGGAAAATAGTTAACGACGTTGGTTTTGTAAGTATATCCGCTACCTGGTCGCGGGTACTTACCTTAACGGTAAAAATAGTACTCTTCTCGATAAGATCGCGCACATAGTGATAATTGATATCAATATGTTTCGTTTTTCGCGTCGTGTTCGTATTTGCGATCGCTATGGCTGCCGAAGAATCGCAATGAATCGGAACAGACACACAGCCGATCGCTAGCTGGTCAAGAAATTGTTTCATGTAGGAAGCAAACTTTCCAGCCGACGCTAAAGCGACGTACTCGGCTTCCGCGGAGGAGGTCGCGACGATACCTTGTTTTCTCTTACTCCATTCGACTACGTTGCCGAAGAGATATACGAGAAAACCGCTCGTAGATTTACGATCTACGGGATCTCCTCCGTGGTCCGAATCTACGAAGATAACTACCGGGTAAGCCGAATCGATATTATCGCGATGATAGTACGTTAAACTATACGACAACGTTGTTTTCAGGTAGCGTAAGACACGGATCGCGTACGAGTATATTTCGTGGTTTGCTACGTGTTGAAAGCGCGATAAATAATTCACCGGAAAAGCGATGTCCGGGCGAGTTCCCCGGGCGACGTACGATAGCGCGCCGATAATACCCCGGACTTTTGATTCGTACGAGACGTCGAGTACCTGATTCGCGAGCTTCAACGAGGGTTCCATTGGTAAGTTTATCGGGTTCGTGTCGACGAGACCGTAACGCTCGATCAAATTATTAATAAACGTTTTTTGATGCAGGTTCAACCTATCATCCGAACGGGAAAATTCGATGCCGATGAACTTTGAAGATTCGCCGAGGTCTCGAATACCAAATTCGGAATTCAACGAAGATAGGAGCTTCTCGATTAGCTTCCTATCTCTACCAGATACGAGGAAATCGTCTACGTATACGACGAATACACAATCCAGCGGATTGGACGCATAAACGTAAATACACGGATCGGATTTAAGTGGCACGAAGTCCAATTTTCGAAGGTACGTATTACATCGGTCATTCCAATTTTTGGGGCTTGTAGCTAGCCCATACATTGAACGATTTAAAATAAAAACTACGTTGTTTTTATTTTCAGAACCTATCGGAGGATGGAAGACGATTAGACAATTAACGTTTCCATTTAGAAATGCGGTCGAAACATTCGCTTGTCGTAATACCCATCCGAAATGGGCTGCGAGACTGGCTAAAAACCGAACGGCGGCCATATCTGCGGTAGGTGAGTATATTTTGGATAGCTCGTAAGTGTTCCTATCAAAGCATCCCCTTAATACGAGGCGTGCCTTATATCGGACACCTGACGAGTCTATCTTTTTCGTTAAAATCCATTTTGTATCGATAATACTAACATCACCTTTTTCTTTCAGATCTTCCAAACGAGCTTCATACCATACGTTTTTCTCTTTCATCGCTCGAAGCTCTACATCGATGGCCTCCTTCCACTTTTCTCCCTCGGGTCCTCTTACAGCTTCTTCGTACGTAAGTTCACGCTCCTTTTGACACGATAACGCATAATCGATCTCCTTCGGGTCCTCGTAAAAAAACGTTCTTAACGCTAACTTTTCGCTAATTTTTTCAGATTCGCCAGTCAAATTTGCAAAATTCGATGCAGGCTCATCTACACAAAATGGACCTTCACGATCTAACTCTTTTACGAGGTCCTCGTAGCCTCGGTTTTCGTCGAAGGTAACGTTAGACGAGGAATAAATTTTATTACGGCGAATATCGAGGAGAAAATAACCGGTATCTGAAAAACCTACGAGTAAGTATAGACGAATTTTTTCATCAAGTTTTTTACGAAATTGTTCCGGTACTAAGTACCGTGCGATACAACCGAATACTCTCGTATTCGCTAATTTTGGTTTACGACCAAACCATAATTCAAACGATGTCTTTTTATTATTTTCAGATGGAAGCCGATTATACAAATACGTCGCCGTATAAACAGCGTAGACCCATAAATTAGACGGAACGCGCCTATCGAAAAGGAGCGAGCGAGTTTTTTCTTGGAGCGTTCGAAAAAAACGTTCCACGGTACCGTTGTGTTCGGGCTCCTATGGCTCCAAAGGGACAAAACGAAGTCCACGCTCTTCAACGAGCTCTCGGAAACGGCCGCCAACGAACTCTCGAGCGTTGTCGCACCGGATTTCCTTAACGCTCGTATTGAAGAGGTTTGTAGCCATTGCGAGGTACTTTTCGAAGACGGTACCTACTTCAGCTCGGGTCGTCATCGCGTACGTTACCGCGTACCTTGTGGCATCGTCCACGAAGGCAACAACATACCGTTCACCATCGATCGCGTCAGTACACATGTCTAAGATATCGACATGTACGAGGTCGAGCGGTTTTCGTCTCCGATCGCGTTCGGAATTATAGGGCCCGCGGGTTTGCTTCGACTTCGCGCAAACATCACAATCGTTTATCGAGGGGCAATTTTCGTGTGATACATCGATATCACGGACGCGGTAAAGTATTCGGCGCGAAGGATGGCCCAGCCGGTGGTGCCACAACGTATTGAGCGCGAAGACTTCGGACGGACTTTCGGGATTTTCTACGAGTGAAAATTTAACGGTGAATAGGCCGTTTTTTTTCACTTTAACGTCCGCTATCATTTCGCGAATCGACGGTCGAACCGATATTTACGACGATGCCTTTTTCGCGTAGGCAATTTAACGAGAGAAGATTTTGACTTAATTCGGGTACATAATTGACGTTTTCAATTATGAAAATACGACCGGAATTATTACGAACACGGACTTTACCTACACCAAGGCATTTCATTTTTATACCTTTTTTCGCGACTAAGATATCACGCGATTCGTCGTTAATTTCGCGATATTCAAAAAAATATTCCCTACAATTAACGAGGTGCGACGTAGCACCAGAATCTAAAACGAACGTAATCGAATCGGAGGGCAGTTTCGCGATTAATGTCATTAACGCACGCGGTGAATCATAATCTTGAGCTACGTCGGAAGCTACATGTGCCGAATTATTCGAATTATTCGGCGGAGTCCGATTGGAATTTTGTCTCCCCGTATGTGAAAGAGCATTCGCCTCGTCCCCATAACGGGGGCACAATTTTCCAATGTGACCCATTGCTCCACAACGAAAACACTTATACGTTTGTTTATTTCCAGGTATAAAACCTGACGAATTTCCGTACAAATTGCCGGACGAATTACCGGACGAAGATGACGAACGATTATCGGTATTATTCTTATTTCTACAATTATTGACCGTATGCCCAAAACGATGGCAATAATTACACTTTTTTCGTTTATTTTTATTTTTAGGTACATTACCACCGGAATCGGAAATGAGCGCCGAACCTTTCGCTGACTGGGTAGGCGCTGACGCTGCTGTGGACGAAGACGACGCTGCCGGATCATCACCGACTAGAAGATTTCGAATTATGGACGGCGTCGCTGACGTTACAAGGAGCAGACCTTCGGCGGTTTTACGAACGATGTCATATTTACCGTCACGAAGTCCCGCTTTAAGGTACGTAAATTCTTCAGCGGGCGAAATCTTCTTTCCGGCCGCATCGAGCTGATTTACTAAATCGCTCACGTGGTCACAGTAGGCTGCGGCGGTCGGAAAACGTTTAATATCAACGGTGGCCAAGCGGGAAAGTAGAGCTACCTGCTTGGCTTCGTTCTTCTTGGTATATCGTTCGTCCAGTTCCAAAAATAATTTTTTTGGATTTTTCTGTTCGCGGATTAAACGATATACCGAGTCGTTGATATGGGTGACAATACGGTCCATCGCCTCGAGATTACGCTCCTCTGAGGCGTTATCCGTCGTATAGGTATCGGCTAGTTTTTTCCCAGCCAACATTAATTGAATACGCGACTTCCAGGTCGCGTAATTTTCTTGACCCTTTAGGATCAAGTGCGACGGGATCGACGTCATACCGGAAAAATCGGATACGTACGCATACTCGAACTCGGTCGACAGAGATAACGACGATGACGGGGACTCGTTGGATGGAACGGCGACTGACGCTATCGGCTCGGGATCAACGACGACCGACGAAACAGTTTCAACCGGGACGATCAACGGAGTAGTAGAAGGTTCACCAGGAGTAGAAAAAACGGCACTGTGCGCACTTACGATTTCGTTGTCGGATAACTGCTGAGAAGAAAGCGGTACCTCGGGCTGTCGTGGTGGACTGTGTGGCTGCTCTACGGGCTGAGACACGGAGTCAACTACGCCGGGTTCGTCTACCAAAGACGACGACTCGGTTCGGTGTAGGATAAAACGATCACCGAAACTGCTAACTGCTCCGACTACGTCTCGGAGATTATATCGCGAACTCGAGGATACTTTCGGCGCGTGATCTCCGACCGACGGCGAAGACGATTCGAACGATAAATTCCGCGGTTCGAGTTTTAAAATTTCTCGCGTTTTTTTCTTAAGTTCGTGACGTTTTTTTGACGACGACGGTTGCTCGTTCCGATCGGAGTCGATTACGTTTCGATACTTTCCGGTCGGAGGCACTGACATTAAACGAAAATTACGATACCTCTAACGAACAAATAAAAAATAAAAAACGTAACGAGAACGAACGCTAAAAACCAACGCTCGGATACCATGTTGAGGCGTGGAAAAAAAAAACGAATTACGAACGTGGTAGAATTTTATTCCGTATAAAAACATTTCGGAATCTCTACCTAACGAGATATATATCACGAATGAATTCTCTCCTACTACGAGTTCAGAGAGAAAAAACAAAAAAAAACGTACGAGGACGTGGACCAATCCGAACGAGTCTCGTACAAACGAAAAATTGTAAATTTAAGAGTAGGTAGCTGCATATTACCGAACGAAAAAAACGACAAACAGAATACAATATACAAATCGAGCTACCTATCTAATATAACCTACTTAAAACTCAACACTTAGGAAGACTTTTTTTTTGAATTTGCTTACAATGAAATTTTTCACTTTTTAGTGAAAAAAAAATATTTTCTAAAACACTAAAATAGATATATGAGACATTATTTATGAAAAGGGATAACTTGGGTAGAAAACTGAAATCGAGATAATCGCGATAATTCAAGTTCAGGTCAAAATTACCGTTTTCAGATTTTGATGGATTCAGATAGAAAATTTAACGCTCTTTCGAATGGTACAACTGATTAGTTCGGTGCGACCACGCAAACGGTACAAAAACGTGAGTTTTGGTATGTTTTTGGTAACGCGAAATGATGATGAAGAATGAACTTCACTTACATCTCATTACGCTGGGCTAGTTTCGTTAGTTTCGTGGCTATGTAATGTTTTATTTTTTGGTACCACTGAAACAAAAAAAAGTATTTGATTAATAAAAAAATAATTAAAATAATTTGAAAAAATTGCAAATCAACCAAATTATAGAAAAATGAAAACTAGAAAAATAAAACATAAGAAATTGGTTACTTTTTATAATGCAACGCAAAATTAGCAGTTAACAAGCACAGAAAAGAAGCAAAATAAATGATTAATGAAAACATGAGAAAATAATGTTGTTTTAAAAACTAAAACAATTATCCACCCAAGTGTTGGAAATAATTAACAAGCATAATAATGAAACAAAGCACACCAAGGTTAAATGCGAATATTTGAAATGCACAAAAATTGACGAACACGAGTAAATTAATACGAATTGCAAAAAAAAACAATAAAACAAATTACACGAGCATCTCGAACAAATTTGTAAGAATGTGGACTTATGGAATGAAATATCGCCGAAAGAATCATAAGATCAGTGGAATATCGATGCTGTGACGGCGACGTAATCAGAAAACGAATCTGCAACAAGGACATAAGAGAATAGAAACTTATATAAAATTTTATAGACCCCTACGCCCTACTTCATTGAATAATAAACAAATCGACACTAAATCTGCAATGAAAACATAATGAAATACTTTTCTCTAACGGTAAGCACTTATTAGTTATTACCACCACCAATTAGTGTATCAATGAAATTATACTCGAATCTGGCATACCTGTTCCTGAAGAAATTCAACAGATTTCACCTGATCGTCGTCAACAAGTTCACGTAGTTTATTGAAGAGCTTATCAATCGCATTTACACAGACAGCTACTTCACTGGTCTTTTCCTTACTAGATGAAACATTGAAAACATGGTTTAAAATTACACCAAGTTCGTTCAAATTTGTTATTTTTGAAAGCTTCGCGACACCACTATTTATAAAAAAAATTTCAAAATTCAATTCAACGTCTTCATTATAAACGAGAACGTTGCACTCATCATTTAATGTAACCGCATACCTTATTTTCGGAACCAAATTTTCAAGAAGTAAAAACAACACAGCGTTTGGTTTATACACAATTATCTCACTCAGCGATATCATCAATGAAATTTTTACGATTTTCGAAGCACTGCAAAAATTCTTGGAAATGCAAGAAAGATATTTTTTGATTGTACTCTTTGTGAGATTTTTCACTTTCGGCGATAACTTGTGCTAGTTGCTCGTTTTCAATACGTATTCTTCTTTCTTCAGCGCTTTCACGTTTGCTGTCGGTTTTCGTTAAATACTGTGGACAGTTCGGCAGAATCTTAGGAACAGCATCTTTAACCAATCTAGGATTTTTTAAAGGCGCGCGGTAAGTGATTCCCGTTCTTGGATCAGTATACACAGTCTCTCTCTCGATGTCGCTTTCGTGAAAATGCTTAATACAAACCTGAAAATACGAATATTACGTGAATAGGGATAACGAGTGTTGGACACTGATTCAATTGAAAGAAATAACTTACTCTTGAATGTTCCGTAGTTCCGTTACTTTGTAAGTTTTTTCACGTTTGATAGCTGAAAGCCACTCTTGCTTCTTTGTCTCGCTTTTTGGAAATCCGAACGTCGAAATATTCTCACCCGGTTTATAATTGCTCTTGCAATTAGGAGCACAACACGTATGTCCCATGATTAATTGATTATTTTAATATTTGTCACATAATTTTACAAAATCAAACATAATTTGATGAAAAATTCTCGTATAGTTAATTTGATATTAACAGTTTGTTTATACCCATCTATCGTGACGTCATAGCTCGATTTGATAAGAGCGCCCTATAGGTGGTGTTGGTAACACGCGGTATGAGTGACGTCATGTGCTTCACATTTTTGGCATCTGTGGTATCAACACTATCTAGGTGGTGTTGGTGGTATTTTCTTAATAAAACATATGAAGATGCCATTTTTGGCATCTGTTTAAAAAGGTATTTGATTTTCTATGCAAATGAATAAGTCCAATCACGTATAATAAACTGTCTTTAATTAACGAAATATTCAGATACACGAAAAATCATAACAACAACATTGGCATTCATATACAGACTGATTTCTGTTTCGTATCTCTATCATAACAAGCTTAATTTCTACGTCATTCGGTTTTAGGATCACGCTATCTATAGGATAAACATAGTATCTAAAACGCGACAGTCTTAATAAGTAGGTAAACTAACAAAGTAGATGGGTATGACATGCAGACGAAACCCCAAAACTTGATACTCCCCTTTTTCGTCCTGCATGGAATACACTGCACTAATCATAAAACTTAAAAAAACATCTTATAAAAAACAAAAACTTAATGAATTCAGTCTTAAATCTTACTCAAAAAAACAAGACATCATCATAGTATTTAAGGTCTACATCTTTCAAAATTAAAAATTTTCAGTCTGTTAATCCTAATCATAAAATTTTATAAATACCACGAACAAACAATAGGTTATAACAGATAACACTTTCAGATACAAGAATACAAAATAGACTTTCAAATAAAATTTAAACCCACATGATTATTAAAAAATTGAAAACATCAAACAAATTAACTTTCAGTCTTTGTGTTACACTATTTTAAACTTGAAACTGAAGGACAATATAGTCGTCAACAATGAATAAAAAATTAACAGAGCAACAAAATTAAACTTTCATACTAACATAACAAATAACAGAGTAAAAAATTAAACACTTCAGTCTTATAGAGTAGGAATAAAAACTTAAAAATCCTCAGTCTTACCTACATGTTTTTCAAAGTTTATAATATAAAAACAATTTTAGTAAACTAAAATAATGACTTATATTAAAGACAGTCTTAATTTTATTATTCTTTTACCAAATGTATTACATTTCGAATTCGTCTACTTTTGAATTTAAAAACACCATGGAGTTAAAACCCAAAGTTCCATCAATGAGCTCATGTTCCTCATTTTCATCATCAAATTGAAACTCATTTATCTCAGGGTAGTCGTCTGCTTCGTAGTTCAACTCGAGGTCCAAGTTCAGATCTTCAATGAGCTCATGTTCCTCATTTTCATCATCAAATTGAAACTCATTTATCTCAGGGTAGTCGTCTGCTTCGTAGTTCAACTCGAGGTCCAAGTTCAGATCTACAAAACAAAAATTTCATTAATTTTTGTCAATAATTTTCAAGTTGCTCTCTTTCTTTTCTTTAGGCTTACGTGTTTGTTGCTCACTTTCCTTTCTCTAGACATGCTATTTAATAACAAAATTTGCTCTCTTTCACTTCTTTAGCCTTATTTCCAACATTTGATAAGTGGTAATAATCAAAATAAACATGCAAGTTCTTTTAAAATTAAATAAATTGAATTTAAATTAACTCTCATCAATCTCTTCTTTTAATAATTTAGGTATGATTTACACTCTTCAGTCCCTTCTTTCTAATCTTCCACTCTTTTCTTTAATTTATCTAAATTTACTCATCTTCACTCTTAAATAAACTCTAATCTATCTAATCTTATAAATAACTCATCTTTCATTCTTAAATAGTTATTATTTTGTATTCTAAACTACATAATTTACTCTCATGTTCTTAAAGTATGTATTTTTCTACCTACATATGTCAAAACTTTTCTAAAACTGATCTGATCTCATCTTTCTCCCCTTTTTAGAAAGTTTGAAACTTCCTTATCTTTACCTGTCTTAAGTGTTTCTCTCTTATTCACTCTTTTTATTTCTCCCCTTCTTGTCTTCCGGGGTTTTCAAGTCTAGTTCAACTCGCCAATATGGTTTTATATACTCTCCTACTAATACTTCTTTTCCAGGAATTTTATAATTCACCTCACTTGGTTTGAAAACACTTATCACTTCATTAGTTAACAAAATATGAAAGTTTTGGTCAACCAGTTTTCCCAGTGATAATAGGTTTTCAGACAAATTTGGTGAATATAAAACATTCGTCAGTTGACCTATTTTATTCTTTTCACTCTCCACTAATCTTATTTTTCCTTTTTTCTCTGCTCTTAGATGTGCACTTTCACCCTTATTCGCTCCTAAAATTCGACTATTTATTCTGCTCTCATCCTCAAGGGGAATTCTTTCTTTAATCATATGTTGGGATGCCCCAGAATCTCCCAACATGGTTAGAGCATATTTATATTTATTTCTACCTAAAGGCTGAAACTGAAACCAGTCATTTTCATTTTCTCCAGTCATGAGAGCTTCAGGAGCTTCTTCTACAGCCACTTCGTTATCTGGCTGCTCTTCGACTAGGAGTGCCTGTTCTTCATTTTCAGATTCAGAGGAGGACTCTTCTTCTCCTGTTGTAAAATAAGAATTTTTATTTTTCTTGATTATGCCTGTTCTAGCAACTCTCTTTTTGTTGATAGACTTGTCCTTACTTTGCTCATTTTCTTCCTGAGCCAGCTCATTGTCAAAGCAGTCTTTTGCGATGTGGCCAAATTTGTTGCACTTGTAGCATTTTACGCCATCATTTTTGCAGTTTCTGGCAATGTGGCCCCTGTCACCGCATTTAAAGCATCGTACTTTCCTCTTTGAGGGTCTCTCTTCATCATAATCCCTCTGGCGCCTTCTATTACCACCAGTCACCAGAGCCTGGGGCCGATGCTCCCCAATTTCTTGAGCATCAGCTTCTTCCTGCAATAAAATATTGAAATAATCATTCAAAGTAATATTGCTAGATCCACCCATCGCCAAAGCTCTTAATCTAGCACCAGGATACACTCTCATAGTACCTGCTAGAGCCTGGTCCACTTTTGCTCTCTCAGAAAGCACTTGATCTCTCATTTGAGGTGATGACTCGTCATCAATCAAATCAAACTGTTTTACTACCTCATCAAATCTTGCCCTAAAATCGCTAACCTTCTCATTCTCTCCTAATCGAAGGTTATTGAATTTCAGTCTTAAGGAGGTCGAATTTAAATTCACCTCAGATGCTTTCAATTTCTTCACACATTTTAGCAAAATTCTTGGATCTGTCAAATGAATGATTTGGCTCTGATAGTGAGGATCTAATCTAGCAATAATGATATCTCTAGTCATTCTGTCTTTTTCTTGGTTTTCGGGTCTTTGATCAGTTATCCTCTCTTGTAGGCCTTTTGCCCATAATTCACTCTTCAACTGATCTAACCAAAGATGTAGGCTACTACTCCTAGTCAACCTATACTCTCTCTTAATATAATCTCTGTTTTGATTCTTACCTTGGAAAAACTGTCTCATCATATTTTCCAAAATACAATCACGATTTTCTCTTTCTCGTCTTTCACGCTCTTCGCGTTCTGTGTGTTCACGCTCTTCGCGTTCTACGCGCTCACGCTCTTCGCGTTCTACGCGCTCACGCTCTTCGCGTTCTACGCGCTCACGCTCTTCGCGTTCTACGCGCTCACGCTCTTCGCGTTCTAAGCGCTCACGCTCTTCGCGTTCTACGCGTTCACGCTCTTCGCGTTCACGCTCTTCACCCATATTAACTAAATTACCACTCACTTCTTCCTGTGGTACTGCTGCATTGACCCTGGCACCGACAGCCCCCTGGTTCACTCTTTGCAGTCCCGCTTCCGCAGCGCCAGCTCTCAACGTTCTAATCAACTCTTCTATGAGGAGATTATTCCTTCTTAGAGCTTCCAGCTGCCTAAGCACATAAAACAAACCACTATATGTAAGTAAAAGCAAACCTTAATGGCACTTAAGAGAATTCTTAAGAGTCAAACGCCTCTGCTGTATGGAACACACATACGAACAGAGAACGTTTGCTTATCAAGATCGATCCGTAGACTTCGGAACACACGAATATCTACTTCACTCACTTGATAACCCACGATAATTTGCGCTATGTGAATTAGAAAATAGTATCTTTTTAACCGAGGCTGTCGGCAATTTCGCACACTTCTTTGTGTTTCTTATCTAACTGGGAGAAACTAAAGGACCATTCATTTTTCCCAGTGCAAAACACCTATCTTACTACTATTTCTAATTCACAAAATTATCGCGAAACGGTTCACTAATATTACAAATAGTACTTACTCAGCATCCATTCTTTACCAGGCACAATCAACACAGCACACAAAAAACGTATATAAAAAATATACCGCTCTTGATATACAAAAACTGCACCAAAATCTCGATCACCAGATACCACTGCTCTCGTCAATCCGACAAAACCTTCTGTCTTAAAGGCTTTTTCAGGATCAGATCTTTCCTTATTTTTGGTGTCTGCTGTTCTTTACACTCTTGTTCCGCTGTTCGTTTCACGATTGACACTCCTTCACGTCGTAAAAACAATCGTAAAACCGTATGGAATTTGACACCAAACCTGCAAAAGCAAATTCAAAATTTCACAAAGTATCACGTCTTTTAAACAATGTAAAATTTTCATAAAAAGGAATACTACCCGTTTTCAGATGAATCACGCTTCTTGCTACCATAAAAAGGTATTTGATTTTCTATGCAAATGAATAAGTCCAATCACGTATAATAAACTGTCTAACGAAATATTCAGATACACGAAAAATCATAACAACAACATTGGCATTCATATACAGACTGATTTCTGTTTCGTATCTTTATCATAACAAGCTTAATTTCTACGTCATTCGGTTTTAGGATCACGCTATCTATAGGATAAACATAGTATCTAAAACGCGACAGTCTTAATAAGTAGGTAAACTAACAAAGTAGATGGGTATGACATGCAGACGAAACCCCAAAACTTGATACTGTTGTCTTTCACTCTGTTGTCTATGCAAGGTTAAATTAAGCCAAAGTTATATAGAACAAGATAGTTACCACACTCCTCATAAGAATAATGTAATTCTTTTCTGCCACTCTTACGGCGAGCAAATCGCTCACTATAGAGCGCGCTTGATGCGACGGTTGATACTCTTATCAAATCATCATATGAAATGTGAAGTGATTAACCATGATCAACTGTTGCATGTGAAATTTTTTAATGTGAATTGAAACATTTATAATGATTTAAATATTTAGTTATTGATAAAATGGCCTATTGTTGTGTTCCTAATTGTAAGACTGGTTATAGAAACAGCAGCAAGCGAGATAAAAATGGGGAAAAGCTACACTCATTCAATGTTCCAAAGGTAAGATTTTTCAAAGTTTCATTACTTCACAAATAAAATGTCTTCCTTAGATTCAATTTAATTTTTCTTATTTAGGATAAAGAAATGAAAGCGAAATGGGAAAAATGTATAAAAAGAGAACGTCCGCTCACAGAGAAAGACCGAGTTTGTAGTTTACACTTCGAGGAAGCATCTATACTGAAGTATTACGAAACCACGTTACCAGATGGAACAGTCCACAAAATTGAGCGAGGCACAGTGAAACTAAAGCCAGGAGCATATCCTTCGATTTTCCCAGGTTCACCATCATACTTGACTAAAAAAATTGCGTTTCGTCCGCCTCCAAAAAGTAGGACTTCATCATTGAAAAAAACAACCAAAAGCAAGACATCTTCAGTGAAAAAAACACGCCAGAAGCCATCGTCAGTAAAAATTAATACAATTCCAATTAATGAGGATAATAATGTTGTTATGTCTCCATCACGTCAATCTTCTCAAAGTGAGCAATTTGTTCATCCATTTATTTCATTTTATTTTTTTCATTTTTTGTATAAAAATTATGACCTATGTATCTGCCTAGTGCAGTAGTCAATAACAACTGTCCTTATAAAAATGAAAATCCGATTTTTTTTTACATAGTTGATCCTGAACCAGAAGTCAACATAACTGGAAATAATTCCGAATCAAATTCAGTAATTGATCCAGTACCTGAAGTCAACATAACTGGAAATAATTCCGAATCAAATTCAGTAATTGATCCAGTACCTGAAGTCAACATAACTGGAAATAATTCCGAATCAAATTCAGTAATTGATCCAGTACCTGAAGTCAACATAACTGGAAATAATTCCGAATCAAATTCAGTAATTGATCCAGTACCTGAAGTCAACATAACTGAAAGTAATTTGGAATCAAATTCAGAAGAATGGAAACCTGTCAACTGTAATGAAGGCACTTTATACATGATGCTTGACGAATCTTACTACCCAGTGAAAAGAATTTTCATTGATTCGAATATGCGTGTTACAGTTTGTTTCAATTTTAAGCTCTACTTCGTCCAATTTGACTCATTTCAATTTCAATCTAAGATTTTTTTCCTCTTGTAACAGGTGTATTTGAATAGAATCGAAGTGCGTATTCACAACTGGGAAATAATTCATCAAAAATCTGATATTCCAAAGCTATTGTCTATTGTAAAGGATATGAAACTGTGTTCTAGTCAAAAGTAAGTAGAGTATTCCATTCTGAACGCTTTCAATTTGGTATAGTTGTAATAAAAGCATACTAAATTTTGGACTTAGTTGGCTTCAGTGTCGCCTCCAAGAAATGCCTCTAGTCATGTTTCATAAAGATTTGCTTTAATCCGACACTTGCATTTCATTTCTATAATGTCATAAAATGTTTAATCCACCACGTTCTAATGTAATTGTAAAATTTTTTAACACCCACAGGATAGTGAATAAGAAGCGTAAGTATTCTTGCCGTGGTTTTAGCAATAAGACAGGTCTCTGTCTGCCATGCTCATTGAATAACAGACCCACTACAGCTAATCCTGCTAAAAAGTCTAATTCTAACAATTCGCACCGTATGAAGGAAAAGGTGTTTTATTAATGATCCATTTTTCTGTGTTTATTAACAAATGTGTATTTTGTGTCTCCATGTTCATCACTAACATAACCATATTTTTGTGTTGCATGAAACTGTTCTCATTTTCCTAGTGTTATATGTACTCAATAATCTGGCTTTGCATGAAACTATTTCAATTCTTTGTGTCTGGATGAGTTTTGTCATTTTATTCAAATTTGCTAGAATGTTGGCATAATATATTGGTTAATTTTGGGATGCTTGCTTTAATACCAACCTACATTGAATTTTGTTGTTTAAAATTTGTTATTTGTGTAATTTACAGATGAAATCTTCACGCAAGGTTATATCAAAGCAAAACAGATACTCCGGCTCCTCTGTTAATCTCAATAGAATTGAAAAACTAGTTGAGAATTTGGAAATACCGAAAAATTTCAAAGAGAATATCATCCACTGCATCAATGCTGGGAAACAGAGAAAAAAGAAGAATGGAATTAATGGAATTCGTTATTCTAGAGATTGGATGTATGAAGCTATATTGTTGAAAATCAAGAGCCACACTTCGTATATGCATTTAAGGAAGCATGAAATTATCCCGTTACCATGTCCTGAAACAATTCGACGTCATCTTTCAAATTTAAAACCAAAATATGGTTTTCAGGACAGCGTTTTCAATGTTATGAGTACAAAAAGTAAAGATATGGCTCTGGAAAATAGACGAGGTGTGTTTCCACTTCTATTTCAAAATTTTCCATTACTTTATTGCGTGTATTTTGAAGATTTTTTGTTCTTCAGGTGTCATTCTCATTGATGAGATAAAGCTGTCGAGTGGTATCACTTTTGATCGATCTTCTCTACAAGTATTTGGTTACGTGGATTTGGGTTCCCAGACTTCAGACGAGCAAAAACTTGTTGAAGGTGACCATGCATTGGTCATGATGTATCAGCCTTTTCGAGGAAATTGGTACCAAACAATTGGATGCTTCCTCAGTAAAGGAGCTGCTTCAGGAACAGTTCTTCACAAGTTACTTATAGAGGCCATTATCATGCTGGAAAACTCTGGTTTCTTCGTAGACGGTGTTGTTACTGATGGTGCAACTTGGAATCGGTCGATGTGGAACCAATTTGGAGTGCACATCAATAATAACAGTTGCACTCACATCTCAAGTTCCTCCAAAGATAGAAAATTGTTTTTTTTTCTCAGATGTGCCACATCTAATTAAAAACCTCCGAAATTGGATTTTGAAAAATCCAGTATTTGAAGTAAAACATATTTTATTTTTCAATAATGCAATATTTAAGCATAGGTAGTTGTGTTTCATAAATTTGAAATTTTCAGACACCTGATGGAATTGTCAACTTGGAGTACTGGAGAAAAATTTTAGATATTGAGAAAGGATTTGGGCTTAAAATCTGCCCTTTTTTATCTAATGACCACCTGAATCCTAAACTATACCAAAAGATGAATGTGCGCATGGCCTATCAAGTAAGAAATTTTGCTTCAACGTATGTCAAATGTCATTTTAAAGCAAATTTTAATCAAGTTATTATTTTCAGTTCTTTGATCAGCAAATTATTCGTGCTTTTGAATATTATGAGACCAAGTATGAAGAAATGGGAGGTTGCCATGCTTCCCTGTTATTTGTAAGAAAAATAAATGAACTAATCGCGATTATGAATTCTAAAACCAATAAGGATGGTATAAGGCCTGATTCTTATAAATTTGAGGAGTTTAAAGATATGTGCTGCTGTTATAGTTATTTCATATAAAAAAAAAAAAATGCTTTTGTCCTTTCAGTTCCTACAAGATTTCTTTTTAAAAAAATGTTTTTGTCCTTTTAGTTCTTACAAGATTTTGTAAAATTCTTAAAGGAGTGGGAAGCACTTGCTATAAAACAAGGACAAAATTTCCTCACTGCGAACACGTATACAGGCCTTATAGTGACTATAAAAAGTGCCATAGATTTAATCAGTTACTTAAAGGACTACAATTATCAATATGGGAGAAGAACAAATCAAGATAATTTAGAGGTAACACCAAATTTTAATGAATAAAACATGAAAGATTTTATACAGTTATAGGTATTTGTATTTAGGAATTTGTATTATTTTTTGAACAGGGATTTTTTGGAATCATTCGTCAACATGGTGGAAATAATGATCACCCAAACCCTTTGGTTTTTGCTCAGATTTACCGACTTCTATCGTCATATTCTCTAGTCAAGCCTCCAAAAGGTAGTAATGTATCTGGAACTGAGCTACTCGATGCTTTAGTCGACTCTAGAGATGATTCCAAACACTGCAGCAATGTTGAGAATAGACGAAAGGCGCAATTTCAACTTGATAGGATAACAGATTTGTTCTCTGACCAGGACAACGTCATGAACAAGGAGAAAGAAAATTTTGATACAATATGTGACAAAATAAAGCATTTTGCTGGTAAGCAAGTTTAAAAGAGCACGATGTTTTACCTAATTTTTTTTTTTTTTTTTTTTGCGGAATATTTATGTGATAAATTCTTTTCAGGGTATGTAGCCTCCGTAATGGAAAAAAGTACAAAGTGTGCTGAATGCAAGGTATCTCTGGTAAAATTTGATAATAGGTGTTTGCTAACTGATTTATCAAATTATTCCAACAAAAACTCATTGCGCCATGGCGGTGACTCGCTTGTTCTTTTGACGGAATATGTAGAAGGAAAAATCACAAAAACAACCGTTCAACAAGATATTTTCTTCAAGATACTAGAACAAATTGAAGAAGATCTTTTGAATGGAGTTAACCTTTTTTTTGTGGGCTGCTCAGATCACAAATTCGAATTTACGTCAGCTGTCCTTAAATTCATCTTGACTACTAGAATTTTCTTCATGTGTAGAGAGGTGAACAAGGAACGAGCCAACAAAATCAAAACCAAAACTTATAAAAAGCATGCGAAGCTTTCCTAACTTTTTACTACCACTGTAACAAAATTTTTTTGTAATTCAGTATACTTATGTTGTTTTTTATTGTTTTTTATCTAGTTTTATATGTTGCTTTTGAATGTTACCAATGTTTTACTATTAATATACTTATACTTAATTATTATTTTCTCAGTAATGTTCAAATCTATTTAATCAACGGAATTTATTTGAAAAATCACCTTTATTCCTTTTTTATACTCAATTTCAATTCAATCAAAAGTAATGCATCTTGTATTGAAAGAATGTTGACAATTTTTTCAGAATTTCATAATCTATTGTGAAAATTATAGCAAAAATGCAAAACTAGTAATTTGCAGAAAGTAAAAATGAAAATTTCGCGGGTAATTCATTCAAATCAAATTTAAAATTGAATCAATCCATTAACTTTCAATATAATTCAATGCATTATATGTATCAACCGTCGAATGCAGCGCTCTCAGTGATGTACTTTGGCGAAATGGGCGTGGCTAACCGGAGTGTGGTAACTATCTTGTTCTATATAACTTTGAATTAAGCTATTTATTTTCAAATATTATGTCGCTGGGGCTCTTCACAAGTCCAGGGTTGCGAACCGTTTGAGAATTAATTGGTGGTGGTGGTGGTGGTTTTGAAAATTTTCAAATAAATGGTTTTTGGTTTTGTTTTTTTTTTTGAAATGGTTTTGGTTTTGGTTTCGGTTATTTCAACTTTTGATTATTTTGGTGGTGGTGGTGGTGGTTCTCAAAAACCAAAACCAAATGAATTGGTTTTGGTTTTCAATCGATTTTTCATGTTTATAAATGGAGCAAAAAATATACTAACGAAGATTTGATACAACCAGATGGAACCATTTCCTATGTTTTAAATTTTAATTCTATTATTCTAATTCAATAATTAGCAATTATACTGAGTTACTGATGAAGTGATGAGAAATCAAATATCAAATACAAATACAAAGAGAAGAAATGAATTTAAAAATAAAGAAGTTATTGAAAAAACCTTTATTCAATGGCCAATTTGGCAAAGAAACGAGTAATCAAATAATCAATTAATTAATCATAATTCACAAATCAAAGGAACAAAATATCATGGCACCTATTAGTTTCACCTTAAAATTAACTGCTTTGAAACTGACTAAATTAAAATTAGGATAAAACAAAAGGAACGAAAAACAACACAAAGTAATAAAATGAAGAAACCGATTCAATTGATTTGGTGGTTTTTCAAATCTAAATGCTTGTGGTGATGGTGGGGTTTTTTTTAAAGCTCTTTTTTGTGGTTTTATCAAATGGTTTTTCCTTTTTTGAAGTGATTCGAAAAATGATTCGAAGTCATATGATTCGAATCCTAATTAATTTAAATGATTCGCGATTCGAATCACGAATCCTTTCTTAAATGATTCGAATCATTTTCTCGCACTCGTGATTCGGGATTCGTGAATCGAATCAAAAATAAAAGGATTTGGGCATTCCTGCATTTTCCGGGCAAACGAAGTGTTTTTCGCAAAAACTGATGAGAACCTAAATTGTAGAGCGAAAAATTAAGTTTCGTTTAGTGTACTCGGAATTTTGATTCGACGAATATTTCTCGAGTTACGGTCGAAAAACTGATTTGAAAATTGGGCCGTCTACCAGATTTTCCCTATTTTCTCGATCAAAGAAGCGATTTTCGTAAAAATTGATAAGAACAAAAATTGTAGAGCAAAAAATATACTTTCATCCTAAAATTGTTAAAATTTCGATTCGACGAAAATACCTCGATTCATTAGCAAAAACTGTTTTTTCAGATATGCCAATTTTAATTTTTTCCTATTTCGCGGGCAAGCAAAACGTTTTTCATGAAAATTGATAAGAACTAAAATTGTAGAGAATAAAAAAATCCTTCAGTTTTAGTTATTTTAAAATTTTTGATTCGACTAATTTCCTGAGTTATCGTCAAAAAACTCTTTATTTTCTCATTTTTGAGGTCAACGACCCGTTTTTTGTGAAAATTGATGAAAATCAAAATTGTAGATTGAAAAATTTACTCTCGTTTGCTGCAGACGGAATTTCGATTTGACGAATATTTCTTGAGTTATCATCGAAAAACTGATTTTGAAAATTGGCCGTCTATCAAAGTTTCCCATTTTCCCGGTCAACGAAGCAATTTTCGTGAAAATTGATAAGAACAAAAATTGTAGAGCGAAAAATGTTCTTTCATCCTAAAATCATTGAAATTTCGATTTAACGAAAATACCTCGATTTCTCAGCGTAAATTGTTTTCTTGGATATGCAAATTTTCACATATTCTCATTTTCAGTGCGAACGAAGCGTTTTTCGTGAAAATTGATCTGAACCAAAGTTGTAGAGCAGAAAATTTCCTTTCGTTAATGTGCTGTCAGAATTTCGATTCGATGAATATTTCTCGAGTTATCGTCAAAAAACGGATTTGAAAGTCGGCAGTCTACTACACAAAAATGCGACGTTGCCTTTCTACGTTCATGGCTTGTATTGTCTAGGTGGTTTTGGTTGCAGTCATAGACGCTTATTAGAGACGCTGCAACTAATAATGGGAGATAGCTGCTTTGCAACTAATCTACAGCTTAAAACTTAGAAAATTTTCTGGCATACAAAACTATTAGACGTATATTGGTAATCCAACCTAATTTACTGCTTAGAACTTGGACAAATTTCTGCCATAAAATTGAATAGCTGCCTTAAGGCTGCAAAACAACCTTTGAAACCGTGCCAAATGGGTAGCGGCGGCTTAAATTCTTATGTAAAATAAGTTGCCAAACGGCTTATTCTAGCTACCCCTTAGCCGCCAAACTACCTTTTTTTCTATAAATTGGGCTATGAAATGTACACTATGATAGTTCGAAATTGTATAGCCGCATTGTAGCCGCCAGACTAAGGCCGCACTACCTTTTTTTTGTTTGACGGGTTACATTTGCACGTGGTTCCTGCCATGATGAATTTTGATCGATGTACCGATGATTTTATTGTTTTTAGTATTTTTATTTTTTCGGAATTAGTCAAGTAAGGCCATTCGCCATAAGATCCTCCAATACAGTACCCTAAAATTTTATTTAAAACAATATAAGTATTTTTATTACAAAAAATTTATAATAAAAAATAAATATCGAATAATTTTTACCTGACATAGGTATCTTCTCCCATTTCGCGATATTATGCTTCAGTTTTTCATAATTAACAGATTGTTGCAAATTTCCGTCGAAAGGAGTTGCTATTGCCACAATTACACCACTTAGGTTTATTTTATTTCCAATAAAAGCCATCGTTACATTTGCTGAAGACTTGCCGATGGTTTCGAAAAATTTTAGCTCACTAATAACACTTCTAGTACGTCTACATAGTATTCACAGTTCAGTTATAAACACACTTTGTCAAGTATTTTCATGAACAGATCAATGAATTGAATTGAAAAGTAGATAACCTTATTATGAGTGCGTGTTTCTGCGCAAGCGTTGTTCCCGCTCGTACGTGTTTACTATGTATTACATATTTTGCATGTCTTAAGTTGTATGTTCATAGTGGTGGGCAGGGCAATGCTTCTCATTCGTACGTTGAATTCAAATTTTTAAATGTTGAATGTAAGAATTATTTTTTTCTCAAAAAATTGACATTTTTACTTTGAAAATTTTTTAAAATATTTTATTCTACAAATAAAAATAAACATTGAAAAAAACATGAAAAAATAAGGAATTTTTAAACTTTTTCATTCCAAAATTAAGAAAAAAAATCAGCTAAAATCATTCCAAAGAACTGTAAATTTTTCAATTCCAAAAAAAATTGAGAAAATTTCTACTGCAAAAATAGTGAAGAATTTTTTTTTTTCAAGTTTTAGACATCTTTCTACTCCAAGAAATTAAGTGATAAAGAAAGAATTTTTTTTCGATTTTTTTTCTCAAAAATTCCTTTTTTATTACTATTAATTTCTTGGAGTAAAAAGATTTCTAAAACTTTGAAAAAAAAATTCTTCACTAGGTATTTTTGCAGTAGACATTTTCTCAATTTTTTTTGGAATTGAAAATTTTTCAGCTCTTTGGAATGATTATTATTTTTAAAAAAGAAGAAATATTCCAAAGAAATTAAAAAATTTTATTCCAAAAATGAGAAAATTTTTCACTGCAAAAATGTTTAAGAATTTGTTTCCCAAGAAAATTGCGAAAAATTTTTACTCTAAAAAAAAACTGAGACCAAAAATGATTTTTTTTCCTAAAAAATAAGAAAGAAAATAATTCAAAACTTTTTATATGAGACATTATTTATGAAAAGGGACAACTTGGGTAGATTTGTGAAAATGGAGTTAAGAGTACCGGGTGATACTACATAAAATTCCCTTCAAAATGAGACCAAGACGAATAAGTTTCATTCATTATTCACGGAGTTATGAATTTTCAAAGTTTGAATTCAAAAAAGTTAAGTTTCAAAAAAAGCTCGTTTAAAGTTTCGTATACATGTTTTAAACTTTTTTTCAACACAAAACTTGTAATTGCTGTGAAACTAAGCTTGGTACAAAAAAAATGCATGGAACCAAAATTGTAGAGCATGAATTCCTCATCAACATGAGGTATTAAATTTTTTTGTAAGATTTTTATTTCGAAAGATACGGAGTAAAAATGGTTTATTCTCAAAAAAGTTAATTTCTGTAGATTTTTCATAAAATTGGATTTTCTGGCGAAACTAAGGGTTTTATGAAAAAAGTGCATGTAACCAAAATTGTAGAGCATGAAATTCTCCTCTCGTAATAAGTCGTCAGATTTCTTCTAGGAAGCTTAGTTTTCGAGATAAACCCAGTTACAACTTCATCATATTATCAGTATTTTTTCAGAACTATAAAATAAGTCATTTTTGAAGAAAAAAAATCCCTAATCATACCTAATCTATGAATTTTTTATGAACTTCCAACTTCGTGACAAAAAAAATAAAACATTACATAGCCACGAAACTAACGAAACTAGCCCAGCGTAATGAGATGTGAAGTTTATTCATCATCATCATTTCGCGTTACCAAAAAGATACCAAAACTCACGTTTTTGTATCGTTTGCGTGGTCGCATCAAACTAATCAGTTGTACCATTCGAAAGAGCGTTAAATTTTCTATCTGAATCCATCAAAATCTGAAAAGGGTAATTTTGACCTGAACTTGAATTATCGCGATTATCTCGATTTCAGTTTTCTACCCAAGTTATCCCTTTTCGTAAATAATGTCTCATAGGTATATCTATTTTAGTGTTTTAGAAAATGATTTTTTTTTACTAAAAAGTGAAAAATTTCATTGTAAGCAAATTCAAAAAAAAAGTCTTCCTAAGAAACTGAATTTTTTTTATTCCAAAAAATTAAAAAAATTTTTACTGCAAAAAAGTTTGAGAGACTTCTTACAAAAAAATTGAAAAATACGTATTTTTTTTTCTTCAAAAAACATCGAGGCAAAGAATTTTTTTTTCTTTGAATAAAGAATTTCTTCAAAAATTGAAAAATAAAAATTCTCAATTAAAAGGAGTACAAACAAGAGTAATCAATATTTTTTTTGTTTGATCATTTCATAAAATAGAGAAAAAAAAATTTTAAATGAGTTAAAGAAATTTTCCATTCATTTTTTCATTCCAAATTTTTTTTGTTGAAAAATTTTCGTTGAAAAATTTAAAAAAAATTATACTTGAGTGTTCTATAGAAACTTTTTTCTGCAAATAAGATATTATTTTTTCTATAGCAAAAAAATTTTAATGAATTTTATGAATTTATTTTTACTTTCACATTTTCTGAAGTGCATGCACTCATGTTATTTTTGTTTTCAGATGACTTCGTGATTCATGTTCTGCTGAATAACTTCAGAAACAGTGAAATGAAAGATTCTCAGAGACTCGACGCGACATCAGAAAACTCGAAAATAAAAAAGGAAGATTTATCAATAATCGAAGATATGGCTCATCTTGTTGTGATGATGAACGTTTGTGTACATATTTTAGAGTTAGGTTACGTTACTGTTTTGGTATGTAGGTTTTACCTACCAATACATTCGATTAGATTTAGGATAAAATAGCGTTAATAGAAAGCCAAATACAGTGTTCGTGCGTCTATAGCGTGTACTTCGAAGTTAGAAGTAACTTGTTTTGTATCTCGTATCCCTTAAATGAATATTGATGTAGTTTTATACAAAATTATACGTTTTTATTATTTTGAATGTATCAAACTCGATTACCCTAACAATACATGTTCAGTTATCATCTAGTCGGCTCAATTGGTTTAAATCACTCACGAAAAATGCATAGTTCTACGAGGAAACATTGATCGTCATAAACTTGAATGAAAATTAAGGCTTTGAACTAGTAAGTGGATCCATTTAGGCATTTATTTACAGATTTGCAATTACAATTATGTAGCACTATCATTTCCAATGATTGTATAATTTTTTTTTCATTATATTTATCATAAACTGTAAATACTACGATCTTACGTAATCCTCTTTATAGATAACCAGAAGCTTGAAGAGTTTGTTGAATTTTTGTTCTAGTGACCGAATCTAACTCCATCAAAGGTTTATGACAAGAGCCTCCGAAATACCCCAGCATATCCATAGCAGCCTTCAACCCCGAAGGGCCCAATTCTCGAGGAGCTGAAAATTATAAATAATTAAAGCAAGAGCTTTTGCATCACCGAGCGAGACGAATAACTCAATAACTTACTAGGAAATCTGGCATTAGAAGTCGTTTCTGAATTTCTGCTGCTTTATCCCATTCGTTTGCTCGAGCCAGATGGAACATTTCGCATAATGGGCCTCCTAGTATAGCTGCTAAACCGTTCATTCCTCCGGAGCATCCTGTACATGACAACAGAATAGTGAGTACTGGGTTCTTCAGAGTCAGAAATTTAGAATTTTCTAGGGTCTAGTTCGATTTTTTCTCGAAGAGAAGGGAGTCGAGTTGAAAATTTTACAATGTTGAATGTGAGAATATTTTATTTCTCCAAAAAAAAGAAAAACATTTCAAAAAATGAGAGTATTATTTCACATCAAAGTATTGAGAGATTCTTTTCTAAAAAAAAAATTAGGTACCTACGCGAAAAAATTGAGAAATCATTCATAACTTTATACCTACCAAAAAAAAAAAAAAAAAAAAAAAAATTAGAAACTTTTCAACTCGTTTTTTTAATTTTTTTTTTAATTTTAAAAATTAAGAATAAAATTGGAAAAATTTCATTCTCCAAAAAATAAATTTTCCTGGAAAAAATTTAAATTCTAGAATTTCAAAAAAAAAAATAAATAAATAAATAAAAACCTCAACTTAAAAAATATTTGAAAAACATATGTTGTTCTCAGAAAAATTAAGACAGATTTTTTTCATTTAAAAAAAAAATAAAAATAGAAACTAATTAAAACATACAATTCCGGGGGGAATAAAAATGTTGTTATCCCTCACCCCCCCCCCCCCCACCCCACCACCAAAAAAAATCAAGAGATTTTTTCAATGTAAAGAAATTGAGATTTTGAAAAAAAGTATTGCATAGAAATTTAGCGATTTTTTTCATATACCTATTTTAAAATAAAATTGAAAAATCCGTCGCTCAAAAAATTTGAGAAACATTTTAAGATTTCTTCCTCCCCGTCCCCTTAATGAGAAAACTTTATTCCAAAATAAAAATTCAGAGATTTTTTTTCATATTCCAAAAAATTGCAACTATTCTTACTCCAAAGAATTGAAAAAATTTTTCATTACAAAAAATCTTCATATATTTACAATTTTTAGGAAGAACTGAAAAAAATTTCCACTCAAAAATGTTTTTTAGAAATTGGAAAAAAATGACAACAAAGGAATTAAAAAAAAATTTTATACCAAAAAAATTTTTAAAATTTTTCAAAAACTACATTTTTTCTAAAAAAAAAAATATCAAAAAGATTCTTTGTAACAAAAATTTAAAAAACTTAGTCCAAAATATGTTCGCAATTTTTTCTTATAAAAATTGAGCTTTTCTTTTTTTCGAAAAAATATAGACATAATAGGTACCTATCAGGTGTTCTTTCTAAAAATATAAAATATAAAAGAACAATGATTTTGGAATTTTTTACGTTTTTTTATTTACTTCCAAAAATTGGAATTTTTACCTACTCTAAATTTCTAAAAAATTGAAATTTTTTTACTTTAAAAAAAGTTGGCAGCTGTTTTGATTATTTTAAAAACTTGGAGTGTAATTTGAAAATAAGTAATTGAAAAAATTTTCCAAGTACTTAACTTGAGTATTCAAAAAATTGAAAAAAAACTACTCTCAAAAAGACATATTTTCTCAAAAAAATAAAAACGTCCTCGCTCCAAAAAAAGAAATCTTAAAAAAATGAGTGTTTTTTTTCGAAGTTTACACGTCCAAAACAATTAATTGAGAATTTTTTTGGGTGCTTATCTATTTTTTTCTCTAAAATTATTCAAGAATTTTATACTCAACGTATTTTTTTATTTCCACAATTTAAAGAATTCCTTAGTGTTGCGTTGATTTTTAAAAAATTGGCAAATTTTTTACTTTTCGAAAAATTTGAATGAATTTTTGCCCTCAGAAAATTGAGAAATTGTTTTACTTCAAAATAATTTTTAAAATTTCAAGTTCCAAAAAAATGGAAAAATGTTGAGATTTTGTTTTTTCAAAAAATAAATGGTTTTTTTAATTTAAAACATTTGAGAAATTTTTTGCTTTATAAAAATTAAGGAGGCGAGCTACTGCTAATTTATTATTCAAAGTTTTGAACTTACCCATCAATAAAGATGGCAATAGGTATCCAGCAGATCCAGCTAATACATCAAACCTCCGATCTTTGGTTCTCTTTACAATAGCTCCAAGTTTAAATACCTAATTTAAAAAAAAAAATCAATTACAGAATTTAATTTTTTTATTAAAATAATGTACCACTGACGTCAGTATCCTTGATACCACAAATATTCACTAGCCGTTAGCCACTGAAAACTCAGATTTTACTCCGACCAATGAAAACGTGTTTACCATTCCCTTCACACCACCAATGCGTTGTCCTATGCAGCTGTTGAATTTTTTCCAAGTCTAGTACTATGTTAGATACTAATATTCGAAATTGGATGGGAAGGAAGTGTCTAATCAAAATGTTTGTAATGACAATAATTATT
Organism: Balanococcus diminutus; assembly: GCA_959613365.1. NCBI lineage: Eukaryota > Metazoa > Arthropoda > Insecta > Hemiptera > Pseudococcidae > Balanococcus > Balanococcus diminutus. Next base: position 34,149,696 of record OY390718.1, on the reverse strand, counting down.
CCTCATATTTCAGTCTACAACTTTTATTTGAAACTTTTTTCAATTTCATCCCTCCTCCCTTTCTGATTTTGCATTTTACTGTTATAAATGCGAAATAAGTGAGTAGACAGGGATGCAATTGAAAAAAGTTTCAAATAAAAGTTGTAGACTGAAATATAAGGAATAAGTTTTGTCAAAGTGATAAACAAAAAAATACGCGGAAAAACACGTTGTATGTGGTTTGAATTATTTGATTTTGGTTATTTATCGTGAAAATTGTCGATTTAATTGCAATTCGCAATAAATAAAACTAAAAAAATATTTCATCTCTCATGACATAATGTTGGATTGTATCAGTTATGAAAAATGCAACTCTTTAAATGATATCTTGGACTTCAGGAGTTGGTCTTTATAAAAATTCGACTGCAGCGCCATCATCTGCACCCATCGGGATAAATTGGAATAACTCAGGTATCCAGCAGGGTACGCGGGACCCTCCTACCCGGAGTTGGGTGTCTTGGGTTAGTCCCTCGGAATCTCACGACTGTTGCGCACCAAGTGAACCTAACCGGCTAAGTGATAAACGCTACCGTCACGTTTTGCATTAGGCGGGTGCTATACGTATGAAGTAATGTAGAATTGAAGGATTACGCGTTTCAAAGTACGCGCTATTAAGCAATTAAAAGTCTCATTATTATAATTTCTTGCTTAAAAGGAGTAAAATACAATTAATTAAACACTTTTGGTGTTATATTAATTGTTTTTATTTACCAGAACACCATTTCCAAGTATATTTGTAGGGTTTGGCAGTTTCGGCGTATCCTTGTATTGTCTTACGATTTTTAAAATTACTTGTTAAAAAATCTATCGCGACAGCATAGTATTTTTTTGATATGACCTTATAGGAAATTTTCTCCTCTTTCTGATGGAATAAAAATAATTGCTATCCGCGGAAATACTAAAAAGATACATAGCTAAAACTTTCGCATAAAACTAATTTTTGTCTTGTTTCACAGCCTATCTGGATACAATTGAGCTTGTGGCTTAAAAACTAAATCGAGGACCCCCATTTTTTTTTTATATCATCGTGAAGCATATTTCATCCTCTTTCCAGTGGTATAAATTTTAGCACATGCCTCAAACTTTACGAAAAGCTATAAAGCTCAATAGAAGCGATACTCGAGAAAAAACTGCCGGTTGGTTTGCAGTCCGTGAGATGTTAGCATTCCAGGTACACATTGAACGTGACCAGCGAATATCTCTAAATTTTTCCCCTAATACCCCATAATATTATTTATGATTCTTATGGCAAATTTCGAGTTCTTTCCAATGGCATAAGAAACTTTTCGCTAGCTTAATTATTTTCCCCGCAATTTGATACTTTATTTTTGGAAAGGTAGCGGGAAGCGCGCATAAAGTTGTCGAGTACAGTCCCGGGGAAAGAGACCGCGTTGCTCGGGCTACTTGAGACGGCTCGATTTTTCGGTACATATGAAATGTTTCAGCCTATAGCTCAAAAACTAAATCGAGGACCCCCATTTTTTTTTATACCATCGTGTAGCATATTTCATCCTCTTTCCAGTGGTATAAATTTCAGCACATGCCTCAAACTTTATGAAAAGCTATAAAGCTCAATAGAAGCGATACTCGAGAAAAAACTGCCGCTTGGTTTGCAGTCCGTGAGATGTTAGCATTCCAGGTACACATTGAACGTGACCAGCGAATATCTCTAAATTTTTCCCCTAATACCCCATAATATTATTTATGAATCTTATGGCAAATTTCGAGTTCTTTCCAATGGCATAAGAAACTTTTCGCTAGCTTAATTATTTTCCCCGCAATTTGATACTTTATTTTTGGAAAGGTAGCGGGAAGCGCGCATAAAGTTGTCGAGTACAGTCCCGGGGAAAGAGACCGCGTTGCTCGGGCTACTTGAGACGGCTCGATTTTTCGGTACATATGAAATGTTTCAGCCTATAGCTCAAAAACTAAATCGAGGACCCACATTTTTTTTTATACCATCGTGTAGCATATTTCATCCTCTTTCCAGTGGTATAAATTTCAGCACATGCCTCAAACTTTACAAAAAACTACAGCGCTTAATAGAAGCGATACTCGAGAAAAAACCTACCACGTGGTTGTAAGTTGTGAGATGTTAAAAAAAACACATGTTTTAGATTGTTTAAACCTTCAATGTATCGCTTCAAAAAAATTTTCGCGGTGACCTATATTTTTTTTTGAGTAATCTTATTTGAAATTTACTCCTCTTTCCAATGCTGTAAAAATTTTTTTTTCCAGATATTATTTCTGAAGCTAGAGAGCCAAAACGTAAATTTTTCGAAGTTTTTCCGCCACTTTTTTACTTTTTTTGACCACAAATTAAAATGTGATTTTTTTTCTCTCATCACGTTATTGGATTTTTCACGCTCTTTCCAATGATGCAATCGCCATATCCGTACCTTTGCCCGTTCACTCACAATCGAGAATTTTCTCAAATTCAGTAGAGTTTTTGCTTGAAAAACTCCCAAGCGAAAAAACCTGCGTGTTTGCATTATTAAAAGCTTGGATTGATCCCCTCAAAAAATTTATCGCGGTGACCTACCTTTTTTTCCGAGTAATCTTATTGGAAATTTACTCATCTTTCCAATGGTGTAAAAATAATTTTTTTTCAGATATTATTTCTGAAGCTCGAGAGCATTTTTGTAATTTTTTCACCACTTTTTTTACTTTTTTTGGCCATTAATTGAAATTTTTTCACAATTAAGAATTTTTTTTCTCATCATGTTATTGCATTTTTCACGCTCTTTCCAATGGTGTAATCGTCATATCCGTACCTTTGTCCATTCACTTGCAATCGAGGATTTTCTCAAATTCAGTCTCAATTCTATCTAAAAAACTCACAAAAAAAACAAGAGCCACGTGTTCATGCATTAAGACTTTCAATCGATCGCCTCAAAAAATTTATCGCGGCGACCTATCTTTTTTATTAAATCGCCTTATTGGAAATTTTCTTCTCTTTCCAAGGGTATAAAAATAATTTTTTTTCAATAATTATTTCAGAAGATAGGGAGCCAAAATTTCAACTTTTCGTAATTTTTCTACCACTTTTTGAACTTTTTTGACCTTAAATTAAAATTTATTGTACAATTAAAATTTTTTTTCTCATCATGTTATTGCATTTTTCACGACCTATTCAATGGTGCAATCGTCATATACATACCATGGCCCATTCTCTCTCAATCAAGGATTTCCTCAAATTCAGTCTCAATTCTAACCAAAAAACTCGAAAAAATTGAACTGCCACGTTTCCACTCATTGCAAACATTCAACCGTTCGCCTAAAAAAAACCATCGCGGTGACCTATCTTTTTTTTCGAGTAATCTTATTGGAAATTTACTCCTCTTTCCAATGGTGTAAAAATAATTTTTTACAGACATTCTTTCAGAAGATAGAAAGCCATAATGCGATTTTTTTTTAGATTTTCTACCACATTTTAACTATTTTTGATCATAACTTAGAATTCATTGTACGATTACACTTGAAATAAATTGCGAATTAAAATAATTTTTACATTTTTGGGAAGAAGATTAAATTTCCTATAAAGTGATGGAAAAAAAATTATAGGTCGTCGCGATAAATTTTTTGAGGCGTTCGATCGAAAGTCTGATATATGAACACGTGGCTCTTTTTTTATTTGTGAGTTTTTTTTATAGAATCGAGACTGAGTTTTAGAAAATCCTCGATTGTGAGAGAAGGGGCCATGATGTGGATATGGCAATTACATCATTGGAAAGGGCGTGAAAAATCCCATAATATGATGAGGAAATTTTTTTTTAATCGTTAATAAATTTTAATTTATGGTTAAAATAGGAGAAAAAATGAACGAAAAATTGAAAAAATTTCAGTTTGGCTCTCTATTTTCTGAAATAATTGTTGAAAAAATTTTCTTTTTATGTGATTGGAAAGGGGAGAAAATTTCCAATAAGATAACTTTGAAAAAATATAGGTCACCGCGATAAATTTTTTGAGGCGATCAATTCAAGCTTTGAATAATGTAAACACGTAGTTTTTTTTGCTTGGGAGTTTTTCAAGCAAAACTCTACTGAATTTGAGAAAATCCTCGATTGCGAGTGAACGGGTCAATGTAGGGACATGGCGATTGCATCATTGGAAAGAGCGTGAAAAATCCAATAACATGATGACATGATGAGAGAAAAAAAATCACATTTTAATTTGTGGTCAAAAAAAGTTAAAAAGTGACGAAAAAATTACGAAAATGTTACATTTTAGCCCTCTAGCTTCAGAAATAATATGTGAAAAAAAAATATTTTTACACCATTGGAAAGGGGAGTAAATTTCCAATAAGATTACTTTAAAAAAAAGATGGGTCACGGGGATAAATTTTTTGAGGCGATCAATCCAAGCTTTGAATACCTGTAACACGCAGTTTTTTTCGAATGGGATTTTTTCAAGCAAAAACTCTATGTAATTTGAGAAAATCCTCGATTGCGAGTGGACGGGCCAATGTAGGGACATCGCGATTGCATCATTGGAAAGAGCATGAAAAATCCAATAACATGACGAGAAAAAAAATTCTTAATTGTGAAAAAATTTCAATTAATGGCCAAAAAAAGTAAAAAAAGTGGTGAAAAAATTACAAAAATGCTCTCGAGCTTCAGAAATAATATCTGAAAAAAAATTATTTTTACACCATTGGAAAGATGAGTAAATTTCCAATAAGATTACTCGGAAAAAAAGGTAGGTCACTGCGATAAATTTTTTGAGGGGATCAATCCAAGCTTTTAATAATGTAAACACGCAGGTTTTTTTGCTTGGGAGTTTTTCAAGCAAAAACTCTACTGAATTTGAGAAAATTCTCGATTGTGAGTGAACGGGCAAAGGTACGGATATGGCGATTGCATCATTGGAAAGAGCGTGAAAAATCCAATAACGTGATGAGAGAAAAAAAATCACATTTTAATTTGTGGTCAAAAAAAGTAAAAAAGTGGCGGAAAAACTTCGAAAAATTTACGTTTTGGCTCTCCAGCTTCAGAAATAATATCTGGAAAAAAAAATTTTTACAGCATTGGAAAGAGGAGTAAATTTCAAATAAGATTACTCAAAAAAAAATATAGGTCACCGCGAAAATTTTTTTGAAGCGATACATTGAAGGTTTAAACAATCTAAAACATGTGTTTTTTTAAACATCTCACAACTTACAACCACGTGGTAGGTTTTTTCTCGAGTATCGCTTCTATTAAGCGATGTAGTTTTTTGTAAAGTTTGAGGCATGTGCTAAAATTTATACCACTGGAAAGAGGATGAAATATGCTACAAGAGGGTATAAAAAAAAATGGGGGTCCTCGATTTAGTTTTTGAGCTATAGGCTGAAACATTTCATATGTACCGAAAAATCGAGCCGTCTCAAGTAGCCCGAGCAACGCGGTCTCTTTCCCCGGGACTGTACTCGACAACTTTATGCGCGCTTCCCGCTACCTTTCCAAAAATAAAGTATCAAATTGCGGGGAAAATAATTAAGCTAGCGAAAAGTTTCTTATGCCATTGGAAAGAACTCGAAATTTGCCATAAGAATCATAAATAATATTATGGGGTATTAGGGGAAAAATTTAGAGATATTCGCTGGTCACGTTCAATGTGTACCTGGAATGCTAACATCTCACGGACTGCAAACCAACCGGCAGTTTTTTCTCGAGTATCGCTTCTATTGAGCTTTATAGCTTTTCGTAAAGTTTGAGGCATGTGCTAAAATTTATACCACTGAAAAGAGGATGAAATATGCTTCACGATGATATAAAAAAAAATGGGGGTCCTCGATTTAGTTTTTAAGCCACAAGCTCAATTGTATCCAGATAGGCTGTGAAACAAGACAAAAATTAGTTTTATGCGAAAGTTTTAGCTATGTATCTTTTTAGTATTTCCGCGGATAGCAATTATTTTTATTCCATCAGAAAGAGGAGAAAATTTCCTATAAGGTCATATCAAAAAAATACTATGCTGTCGCGATAGATTTTTTAACAAGTAATTTTAAAAATCGTAAGACAATACAAGGATACGCCGAAACTGCCAAACCCTACAAATATACTTGGAAATGGTGTTCTGGTAAATAAAAACAATTAATATAACACCAAAAGTGTTTAATTAATTGTATTTTACTCCTTTTAAGCAAGAAATTATAATAATGAGACTTTTAATTGCTTAATAGCGCGTACTTTGAAACGCGTAATCCTTCAATTCTACATTACTTCATACGTATAGCACCCGCCTAATGCAAAACGTGACGGTAGCGTTTATCACTTAGCCGGTTAGGTTCACTTGGTGCGCAACAGTCGTGAGATTCCGACGGACTACTAAAATTTGCAAACAGTTGGCTGATAAGAGGTAGCAAAAGTGATAAAGCTATAGTTTTGGACAGAATGGATCAATTTAGAAGGTAGACACGTCAAAAGAAAGCTCTTTTCATGCGCTTTTCGATTTTAAACTAATATATTAAAATTAATCTAATTACGATGCCGAAAAATGCAATTGAAAATAATGAAAACCTTATATATATGGCAATCGCTCATGCTTAACGTCGTTTTCATTTTTTTACCGTCAAGTCAAGGTCATGTCACTTTGTTTATGTTGCTTAATCGTTCGTTCAATCTCGTTCGAATTTGGTCAATTCTGGTGTTGGGATAATATTTCGATAATACTCAAACTTAAATCGATTCCGGTGGCAAATGGATTATTATAAACGATCAAAGGCACCGAAATGGAATCGGCAATCTTGGTGAAATGTTCGATGATAACATTTTGCTGAAAAATGAATAAGGAGATTTCAATATGGGTCAGTAAATATCGTACCTACATACACTATTTCAAAGGCCCGAGTTATTATTAATATAAAAACCACGTACTGGAGTTGGAAAAAGGAAACGAAATGTTTGAGAAAAAAAACCCTCATGGTTCTTATATATATAAATGTAGATAGACCTTATACTTATCTAAGTATGCAAAGAATTCTCAATTTGATTTTTTTTTTTCATTCATTTATAATTCAGTATTATTACCATCATTTTATTATTTTTTATAGCTTTCACATCAAACGGAAATATTTTAACAAGTACCAGAGGAAAAAATTCATCAAGGTTCTTCATGCGGCGGCGAGAAAAGCGAAATTAAATACTTCGTCAAAAAGAGAGCCAGGTACAAATAAATAGGTAAGTTCATTTTTAAATGTGCCTTTTAATTCGTCTCGTTTGTGCTCGTTTTCTCGTACCTTGTTTTACTCTCAATGAACATAAAAATAATAAGAAAAAGGTTTACTGTCATTTGAGGGCGGAATTAGTGCGGTGTCATGAGCAGAATTGCATCAGCTCCTCGGTCAATTGCAGCTAGACTCAAGTCGAGGCTTTGGTTCGTTGCTAAAACAAATTATTATATTTTCTAAACGAAACGAGAGTAGAAAAAATTTGCTTGTTTGGTAAAGATATCGTTACAAGGTGAACGAAAGTTTGCTTCTAAATTGTTCCTAATTCAAAGTGCCAGTTCGAAGTTGGAAATCAGTCGTGACAAAGTATGGTAGAAAGTTACACGAGAAAAAGAAAGAAATTAAAAGAATTAGTCCCCGCCTTCTACCAACCTCAATGAAAACTACGTTTAAAAGCAAAAAGTGCACCAAACATAATCGAACTCTTTCCAAGCAGGATTACAAAAATCTATGCAAAAATCCCACTGTTGAACAACACAGTGTACCACAAAGAAATACGGTAAATACTCTGTAAAAAAAGTTTGTGATATACTATTGAAAATAATTTGATAATCCGCCTCCCTTGTGTTACCTATAGCTTCATAATTAATTTAACCACCCTCCTACTTTCTTAAAATTTCTTAAAAATAAATTCTTGAAACATCGGGTAAAAAATGTACTGATATCTATAAATTAATTTAACCCTCCTAATATTTTAAAAATAAATTCTTGAAACAGTGGGTAAAAAATGTTATGATATAATTTAATAAACCACCTCCCTTTCCGCCTCCTTCCTCCCCTTTTCTGCACCAAGGGTTGAATGCATCCATATAACTACTACGCTATGTGCAAAAATTTTGAAGAAAAAAATAGTTGAGGGCTCAGTCGCTTGTATGTACTTGCCAAAAAACGAAATATAATTTCAAATTAAGTGAGACTGAGCCCTCAACTATTTTTTACCACGCTTTTATTAGCTTGGTATGTATGTATGTTTGTCTCATGGAACCAAATGTATGTTTTCGACCAATCCTCTCTCATTTAATATTTTACTGGAATTGAAAGAATATAGTGCTCACATTAGGGGTTTTCGAGGTCGCTGAATTCGATTTTCGAACTCAAATTTACCCCCGACCCCAAATTGAGCCCCTATGAGGGGGTTCAATTTTGAAAATTTCAGAAAATCACAACATTGGTATCGAAATGTGGGTTTTCGAGGTCGCTGAATTCGATTTTCAAACTAAAATTTACCCCCGACCCCAAATTGAGCCCCTATGAGGGGGTTCAATTTTGAAAATTTCAGAAAATCACAACATTGGTATCGAAATGTAGGTTTTCGAGGTCGCTGAATTCGATTTTTGGACTTAAATTAAGATTGTTAAAGAGTAATCATATAAAATTGATTTTTGTAGAAATTGATTAATTGCTTACATTGTAAATGGATAGCTCTCGTATGTAGGTACAGATATATTTTTTCACCTCAATAATACGTTGGTCAAGATTTTTTTTTTTTTAGATAGACATTCGAACCTAGTAAAACTATGAAACTAAAATATTTTCAACAACAAAAAGAGTTAAATAAAAATGTAAAAATTTTTTAAAAAACCACGCTTTTATTTAAAGTTGGTCACTTTGTAAAATGTTATTCGTAGGGAAAGAGTAATGCCTTAAAAAACAAAAAATAAAATTTACTTGAATACAAAAATGTGTCATGAAAATTTTTTTTTCAAAAATTTTAATGATGAAAAGCGTGATGGGGTGTGCGAGGAGCAAACGAATACCTTTTCAATTAACGCCCCACCACGATTTTCATCATTAAAATTTTTGAAAAAAAAATTTTCATGACACATTTTTGTATTCAAGTAAATTTTATTTTTTGTTTTTTAAGGCATTACTCTTTCCCTATGAATAACATTTTACAAAGTGACCAACTTTAAATAAAAGTGTGGTTTTTTAAAAATTTTTTACATTTTTATTTCTTCAAAATTTTTGCACATAGCGTAGTAGTTATATAGATTCATTCAACCTTGGGTGCAGAAAAGGGGTGGAAGGAGGCGGAAAGGGAGGCGGTTTATTAAATTATATCATAACATTTTTTACCCACTGTTTCAAGAATTTACTCGAGCGGCACACTCGATCGATAATATCGGAAGATGTAACGTATCGATAAAAAAAACGCGTAGCAGTCAAGATGCTCCGCGACAGCCGAATTTTTTTTTTCAAGTTAGTGTACCACTTTGAAAACGTTTTCATCCATGGTATTTCAGTTTCAATATCAGTTTTAACTTCAAATTCAGTTTAAAAATGTCAGGTTTTTGTCTTCAGTTTTAGTTCCTCTCTGCATTGAAGATTTCATCTTCAGATGGGGGCTCCGCCCCCATACCCACGTTGAGGCTCTGACCCAACCCCCTCATCACTTTCGGCTCTTAGGATGGGGCTCCGCCCCCATACCCCCGCGTTGAGGGCTTCGCCCCCAACCACCTCGTCACTTCCAACTCTTCAGATGAGGGCTCCGCCCCCATGCCCCTATTGGGGGGCTTTACCCTCAATAGGGACATGGCAGGAGAGGATTGAGGGCTTCGCTCTCAATCCCCTTCACACTTTCAGCTCTTCAGACGAGAGCCAACACACCAAAAAAGAGGTTAAAACGTGAAAATTTATGATTTTTGACCCTGTACGGGGGTCAAATGGTGCTCAAAAGTCGAAACCCCCAAAAGGCACATCAGTGACCTCTACTGACCCTACATCCCAAATTTCGATTGTTTAGGTCTTTTAGTTTGGGCTGTAGGCTGTTCAACGCGTCAGAAAAGACAGGTTAAAACTTGAAAAATATTGATTTTTGACCCTGTATTGAAATCAAAAAAGGTTTAAAGGTCAAAATCTACGAAAGGCACATCAGGGGCATGAACTCGATCTATGATAAAAATTTAGGCCCCCCACCTCCATTAGGGGGGTCTGTAGCCTGTTCAACGTGAAAAAATGACCTCAAAATCCACTTTTTGGGCCCTAAAATGGGGTGGGGATGACTTGGGAAGCTAAAATTTGGATACAGTGGAGACAATCAGAGTCACTGTTGTTGGTAAAAATTTCAAATCATTTTGTCAAATTGGGGCCTCTTTAGAGCCCCCTCAAAAAGGGGCCACCCCCCAATTTTGGAGCTCAAGGGTCAAAAACCCCAAAAGGCACCTCAGTGACCCTTACCTATCCTAAATACCAAATTTTAGCATCCAAGGTCATTTGGTTTGGGCTGCAGGCTGATCAACGTACCGGGAAGCGAGAAAAAACATGAAAAATTGTGAAAAATCTTGATTTTTGACCCCCAAAAGTTGAAACCTACAAAAGGCACATCAGGGGCACAAACTTGATCCATGATGAATATTTTGGCCCCCCAGCCCCATTTGGGGGGTCTGTAGCCTGATCAACGTGAAAAAAATTACCCCAAAATCTACTTTTTGGGCCCTAAAATGGGGTGAGGATGACTTAGGGGGCTGAAATTTGACTATGGTGTAGGTAATTAGAGTTTTCATCCCTGGGGCAAGTTTCAAAAAATTTCATGATATTGGGGCTCCCCGCACCCCCCTTCAAAAAGTGGTCATATCCCCAATTTTGAGTTAGGGCTCCAAAAATTTTTTTGCATCATTCCTACACCGAGGGGACCCTACATATCAAGTTTGACCTCATTTGACTTGTTAGGCTCGGCCCCAGAGTTCCAAAAGTAGCGGTAAAATTATAAATAAATAAATAAATAAATAAATATATATATATATATATATATATAAATATGTGAAATGTGACAGATCGTCATCTTTTGGTCCCAAACGTTGACAAATGGGGTCAGAACTCTTCTACCCCCCCTCCTTCTAAATCAGGGTCAGACACAATAGCCTAAATTTTTTTTTAAAAATTCGGCTAAAAATCGTTTGAAAATCTATAGATATTCTCACGATATTATAAAGATTTATCGGTACAATTTCATAGGCAAAAAATCTAAAAACTATCGAATTCGATATTATTAAGATTTTATGACGATATTTGTCAACGATACTATCGACAAAGAATATTAAATTTATCGATTCCGATTTTCCACCGATTTTGTGCAGATATTTGAAACTACATTATCGACAAAGAATATTAAATTTATCGAATTCTATTTTTTAACGATTTTGTAAAGATATTTAAAACTATATTATCGACAGATTATATGAAATTTCTCAACTCCGATATTTTACCGGTTTTTTGACGATATTTGAAACTATATTATCGACAGATTATATTAAATTTATCGAATCTGATTTTTTACCGATTTTGTAAGGATATTTGAAACTATATTATCGACACATAATATGAAATTTCTTGATTTCGATTTTTTTACGATTTTGTGACGATATTTGAAACTATATTATCGACAAATAATCTGAAATATTCTTGAATTCGATTTTTTAACGATTTTGTGAAGATATTTAAAACTTTATTATCGACACGTAATCTGAAATTTCTCGAATTCGATTTTTCAACGATTTTATGACGATATTTGAAACTACATTATCGACAAATAATCTGAAAATAATCTGAAATTTGTCGAACGATTTTTCAACGATTTTGTGACGATATTTGAAATTATTTCCAAATTTTAAAAATTGGTGAAAATTTTTCCAAGTCCAACTTGTCTGGAAGTACTAAACTGCCTATTATAAGCGTTTTATTGCTAATTCCTCAACGATAAGGTATGGCATAGTGGTTAAGGAAGAGGATTACCATGCAGGAGGTAGATGGTTCAAGCCCCATGGGTGGCAGATTTTTTATAATTTTTTTTGACTTTTTCTGAAATGATCCTCTTACCGCAACATGAATAATGTGTTTAGGCATAGTTTAATGTATTAATTATGCTAATTAAGGATTTTTAATTATAGAAAAAAGCTAGTAAAAGACGAAAAATCGGAATAAAAAATCGATAAAAAATCGACAGAATATCGAATTTGATAAAGTGTCGCAAAAGTTCCGCCTAAATCGTGAAATTATCTTTTGATATTATAGATATATTATCGATAAAATATCTTACTATAATCTCAAAATTTTTGCTAACTATAATTCGTCGATAATCTATCTATATATCGAAAGATAATTTCACGATTTAGGCGGAACTAACGTGACACTTTATCGAATTCGATATTATGTCGATTTTTTATTTCGATAATTTTTCGATTGTGCTGCTCGGGCATTTTTAAAATATTAGGATGGTGGTTAAATTAATTTATAGATATCAGTACATTTTTTAACCGATGTTTCAAGAATTTATTTTTAAGAAAGGGACTGTCCAGGTATAATGGTGAAAAGTGCCTCGTCACCGATTGGGACAAAACTCACCCAAAATGTTGGTATTGATGTAAAACTACCCCAAAAATTTTTTTAGACCCCTACCCCCACCCCTACCCAAGAAACATGGCCGTATATGAGGAAAATTCAATATTTTCTGTACGGGGAGGGGGTAATCAAATTTTTCAAAATTTTCACAGAAAATAGTGTCTGTACAGGTGTATGTGTGAGAATTTTTCCAAACAATTTTTCTCGAATTTTCCGGATTTTCCCGGGGGTTGAAATTTTAAAAAATTCATATAAAAAAAATGGGGAGGGGGTAATTTACGGCGATTTTTCATCCTTACCTTCATTTTTGGGAACCTCATTTTTTTCAATTTTTGATAATTCTCACTGATACGGCAGTGGTGAAAAATCATCATAAATGACCTTTTTGGGTGATAACATGCATGTTGAAACCATTTTATTTTTTTTTATTATTTTTTTTAAATTTGTAGCCATTTTTTTCAAATTTTTTAAAAAAATGTAAAAAATGACGTTTTTTCATGTCCCATGAAAAGGGGGGTAATGATAAGAAAACATCAAAAATGGTCTTGTCTTATAGAAATACCATCCCTATGACCATTTTGCTAAAAATTTTCAAAAGAAAAAAAAGATGAGAATAATTACGAGTTATGAATGGGAAGAAGAACAAGATGCTGGACAGATCGACGGAAGGTTCCAGCATTTGTCTGGATATCTACCACTCTGACCACACCATTGTGATCAGGACTATAGATACTGGACCTAACCAAGATACCCAACTCGCCGCCATATTGGCCTGAATTATTGAGTTATTCCAATTTATCCCGTTGGGTGCAGATGAGCGCGCTGTTCTCATTTTTTCAAGTGATAAAAATAATAAACGTTACATGTGATTTGAATTATTTGATTAAATAATTTTCTTTCTGTTATTTAGTGTGAAAATTTTTCATTTAAATTGCAATAAATAAAACTAATTTCAAATTAGCAATAAAATTTCGAAGAAAGAGAAGATTAGAAATTTGAAAAAACAAGCAAAATAATTATGCTAAGTAATAATTTATGTTCTTATAATAACTTTGGTTGTTTTTAGAAATTTCTAATCTTCTTTTTTCTATTTCTTTATGTATAGTATAGGTAATTGTTTCTTTCTCTGTTCATTTGGTATATTGTTTGTACTTAGTTGAATATTAAATTCATTTCCACAAGAAAAAAAATTTTCCTCATACTTAATTAGCAATCTTGAATGTTTTTTGAAAGTCAAATCAGAATCAGATACTTATAACTACCTAGAAATACTTTAGGAAATTCAAAAAATGAACTTGTATTACTCTATTGTATCTTTTTCGCATAAAAAAATTACATTCAGGTATCAACAAACATTTTCCTTCAAATTCTTCGCGTTATACTACTTTGAATATTTTTGAATAATCATTTAAAAAAATTATTTCGCCTCTCATGACACAATGTTGGAATATATCAGTTATTAAAATGCAACTCTTTAAACGATATCTTGGACTTCAGGAGTTTGTTTTTATAAAAATTCGACTGCAGCGCCATCATCTGCACCCAACGGGATAAATTGGAATAACTCAGGAATCCGGCAGGGTACGCGGGACCCTCCTGTCCGGAGTTGGGTATCTTGGTTAGGTCCAGTATCTATAATCAGGACACACGGAAGTGATACGACCCATAGGCCAATCAAAAACGGACACGTTGGGTGTCTTTAATAAAACGATATTATCCACGCAGACGTTGGGATGTTTTTTATTCCATTTTACACGATACTGTAATTGAGCTAAGTAAGAAGTACACCAAGAATTCCAGAACAAATTAAGAATTCCTCGCCAAAGACTATATCTCTGACTGAGCTTAACCACTGAATTATCAGCTACTGGTGCCTCGAAAATTGGACCACCAATTAGGAAATGAGCAGGAGTTAGAGGTTCAGCAGAAGAATTGACATTACGATAAGCCAATGGTCTCGAGTTGAGTATGGCTTCGACCTTGGAAATTAAATCATTCAATTCCATGAGATTGAGAACTTGGTCACCTACTGCCCGAAATAAGCATGCCTTGCCCGACTTGACAGCACCTTCCCACAAACCACCGTGATGTGGACTGCGAGGGGGAATAAACTTCCACATCATAAGTTCAGAGTTAGGGTATTTGACAATACGACTACGTTCAAAAACATTTTTTGTACCAACAAAATTGGTAGCGTTGTCTGAATACAAGATACACGAGGTAAACCTCTACGATTCACGAAACGATCAAATGTATTTAAAAATGCCTCAGTCGACAAATCTTCAACTAATTCCAAATGAACAGCTCTCGACGTAAAACAAACAAAAAAGGCGATATATATTTTGTTGAATTTCACCGAACGATGATTTACACATTTTACTTTGTAGGCACCGGATAGGTCGACACCAGTTGCTGCGAAGGGGCGAGAAATTTCAGTACGATCTGCGGGTAAATCACCCATGAATTGTTGTACCGTTTTAGCACCAATACAAGTGCATCGTACACATTTGAAAATAATTTTTTTTATCAACGAATCAATACCATGAATAACGTAGAATTTTCCACGAATACAATTAGAAACAAATTGTCGTGAAGCATGAAAATAGGTATCGTGTACCAACCTAACATATAATTCAATGAGACGAGATTTTGCAGATATAACGATAGGGTATTTGGCATTGTATGAAAAATTTGACGCAGCTAGCCTACCACCCACGCAAATGAGACCATTTTTATCGAGGAATACATTGAGTCTGTATAATTTACTACTCTTACGAATGGCTTGATTTGAAGAAAGACGATGATATTCATCTGCAAATTCCTCCTGTTGAGTTAGACGAATAAAACAGTTCGAAGTATTCTCCCTTTCTTCGTTAGATAAGGGTTCGATCCTTTTGATTTTTGAAATTACAAACCTTTCCTTCCTTTTGGCATTTGAAGGATCGGCGGTTTTGCGAAGTTCCATACGAATTTTCAAATTATTAAGGAAGCGACGAACATAAGCGAGAATATTGATAGATTTATTAAGCGACGAACAATTGAATAAAATTGAATTCGAAACTTCAGATTTGAAGATACTGAAAATTGAATTGGTAGTCTGAATTTTTGGAAGATTTTCCAAAATTTCGAACTTCTTGTCAAATTTAAACTGGACTAAAAACTCAGGGCCACAAGTCCATAAATGACGATCGATAATTAATTTATCAGCTGATATGCCTCGAGTGGCTAGATCAGCTGGATTAGCTTTGGTGTCAACGTACATCCAATGGCCTTTGAAGGTCAACGACAAAATTTTCGAAATACGATTTCCAACAAATTCCTTGAGTTGCCCAGCTAGATGATTTAACCAATTTAGAACAGTAGTTGAATCTGAAAACGTGAATCGATTTTCTTGACTAATATTCAAATTAGAACCTACACGATCGATTAGTTGAGATAAAAGAACTGCTGCTAAAAGCTCTAAACGAGGAATTGTAAGGCCTTTTAGAGGGGCGACTCGAGTTTTGGCACAGATAAATGAAAAATTTACAGTAACATCCTCGCTAACCGAATGATAATAAACTACAGCACTATATGCCTTTAGAGAAGCATCACAGAAACCTATCAATTGATGCGAAATAATTTTTGATGACGATAAATAACAACGAGGAATACAAAAATCAGACAATTTGATTAGATTATTTTGATAAGCGAAAAAAAAAATCCATATTTTGTGTCCAAAAAATCAATTTTGATTTTTTTTTTGATTTTGGTCAAGGAAGACCTACTCCATCACCATATGTGGTCAAAAAGTTCTAAAAAATTTTTTTTAGCCCCCTACGGAGCCTCCAAAGTGGGGTGCTCTGGGTCCAAAAAATCAATTTTTTTTTTTTTTTGATTTTGGTCAAAAAAACCTTCGCTATCACCCTATGTTGCCAAAAAAATTGAAATTTTTTTTTAGCCCCCTACGAAGCCTCCAAAATGGGGTGCTCGAGTTTCAAAATATCTGAATTATTTTGATCGAAAAATACCTTCTCCATCAGCCTATTTAGTAAAAAAAAAAATCCAATTTTTTCTGGTCCCATAAGGAGCTTTCAAGGGAATGGGGGTAGGGCACTATAACAGGGGGTATGCTGGACCACCATTGTATTTCTTTAGCGTATTTTTCGGAACTCATAAACTATGACATTTACAAAAATTTTGCAAGAGACCTTTTTTGTAGAGAATTCAAAAATATGATTTATGGCCCAAAAATTTTGAAATTCCGCGCAGTAGAAGTCGAGATATTGAAAAAACCATGAAAACAGAGTTTTGATTTCCTTTTTTATAGTTTTTTCAATATCTCGACTTCTACTGCACGGAATTTCAAAACTTTTGGACCATAAATCGTATTTTTGAATTCTCTACAAAAAAGGTCTCTTGCAAAATTTTTGTAAATGTCATAGTTTATGAGTTTCGAAAAATACGCTAAAGAAACACAATGATGGACCAGCATACCCCCTGTTATAGTGCCCTAATGGGGGTTCTCAAGATTCAAAATTACACAGTGAGTAGGTAATTTATTACTGATTTTCCTGTCAAAATTTAAAAAAAAAAAAAAACATTTTTTTTATTACCTAGTACCTAATGAAATATTGAAAGTTATAACAAGTTGCATAAGAAATTAAAAAGTAATTAACAGTCAAACTGTTTCACTGTCTTCCTTCGGTCCTTTTTTTTTATTGGTTTTCTTCGGTAGCGGCTTTGTAGGTTTAGGAGCAACCTCGTCTTTTCAGTTCTCATCATTAACCAACGGTCTCACATGGTTATATAGGTACCATTGTCTTTCCAGGGGCAATGGGTCTGGAATTATTTCTTCCATGAGATACGCTGCTGGAATTTCCAAGGTAGATTTCTGGAGTTCGTAGGCACGCTGCTCTGATGTATTCGCTAACTCTCTTGTGTAAATTGCACCATCTCCTTTAAATACGAAATGATGGAACCGAGTTAATCCGGGGAGAGTCCCGAAAAATTGTCGAAGAAACTCATTCCAGTTGTACCAAACGACATGGCGAGTTTCGTTAACGGGATTCCACGTTAAAATTGCTGAATTTTTTCCAGAAGGTGTTGAGAACGTAACACATTTGACAATGTTGTCCAGACAATCAACAACAGTTTGAGAATATTTTTTTTTTATTAAACCAAATCCGCGGTCAGGAGAGAACTTGGTGTGTCCTACGATTAAAAAGTTGTATAATATCTTCTTATTTCGTCCTGTGAGAATTCTCCAGAGGAAGTATTGAAGGACAGCGTTGTTTTTATTTTGTCAGACGCAATTGTCGGAAAAAATAATCAACGCGTCCCTCTTACCTTCCTCTGTAGTCGACAGGTGATGATGTAGCAGACTGATAACTGTGTTGGCTCCTTTACCAACACCAACAGTGTCACTTTCATCAATTAAAAAGTTGGTCTGGTGTTCGTTGGCTTCGTTGTGGATTCCAAACATTCCACAGGCACGTCGTGTTTTAAAGTAAGAGGAGCCTACTTGCTGGGGGCTCGCAGGGTACCGAACATTTTCGGCAAAATCAAACGATATAACTGAAAAAGTTAGCTTTTCTCCCTCAATGTTGATTGTAGGTGGCGACGGTTTTTTGGCTTTTTCATTATTGGTTGTAGATGACAATAATTTTTTGGATTTTCCTTCTTCATTGACCGTTGTAGATGAGGACGATTTTTTGGACTTTCCTCCTTCGTTGTCGGTTGTAGATGGAGACGATTTTTTTACTTCTTTTCGCCATTTATTATAATAATCTCGCTGAGTCTGGGCATCCTCTAAATGTTTAGCTTGAATCCCTAAAGCTTCGGTTTTTGGTTCCACAGATAGATTAGATTGTTGAACGATGTTTAGATGATTATTTCTACACTAAATAACACAAATTACATAAAAAAATCCAAAATCAATTAGTAAAGTTTATTAGAATAAAGGACCACGTTCAAAAAATGTCTATTATAAAAATCATTACTTCATAATAAATAATTCTAAATAAAAATTAGTATAAAATAAGTATTTTTTTTTTTTCACAAAATAACCGAAAAAAGTCCTCCTCTGAACTCCATTACGTACGTGTCAACAGGAAAATGTTAACGCTAAAATTTTTTTAAATTATTAGGAATTTGAATTAAATACTTTGAGCAATCTCATGGCAACTGAAAAAATACTTACAGTGTCACAAAGATCATCGGCCGGTTTCATTATCGTAACATAAGGACAGTGCTTCAACCAAATATTATAAAACGTTCGTGGTTTTATTTCCCTGGCATTGGGGATGGATTTTCTGGCATCACAATATTTCCGAAATACGTCAATTTTGGTGAAATGCGAAGGTAATTTGATAACGTTGTAGTTTTTAAATTTCGGCAACCTCCCTGGTAACGGCATACCATATTGTTCACCAACACCCTCGATAAATTTGATGACAACTATTTTTTCTTCCGATGTTAAAGATTTCGTTGGCTGTACATCCGTGAGCTTATGCATACGAGGATTGAGTCCTAAACATAATAAACCACCGGTAATGAGGCATAATAAATAAATAAATGAAATGATTATTCATGAAAAACTTACCATGTTTATCGAAATGGCTCAGTATGTTCAAGAAACGTTTAGTTCCAATATCGTACAGAAACAACATCATCTGTTTGCAGATCGGTAAATCGGCGAAAAAATATCGAACATCCTGTCTTACTAA
The DNA here is from genome assembly GCA_959613365.1 of Balanococcus diminutus. Classification (NCBI taxonomy): domain Eukaryota; kingdom Metazoa; phylum Arthropoda; class Insecta; order Hemiptera; family Pseudococcidae; genus Balanococcus; species Balanococcus diminutus. The sequence continues at coordinate 34,130,403 of OY390718.1, read as the reverse complement.
AGGCTGATTTTCACAGTCATCGTCCTTCTTAGTTCGGCACTTTTTTCGTTTTGTCGTTTCATCGTAATGGTTATTCAAGATCGGAATACGTCGATGAGCTCTTAGTTGACCAAGGAATATCAAATCTTGTTCCTCTTTAGTGCATTGCTGAATATCACACCTGAAATTGGAAGAACTTAATCAGTAGTGTTTAATATAATTACCAACTCAACTTATAAAGTTCATCATTACCTGTGACTGACAGCTAGTTCTTGAGGTATTTTAGTGTTGCACTTTAGTGAGCAGCAATCAGAAGCAAAGAATTTTTGTATAGCTTCATCTTCCTCCCTATCTAATTTACTTTGTTCGTCTTCTTTTTCACATGGCGGATTTGGTTTGGAATTATTGGATTCATGATCGTTTGTAGCAATATCTTCCACATTTCCCTCATCAGCGGTGTCAACGTCCAATTCCACGATCTCCTATTAGAAAATAAACTAATGAAAATACACCAACTCGAAATTATTTGCATGTATTTTAGGATATTTAAACATACTTCAACACCAATAGGCCAATTTTCATTCTCTGAATTGCAATCCACATCTCCTTCTGGGAAATCATCCATTTTTGATAACAGTTAACTACCACTTTATATCACGCAACACATAAAAAGAATTGATTGTTCAAGAAAGTCCATTAATAATGGAAAATCTTCGAGAAACGCACATTAGATTTACTTCATTTTACTTTAAATAATGCTTCAAAAAGTTGAAAACGACGAAAACATTCTTATCATACAATTTAGTTTCATTGTAAACACCACTAAACAAATAAAAATGGCTTCATAATTCAAATAAATAGCGATAAATAGTTCGGATTTGAGAAATAGAAGTTAAATTTTCAAAACTGTATTAATTTTGGTTCTAAAATTGAAATATGCGCGATGAAAAACTTCAATATCATATCAGTTTCGTTTTTTCGCTCTCCTGAAAAGTTTACGTTTTGGACACTAATACCCTTTCCCTAGGCACGGTCACACATACTGCATCTGGCCCAAAGGACCAAATTGTTAAATAAAATGCAATACAGTTGTTACTGTACGTAACGATAATAGTGGACTGTGTATTTCTCAAAGTTGTACATTTACAAGTACTACACAAATCGCCATAAGAAGTATCTACAAACGAAAATAAACTTACAATCGAATACGTACTTTCGTACTTGATAAAAGTAGCCTATTTTACATTAACAACTACTCTAACGATAGTACAAAAACATTGGTCAATAAAGAGACACCAGCGACGATGGAGTTGATCAAAGCGACATCGTAATAAGAGAAGAAATTGGTGAATAAAAATTCCACCAAAATTCCGAAACACATAAATGACACCATGACGCTTCCAAATATACCACGCATTTTTGGAGAGCTATTTTCACTGATGTAAATAGAAGAGCTCACGTCTTGAATTCCATTGGCCACACCGTAGAAAAGACGTACGAGGCAGATTATCCATACAGATCGAGTCAGCCAGATTAGTATCCATTGTACAAAGAATATCGTACAGCTGATGATTAATGATTTTCGACGACCAATGGTGTCCAGTAGAAGAACTGCCAAAATTGCACTTGCGATTCGTCCTACTGCTTGAATAGCAGCGATTGTCGAACTTTCCGGTGTGGTCAGAGGTAGCACGCTGTCTGGGTGGCTGAGGGTTTCAAGGGTGGGTGAAATCCAGCCGTTGCTCAGACCCATGTTGAAGGCGTTGACGTTGACTGCAAATTAAATTCAGAAACATGGTTAGGGTGAAGTCAATAGGAAAGTGGGTTCTTGATAATTTGTGTCAGTGGTCATACGTAATATTGATGGATTATCATACCTGGAATCATGGCCAATGTTTGATGAAATATTTCTTTGAAATCGGGCATATTATTCAATTATTTCATACACATTCACATGAAAAAAAATAAAGAATAAGAAATTTATCAACTTTTACAAGGAGTACAAGAATCACAAAATGATTGAAAGATGAAACATTTAACGCGTAATTATTACCACATCATGGGGTTATGTCGTAATTTTTAAAGACACAGAGTAAAAAAACATCACGAGAACTAAGACCATGACAAAAACTCGTGAATGTATTGAATTTTTATCCAACCTGAAAGGGTAAAAATAAAATGACATAACGCGTAATTACGCGTAAAAAATATCTGTATTACAATTTAAAAGACACACAAGATATGAGATTATTTCATGCAAAATATGTACATGAAACCGAATATGAAATTTGAACTTTGCGAGTGGAATTTTCTCTTATTCGGCTTTGGGTTTTCCGTTCTTATTTCCATTTCCACCTGTGTGTCAAAAATTCTTTCGACTCTGCGAACTTTAACCATTTGAAATTCGTCCTAAAAATCAAACACACGATGATAAATGAACCAGTACGAATTATTGTCAAAAAACGTAATTATTATTCAATGGTTACGAAAATACGACGTAATTTTGGTTCATGTGTTTGAACAAAAAAAAAAATCACAACAAAGGATAGGGAAAAGGAAGGTAACAAGTGTAGGTCGACGGCGTTTCTAGACAGGCACGCTGTATTAATCGCTATTGACTTCGGAAAAAAAAACAGCAGGTGGGTAAGAAGAGGATTCAATTTTACGACCTCTTTTGAAGCACAGCGGGCTATCACTTTCGTTTTTTCGTGCTAGACGTGTGAAAATTACGCGTTCAACAAATTTACATCTGAATTTCCATCCGAATAGAGCGTTTCAATTTTCAGTTTAAAAACCATGGCTCAAGGGAAAACCTCATTTCATTTTTTAAAAAAATATTCCTTAAAAATTAATTAACAAATTTTGAAGAATAACAGCTTTTTAAGAAGAAATTTCAAAATTTTCTAAAAAAAATTATTGAAAAAGGAATTTTAATGTAGGTAGTTTGTCAGCAAAAAAAAACAGCGAAAGAAAATGACAAAAAATTTCAATTTTTATTTTAAAAAAAAAACAAAAAAAAAAACATGTTACAAAGGGAGACCTTCTTACATTTTTTTTTTCAATATTCTTTGAATTCTTTTCAAAATTATTTCTACAAAAAAAATCAATAGCAAATTTTTGAACAATAACAGCTTTTCAAGAAGAAATTTCAATTTTTTTTTAAATCAATGTGAAATGTAGATGGGTTTGCAGTTTTAAAAAATGGTGAAAAAAATGTTGAGAAATTCGGAAATTGAAAAATATCAAGAAAACATATTTTAAGAGTCACTTTTTTTCATTCCCTATGGATTTTTCCCGATGATGAAAAAAAAAATAAAACATGAAAATAAGAAATAAGGAAAATTAAGAGAAAAAATTTCATGACAAAATTTTGAAGAAATTCAAGAACTGTATTCCAAGAAGAAATTAGTAAAAGATAATTATGGCAAACAATTTTTTTGAATGAAAAAAAAAACGAATTTTCAATAGAAAATTATGAAGAAAACATAGATAATTATTTTATAAGCAAAAAAAGTTGATCTCTTAAGTATTTGAAATTATGTATTTTCAAAAAAAGTAATTGCTTAAAGAACTTAGTTAAATTTAAACAATTAAAATTTACAGAATGATTCACTAAAAAGAAAAAAAGTGAGAAGATTTTTTTTTATGAAGTTGAAAAAAGTCGAAGAAAACATACCTTGAAAAAAAATTGTCAATCATTTTCATCATTGCTTAAGAAGTGATTCAAAAATAACCCCCTATTGTGTTCTAACAACAAATGCAAGTTCGTGTTGAAACAAAAAAGATTCTAAAGAAAAAAAAACTACAAAAAATTCGAAAAATAAAAACAATGTTTTTTTTTTTTAAAATGAAAATTTGAAGAAAACATTTATCTTAAAGAGAAAAAAAACTTGTAAAAAAAAATGAGAAAATTATTGAAAGACTTTGTAAAATTTTAGGAACATAAAATTATTCTAAAAATAAAAAAAAAATTAAAATTTTTGATAAAGATGGTTTTGAAAAAAAAAAAAATACTAAGAGGAAAAAACGAATTAAGTTATCAATGGAAAATATGATGAAAACACATTTAAATAAATGGGAGGAAAAAAGAACGAAAAACATCAAGAAGATTAATTCCTTGTAAAAAGCAGTTTTCATTTCGAGTCATCAAAATCGCATCAAGAAGTGAAAAATGAGCACAATCAAAGAGTAGACAGTCGACCCAAAATTCGAGAAAATATCATAAATTAAGTTAATGAGCTAAAAATACCGGGTACGAATTCACACCGAGTTGGCAGTCCTGCGCAATATATCATAATTCCAATGCACGAAAAACACGAAGTCCCTTAAAAAATAATATACTCTTTAATAGAAAATAACGTTTATTCTCGGAAGCGAGAGTAATTAAGGCAGGTTTCGAAACGTATAATCAACAATTCATCAATTTTTTTCTTCAAAAGTTGTTTAATTTTCATACGTAATTTATTAGTCTAACTTTTTTTTAAAGTTTACAAAAAATTGAAGATTTTTTAACACCCATTATTTATTTATTTATTTATTTATTTTTGATTTAAAAAAATAAAAAATTTCAACGAATATTAGGTACCTATAACAAAAAACTACGTATTATTAGGTAGGCACATTTTTTACTCTAAGAAAATTCAGAAATTAAAAGAGATTATTTTTGCCCTGAAAAAGAATTATTTTTCTCAAAAAAAAAGTTGAAGATTTTTTCTCCTTAAAAAAGAAAATATCCCCCATTTTTTAAGTTTTAAAATTTTTTTTTTTTTTTTTTTTTTTTTCTAGTTGAAAAAAATGAGAAATTCTTCACGCTGACTTCAAATAAATTAAGACAAGCATTATTTTTTTCTCTAAAAAATTTATTTTCATTAATTTTTTTTTAATGAGGCAAAAAATGAGGGATTTTGCTCAAAAAATTATGCTTCTACGTATACCTACTCTTGAAGGAGTGTTTTTCACGAAAAATTGAAAAAACAATCATTTCAAAAAATGAGAATTTTTTACGCTGACTGCAAAAAATGTAGATACCTATTACCTACTAAAATATTACTTTCTATTCCTAGAAAATTCAGGAATTTTTTCTCCAAAACTTTGAGATATTTTCACTAGGTACATCTACATACAAAACAGTTGGGAGATTCTTTCTAAAAATATAATTATATAATTTTTCTTCTTGTGATAGTCGGACCTATTGACTCTGATCACGTAGAAGAATCTTGAAGATATACCCGGACGCAACCTCGTAACAGGCCCACACATTGACCACGTTGACTTGTCGAAATAAAACTCGGCTCGTTCGTTGAAATAAACGTATATTTAACGATGACCGATTAACAAAACACTTTTACAAACTGGACTTTTACATAACGCATTAACTAATTACTACCACGTTGACTGGCCACATTTACTCATTAGATGACGCGAAAGACCGTGTACGTCTACACAGAACAGTACCACGATAACCTAATCACGAACGAAAGGTTTTCACTCACTACGCTACCTATGTAGCGCAGTGCTTGTTTCCCCCACCGGCACAGTGTTGTACCAGGGAGGAGAGCCATAAGTGCCCATCACATTATGCCCCCTCGGACTTTGCTAAGGTGGAAGCCCTAGCGCCGCCCGAGGAAAGCGCGAGAAAGGATGGTCACTTGGCGGGGAAAAAAGGCGCCATGGCTCCCATCCCCGTGCCCCCTCCGGTTTAAACAGGGCGGTGGTCAACACTGGTTTTGGAGTGAGTGGCCTGAGTCTAATTGCCATCAAGCCGGAGATCACTTCGACCATGGCTCTCTCCAGATCGCCCCAAGAGCTACCATTCTACAAGCAAAGCGCTATAGCGGGTAATACTCAAGGATTGAGCCAGAGAGAACACAGGGACCGAAAAGCTCTCCTGACCATCAGGTAATACTACAAACCACTCACACAAGGTCGAAAGATATGTGGAGGTAAACTAAAAAAAAAATTGAAAAATAAATTTTGATCAGGACACACAAATAATTTTTAGAAGAAAAAAAAAATCAAAAGTTTGGGATTAGACAAATTTTTACCACAAAAGCCTCGAGAATATCGTGTACCGACGGCAGAACGCACATCCACACACACTAAACCTGCGTCAACAAATGGCGGCACACGCCAGCAAACCGTGACGCACATCAGCGGAGCGGAGACTCTCCGAGGCCAGATAATAAAAAAAACTAAGTAATTACTACCAAAGACGAATAATTAAAGTAATTACGTGCCACTCGGCATGTAAAAGCATCGCAAAAGGCGATAGATCTAAAATAATATATACGTATCAAATGTTTGAAAATTAAAGCTCTACGCTCACCCTCTACTCCCTCGCTCCTTAACAAGTCGAGAGGGTGGCAAAAAATTGAAAGAAAAAAAAAATTTGACGTAAAATAAAATATACCAATCACACGTACAAATTTCAAATATCGTACAAAATGCCAAGTAAATAAAATACCAGTACCAATACGCTACGCGTGTCCAGTTCGCATCAAAAAAGAGAGTAAAATTAATTATACTAATAAATGCAACAAAACAAATGCATCTTCAAACAAGAAAAATATTTACAAATGCGACTGAGTCGCGCGCATTATTTCGCAGTAACATAACAGGTGCGAAATTGCTGACATAGGTAGGTAGAAGCGTTGCGACGTAAAGATGGTGGAAAGAAATCGACGACGGTGGCTGGATGAGAAATCTGCTCGAAGTTCACGACGCCTCGATAGAACTGGATTGAAATCCTCGTCAACGTAAACTCGAAAATACGCTCTTGCTTTGATCAAACGTTGCCCAAGGTACACCGCCTTGGTTTTGGCATTGCGCCCCGGATACGATAAAAAAAATTCTGTATACATTTGAACAGAGAAGTATTAGTAAGTTGACAAAGCAAGGGATTACTTATTTACGTCGCACACGCGAGTCAAAAAATCGGGAATAATTTTTAAAAAAAATCACATTAAGTCGCACACGCGAGTTAAAGATTGGGTTTTATTAAATTTCGAAAGTCGAAAAAATTGTTTTCAAATATGCAAGGCCCGTTGACACCTTGGATTGTTTTTACTTTAGAATTTGGGGTGCTGTTTAATTTTTTCAGCTGCTTTTAGGTCGATTAAGTCGAAGACTGCATATTTTTTTTTTTACAACGGTGACCTAACCAAATACCAGTAAATTAATTAACTGACACAACCTTTACCTTTCACCATACTTACGTAAATTTGGGGTGTCGTCTCGACATGCCTTGCCCCTCCCTTACCGGTTGGTAGCAAAGATGAAAAGGAATGACAACGTTTCCAGGAATCGACGAGGTACTGCGAGTACAAGCCACCCGTATGAAACATTCGAACTATGAGATTTCTTCTTATCTAATTTTCTCATGCGACGTACTTACGAAGCAAAAGCTTCAAATGAATATTTTTCTCAAATGAGAAAAATATGTATGTACGCGTAGAGCACTACGGAGCTGAGTTAGGTAGAATTTTATTTCCTTTTGCAGGTCTACCTCTCTTCCTCTTCACCGTAGGTACGGCTTCGTTGGTTGGTACGCTCGTACTTGTACTCGGCTGCTCATTGGCGTTAGATGAGGTGGACGGGGTAGGTCCGTCTTTATCGGGGGTAGGTTCATCTTTATCGGCGGTACGTTTTTTCAAACGTTCGCTTCTCAAAGTGTCAGCGATTTTTTTCGCTACGGTATCCGCCGACTTGTTGGCGATTTTCTGATTCGTAGGAGTTTGCGTTTTGATATCTTCATCCTGGTCAGCCTGCGCATTTAAATATTCTTTGATCTTTTCTTCGATCGTGCGCTGGTCGAATTTCGATCTATAAATTAATTCACTCCGCAATTCCTCAAGTTGGATTTTCGTCAAAAATAGGGTGATTTGTCGAATGTTCACCGTTCGCTCTTCTTTCACGTCACTCGACGATTCCAACAGATAGCAGTTTGGCGCCACTTGTTTTATGACATAGTAAGGCCCGTATCTCTTTGGATACAATTTTCCAGAGGTACCTTTGTCATACGAAGATTGTTTATGGTCAGTAATCAAGACCATATCGCCTTCTGATAACGGCGTCGGATCTCCGTGCTGTTTGTTAAACGCGTATTCATCTCGAATACGTTGCAAGCGGCGTCGTTCCCGAATATAAAATTCAACGACTTGCCTATCTGTCATTTCCTTGATCTTTTTCAGCTCGTTATCATCAGTATAAACTGATTTTTTAGCGAGCTGATCCGCGATGATATTTGTATATTCGTGTTTACGCGCGAATACGTGGTGAACTTCGACAGACTCAAATTTTTTGCTCAGCTCTAGCAAATCTTGGAAAATCTCGCGATGCATTACTGGTTTGTTTTTGCTGTTTCGCCATTTATTGGCTTGCCATATTTTTACGGTGTTATTCATGGCTTTAGATACGTAATTAGAGTCCGTGAAGATTTTCGCTTTTTTTACGTCATTGACTAGTAGCACTTGCATCGCTACTTTCACGGCCATTAATTCCGCCAAGTTATTAGATGCAGTGAATTTTTCGTGAAAAATTCTCTCAGAAATATTATTTTCTGAGTCAGGCGAAAAGCAAATTCCAATGCCAGCTCTAGGATCAATTTTTCCATTTCTAGAGCAGGCTCCGTCGGCCGTCACTCTCACATAGCCATCGCGATCGCGAATAAAATCGTTTTCGCTAAGCTTCTTGGTGAATAGTACAGCCGATGTAGTCGAGATAATATTTGCACGATTTTCCTTTTCTCTCAGCCTGTTGAGCTCATATCGAAAATTAAAGGTGTTAGATTTACATGGCACTTGGGCGATTAATTTGTCGGTAATGCCCCAGGCTTCGTTCGGCTTTATGCCAAAGGGCGTAGGCGTATTATTTATCTCTTTTTCAATTTTTTCCACGTGGATGGTTAGATTTACATGGCACTTGGGCGATTAATTTGTCGGTAATGCCCCAGGCTTCGTTCGGCTTTATGCCAAAGGGCGTAGGCGTATTATTTATCTCTTTTTCAATTTTTTCCACGTGGATGTGCCACCCGTGATGAGATCTTTCATCATCGTGTGTTTGGTTAATTTTAATTCGCAGTTTATCGCCAATCATTCTCATGGTCCTTTCGACCAATGACGACTGCGGATTATAGCAGGTCGTGTGGCCTACTTTGATCCCATGAGACTCCAGCATATTTCTCCAGGCGTCGCTGGTGAACTGCGTACCGTTGTCCGTGATCACTTTTTTGATTTTTACACCGTATTTTTCAATATCGTTGACGATAGTTTTCATACTATCGGTTACGGTGTTCTTGCGTATATCTAGCAACGGTTTAATCCAAACACGCGACGTAAATACGTCCTTAGCTACAAGCAGATATCGCGGCTCGTCCTCCTGGCTTGCAATCGGACCGAAAAGGTCGGCTGAAATCATCTCACCGATTGCATACGCTTCGATCTGCGCGTACTCGAGGACTTTTCGCATCGCATAATTTTTGTTGATCTTGCAAATTATGCAGGCGCTGCATATTTCTCTTATATAGCGTAGCGAACCGGGATAGAAATACATTCGACGAAAAACTGCTTCGAGTTTTGCTGCCCCAGCGTGGCCATAAATCGAGTGTAAATAATCAACGGTGTCTCTGAAGAGCTCGGTTGTCATGCATGGCACCGTGTGACCATTTTCAAATTTGCGATATAAAGTTGAATGACCGCTGAGGTCATTTTCGATGAAGAATTTTATCTTTTTCTGCTGCTGCTGGATTTTACTCTTTTTATCGTTGTCTGGCACGTTGGCTTCGAGTATTTTACGAATGGCAATACATGTCTCATCTTTGTACTGTGAAAGTGCGATTTTATCGAGACTCTCGAGTAAGTCATTTACGTAACATTTCATAAATTTCACAGACATCGGCTCCAGACTAGTCCATTTTATGGAACTTAACGTGAGTTCTGGTGTTTGAAGTTGGAATAATTTCGACTTTTTTGATTTCAAGTTGAAAACCAGATCGTAAGACGTAATCTCAGTTATCCAAGCAGCAGCTTTACGGTGAGTTTGCATCAACGATGCAAATTTATTTACGATAGGTTTCAGGTCAGATCGAACGTGTACACGACGCCCATGTAACCACATCTGCAGCTTATTTATCGAAGTTACTAAAGTCTGCATTTCTCGATCTATCAACGTGTACTTTTTCTGATGTGGTTTAAATGTGTGGCTCGTAAACATTACTACACGTTCTTGACCATCGATAATTTGGTATGGGACCGAATTCATCGCATCTTCGGTTGTATTTGTCTCCAGGTATAAATCATGCCCCTGCTTAGGAGGCATCAACGAGAATTTCGCTTTGTAAGCGTAGTGCAACAATTTAAATGCGATATCTTGGTCTTTGCCCCATTCAAATTTTACATCTTTTTCAGTAAGCTTGTATATAGGCGCTAGAATCTGGTTGTACTCGGGTATGAAATTCTGGTATAATCCGGTTAGTCCGACCATCGTTTGAATTTCTTTCACAGATTTCAATTTAAATTCACCTTTTCTATTCGTATGTTTCGTAACAAAATCTTCGAATTTTTTAATCTTTTTCTCTTGCTTACTGATTTCGTTATGGGCAAGGGTGAAACCAAGATGCTCGGTCGATTTTTGAAATAGAATGGTTTTTGTCGGATTTAGTTTCAAGCCATGCTCTCGAATCAGCTTGAAAATTCCAACTAGCTTCTGGACCATTTCTTCGAATGTCTTTGCCGCGACCAATAAATCATCGACGAATTTAGATACGGCTTCTTGGTCCGGTATTACCGTATTAATCATTTCGATAAATTCGGCAGAAGCTACTTTTACGCCGTAGGGCAATCGACAAAATTCGTAGACTTGGCCATCTAGCATAAACGCTGTGTATTTACTAGACATCTCGTCAAGTAATAATTGCCAAAATCCGGCCACGAAGTCTAACGCGCAGTACCATTCAAAATCAGCATTATCGAAAATAATACTCTTTAACGATGCGGGTTCAGTTAATACATTTTCTATGTGTTCGTTCAAATCGAAACAGGCTAGGCACAGACGTAGAGATCCATCTTTTTTCAGTACTGGAGCGGTCGTATTAATGTACTTCGATTTCGACATTTTTATTATATCCAAAGCTAGCATGATTTTCACCGCTTTTCGCATCAGCGGTAGAAGTTTCTTCGAGGGTCTGTATTTTTCTCCTCTCCACTTCTTTAAATCGGGTTCGCAGCCTGGTTTAAATTTGAAATTGACCTTTTTTCCAGTATATGCCCCTGGGTATTGGCTGAAGATATCAGCAAAGCAGACCAGCATTTCGTAGGCTTCGTCAGCTTGCTCTTTCGTAATTCGCCCTTCGTTTACGCATTCTTGTAAGTAGCGAATGAGATTTTTCTTGAACAACATAGGGCCTTTGTCTCTATCTTCAGGGTCCAATTTCGCCCAGTGGACACTTTTGGTGTTTTTAGTAATCTTCTCAGTTGCTTCAAGTTCATGTTCTTTATCAATATCGCAACTGAAGACTGTCAAATTTTGGAACTCGTCCGGCTCTAGGAACGATAGTTCGATTCGATGCTTTTTACCATCGTGAAGAATGTACGCCACCTTCTCCTTGATCATCGGCTGTATACCAAGTATACGCATTGATAATCGGCCGACAATACACGTTTGTTTCGGGCTATCAATTATATAAAACGGAATTTCTTTGTCTACGTCTCCGAATGTCATGATTACTTTCATCATCGCAGTCTCTGAGTGAATGATCTTGTTATCAGCCAGAGTCAATTTTACTGCTCTTCGAAGTTTAATATATTTCACGTGATCTTTGTGTTCATTTGTCCACAGATCAGCAGTCGCTCGCGATATGACATTGGGAAGTGCCCCAGTATCCAGCTGGGCAGCGTAAATCCCATATCCGACTTGTACTGGCACGACGCACGTCGGGTCGTCGGTATTTTCTGTCACGATTTGCTCACGTACGGATTCAGATAATTTCTCTTCGCACGTAGCGTTATCAATCGCGTCAACAGTACTGACGTATAACTCGGATTCGTCGGATGCTGTAATGTACAGGTCTTCAGTGGCGAATGTCACGTTTTTTACTTCGACTGGTTTTTCTTTTTCGTTGAAGTCGAGCGACTTTTTTGATTTTTCAGGCGTAGCTGGCCTTTTCAAAATCGAAATTTTCTTTTTCGGGGTAGACGTGGTAATATTCCCATTTTCAAACAGATTATCGTCGTCATTGAGAGGGGCGGTTTTTACTTCGGCGGAAGGGAGGGTTTTTTCAACCTTCAAATTGGGACTAGGAACTGTCTTTTTCTTTGACGACTGGTTGAACAACTCATTCGGGTCATAGAGAACTTTAACCGCTCCAGTAATACCTTTTCTAGGTATCTTTTTCAGATGTGCCTCCATTTCTTCTTCAAAAATATTTTTAATCGCTTGGTAGCAATTTTGTTTCACGTAGTATCGCTGCTTCGAGATCGAAAATTCGAATTTATCGTCGAGCGGAATTATTGCGTTATCTTCGTCGGTAGCTGGGCGTTGGTAATGCTCACCGCTTGAAGTAGTCACTACTTCGCACTTCAGCAGACTCTGCGAAGGTTTCCTCCAGACGGTGATTCGATCGTCTTCAGCCAGCTTCATCATCATCCGACGAAATGTAATATAGCGAAATAGCGATATTTTTGGCTCACCTTGTGCACGAGGTTTTGTAGTAGGTAGTAAAATAATTATCTCTTTTGCACCTCGAGTGCACAGTAGGTCTACAATTTTAAACATGTCTCTGTAGATTACTTGGAACGGTTTTTTCGAATGGTTAGCTTCAACCTGTCCCATCGACAGTATGAACTTCGTTTTTGTGAATTTTTTCTCTTTCAACGCGTCGTATAGGTTGTCGAGAAAAATTTGGTTTCGTAGGTATGGCATTTTCGCAGCCCTGCCTAGCTCTCTTCTTTTCATATAATAAGCCAGGCCATCGCCCACGAACTCATATTCACAGAAATTATTTTTGTTTTTGATAGGGTTTATATCATGGCGAGGAGGTGACCCTATTTTACCTATTCCTCGCCCTGATCGTTTCCCGGCGATGAACCGCTCTCAGGATGCGAATCAGATGACGTATTGGGCGATTTCTCAGGCGAGCTTTCAGACGATTTGACAGGCGATTTTTCAGCCTCAGCAGACACTGCCTTTACTTCGGGAATCCTTGTTTTTTTAAATTCAGGCTTTTTCTCCGAAGTAGGTTTTTTCAAATCTTCGCCTTTTTTGAAACTGTCTTTCTTTTTAAATTCGACGTTTTTCTTCGAACTGAAACCTTTTTTCAAATCATCGGTTTTCTGTGAGAATACCTCTTTCTTAGCTTTGTAATCTTTGCTAGAAAATCTCGAATCACTGCTGGTCGAGTACCTCGAATCGATGCTTGATTTAGATTCGTTGACAGAGCGTTGTTCTGATTTGCCAATTACGAATTTTTTAGGCTTATCTGCGTCTTCGTAGGTATTTTCTAACTCTTCGAGTCGTAATACCAAATTTTCCAGCGATTTGGTATCTTTAGGCAAAATACGAAGTTGGAATTGAATTGGGAGTTTTTCATAGATGATCTCAGTAATTTCATCTTCGTCCAATCTTTCCATGTGTTTTAACGTTTCAATCCATTTCAGGGCTATACGAATCATTTCTCTTCCGCTATCTGCGCTCATATATTCGTTTTTGAAAAAATTAAGCGCGCGGTTCTGTTGGGTTTTTGACCAGAACTCGTTGAAAAATGATGTACGTAATTCGTCAAATTTATTTAAGCGTATTTTGTGGCTTTTCCACGTCTCGGCGCTTTTCACTTCGACCAGGCCCCGAAACAGACTGCATTTATAAACTTCTTCGACTTCGACGCCTTCCAGATTTGCCTCAAAAGCTTCTACGAAGAAATGCGGGTGGTATTTTTGTCGCTCGCCAAAGATTACGCCAATATTACGAAAGGCTTCTATAGTAATCGGCATCGTCTTTACTTTCAAGTAGTGACCACTAGGACGACGTTTTACTATTTCTACTTGTTCTTCGATACGTTTAGTACCTTCAATTAATTTAAGAAGAACTTCGTCGTGCGTGGTGGTGGACTCTTTTTGGGCCTCGATTTCGTCAGATGCCAATTTAAGAGCTTTATCCATATGTCTAGTAAGGGTTTCTATCTGGGCATCGTGTTTTTTCTCGAAATGTTTAAATTCACCATAAACTTTGTTGTAAAAGTTGCCCAGAGTTTGTATGTTGTCTGCTTGGAGTAGAGCAGTCTGATCAGCTCTATCGACATGCGACTTCAAGTCTTCAATCATCGATGTGTGCTCGTCGATTACCTCGCTCTGTTGTTGTGTAAATTTTTCTATTTCACCTATTTTTTCGTCGCGTTTCGCTAGCAATTTTTTAAGCTTACCGCTGTACTGCTCGTATAATTCCTGCATATAGGGTGGATGTGGGTGGGAGTTCGAGCGTTTTGTTTTTCGAAAATCATCCTCGGCTTCGGAATTGATAGGCGAGTCGTGTGGAGGGTTCTTCGGCGTACGTTTGTTTTTCTGCGTGCCGAGCCACTCGGAAAGACGCGTATTAGCTTTAGCGTGCCACGAATGGCGGCGTTGATTGTCTTCGAATAGCTCAGGGTGGAATATGGCACGATTTACAAACATTTTGTATGAATCAACCCTTGGTTGGGCTGTCTCATTGGAATTCTGTGCGCCGAATGAGAAAATAGGCGAGTTTAACGTTGACGTAGTCGTAGTTGTAGTATGAGAGCTGGTAGTTTGAGCGAATGAAGTTTGCTGCGCATTTGGCCGACCAAGTGCCCCACTCCCGTCTTGGGTAGCTGGTCGCGTTACCGTCGACGCGACGGTAGTCACCGTTGACGCAACGGTGGCCGCCGCTGCCACAGCGGGGGTCTGATTTGTCATATTCGAGTTGGATGTGAAGTTGGGAGGTGGCACTGGAAATCCGAATGGTGTCCTTGATGGAAGTGGAAACGGAAATCCGAGTGACACACTCGGGAACTTCAACGTATTTTTCGTCACCGTTGGCACCATGGTGGGCCCTGCTGACGCAGCAGCGGCGCTCGTAGTATGTGTAGCGGTGGCGGTATTCGTATTTGGGGGTAGTAACGATGTATTTAATTGACCTTCGCTGAATCTATTTCTAGGCGTGCCTACCGGTGTCCTAAATATCGATGATGTATTTGTAGGTCGCGAGGCGGACGCCGCCGGAAAAGTAGGCATTCCAGCTGACGCTGCAGCCACTGCAGTCGCGCCGAAAATCTCCGCGTTGGCTTCGTTTGAAGTAATATTATCACTCATGTTGGATTTTTTCTGCTTACGGGTGTATTTTCTAGGTTTACAAATTCGATGAATAATTTCAACTGCGTTTTTACTCGCTTTACGTTTAGGTAAATTCACGTCGTCGGAATTATCCTGCATAAATACGTATGCAATGGGATGCGATGTATCGACGACGACGAAGCGATAAGAAAAATATCCGTACAAAGATTAGAAGCAGAAGTGGATGAGTTTAAAGTTGAGTAGAACGTTGCATGAGCGAAGCGTAGTAGAATGAAGATGGTGCGGTGAGGTGCGGTGAGGTACAGCTTGTTCGTCGATCGAGCTGTTGATAATGCTCGAGCTGGCTATTAATAGTGCCTGTATGCGATGTCGATGCGAGTTTCTTATCTGAAGAGATAACAGGCTCTGCTCGAGCTTGACGACGACGATTTTTCAGCAATTTTCGACTGGTTTGGCCGTTCCAACGGTTTTCCTTTGTTACATGGAACGGCTCGGTCTGCGGCACGTTGATCGAGTCGAAACTGGAACACGTACGTATTTTCAGCGGCGCCACGCCGTAGCGCGATGCCTCCTGGCTCAAAGTTACACGTACGTACACTAATAAATGTACCCACGGGTCGCCTCGACCAAAATTGCCAAAATACGTACCTACTAGGCACGACTCGTGTATGAGTACACGGCGCGTATACGATCGCCTCGAAGAGTTTCACGTACACACACACACTCAAATACACTGACGTACGATCTCTTATGTGTATGTGTTTCGTGCCACGCGGCAGATTTCCGCGTATTTTTACCTGAAAGCGAGAAAATTACAAAGCAAAAAATACATTTTAAATAAATAAATACGATACCAAGTATGAGATGTTGTAAAGTTGAACTTTGGTTTTTTTGCCAAGCACTGGCTTCCTTTCGGAGTTGCAGGCTGGACTTTGGTTTTTTGGCCAAGCACTGGCTTCCTTTCGGAGTTGCCGGCTGGACCTTGGGGATCGGACGGAAAAAATATGTCCAACGACCGGGTTTCGGCACCAAATGTGATAGTCGGACCTATTGACTCTGATCACGTAGAAGAATCTTGAAGATATACCCGGACGCAACCTCGTAACAGGCCCACACATTGACCACGTTGACTTGTCGAAATAAAACTCGGCTCGTTCGTTGAAATAAACGTATATTTAACGATGACCGATTAACAAAACACTTTTACAAACTGGACTTTTACATAACGCATTAACTAATTACTACCACGTTGACTGGCCACATTTACTCATTAGATGACGCGAAAGACCGTGTACGTCTACACAGAACAGTACCACGATAACCTAATCACGAACAAAAGGTTTTCACTCACTACGCTACCTATGTAGCGCAGTGCTTGTTTCCCCCACCGGCACAGTGTTGTACCAGGGAGGAGAGCCATAAGTGCCCATCACATTCTCTATAAGAATAAGAGACATTTTTTCTTAAAAATTAAGTTTTTCTTTTTTATAGAAATTTTGAAAAATATTTCAAGCTTAAAAAAATTGAATAATTTTTTACTTATTTTTTTACTTAAAAAACTTGAGAAATTTTTTTCCCCAAAAATTCAGATTTTTTCATTTTAAAAAAATTTATATTATGTCATTTCAAAAAAATTCAATTTCAAAAATTCAGATTTTTTAAAATTTTTATTTCAAAAAAAATCAATTTCAAAAATTCAGATTTCTTCATTTAAAAAAAAATCAAATTTTTTCATTTAAAAAAATTCAATTTCGAAAAAATTCAGATTTTTTTATTTCGAAAAAATTCAGATTTTTTTATTTCGAAAAAATTCAGATTTTTTCATTTTAAAAAATTCAATTTCAAAAAAATTCAGATTTTTTTATTTCGAAAAAATTCAGATTTTTTTATTTTGAAAAAATTCAGATTTTTTCATTTCAAAAAAAATCAATTTTTTCGGAAAAAGTACCTGTTGTGCCAAAGCACAATTGATACAACCTCTAATAATTGCTTCTATATGGCTTCAAATGATGACAGAAGGTAATTCACATAGTTAGGTACAATTTTTTAATAAAATCAAATTCGTTTTTTTTTCTCATTTCAACGAGCAATAATTAAAGCATCATAAATTCTTCACTCGAATGTGAAAAAAATGTCACAAAAAAGGAAACTCGTCACAAACGCAAACCTCCAAGACCTGCCTTTCTTCTCACTCAGCCTTTCATTCGATCTCGAAAACACCTCCAAAAACCCACTCAAAAACCCACTCAAACTCAAAAATTTTCTCTAAAAATTGACAAATACTTCCTTGGAGTCCATCTTTTGATACGGCACACAGCGAATGGATCGTTATCCGGAAGGTCATCGAGGGCAAAAATTTTAATAATTTGGGAAAGGATTACTAATTTTTGCACTTTTACGTGGTGTTTAAATCGATAGATATACGTGTTTGGAGCCCATATACCTTGCCATGTGTATTTTTAAACATATCGAAAAAAATTAGAATATTCAAGCCCTCGTGTCAGGTGTACGAAGTAATTACCTGTACGCACATACACGAGTACCTATAATGTATTGTTTACTTATTATAAAGTTTGGGTAAAAAAACACGTCATAAAAAAAATCAAACTGGTCGAAAAATATTCCCAAACAGTCAGATATCATCTCTAGTTGAGTATCACCTGCGAAATATAATCGAAAAAAATTGTAATAAAATTGTAAAAGCTCGAGCAAGCAAATACCTGTTTAACATGGACTCTATGGTATCGTCCGATGTGTTATTATTTTAGCCACAGCGAATTCACACAACTCGTGTATTTAATCGGCTATAATAAAACCCCAGTCGAATAATTACTCCGATTAATGGCACCAATTTTACATACAAGCGGGGTGGGCAAAAAAAAACCCAAACGCGACCAAGGCGCAACCACACGACGAAATTTCTATCGCGATCGTGATAAAAAGCTCGACGTAGTCTGGATCAAGAGGCAACGATATACCGGCATGTACGTTCAAACGTAACTGAACTTTTGCCAGTCGGTAAAAGTTTAACTTTGTGAATCGTTGGGTAGGTACCTATAATATTACGCGTTTGTGTATCGATTAAAATTACCCCAAGGTACTTTCACCTAAGATCTTTTCCAAATGGTGCATACAGGCTTTTGTAAGATTAGATTAACGATTTTATTTATACAAAAGTAAAGTACACCGGTGCACTGAGCATAATCCGCGTATATGAACTTTTCTGAAAAGATAACGCTGCAGCTTTGCATTGACTTTGCTATACGAATACGAAGAAGCTTTGTGTTCTTTGTTGAATGCAAGAGACGAGCTGGCGTTGAGCCTATGACAATGTAATAAGTAGGGTCTCCCATTCGGCATAAAATTTTATAAAATAATTTTTAATACTCGTCGAATTCATAATTTAACTTTGTCGAAAAAAATCTAAAACAAATGGAAATATTTCTTGACAACGTATAATTTCATTTTGGGAGTGGCTAAATCCACAACAAGTAATCACGAAAATGAACGAACGAGAATTCATCTCATATCTCATATTCTTGTTTGAAAACTCGTTGTTGTGGTCGTGTTTGTCATTGCGAAGTGGACTTATATTTTCTCAATCGAGATTTTTCCACCAAGTTTAAACTTTTAATTTAATTTTTTTTTTAAATTGAAATTTTTCCAGGTTTTCTACTCTTCAAAATTTTCATTTTTTTTTCATTTTCAATAATTTTCATTCCATTTTTGAAAAAAAAATCTTGGTGAAATTATTCATCATTTATCAAAAAAATAATTTATACCTATTTTTCTTCAAATTATCTGTTCGTCATTTAAAAGTTGAAACGGTTAAAACTTATTTTTTTTCTATTTATTTTTCCATTTTTTCATTCAAACTTGCCAATAATTCTTGCATCAAAATGCAACTAATCTTCATCATATTTTTTCAAATTCATTTTTTAAATTTTTTAATAAATATTATCGTTAATAAAATTTATTTTTAAATTTTCATCTAGATTTTAAAAGATTTTTCATGAAATTTTCTCTTCAAAATAGTTCTAAATCTCTACCATATTCTTTCAAATTTTTCTTTTGAAATTTTTTTCAAGTAAATTTTTCCGACCTTTTTTATTTTTATTTTTTTTCAAGATAATAATTTTTTATCACCTCCCTCCTCATTTTCCAATAAAATTGTCAATTGATTTCATTCTCAAATTGGTCATCAAAATGTTCCTATTTCGTACTTCATCTCTCAACTGGCAACTTGACTTCTCAAACGGAATTTTTCCAATAAATTTTCATCAACATTTGTCTTCTATGAGTTCTATTTGAGTAATAATTTCCAAAAAATTTTCAAGTAAATTCACTAAATTCCAATTTTTCCTCAAAAAATTTTTTCAATTTTTTTTTCTTTATATTTACTAAAATTTTAATTTTTTCAAGTACCTAAATTCAAAATATTGAGTAAGTAGGTACTTAATTACTCATTGACTTGTTGAAAAAAAATTAAACCATTTAAAACATAAAAATGATAAATACAGCATCTTACCTAAAATGAAAAAGATTTCAAGTATTTTGTGAAAGAATAGATATTTTGTTATAAATAAAACATCAACGTTTTCAGAGAAGAACTTGCAAAAAAAATTTTTTGAACTTGGAAAAAAAACTTGTGCAAAAATATAGAAGATGAATAAAAAAGAACGACATCGCCCTTACAATGTGATTACTTATTGTGGATTTGCCACTCCCTCAAATTTTCAAAAATTTCCATTTCAAAACTTTTGGACCATAAATCGTATTTTTGAATTCTCTACAAAAAAGGTCTCTTGCAAAATTTTTGTAAATGTCATAGTTTATGAGTTTCGAAAAATACGCTAAAGAAACACAATGATGGACCAGCATACCCCCTGTTATAGTGCCCTAATGGGGGTTCACAAGATTCAAAATTACACAGTGAGTAGGTAATTTATTACTGATTTTCCTGTCAAAATTAAAAAAAAAAAAAAAAAAACATTTTTTTTATTACTTAGTACCTAATGAAATATTGAAAGTTATAACAAGTTGCATAAGAAATTAAAAAGTAATTAACAGTCAAACTGTTTCACTATTGGTTTTCTTCGGTAGCGGCTTTGTAGGTTTAGGAGCAACCTCGTCTTTTCGGTTCTCATCATTAACCAACGGTCTCACATGGTTAGATATATAGGTACCATTGTCTTTCCAGGGGCAATGGGTCTGGAATTATTTCTTCCATGAGATACGCTGCTGGAATTTCCAAGGTAGATTTCTGGAGTTCGTAGGCACGCTGCTCTGATGTATTCGCTAACTCTCTTGTGTAAATTGCACCATCTCCTTTAAATACGAAATGATGGAACCGAGTTAATCCGGGGAGAGTCCCGAAAAATTGTCGAAGAAACTCATTCCAGTTGTACCAAACGACATGGCGAGTTTCGTTAACGGGATTCCACGTTAAAATTGCTGAATTTTTTCCGGAAGGTGTTGAGAACGTAACACATTTGACAATGTCGTCCAGACAATCGACAACAGTTTGAGAATATTTTTTTTTTAATAAACCAAATCCGCGGTCAGGAGAGAACTTGGTGTGTCCTACGATTAAAAAGTTGTATAATATCTTCTTATTTCGTCCTGTGAGAATTCTCCAGAGGAAGTATTGAAGGACAGCGTTGTTTTTATTTTGTCAGACGCAATTGTCGGAAAAAATAATCAACGCGTCCCTCTTACCTTCCTCTGTAGTCGACAGGTGATGATGTAGCAGACTGATAACTGTGTTGGCTCCTTTACCAACACCAACAGTGTCACTTTCATCAATTAAAAAGTTGGTCTGGTGTTCGTTGGCTTCGTTGTGGATTCCAAACATTCCACAGGCACGTCGTGTTTTAACTTGCTGGGGGCTCGCAGGGTACCGAACATTTTCGGCAAAATCAAACGATATAACTGAAAAAGTTAGCTTTTCTCCCTCAATGTTGATTGTAGGTGGCGACGGTTTTTTGGCTTTTTCATTATTGGTTGTAGATGACAATAATTTTTTGGATTTTCCTTCTTCATTGACCGTTGTAGATGAGGACGATTTTTTGGACTTTCCTCCTTCGTTGTCAGTTGTAGATGGAGACGATTTTTTTACTTCTTTTCGCCATTTATTATAATAATCTCGCTGAGTCTGGGCATCCTCTAAATGTTTAGCTTGAATCCCTAAAGCTTCGGTTTTTGGTTCCACAGATAGATTAGATTGTTGAACGATGTTTAGATGATTATTTCTACACTAAATAACACAAATTACATAAAAAAATCCAAAATCAATTAGTAAAGTTTATTAGAATAAAGGACCACGTTCAAAAAATGTCTATTATAAAAATCATTACTTCATAATAAATAATTCTAAATAAAAATTAGTATAAAATAAGTATTTTTTTTTTTTTTTTTCACAAAATAACCGAAAAAAGTCCTCCTCTGAACTCCATTACGTATGTGTCAACAGGAAAATGTTAACGCTAAAATTTTTTTAAATTATTAGGAATTTGAATTAAATACTTTGAGCAATCTCATGGCAACTGAAAAAATACTTACAGTGTCACAAAGATCATCGGCCGGTTTCATTATCGTAACATAAGGACAGTGCTTCAACCAAATATTATAAAACGTTCGTGGTTTTATTTCCCTGGCATTGGGGATGGATTTTCTGGCATCACAATATTTCCGAAATAAGTCAATTTTGGTGAAATGCGAAGGTAATTTGATAACGTTGTAGTTTTTAAATTTCGGCAACCTCCCTGGTAACGGCATACCATATTGTTCACCAACACCCTCGATAAATTTGATGACAACTATTTTTTCTTCCGATGTTAAAGATTTCGTTGGCTGTACATCCGTGAGCTTATGCATACGAGGATTGAGTCCTAAACATAATAAACCACCGGTAATGAGGCATAATAAATAAATAAATGAAATGATTATTCATGAAAAACTTACCATGTTTATCGAAATGGCTCAGTATGTTCAAGAAACGTTTAGTTCCAATATCGTACAGAAACAACATCATCTGTTTGCAGATCGGTAAATCGGTGAAAAAATATCGAACATCCTGTCTTACTAAAGGCTGATTTTCACAGTCATCGTCCTTCTTAGTTCGGCACTTTTTTTGTTTTGTTGTTTCATCGTAATGGTTATTCAAGATCGGAATACGTCGATGAGCTCTTAGTTGACCAAGGAATATCAAATCTTGTTCCTCTTTAGTGCATTGCTGAATATCACGCCTGAAATTGGAAGAACTTAATCAGTAGTGTTTAATATAATTACCAACTCAACTTATAAAGTTCATCATTACCTGTGACTGACAGCTAGTTCTTAAATAGAAGTTAAATTTTCAAAACCTTATTAATTTTGGTTCTAAAATTGAAATATGCGCGATGAAAAACTTCAATATCATATCAGTTTCGTTTTTTCGCTCTCCTGAAAAGTTTACGTTTTGGACACTAATACCCTTTCCCTAGGCACGGTCACACATACTGCATCTGGCCCAAAGAACCAAATTGTTAAATAAAATGCAATACAGTTGTTACTGTACGTAACGATAATAGTGGACTGTGTATTTCTCAAAGTTGTACATTTACAAGTACTACACAAATCGCCATAAGAAGTATCTACAAACGAAAATAAACTTACAATCGAATACGTACTTTCGTACTTGATAAAAGTAGCCTATTTTACATTAACAACTACTCTAACGATAGTACAAAAACATTGGTCAATAAAGAGACACCAGCGACGATGGAGTTGATCAAAGCGACATCGTAATAAGAGAAGAAATTGGTGAATAAAAATTCCACCAAAATTCCGAAACACATAAATGACACCATGACGCTTCCAAATATACCACGCATTTTTGGAGAGCTATTTTCACTGATGTAAATAGAAGAGCTCACGTCTTGAATTCCATTGGCCACACCGTAGAAAAGACGTATGAGGCAGATTATCCATACAGATCGAGTCAGCCAGATTAGTATCCATTGTACAAAGAATATCGTACAGCTGATGATTAATGATTTACGACGACCAATGGTGTCCAGTAGAAGAACTGCCAAAATTGCACCTGCGATTCGTCCTACTGCTTGAATAGCAGCGATTGTCGAACTTTCCGGTGTGGTCAGAGGTAGCACGCTGTCTGGGTGGCTGAGGGTTTCAAGGGTGGGTGAAATCCAGCCGTTGCTCAGACCCATGTTGAAGGCGTTGACGTTGACTGCAAATTAAATTCAGAAACATGGTTAGGGTGAAGTCAATAGGAAAGTGGGTTTTTGATAATTTGTGTCAGTGGTCATACGTAATATTGATGGATTATCATACCTGGAATCATGGCCAATGTTTGATGAAATATTTCTTTGAAATCGGGCATATTATTCAATTATTTTATACACATTCACATGAAAAAAAATAAAGAATAAGAAATTTATCAACTTTTACAAGGAGTACAAGAATCACAAAATGATTGAAAGATGAAACATTTAACGCGTAATTATTACCACATCATGGGGTTATGTCGTAATTTTTAAAGACACAGAGTAAAAAAACATCACGAGAACTGAGACCATGACAAAAACTCGTGAATGTATTGAATTTTTATCCAACCTGAAAGGGTTAAATAAAATGACATAACGCGTAATTACGCGTAAAAAATATCTGTATTACAATTTAAAAGACACACAAGATATGAGATTATTTCATGCAAAATATGTACATGAAACCGAATATGAAATTTGAACTTTGCGAGTGGAATTTTCTCTTATTCGGCTTTGGGTTTTCCATTCTTATTTCCATTTCCACCTGTGTGTCAAAAATTCTTTCGACTCTGCGAACTTTAACCATTTGAAATTCGTCCTAAAAATCAAACACACAATGATAAATGAACCAGTACGAATTATTGTCAAAAAACGTAATTATTATTCAATGGTTACGAAAATACGACGTAATTTTGGTTCATGTGTTTGAACAACAAAAAAAAAAATCACAACAAAGGATAGGGAAAAGGAAGGTAACAAGTGTAGGTCGACGGCGTTTCTAGACAGGCACGCTGTATTAATTGCTATTGACTTCGGGAAAAAAAAAACAGCAGGTGGGTAAGAAGAGGATTCAATTTTACGACCTCTTTTGAAGCACAGCGGGCTATTACTTTCGTTTTTTCGTGCTAGACGTGTGAAAATTACGCGTTCAACAAATTTACATCTGAATTTCCATCCGAATAGAGCGTGGATTTTCTACAAAAAAAAAAAAAAAAAAAAAAAGTGAAACGCCTTTGTCAATTTTATGTCGATGCTGAGTAGCATTCAAGTCGTTAGAATAAAATGGCTTCCGACCAACGATTAGTCAAACTTGAAACAACACCTATCTATGCACATATTCATCTTTTAGAGTTTCAAATTACGAGAGTAGCAAAATTATCATCGTTGGCCTTTTTTTCTCACATTTATGAGAAAAGCAATAAAAACTACGCAGTATTAGCGAGCATGCGAATTTAATTTAGTGGTACCGTCGTTGATACCTACGAGATAGGTAGGATCAGAATTTTGATAGGTAGTTAACCTAGTACGATCGCAGAATTCTTTTTTTACTAAGGTAGTTTCTGACGCTTGATCAAATAGAATACGAGCTAATTCTACGTTACGATTATTACCAATTACCTTTACTACAGCTGTTGATAAATATACAAATTTACGATTACAAGATGAAGCTGCACACATAAGACATCGACGTAGCAGTAGATCCATTTGGGTTAATCGACGACGAGGGTGTTATATTCGACGAAGAGGATGTTTCAGCGATAGGACTGGCAGCAGAAACTGTAGGCGACAACCCAGATGACCTTTCTCTATGCAATAGGACATGATGATTACCATTGCAATTTGAGCAATTGTGCCACTTGCAATTAATGAGAGTATGAGATGGGTTCAAGCATTTTAGGCACAGTTTGTTGATTTTTGCGATATTGAACCTATCATTCACCGATTTAGCCAGAAACAAACGGCATTGGTTGAGGTAGTGGTGTTCTTGGCAAACGATACATTTAGGCGGCGATGACGATTTACTACCAGTGACGAATGATTTTTTCTTAACACTGGCCGACGAAGACGATTGATTCGATGATGGCAACGACGATGTATTTTTCTTCGTTTTCAATTCAACGTTTTCATCTATAGAAAATGCTCGAGTCAGCAGAAAAGTTTGGAGCTGCTGATAGGTAGGATACGGGTCGGTAGGTTTCAGAGAATGCTCCCAGGCTTTGACTGGTATCTTCATCAAGTAACTGGGTCAATTGGTACACGATGAAATGCGAAAACAAACCAGCAACTTCATATCCAGCTGCTTCGAGGGCTCGAATGACGTGGTTGATTTCATCTAATAGTTTGCGAACACCAGACTCCGATTTGATGGGTGGAATAGCCATCAATTTTGTAAAAATTGCTCTCAATAGGACTCTTTTGTTATCGAAACGTTTATTGAGATCAATCCAGGCGAGATCGTATGCGGCATCAGTCAGTGCAACGTGATCGAGATATCCTTTTATGGGTTCGACGAAGGCTTTTTTCAAATATATTAACCGCGTAACGTTTGAATAGTCAGTATTGTTATGCACCAAATTTTCAAACAAGGTTTTGAAATTTCTAAATGCGAGCACGTCACCATTAAAAGTTGGTACTTCGATTGGAGGGAGTTTAGTATGACCAACTAACGAACGAATGCTTTGGTTAAGCTCATCTGGACCCAATGAAGATCGCGGTGTAGTTTGAGTAGCCTCATACTTTTTACAAAAATCTTTCGCTTTTCCTATAAACGTGACGAGGTTATTACTGGCTGCAGTGAGCTCCGATTCATATTCATCGGGTTTTTCATCACCCGTTAAATTTTCGATAAGCGAATTAATTTTTTCTGGTCCCATAAGGTGTTGCTGGTTTGTATGGACCATGTCAAAAAGTATGATATGCTGAAGGAGAAATTCTTCTGCCAATTTTGGTCAAGATCGTGCCAAGAACAGGCATGGGAATATTTCAGAGATGTCCTTGATGAAGCGGAAGACGCAAAAGATTTTATGCGTACTATGGTAAAATGGATAGGAACATTTAGGAAAATGGATCGTTACACATCAAAAGAAATTTTGGCTACAATTCGTGGAAAGATTCCTGACGACATAAGTAACAAACTGTCGTCAAGAGATTTTAGGAATTATGATTCGTTATTAAAAAAATTTGACACTATCGAAGATAATATGGATTTGGTTAAAAAACCAAAAAAGGTGCATTATCGTAGCAGCCGAAGCGAGCAGCGTACGCCGAATTCATGGAGGACGTACAGTACACCAAGAACGCCGAATGAAAGTTCAGGCTTCATGTATAAGGATCGCTATCAGAAAAATCCTCAGCAGGGTAATTTAAAAAAATTAGAAGGTAATAAACCCAGAAGCGAGGATACTAAACAACCTGACTTCCGCAAGCATGATTTCAAAAAATCTGATAGGGGTGGCAAAAAACTCGATGTAAAATCAGCGGAAGCTGAAATACACGAAGATACACCCGAACAGACTCCTGAAAAACTGGCTGACACCCTGACAAGCTCAGAAACGAGCGAGGAGGAGAAGTCAGCTTCGGAAAACACCAAAGGCGGGGAGTAGAAGATAAAAATAAGAAAGAAGGGCCCACTCCTCGCCCACCCAAAGCCCCAGAGGAAGGAAAGTCGTTGTTTGACGACTACGAATTTATTGGGGATGGAATGGCATACTTTATGAGACGTCATGAGGTCCCAAATCCGGATAAGTCATACCTAAAAGAGAAACTCTTTTTAGATGAACTTTGTCAGGCCTTACAAGAGAAAGAATTTCAGAAAAAGAAATTCATACTCTCGATGGCGCAGGGTAATTACAATTTTTCTGGTAAACCATATCAGGTCATCTACGCTGGTATGTACAAAATAATTGATTTATTGTGCTCGAAAGGTGCAGAGGATATTATAATCCTGTTCCCTTTTGTTAAACCTTGTAACAAAGATCAGCCAGAAGTGGCTCTCTGTCGCCACATAACATACAAGCGAATGCTTGCAAAATTCGCACAAGATGACAGAATCACTGTGTGGCACAAACCATCTCAATTGTTTGTGAGATGTGAAAACATGACAGCTGCGGATGGTAGTCACTACCTTCGACCAGCTGCTGATAAGCACAAAAAACTCATACCAATAGTTGAGAAATTCCACCTGTATCAGGCGGATCTCAGATACTATATCAAGTCATCAATGTATGGTGAAGTAAGGAAAATTTTCGAAAGTGAGATGAAACGACATCTCATAAGACCACGCAAACGTAAGATGAGTGGAGGTTTGAAATCTCTTTATGAGCCTAAACAATTGTTCCGCCCAGCACCGGTTAAGCAGCCTGAAAAAGTTGAAAAACTAGAAACACCAAGTACTGAGGAGGAAAAATCACCAGATGGTGAAATTCCTTTCAACCCATTGATTGGTGGATCGACATCAACTCCAGTAAAACCAATCTCAATTCTGAAAAGAAACCGAGATGAACCTGTCGACCCAAAGAAAGTGTCTTTTGCATTGAATGATGAAGTCGTGTCACCTGAAAATTCCGAAATCTTTCAAAGCGCAGTAGAGAGTACTGTGGCTGCAGTAGACAACATCAACAATACCAACGTCGAAGGAAGTAAGGTTGACAATATGGTGCGTCAGCAAATTGTAACTGAAAATACTGACGACCCAACCTGTGTAATACCTGTACAGGTAGGCTTTGATTACTATGCGGCACAACTCGACACAGGTGCACTACCCAACGTCATTTCCAGCAAAACGTATGAAATTTGGAAAGAGAAAGCGCGAAGCCAAATACGTTACATTCCGCTTCCCAGGCCAATCAAATTGAAATTGGTCAATAATCAAATCATACATACTGAGCGAAATATGGTTGAGGTGGTGGTGACCTTTGGAGGTATCCATACCAAGGTCCCGTTTTACATTATTCCAAGTGCGGGTCAGAATTGCATCTTAGGCAGACTGTCTATGAGAGTTCTAGGGATCCAACCAATGTTGCAAGAGCGTGTCGCTATTGTACATCCAAAAGGTGAAAAATACCGCACCACATTGCCATTTTTAACACCTGGAGAATTTCAGGGATTAACAATTTTCAAATGTGATATAGAAGATGCGTATGTGCATGAAACCACACAATGTATGCTCAAAAAAACCAATACTGTAAATTGGGCAAAACTGGACCCAGAGGACCGTGACAACGGCCCTCTTGCTATTCAGAAAATTACTCATTCGTGAGCTGCAGGAAGCGATTGACGAGGAGCGAATCACAGTCGAGCAGGCTGAGGAAGCATTTGCAAAGCTGGTGAGCTTCGCAGATATTTTCAGCCGATATCCTGGAGCCTATAAAGGCAGAAAGGTGAAGTTTGACTTCAAAGAAGGCGACGGCCATCTCAATGACTGGAAAGGAGAAAAATATCGTCCAACAAAAAAGCTCCTTCCAGCCATACGCAAGGCGATTAAAATTATGCTAGCTTTAGGCTACATTTGCCCATCAAAGTCACGTTTCATAAACACTACAGCACCTGTAGTGAAGAAGGATGGTAGTATTCGACTGTGTCTGGCGGCGTTTGATCTAAATAAATGGGTCCATAGGCAACTTACCGAAGCCTCCCCTATCGAGGGGCAAATTTTTGACCAAGGTGAATATGCCTTTTATTGTGCCTTAGATTTCGTCGCCGGATTCTGGCAATTATTGCTAGATGAAGAATCGTGCCAATATACTGCCTTTCAAATAGACGGACAAGTCTATGAATTTACACGTCTACCCTATGGAGTGAAGACTGCTTCCTCTGAATTTGTGCAAATGATTAACGAGGTAATTCCAGACATGGATGGCGTTAAGAAATTTGTAGACGACTTGCTAGTAGCTGGCAAGACATTCGAGGAAGTAGTCGAAAAACTTGTGGATATTTTCACAAGGCTCCATGCACACGGATTGCGTCTGAACCCAATGAAGACTCAGTTGTTTAAAAAGTCAACTGAGCACTTAGGTTTTGTTATCAGGCAGAACAAAATAGGAAAACAATCGAAAAAAATTGAAAAATTTGAAGAATTTGTAAAAAAAGCATACCGATAAAAAAGGAAATTTCAAGTTGAAAAACGTGAAAGAAATACAGACGATGGTGGGCCTCACCGGCCTGTATAAACGATTTATCCCTGAGTATGCCCAAATGCTAGCACCTATTTATCGCCTGACAGAGAACAATGAACCTTTTAAGTGGGGAGAAGAACAGGGTAAAGCTTTCAAACGGCTGTACGAGACATATACAGCAAACTTTACCCTGATGCCACCAAAGGATGGACTTGATCTGTACTTAGAAACTCTGGCATCGGAAGATGCTATGAGTTCAGTACTCTATCAAGTAGAAAATGGCGAGGATCGCATAGTGATGTTTACATCACATATGCTTAAATCCCACCAAAAAAACTATACACTAATTGACCGCGAAATGCAGTCATTAGTGACTGCTGTGAATAAACTCACGATGTGGCTACATGGACGAACTGTTCATGTACGCTCGGATTTACAACCTATTGTAAAAAAATTTGTTACTCTCATGCAGACTCATCGCAAGGCGGCAGCCTGGGTGACGAAATTGAACTGTTTCGACCTGATATACGATTTGAAGTCGAAAAAGAAAAAACTTTTCTCGTTGCAAGCGCCAGAGCTCACAGTGAACTCACTAGAATTCACAAAGTTGGAGCCACTATCAGTTAAATTTTCTCAAAGCTTGATAGATGCAACTCTTGAAAGCCTGGGAAATTTACAAGCATACCAAGAACAAGATTCGACGTGTAATAAAATACAAGAGTTGCTCACGACTGAATTTCCACACAACGAGCAAAAGAAAATCGCCCAGCAGCGAATCAAGCGATTCAAGTATTGCATAGAGAAAGACGAAGAGTCGTCTTTATTATATCGGACCTATGACGATGGGACAAAAGTCCCAGTCATGCCGGCCGAATTGTTTCATGATACAGTCAAATATTTACACCACTTGTATGGTCACGTCGGAGCTGCAAAGCTCGAAGCCATATTCCATCGGATGTTTCACTACCCAGCATCTATAAAATACATACGAGAGATATGCAGCGCCTGCATAATTTGCAAAATTAATAAAAATTACGCGATGCGCAAGGTTTTAGAATACGCGCAGGTCGAATCATATGTGATTGGGGAAGTAATTTCCGCCGACCTGTTCGGACCTGTGAGTAATGCGCAGGATGGCCCAAAATTTCTCTTGGTTATCAAAGATGTGTTCACATCCCGTGTATGGATCCGACCACTCCATAATATCAAAAAAACGATAGTTACTTCAAACATGGAGGAGGTAATTAAAGAAATAGAACAAGCAGGAATAAAAATACGCAAGGTAATAACGGATAATGGGACTCAGTTCACCAGTGAAAACTGGCGAGTTATGCTCATCTCTCACGGTATAAAAGTAGGACACACGACCTCCTATAATCCTCAGTCTTCACTTGTCGAAAGGACAATGCGTATGATTGGGGATAAATTGCGTATTAAAATAAATAAAACTCGAGATGATAATAGAAGCCATCACGGATGGGATCAGTATGTGAAAACCATTGAAAAAGAAATCAATAACACCCCGACCCCATTCAACATAACGCCAAACGAGACATGGGGAATTGAAGATGAAATAGCAGCAGACATGTTGTATAAGCCTTTCAAATTTAATTTCAGATATGAGCTTAAGAAGTTACGTGAACGAGAGAAACGCAGCGAGATCTCATCGATGTCATCAGCCGAGGTACTCGATAAGAAACTTAACGAGAAAGATCTTATCAGAGACGGCGATGGCTATGTCCGAGTGACTGCGGACGGCGCCTGTTCACGCAATGGTAAGGCAGACGCTCGTGCCGGTGTAGGTATATGTTTTTTCCCAAAATCTGAAAAAAACATATCCGAGCGCGTTGACCACAATGATTACCCTGCATCAAACAATTTGGCTGAGCTTATGGCAGTGAAAATTGCTTTAAGCGTAACCTTGGCTTGCGGTATCAAAAAACTCAAACTTTTTACTGACTCTAACTATGCAGTCAAGGCGCTAAATAACACTGTAATTAAATGGCAGGGCAATAAATGGCGCAACGCGAAAAACAAACCGGTTACACATGCAGAGCTGTTCCAAGAAATTTTGGCTCTCATGAAAAAATTCGACTCAGTAGAGATTCACCATGTTTTCGCGAGAAAACACGAGTATACGAATCTAATTGCAGACCAGTTAGCCAAAAAAGCGGTGTATACTGAAGATACTGAACTGCAAAAAGTCGAAGATATGACAGAGCGTCAGTGTGTGGAAGCGTACATACGCGAGCGCCGTCGTTTGTTACGAATTTGCGACGAATCGACATTTAATCGGGTCCATGGGGACCCCACTCCCTTGCAAGAGGGGGATATGGTCCTCATAACCAACCACAAGCAATCTAGCTACGATAAGGGTACATCTAGTAAATTGTATCCGAAAAGATACGGCCCTTACGTAGTATTACAACAGGTTGCACCAAATTGTTACTTGTTGCAGTCAACAAGCAATAAGGCGGAAGAGCGTACTGTAAATATACGTCAAATAACCTTATTTTTGAGTCGAGAGCAACTCGAAAATATGCGTACAAAAATTTAACTCAAATCAAAAGTTGACAAACGTTCGATTGAGGAAATAATTCAACAGTACCTAGAGGGGCAAGAGGACGAAGAAGAAGAATTCAAAACCCAAGAAATGCCCACTACGCCTCAAAAAACCAAACGCCAAATTGCAAAAGAAATAGCCGATGCGCTATTCAAGCAGAACTCAGTAGGTACTGCTGATAAAGACGATGCGGTACCTTCAACGTCGAGTGCAAGCTCGGGTGAAAACGGTGCACAAAAAAATTCAAAACCTGCGTTATTTAAACCATCACAGGTTAAACGTGGGCGAGGTAGGCCCCGCAAAGATGATTAAAATACAATCTAATACAGTACAGCAATCTTAGTCGTAGAAAATATCCAATACTTTGAAATAGGTATTTGAATAGGTATTCTCAGAGTGGGTACACTCGGGTAAATAAAATAAAAAATAAAAATGCTCGAGGTTAGGACTGCGAAAACGTTTTTCATAATTCGTTTAATTTTTCGTAATTCGTTATCGCCCAATATATGTACGACTATCTTATGCGCGAGGTATCGTGTACACGTGCCGCCTGTTCAGTACACGTGAAAAATACTATACGTGGAAACGCGGTAGTACCTTCAATTTACGTACGTATGTACGAGAACGTGTGTGTGAATTAAACACGTCGAAGGTACGTATACTCGCAGGTACGGGTACATTAGCGTTTGTAATAGGTATTAAATAAACCTCGTCGCAAACTGGGTAGGTACCTACTTACACTTAGTTTGCTCAGTTGCTCGCCCATTTCACTCCAACACCACCTAGATGAAAAAGGCCTGGGCGCAGGAATTTTGACGTCACTACCGTAGGCTGGTGGTTTACATTAGTCTTATGGGAAATGGCGCGATTTTTTTCGTTTTTCTTTAATAACTCAAAAACTTCCGTGGGTACATGGGTTTTTGAAAGTTTTAGATAAATCTGCATTTTATCAGCTATCTTCTCATATTTTTTTCAAATTTTTAGCCCCAACCAATAAAAAGTTATGAAAGCTCAAAGCTTAAAAAAATCGCGAAAATCGTGTTACCCAATGTTTGAATTAAAATTACTCAAAATTTTGAGTGAGCACATAGGTGTTTGAGATATGTAAAAAAATCTACTTTTCACGCTCTACAATCTCGTTTTTTCCCCAAAGCTCTAGCACCAACGAGTCAAAAGTTGCAAAAGCTCAAAGTTGAGCTTTTAGAACTTTTGACTCGTTGGTGCTAGAGCTTTGGGGAAAAAACGAGATTGTAGAGCGTGAAAAGTAGATTTTTTTACATATCTCAAACACCTATGTGCTCACTCAAAATTTTGAGTAATTTTAATTCAAACATTGGGTAACACGATTTTCGCGATTTTTTTAAGCTTTGAGCTTTCATAACTTTTTATTGGTTGGGGCTAAAAATTTGAAAAAAATATGAGGAGATAGCTGATGAAAAGTAGATTTATTCACAAGTTTCAAAAACCCACGCAACCGCGGAAGTTTTTGAATTATTAAAGAAAAACGAAAAAAACGCGCTATTTCCCATAAGACCAATGTAAATCATCAGCCTACGGGCTGCGTTGCCGGCTCAGAATTTCATGTCTGCGCCGAGGCCTTTTTCATCTAGGTGGTGTTGTTCACTCACGCTCAAGTTTAGCTCAGGTACAAATTTGTAAATTTTTTTTTAAAATTAAAATATCGACGTGAAAGGAATTTCATATCGTCAACAAATTGTCAAAATTATTTCAAATTTTTTTTTTATTTGAATAAAAATCGTAAAAAATTATTTTTGGTAAAAATTAATTGAAAAATTAATTTTGATTCCAAACCTCGTTAAAATTTTTTTTTATTTGAATAAAAATCGTAAAAAATTATTTTTGGTAAAAATTAATTGAAAAATTAATTTTGATTCCAAACCTCGTTAAAATTTTTTTTTGTTTTTGTTTGAATAAAAATCGTAAAAAATTATTTTTGGTAAAAATTAATTGAAAAATTAATTTTGATTCCAAACCTCGTAAAAATTTTTTTTTATTTGAATAGAAATCGCAAAAAATTATTTTTGGTAAAAATTAATTGAAAAATTAATTTGATTCCAAACCTCGTAAAATTTTTTTTATTTGAAGAAAAATCGTAAAGATTTTTTTTTAAAAATCAATCCGATCCTAAAATTCGTAGAAATTTTATTCATTTATTATTGTTCTTCCCTTCTGGGCAAAAAATGATTTGAAAATTTTTTTTTTCTCTTCTTTTGTTGTTTCTTTCAGACAAGGCTCAGTCGATTTTCAAACGCTGTTCGTGGAAATGGTAGCCATAAAACAGTGTGCGTGCGCGGACTGTGGCAACCCGTTGTCACAGCGACCCATCAACGATACCCAAAACAACCAGGTCGTAGCGACTACGACGTGTCAACATATTTATCATGCTGAATGTTTTCTGAATCTATTCAGAGTTAATCAACGGGTCATGGAAAATCCGCCGCCGCTTCCATGTAGCGAGGACAGATGTAGTGGTAATGTGAGACTTGGGGAGCAGATGTTCCTCAACCTCACGTTAACTGAAGTCCAGATGGAGATGGAGGTCGAGCTCTTGCATCGACAGATACAGGAGCTCCAGCATACCGTCTCTGTACTACGCGACGAGGTACAGCACGTTCGAGAAGAACTACGTGAAGCGACGAGCGCGGCGCAAGCCACGACGAACTCATATGCGCCAATGCAGCGGCCGAAAGCTGGCGCGATGACTTTGAAATATTGGCAAAATTTGTGCTAGCCAGAACACCCCAATTATTCGACGAAGCGTTTACATCCCTGGCTACTGGAAGGTTCACGAGCGACTCGGGGACTAATCTAAGCAGAGTTCTAAGAGAACCAGGCGCGCCTGAGCCGGAAGCAGGGCGGGCTTATAAAAGGCTACAGGACGTACGAAGCCGCTATCCAAGTTTGCCGCAGCTGGCGTCGTTCTGCAATCTTTCTCTGTCGCCCAAAAGTGTTCCAGTCAGCGCCGCGGCGCCAGCCACGGCGTCAACCGCGACGCCAACGTACTCGAGCGTCCCAGGCGGCCATTCGGGTGCTGGTTAGTAGTAAGGGGGCCCCTATACCGCACTCTCGAAATTTCTTCTAAGTCCAGACTATCGAAATTTCTTCTAAGTCCAGACTTTCGAAATTTTTCTAAGTCCAGACCGCACTCTCGAAATTTCTTCCAAGTCCAGACATTCGAAATTTTTCTAAGTCCAGACTTTCGGGCCCCCTATACCGCACTCTCGAAATTTCTTGTAAGTCCAGACTATCGAAATTTTTCTAAGTCCAGACTTTCGAAATTTCTTCTAAGTCCAGACTATCGAAATTTTTCTAAGTCCAGACCGCACTCTCGAAATTTCTTCCAAGTCCAGACATTCGAAATTTTTCTAAGTCCAGACTTTCGGGCCCCCTATACCGCACTCTCGAAATTTCTTGTAAGTCCAGACTATCGAAATTTTTCTAAGTCCAGACTTTCGAAATTTCTTCCAAGTCCAGACTATCGAAATTTTTCTAAGTCCAGACCGCACTCTCGAAATTTCTTCTAAGTCCAGACATTCGAAATTTTTCCTTTATTTTTTTCAAAGATAGAAATTTTTTCCAAGTTCTTATTCAACATACTACAATATTTATTTTTTTCAAAGACACATCTAATACCGCACTTCCGAAACAAATTTTTCCAAGACACAGCTAATACCGCACTTCCGAATCCAAACTTTCGAAATTTTTATAAGTACAACACAATTATGCACTTGGAGAGTGCTTTGGTTAAACGTAATACCATACTTCGAAATTTTTATAAGTCCTTATTCAACAACACAAACCTTGTTTTGTTTTATTCAACATACCATAATATTTATTTTTCAAAGATAGCAAATTTTTTCCAACACACACCTAATACCACACTTTCAAATTTTTCCAAGTCCGGAACCTTGTTTTGTTTTATTCAACATACCATAATATTCATTTTTCCCAGACACACCTAATACCACACTTTCGAAATTTTTTCCACGTGCTTGAAGTTGGTCGAAATTGGTCGATTTTGGTCGATTTTGGTCGAAATTGGTCGATTTTGGTCGAAAATGGTCGATTTTGGTCGAAATTTGGTCGATTTTGGTCGAATTTTGGTCGATTTTGGTCGAAATTTGGTCGAATTTTGGTCGATTTTGGTCGATTTTGGTCAAAAATGGTTGATTTTGGTCGAAACTGGTCGTTTTTGGTCGAAAATGGTCGAAAATGGTCGATTTTGGTCGAAAATTATATAATACAACGATACTCATTTTTTAGTTATGGAAAAGTTCTACATTCACCACATTTTTATAGTTTTTTCGAATGATAAAAAATTTTAGCAGAGCGTGGTTTCGATCCACGGACCTTGGAGTTATGAGCCCCACACGCTTCCTCTGCGCCACTCTGCTATATGAGATTATTAGGTTTTAGTCTGCGTTATTAAAGGAAGCCTGGATAGCTCAGCAGGTAGAGCATCGGTAGGTTACCCATAATTTCTTGAGCCGATGGTCCGAGGTTCGACTCCTCGTCCAGGTACAATTTTGTATAAAAAGGGTGGACACAATCTCAATTTTCTCATTTCACGCAACCATGATATCTCTACAACTCATCGCTAAGAAGAAAATAATTGACAGCATTGAGAAACATCGCGCAAGTGTGATGGAAAATTGTGGAGATCTAAACGATAAATTGTTGTTTAACGATCCAGATCAAAGTGTAATAACGATTGTAGAATACTTGTATCCCCTTGAAACTTTGGTTGAACAACTACAGCTACCTGATAGGTTAAAACGAGAAATAATCGAGTCATTTGGTAAAAATTATAGAAAGTCTGTTAAATATTTTTCATCGAATCGCCATTCTTATCGTCCCCTGAAGAACTATTACGAGGTTACCATTTACCCTCTTACAAAAGTGGAACAAACAAATTGGTCGTGTAAAGCAGACGACCCTTCAAAATTTCCACTAAAACATTATAGTATCGAATATAAATTTTTCAAAGATTTCTTATAAATAGAAGCACGTTTGTCTTCTGCAACACCGTTCAACATGGAAGCTGCTTTAAAGAACTTCGAGGACTTAGTATCCTCTGAAAATTTTCCTGAAGCACGAGAATTGTTACATGAATGTTCGCGTCGGATATTGAGAAATTACGATGATACTGTGCTATTGATGACATATAGAGGTTACCTTAGTGGTAATACATATTACTCTACTTGTTTTTTCAATGTTTCGAATTTTACTGAAAAAGAAATAGAAACACTGGATAGGTTACTCGATAAAGTGGAATCTCCAGAATGTGAATTTGAGTACTATCATACACTGAAACAGGATGTTTTAGACAATGTTGTAGAAGACATCAGCAAAAGTTTAACATTTTGTTGTGACTCACACGAAGTTGATGAGGATCTGGTTCGAGAGAAAATTCTTATACCCAACATCGAAAAATTATTGCTTTCCCTCGAGGAAGAGGATGAAACAATTGATTTAGACCAGTTATTGTATAATGATGGGCCAGGTGGTTTTTGTATTTTCGAAGGGCTTGAATACTATATTGCTAATTGGGTTAAAGAAAATGGTTGAAAATAGTCGAAAACAGGCAAGATACTAATTCATGATTACATTCTTGTAGATGAGATTCATGTTTTTCTCTACAAAGACGAGTCAATCAAATTAGATCAATTGATACGTGAAAATGTTAACACCAAATTCTGTATTTTTGATGCTCTATGTAGTGTAGCATATGATTGGTGGAAACATCAATGATAAAATCAATAATAAGTTAGGTATTTGTAAACAAAATTCAACAAAGTTTTTAAACCATTTTTTATTTCAAAAAAATACAATCATTGAAAAAATAACACAAAAGCACGATGGAGAAATTCTTAAAAAATAACATTTAGAAAACTCTTCGTAATTAACTAATTTTTTATTTTATTTCGTAATTAACTAATTTTTTATTTTTATTTCAAGTAATATTTTTTCATATCTCATTGAAAAAATAACAAAAAAATCAATATTTAGAAAACTCTTCGTAATTAACTAATTTTTAATTTTATTTTAAGAAATATTTTTCATATGTCATTGAAAAAATAACACAAAAAGAAGCACGATGGTCATTAAAAAATAACAAACCAACAAAATTTTAAAGTAAATAATAAGTTTTTGTGATATTTTTAAAGAAGATT
Source organism: Balanococcus diminutus (assembly GCA_959613365.1). Taxonomy (NCBI): domain Eukaryota; kingdom Metazoa; phylum Arthropoda; class Insecta; order Hemiptera; family Pseudococcidae; genus Balanococcus; species Balanococcus diminutus. Next base: position 34,092,207 of record OY390718.1, on the reverse strand, counting down.
TGAAACAAACCAACAAAATGTCAGACATCAGTAAGTAAAAAATATACCTACTGTTTTATTTCATTCGTTTTTTTCAACTAAATATTTTTTAAATTATTTTTATTTTATTTTAGGAAGAAATAACTCAATTATTTCTTGAACCATCGAGATCACCTAGATGTAATTAGTTATGACTTATCTGTTGAAATTAGATGAGTGTTCATGTAACTGATTAAAAATAAATATTGTAATCAGGTAAATGAAATTAGGTGTGTCTTTTTGGTCAAAATGTTACAAATTATTTTCACTAACTATTTTTGATTAAGCTTGTACAACCGATTTTAGTTAAACATTTAGAAAAAACACACGTAATTAGTTATGACTTGTCTGTTGAAATTAGATGAGTGTTCATGTAACTGATTAAAAATAAATATTGTAATCAGGTAAATGAAATTAGGTGTGTCTTTTTGGTCGAAATGTTACAAATTATTTTCACTAACTATTTTTTTGTTTTTATTTTAAGTAATATTTTTCATATGTCATTAATTTTTATTTTATTTCAAGTAAATTAAATTAAGTTAGAAGACCCTACAAAAAGGAATTTGTGAGTACGAGGTCAACTTTTTTCGACGAGTTCCCTTTTTCCGAGGACTTCTTTGAGAAAAATGAAAAAATTTATTTTGGAGCGGGAAAAGTGTTTCCCTTTTCGAATGATTTTTTCGAGAAACCGCGCGAACGTATGTCTCTAAAATTAATTAATATTACAGAGATTTCCTCACATTATCATAAGAAATTTCGGACCATTGTGAAAAAATTTAAAATCAGTATAAAGAAGGATGTGAAGAAAAATAACGTAGATGTAATTACTAAAATATTGAACGAAGTAATCGAATTTTCTGAAAAAAAACAAGTTGGACTGTACTCTCACATGTGGCATCAAACATCCATAAATTTTGGTAAGATTATTTTATGGCTTTATATAATAATAATATAAATTTATTTTATTTTTAATGTGTTATTGAAGAAAAAGAATGGTAAGATTCATTTATCACTTCAATTTTCTGAAAAAAACAAAGCGCATTCCTCCTCCAACTCCGATAGAGAAAAACGCAAACGAAAGTATCGACACAAGCACAATTGGACTGTACTCTAATTATTTTTTATAACTGAATTTCATAAATATCTGAGAATTCTAAATAATAAGTAAGTAACTTTTTTCCATTTTCACTATTTTTATATAGATTTCTATTTTTTATTTTTAAGGATGAGTGTATTGAAAAAATCATCCTAACAAATAATACAACTCACAAAATATATCTGACGTGTATCTTTTTTACGATGGTTAGTTTTACAAATGGCTTTGAAAACAGTCCTTTTCAGGACTATAGTGTGAAGGTATTGAGAGACGCTGCGAAAGAGAGAAGAGTGAAAGGTGCTTGGAAGTTGAAAAAAGTGGAACTGGTCGCAACGTTGGAAGGTTTAAATGTATAAGTAGAAGATATACCTACACATCGACCACTTGTAAGTGTAAATATATTGAAAGATATAAGAGAGTTTGTATTCTTTTAAAGGAATTGGAACAAGGTGTAGAGGGAAAAATTTGACAGATTAGATGAACTTAGAGCTGCTACTGTTTTAAGTAATATTTTTCATATATCATTAATTTTTTATTTTATTTTAAGTAAATTAAATTAAGTTAGAAGACCCTACAAAAAGAATTTGCGAGTACGAGGTCAACTTTTTCTTTCAATGAATGAAGAATAACGAAATCATCGTAAGATTATTTATTATTTTTATGGCTTTATATAATAATATAAATTTAAATAGTATTTTTCCCGTTTAAGAGCATGTGAAGTTACTAAAGTAAAAAAGAATTATAAATTTATTTTATTTTTAATGTGTTATTGAAGAAAAACAATGGTAAGATTCATTTATCACTTCAATTTTCTAAAAAAAAAACAAGTTGGACTGTACTCTCACATGTGGCATCAAACATCCATAAATTTTGGTAAGATTATTTTATGGTTTTATATAATAATAATATAAATTTATTTTATTTTTAATGTTTTCCCGTTTAAGAGCATGTGTTACTAAAGTAAAAAAAGAATTATAAATTTATTTTATTTTTAATCAATTAAAAAATCATAGATTTACTGAAAGCACCATAGCGAAAATGGAAATAGTGCGCAAATTTATTTTATTTTTAATCAATTAAAAAATCATAGATTTACTGAAAGCACCATAGCGAAAATGGAAATAGTGCGTCTAGCCCAAAAATTACGTATATTTTTATTTATTTTTTTGTTATGTTTACTATCTTTAACAGTATTTGTATTCCTATGAACGTCTAACAAGTCATTTTTATTCTGTAAAAAAGAAAGAAGACTTGAGAACCATCTCATACATATTTTTTCAAAAATTCGCTTTTTTACAGAGATTGGATGCTGAATTGACGGTGACGATTTGCCAATTATATTTATAGGTACCCAGCCAATGGATATCAAAAAATTAAACTTCAAGGAGAATACAAAAATATCAGTGAAATTGTTTTTTTTGATCAATTAAAAATCATAGATTTACTGAAAGCACCATAGCGAAAATGGAAATAGTGCGCCTAACCCAAAAATTACGTATATTTTTATTTATTTTTGATAAATCAAGTACATTTTGAAAATATGTATTTTTAAAAAATCAAATAATAAAAGTAAGTATCGATCAACGTGAGTTTTGTTTGAAAAATTATTTTTTTATTTTATTTTAAGTAACTTGGTAAGATAATTTTTTATTTTCGAACCACCTCGAGAATGTCTAAAATATGATTAATTTTTAAAAATTAACAAGTAATTAAATTATAAGGATCAGAAGTTGCAATTAGTAAAAAAGACGACTACTTAAATGCAGCCACATCGATTCATGCTACAATTTCCACGCATCAAACTAGCAACTATCTACAATAATTATGGACTCGAGCAACGCAGAGAGGCTCTTAGTCGATCGTACCGGCGTGAGTTTGTTTGAAAAATTATTTTTTATTTTATTTTAAGTAACTTGGTAAGATGATTTTTTTATTTTCGAACCACCTCGAGAATTGTCTCTAAAATATGATTAATTTTTTGAAAAATATGTATTTCCTGTCTCTATTTTCGAACCACCTCGAGAATGTCTCTAAAATATGATTAATTTTTTGAAAAATATGTATTTCTTGTCTCTATCTCTTTGGAAAAAATTAATGTCCCTATTCCCTTCGATGATTTGATCAAGTCGCTTCCTACACCTTAACCACTCTATCTAATCCAGAATTTGAAGACATATTGACTCAGATATTTATGTTTGTATATTTTTATTTTATTTTTATTTTATTTTTAACTAAGAACTTCATCAAATTATAAGATTTGAAACAAATCAACAAAATGTTAGACATCAGTAAGTAAAAAATATTATTATACCTAGTGAGTAGGTAATTTATTTTATTTTTAATGTGTTATTTAGTTCAACAAGAACAATATAAGGATCGAAGTAACGACTAACTTCATAAAATTAGAGTTTTCTTTCAATGATTTACGAAGAAATAATAAGTAAGTAACTTTTTTCCATTTTCACTATTTTTCATTTTTAAGGATGTGAAAGTAAAAGAGGTAGGAACCTAGCCCATGGATATCAAAAAATAATAATTTTATATTTTTATTTTATTTTTATTTTATTTTTAACTAAGAACTTCATCAAATTATAAGATTTGAAACAAATCAACAAAATGTTAAGACATCAGTAAGTAAAAAATATTATTATACCTAGTGAGTAGGTAATTTATTTTATTTTTAATGTGTTATTTAGTTCAACAAGAACAATATAAGGATCGAAGTAACGACTAACTTCATAAAATTAGAGTTTTCTTTCAATGATTTACGAAGAAATAATAAGTAAGTAACTTTTTTCCATTTTCACTATTTTTCATTTTTAAGGATGTGAAAGTAAAAGAGGTAGGAACCTAGCCCATGGATATCAAAAAATAATAATTTTGAAAGTCTGGACTTAAACACCCAACCAATGGATATTAAAAATTAAACTTCAAGGAGAATTCAAAAATATCAGTAAAATTGTTTTTTTTTAATCAATTAAAAAATCATAGATTTACTGAAAGCACCATAGCGAAAATGGAAATAGCGCGCCTAGCCTAAAAAATTACGTATATTTTCATTTATTTTTGATAAATCAAGTACATTTTGAAAATATGTATTTTTTAAAAATCAAATAATAAAAGTTAGTATCGAGCAACGTGAGTTTTGTTTGAAAAATTATTTTTTATTTTATTTTAAGTAACTTGGTAAGATGATTTTTTTCATTTTCGAACCACCTCGAGAATGTCTCTAAAATATGATTAATTTTTTGAAAAATCGCTCCCAACCTCACAACCTCTAAAGAAATCGAAATCGAAGAGCCTACTTCTGAACTACCTATTCTTAGATTATACAATGATGTGATGGAAAATGATGAAGTCCCTCATCACGAAATTATTACCTTCGATGATTTGATTAAGTCGCGAGAGTTGGAAATTCGCCAAGAAGAAGAAGAAGCCGAAGCAACGTTCGATCAATTACTTCAAGATTTGGAATTGTCAGATGATGAAGATGAAGTTTTCAAAGGAGAACTTGAAATTCATCAACGAATTATGAGTCATTATATTCCAAGTAGAAATGGAAAATTTTTGGTTACTTTTTTTCATTTGATTTTTCGAACCGATAATTACGCGTATTTTAGAAAAATATTTATTTGTTAAAGTTTTTTATTTTGAAAAATTATTTTGGAGTGGGAAAAACGTTTCCCTTTTCGAACAATTTTTGAGAAAACCTTGCGAACGTACAACTTTGAAATTAATTAATATTAAAGAAACTTTTTCACATTTTAAATATTTTTTCTCAAATTTTTAAAAAGATATTTCTAAGGAAGATATTTTAAGTAAAGTTTGCAAGTAATTTATGAATCTGACGATGATTATTAATAATGTATCGAATAAGTTAACTTTGAAAGAATAAGAATTTAGGTTAAGAATATTAAGTATTATTATACATTGAAATTAACTTTGAAAGAATAAGAATTTAGGTTAAGAATATTAAGTATTATTATACATTGAAAAGAAGAGTGATTTGATCGGTAAGAAGAACCTATCAATTTTAAAGTAACTGAGAAGTAAAAAATTTAAAAATGACATTTTTGATAGAGAAAAAACACCTAGCTGTATTGAAGGTTAGAAGAAATGGAAAATTTTTGGTTACTTTTTTTCATTTGATTTTTCGAACCGATAATTACGCGTATTTTAGAAAAATATTTATTTGTTAAAGTTTTTTTATTTTGAAAAATTATTTGAGTGGGAAAAACGTTTCCCTTTTCGAACAATTTTTGAGAAAACCTTGCGAACGTACAACTTTGAAATTAATTAATATTAAAGAAACTTTTTCACATTTTAAATATTTTTTCTCAAATTTTTAAAAAGATATTTCTAAGGAAGATATTTTAAGTAAAGTTTGCAAGTAATTTATGAATCTGACGATGATTATTAATAATGTATCGAATAAGTTAACTTTGAAAGAATAAGAATTTAGGTTAAGAATATTAAGTATTATTATACATTGAAAAGAAGAGTGATTTGATCGGTAAGAAGAACCTATCAATTTTAAAGTAACTGAGAAGTAAAAAATTTAAAAATGACATTTTTGATAGAGAAAAAACACCTAGCTGTATTGAAGGTTAGAAGAAATGGAAAATTTTTGGTTACTTTTTTTCATTTGATTTTTCGAACCGATAATTACGCGTATTTTAGAAAAATATTTATTTGTTAAAGTTTTTTATTTTGAAAAATTATTTTGGAGCGGGAAAAACGTTTCCCTTTTCGGACAATTTTTGAGAAAACCTCGCGAACGTACAACTTTGAAATTAATTAATATTAAAGAAACTTTTTCACATTTTAAATATTTTTTCTCAAATTTTTAAAAAGATATTTCTAAGGAAGATATTTTAAGTAAAGTTTGCAAGTAATTTATGAATCTGACGATGATTATTAATAATGTATCGAATAAGTTAACTTTGAAAGAATAAGAATTTAGGTTAAGAATATTAAGTATTATTATACATTGAAAAGAAGAGTGATTTGATCGGTAAGAAGAACCTATCAATTTTAAAGTAACTGAGAAGTAAAAAATTTAAAAATGACATTTTTGATAGAGAAAAAACACCTAGCTGTATTGAAGGTTAGAAGAAATGGAAAATTTTTGGTTACTTTTTTTCATTTGATTTTTCGAACCGATAATTACGCGTATTTTAGAAAAATATTTATTTGTTAAAGTTTTTTTATTTTGAAAAATTATTTTGGAGCGGGAAAAACGTTTCCCTTTTCGGACAATTTTTGAGAAAACCTCGCGAACGTACAACTTTGAAATTAATTAATATTAAAGAAACTTTTTCACATTTTAAATATTTTTTCTCAAATTTTTAAAAAGATATTTCTAAGGAAGATATTTTAAGTAAAGTTTGCAAGTAATTTATGAATCTGACGATGATTATTAATAATGTATCAAATAAGTTAACTTTGAAAGAATTAAGAATTTAGGTTAAGAATATTAAGTATTATTATAAATTGAAAAAAAAAAAGAGTGATTTGATCGGTAAGAAGAAGAACCTATCAATTTTAAAGTAACTGAGAAGTAAAAAATTTAAAAATGACATTTTTGATAGAGAAAAACACCTAGCTGTATTGAAGGTTAGGTATAAGAGATAATTGAAAAGTTATGAAATATTACATTCGTACTTGTAAAAACAACTGGTATAACAATGTTGATAGGTTATGGTTTCGGAGCATTCACAAATACTTGATATCCGACAGCGAATACAGATTCAAACAAAGCTGTAAAATAAAAGCAGGTATTGGTCATTTCCAGACAATTTCAACGTTACAGAAAATAACTTTGAAATCAGTACCTTCGGTGGCTGTCTCTTTTTTATTCGATCGCGCATCAGTAACCGTAGATAGGAAATCGATGTTGCTTATTATTATTCCTTGCAGAGTTTTATCCCAAGGTAAGAAGTATACTGGAATGGTTACCTCGTGATTGAATATAGTCTTCTCGAGCTCCAACATAACCTAAAATTGGTCGCAATATTGCATATAAAACAGATTACAAAAAACCAACATAACCTAAAATTGGTCGCAATATTGCATATAAAACAGATTACAAAAAAAACACTATTTACCTCTGTTTCCTCATTAGTGAGGGTTTCCATGTCCAACAGAGCTATGTCAATGAAAGTTTCACTGGAGAGATCTTTTAAACGTGTTAAAACACAGTGGCGATTGGTCTTCCAAACTGAAAGAACTCGTTCGGTATCCTGCAATTTGGAAAAGCTACATAAAACGTCAGACTAACTTTAATAGTAGATAGAATTTTTCTACAGCTTACTATGTGAAACACCTTAGAAATTGAACTACTGCATCCGATAAAATAGAAAATTCATTTGAAGCGTTTGTATAAGGAATTTGAGGGGAACACAACTACTATCGAAAATGTTAAGATTAGAGAAGTCGGAAAAAGTTCTTAAAGAATTCGTATATTTCCTCCATACTGGAAAGTAAGGAAACACTGATGATTATAAAAACATTTTAATTTAAAAAACTTACCGAAAAAATCGAAGCTGCGATTCAACCATCCAAGGAATTATTAACACGAAGCCGGCCACAAGACAACTGTCTGAACCTCTGGCAACTTTGAATTCACAATGCACTCATCCACTTTTTTTAAACCAGTTGTACATAATGATTATGCAAAAAATTATTATAATTTTTGCAAAATTATTATATTTTTTAATAACATCTGCAGTTTCTAAATGTAAATTGACCAATTACACATTCCCAAAATCCGCACTAATTGCATTTATATGAAATGCAAATGTAAGTGTAGTAATAGCTGAATTTCTTAAATTCGATGCGAATTCGCAAACCATCGTCATTAGAATAAAAAAACAATTATAGAAAAATGCAAATTGTCAAATATTCTCTCTCTAGCCACACATAAAAATATATGTGTCCAGCTGTTTTATACCAAACCAGTGATCTCAGACGTCTTGCATTATATTAACGAACCTATCTTTAATTATGTCGTCTGTTTTATAGCTAAATTTCATAAATGTAAATCATTCGATGCGTTGGCGAAAAAATCCGCACTAATTGAACTTGAACTTGAAAAATTAATTACATCCAGCTTTTTTTATACAAAATGCAAAACCACACCTTGACAATGAATACTTTTTCAAAAATCCGTACTAATTGCATTTATATGTATGAAATACAAAGCCATACCTTCATAAGAGAAAAACAACTTAGTAGTGCTTCATAAATAAATTTCACATTTTTCTAAAATTCAAATCATTATTTAATACACGCTCCCAAATTTAAAAAATACACTTTAATTATCTCATCCGTCTTCTGACTGTACTAATTATTTTTTATAGCATTTCATAAATTCGATGCGTTAGCGAATCCGCACTAATTAAACTTGTAAGTTGATAAATTACAAAATGCAAAATGCAAAACGACAATGTAAGTGTAGTAATAGCTGAATTTCTTAAATTCGATGCGACTTTGTAAACCATCGTCATTAAAATAAAAAACGATTATAGAAAAATGCAAATTACCAAATATTCTCTCTCTCTCTCTACCCACACGTAAAAATATATGTGTCCAAACCAGTGATTTCAGACCTTGGGCGTCTTGCATTATATTAGCCAACCTATTATGAATCACAACACCTACATCGTTTTTTTTCATTTTTACTGTTCTGGACTTGGAAAAATTTCGAAAGTCCAGACTTTGAAAAATTTCAAAAGTGCGGTCTTTGGTGCTAGTGACAACGATTTTTACTGTACTTCTAGTTTTTTGAAAGTGCGGTCTTTAGTGCTAGTGACAACGATTTTTACTGTACTTCTAGTTTTTTTTGAAAGTGCGGTCTTTAGTACTAGTGACAACGATTTTACGTTCGAAAAAAATAACCTTAAATACAATTATCGATATATAAATTAATACCCATATGGTAGAGTGTCGTAATCTTCACCTATCAACCTTTTATCAAAGTTGAAAGATAGGGTTCTTTTACTCTCTTCAGTATGGATATTTTTCGTTTCTTTTTTGCACACAAATTGTGTGTTTTTCACTAAAATATTATTTTTTTCACCATCTACCATTTTTTCTAAGGTTTCCCCGTTAATTTTTTTCGTGTTTTTATAGTGGAGTGTGAAACCCTTCACCTTTGTTACATTTTTACCTTTCATGGTTCTAAAGTGATAGGACTTTGGCCCAGTAGCGACCCATTTTTTGATGTAGTCGCTGCTGTCTTTCAACTCGTCAGTCCACTCACCTAATAAATCACCAGTTTTAATCGTATTTACACCATCATTTTTATATACAACGGAATCAGTGTCACAATAGATGACAGCTTGTCCTAATTCACTTAATTTACTATACAATCGTAGACGAGCGTGAGCAGTGGTGTATGAGGCAATGAAAATGTTGGTATTGTAATTATTTTCTACATATTCGTTTTTAAATTTATACGAAATTTGCACCATTTCATCGGAAAGTGGGAAAACATTCAAATCAGTTAAACGACTATCTAATAAAATTTCATAAAAACGAGAAGGTTCAGTTACAAATTCGGTTTGCGACATATTTGTACGTTGACCAAATTTTCCATATAACGAGTTCATACACAATTTCGAAAGTTCTCGTCGTACTTTATTATGCTTGATATTTGCCAAGTCTAAGGTAATACCTTGGCGTTGAAGAATATCAGCCATATAAGCTTCATTAGAAGCGTAGTTATGAGGGCTACTTTCCAACTTAATTTTCATAAAGTCACGAATGTAGTCTTTGAAAATTTCATTACTAGTCTTGAAATTCCATACCTCATAAATTTTCAATATTTTATAACCCCTCTTCAATGCTTCATTCACTTCAACAGTAGTCCAAGTACCTTCAAAAGATCTTTCAGCAACACTGTGAGTACATTTGACGATTTTCATTTCTGTACACGAACGACACAGGGAAAACAGTAACTTTTCAGCCTTACCTATCTTAACTTTTACCGGAAGCAGTGGGATGTAGAGTTTTTTCGGGGGTAATATTTTACACTTGATAAATCCTAACCAGGTGGGGTCATATTGTACAGGGTTAAAAATTTTCATAGGATGTCCAATAGGATAATCGTCATAGAACATGACGGTGGGATAAAGGGAGCAAACATCAATATATTTTACATTTTCATTATCTACCTTAAGTTTAAAAACTTCAGTTCGACCACCAAAGTAAGCATCGCGGGGGTTCAATGGTTCAATTACGTCTTCCACTACTCGTGGTTTTTTCCACTGACATTCCCAAATTTCGACCAAATTATAACCAGCATTTGTAATAGCTCGCGAGCGTTCTTTGGTTTTTTCAAGCAAGTCGTCCATTTCTTCATTTTTTACATTATTTACAGCACTACCCTCGGGGTAGCATTTTGGACAACCATGCCAGAAACAACCGTGAAATTGGTAGACAGTTCGCGTTTTTTCCTCATACCCATCGACTTTTGAGCCACAAATATTTACTTCACCACCGTTGGTAGCATGTCGAATGTTGGGATTTCCAAAAGATTTCAACCACGAAATTGAAGCTTTGGAATACTGTTCTTTCGACTCGAAAGTATTAGACACCGCGATCGTGTCAGGTTTCAAGTATTTTGCTCGGAAAATAGCCATGCAAACCGAAGGTAAAGTGATGTATTGAAACGGGTCGATATTACCAATTTTCAAAAATTCTTCCCTAAGAGCTAGGCAACTACGTCTTAAAATATCGACGTCCGAGTCACAGTATTCTAATAATTCTTTTTGGAGGTTAAAAACATAATTTTCGGTAACCTTCTTTTTATGCCAAATTTTGAACTCTTTACGAGCTGCTTTTTTCATCGTGTTCCACTGATAATATTTCTTATCAGGTATGGGACCTACGTAATTTTGGTTGGTTTTAGTATTAAATGTATGAGGGAAATAGCCTTTCTTCAGTTCGGAGAAACCGAAAGTCTTGGGAAAACTAGCCAAGGGAGCAGAAATAAAATTGTGGGAGTCGATTATTTTCAATTTCAGGCGGGGAATCTCAAGTAACATTAACTTATTACCATTATAAATTGTGTATGGTTTTAAAGTATTTCTTACACAATATTGCATTATGAAATGACTGTCATAACCCTTAGCATAGTGCGCAATAGCTGTATAATTACGATGGGGAGGAGAAATCAACCATTCGCAAAATTCTTCATTATTTTTAAAGACAAATTTATTACCATCAAAATCGTGTGCAACAATTAGGTTAGGAATGTGAATTCCTGTTTCTTGTTGCACTTCATAGTCGAAAAAGATATATTTTTCAGAATAAGTACATTTTTTATTTACATCGTTGCAGGAGCACTCGATTCCCAACACTTTAAAAATTTCCTCGTTTTTGTGTAAATTTTCCAAGGTAGGATTTTTCAGAATATTTTGCGCAGCCTTAAAACTATCGAAAATTTCCCTAAACTTATACTTATCACCACCTTTGTCTGGATGGTGTGTTAAAATTAACTTACGATAATTTTTCTTAACTTTAGAGGTGAGATTGTCGTCTAAGGCGCATTTCTTAAAACTACATTTTTTACATCCTCCCTCGCAACGACCACCTTTTGAAGGTTTAACTTGAAGATGGCATTTATGTGTTTCCATATGCACAATTTCCAAACAATTACGACATTTCATATAGCCACAATTGTGGTCGTTTTCCCTAAGACAAATTTTCCCACATGTAGTACATTTGTATGCAACGTAGCATACACCATATTCATGTTCGTCGAAGCACTCTTGATTATAACAATACCTATTGCAATTGTTACAAAAAATCTTATTTTTACTCGTAGGACAATGTTGTGTTTTCATACACAGAAGACAAATTTTTTCATTGTCTTGTTTACAAACATGACCTCTATCTTTATTTTGATAGGCTGTGTTACATTTATCACAAAAATATGATTGGCCAAAAAATGCCTTCATATTACTTATAACATCGAAATGGTTTCCCTGTTTATAGAGATAAATTTTAATGGTATGCTCCGCACTTCCCTTGTAAATGACCGAGTTTAAACTTTCAGAGCAAATAACAACTATTTGAATATTTAAAAGTTCTTCAACGTTTTTAATGTCTTCCAACGTGAAACCATTATCATCGTTGAATTCACCTAACAGATTACATAATTTTAACGCCAATTCCTTTTGTAAATTACGTCCATCTTTGATATAGGTAATTTCCCTTTTACTCAATTCCATATCTAATATTACGTTGGTATGATAAGTTAATGCAGTTACAATCGCACGCGGACAACACAAATTATCAGTATTTTTAATTCTAACAATACAACGTTTCAACCTCTTATCTTTTGCCAAATTGATAATTCTCTTCGCGTTGGTAGCACCGCGAGGCATGTTAACTACTTGTGTTTCAAACGTGCATTTTTCAATGTCAACAGTTTTATCAGAAGTTAATATTTGGGCCAGTTTAGCTTTCAATTTTTCTGCGTGGTTATTGCACTCAAAACCAGTAGAAATATGATAGAAGAATTTTGGATTCGACATTACTAAATTCATTTTATCACCCGAGGTAAAATTTGATTTTTTCTTAGCGAATTCAACTACTTCATCTAAAATGTTCGTAATTAAGTCTACTTTGTCTTTTGATGTATGTTTTTTAATGTTGATTTTAAATTTTTTCATGACTGTACTAAATTTCTTATGAAAATTGGATGAAGTTTCTTTAATATTGATGAATTTCAAAGTAGAGCGTTCGCGAGGTTTCTCGAAGAAATTGTCGGAAAAAGGGAACGTTTTTCCAGCACCGAAATACAATTTTTCATCCGAGACACCTCTACTAGCAAAAAGTTGTTCTAAAAATGGGTCCATGTCGCATTCACAAGTATTAGGTTCGCGATCAGGTATTTGCACAAGAGGAGGGGGAGGAGTGGACGTATCAACTTTCTTATGATAGGCATCCATTTTCATGGGACGAGTGGGCTTACGTTTCACGAAAGTTTCATCAAGAACAGTAACAGGATGGTTAAATAATTTACGCGGCACTTTAGGATATTTAAACGGAGCTTCCCTCCTAATCTCTTCCGAGGACTTACCTGTCTTGATGTGTTCCTGTTCATTTTCTGACAAATCCAAGTCGTTGATGAATTTCAAAATTTCTTCCGTTTTATGTACCAACTCACGTTCTCCTTTGAAAACTTCTTCGTCGTCGTCGTCGTCGTCCGACAATTCCAAGTCTTCAAGTAATTGGTCGAAAGTCGCTTCAGGGAGACGTGGTTCTTCTTCGAATGTCACTTCAGGGAGACGTGGTTCTTCTTCGAATGTCACTTCAGGGAGACGTGGTTCTTCTTCAGAGATTTCCAACTCTCTGACAAGTTGAGCAAGTATATCTTCAAATTCCGGATTCGTTGGAGCATCTTCGTATGCGGTCAAGTCCAAATCCTTGAGCAAGTCTTCCAATGTAGGTTCCATCACATCATCATATAATGTAAGACTTGGCAATTCAGTAGTTGGGTCTTCGATTTCGATTTCCTCAATAGGTTGAGGAGTAGGGAGAGATTTAATAATGTCGTCAAAAGGAATAGGGACATCATCACCAATTACAATTTCCTCAATAGGTTGAGGAGTAGGGAGGGACTTGATTAATTCCTCGAATGGGATAATATCAACAGGGGTATTAATTTTTTCTAGATGGATAGAGACAGGAATACTTACAACAGGTGCAGGAGTACTAACAACTAGCTTCTTAAGCCACTCGGGCTTAGGTTTACGTTTAATAGGGTTCATAAATTTTTTCAACCATAATGGAATTTTTCTAAGTTTACGAGCCTTAGTAAAAATATCAGACGCGAAGGGAAAAATTAAACCTAAGTTAATGTCATAAGTGTTATTATTTAGAGCAGAAATTAAATCTGCTTTTTTAAACTTATAATAATATTTAATGCCAAATTGGCGTGCAATGGTGCGTAGTGCAGCTAATGTATAGCTCTGAAAAGAGCTGTTTTGATTACCAGCAACAGCGCGTGAAACAACCATAATAATATCGTCGTGGTCAGGCAAGCGTTAGCGAGTTATGTAGATAATGTTTTCGAGGTTCGGGTATTTATAGTTTTTTCCCCACATGGGTACCAACCATCCGCCATTAGAATAAAAACAATGGGTACCAACCATCGTCATTAGAATTGGAAAATTTAAATTACCAAGTATAATATTCACAAACTCATTATGAATGTTGAATAAAAACAAAGCAAGGACTTTGGAAAATTTTTGAAAGTGCGGTATTATTTCAGGTGCCTTATTAGTGAAGCATTATAAATGCATAATTCCGGACTTTGGAAAACAAAGCAAGGTCTTAGAACATTACTCATAATGAAAAATTTAACTAATGCCTCATTCCTGAACCATTATATGAATTCATAATTATGGTCTTGGAAAAATTTCGAAAGTTGTAACCAAAGCACTATCCAAGTGCATAATTGTGTTGTACTTATAAAAATTTCGAAGTGTGGTATTACGTTTAACCAAAGCACTCTCCAAGTGCATAATTGTGTTGTACTTATAAAAATTTCGAAAGTTTGGATTCGGAAGTGCGGTATTACCTGTGTCTTGGAAAAATTTGTTTCGGAAGTGCGGTATAATGAAATTAGATGAAAAAAATGAATATTGTAGTATGTTGAATAAGAACTTGGAAAAAATTTCTATCTTTGAAAAAAATAAATATTATACTATGTTGAATAAGGACTTGAAAAAATTTCGATAGTCTGGACTTGGAAAAATTTCGATAGTCTGGACTTAGAAGAAATTTCGAGAGTGCGGTCTGGACTTAGAAAAATTTCGAATGTCTGGACTTAGAAGAAATTTCGAGAGTGCGGTCTGGACTTAGAAAAATTTCGATAGTCTGGACTTAGAAGAAATTTCGAGAGTGCGGTATAGGGGCCCCCTTACTACTCTGGTTTAACGAGCACTGCGCTGGGGCAGAATCAGTGCCAGCCACTGCAGTTCCCTCAACCTACATTTACATTTCGATTTGCGTCATCAAACCAGCCCCAGACAGGTCAGTTTATCACTCAACAAAATCCGCAGACAGGCTCAGCTGCCTTGGCCCAGGAGGTGAGACCACAACCACCACTACTAAATGCTCCTGTCATAGGAGCGCCGAACGAGGCTCCGTTTCCTAAGCCGGCCAAGACAGGGATGCCAGCGAAGGCAGTGAGTAATTTCAGCTTCTATATTGAGAAAAATACAACCAGAAAACACCCAGTGGTTGTAGAACCAATGGACACTTCGGTAGCATCGACCCATCATCGCGATAGCGTTGAATACAATTCTCCGATGCGCGATTTATACAATGAGCTGCCAAGTACATTGAAAGATGTGCGTCAACCACCGCCACTTGGGTCACGTTGGCAAAACAAAGCATGACGACGCGAGTCACCAGCTAGGTATGAAGACTAGCGTTGTGATGACCATCGCTCAGTGGTGGTACCGTACAATAAACTTGGCCAGCGCCGCGGCGGCTATGGCCGGAGTTGTGGCAACTACGACCACGACAGCCAATACTATGACCATGACAGGCAGCATAAGGACGATCAGAGACAAAGTGATTTGCCTCAGAGTAAACCTGAGCCGCAGAACCCATATGGCGAAGAGTATTCGAGTTACATACCTACCCAAGAAGAAGCAGGTGACTTTAGTATGAGTGAGGGTAGAATTGCTGGATTCTATCGTGTGCACTATGGTGAAATATATGGGTATTTTGCAGTACGCCATTTTGTAATGGGCAATGGTGGTCCACAAGCTGCAATAGCGCTGGCAGTTTCTGGAAAGCAGATCGAATCTGAACTCCAAGCTGCGCCATTCGTAAGTCATGATATGACAATGGCAGAATTGGCCACCCGTGTCATCCACTATCCACGAGCACTGCCGCCATATATTGTGTTGTCGATAGGCACCACTGACATATTACGTGGAACGTCTCTTGAAAATTTTAGCAAAAGTTTTCGAGAGCTAATCCAGGCGCAGCAAGAGCGCCGCGTAAGGGAAGTACTGGTAACACCGCCGTGGAGAATTCCAGGGGAGGCGGAGGAGTCAAGGCGACGACAGATCGCGGCGTTTCTGTCACAAAATGTGGAGGTTGTGACATTTCGGTACGAGTATCTGGCCCACTACGAAGCAGTGTACGATGGTTTAGGGCCAGCGGTATTGAAGGTAGCGAAGGAGAAGGACCGAAAGACTGAGGGAGGTAATGCTGAGCGCTGGGGGTATTCTCACAAGAGTGAACGTACGTTTGGTCGAGCGCTGCTGGCGTATTTGCTTACGCGACGCGTCACTCCATTGTTACCAGTCGAGCTCCAGATAATAAGACTTCCTGGACAGGAGGGTTCATCAAAAGAACCAGCACCGCCGGGTGACGAAAGTTACCAAGGCGAGGGGCAACAGTAACTGGGGCCCTGAATTAGAAATTGTCAAAGGGTACTTAAATGGTATACGCACAGATAAAGTAGGTTCACAAACCGTATACCGCGTACTACTCATCCGTGTACGCCAGCGTAATGAAGAATTACCCTTGAATAGTGATATTTCATAGTTACGATTAATTTAGATATATATTATATAATGCCCGTATGACTGCCGAGATAACGTGTTGCGAAGTAGAAATTTTTTTTCGTCTTGAGATTTTTTTTTTAGGCATGATTGATTTGTGAGCTTATGTCTTACTGGAAAAATTTTTTTTCTCTGAGGCATTATGCCGACCTCGCAGCAGAAAGGTGAGCTGCGAGGAATAGTATCTTTAATACGATGTCTTTTTCTAGATATTTTTACAGATTATGGAATTTAGTACTATCAAGATGAGTAAAACACCTTGTACTTCAAAGCAGCAGAGATCGCTCGCATCACATTCGAAAACGTTGATCCGAGCCACGTGAACGTATTACAAAATGACGACGAAAAGGATTCTGCCGAGTCGAGTTGCTGGCAGGCTTGCGAAGGCAAAAAACATTCGCGAGATCACTGATGAGATCTCGAAAATTTTTTTTTTTGTTGTGAACTTGCATATCATTTTGATTATTTCGGTTGCGTAGGTCTGCTCTTATGATGCTTGTGCGTTACTGTTCACAGCTGTATGTTCTATGATACGATTAGTATAAACGAAAATTGGATGCGGTATTGATACCGAGGGTCCAGGGTTCGAGTTTTTAGCCAGGTCGACGTGCAGCAATGTACGCCGACGTGAATGATGATTAATTTTTGATATTATTATTATTACTTTTTTTTCTCTTCACATACGTAGTCTATTGGAAATTTTAATTCAATTTTTCCTTTTTTTTTTCTGTTCTCTTTGATTTAAACTTAAAATTTTTTTTGTAAAAAAAAAAAAAAAAAAAAATTCATTTACCTATTAATTTTTTTTTTCTTTCTCTCCCACTTTCATTCGAAAGGTGTAATTTTTTTTTTCTTCCTTCAATTCTCTTTGTACTTGTGTACAACGTGTTTTCTTTTCATTGTAAAATGTAAATGTTGATTCGTATTCGCACCTGTAATCGTATGTGCTGTATACATTATTTTTACATTCGTCAATGCGCTGAGTGCGCTCTCATGGGTTCCTGTTTGCTGATTATTGCGATAAGCCAACGACGCTGATGACGAAAGATTCCAGCGTGGCTTCTCGAGTTCCTAAAGCCGATGACGAAAGATTCCGGCGACTTTCCGATTGTATATTTTGTATATGGATTCTGATTCTGTACTGTATTATGTCGATGTTGTCTGACGATTGTACTGTAAATATTTCTCGATATACTGTACCTATCTCGATGTATCAATTTTTTTCTTGAGCAAATCGGCATTAGCATTTTTTTTTTGTATTCAAATTTTTTCCAATTTTTGCTCTCGAAATCCACACACAGATGCGTGGACGGGAAGCGTAAAATGGTCCTATTCGCTAAATTATTTTTTGCCAACCTCCTAATTCAGCGGAGTAGTTGAGCTTAAGAACTTGAAATGCATCCATCAAGACTTCAAGACATCATTGATGCATTTTTTGGCAATTTTTAAACGTCTATCTTAGTATATTATTTTGTAGTGTGATACGTAATTCCGCACTAGCGTAAAACTTAAATTTGAAGAAATGATAACGTAAAGTCCCGAGGATCACAGTATCTGTGAGCTCAGATGTTGAAAGGTGCTGCTAACCCTTCTCGTATAGGATCCACATCCGAGGTGTTTGTTATATGTGTGATCGAAAGATCACACCTTCTCTATGTGTGATTGAAAGATCACCTTATAAAATTATAATAGCTTGGCTCTACCACCACTATGTTTGTGGCTTCCCAGTGGAAAACGGGTTGTGAGCCTTGAGCCGGCAGGTGCCTTGTTTAGTCCACATAGGGAGAACCCTGTGGATGGCATTGTACCCTGTCAGGTATCCGCGGACTTCGGCAGTAGCCTACCTTTCGGGGATTCGACTACAATAAGCCCAAGTCAGCGGAAATCCGTGTCCCTTGTGTAAGCCAACTGTACGCTCTACTCCGAAATTGACCAGTGTAGCTACCACCCTTGCTAAAGCAGTGGGGGCAACTGGTGTAGGTGTCCACACGTCTATAGGCGTGAGTCCCTATTGACTTGCACGTGCTTCACCTTAGGCTAAGCTCATGGGGGCATATGTCTTAGGAACGATTGGCCCTACTACTAGGTACTACACTGTCAATGTGGTTGGTAACCATGCTAATGTACACCTTTATGACGCAAAGATAATTATTCCGGATGTAGATAGGCATACGAGCAGGACGCTGCGCGGTACCTATCGGATCTGAGTCTCGATCGTTAACGTGGCCAGCTAATTTCAAAATATGTATATAATGCTCAATGTCGACGTAAATGTAAAGTTCTATTAAATCGAATTTCGTGGTAAAAGTGGTGTTTTTATTTAAAGCATAATAAAAGTATGTGTATTGGTGAACGTATATAAGAAGAACCAGGTAACTAACCCACCCTTGGTAAAGTGCTAAACCATACCATAACAAAAGAAAAATTATTCGAAGGCATTCAAAATAAATTTTTGTAAAAACTTTTAATTAATTAAAAAAAAAATTGCATATTTTTTGAAGAGATGTGAAAATTTAAAAAAAAATCAAATAGGTAGGTACTGAATTTTGCGATGCCTTTTTGAAAAAAATAAATCTTTGTAAAAAAGTTTACAAACCTTCGGAATGAGTCACTCAAAACTGTTTACATTCATCCAACCGCTTCATTTTTTTTAAATTGCAAAATTTTTATGTTTTTAATGTCAAAACAAACCCTACAATTGTAGAAAAAATTCCAAAATTTGATGGAATACTGATTTCTTTTTTTAAATTAGCTGGAATTGAATAAAAATTGATTGGAAAAATTTATTCGACTCATAAATTCAAATTTTCGCCAAAATTGATAACTTTTTTCGAAATAATTACTCGAGAAACCCTACAGTTGTAGGGTTGAAAAAAAAAAGAAAAAATTCCAAAATTTGATGGAACTGAAAAAAATATGAAAAATTGGCTGGAATTGAATAAAAATTGATTGGAAAAAGTTTATTCGACTCATAAATTAAAGTTTTCACAAAATTGATGATTTTTTTCGAAATAATTACTCGAGAAACCCTACAGTTGTAGGGTTGAAAGAACTGAAAAAAATGCCAAAACTACTGGAAATGAAAAAAATTGTAAAACTAGCTAGAATTGAATATAAATTGAATGAAAATTTTTTTCAACTCATAGGTGGGTAATTCTCCGAAAATCGGCAAATTTGAGTAACAGGCTGATTTCTCAACTCCTGTACTATGCCCAACTTTCATTTTTTGGTTATTTGTACATTATAACGTCCTTAATCCATCATGCCCAATTTGATGAATACCACCCCCCTCCCCTTGAGTACAAGTTAGTCTAAACTTCAAAATGTCCATCGTCGTGGCCTGTAGCACAACATGTTTTTGAAAACAGATTTCCAAAATTATGGAAATCACCATGTGTTTTTGAAAAAAAAAGTAAGTACACGTCATTAGGAAGTTCAGGGTATAGGCTAGTGTGAATGATGATCACAAAAAGTGTTTAGTACAACTACACCTGATCATTGAAAACTGTAGCAAAGATTTATGTCTATCGTCGTGGCTAATTTTTAAAAATTTGTCTCAGCTCGCTGAGTGAATATTTTTTTCTGCTGAATGGCTACACCGATTTGTTACTTTTATAATAATACTATCCGCATTTGAAATTTCGAATTGCAATGCACAGAGCGATTTTTTACGTAATCATCCAATTTTTACAAAAATAGTGTCCATCGTCGTGGCTTATCATTCCTCCGGTATAAAATGTCCCACCTTCCTGAAAACTGAGAAAATTTATTCTAATTAGTAAGTATCCTATTATAGCTTATTAATAATTAATAAAATATCAGTATTATAGCTTATAGAATAACTAATTGTCGAATTGTCCATCGTCGTGGATCACAAGTGTTTGTCTTACGTCGTGGCAATGATGAATTTTTACAGCCACGACGATGGACAATTCGACAATTAGTTATTCTATAAGCTATAATACTGTTATTTTATTACTTATTAATAAGCTATAATAACCCAGCTTGCAAAATTTTAGTTGTGCTCCTAGAAGCGTATAGCAGCGACACTACCATTACCAGCACACTCGCAAATATGGATGTAAATTACACATTCATTTGTCATTGTTGTAGTCTTAGAAGTAGCAGTGGAATTGGTAGTGTATAGCTGTGCACACTATCAAGGTATAAAAATGCTGTACTACCGCTGCACTACTAGCAGCGCTGCTATCCACACTTCTACTCACACTTCTAGTAGCAAATGCTACCTTTCACTGCCAATCACACTACTAGCAGTGAGAATAGAAGCGTATAGCAGCGCATACTACCAAGAAAGGAAATTATGTACTACGGTAGCGCAACTAGTAGTGCAGCTATCCACACTTCTACTCACACTGCTAGTAGCAAATGCTACCTTTCACTGCCAATCACACTACTAGCAGTGAGAATAGAAGCGTATAGCAGCGCATACTACCAAGAAAGGAAATTATGTACTACGGTAGCGCAACTAGTAGTGCAGCTATCCACACTTCTACTCACACTGCTAGTAGCAAATGCTACCTTTCACTGCCAATCACACTACCAGCAGTGAGAATAGAAGCGTATAGCAGCGCATACTGCCATGAAAGGAAATTATGTACTACGGTAGCGCAACTAGTAGTGCAGCTATCCACACTTCTACTCACACTGCTAGTAGCAAATGCTACCTTTCACTGCCAATCACACTACCAGCAGTGAGAATAGAAGCGTATAGCAGCGCATACTGCCATGAAAGGAAATTATGTACTACGGTAGCGCAACTAGTAGTGCAGCTATCCACACTTCTAAGAATGTCACTGAAATTCCTCGCCCAAGCGTCTGCGTTATATCTTCATCTGAATAAGGAGAAAATTTATACAATAGACTTTGTAACGGTGCATGCGAGTGCGAATGCATGGGAATGGAAGTTAGCGTTCAACCAGTTAATAAATGTCCTTCTTAGGAGTTATTTTTGTTGGTAGAGGGTGGTTTTTTGTACTGTGATCGAAGGGTATCTTTCAGTTGAACAGAATTCGTCATTCACAGCGATATCATTTGTCTTACGCTTCGAATGTTATGTTTATGTTGTTTAAAAATTGAAGTTTGTTAAATTTGTGCATCAAGTTCGTTAAATTTGTGTGTGTAGTTTGTTAAATTTGTGCGAGCAATATTTGGTGGATTATCCAAAAATAAGTAAATCAATTAACATCTTTTCTGTATAAGTTATTTATGATTACATATTTTTGATTGGTTATTATTTACATTCGGAGACAAACTGAAGTTGGCTTGACAGGTGGAAGGGAGTTAAAAATTTTCAAAGTTCTGACTCTTGATTTTTTTGAATTTTCTGATCCTACGTGCTATTTTTCACAATTTTTTTCATTTAAAGTCGGGGATTGGCATAACCATTAACTAAAAAAAAATAATTAAGATCGTCAAAATCAAAAAATCATGTTTTTGTAAAACTATGGTTTTAATTTTGATGATTTTTTTAAGGTGAACTAAAAATGTCGAAAGAAAAAAAAAACTGCAATTGTCTGAAGATTTGAACTTCAAAATTAGGTACACTACTGCTACTAGTCAAAAAAAGAAGTTAAAATTTAAATATTTTTTTGGTAATGATTTTTCATGGTGAAAAAAATCATGATTTGAATCATAATTTTGAATTTTTCTTTATAAAATTATTTAATGATTTTCAAGAATTTTCGAAATGATTTTCATGATTTAAAATTCATTTTTCATTAAAATACTTTTTTCAAGGTTATTTCATCCCCAATCACCCCCTCCCTCAAAGATTTCAACAACTGCTTAGCAGATTTAAAAGAGAGAAATTTGTGAGTATGCTAACTGAATTTCATAATTTCAATTATTCAAATTTAAATTTTAAATTTTTTTTCTAGTATCTATGTTCAGTATGAAAAACAAACGAATTTCGCAGTCCACCTTATATGAGACCACCAAGATCGTGTTCACTAATTTTATTTTTCAACATTACCAATGGTGTCAGTCCAGAAAAAATAATGAACAATTGGAAATGTTGAACTTCAAGGACACTAACTTTGCCAGCTGTTTTTTAGGTAGGTACTATAATGGAGGTTAATTTTTTGTTATTCAGTGTTGCATAATTATCTTATTGCACTTTAATTGTATAAATTTGAATTTTTTTTAAATTTAACATCTTTGCTCAACAGATTCCATCCAAAATTTTTTTTTTAATAATGAAGAAATTCCGATCCAAAAAAACAAAGCAAGTAATATGTTGTACATGTGCTGGAAAAGTCGCAAACAAGTCAGCCAGCGATATCCGTCTACAAATAATCCATAAGTTGGTACATATATTTATAAGTAGTTTATATTATATAAGTGTTATGTACCATAATTTTTATAATTTTGAAAATGTATTTGTATTTACGATTTTAATTACAATTATTCTTCATGGATTTTTCTTTGCAATTTAATTATGTGATATGGCAGTGTTTACAGCAGCGCTACGGTAGCGTGTACGGCAGCGTGTACGGTAGCGTGTACGGCAGCGCTACGGTAGCGTGTATGGCAGCGCTACGGTAGCGTGTACGGCAGCGCTACGGTAGCGTGTACGGCAGCGCGATGGTAGCGTGTACTACAGCAGAAGGTTTGGCAGTGTACACATCCATATGATGCTAGCAGCGCTTCTAGCAGTGCATAGCAGCGTACATGGAAGCAAGCTATAGCAGCACTACTACAAAACCAGTTCGCGTGCCCCCATACATGCTTCTAGCAGCATTGAAATAGCAGTGCTTGTTAAAAATTAGCAGCACATTGCCAGCTGGGAAGATACTCACTAATACCTAACATCTACCCAAGTTTGAAAAAATTTGGTTAAAAACTGTCAAAATCAAAAATTATAATCGAAAAATCACATTTTTCGCTCTAGGAGGGGGTGGGGGTGAGGTAGCGACCTAAAAATTTGGTCACGGGGGTTTTAGACCATAAGGACCAACTTCCATTAGTTGGTTTAAAAATTCGCTCTGGGGGGCCAAATCACCCTATTTTACCCGGCTATACCCCTTTTTGAATCATCCTCCCCCCTCCCTTTTGGGAAATGAATTGACCCCAACACCATAAAAGTACTCGGGGGCATATATATTTTCAATTACCTTAAAAAAAAAAATTTTAAAAGCCTGCCAAATTTCTGAACTTTTACAGTAGTGAAATTTGCCGATTTTCTGAGAATTACCCATTTACTTTCAGACGAACTAATTTTTAGAACAAATCTTAAAATTTCTCCACCTTTCCTAAAATAAAACAACACAAACTACTTCGATCGAGTAGATTTTGATATTTTATTACATTCTTCGTCGAACATAAACAACGTCTAGATCAATAATCATGATGTCATGAAAGTTTTACAATAACAATGGTAAGCTGAAACAATAAGTAAAATAAATAGGAAAAAACCTCACGCGTATTCAACTATCCTATGTACAAATATCACACATGTTACAATTACGAATTAAATAAGAAAGAAAAAGGAAAAAAAAAAACAATGATGAGAGAAAAATAAAAACAGATAAAAACATTTCGTGTAAGTATATATAGGTACGAGAAATAAAAAATAATATAAATAAAATTAAGAAATAAAAATTCAGGCACGCTGGGTGCCAGTAAATAACATTTGGTTCGATATAAATGCAAATTAAGAAGAAGTAAAAAGAGCAAAAAAACACGAAAAATACGCCGTACAACAGGTATTATTATCAATTATGTAAAAACGGTAGGTAGGTAGGTATTCGAAATTATACAAAGATTCGATCTCGTGCGCGATACGTCACAGCGAAAAATATCGTACGGAATGAACTCTTACATAAATAGAAACATTATCACAGAATCGTCGTAAATCTAATAACTAGAATTTATTTTACGCTATAACTAATGGTTCGTCGTCCGAGAAATGTTCTCGAATATCTGGCGAGTCTTCTAAATCTGCAAAAAATAAATAAATAAAAATTAGAAACGAAAATAAAAATAGGTAGATACATAAAAACTTATGCAAATTTTTTTTATCAGAAAATAGACGATAAAATAGAGAAAAAACTTTACCTAAACCATCAACACCGGTGAAGGTAGTCGAGCCCGATCTCGTGTTATAATGACTATTGGCTAAGTTTTTGAAATTTATATGAGATCTGTTAAGGGCTAATTAGCTAGTTCGTCGGTTTCTCATGCTGCAAATTGTCTCGTATTTTAGTTCTATGATAGTTGTAAATTTAGAGTTAAGTTTCCTTCGTGTCAAGGCGTTGCACTCTTAGTGCGACTCCTCCTACGATCGTTTTGAGGTTAGTTTACTACCCCGCGAAGAAAAATGTACTCCGTATAGATTTTATTACTGTTGGAAAAGTTTCGTTTAATACATTATATCCTCAAAAACTAGTTAGATGGTTATTTCCAAGTTTATTACTTATTGTTACAAACATTTTTTGGTGACCCCGACGTGAGGAAGTGAGTTCGCGATGTAATCTCGTACTATTTACACTTCACTCGTACTCGTTTATTTCGTCGAATTTTACTTGCTCGAATGTTACTTTCTCGAATTTTACTCGCGTCGTACTCGTATTTTTACTATTAGTTCTACTCGCTTTCGTACCTTACTTTTTTCGAAAATGGCTCCTCGAACAGCCGAATCCGTCAAGAAACTTCGCAACAACATCTCCGCATCGATGCAAGCTCAACAGGCATGGGTGTCGAGCGGTGCAGCTAAATCCAGTCGTGATTTGAGGCGACGAATAGCCTTTTTAGAAGATAAATACCAGGAATACGTCGCCCTCGATCAAGAATTGCAATCGCTCGACAGTGCTGCATCATGCGACGATGCTATAGCAGTAGAAGAGACATATCTTACCCTCATCGCCCAACTAGAAACTTTACTCGATCAGCTAGAACCACAGGTATATGAGAAGAAAGAGGGTGGATCCGAATATCACAGCTGCGATGGAAGAAATAATTATCGTGATGTAAAATACCCGAAACTAGGTATGCCGGAATTCCACGGTAACCCAGAAGACTGGCCTAGCTTTTTTCAACGATTCAATTTGATGGTGAAGGGTCTCCATCCGTTGACTCAGTTCGAATATCTTTTACCTTGCTTAAAAAACGGTTCCGATGCAGGTATAAAACACCTACCAGTATTAGAAGAAAATTACGAAGTCGCGCTCCAAAAACTCAGACGACGTTTTGATAACAAAATGCTGAATTTACGACGCTATCTGCATGAATTGTTCCAATTACCTGTCGCTCTCGAAAATAACCCGGAGTCCTTGAGACTACTTATCGATCGGACTACTTCAAATATTCGAGCAATCGAAAATCAAGGTCATTCGAGAGATAAGCTATCGAATGAATTACTGTCCATTTTGGTAACCACCAAACTCGACATCCGTACAAAAGAACTCTACGAGACCACGTTAGCCAAGAAACTACAAGATAGCGACGATTCTACGACGGATAGTACTACTGATTCTGATACCGAAGATACTTTCAATTTTCTCATCGAGTTTCTCGAGTCTCGCTTACACGTAGTTTCTGCTGTTTTTACCAACGAAGCTAAATCTCAATCGTCTTCTACCAAATCGTCGAAATTGAAAGCTCCTTCCGCTCCGCACAAGCCGCAATCACTCGTTACTTCCGCCTCTCTTACTACGTCGAATAATACACCGAATAATACTGCGCATATAACTTCCGGCGGCGGTAGCAGTGCTCAAAGTTCCACTCAAATTTCCCGACCTTGTACGTTGTGCGAGAAGCCTCACGCTTTGTATGTGTGTGCCGAATTCAAGAAACTTAGCGTTGCGGACCGATACGAGCATGTACGAGCCCAGAAGCTGTGTGTCAACTGTTTTGCTCGTGGACACTGGTCGAACAGGTGCAATTCGATCAAGTGCAAAGAATGTGGGCACTCGCATCATACCTTACTACACCCACCATACGCATCAGCGCTGTCGAAAGTGCCCTCTACCACCCCACCTACCCCAGCTACAGTGTCTACTGCGAGTCCCTCGTCTGCTCCTGCGACAACGATCGTTACTACTACCATCGCTCGTCAGCCTACCACAGGAGTTTTACTTGCTACTGCGTTGGTTAATGCTGGTATTAATGGACAAGTCCAGCAGGCGACTGTACTACTAGATGGCGGATCCCATGTCAGTTTAATTACTACCCAGTTAGCTCAACGATTGAACCTACCTCTCGAATCATCGACTATTACAATCAGCGGCGTGGGTGGTCTTCCTTCGACCGCATTAGCGCGAACATCGCTCCAGCTTACTTCACTTGATTCGAAATTTGTATTGAAAGCTGATCCATTCGTCGTACAACGAATCACCGAACCATTACCGCCGGTTCGTTTCAACGTGAATTTGAATTGGACGTTCTTGTCCAAATACCAGCTGGCGGATCCTCAGTTCCACGAACCCAAGGAGATCGATATACTGCTTGGGGCGGATTTACTTTACGAGATTTTATTACCCGAATTCCATCGCCAGACAAACGCTCCTACGTTACAAGCCACACGTTTTGGTTGGGTCTTATCTGGCCCTTATTCTACTTGGTCGTCGGAGAATCAAGCTCGTTGCCATCTTATTACATCAATCTCGACCTCACCGAGTGACCTTACTAAATTTTGGGAACTAGAAGACCCCCCTTCAATTACCAATAAAGAGCTTTCGGTCCAAGATGAGATGTGTGAGCAATTATTTCAAGATACTTATACTCGTATTGACGGCCGATTTTGTGTACGTCTACCCATCTTTAACCCACACCTAGGCGAATCGTACAATATTGCTCGCCAACGTATTGCCAAGACTAAAATTACCGACGAATATCGCAAGTTTATGGAAGAGTACGAAGAATTGGGCCATATGACACGCATACCAGACGAAGAGATGGGTAAAGCCAAATACTATATCCCACATCATGCGATCTACAAAAACGGCAAAATTCGCGTCGTGTTTAATGCCTCGTCTCCCACCTCCAACGGAGCGTCCTTAAATGACGCTGCCCCTCCCGGTCCAATACTGCAGGCCAAAGTATTTTTTGTTTTGCTCCGGTTTCGTACTCATCTTTTCGTATTTACTACCGACGTCGTCAAAATGTACAGACAGATTTGGGTCTACTTGCACGATCGAGCTTGGCAACATATTCTTTGGAAAGTAGCCGGTCGCATTATTGAATTTATGCTAAACACGTTAACGTACGGATTTCGTCCTTCAGCTTTCTTAGCACTTCGTTGTATGCTGCAATTAGCGATTGATGGTGCTAAGTCTCATCCGGTAGCGGCGGCGGCTATTCAAAATGGATCTTACATGGACGATTTGGAGGACGGAGCCGATGATATCGAAGCTGCTATTAGTCACCGCAACGAACTCGTCGAGCTACTGGCCAGTGCGGGTATGAAACTCGATAAGTGGCAGGCAAACGATGTTCGTCTACTTCCTCGTCCTAAATCCTCCGACGAAATCGACGAGTCAACTAACACACTGGGACTGGTTTGGCACACAACCCGAGACGACTTAGGCGTACGACAGCCTGAAATCGTAACCAAATGTACCAAACGTAGCGTTTCTTCGCAGCTAGCCAGTATTTTCGATCCGCTGGGATTTCTTTCGCCCATTACTGTGACCGGCAAACTCATTCTCCAATCCATTTGGGCGTTGGACGTCGATTGGGATACCCCATTACCTCCAGAAATCAAATTTCGTTTCAAACAGTTCACCAACGACTTACCCATGGCCACCGATTTGCGCATTCCTCGACATATCTACACTGCTCCGCCTTATACTGTCGAATTACATGGCTTCGCCGATGCCAGCGAACAAGCCTACGCGGCGTGCATTTATACGCGAGTTGTCTCATCGAGTGGTGACATTATTACTCGCTTAGTTTGCTCAAAAACTCGTTTAGCTCCAGTCCATACTCCTAGGACAGTACCCGAGTTGGAGCTCTGCGCTGCCAGTTTATTAGTTCAACTCCTGAAACCAGTCGCCGATCATCTTCAATGCGATTTGAGCCGATGTACGTTGTACTCCGATTCGACGATTGTGCTCTCGTATTTATCCAAAGAACCACATACTTGGAAAGTATTCGTCGCAAATCGTGTACGTGACATTTTGGCCATCTTTCCACGGTCTCAGTGGCGACACGTGGCTGGTTTGCAAAATCCCGCAGATTTAGCTACCCGTAGCGGATCATTCACCACCTTCCAATCTCGTCAAGATTTGTGGCTAAATGGTCCCGATTTTTTGAAGTCGACAGATAATTTAGAAAAATTCGCCGAATTTGACAATGAAGCCTTATCCAGCGCTAGAGTAACGGTCAACTTAGTCACTGAATCAACTCTGTCTCCTACTCGTATTTCCAATAATATCGTCACTCATCTACTCGCACGGTTTTCCGAGTATACTCGAGTTCAAAGGCTAGTCGTTGGATTACTTCGAATCAAAGATTTTTTACTTGCCAAGGTACAAAAGGTTCCCCCTCCAGTCGGTGAATTTTCGGTAGCCGAATTTCAGCGTGCTGAACGAATTATTCTACAAGAAGTACAACAAACTACCTTTGAGCAAGAATTCAACTGTATTTTGGCCAATAAGCAACTACCTCGGAAGAGCAAACTCAAAGGTCTGAAGCCCTTTCTACATAATGGCCTACTACATGTCGGCGGACGAATCGCTCGAGCTGACTTACCATTTCATTCGCGCCACCCTATCATCCTACCAGTAAATCATCGTTTTACGTTACTATGGACTCGACATTATCACTACCAATATTATCATGCTGGTTCCCAGTTTCTCGAAGATTTTATTCGACGTCGATTTTGGCCAATTGGCAATCTGACTACATTGATACGAAAATGCGTAAATACGTGCGCTCGTTGTGCAAGATTCCGGAGAAATCCTCCAATCCCTCCTTCCATGGCCGACTTACCAGAATCTCGAGTACGTCCAGCAGCTCCATTTTCTCAAGTTGGAGTCGATTATGCCGGACCTTTCATTCGTAAACCAGAAATTCGTACTCGAAGCGCGACTAAACTTAAAACTTATGTAGCAGTATTTGTTTGTTTTGTCGTCAAAGCTGTTCACTTGGAGCCCGTAAACGATCTTACTACTGACGCTTTTTTGGCCGCCTTGAGAAGATTTGTTTCTCGCCGAGGCTTGCCACATACGATTTATTCAGACAATGGGACGAATTTTGTTGGTGCTTCGAGAAAATTACATGAAAGTTTCAATGCTTTAGTTCAGACTACGCCTGTTCAGAATTTTGCTATTGCTCAGCAGATTGTTTGGAAATTTAATCCACCTGCGGCACCCCACATGGGCGGACTCTGGGAAGCGGCTGTAAAGACTATGAAATCGCACTTATCTCGTACGATTGGTACTACACTACTTACCGCTGACGAATTTACCACAGTTTTATGTCAAATTGAAGCGATCATGAATTCTAGGCCCCTCGCGCCTTTATCGCCTGGGATTCCTGACGCTCTTACTCCCGGCCATTTTTTAATCGGACGGCCGTTAGTATCCTTACCGGAGGACAGCTGTGCGCCGCTTTCACTGACGGCTCGGTGGACTCTTGTTAACCAGCTGCTACAAGGGTTCTGGCGTCGATGGTCGACTGAGTATTTGCAGCTTTTACAAAAGCGAGTGCGCTGGACCACTCAGGGATACAATTTCAAGGTTGGTGATGTCGTATTGCTAAAGGATGAACTACAACCTCCGTTAAATTGGCCTTTGGGGTTAATTACTCAAGTTTATCCTGGGAAGGATTCCATTGTACGAGTAGTGGACGTTCGCTGCCGTGACGGCTCCATTTTTCGCCGTCCAGTTACAAAACTTGTGCCACTCATCGCTGAAGATACGATTGCTATTTCGACGACTCAGCAGCCGTCGACGGCGGCGGGAAATGTTAAGGGCTAATTAGCTAGTTCGTCGGTTTCTCATGCTGCAAATTGTCTCGTATTTTAGTTCTATGATAGTTGTAAATTTAGAGTTAAGTTTCCTTCGTGTCAAGGCGTTGCACTCTTAGTGCGACTCCTCCTACGATCGTTTTGAGGTTAGTTTACTACCCCGCGAAGAAAAATGTACTCCGTATAGATTTTATTACTGTTGGAAAAGTTTCGTTTAATACATTATATCCTCAAAAACTAGTTAGATGGTTATTTCCAAGTTTATTACTTATTGTTACAAACAAGATCGTTTATTTTTCCAATACGCGAACGCTACACCTCCTCCGGCCACCACCAATATCAATATGAGTAACCACGTGTAACTTGTACCGCTTTCTTGTTCTTTTTCTTGTTCGATTCGCTCGTTGACTGATTCTAAAACAAAGAAAAATGTACGTATTATTGTGGAGGCTTATTTAAAGGATTTTTTGAAATTACTCGAATTTCAGAATATATACCACTTTTTCCTTCTTACAAAAATCAGTAAAAATTAAGCACTTGAAATAAATTCACTATCAACAGAATTTCACAAAATAATTTTCTAACTCACTTTTTTCCATTTAGGTATTTAAAAATAAATAAAAATTCAAAAAAAATCATTTCTGTTTTAAATGTAAAATTTTCATTTTTTAGTACCTATCAATAAAATTAAAGATGGTCCTATTGATTTTTACAAAATTTTCAAAAAGGTGATTAAAGAAATTAACCAAGATCCTAATTTAATTTACCATGACTTTCTCAGAAAATTTTCAAAAATTGACTTTTATAAAATTTAACTCTCAAAAAATTGAAAATTCACTTCTAGATTTCTTAAAAAAAAACATCAAAAAATAAAAAGTAAAATACGTAATTATTTTTTCGCAGATTTTTCACTAATAAGAAAAAGAAAAAAATGCTCGAAAAAAATTACTCTTGAAAGGAAATGAAAAAAATAATAATAATAAAAAAGGCTACTGATTCAAAAAAAAATAGACAAAATGTTTAAAAATTCGTTATCTTAAAAAATATGAAAAAAACATTTTTTTTTTTAGATCAAACAATAGGTACTTCAAATGAAATTTTATCTACTTATTTGGACAGTTTTCCAGAAAGTCAAGTATGACTTTTATAAAAATAATGTATTTTGAGAAAAAAAGAAAAATGAACACAGAAAAAATTTTGAAAAAAAAAATCAGAAGAAAATGTTTTGAACAACTCTATTTTTAAAGAAAAAAAATGATATTAGGTATTACTTATAAAAAAATTGTTTAACCCCCTTTTTTTTCTTTTTTTTTTTCTTTTTCTCATTTAAGAAAATAAAATTTTCTCAAGTTTACTCAAAAAATCACGTATGAAGAAAAAATTATTGGAAATCGAAAAATTGTGTTTCAGAAAGAAGTTTACAAAAAATTATACTTACAACTTAAATGAAAAAATTGAAATATATTTTTTTAAACCTATTGTAAATTTGTATTTTATTTTCTTAAATGAGAAAAAAAAAGGGGGTTAAACAATTTTTTTTATAATTAATACCTAATATCATTTTTTTTCCCCTTAAAAATAGAGTTGTTCAAAACAATTTACAATAGGTTTAAAAAAATATATTTCAATTTTTTAGCATAGTATATGCTTTTACGATGACCAAAATGGAAAAAAACGACAGAAAAATCCGAGACTAAAATCCGAGACCAAAACGCGAGACCAAAATCCGACATCAAATTGGGTTAGGTTAGGGTACATTAAGTTAGGTTTGGATGACATAAAAAAACTTGGAAAATTTTTAATAAATTCGATTTTTTAGACATTTTGTCAGACATTCTGAAACTTGGAAATTTTTTCAGAAAGGTGACTTTCAGACATTTTGAAACTTTTTTATGACTTTTGGACATTTTGTCAGACATTCTTTTTAAATAAATTTTTTAAATAAATTTTATGACTTTTGGACATTTTTTTATTACACTTTTTAGATTTTTAAATTTCCATGGAAATTAACAATTCGTGACTTTTAGACATTTTATTACAGAGTAAAAGCATATACTATGTTTCATACTTTCAAACGTAGTGTGGAAATAGAGTCAACCAGGAGGGGCCCTCCTGGCGAGGCGCGAAGCGCCGAGTTTTCATTTAAGTTGTAAGTATAATTTTTATTAATTTATTCTCAAAAAATTAAAAAATGACTTAAATTTTTTTTTGAAAAAAAAAACAAAAAATAAATTTTTCTAATGTTAAGTAGGTATCATTTCTCTCAACAAAAAAAAAATAATAAAAAAATAAATGAAAAATAATATTTAATATAATAATTTAGGTACTATTTAAATTTTTAATTCCAAATAACATGATTTTTAAGGAAAACTACCTATCCCTAATTTTTTTTTTTTTTTTTTTTGATTGTTATAAAAAAAAATGTATTCTTATTTATTATAAAATTTAGTGTTGAAAAAAAAACGCTCAAAAAAGGTTGACAAATCACAAAATGCTGTTTCAAAGATCAAAGGTACCATACCCATTTTACAAGAAAAAAATGAAAAAAATCCAAATTTGAAAAAGCATTAATTTTTGAAAATTTATTTTCAAAAAATCTGCACCTAATGACAAATGAAAAATTCAACTTTAATAAAATTTATTTTTTTAACGACTTTCAAGAAAAAATTTTGAAAAATGAAAAGAAAATGTTTCAAGCAATTCTATATTTTTTCAAAAAAAAAAAAAAAAAAAAAAAAGGAGATACCTACCTAATAAGTATGATTTCAAAAAGTGTTTTACATTTTTTCATTTTCCTCTTTAACGAAATTAAAATTTTCAAAAATTTTCACAAGATCGCTCAAAAAAATTACTTGCGAAAAAAGAATTATTATAATTCGAAAAATTGTGTTTTAGAGATATCTATTTTTCATAGAAATGAAACAAACAAAATTATAATAATTTTAAAAAAATTTATATTTGTAAAATATTTCCAAGTAATTCAAAAATCAATTTGAAAAGAATTTAAAAATGATTTTTTTAAAGGGTAAAAATCCTTGAAAATCAGTTAAAAATAATGTTTCAAATGTTATAATAATTTACTATTGACGTTTTTTCTAAATTTGTCCAAAAAATTCACTTGAAAAAATTTTAAACATAGTTTTAAGAAAAAGTGATTTTTTTTCAAAAATTAGATTTTTATAAAATTAATTATGTATTGTTTTTTAATTAGAAATGAAAAACGTTCTAGAAAAATGTTGAAAAAATCCAAAAATGTTGTTTTAAAGATACCTTCTACTCGCATTTTTTTCAATCGAAAAAAATTATTACGGACGAAAAATTTAGTTTTGAAAAAATGTAAGACTCTTATTCGGAAAAGAAAACATAAATTCTTGAAAATTTGTTTTGAAAAAATCTGTAATGAAAACTTCATTTTTACAAAAATTCAACTTTCATAAAATTCATCAAGCTTTGAAAAATCAAAAGAAAATGTTTCAAACAATTCTATTTTTCGGGGGGAGGGGGGAATACCTATATTTCAAAAGATTGTTTTACTCTTTTTTCAATTGAAATTTTCGAAAATTTTCACAAGTTCGACCAAAAACCATTCGTGAAAAAAAAGTATTGTACCCTAAATCGAAAAATTATGTTTCAGAGGTGTCTATTTTTGATAAAAATTAAACTTGAAAAAATTTAAAAAATTTAAATATTTTTAAAAAATTTCCATATTTTGTAAATTTGTTTTTAAAAAATCAGTTTAAAATCAAATTCAAAAATGTTTTTTTTTTTTTTCAACTGAAAACCTTTGAAATTCTGTTACCAAAAAATTCGATTTTTATAAAATTTATGCTAAAAAAATTGAAAAATATAATAATTATAATCAATGTACTTACTGTTCTCTACTGTATACACCTCCGATAAACTGGAAACGTCTCCTCTTTCCGAAATGACTCTCACAGCAAAGGTACGAGTAACACTGCTGTTCAGGGGTATGTGTAATGGAGGTTTTTGTGCTTTATATGTCTTTGTAGTTTTACTCGTCAGGTTGATATGATCACCTTCGCTGACCAATACTTCGAATTTATACCTATCAAAAAATCCATCGTTATTAATACACATTCAGAATTCAGACATACTTTCCAGTCACGTCGTAATAATTTTATGAACCTTTTCGGCGACAACGAATCGATGCCATTTTTGAAATCCCACGTAACCTGATAAGAGTCATCTTCGCGCCACACGATTACTTGATGAGGGGGCGGAAGAGGACGAATTTGGTATTCGGTGAATGCCCTGGTGTGAGTATCGTCGGTCGTAGATAAACTGATATTATACTTGGCTCCGTATATACCCGGGTAAGTGGTACTCAACGAAGTACTGCTTGTTTCCGGTATCGTTACTTGCGACATCATTCCCGTTTTAACGTCGACGATTTTCAACTGGAAGAATTTTAAAGAAAAAAAGCTCAATTTTTACTAATTTTTTCCACTTTGGTGAATCTTTTGACGGATTCGAGTGTACTTACGACGTATCCAACTTTCGAGATCATTTTTGAACAAGATGACGTCCACGTTATATTTAGATTGGTTTCGTTGGCTGGATCTGTTCGTACCATCAAATTATGCGGCGCTGCTTCCAGGTCCGGAGCAGTCTGTATGGGGGCAAATTTACTCGATAGTGGACCGGTACTGTTTGTATTTGGTAAGATTACGCCCACCGAGAACGTATACGCAGTACAGGGTGCTAAACCGTAAACGTCGAAGTTCGTATTGGTGGTAATATTCCGAGGCACTGTAAAAAAAAAATTAAATCGAAATTGAGTATTTTACACAGTTGACCAAAATAAACATTTTTATATAATGAATCCCATATTATGTCATGTGAAATTAAAAATGTTCACTTTTTCTTTACATTTGAGAGTAAATTTTTTTTCAATTTTGAATGACTGTTTTATGATAATTTTTCAAACAAATTTTCATATTTTTGTGAGAAATTTTTGTTAAAATGCCACTTTTTCAATTTTATTTAGTGAATTTTTCGTAAAATATTTTAGCATAGTATATGCTTTTACGGAGACCAAAATAGAAAAAAACGTTACGAAAATCTTTAACGAAAATCCATTACGTTGGGTTAGGTCAGGTTATATTAGGTTAGGTTCGGATGACATAAAAAACTTAGAAAATTTTTAATAAATTCGATTTTTTAGACATATGTCAGACATTTTGAAATTTGTAATTTTTTTTGAAATTTTATGACTTTTAGACATTTTCTAGACATCTTGTCAGACATTCTGAAACTTATATTTTTTTTTAGAAAGATGACTTTCTGACATTTTAAAACTTGGAAATTTTTTTAGAAAGATGACTTTTTTTATTAGCATAGTATATGCTTTTTTATAAATTTTATGACTTTTAGACATTTTGTAAGACATTCTGTTTTAATAATTTTATAATTTTTAGGTTTTTTGTCAGACATTCTTAAACTTGAATTTTTTAGCATAGTTTCTATTATTTTAAAGAAATTTTTAAAATAAATTTCATGACTTTTTGGACATTTTGACAGAAATTCCGGAACTTGGAAATTTAAAAAAAAATTTTATGACTTTTATCATTTCGAATATTCAAAATTTTATTGGACATTTTTTTTTTCATTTTTATTAGAATTTTTTGATTTTTAAGTTTCCATGGAAATTTATATTTGTGACTTTTAAACATTTTTTATAAATTTAATGACTTTTTAATATTTTACAACTTTTAGACTTTTAAATTTTTTTAATAATTTTTTTTTAGAAATTTTATGACTTTTAGGCTTTTTGTCGGACATTCTGAAACTTGAAACTTTTTTTGTTTACTTATTATACTTTTTAGATTTTTAAATTTCCATGGAAATTATTATTAGAATTTTTTGATTTTTAAATTTCCATGGAAAATATTCGTGACTTTTAGATATTTTCGTAATGAACGTTATTATTGTCTGACATTCTTAACTTATTTTTTTTTATTATTATTACATTTTTAATTTTTAAATTTCCATGGTAATAAAATATTTCATCATTTTAGAATTGATGACTTTTTGACATTCTGTCATGATTTATTTTATTAAATTCCAGTGGAAAATAATATTCGTGTATGGCGAAGCCCCCCTCTGGCGAGTTTTTTTAGACAAATTTTTCAAAAGATGAAATCAGAGAATTTTGTAAAGTTTTCAATAACTATAAAACTCATTTATAGAATGTTTTTTTTTTTCGAATAAATTTCGATCAAATAATCGAAATTCAAACATTTAAAATGTAAAGTTTTCAATGTTAAAATTTTTTTTTTAAATTTTCAAACATCAAAATTTTAAAAATTTGTTTGAATTTAAATTTTGTTGATATTTTTTTTTTTGAATTTTACAATTAAGTAAAATTTGGATGATTTTAAAATAATGTCTAGTTTTCAACAAAAAAAAAAATTATCATTTAATTTCTTATGAAAACTTCACAGAATTTCAAAATAATCCAATAATCTTAAAAATTATGTAAAATTCAAAAAAAAATAATTTGATAAAATTTTTTAAATTTTGATGTTTGATTTTTTTTTAATTTACTAAAATTTTGAAAATTGGCCAAATTGTAAAAATTGGTATTTTCATTTCATTTGAATACTTACATTATTTTAAAAATCTAAAAATGATGAAAATTCAAAATTTTTAAAAATTTGCTAATTTCCATATTTCAATTATTCATCTTCGAAACCGGATCTGATCAAATTTTAAAATTTTCAAGATTTAGCCAATTTTCAAATTCAAGTTAGATAATCTTTGATTTGGAAAATTTAAGTATAATTCAAAATGCAAATTTTACAAATTTGATGGAACATAAAAATTTGATGATTTTTAAAATTTGATTCATTTTTAAAATTTAATCAATTTTTGAAACGCGGTCATTTTTTTTGAATTTTGAAAAAAATTGAATTTCAACTTTATAAATTATTGAGAAAATCGCAAAAATCGCAAAAATTGATTTTTTAATTTTTTGAAAAGTTGATCGAAAACGATTAAAAATTCAAATTGTTGAGAATTTGTCAAATACTAAAATTTTTAAAAAATCATTTAGAAATTTAATTTTAGGAAAATTAATTGAAAATTAAATTTTAAGCAAATAACTTTTCAAACCGATAAAAATAAATATTTGACAGAATTTTAAAAATTGATTCAATTAAATTGACTGAAATTCAAAAATGACAAATCTTTGATTTTCA
This sequence comes from Balanococcus diminutus, assembly GCA_959613365.1. Lineage (NCBI taxonomy): Eukaryota > Metazoa > Arthropoda > Insecta > Hemiptera > Pseudococcidae > Balanococcus > Balanococcus diminutus. Next base: position 34,054,344 of record OY390718.1, on the reverse strand, counting down.
CTTAAAATCTTAGAGATAAGTTTTACAAAATTTAAAAAACTGTAAAAAAATTATCCCGTTTAGAAAATTTATCATCTAAAATTTAAGAAATAACCAAAACTTCAATTTTTATCAAATTTCAGAAATTTTTAAAGTTTTACTAAATTTTGGAAAATTTAAAAATTTGACAAAATTTTCAAAATTGATCCAATTTTAAAAATTGACTGAAATTCAAAAATGACAAAATCCTTTATCTGCAGTAAAACTTGGAGATAAGTTTGTGAGAGGTACTTATGGCCCGTATTCCTGGTATTACACTGATGGTCTACGTGGTTGGTTACACTGAGAGATAGCACCATCACCGCTTCGAGGTGATGGAGCTGTTTGGACTCTAAAGTCAGTTGCTCGGTTCTATCGGTCTCGGCTCGGATGGCTCAGGCTCGGTCTCCTGACGCAGGTATCGTAGTTCTCGACACTCACACGTATGTGATTGCGGTGTTAATTAGAGTCCTCGAGGCTAATTAGCAATTTAGGTATGTCAGTGCGGTGGTGGACGTAATGTCTACTGTAAATGTCAGGCCCAGACCGCAATAAAGTATTCGCGACGTTTAGTTCAGTGTCTTTATTCGGTCGAAATCATTGTGGTGAGTTATCTTGGTAACTAGGTAATTGTGGCCCAGTGTATAGCACTGGAGAGGTATGTGATATGGCTATTTCGGATAATATGTCAGTATGGTAATCGATTGGTAATTGTGGTCATTCACAGTAGTGAATGGATTAATGTGCAAGGAAGCGAGTGCGGTACAAAGTGTGCGAACTCAGCTCAGGTAAGTACACCAGAATACTGCTCAATTCCACCCCACCGGGTGGAGGAACCACGTTTCAACCTCACATTTGGTGCCGAAAAACCTTTTTTTTTTTATGACGACACGAGTCACTTTGTGACAAATGTCGGAGACGTGACCTTTGTGACCACTGGGAGAAAGACAAAGATACCAGTGGAGTAAAGGTTTCAACCGTACAGGTTGAGCCTAGGTAGGGAATAACCTGAAAAGTCCAATTTTGCAAGTTGGGCCCAAGCCATAATAATTTAGCATAATCTAGGTTAGGCTAGAAAGTAGCACATGAAACGTGTGCGAAAATAGGGCCTGACATGCCGCACTATTTTTTTCCGGTGGCCTGCGTGTCCGCGAAAAGTAGGGCCACTTCCGTTCAAACTCATTTTTGCTTCGGAGGGCAAAAATGAGGGAGAATGGGTATTTTTGTATTCTCTCTAGGCCTAGTATATAAGTAGACATCGCACACGCGATGTAGGTACATCACTTACGTGTTTAGGCGCGTAAAAAATGTACCAAAAATAAGACGTAATTAGCCCAACGCGTAGGTATGCGCTGTAGGCACGAAGTAGGTACATTGAGTATGTGCGTAGGCGCGCAGTAAATGTACTGAAAAAAATTATTTCATTAGTATAGGATTTAGGTAGGCATCGCAAATGCGATGTAGGTATGCTTTATACGTGTAAATACGCGTACAAAATTTTTTTTTTACCAAAAGTCATTCTTAAAATGACGAAATTGGATAATATTTTATTTAGAAAATGTACATGTAATGTGCGAATTTTTTAACACACATTTGCATGGAATAACTATGCACATGTGCAAAAAAAAAAATTTTTTTTTCACGCCTAAAAAGTGAAGAAAATGAACACTCGTTACGTGTGTATATTTATCCAAATATTTTGCACACAATAGTAGGTGCGAATAAATTGATACGTACGAGGTATTAATCTAGTAATGTATTGATTACCTAGTTACTTATTCAATTAGTATACATATAGATTTCAAATTTCTAATTTGAAATGATTTGAAAAATCACCAAATTTGCTTTCGCGCATGTGAATGTGAAATTTCAACGTATTTTTTTTTCTCCTCACCCACCCACCCGGCTATAGGCTAGATGGCGCGTGTACGTACATTGGTAGGTACACGAAGTTAGGCTAAGCTAGAAAAACCGTTATAAAACCGTTACAAAAACTTGTTCACATTGGCCAAAAAATTGACGGAAAACCGTTAAAAGTGGTCGAAACGTGAACAGAAAATCGGTTCAAAATGGCTGAAAAATGAATCTTATCGCAGATGATTGACGGGTACATGGCTCGAGACCATTGTAGTAATTTTAATCGTTGTAAAATGATTAAAAATAGAACTCGAATCGAGATCGAGTGGAATTTAACATGGTCCATTACCATTGTTATAATTTCAGAATTATCGATAATGAGAAATTACAAGGAAAAGTCATTGTAATAATTTTCGAAATATCGAGATGATTGACAGTTACATGGTACATTACTATTATATTAATTTATTATCGATAAATAATTTAGAATTTAATTTTACGAATTTCAACTAGGTATTGTACTGTGGTAAAATTAGAACGTCTTCTTATCGCAAGTTAATCTCGATTTATCTGTTCGTTCGCCGTATGTACCCTCGCACGGTACGAGTCGTTTCGTGATCTTTTGCTCATTACTGTTTCGTCCGTGTATGTATGCATATCATGGTATTTTTCGAAATGTAATTTCGTGCGATTTTCTAATTCGATTTATCACAGTTCGTTTCGATTGTGTGTACCTACGTACGGTACGAGTTCTTTCGCGAGTTTTAATAATTTTTGCGTACAAATACGTGTACATATTTATGTCAGAAGAGACAAGTGCACAGCGTTCAACTCGTAAAGCAAAGGCCGAAGCTAGGCGTAACATACACGCTACATATTCGTCGTACCAGCGTCATACGCCTAGTCTGAACAACATGAATGACTCCAAGGCTGATCAAGCGGCTAAAAAAGAAGCATCCAGTCCATTGCCGAATAAAAATCTGCGCAAGGAGCCGATCGGTAAAACCCAATATGCCGACAGGAAAGGTGACAAATCGGTGAGTGATATTTCAATTCATAATAGTGATTTTAGTGACTTAGAAAGTTCACATGGAGATGCGAACTTGTCACAATTAGAAAAAAACGCGTCAGATATAAAGGCTGATGGTTTTTCTAGATTAAATAAAATTAGAAACGATACATCAGTATACGAACAACTGATAAAGTCTCTCGAGAAGTCTGACTCTGAAGAGGAGACTGAGACGGAGCTTATGGTAACAAATAGGCAGCCTAAACCAGACTTTAAGGCTGATACTTTCATTCCGCCTGAAAAGAAGGCAGAAATAGAAAGACGATGGAAAGCCATACACGATAGTGTGGGCTCTGGAAAACTCAAAAATGAGTTTGACAGTCCAGTCAAGGTAGATATCACAAAGTTACCTGAAGGTGATAAGATGAGTAAACATACCGAGACAGCGCTGGATATATTCCAACGAAAGATGAGAGAATGTACCAATGTACGTGATGAAAAAATCGCACAGCTACACAAAAGCTTTGACAGTATAGGTCAACGTGCTAAGAAATTAGAACATGACCAAGTTATAGTCAAGCAACGTGTAGATAACTGTGAGCGTCACATTTCCCAGAATGTAGACAAAATTTACGAAGTCGAAGGTCAAGCTGAAGTAAATGCAGCGCGAATCGAAAAGGTAGATAAGAAGTATGATGCAAAACTTCGCAAAGTTAAGGCGAAGGGCGCTAAATACTTCAAAGCCCTCGCTATAGCAGGACATATCACCGAAGTAGAAGGGCAAACCACCGCGTGTATGGTGAAGATACAGGCAGACACGATTAAAGACTTGGTGAAAACAGACGAAGTACTGCTTTCTGAAATTAGAGAAATAAAAGCGAAAGGCGTCGGTAGGCAAATTATTGTTAACCAAGCCAGAGAAGATACTATTCGTCTGGATGCTAAGGCATTTGGGAGTCAGGGAGTGATTTTCACTGACAGTTTGCGCTATCAACCTCATATATTCGTTCAGAAATTCGAGCGATATACGAATAATAGGAATGTGGAAGATCATGTAAAATGTGATCTGTTCATAAACCTAGTTCAAACGAGAGAGTGCGAGTCATGGAAAAAGCGAGTAGACGATATAGATAGTTTCGAGGACCTGAAAAAAGAGTTTTTCAGGGAGTTTTGGTCGTTGACTAGACAGAGAGCTGTCTGGGATTATTTCAACACCAGGCTGAAAGGTATAGCGAGAAAGGATGTGCCTAGAATGATGATTAAGTGGATAGGCACGCTGACACGTATGGAAGAGCGTAGAGAGGGTGAGATAGTGAGAGCAGTTCTGGATAAACTACCGGTAGATATAATCTCTGAACTTGCGCCTACAGAGTGTAAGACGGCTAAAGACCTAATTAAAGGTCTGAAGAGAATAGAAGATGAATTCCAAGAAAAGCCTACAATTACAAGAAGGCTCTCTGTTCACGATGAAGGTAGTGAAATGAGAACCCCTACTACTCCACGCTCACGAAGTGAATCGCGAGTATATACACCTAAGAGTAGCGAACGCGATTCACAGTTTTCATACCGTGATTATAAAAAGCCTCAGAAGCCTGAGACCTCGTCTGCAAAAAGATCAGAGTCTCCATATAGGAAAAAATCGGATAATTCGTATCATAAAAAATCCGATGACTCGTATTCGTACGCAAAAAGGCCCAATGATCAAAAGGTAAAATTTTTTGATCAGAAGGATAGACAAGAGGAGAGGAGTGGAGAAAATTCGCGTAAAGTACCCGAATTCTCAAAGCAAAAATCCAAACCTCACGATGTGAAGTCTCTTCATATAGAGGACGAGAGAAGGGAACACGCTCCACCACCATCGGTGGAGGATTCTCCTAACTCTGCCCAAAGGGTGGAAAAACTCTCGACGGGAAACTAGAGAGACGAGATGATACCATAGGGTCGACGTCTCGTCCACTTATAGACCCAAAAACCCCGAATTCGACTAATTTATTTCGCGAGTATGAGTTTATAGGAGATGGACTTGCATATTACATGTATTATCACACGTATGGTCCACCTCCATCTCACATACACTACCTGAGAGACCAAATCTACATAGATAAGCTATACCAAAATCTGGGTAAAGCTGAATTTAGAAAGAAAAAATTCGTACTGTCCATGGGGCAATTCGAATACAATTATTCGAAAAAACCTTTCCAACGGGTGTATGAGTTTATGTTCAAAATAGTGAACCACCTTTGCGTACAAGGGGCAGAAGAAATTATTCTTTTGCTTCCCTTTGCAAAGCCACGAATAGAAGGTGAAAAACCAATAAAGCTATACAAACACATCCAGTATAGAAGGATGCTGATGAAACTAGCTGACGATGAACGTGTCACTGTCTGGAGAACTCCAGCATATGCGTTGCTGGGGCAAGAGACGATGAACACACACGATGGTACAGCATTTCCTCGCCCAAAGACAGACGAGTGCGGAAACATAATACCGCTAGTAGAAAAATTCCATTTTGCAAAAGAATATGGAAAGTATTACATACACGTATCGCAATATCCTCAAATGGTAAAAATATTTGAGAACGAGATGAAAAGACACCTCGAAAGAACAAAAATCAAAGCGCCAGGAAAAAAGGAAGGTTTAAATGTTACATTTGACCCAGATTGGTTATTCGATTCGCAAAGCAATGCGAATTCGAAGAGCGAATCTATACCTACCGCAAAAACCGAAAATGTTAGGAAAAATCCTCCTTACGAGGAAATTTCATTCGAAAAAGACAATTTAACAACTTCAACGCCGAAAACTGTCATAACACGCGATGACAAGAAAAAAGAAAAACCTCTGCAAGTCAGAAGGGTTTCTTTCGCGAACCAAGACAAATTCTTCTCTGCAGAAGAGAATGACTTATTCGTCAGCGCCATAGAGAGTATCGACAACATTAGGTTAGTCGAGGAAACTCACTGCGAGGATTTAGTGAAAGAACAAATCATCACCGAGGTGACAGATGACTCGACTTGTGTTATTCCAATACAAATTGGCGACAACATTTACGCGGCTCAGTTAGACACTGGAGCTCTACCTAACGTAATTACCACCAAAACAGTGGAATTATGGGTAGATAAACACCTAGATCATATTAGATATCTGCCAATGAACAAAATCGTATTGTTAAAATTGGCAGACAATAAAGTAATTAAATCGACGATGATCATGCTCCAAGTGTGCGTAACTATGGGCAAAACTAAGCATAAAATACCATTCTTAGTCATAGAAAGTTCATCGAGGTCGTGCATTATTGGGCGAGTGACGATGAGCGTCCTAGGTATACAACCGATGATACGCGAGCGCGTCGCGATAATTCACACAGATCATAGTGATGATATCGAATTGAAATTTTTGGCACCTGAAGAATATCAGGCGCTGACTATTTTCAAATGCGACGTAGATGAACAATTCCAACAAGACGTTTCCAACAAAATGTTGAAAAACACCCGGACTGTACACTGGGCAAATCTTGACCCAGAGGATCGAGACGATGGCCCAGAATTATTTAGAAAATCGATAACGCGAGACCTCCAGGAGGCCATAAACGACGGCTCCATTACCGTCGAACAGGCTAGACAGGGCTATGAAAAAATCGCCCAATTTGCTGATGTTTTCAGTAAATACCCTGGAGCGTATACTGGTCGAAAAGTACATTTCGACTTTGAGGAGGAAGGCAAAGATTATAAGAACTGGAAGGGTGAAAAGTATCAGCCATCGAGAAAACTGATGCCTATGATAAGAAAAGCCATAAAGGTAATGTTGGCTTTAGGTTATATACGTCCCTCGAAATCACCTTTCATAAACACAACAGCACCCGTCTTGAAAAAAGACGGACAGATCAGGCTATGCCTGGCGGCGTGGTGTTTTAATAAATTCGTGAAGCCCCAAAGAACCGAAGCTCCAAGTATTTGGAGTATGTTATTCAACAGCGCAGATTATAAATTTTTCTGTGCGTTGGATTTCGTAGCTGGGTTCTGGCAGCTTTTGCTAGACGAAGAATCACATCAATATACAGCCTTCCAAATCGACGGCCAAGTATACGAATTCGCGCGAATGCCATACGGTATAAAGGTGGCATCATCTGAGTTCGTACAGATGATTAACGAGGTCATTCCTCCAATGGATGGCGTCTCGAAATTTGTTGATGATCTGCTCGTAGCGGGTAAGACTTTTGAAGAAGTCGTCAACAAGTTGACAACGATCTTACAATTGTTGCGAGACCACAGCCTCAAATTAAACCCCAAAAAGTCACAATTCTTTAAGAAGTCGACAGAACACCTCGGGTTTGTAATACGCGAGGCGCAGATCGGTAAACAAAACAAGAAAATCGAGAAATTCGAAGAATTTATTAAACGTCACACCAACAAACGTGACAACGTATTTAAATTAAGATCAGTTAAGCAAGTTTTGCAAATGATCGGCCTCACGGGACTGTACCAGCATTTTATACCTGAATACAGTCAAATTCTCGCGCCAATTTACAAATTGACAGAGAAAGATGTTCCATTCGAATGGGGCAAAGAACAAACCGAGGCGTTCGGAAAACTATACGCTGCGTACACCGCTAAATTTACGTTAATGCCACCGCAAAACGGCCATGACCTATATTTAGAAACACTCGCATCCCAAGATGCGATGAGTGCAGTTCTATATCAAAATATAGACGGCCAGGAGCGTATAATAATGTACACGAGTAACATGTACAGAAATCACCAGAAGAAATATACGCTGGTGGATAAGGAAATGCAGGCGTTAGTGACTTCAATTAGAAAATTGAAAATGTGGATTTTTGGAAGAAAAGTCCACGTAAGATCCGATTTGAAGACAATAGTCAACAAATTCGAGGACATAATGGAGACGCACAGAAAAGCAGCAGCTTGGGTAACCGAGCTAAATTGCTACGAAATAGTATATGATCTCAAATCGAAGAGAAAAAGACTATTCGATGTGCAAGCTTCAGAGCTCACGATAAGTGAACTCGATCTGCAACAAATCAAGTCTCTATCACTTGAATATGTGCAGTCGCTAGAAATAGATTTAATTAACGATATTAAAAACATCACAGTCGACCAAGCAGCCGACCCGATGTGTATTAAGATACGCGAGCTGCTGGAGAACGAATCTCCAGACGAGACTGTCAAAACGCGACAGAAAAGGCTCCGGAAAACGAAGCGATTTTGCGTTGAGAGTGATTCCCAACATAGACCGATACTTTACCGCACCTTTGAGGACGGTACAAAAGTGCCGGTAATATCAACTATTTTATTTAGAGATACCATCGATATGCTACACCACCTATACGGCCACGTAGGTGCAGCGAAAATGGAAGGAATATTCAAAAGGATGTTCTTTTACCCTGGTTCGATGAAATATATACGCGATATATGCAGCGCATGCATCGTATGTAAGGTAAATAAAAATTATACGATACGAAAAGTTTTGCAGTACGCCCAAATAGAAGCTTATTCTATGGGTGAGATCATTTCAGCCGACCTCTTTGGGCCGGTGAGTAATGAGCAAAACGAACCAAAATACCTTTTGGTTGCGAGAGACGTATTCACGTCTCTTACGTGGATAAAGCCTCTCTACGATATGAGAGGTCAGTCTGTAGCTGAAGGTATGAGGCCAATTCTACAAGAATTGAAAGATGCTGGTGTAAAAACTCGCAAAGTAATCACTGATAATGGTACGCAATTTATCTGCGACGATTGGAAGAAATTACTAAAAATATACGGCATCAAGGTAGGCCATACGTCTGCATATAATCCCCAATCATCACTCGTAGAAAGAACTATGCGAGTGATTGGGGATAAGTTACGCGTTAAAATTAACGAAACACCTAACGATTTCAAATCGCACCATGGGTGGGATATTCATGTTCAGTCCATCGAGACCGAGATTAATAATACCATAACACCTTTTGGAATCACGCCAAACGAGGCGTGGGGTATTCCTGACCCAATCGCGGCGCAGATACCGACCGCGAAAAATAGATTCAATTTTCGTTTCGAGTTGAAAAAACTACGCGAGCAAGAAATCAAAAACAGCGTGATTTCAACCTCCTCAGCTGAAGTACTTTCTTCCGGCCTGGAAGAAAAGGACTTGATTCGCGATAAAGACAATTACATACGAGTCACAGCTGATGGCGCGTGCTCGAAAAACGGTAGTGATAATGCGAGGGCTGGTATTGGTATTTGTTTTTCGCCAAGTTCAGCGAAAAACATATCTGAGCCTATTACACATGAAAAATTCACGATATCAAATAATTTAGCAGAACTTCTTGCAATTAAAATTGCGCTGGAGGTGGCAGTAGCAAATCAATTTAAAAAATTGAAATTGTTTACTGATTCCAATTACGCTGCGCGAGCGCTGAATATAAATATTCGGACGTGGCGCGATAATAATTGGAAAAATGCTAAAAATAAGGAAGTTTCGCATAAAGACTTATTCATCGAAATACTCGAGTTGATGAATAAGTTCGACGCGGTAGAGATAATTCACGTATACGCGAGACGCCACGAATATACGAACATCGTGGCGGACCAGCTTGCTAAAAAAGCTGTGTACACCGAAGATAGTGAATTTAGAAAAATCGATGAAATGACTGAGCGACAAGTCATTGAAGCTTACATCAGAGACAGACGTAGGTTGCAACGAATTAAAGACGAATACTCGTTCAACAAGCTTCATGGCGACCCCACACCCCTAGGTGAGGGGGACATGGTGTTGATAACGGATCATAGACAAAGCTCCTATGATAAGGGTATGACCGCGAAACTATACCCGAAAAGGTATGGACCCTACGAAGTACAAAAACAGGTCGCGCCAAACTGTTATCTCATCAAATCGCTCGCCGACCACTCGGAAGAGCGAACGGTAAACGTCCGTCAGATTACGCTATATTTGACGCGACAACAAGTCTCAGACATGGAAAACGAATTGGCGCTAGTGTCGAAACACGACACTAGACCAATTAAGGTGCAAGTCGAACAATACTTGGCTTTGAAAAAAGCCAAGGAAAACGAGTACCAACAACAGTTGGTATCTGTACATCAAAAGCCTGAAAAGAAGATCGCGGAAGAAATCGCGAGTACGCTACGCGATGTACGCGCGAGCAAAAGGGCAGATAAGAAAGATGTACAGAGTACTCAGTCGACGAACGACGACGATGACACGGTACCGCAGACCGCGCCTATTCCCACTGTAAGCGGGGATAATCACAACCCGAGTACATCGCGTTTCAAACCGGTGGTACAGCCGAAGGTGAAGCGAGGAAGGGGTAGGCCAGCGAAAGCGAAGAATGTTGACATTACGTCGAATTCAGCACCCTAATAAAACCAATAGGTAAAAATTCAATCACGAGTAAATTTCGTAATAAGTAGGCGAAAAGAGTGATTGAATAATATAGAATAGCGAATAGGTGATTAATAACACGATTACCTACCAACTCGTTAGGTAGGTAATCGCACCAAAAATGGTATAGTCATCTGTAAAATTTTCGAAAATTTTTGCCTTCATATACTCCAACTAGGATGACTATACAAATTTAGTAATTATTTCGACTTTAAATTTTTACTTGGATAGGTGAAAATTACCTGATGAGATGTAATTGTTTGTAGAGTAATTTTTTACTTTACACGTACGTCTCGAATAGGTACCTACACGAGTAAGAAATTCAACTACAAGTTGAATACAACAAAGACCAGAATACGATGTGGTCATATAGGTTATATTATGATTATTTTATTTTATGTATGTCCTAAAATAGATAGGTACCTAGTAAATAAAATATTCAACATTATGATGAATAAAGACAAAAGCTGATTTGATAATTTGCTTGTAAACTCACACAGCGTATGGGGTGTGTAAATAATTAAAATTTTTACTACTCACAATGCCCCGTACAAATTAATTCAACCTACGCTGTGTTGAAATGCGATTGAGAAATCGCTGGCCAAGCAAGTTTCATATCACATGAAAATGTAGATAGGAGGAATTGAGAAATATTTTCTCTTCCGTCCGTCCGTTTTATACCGCAGTAACCAATTTATAGGTACCCATACATACGAATGGGGCACCTTATTTTGGAAAAATTCATACCGGGTGAATACGAGTAAAAATCCCGCGCTGTCAAATAAATGACTACGGGAGCGAGAGACGAATAGGTATGATGAGGGGTCGCAAACATACGTTTGAGATAACATCCACGTAGAAAAAACTACGTGTAAGTATATACGAATTAATTTACCCCATAGGTGAAAATTTTATTTGTACCCACGGATGCCCGATTATAAAGATAAGTACACACGTATGCCCCAACGTGTGTGTTACTCGAATTTTTTTCCTACGTACCACCAAGCAGGAGTGGGGCAAGAGAAGCGAATTTTATAAATTTGCGAAAATAATTAGGTACACTATCGCACCCTCGCGATAAAAATTTCAATGAAATCCACACATTAGTGGGGAAATAGAACATTGAAAGTAAAGCATGACTTATCGCGAAGTCGAAAGCTCAAAGAAATGAGCGGATTTTCCAACCTTATCCTCAAAATTTGACATGAGGAGGAAAGAAGTGTACCGTACACCACGAAGTGTACCAAACGTCTACTCGTAGGAATAGGGTATGAAACGTTTAGTGGTAGGAAAATTCACATCGCAATGTGAAAAACATAAACCGGCTACGACAATTATCCCACGTTAATAAGAATTCGAAGATTCGAAAAGTTTGTACGCAATACATGTGAAATACACGTATACGTACACGTGGGAAAAACCCGGATTAGACCTTTTATATACATTTAGTTGTAGAAATCAAAATATCTCCCGTATGTGAGAGATATCCGTACACAGAGTTCTGCGTACAGTATATGTGTACTCACACATATACACTAAGGCACGGACCGGTCCGCAACGCGTTCGTTGGTTACCAACGAACGTCGATCATTCAATGCATCGTTACACGATGGAATTAGAATGTATTATACTACATACACCCGAACATCGTATACCTACATGGCATACAGGGTGTCCAATTTTTTTTTTCTTTTAGTATTTTATTTTAGTATTTAGTTTTAATTTTAATAATCCCAGTAAAAATTCGTATGGATATGCGAGTTCATAAATTTTTTTTTAACGTAATTTTCTTTCAAAACTGGGTTTTCAAATTTTAATTTGAATTCCTTCATATTACCCCGTTTAGTTTGAATTTTTTTTTTAGGGTTCACATGAATGTGTGAACCTATCCCTATTTTTTTTTATTATTTAATATGTCCCCAATTAGTGATTTTAATTTAGTTATTCGATTTTTTTTTTTTTTGGTGATACATATTTAATTCCTATTTTTTTTTCTTTTCCTTTTCTCACTCGCGTTTGTGGTGAGAGAAGTACGATTTTATGATACATGCGTATGCATGTATTAAGTACCGACGTAAAATGATCCTATCGGAGGTTGTGGTTTTTTTTATTTTTGTTTATAACGTTACCACTTTCGACATTGGGAATTGAAATTTTCTTTTCTCATAAATGGGAAATGCAAATCTCTCCGATAGGCAAATATTTGGACAGGAGGGTAGGATGAATAAATTAATTGACGTCATAGGTACTGGAACTAGTTGAAGGGTGGATTTGTTTAGTGAGTGTGCACCTTACATATTCATCATCAATTGGAACATCAAGAGAAATGGAAAACGTTATTCCATTCAAGGCTGATATTCAAGGATATGCCACGTCGTCGACAATTTCATGGATGGTTCAACGCCGGATGGTACATTTCAACCTGATCAATTGTGGTGTCACTGTCTGCAGTTTGGGCCAAATGATTTGAGCTCTACTGTTACTCCGATTGGAGTATTGTCATTCGCTATGAGTAACTCGAATCAGTCGTCGCCAACAGTCATCATCGAGTACATTGTCACCAGCTACATGTTGTTATCTCGAAGTTGTGCACACGCTAATCGACAAATTTGCTTCCGCTAGTAGTCAACGTTTACCAATCTACTGTGCTGATCGTCAGTCAACAAATATTGCTGAATCCAGTAAGCCAGCTGTACGATTTGAGCTGTGCTGTCACCAGTGTTAAATGGTTTCGCCGATTCACTGCGACTGTGTGGATTTGCTAAATCCACCAGCTCGACATGAGTTCCACGTCGTAAATCAGCATCGTATCCAGATGTCTGAATATTCAACACCACCTGGTAAAGTTTGGATACCAGGTCAGCCGCGTCAATGGCTGCATAGCTTGCCGCGCTTATGGCAAAGCTTTAACAATCGCGTACTCCGATTGGAGTATTGTCATTCGCTATGAGTAACTCGAATCAGTCGTCGCCAACAGTCATCATCGAGTACATTGTCACCAGCTACATGTTGTTATCTCGAAGTTGTGCACACGCTAATCGACAAATTTGCTTCCGCTAGTAGTCAACGTTTACCAATCTACTGTGCTGATCGTCAGTCAACAAATATTGCTGAATCCAGTAAGCCAGCTGTACGATTTGAGCTGTGCTGTCACCAGTGTTAAATGGTTTCGCCGATTCACTGCGACTGTGTGGATTTGCTAAATCCACCAGCTCGACATGAGTTCCACGTCGTAAATCAGCATCGTATCCAGATGTCTGAATATTCAACACCACCTGGTAAAGTTTGGATACCAGGTCAGCCGCGTCAATGGCTGCATAGCTTGCCGCGCTTATGGCAAAGCTTTAACAATCGCGTAAAGTCGTTTCAGTGCGCGAATATAATTCGATTATTTTTTAGCATATATAGTGAAAGTCAAGTATCCGCGAATTCAACTCGTAGCCGCGTTCGTTTATCCGCGTGAGTAATGCGTATTCGCGAATTTGTTCGAACCTGGGTATCTGTACTACAGGGCCATGTAGCAGATACCATGTACCAGAATGTCCACCACATCGTACACTGCAAAGCAGTCACTGCCACTCCGCATTCGCCTCTGCACTGGAAGTGTAAGCCAATGGGCAGCGTCATACCTGGATCTCGTCACTCCACCAAGAAGTGTGTATACATTGACCCAGTATGGAGATGTGGGCACCTATCCAGGAGGATGGTGCAATATTCCAATGTTCCAGTCATCTGTTTCTGGATTGTTATCGTCGGTAGCAGCTATATAATGTTGGTAATTTATGTATCACAAATTTTGATTTTGTTATGTCGTATACGTTGCGTCGTGATTTAGATATACACTTTATCTGTATTTTACCCCATTTTTCCCTCCACCACCGTATTAAGTCAATTGTATTTTTGATTGTATTTAGTTTATTTTTTTTTTCTCTCTGTGATTAATTTCGTTTATCGATAGTCGCATCTAAAGGTCCCTGGTTCTCTAGTTTTTTCTTACTTTTTCCCCATTGGTGACTGCTATACCATTGGGTCGATAAACCTCTAGCAAGTGAGGTACCCCCCAAAAGTAGTCAGGATTTATTTTTGATTCTTTTGGTCAGTTCCAGGTTCCAGACGATGAGGTAGTAACATCGTATCAAAAATTTAATTTGATTCCCTCTTTTATTTTATGTTATGTATCAGGAGCCGTGTATGAGTCAATCCACCAAACCGAATTCCCCCCAGTTTTTTTTTATTATTTTTCTCCCCTTTTTGATATTTTCTAAATTATACTCAGTTAACCTAACCCGACTTTTGGCATGGGCCAGATTATGGTTCTTAAATTGTAGACCTATTCCAGTGTCACGGCTGGTATCGCTTCCCTGGTATTCTTGGATATCAGGTGAAGTGGATGCTAGGAATCCCCAGTTACCGAATACGATCTTTCTTTTCTTTTTTTTATTGTGCTCAATATAGAGCTGATCGTGGCGGCTGGTGGCAATTCCGTAGTCGTCTACCTGGATAGTGACTCTACCTCGAAAACCTCAGTGCACCACCTCCCGAGCTGAAGCTCGCGGGGGCAGGGGGTCGGGCCAAGTACCAAGCTGGGTGCTTGTACCTCTCGTTTTCACGAACTTCCCCTCGGGCGGCGCCGAATCTTGCTCTTGGTCAAGCTCGTGGGGGCATATGTGAGAGGTACTTATGGCCCGTATTCCTGGTATTACACTGATGGTCTACGTGGTTGGTTACACTGAGAGATAGCACCATCACCGCTTCGAGGTGATGGAGCTGTTTGGACTCTAAAGTCAGTTGCTCGGTTCTATCGGTCTCGGCTCGGATGGCTCAGGCTCGGTCTCCTGACGCAGGTATCGTAGTTCTCGACACTCACACGTATGTGATTGCGGTGTTAATTAGAGTCCTCGAGGCTAATTAGCAATTTAGGTATGTCAGTGCGGTGGTGGACGTAATGTCTACTGTAAATGTCAGGCCCAGACCGCAATAAAGTATTCTCGACGTTTAGTTCAGTGTCTTTATTCGGTCGAAATCATTGTGGTGAGTTATCTTGGTAACTAGGTAATTGTGGCCCAGTGTATAGCACTGGAGAGGTATGTGATATGGCTATTTCGGATAATATGTCAGTATGGTAATCGATTGGTAATTGTGGTCATTCACAGTAGTGAATGGATTAATGTGCAAGGAAGCGAGTGCGGTACAAAGTGTGCGAACTCAGCTCAGGTAAGTACACCAGAATACTGCTCAATTCCACCCCACCGGGTGGAGGAACCTCGTTTCAACCTCACAAGTTGTACAAAACATTCAAAATTGTAACAAATTATCCCATTTGAAAAATTTATCATCTGAAATTTAAAAAATAACCAAAACTCTAATTTTTATTAAATTTGAAAATTTTTCATAGATTTTTTAAATTTTGAACATTTTACAAAATTGTTGAAAATAAATAAATTATCTGGGCACCAAATTTTGAATAGAACAATAAATTTCAAAATTTTAAAAATCCTTCCAATTTCAAATCAACCTTTGAAATTTAAAAAAATCAAGGGTTGACTTTTTGCCAAATTTTGAGATTTTTCTGAAGTTTGACTTTTTGCAAAATCTTCAATTTTTTACAACTATTCTTGATTTTTTTCGGTTTTGAATTTTTACCAAGTTATTTTTGTTTTTAAGTTTGAAAATTTCTCAATTTTTAAAAAATTCTCAAATTTTATAAATTGCAAAAATTTAGGCCCAAGAAGAGAGATAATAGTCAACTTACTTGAAAAGACATCGTTCATGGTGACACCGTAATAAATTCCATACGTCCACGACGTTTTTCTCTTATCTTTCGGAGGATCCCACGTAAGCTTGACTATATTCTTTGATAAAGATGCCTTAATGTTGGTCACGGCTGGTAGCGGTACACCTGAAATAAGATATTATTTCGTTATATCTTCGTCGAGTAGTACACACAGCATCATCACAAATAACTAATTTACCTTCGGTAGTGACGGAGATTTTGGCAGGATTTCCAACCATGCCATTCTTAACAATACTGACTTCGAAATAATACTCGACTCCGGGAGATAAATTGGTAACTGTGGAATAACGTTATTGTTAATGTGAAATTTCAGTATGAGCAAAAAAAATACACTTAAATTCGAGTAAGAAAAAATACACACCAGTGTATGGCATTTCTTTAACGTAGAAATGGGCTGGCACAGGATACGGTGGACTGATTCTAGGTTTAATGCAATACGTATCTGTAATATTGCTCTTGGCCCACGACAGCGTAACCGACGAATCAGTTTTCTTATCCACTTTCAAGCTACGCACACCGTAGACAGATTCGCTATCGACGATTTGGAATTTCTTCGGCGCCGATGGATCGGATTCGTGGTGTGCATTGGTAGCGGTAACCGTGATCGTGTAGTTCTTTTGGTATTCGAATTCGAAATATAATGATATATTCCTTCGAGTGAAATGCACCGATAAAGAGTACGGAGGATAAGGCGGTGTCAGGAAAACCGTGTAACCCTGCAGATTTCCATTCGGGTAGACCGGAGGCGACCAGGTAACCTCTATTAACGATACATTTCTCACCACAACAGCAATATTGGTAGGTGGACTAGGTTCTGAAAAGTACAAAGAGAACAGACCGAGTCAAGGTACGTGAATTATTTGAATTTTGGGTGGAAAAAATTACGAGTGGATCACCCCATAGTACTGTTTTTTTAGCACAATTGAAAATTTATCAAAGCCAATACCATATAAATATTTAATATTCAAAATTGGAGGAGAAGGAGGGGTCCAAACTAAATTTTTATAATAACCAAAATTATTTCCAAGACTTCAAGCTACAACTTTTGTTTGAAAATTTTTTGAATTGGACCCCTCCCTCCACAAGTTTTCAATAATAAAAGTATCTGAATCATATTATGCAAAATTGAAGGGAGGGGAAGGTCTAATCGAAAATTTTATGATAACAAAAATTACTTCTAGGATCTCAATCTACAACTTTTGTTTGAAAATTTTTTCAATTGGACCCCTCCTACAATCTTGAAAAAGTATCTACCCGATGTTTTGCGAAATCGGCGGAGTGGGAGGGATCCAATCGAAATTTTTGTAATGACCAAAATCATTTTTTGGATCTCAATCCACAACTTTTATTTGAAAAAATTTTTAATTACCACCTTCCTCCCTCAATCCTCCAATTTTTAGTTAGTATCTTCGGAGTGTTATGCGAAATCGGTAGGGAGGGAGGGGTCCGACTGAAAAAATTTTCAAACAAAAGTTGTAGCCTGAAATCCTCTGAATAATTTTGGTTATTACAAAAACTTCGATTAGACCCCTCCCTCCCCTCAAAATTTGAGTATCAAGTATCTACGTAGTATTGGACTTGGTAAATTTTCGATGGTGCCAAAAAAACAGTACTTCGGCGATCCATTTGCGAACAAATTCGCCACTTACTGGCTTCTGCTGTGGTGATATTATAGTAGAACGCAGGAGGGTATATTTTCTGGCCTAGGTCGTCGTTTCGTACGTAGACTGTGACTAGGTATGTGGTGTATGGTTGTAGGTTTTCGAATTTGAAATCTTGCGATTTAGTCCACGTTTTGTTCTGCCACGTGTTGTTGATCTTGATCGATGGTCGGTAT
The DNA here is from genome assembly GCA_959613365.1 of Balanococcus diminutus. Lineage (NCBI taxonomy): Eukaryota > Metazoa > Arthropoda > Insecta > Hemiptera > Pseudococcidae > Balanococcus > Balanococcus diminutus. The sequence continues at coordinate 34,036,434 of OY390718.1, read as the reverse complement.
TGCAACCCGTCTGTGTGGACGGCCGGCATCACCGCCCAAGATACTTGGACGGAATTTTGCGTCTGAGTGATCATTTGTAAGTCTTTGATCTAGAACATAGAATGAGAAGTGTTATGAGGAGAAGTCCCATGATGATGATTTTTTTAAAATAATTTGATCGAAATGATTTTCGATTAATTTCTAACAATTATTATAATTTATTTTAAAAACCAACCTGATACGTTTTCATAGTCAAAGTACAATTCTCTTCGTCTGATTTATCGTAACACTGGTACAATGTGTCACATTTCATGTACAAAGGTAAACAACGATCCGAATCGCAAGTGAAATTACCATAGTTACAAGGAGCAGGTGGTACTGTAAAAATTTAAAAAAAAAATCATAGTTAGTGCGATTCAATAATTTATAATATTTTGGTAATTTGTGAGTCTACGAGATCACCTAAGACTCCAAGAGATGAGAGAGGGTCGAGGAGCCTTCATTTTTTAATTTTTATTACGTATTTTTTGAAAATTTAAAGATGTTATTTTTCAGTGTTTGATTTTCCAATTTTTATTTTGTTTTTTGTTGTTTTTCAAGAGTTCCTCGACTTCACATTTTTTTTTCACAAAAAAAAATTCTAGAATTATTTCCATACTCGTGTTTTTTTCCTCTCTCTTTCCTAATCCATACCATTTTAATTCGTCTTTTTCTAGAAATATTTTTTCGAGCAATTTTTGGTCCAAGTTTTTCTCAAGAGGATTTTTTTCAAAGGATTTTCTTAAAAGTACGTATTCTACCTTTTTTTCATTAGAATTTTATTTTTTTTATTTTCATATGCTCATTCTTTTTCAAGTAGCTTTCTGTCAATATTTAATCCAAGATCGGACTTTTTTTTCTAATCGGAGAGATTTCAGTGTTTTTTTTTTCAAAAATTTTCCCAGTACCTATTTTTTAAATGAAATTTTTCAAGAATTTTCTTTCACACTTTTTACCAGAATTTTTTTACAAGAAAGATGTTCAACGGAAAAAAAATTGAGACGATTTTTCAACGACTTTTTTGAAAAATTAACTTTTTCCAAACTTTTTTTCATAAAAATTTGAAATTTTTTCATTGGAATGTTTAAATAATGTTTTTTGCCAATTTCTCTCCAGAAATAATATCGCATTACGATTTAACAATTTTCAAAAAACTTCTTACTCAACCATTTCAAAAAAATGTTTGATAAAGATTTTTTCCCAGACAACTTTATCCACAAAAATATTTTTTCAGGTTCTAACCATTTTTTGAGGGGGGTAGGGGGGGGGATGAATCTGAAATAGAACTTTTCTTAAAAGATGTTTTACAAAAAATATTACAAATAAAAAAATCTCAATTTTTTAAATTTTTTTACAAAAGCATTTAAAATAAATTTTTGTAAAATTTTTCCTTATAAAAAAAAAAAAAAAAAAAAAAAAGAAGAGGAATCTCATTTTTCCGTCAACACTTTTTCATTAGGTACCAAAATTTTTCCAACAGTTTTTAAGGATTTTTTTTTTATTTTCTTCAATGACTTTTTAAAAAATATTTTTCATCAGGACTTTTCAAGAAAATGTCACTTACACTAATTTTCCCCCCAAATTGAATTTTTTCAAAAACTATTCTCATATTGATTCTAGAAAAATAATGTTTCTTTCCACAATCATTTTCAAGAATTTTTGTGGTCAAAATTTTTTTCTAAACTGTCTTTTTACGAGACTATTTTCAACATTTTTTTATGATTACCTATGAATTTCCCATTTTTTTAGCATTAGAATTTTCAGTAATTTTTAAAAATATTTTTGGATAAAATTTTTTGTGAATTTTACGATACATGGTGGCCCATTTACAGAGTCAACAATACTATTTTTAGCCATCTTGAATGGGATTTTCAGAGAATTTTTTCTAAAAAAAATTTTTGGATATGTTTATGGCATGATTTTTTGAAATAGTTTTTTTTTTTTTTCAAAATATATTTCTTTTTTTTTTCAAAAATGATTTCCATGTTTGACTTTTTTCAATTTTTTAATTTCTCTCACCAAATACATTTTTTAAAGAAATTATAATAGCATAGAATTTTTTTGAAGTTTTTTTAATAATGTTTTTAAATAATCCATCATTTTAAAGAATTTTTCAAAATTTTCTTCTTTTTGTAGAATCGTTTCTGAAATTTTTTATCAAAACTACTTTTTAGATTTTTCAAAAAAAAAAAAAAAATCATTTTTTTTTCAAGAAAATTTTTTACCTTCTGTAATTTTTTTATAGGTTGATTTTTCAATATTTTCGGAAGAATTTTTTTTCATTCAAATTTTTAAAAAAAAACAAGACCAAACTCACCTATTGTCGTATTACAAGACATTTCATCGGTACCATCGGGACACTGCGTAATACCATCGCAAACAGCCTGCAACGGCACACAGAGGCCAGATACACGACACCGGAACTCCGAATGATCTTGTTTGCAAGCTGTTATCGTATGATTGCAATTTTTCTCATCCTCTCCATCGTGGCAATCTTTAATACCATCGCATAACCACGCATCCGGGATACATTCGCCTGCGAAAAATGATAACAAAAAAAACCGTTTTCATCACTGGTATCGGAATTGATGAATAATCTCTTAATAGCATATTTGTGTTGAGAAGAACTAACCGTTATCGCATCTAAATTGTTGACCAGCGCAAACCGCCGGGGGAATTGGTCTGGGTGTTGGTTTAGGTTTGGTACCGTTTCCAGTCGTAGTAGGGCATCCAAATTCGTCGCTTTCGTCCGAGCAGTCGAATACGTTATCACATTTCCACCAATATGGGATGCATTGTCTGTTGTCGCATTGGAACATCCAGTTTTGGCAAAAAGTCTATATGCAGAAAGAGCAGAGTAAACATCGATTTATATCGAGTGTCGATTGAAATTTCGTAAATTATTCACGAGTGGAACGCAGCAGTACTTTTTTCAAAAATTTACCAAGTCCAATACTACATAGATACGTGATATTCAAAATTGTAGGAGAGGGAGGGGTCCAATCGCAATTTTTGTAATAACCGAAATTATTTCTAAGACTTCAAGCTACAACTTTTGTTTGAAAATATTTTCAATTAGACTCCTCCCTCCATCAGTTTTCAATAATAAAAGTATCTGAATCATATTACGCAAAATTGGAGAGGAGGGGAGGGTCTAATCGAAAATTTTATAATAACAAAAATTACTTCTAGGAGCTCTACCTACAACTTTTGTTTGAAAATTTTTTCAATTGGACCCCTCCCACAATTTTGAAAAAGTATTTGTCTGATGTTATGTGAAATCGGAGGAGAGGGAGAGATCCAATCGAAATTTTTATAATAACCGAAATTATTTTTTGGACCTTAATCTACAACTTTTATCTGAAAATTTTTTCAAATTTGCCCCTTCCTCTCTCACTCCTCTAATTTTTAGTTAGTATCTTCGGATTATTAGGAGAAATCGGTGAGGAGGGAGGGGTCCAACTGGAAAAATTTTCAAACAAAAATTGTAGCTTGAAATTCTAGGAATAATTTTGGTCATTACAAAAATTTCGATTGGACCCCTCCCTCCTCTCCAATTTTGAATATCAAGTATCTACATAGTATTAAAATGGACTAGGTAAATTTTCGATGATGCCAAAAAACCAGTACTGCGGCGATCCACTCATAATTAACCGACGTGGGGAGGTATTTACCGTATTTGTAAAGTCTGGGTTTGGTCCGACTGGTTCGCTGGTATCATTGCTACTACTAATTGTGCAGTTGTATTCGTCAGAAGCGTCACCACAGTCGTTTTCCCCATCACATTGCCAAGCTTTCAATATACATTTGTTATTCTTACACTGAAAGTTGAAAAAAAAATAATTTATTACAAAATTTTCCCATTTTTGAAAAGAAAAAATAATGAATGAAACTTACAGCGAATTTCCACGATTCGCACGATGCCGTACAGTTGAATTCGTCGCTACCATCGCTGCAATCCCTCTCGTTATCACATCTCCACGTTGAAGGTATGCAAGCCAGTTCGGTTGCATGGCACGTAAATTCATCTGCGAAATACCATATTTGTTAATATTTTACATTTTTCCATCGCATCATCTGCGAAGATACCAACCAGGAGAACAAGATCGTCGAACAGCGTCGGTACAGCCCTTTTCGTCTGTACCATCGTGACAGTCGTCTTCTCCATCGCAAGTCCACTTCTTCGGAAGACATCTTCCGTTACCACACTTGAAATGTTCAGGTTTGCAAGTACCGTAGACTAAAACGAAACGAAAAATCCCGTTAATAAGTCGAAGTTGGGTCAAGATGGCCAAACATTTTAGAAATGCAATGCTTACTGCAATCCTTCTCGTCAGATTTATCAGGGCAGTCGAAATCGTTATCACATTTCCAATACATGGGGATGCATTTACTGTTACCAGCACATTGGAACATATTCGATGGACAAGTCGTATTCACGGTGCAATACTGCGAACAAAAAAAATCAACAGATTATCTCATTATCACCATTTTACGTATCAAAACCTTTGATGATTTTTCTTACTTCTTCCGATCTATCTCCACAATCATCGTCTCCATCGCAAACCAAATTGGCAGGAATACACTTGGTATTATTACACTTGAATAAATTCGGACCGCAGGTGTTATCCACTATAAATTTAAATCAATAATAATGTTTATCTTCCACAATCATTCGAATCCAAGCTAATGGTTCAAAAATCAACTCACCGAGAGAACAGATTTCCTTATTCAGAGGTTCTGAGCCACCAGGGCATACGCATTTTGTTCCATTTACCAATATCAGACCATCGGGACACTGGCACGATACTCCGGTATTGTTGGGTAATCCGAAGCATAGATGGGAACAGATAGTGTTGTTGAGGCATTTGTTGGTACCTTCTTGAACGCCATGAGCGAATATCTAGAGAATGGTTCGCGTTAATAAGTTGAATTTTAATTTGCAAGATAGCAAATTGGAAAAATATGATTGGTTTCTTACTTTCAAATCCATGAGGCCTGGTAACTGGTCGATGACTGTTCGGATTGCGTGTCCGGTATCTTTGTCTGAGACAAAAATGGCGTTTTGTTTCCAATCGTCCCAGTACATTTCGTCTTTGAATACAGCCACCGAAAACGGATGAGCTACTTTGTCCTGCGAGAAGAAATCATAAGTATTGTTTTAAAATAAGTAGGTAGGTTGTAGGTAATTTTCAAACAATTTTTTCAAAAATTCTATAGAATTTATTCATTACCTACTTAACATAATTTTGAAGAATAATTCCACCACTATTTTTTTCCAATAAATTTTTACAAAAATTTCATTAATTTCGCAAACAAATTTTAGGTATCCAAAATGTAAAAGTTTTACTTTTAAAAACAATTCCTTCATTAAAAGAATTTTTTTTTGGAAGAATTTCACTTAAAATTTTTTCCACAATTTTTCAAAAATCCAAACATTTTTTTTTTCAAAATAATTTATTCTTAAGGAATTTTGATCTAAAAATTTTTTCAACATTTTTATAACTATTTTTCTTGAGATATGAAATAAATTTTTTCATACTTGATTTCTTTTCTAGAAGAATTCATTGATTGAAAGAATTTTTTTCAAAAATATCAATTTTGTCAAAAAAAAAAAGATTCAAAAGATATTGTTTCAAAACGATGTCTTTATTGAGAGATTTTTTTGAAAGAATTTATTGATGAATTTTTCAAATATTTTGTTCGGTGTTTTTGTATCGTGAATTATGGCTAATAAATTTTTCATCAAATTTTTTTCTTATTTTTAGATGAGATTTTAAAAAGAATTCCAGTAGAATTTATTCAATTTTTCTCATTAATTTTGCAAACAAATTTTTTCAAACATTCAAACGATTTTTTTTCAAAGAATTTATTTATTGAGGGAATTTATTTTAAAGGAATTCTCCAAGATTTTTTTTCAATAAATCTTTCAAAAAAATTTGAGAATAAACTTCTTCACTAAAAATTTTCAACAATAGGATTTTTTTTGTAAAATGATTTTTCAAAAAAGATAAATAGAAAATTTTGTAGAAGTTTGGAATTTTTATTCTTAAATTTCGTAAACGAATTCGTTCAGAAAAAAAATCATTTTCAGAAGCATTTTTTCCACGAGAATTTACATAGGTATTTTGTTGAGAGGAGTTTTATTCAATATTAGCAAAATTCAAGAAATAAAAGCAATAAAAAAATATTTGAAAAATGTACCGGAAATTTTTTTTAAAAATCTCTATCATTGCAAAGGATTTCTTTCCAAAATAATGCTTTAAAAAAATACAGAGAATTCATTTACTGAGATTTAAAAAAAAATATTTCACATCAATTTTTTTAAATACTTATTATAGCTGATTTCTTTTTCATTTTGAAAAAATCAGCTGAAGCACGGAAATGCAATACATGCTAAGCGCCATTTTTTTCGAAAATTATTTTTTTCACCAAAATACTTTTTTCGAGTCGACAAGGAATCGTAGAATATTTTGGGTGAAAAAAATAATTTTTGAAAAAAATGGCGCTTAGCATGTATTGCATTTCCCTGCTTCAGCTATTAATTTTTTTTAAATCACAAAAATTTTTTAAAATAAATTTTGAAAAAGAATTTCAAAAAAATATTCAAGTGAATTCAATTTGAAAGTATTGCAGGAGAATAATTTGTTTCTCGAATTTTGATAACGTATATTTTCGAAGGAATTAAAAAAAAAATTTCCGCTATAACTTCTTTCAAAAACTGCAGTTTTTCATTTTTCATTTGGGGGGGGGGGGTGAATTAAGTAAATGAAAACACACAAAACATCTGATTGAACTTTCAGATAAAACGAAAAAAAATTTCTTGATCATGTTTTTATTTCAAAAAACTGAGATGTTTCCGCAAAATTTAGAAAAAAAATTTTCTTCAAAAAAATTGTAACAAAAAATTAAGAATCTTTTCTCAAAAAAACGGAAACAAATTCTTCTTATTTACGTTAGTCAAAAAAAAAATGAAATTGAAAATATTTTTTTACTTCAAACAAAAATGGATTTTTTTGAAGAATATTGTTTTTTCCTAAAATTCAGGAGGTTTTCTCCAAAAATTTAAAAAATATATTCACTTCTAAACATTGAAAAATTTTATTTTCAAAAAAAATTGAAAGATGTCTTCACCAAAAAAATTGATATTTTTTTCAAAAACACTGAAACTAAAAATTTATGATATTTTCTTGAACTAATCTTTATCAACTAGGTATTAAGTCATTTTCTTCTCCAAAAAAATTAAAAGATGTTTTTCCAAAAATTTATTATAAAAAAAATGAAAATATTATTTTATTGTCACTTTTTTTTCCATTCCTAAAAAATTGAAAAAATGTTTTATTCTAAAACCCTCAAAACCATTTGAGCAAATTTTCATATTCGAAACTTGAGTGAATTATTTTTCAGATGAAATGAAACCCCGATTATTTCGGAAACTCAATTTCAAAATTTAATTTTTACGTTTAAAATGTAAAATCTTACGCTTTTATCAAGGATTCTCCTGAGATGGCCACCATTATAGTCGGACGACGCGACGTAATCCTCTTTAGCATCAACCCAGTAGATTCTATCGCCGATAAAATCAATAGTGATACCGTTAGGCCATTCGACAACAGGCGCAGAAAACAGTTTCTTAACATCGGTTCCGTCCAGATTAGCTCGACTGATACTCGGTGCTCCGGAAGCCCAATCGGTCCAGAACATGTATCTAAGATTGGCAATCAGGAAAATGAAATATATCTGCTTCACCGCTGTAATAACTTCATTTTTTCAAGCTCTCTTACCCGCGTATCGGATGAACAGCAATTCCTCGAGGTTTCTTGGCTATTGTATTATTGACGACAGTTTTCCTGAATCTACTATTAGTCGATACATCGGTCCGGATAACTTCGATTTTACCCATAACACCGTCTACGAAATATAAATGCTTCGAGACCCAATCGTAAGCCATTCCTTCGACAGACTGTATCTGAGCATCGATCAAAATCTCCGGCGGTTGTCCGGTTTTCAAGCACCATTTCTGTAAATTTGGATCCGCCATATTAGAAACACATCTCCAGAGGAAAGAAACACTTCCAAGTCCCAAGACTTGAAAAAACTTACCGCTATCACATCGGTAACGATGTCGGCGTAGAATACGCAATCGTTGACGATATCGTATTCGACGGAGATAACGTTTTGTAACCCTGTAATAGGAAGTTGCTCCGATCGTGAAGGATCTTTCAACGAGAACGTCATAATTTTATCTTTTTGAGCGAGTAAAATCATATCTTTCTTTTCGCTGGAGTAAACATCGAACAGGTTAATTATCGCCTATTTACTATACGAGTAGTTAGAAGGTCAACGATCTATGTATGTACTTACGCCACAGGGCAAGGTACGGAGAGTGGTTCGTAAAAATAGCTATATCCTCCTTCGCATTCGTCGCCGGCTATTTTCGCATACCCTTTGGTGCGATTGTAGAACGTAAATGGAGGGCAGGTCTTGGGAACGGCGTAAGGATCAAATGTCAGTGTTTTGTTACGCACACAATGTTCGGTGGTGTTATTCCATACGAATCCGGTATCGCTGCGAAATAATATTTCATTAAAATATAATCGAATCAGAAACAACGAAATGTCTAGAAATTGAAATACCTATTTTTAAAAACTATGAACAATGAAATCGATCAATAAAATTATTATTATTTTTTAAATAGTCGTATTAATTTTTGAACAAACAATTTGTCGATTTATCGAAATTATAAGAATTTTTAGTTCAACAAAACTGCGAAAATTCAATGACCCATCCAAATCAAAAATCTTGAAAATTGACAAAAATTTATAATTTACAAAAATTGTAAAAATTTAACAATTTACTGATAGCTTAACAAAATCGTGAAAATTGAATGATTAATCGCAATAAAAAAATTAATAGATTTATTGAAATATGAAGAAGAAGAAAAACGATTTCATCGAAATCAAAAAATGAATCAATTTGTAAAACTCAAACTGAAAAAAATGATATATAAAAAATTAAAAAATTATTGAAGGATTAATCAAAATATAAAATTTGTCGACTTACAAAAATGAAAAAATACAGATAATACCTACTCCAAAAATAAAAAAAGAAATAGATAAGGTTAGCATACAAATTGTGAGAATTAATCGATTAATCAAAATCGTAAATTTATCGATTGATCAAAATCAAAAAAAAATCTATACACTCAAAATTGATTGATTTATGGAAATCAAAAATTGAATCGATTTTTCAAAATCGAAAAAATTAATAATTTGTCAAAAAATGAAAAATTGAACAAATAATCGAAATAAAAATCATTCCATTGATCAATATTGAAAACAAAATTATAATTCACTAAATTCAAAAACTTAAAAAATGAATTATCAAAATCGAAAATAAAATAAAAAATTGATTTATCAAAAATTTAAAAATCGAACAACTGATCAAATTTGAAAAAAAAATTGAAAATTAATCAATATCAAAAAAATTATAATTTACTAAAAATTTAAAAATTGAACAATATTCGATTTATGAAAATCAAAAAAAATAAATAAATAAAAAGAATTATAAATTATTAATCAAAATTGTGAAGATAAATTCAAAAGTGAATGATTGATCGAATTAAAAAAAATTATGAATAACCAAAATTATGAAAATTAAACAATCGATCAAATAAAAAATTTATCCATTAATCAAAATTAAGAAAACTAAACAATTTTGCAATTGATCAAAAAAATTTAATGATCTATCAATAGTTCAAGAATTGAAGTACACAATAATTTAAAAAATTAACTTGATCAAATCTTGAAAAAAATTATACGTAATTCATCATAATAATTGTGAAAATCAAACGATTAATAAAAAACAAAAATTTATCGATTTATTTTAAATGAAAAAAAAAGGTGAACTCTTCAAAAATTCAAAAATTAAATTCTAAAACAAAATCAAAAACTAATTGATTTATCGAAATAAAAAAAATCAACCAATTTACCAAAATATAAAAAAAAAAATAATAAGTACTTCATTCATCAAAAATTTAAAAGTTGAACAATTGATCGAATTGTGAAAACTAAAAAATTAATTAAAATCAAATACTTATTATTCAATTTTTTACCATAGAAAAAAACTAATAGTCCTATTCATCAAAAATTTAAAACCTGAACAATTATTCGAATTTGAAAAGAATTATAATCTTTCAGAATTATGAAAATTGGATGATTAATCAAAATAAAAAAATAATCGATTTTTATTCGATTTATCAAAATCAAAATTTCAATCAATTTGTCAAAATTGAAGAAATAATTTTTAGAAAATCAAAAATTGAATAATTAACTAAATTCCATAAAATAGTTATTAATCGAAATTGTGAAACTTGAACAATTATCAAAATCGAAAATTTATCAATTTATTGGGATCAAAAAATAGGTAATTATTCTTCAAAATGAAAAGAAAATAATTGCTGATAAAAATTTCAATAATTGAACATTGTTCAGAATTTTTTTCGATTTTGATTGTTCAATTTCTACAGTTTTCATAAATTATAAATTTTTTTCAGTTTCGATCAATTAATAATATTTGGTTTAGGAAAATTATTAGAAAATTGAAATCGAAAATCTACCGATGAATCCAACTCGAAAAATTTATCGCTCTATCCAGATTGAAAAATTCGAACTTTTCTTTTAAATTAGGATGGTCTTTGTATTTTTTTTATCTTGGTACGTAAGGTTGTTTCATTTTATGAGAAAATAATTTCTTATTTTTTATCTAAACCGAATTTTAGGTGGTGCCATTGGCCACTCCCTCTCTCCCCTGTCCTTTTAAAAACATAAATTAAAATCCTCCTTTTTTCAAAATGGCCAATGGGTACTAGCGAAGTAGCAACATCATTTAAAATTCGGTTAAAAGAAAATTGGAAAATAAAAAATTATTTTCTAATAAAAAATAACATCTTTGAATGCCAGGTCAAAAAATTTTGCCCATTTTTTTTTTTTTTTTTTTTTTTGAAAATTTGGAAGTAGGTACCTCAGTGTTTTATTTGAAATTTATTAATTAATTTTCATAAAAGAAACAAATCTAAAAAAGTTGAAATCTTCAATTTCCTTCTTTTTTTTTACATTGGAGGACTGGCAGATAAGTACCACGTGAAATTCAGTGAAGGAAAAAAAATTGGGAGTAGTATATGGGTCACTTTAGGACACTTTTTAAGGCAGTATGTTTTAGGTGGTCCAAATGTGTTGTTGATGTTGTAGGACTGTACTAAGACATGTGTATTAAAAAATTGTCCTAAAGTGACCCAATAAAAAAGGTGATTAGGGCACTTTTCAAAGGTGTGTGAGTTTTCAATATTTTTCCTGATGTGTCTATAATGGACTTGTGACGGGACGTATCGAAAAAGTTATTTTTAAAATTTTTTCGGTACTAAGACATGTGTATTAAAAAATTGTCCTAAAGTGACCCAATAAAAAAAGGATTAGGACACTTTTCAAAGGTGGGTAAGATTTCAATATTTTTCCTGATGTGTCTATAATGGACTTGCGACGCGACGTATTGAAAAAGTTATTTTTAAATTTTTTAAATTTTTTTATTTTATAAAACCAAAATAATACTTACTTGTTTGGTACAACCATGTTGATGGAGATTGTTGTACCTTTAATTCCTTGGTACACTAAATGTAGATTTTCAGTCCTATTCCAATCATCAATTTTTTCTTGGGTATCGAAAAGTTTGACGAATCGATTAGGTATGTGGAAGAGATGTTCATCGGTCTCAACCACAACAGATTTTCCAAATTTCGTGGTACACGTGAATAGTTTAACAACTTTGAAGTTGATGTTTTCAGGAAAGTCTTTGAAGTGAGCAAAGTTCTTTCCGTTGTTAACTTCGTTAAAGATGTTTACCAGATGAGCCATTGTGAAGTAATGACTCCTAGAGACTAGGGTACCTGTATTTATACCTTTTTCTCTGTCACCCTCCCCAACAATGTTATCAACGAGTCATTTTGCTAACAATGTTCTTTAGCCCAATTATCTACATAATACACAAGACCTTCAAAAATGCAAAAACCAGCAGGGGCACTGTAATATAATAACTCATCCAAGTCAATTGTTTCATCCTCGTCCTCAAGGTTATGTATCAATTTTTCAATGTTGGGTATAAAAATTTTCTCACGAACCCGATCGTCATCAACTTCGTGTGAGTCACAACAAATACTCAAACTTTTGTTGATGTCTTCTATATTGTAGTCTAAAAGATCCTGTTTCTCTGTATGATAGTACTCAAATTCACATTCTGGAGATTCCACTTTACAGAGTAACCTATGCAGTGTTCTTATTTCTTCTTCAGTAAAATTCGAAACATTGAAAAAACAAGTAGAGTAATATGTATTACCACTAAGGTAACCTCTATATGTCATCAATAGCACAGTATCATCGTAATTTCTCGATATCCGACACTTGCATTCATGTAACAATTTTCGTGCTTCAAGAAAATTTTCAGAGGATACTAAATCCTCAAAATTCTTTAAAGCAGCTTCCATGTTGAACAAGAGGAAGATAAGTATAATACCCCATGTATTTATACTTTTCTATGTAAGTAAAAAAGTGTTGGAGTTAAAAACATCACTTTTACAACATTGTAAAAGTGTCATTAAGCTCCAAATTAAGTACATCGTAAACAGCTTCATCAATTGGTCTTGGAAGTTGATCATAAGACATGATGAGAACCATCTTGATTCAGTGAGCGTTCAAAGTACAATGACCAAATGATGTACATGCAACTGCTTATATAGATTTTCGACGTTGGCATCTACAGTTTGGAAATGAACCCATGAAAGCATAATGGTAAAATGACTGTTTATACTCCCCTACTAAAAAAAGTGTAGGGTAAACCCTGAAGGTGGAACCTCTTTCAAAAAAGTGGAACCCAAAGTGGATCCACCTTAAAAAACGCAGCATTAGCAGAACCAAAGTGGAACCCAAAGTGGATCCACCTTCAAAAACGCAGCAAAGTAGAACCAAAGTGGAACCAACGTGGAACCCAAAGTGGAACCACCTTCAAAAATGCAGCAGAGCAGAACCTAAGTGGAACCCAAAGTGGAACCACCTCCAAAAATGCAGCAGAGCATAACCAAAGTGGAACCCAAAGTGGAACCACCTTCAGAAAAGTTGAACCCAAAGTGGAACCATGTTGGGTAAAGTGGAGCACCCATAGGGTAATATGGACCATACATCATGTAATATGGACCTAGTAAGGGTAATGTTGACCAACAGTCATGTAATATGGTCTATTTATTGGGTAATATGAACCACCTATAGGGTAATGTGGACTACCTTTTGGCTAACAAGGTGTTTAGACAGTTTGCAAAACACCTGTGTTGATACAAGCCTTTACAAGAGAGATATGAAGCAATGTAGTGTAGTACATGGGTTTATATAACCATGTCTACTGCACATCTACTACTGTCATGTAGTGGGCGGAGCCTAAATATCATCCCCACTGCTATTGTGACTATTGTGACTACCTAAAAAGTATAAATACAGCAGCACAACCAGCTACACTCTCACTCTTACAATGGCTGGCTTGGTGGCAACATCTAATATGGCTATATGTAATGCTTCTGTAAACGGTTCTTTTCCGAGCTACACTGTGCTACAGCTTAAAGCTGTAGCGAAGCAACGTAACCTCAAGGGTTACTCGAGGATGAAAAAAGCTGAGTTAATCTCACTTTTATCATCCAATGAGGTAAGTATTAATTGTACATATAGGTTAGGGAATATATTCCCATTTAATTATAGTTTATTTAGTAAGAAGGTTAGGAATGGTTGGAAACAACCAGGATTGGCCGTGTATATATCTAGTTTAGATAATTTTAAGGTAGTTGATACCGCAGGGCCAAAAAAAAGTACTAAAAGTAAAATGTCTCATATTGTTAAGTTAGGGGAAATCTTCCCATTTAGTAGTAGTTTATTTAGTAAGAAGAAGGTTAGGAATGGTTGGCAACAACCAGGACTGGCTTCTTATATGGATAGTTTATGTAATGTAGATAATAGTAGTAGTAGTAGTGTAAATAATAGTATGTGTATAGGGGAAATATTCCCCTTTAATCATACCTTATTTAGTAAGAAGAAGGCTAGGAATGGTTGGCAACAACCAGGATTGGCCTTGTATATATCTAGTTTAAGTAATATTAATGTAGGTAGCACTGTAAATAGTATGTGTATAGGGGAAATATTCCCTTTTCACCACACGTTATTTAATAAGAAGAAGGCTAGGAATGGTTGGGTAAGACCGGGACTAGCCATGTATATAGCTAGCTTAGATAATTTTAGGTTGAATGATGCTGTTGACAACAAAGACATTGTTGTCAACAAATCATCAGTAGATAGTAAAATTAAGTTAGTGGATTATTCGGATGACGAAGACGATGATGAAGCACCTGTTACAGGAAGGCAGTTGGTCGATTATACTATTCACACCGATAGTGAAGACGACAGTGTAGAAGATCATGTAGCAGTACACATTGCCAATGAAGTGGTAAGCAATATTGGTAGTTACATGCTGGATTTTGATGATTTGGTCGATTCACTGGAAGAAAGCTGCACCATTGACACCCGTGAAGAGAACAATGGAAGACCACGAGACATACTTCAAGAGATCGTGGATGAATTGGAAATCGAGGATTCTCAAACATTGAAGCAGGATCCTGTACAACAGTTGATGGAAGAACTGGAACACATCATGGACCATCAACAATCCATTGAAGAGGATGTTGACGAATTTATAAGGAAGCTGATTGATGATGCCCTAATCAGCAATGACAACAACATCAGTCATCATGATTTGGTGGAAGAAACGCCTGTACCTCTTTTGGAAGCAGTTAACGAGGTAAACAACGAAGAAGTTGCAACTCAGTTGCTATCAAGAGGAAGCAACAAGGATGCAGACCACCATGAGGATAAAGGTAAGGATGAAGAAGAACACCAGGAGGATGCTGACGACAACGCCGAGGATGATGATGACGAAGAGGATTACAACGACGACGACAACGATTATGGCTATGATGATACGGACAACGAAGACAATGACGACGACGATGATACCTGCAACAACATGGCTTCCAATGAAGACAGCAGCAGCAACAACGATCCAGACTCTGGAAGTAGCAGCAGCAGCAACGAGGACAAGGATGAAACAGGTAAGGTGTATATTGGCAGTGGCCTATGCACTACTTCTTTACAATATATTAATGTTACCGAGTGCAAGAGAGTCTTTTTAAAGAAATTCAATCATCACGATTACGAGTATATGATAACGTTGAAAAAGAACGTTGATAAATTACCTATATTGGATTTGATTACAAAGGCTCTCGAGGAAATGTTTGAATATGCGAAGAAGATGACGAATTTCCGGCCAGGCGACCAAATAGACCTGAGTGTTACGAATCCAGGTTTTTTCGCAGGTCGAGAGTATGTCTCCACAGGGTATGATAAGAAAAACCATGTGGAAACATTGAAGGAATTACTGGCCGCGGTACTCACTTCTGACGAAACTGTAGATATGATGAAGTGTAAATTTAATGTTAAGTGTGTAAATATACCTAGGGGTAGTCGTAGACGTCGGATTTTCAATCTTAAGGCCAACCGTCATACGAAGAAGAGCATCAACGTCATAAAGAATGACGACAATTTGTGTGCTTTACGTGCTGTTATTGTTGCACTAACACATGTGACTCCTACACATAATTTTCTTGATCGTGGTTACTCACGCTCGCAAATTACATACATTCGTAAGGGCCGTAAACTTCAAGATTTGCTAGCCAAAGAGCTAGAAGGTCGTTTGAAGGCTAAATACGAAGACTTTAATTGTGAGCACGGTATAACCATTAACGATTTGAAGTATGTGGAGGACTTGCTCAACATACAAATACGTGTTGTTGAAGCTGTTGTAGATAATCCTGTTATACGTAAAGGTACAGAGAAAGATGTTAAAGTGTGCCTTTACAAAGATGGTGAACATTACGATGTCATCAACAGTATGACAGGTTTCTACGGTAGTGTGTATGTGTGCGACAAGTGCTGTAAAGGTTACAATAATAAGGACGCACACGTATGTAAGGTTGATGCTCTGGGAAATTGTTTCTTATGTCTTGGTGCAGAACACAGTGATGCAAGTATAAGACTTATACTTTGTGAAAATTGTGATCGTTACTGTGACAACACCGAGTGCCTTGAGAAACACAAGAAGACGGTCTGTGTAAATTGGAAAAAGTGTAAAGACTGTGGTAGTATTGTGTCTCGTAAAAAAGAGGACGAACACATGTGCGGATATGGTGAGTGTCAGAACTGTAAAGAGTTTGTACACTTGGATACGCACAAGTGCTACATGTTGAGAAAAGAAGCTATGGGTGGTAGATGCGATGGAAATTGTAGGATACATGGACCTGCTTGGAAGAGACATTTCCTAAAGAAAACATGTACATACACGGAAAAGTACATCTTTTTTGATTATGAGTGCCAGCAGGAAACAGGAGTCCATGTACCTAATTTGGTTGTTGCACACGATTTCCAGGGTAATGAGTATCGTTTTGATAATAACGAAGAGTTTTGCGAATGGCTCATTCACCCTCGTCATGCAGACCATACAGCTATCGCTCACTATGCTCGTGGTTACGACACTCACTTTATCATACAGTACTGTGTGAAAAATACCATGAAGCCTGAAGTAATCTATTCTGGAAGCAAGGTTATGGAAATGAAAATTAGCAACCTTAACTTCAGGGTAATCGATAGTAATAACTTTGTAAATTCACCCTTGGCTGCTTTCCCTGAAACTTTTGGACTTACTGAACTGAAGAAAGGTTACTTCCCCCACTACTTCAATACGAAGAAGAATGAGAACTATGTTGGTCGCATACCTGCTAAGAAGTACTACAACTACGACCACATGAAAAAGGATAAGAGGAAAGAATTTATAGAGTGGCATAATGCTAGAGTTGCCGAAAAGTATGTTTTTGATATGAAAAAGGAACTCTATGAATACTGTAAGTCTGATGTAGATATCCTTCGTCGTGGTTGTTTAAAGTTGCGAGAAGACTTTTTGAATGTGGCCAACATTGATCCGTTCCAGTACATCACCATTGCTAGTGTTTGTATGGCAACCTATCGTAGTAAGTACTTGAAAGAGAACACGATTTCTGTACAGAAAAAAGAGTTCTCTAAAGAACAGTTCTCCAACATTTCAATGTCTTGGTTGGAGTCTGTTGAAGGTGCCAACATCACTCATGCTCTAAATGGTGGGGAAGTAAAAATTTGTAATGCCAAAGTTGATGGGTTCGCTGCTGGCACAAACACTGTGTACCAGTTCCACGGTTGTTACTTCCACGGTTGTCCCAACTGCTTCCATCCTGATACAAGGAACAAGAAAAATCGCCAACTCATGTGCGACTTGTATCAGAAGACTCTCGATCGTACACAACTACTTCGGAACGCTGGCTATAATGTTGTGGAAATGTGGCAGTGCGAATGGGAGAAGACTGTGGCATACCGTCAGAGTAAGAAACTTGTAAGATCCGCTGATCCTCTGAACCCTAGAGAAGCTTTCTTTGGCGGACGCACTGAAGCGTTCAAGTTAAAGAGAGTTGCTCGTAATGGTGAGAAAATTAGGTATGTTGACGTTTGCTCCTTATACCCCACTGTAATGTACTATGATGATTACCCTGTAGGACACCCTACCAAGATCTTTAAGCCTGCATGCTACGATTCTTCTTGGTTTGGTTTTGTAAAGTGTAAAGTTTTGGCACCTCAAAACCTGTACATACCGGTGCTCCCTGTCCGTGTACAGCTGAGTAAGAACGAGAAATTGTTGTTCCCTTTGTGTGTGACTTGTGCTAAGGAAAACCAAGAAGAATGCACTCACACTGATGCTGAACGCGAATTTGTTGGTACTTGGTCCACAGTCGAAGTGAATAAGGCTATCGAATTAGGGTACAAAGTGCTGGAAACTTATGAAGTGTGGACTTTTGAAAAATCAAAAGATTTATGGAAAGGCTACATTGCTGATTTCCTAAAAATTAAGTTGGAAACCAGTAAGCACTCTTACCCTACTAAGGAGGCCTACATTGAAGCGAACAAGGAAGCGTACAACATTACCCTGGATAAAGACCAGATTGCTATAAATCCTGGTAAAAGAGCAGTTGCTAAGCTCTGTCTAAATTCCCTATGGGGTAAATTTGGACAACGTAGCAATATGGGTTGTACCGAGTATGTAACGACGCTTCCTCGCCTCTGTGAACTGTTGGACGATGACACATTGACAGATAAACATACTGTCAT
The DNA here is from genome assembly GCA_959613365.1 of Balanococcus diminutus. NCBI lineage: Eukaryota > Metazoa > Arthropoda > Insecta > Hemiptera > Pseudococcidae > Balanococcus > Balanococcus diminutus. The sequence continues at coordinate 34,018,087 of OY390718.1, read as the reverse complement.
ACTGTCTGAAGAAATGATCCAGGTAAACTACAAGTACAAGGATCAGTATGTGGAAAATAATTTCAGTACCAACATTTTTGTAGCAGCATACACTACGGCAAACGCTCGACTAAGGCTTTATGACTTGTTATCGAAATTAGGAGAATCTGTACTGTATTGTGATACAGATTCCATAATTTATGTTGATGATGGTACCAACACTGTGAAAACCGGTGATTTGCTTGGTGAATGGACTGACGAGTTGAAAAAAGGGGAACACATAAAGAAGTTTATGTCAACTGGTCCAAAGTCCTACTACTACCAGACGAATATGAAGAAGCGGCAAATGAAAATTAAAGGTTTCACACTGGACTATGCAAATGCTAAGAAAATTAACGGTGCCAACATGGAAAAAATGATCCATGGACTTGTAAAGGAAATCACAACGGAAAATGATACTATTGTACGCGATGTCAAAACCAAGAACTTGTTAAAAAAGGTTCAGGAAAAGAAACTAACATTTGGTTTTGATAAACGTTTGATTTGCAATAATTGTGATACTATTCCTTATGGATTTGTAGAGTCGTCTATGTAAAAAACATGTAAATTTTTGTATAGTTACTGTATATATTGTAGTTTGGTGTAAATTTTACTTAACATGTAAATTTTTGTATAGTTGCTGTAGGTAAGCTGTTTGGTGTAAATTTTACCTAACATGTAAATTTTTGTATAGTTACTGTATATAGTGTAGTACATGTAAATTTTTGTATAGTTACTGTATATAGTGTAGTACATGTAAATTTTTGTATAGTTACTGTATATAGTGTAGTACATGTAAATTTTTGTATAGTTACTGTATATAGTGTAGCACATGTAAATTTTTGTATAGTTACTGTATATAGTGTAGTACATGTAAATTTTTGTATAGTTACTGTATATAGTGTAGTACATGTAAATTTTTGTATAGTTACTGTATATAGTGTAGTACATGTAAATTTTTGTATAGTTACTGTATATAGTGTAGTTTGGTATAAATTTTACTTAACATGTAAATTTTTGTATAGTTACTGTATATAGTGTAGTTTAGTGTAAATTTTGCTTAAAATGTAAATTTTTGTATAGTTACTGTATATAGTGTAGTACATGTAAATTTTTGTATAGTTACTGTAGGTAAGCTGTTTGGTGTAAATTTTACCTAACATGTAAATTTTTGTATAGTTACTGTATATAGTGTAGTACATGTAAATTTTTGTATAGTTACTGTATATGTATAGTGTAGTTTGGTATAAATTTTACTTAACATGTAAATTTTTGTATAGTTGCTGTAGGTAAGCTGTTTGGTGTAAATTTTACTTAACATGTAAATTTTTGTATAGTTACTGTATATAGTGTAGTTTAGTGTAAATTTTGCTTAAAATGTAAATTTTTGTATAGTTACTGTATATAGTGTAGTTTGGTGTAAATTTTACTTAACAGGTAAATTTTTGTATAGTTACTGTATATAGTGTAGGTAAACTGTTTGGTGAAAATTTTCTTTACATCACATGTATTAAATAGCTAAAATGTATCAAGTTCCTATTATTATTAAGAGAGTCTGCAGCTCTTGTTACCTACGTTTTTTTTACATCACATTGTTTTAAATGGGAAATTTTTGAATTTTTTGTGTAAACACCCTTTTTTTGGGTAAGTTTCCTTATCATGTAAAGTGGACATGTTTGAAACTTAATAACTTGATAACATTTGTTGAGTCATAGGTAATCTCGGTGAAATTGGTTTTACATCACATTGTTTTAAATGGGAAATTTTAGAATTTTTGTTTAAACACAGTCTTTTTTAAGAAGTGTGTTATGTTGTGTGTTTTTGAAAAGATAAGAAAATAAGTAGCCTAGTCTTTTTAAAAAAAGTTTTGTGTTTTCAAAAAATAAAATAGTCTTTTGAAAATAGTATTTTTTTAAAAGTATGTTGTGTGTTTTTAAAAATATAAAAAATAAATAGTTTTTTAAGAAGTATAGTGTGTTGTGTTTTTAAAAAGTTAAAAAATAAGTAGTCTTTTTAAAAAGTATGTTGTTGTTTTTTGAAAAGATGAAAAAATAATTTTTTAAAACGTGTTTTGTGAGTTTTCAAAAAAAAAAATATATATATAAATAGTCTTTTTAAAAAGTTTGTTGTGTGTTTTTAAAAAGATGAAAAATAAATAGTTTTTTTTTTAAAGTGTGTTGTGTTGTGTGTTTTTTAAAAAGATAAAAAATAAGTAGTTTTTTTAGAAAGTTTTTTTTAAAAAATAAAATAGTCTTTAGAAAAGTAGTCTTTTTAAAAAGTGTTACAAAATAAGTACCTAGTCTTTTTAAAAAGTATGTTATGTGTTTAAAAAATAGTTTTTTAAAAAGATTGTTGTTTTTAAAAAATTAAAAAATAAAGAAAAAAACAGTCTTTTTAAAAAGTGTGTTACAAAATAAGTAATATTTTTAAAAAGTATGTTGTGTTGTTAAAAAATGAAAAATAGTTTTTTTAAAAGATTGTTGTTTTTAAAAATTGAAAATTCTAATCTTTAAAAAGTGGGTTGTATTGTGTTTTTAAAAAAATAAAAAAGTAGTCTTTTTAAAAAGTGTGCTGTGTTGTGTTTTTAAAAAGATGCAGAAAATAAGTAGTCTTTTTGAAAAGCATGTTGTATGTTTTTTGAAAAGATAAATAAAATAATTTTTTTAAATGTTGTTTTCAAAAAAAAAATTCGTCTTTTTAAAAAGTGTGTTAAAAATAAGTAGTCTTTCTAAAAAAAGTATGTTGTGTTTAAAAAAAATTAAAAATAGTTTTTTAAAAAGAAAGTTGTTTTTAAAAAATAAAAAAATGAAGAAATCTTTGAAAAATTTAAAAAGTGTGTTGTATTGTGTGATTTTGAAAAATAAAAAATTTAGTCCTTTTAAAAAGTATGCTGTGCTGTGTTTTTAAAAAGATGAAAAATAAATAGTCCTTTTAAGAAGTTTGTTGTGTGTTTTAAAAATAAAATAGTCTTTTGAAAAAATAAATAAGTAGTTTTTTTAAAAAGTGTGTTAAAAAGTAGTCTTTTTAAAAAAGTATGTTGTGTGTTTTTAAAAAGATAAAAAATAGTTTTTTAAAAAGTGTGTTGTGTTTTAAAAAAAAGATGAAAAATGAGTCTTTTTAAGAAGTGTGTTGTGTTGTATGTTTTTAAAAAGATAAAAAAAGAGTAGTCTTGTAAAAAAAAAAGCGTAGTCTTTTTAAAAAGTGTGTTACAAAATAAGTAGTCTTTTTAAAATTATGTTGTTTTTAAAAAAATTTCTTTTTAAAGTTTGTTGTATTGTGTGTTTTTAAAAAATAAAAAATAAATAAGTCTTTTTAAAAAGTGTGCTGTGATGTGTTTTTTAGAAAGATGAAAAAAATAAGTAGTCTTTTTAAAAAGCATGTTGTGTTTTTTGAAAAGATGAATAAAATATTTTTTAAATGTCGTGTTTTCAAAAAATAAAATAGTATTTTTGAAAAGTGTGTTAAAAATAAGTAGTCTTTCTAAAAAGATAGTTGTTTTTAAAAAATTTTAAAATAAAGAATCTTTGAAAATTTTTAAAAAGTGTGTTGTATTGTGTGTTTTTAAAAAATGAAAAAATCAGTCTTTTTAAAAAGTATGCTGTGTTGTGTTTTTAAAAAGATGCTAAAAATAAGTAGTCTTTCTAAAAAGTATGTTGTGTTTTTAAAAAAATTAAAAATAGTTTTTTAAAAAGATAGTTGTTTTTAAAAAATTAAAAAATAAAGAAATCTTTAAAAATTTAAAAAGTGTGTTGTATTGTGTGTTTTTAAAAAATAAAAAATTTAGTCTTTTTAAAAAGTATGCTGTGCTGTGTTTTTAAAAAGATAAAAAATAAATAGTCCTTTTAAGAAGTTTGTTGTGTGTTTTAAAAATGAAATGGTCTTCTGAAAAAATTAAGTAGTTTTTTTTAAAAGTGTGTTAAAAAGTAGTCTTTCTAAAAAGTATGTTGTGTTTTTAAAAAAATTAAAAATAAACAGTTTTTTAAAAAGTGTGTTGTGTTACTTGTGTTGTGTTTTAAAAAAGATGAAAAATGAGTCTTTTTAAGAAGTGTGTTGTGTTCTATGTTTTTAAAAAAATTAAAAAAGAAGTAGTCTTTTTAAAAAGTGTGTTACAAAATAAATAGTCTTTTAAAAAGTATGTTGTGTTACTTGTGTTGTGTTTTAAAAAAGATGAAAAATGAGTCTTTTTAAGAAGTGTGTTGTGTTCTATGTTTTTAAAAAAATTAAAAAAGAAGTAGTCTTTTTAAAAAGTGTGTTACAAAATAAATAGTCTTTTTAAAAGTATGTTGTGTTTTTAAAGTATGTTGTGTTTTTAAAGTATGTTGTGTTTTTAAAAAATAAAAAAATGAAGTAATGTTTTAAAAAAATGAATAGTCTTTTTAAAAAGTTTGTTGTATTGATTGTGTGTTTTTAAAAAAATAAAGAATAAGTCTTTTTAAAAAGTGTGCAGTGATGTGTTTTTAAAAAGATGAAAAAATAATTTTTTAAGAAGTGTTTTGTGTGTTTTCAAAAAATAAATTAAGTCTTTTAAAAAATTAAAATCTTTTTAAAACGTGAGTTACAAAATAAGTAGCCTTTTTAAAAAGTATGTTAGTGTTTTTAAAAAATTACAATAGTGTTTTAAAATATAGTCTTTAAAAAGTGTGTTTCAAAATAAGTAGTTTTTCTAAAAAGTATGTTGAAGTAATCTTTAAAAAAAAAGGAATAGTCTTTTTAAGAAGTGTGTTGTATTGCGTTTTTAAAAAATAAAAAATAAAGTAATCTTAAAAAAAAAGAATAGTCATTTTAAAAAGTTTGTTGTATTGTGTGTTTTTTAAAAAGATAAAAAATAATTCTTTTTAAAAAGTGTGATGTGTTGTGTTTTTAAAAAGATAAAAAAAATAAGTAGTCTTTTTAAAAAGTATGTAGTGTGTTTTTTGAAAAGATAAATAAATAATTTTTTTAAAAGTGTTTTGTGTTTTCAAAAAAATGAAATAGTCTTTAAAATTTTTTTTCAAGAAGTACATTGTGTGTTTTTAAAAAGATGGAAAAATAAATACACTTTTTAAAAGTTGTGTTGTACCTATGTTTTTAAAAAATGAAATAGTCTTTTTAAAAAAATAAAAAATTGGTAGTTTTTTTAAAAAGTTTGTGTGTTTTCAAAAAGATGAAAAATAACAACCCCGTTTTTTAAGTGTTTTGTTTGTTTTAAAAAAGATAAAAAATAATGAGTTTTTTAAAAAAGTGTTTTTTGTGTTTACAAAAAATGAAATAGTCTTTTTAAAAAATCTTTTTAAAAAGTACATTGTGTGTTTTTAAAAAGATAAAAAAATAAATAGACTTTGTAAAAGATGTGTTATATGTTTTTAAAAAATAAAATAGTCTTTTTAAAAAAATCGTTTTTTTAAAAAGTGTTTTTAAAAAATTAACAAAATTAGTAGTTTTTTTAAAAAGTGTGTTGTGTGTTTTCAAAAACATGAAAACAGTTTTTTTTAAAAAGTATGTTGTTTTTAAAAGATAAAAAATAAATAGTCTTTTTAAAAAGTGTGTGTGTTTTGAAAATGAAGTACTCTTTTAAAAATAAGTAGTTTTTTTAAAAAGTGTTTTTAAAAAATTAAAATAAGTAGTCTTTTTAAAAAGTGTTTTTAAAAAATTAAAATAAGTAGTCTTTTTAAAGTGTGCTGTGTGTTCCTAAAAAATTAAAAAATTAGTAATCTTTTTAAAAAGTATGTTGTGTGTTTTTAAAAACATGAAAAATAAAATAGTCTTTTTAAAAAGTTTGTTATGTGTTTTGAAAATGAAGTACTCTTTTAAAAAAATAAATAGTTTTTTTTAAAAGTGCGTTGTTTTTAAAAAGATAGAACAGTATTGAAAATAATTTTTTTAAAAGGTGTGTAGTTTTTAAAAAAATTTAAAAAAGTAGTCTTTTTGAAAAGTTTGTTGTGTGTTTTCAAAAAGATAAAAAATAATAAGTTTTTAAAAAGTTTTTTGTGTGTTTTCAAAAACAAATAAAGAAGTCTTTTTAAGAAGTACGTTGTGTGTTTTTAAAAAGATAAAAAAATAAATAGTCTTTTTAAAAAGTGTTTTGTGTGTTTTCAAAAAATGAAATAGTCTTTTAAAAAGTAGTATTTTGAAATAAGTGTTTTAGAAAATGAGTAGTCTTTTTAAAAAGTGTGTTGTGTGTTTTAAAAAATGAAATAGCCTCTGAAAAAATAAGTTTTCTTTTCAAAAAGTATGTTGTGCGTTTTTAAAAAATGATAGTATTTTTTTTAAAAGTGTGTTGTAAATAGTCTTTAAAAAATGAATAGTGTTTTTTAAAAGTATGTTTCGTGTGTTTTAAAAAAGATAAAAAATAGTAGGTTTTTAAAAAAAGTATTTTTTGTGTTTTAGAAAAATAAATAAAATACTCTTTTAAAAATAAGTAGTCTTTATAAAGTGTGCTGTGTGTTTTTAAAAAGATAAAAAATTAATAGTCTTTTTAAAAAAGTATTAAAAGTTGAAAATAAATAGGTAGTCTTTTTTAAAAAGTGTTTTGTTTTTAAAAGATAAAAATAAGTAGTCTTTTTAAGAAATATGTTATGTGTTTTTAAAAAGATGAAAAATAAATAAGTAGTTTTTCTAAAGTGTGCTGTGTGTTTTTATGCATTGTGTTTTTATGAAAACCTGATAATTATAGTCTTTTTAAAAGGTGTGTTTTGAGTTGTTACGCATTCCTGTAACACTTGTATCTGTACTGTTTGAGGTTTTTGTGGAAAATTTAACGAATACTAAAGATGTATGAATTATTTCTTTTGTAATGTATGTAGGTGTTGTGGTGTTAAGTACACAAGTGGGATTCTATGCGCGCACAACTTGCTATTATTCAGGAGACTTATTATAAAAGTGTACACTACATCTAATCTTTGGTATTTCATGCTTGATGAAAAGTTTCACTTTGGAATTCTTGGCGATTTTGAAGACTATAGAGAGTGTGAAACTGGATAGTGATAAGATAGACTTCTTACCACTACCCGAATGGTATAAAGGTCGTATTCGTGATATCTTATTAGTTGAAAACATTGACTATTATGTTAATACGAAGGTGGACTTTTTACCATTTCCTGAATGGTATAAGAGACATCTTAAAAGGCTAATACATTTTGAGAATGTTAGGTTAGGAAAATACGCAATAGATGATGTAGATTACTACCGAGACTATGAGCGTAGACGTCGTTTGGTTACTTTACAACAGCAATTAAGTTATTCCGAAAATTAAAAAAACATAACTTTCATTTTTCTTGATGTGTAAAATTTTTTGGTTGCAAATAATTTTGATTTAAAAATTAAAAAATTAATAAAAATTATTTAGTTAGTTAGTTGGTTAGTTAGTAACTTAGTTATTGTAGGTAAACGCTTAATAATTCTGTAGTGGTCGGGTAATATTACAACCACTACTATTTTTCTACTTATGAAGGTGTGTGTAGGATAAGTATGTTTACCTTACTTACATAGAAAAGTATAAATACATGGGGTATTATACTTATCTTCCTCTTGTTCAACATGGAAGCTGCTTTAAAGAATTTTGAGGATTTAGTATCCTCTGAAAATTTTCTTGAAGCACGAAAATTGTTACATGAATGCAAGTGTCGGATATCGAGAAATTACGATGATACTGTGCTATTGATGACATATAGAGGTTACCTTAGTGGTAATACATATTACTCTACTTGTTTTTTCAATGTTTCGAATTTTACTGAAGAAGAAATAAGAACACTGCATAGGTTACTCTGTAAAGTGGAATCTCCAGAATGTGAATTTGAGTACTATCATACAGAGAAACAGGATCTTTTAGACTACAATATAGAAGACATCAACAAAAGTTTTGAGTATTTGTTGTGACTCACACGAAGTTGATGACGATCGGGTTCGTGAGAAAATTTTTATACCCAACATTGAAAAATTGATACATAACCTTGAGGACGAGGATGAAACAATTGACTTGGATGAGTTATTATATTACAGTGCCCCTGCTGGTTTTTGCATTTTTGAAGGTCTTGTGTATTATGTAGATAATTGGGCTAAAGAACATTGTTAGCAAAATGACTCGTTGATAACATTGTTGGGGAGGGGGACCGAGAAAAAGGTATAAATACAGGTACCCTAGTCTCTAGGAGTCATTACTTCACAATGGCTCATCTGGTAAACATCTTTAACGAAGTTAACAACGGAAAGAACTTTGCTCACTTCAAAGACTTTCCTGAAAACACCAACTTCAAAGTTGTTAAATTATTCACGTGTACCACGAAATTTGGAAAATCTGTTGTGGTTGAGACCGATGAACATCTCTTCCACATACCTAATCGATTCGTCAAACTTTTCGATACACAAGAAAAAATTGATGATTGGAATAGGACTGAAAATCTACATTTAGTGTACCAAGGAATTAAAGGTACAACAATCTCCATCAACATGGTTGTACCAAACAAGTAAGTATTATTTTGGTTTTATAAAATTAAAAAATTTAAAAAATTTAAAAATAACTTTTTCAATACGTCGCGTCGCAAGTCCATTATAGGCACATCAGGAAAAATATTGAAATCTTACCCACCTTTGAAAAGTGTCCTAATCCTTTTTTTATTGGGTCACTTTAGGACAATTTTTTAATACACATGTCTTAGTACCGAAAAAATTTTAAAAATAACTTTTTCGATACGTCCCGTCACAAGTCCATTATAGACACATCAGGAAAAATATTGAAAACTCACACACCTTTGAAAAGTGCCCTAATCACCTTTTTTATTGGGTCACTTTAGGACAATTTTTTAATACACATGTCTTAGTACAGTCCTACAACACCAACAACACATTTGGACCACCTAAAACATAGTGCCTTAAAAAGTGTCCTAATCCTTTTTTCATTGGGTCACTTTAGGACAATTTTTTAATACACATGTCTTAGGACAGTCCTACAACATCAACAACACATTTGGACCACCTAAAACATACTGCCTTAAAAAGTGTCCTAAAGTGACCCATATACTACTATTGGGGATTAATTTCTCATGAAAAAGAACCAAAAATATGCAAATATTATTATTTAAAAATTTGGTAATTTTCAATTTCTTTTCAAAAAGTGAGGGGAACCAATGGCATCACTTAAAATAATTCAGTCAAGAGGAAAATGATCCGAAATAAGGACCACCCGATGGTAAATAGCTTAAAATAAATAAAACCTAACGATAAGAATAATTAAGGCCATGCTTACCATTCGTAATCGTATTTATCGCAAGGGCAAATTTCAGTTCTGACAGCTCGATGGAAATTCCTTCCGTTGTAACAATTGGAAGTCACGATACGTCTCTGATACACGATTTTCTTACCCAACAAACAATTCATCTTTTTATCATCGGGATGCGTAGGGTTCCATTCTTTGTAATCGTCTTTCGTGCAATTAGTATCTATTTGCGAAAAAAAACACTCGGTATTTAATATTTACAAATTCGCAAATACATTAATCTACAAAACTTCTACCGTGTTTGTAAACTAGCATAATTTTGGATACGTACCAAACACGTTACGAAAATCAGCTTTAACGATAATCCACTGATGTGCTTTCGAATCCGGAGATGATCCAAATAGCGAAAAAATAGTAGTATTTTCCCCAGGCTCAGTCATCAAACTGTAAATTTTCAAAGGGGCCGTGTTCATCTTATGAGTACGCCAGGTTTCTCCTTCATCCGTTGAATACAAAATACTACTAACGTCTTCTTTCTGTTTGTAAAATTTCACCGCCACGATGATACCTCCGTGGTCTCCGAAATTGAAATAATAATTGTCACTCAACACCTACCAAAAGCGATTATACCAAATTATTACATTTTCCAGTATCATAAAAATATGAGAAAATACTCCAAAATACAGACTTGTTTCCACGTGACACCGGCATCTCTGCTCATATACACGGACGCAGTGCCTTTCATCGTTTTTCCAACTGTTCCGGTGGCGATAATAATTCCAGGAGCACTCTCGGACGATAAAATTGGCGTGTACCTCGATGTTGGGTACCAAAAAGAGAATTTTTGAGTCAAGTGAAGTGAGCATCCGGCTTCCTGAAAATTTAAATCGAATAAAAAAAATTCAGTTTGGTTTACGATCGGATATTTTTCCGAAAACCCTCCTACTGCATCACTTCCTCTTCTTGAAGTTTACCAAGTCCAATACAAAATATTTCAAAAATGGAGGGGAGGGGAGGGTCCAATCGAAATTTTTGTTATAACCAAAATTGTTTCTAGAACTTCAAGCTACAACTTTTGTTTGAAAATTTTCTCAGTTGGATTCCTCCCTCCTCCCTACTTTTACATAACACTGTAGATACTAATTCAAAATTAGAGGAGTGAGGCAGAAGGGGCAAATTGAAAAATTTTCTCAACAAAAGTTGCACATAACATCATGTAGATACTTTTTCAAAAATGGGAGAGGGGTCCAAATGAAATTTTTTTAAAATAAAAGTTGTAAATTGAAGTTCTAGGAATAATTTCGGTTATGACAAAAATATGGATTGGACCCCTTCCTACCCTCCAATTTTGGATAACACAACTTAGATAGTAGATACTCACATTATTAAAAACAGGGGGAAGGTAAGGGGTCAAATTGAAAAAAATTTCAAACAAAAGTTGTAGGTTGAAGTTCTAGGAATAATTTTGGTTATAACAAAAATTTTGATTGGACCCCTCCCTCCCCTTCAATTTTGAATATCAAGTACCTAGGACTGTAAAACTCAAGGTGAGGAAGTGATGTAGCAGACGGGTTTTCGTGTTTAGTTTTACAATACAAAGCAATAACGTGTTAAAGAAGAGATTAAAATTACGTACAAGTAAACATTTATCTGCCGTTAGTTGCTTGGTCAAGTTTAAAGGTCGCCAGCTTACACCCCAATCGAAAGTAATCCTAGTGACTAGATCTTCAGGTGAAATTAGGCTTGAAACGTTGGCGCTCGGGATGACCTGCGAGACGATATAAATTCCTCGCATACCTTCAACTTTATGTAAATCTATAAAAGTTGACTCTGACATGCCACTGTAGGGGAAAAAATATCGTAAAATAGGTTGAATTTTAATCAAAATAACGAACGAAGAGTCTAAATGATTTAATGACCCCGGATTCAACTTTGGCGACCTCAAAAATCTTGAAATCGACATACGACATGATTTTTTTATCAATTTTTCAAATACACTCCTTTGAGGTACCCCTGTGGTGGGGGTAACCCCACAAAATGATAATAAATCGTCATACATATCGATTGTTATGTTTTCGAGGTCTCTGAATCCGAATCTGTCATCGGTTTTCAATTTAGACGTACGATACGTCTAATTTTTTCGTATTATGACTTTCTCACCTGATTAACGATCCTTTCCACGTGGTATTTGGGAAATATGCGAAAATTCTATCGAGCGACAACGTAAATTTGATCTCTTTTAAATCTTCATTGATGAATTCGGATACGTACAAATGGCATAACGTTTCATTGTGTCCAATAACGACGAAAACTCTGTTTTCTGTGATGTCAGCAACATGATAATCTTGACTGGTGAGATTCGTATCGAATCTAGCTTTAACGAACCGGCCGCTTTTATATTTAATGTATAATTCCAGATTCTACGAACGATAATTGAAATTATTTTAAAATGTCTCAGAAATGGCTTGAATTGCCTTCAGTTACACAAACCTTGGATTCATTTTTCGTGGCGAACATGAAAACACCTTTGGCGTGGAAATCCAAAACACCAGATAGCATTCCCTTGAGGGTATATTTGTCAAAATTCATCGCGTACGGAGATGCAACTCGTAACAGCATCGTGGTTCCGTTTGGTTCTTCTCTTTGTATCACTAAACTTTTGCCATCGGAATTATTGCCAGGAAACCATTCATATCCTTTGATGTACATTTGGAATGGAGACCAGGTCCTGCCATGATCTTCTGTCAACCATAGCTGCAAAAAACAAAAGCAAAGAAAGAAACCATTAAAAATACAGAAGTCAAAAAATTAATTTCAACATCATCAAAATATCTGAACGAGATATTATTAATCGAATAACGAATTCTATTTTCTGACAAATTTTCCTCCACTCTGAGTACCCCTGTTTTTAAAAGATGAATTATACGAATACCCACATCTTTAGAGTGAGTAAAGTGGACACAGTATGGGGTATGAGATCCTTCCCAGAAAGTACACTGACCGATTAAATTGCAACACGTTTACGTTTAGGTATCTACGAGTCCTCCAACTATATTCATATTCTTGGAACCAGACAACCCCTAAATTCCAGACCAAAAAGTGAACACTATATCGTTGTTTTTATAATATGGTTAGAAAACCGAACGAAATACAAAATAACATCGCTGTTTTGCTAAATAGTATTTCATTTGTTATTAAGTAAACTCGCAGATTCGGAGGTTGTTATTCGAGTGTACTATTTTTCAGTAATTTAAAAACCATTTTCATCCACAGGCTGCGTAAAGATAGACATTGAATCGTACTTCGTATTTTTAATCCTGCATAGGTAATCGGATTACAATAGACATTTGCCATTGGTGTATTGTATATTTATCATATTTTAAGCCTACAGGTTCGTCGATGCAGCCAATCTGATGTGGTTGAGTACAACAATTTTTGAAAGAGTAGGTACGCACCATCAGTTTGGTAATTTAATTCCCTAAAAAATAATATGAATACCTATACATACGAGAAAGTTATAAATTATTAGAAAAAAAAATAGACATTTTATTATACCATAAAAGGTTGAAAAATTCGATTCAACTACATCGATTGTTGTAAAAATCGATTGAAATGAAAGCATCATTTATCCAAATTCATTTTTTCGATCATTTTATCTAAATTTTGTGAAATTAATTAAGTAATAATTTAAAGAGAAATCTCTAAAATTGGAGTAAAAATGTTTCAGGAAAAAAATAAATTTTTCTCCGAAGAAATTTTTTAAAATTTTTTGGGAATAAAAAATCATACAATTTTTTAGAGGGAAAAAACACATTTTTTGAAAGGGAAAAACTCATTTTTAAACAAAAAAAAAAAAAAAAAACGAATTCGTCGAGGAAAAATTTAATGATTTTTGCCTCAACTTTTTGCAAAAATATTTTTCTGAATTTTCTTGGAATAAAAAATCTTTAATTTATTTATTTAAAGCAAAAAATCCTAAATTTTTTTAGAAGAAAAAAATCTTTGTTTTATAAAGAAGGAAGGAATTTTCCAATTTCTTAATTAATTTTTGGAGGGAAAAAGCTCAATTTTTCTTCAAAAAAATTTTTAAAAACTTTTTGGGAATAAAAAATCATACAATTTTTTAGAGGGAAAAAATACATTTTTTTTGAAAGGTAAAAACTCATTTTTAGACAAAAAAAAAATGAATTCGTCAAGGAAAAACTCTTCATTTTTAATGATTTTTGCCTCAACTTTTTGCAGAAAGATTTTTCTGAATTTTCTTGGAATAAAAAATCTTCAATTTATTTATTTAAAGCCAGCGTAAAAAAAAACTCAATTTTTTTAGAAGAAAAAAAATCCTTGTTTTATAAAGAAGGAAGAAATTTTCCCATTTTTAAAAGGAAAAACAAATCTTGATTTTTGTTCTTTCTTTCTTTCTTTTTTTTTTAAAAGAATATTTCTTTAATTTTTTTTCCTGGGGGGGGGGGGGTATTTCTCAATTTTTTTTCAAAAAAAATATTCCTCTAATTGTTGAAGGAAAAAAATCAATTTATTTCACTCGAGAAAAAAATTAGGTACCAGGAAAATATTGTTAATTTTTTAAAGGTCATTTTTTTAAGCCATAGTAAGAATAAGTTTTATCTTACCTAATCTCTTATTTTTTGGATTTTTTTTGTTGAAAATATCTCTCAATTTTTTTCAAAAAAATATTGCTCCAATTTTTGGAGAAAAAAATCGTCATTCGAGAAAAAAATTACCTGTCACTTTTTTGAAGGAAAAACATTGCCAATTTTTTAAAGGTCATTTTTTCAAGCCATAGTAAGAAATACTGAGTTTTATCTTAATCTCTTATTTTTTGGATTTAAAAAAAAAAAAAAAAATGCAGTTTTTCGATCATTAGGTAAGTATAGTTTTTAGGAGAAGAAAATTTCATAATTTTTTTAGAGTGAAAATATTTTTCATACCTACTTTTTGGAAAAAATCTCTCAATTTTTGTGAAGGAAAACATTTCTTATCTTTTGAAGAAAAAAACAACTATCGCATTCAAAATTTGAAAAATTTTGACCTGCCACCCTTTTAGAAAAAAATCGAGCTACACCAAAGAAAAATGATTACAAATCCAAGTCATCTGCCTTGCTTTCAGTACAAAATTTATATCTGAGAAAATTTCTCACAACCCGAGCGGCGCCACTTGATCGATAATATCGGAAGATGTAACGTATCGATAAAAAATCGTTTGAAAATCTATAGATGTTCTCACGATATTATAAAGATTTATCGGTACAATTTCATAGGCAAAATATCTAAAAACTATCGAATTCGATATTATTAAGATTTTATGACGATATTCGTCAACGATACTATCGACAAAGAATATTAAATTTATCGATTCCGAATTTCCACCGATTTTGTGCAGATATTTGAAACTACATTATCGACAAAGAATATTAAATTTATCGAATTTGATTTTTTAACGATTTTGTAAAAATATTTAAAACTATTATTATCGACAGATTATATGAAATTTCTCGACTTCGATATTTTACCGATTTTTTGACGATATTTGAAACTATATTATCGACAGATTATATTAAATTTATCGAATCCGATTTTTTACCGATTTTGTAAAGATATTTGAAACTATATTATCGACACATAATATGCAATTTCTCGATTTCGATTTTTTAACGATTTTGTGACGATATTTGAAACTATATTATCGACACGTAATATGAAATTTCTCGAATTTGATTTTTTAACGATTTTGTGACGATATTTGAAACTATATTATCGACACGTAATATGAAATTTCTCGAATTTGATTTTTTAACGATTTTGTGAAGATATTTAAAACTTTATTATCGACATGTAATCTGAAATTTCTCGAATTCGATTTTTCAACGATTTTATGACGATATTTGAAACTATATTATCGACACGTAATATGAAATTCCTCAAATTCGATTTTTCGACGATTTTGTGAAGATATTTAAAACTTTATCATCGACACGTAATCTTAAATTTCTCGAATTCGATTTTTCAACGATTTTGTGGCGATATTTGAAATTATTTCCAAATTGGTGAAAATTTTTCTAAGTCCAACACGTCTGGAAGTACTAAACTGCCTATTATAAGCGTTTTATTGCTAATTCCTCAACGATAAGGTATGGCATAGCGGTTAAGGAAGAGGATTACCATGCAGGAGGTAGATGGTTCAAGCCCCACGGGTGGCAGATTTTTTATAATTTTTTTTGACTTTTTCTGAAATGATCCTCTTACCGTAACATGAATAATGTGTTTAGGCATAGTTTAATGTATTAATTATGCAAATTAATGATTTATAATTATAGAAAAAAGCTAGTGAAAGACGAAAAATCGTGATAAAAAATCGACAGAATATCGAATTCGATAAAGTGTCGCAAAAGTTCCGCCTAAATCGTGAAATTATCTTTCGATATTATAGATAGATTATCGATAAAATATCTTACTATAATCTCGAAATTTTTGCTAACTATAATTCGTCGATAATCTATCTACATATCGAAAGATAATTTCACGATTTAGGCGGAACTAACGCGACACTTTATAGAATTCGATATTCTGTCGATTTTTTACTTCGATAATTTGTCGATTGTGCTGCTTGGGAATTTACTTTTAAAAAATTTTCTTCAATGTTTTGAAAGATTAATTGAAAACGAACTTTTTGAAAAACGATTATCAAGTTGATTTAATCGAGGTATTATACCTAAAAAAAAGTAAATTTCTAGAAAAAAATTTCATTGTACGAATTTTTTATTAAAAATTTTTCATTTTTTTTTTAGATTAAAAATTTAAAAAATTAATTTTAAAAAAAAGAAGAAATTCTTCAAATTAGTAAAAATAAAATTTTTTACTTTTTTTTAGATTAATTTGAAAAATGAATTCAAAAAAAAATTCTTCAAATTTTTAAAAATGAACATTCATTTGATTTTAAAAATAAAATAAAAGTTCATCATCATTTTTTTTGATAACATAAATTTTCAATTTTTCAAAGTCTCAAAAATTTTAAAAAGTTTTCGAATAATTTTTTTTTTTCAAGTAGATTCTTCGAAGTATTTTTAAATCTGAAATTTAATGGAGATGGATTTGGTTTTTGATCGTCTTGACATCATTATAAGAGCAATCTTGAGACTGAAAACAATACCTTCAGCAAAACCAGTTGACAGTTCGTCGACCTTGATTATAGTACATTTGGCGAAAGATTGGTGCTGGCAAAAAAAAAAGTGGGGGATAAAGTGAAGAAGCTACCAAATTGAACGCGTGACTTCGCGAACCTCGTATTTTCTCGCATTCGCATACTCATTAATTCATTATAATGATTACTTTAGTATGATTTCGCAATACTCGCAAATTAATTTCTTCTTTTTTCTTTTGTTTTTATTATCAAGTTTTTTATGATTTCTTTCCCAATTTTACGTATTCCATTTTGTAAACATTTCACTAAATAAATCGAATAAAAAATCAAGAGCGTAACAGGCATCGCAACTCGCCTCGCGCGTGAGTTTAAATTTTAAATCGGTGATAACTTGAGACTGAGGCAAGTTAGAGATTTCGTTGTTAGCTCATTCGAAAGAGGATAAAATTTCGCGTATTCACCTCGCTTACACTACCTATCTACGATCAATATTTTTTTTGATATTTTAATTTGAAGAAAAATAACGTTTACATTAAAATATTGGAAAAACTAAAAGTCATAGATACGTGGTGTAAGCGAGGCGAATGTGTGAAATTTTATCCTCTTACGAATGAGCTAGCAACGAAAGCTCTAACTTGCCTCAGTCTCAAGTTATTGCCGATTTAAAATTTAAAATCACGCGCGAGGCGAGTTGCGATGACGGTTGCGATCACAACAAGTCGCATTGTCCATTAACTCCGTACGTAAGAAAAAATGTTGAAAAATGATAAAAGGTTACGATATTATTTTATCTAGGTACACCTTGTTCATTAATTCGTTTGAGGATAACTCATTATGTAATGAAGGAAGAAGGAAGAATACAACGTGATGAAATGCAGTTCATCAAATTTGAACGCACTTTCAGTTACGGCGCGTTCATTGGTCTTTTAGTTTCGCATGCTCCGCCCAAAAATTTGCCAGCACCAAACTTTCGCCGAACGTACTATAATAGACTTATTATACGCGCGTAACGCATTTATAACGGTGGCGTAATATATAAGCCTGTTTTCTCGCATGCAATAAGCACTTACACACGCCATATGCTCACATATATCGCGACTAAAACCGTACTTTACTCGTACGTACTATACATATACTACTATAAAAGCGTACAAGTGTATAAATATGGTTTATTGCATACGAGAGCGGAGTGGTAGGTATACAAAAGCGACACCGCGAATGAGAGTGAAAGGAAAGGAAGGAGGCAGAGAAAAAAATGGAATTCATTATCGACGCGAGCTTCACCGATGAGTTGAACTGACACAATGGTGGCAAGGGACTCGCAACACCGAAAGGAGGCGCCTCGCCTCGCGTAATTCGGTGACGAATGCATAATTACATTTACGTTTTAAATAGGGGAATAAAAAAAAGATGTATAAAAAAGCATTTTTAATTGATGAATTTTTTCTCTTATAGTTCGACGCGATAATTATGAAGTCTTGTTGCCGGATGGAAATTACCGACCGCGTTTTAAAATTCGCTCGCCGGAGAAATAGCTAGAGAGAAAGGAAGTAGTAGAGTGAAAAAAAAACAAAAATAATGGAAAAGTAAACACTTACAAAACCGCTCCAGTAGCTGGCTATAGAGATTCGCGTCGATGTTAATTATTTTTCATAGTTTTTACCCGTCGCATTGGCGGGTTGCTCGGTCTGGAACGTGTTGGCGTACAGAACCAGGGCTGGAGGATGGGGGAGTATTTCGCTATATAACAAATGTCTACATTTTTGTACTCGACGGAAACCAAGGCCAGGGCTGGGGCTTTATGTTCGATATATTATAGGCCTACGTATACGCGTATCCATTCATAAAGCACCTGTGCTCTCTTTTAAAAGAGATACATGCTGGAAAGGCGATGAATAGATGGAAATAGCCTCACATAAAGCAATTGTCCACTCTTCGGCCATTATTCTTGATTTGAAATTTTGTTACGATACGCTCGCCCGAGCCCCTTTTTCCGACGACGCTACCGTAGCTCGCTAGGTACCCGAACCCGGCACTATTTTTCTAAAAAGAGTCGATAATGTAATGACTTTTCAATGGTCGTTGTCGCCAAAATGCTACCATATCCAGCGGCTTGTCAGCCTATTGAGTAATTCCTTTTTTATATCGAGTGTGGGATTCACACAGTATCCCCCGCTCGCTCGCCCCCCATCCGTGGATTCGTTATTTTATGCGTTTGTCCGATAACGATGATTTATCTGCGACTTTATTCTTTGTTGTCGGCCTTTCTGAAGGGATTTTCAGACGATTTATTCGTACGTGGTGGTGGTAAGTCACAGGGATGTGTAGCGTGGGATGTAGGATGTGTCGGGGTTTTTCGGAGAGATTTGTGGCCGATTTGAACGAAAGTAAATGCAGATGTAGTGAAATTATCCTGTCTTTTGCCAAAAGAAAAAATTCAATGTCTTTATTTCGCATTTTGCATAATAGGGGATGAATTCTACTGGCTGTTGCTTTCAAAGGGGGAAATAAAGGGGATATTTTAAAGGTATAAATGATTTTATTAGTAGGAGAATGTATTCGGAAATTTTTACATGAGCTTTGAACAGCTTGGGGTAGTAGAAAAATTTGATTCTTGATTTAAAATTTTGATAAATTTCAACAAAAAAAATGTTTTCTTTCTGCAAATTTTCTTTAAAATTTATATGAAACTAGTCAAACAATTGAAAAATTTGAAAAAATAAAAAAAATATAAAAATTAAAGAAATTAGAAGTTGAATGGAATCGATAAATTATAGAAAAATTGAAAGCATACAAATTTAGGAAAAATGAAATTAAGACATACCTAAATGCTTTGGAGAATTTTTATCAAGTTGGAATGGTGAGAATTAAAACACTAAAAAACTAATTAGGTACTTCACTAGACTCATGCATCGGAGCGAAATTTGAAAAAATAAAAGTAACTTTAGTAACCTGAAATTTCAAAAAAAGTAACCAAAATTATGGAAAAAAGTAACCAAAAAATTTTCCATTTCCACTTGAATATAATGACTTATAACCCCCTCCCCTCTTCACCGCTTTTCTCATATTTTCGCTAAATTTGACGTTTCGCAACTCTTGAAATCAATGATAAAAATTTTGAAAAAATTAAAATTTCTAATTAAAAAATGATAATTTAAATGCATTTTTTTTTATAATTATGACGAATTTTAATTGAATAGTTGGCTTGATAGGTGCTGAATTTTTACATTATAGGAAATTTCAATTCTTGAGAAGCTCACAATATAATTTTCGAGTACCTATCAAACCTTCATTTTTTTTTTGTAACTCAATATTGAAAATTCAAAAAAAAAAACATTACTTATTTTCTTGAAAATACTTTATATCAACTTCTGCAATTTTCTAATTTTTAATTTTTCTTCTTTTCGAATTTTTTATTTTTCAAACATTTTCAATTTCTATAAATTTCAATTTATGAACAATTGGTAATTTCTAAAAAGTTCTGGATTGATAAAAATTAAACTTTTGAAATCCTCAATTTTTGTTTTCAAATTATGAAAAATTTTAACTAAACAATTAATAATTTTTAAAAAATAGCCGTTTCTAAAATTCATGTTTATTCATAAAAAGATTCCCAATTTATAAAAATTGTGATGCCTAAAAATTTAAAGTTCAAAAAAATCAAATTTTTGATTTTTTGAATGGCTTGCAAAATGAGTAGATACAAAAATTTTTTCATTTTTGAAAAGTCTTCATTCTCCACAAAAAATCAATATTTCAACATGTGAAATCCACAACTTCTCAAAATTTTTAAAAGGAAGGTTTTGCTTATTTAAAAAATAAATATCAAATTTTTGAAGCATTTCAAGTTCATGAAACGATTTTATGCTTCGTTTTTGAGGAGTTCTCTATTTTTCAAACATAATTTTTAAATACTTTCGACCACATTTTTTTTTTAGAATTGAAAAAATTGCTGTTCTCATTTTAAAAAAAAAACGTTTTTAATGAGGAGAAATCGGTTTTATTCTTTGATGAAGTAACCTCTACTTTTTTTGAAAAAATTTACAATTTTTTTCAAAAGAAATTTTGAGAAAAAACGTTTATTTGTCGAGAAAAGAATCTCTCAATTTTTCCAAAAAAATACCGCTTATCAACATACCTAAATTTTTTTTTTTTTTTTTTTTTTTTTTAGAAATGTGGCTCATTTTTAGACAAGAATAAATCTTAATTCTTCAAGAAAAAAATCACAATTTTTCATACTGACTTGAAAAATGCCTTTAAAAGAACTTCAAATTTTTTTGGAGCAAACATTTTTCACCTTAAATTTCAATACATAGGTACAAAATAAATATTCCTGAAGTTCGAGCAGAAAAAATCTCAATTTTAAAAGAAGATTCAATAAATTTTTCAATTATTTAATTCATTTTTAACTAAAATATTTCAAATTTTTTGGAAGGAAAATCTCTGAAAAAAACTTTCAAAACGTTTTTAAAGAAATTTTAAATTTTAATGGCAGATGTTCTTTTTTCAAGTCAGACTTTTGACGAAAAAGTAACCAAAATGAGTCCAAAAGTAACCATAGTAACCAAAATGAGCCCAAAAGTAACTAAAGTAACCTTTCCCTTAAAAAAGTAACCAAGTTACTAAAAAGTAACCGCGTTCCGATGCATGTAGACTTAAGAAGTTACACTTGAAAAATTTGAAAAATTTTCAATCTAAAAAATTTGACAAATTTTTACTTGAATAATATGAAAAAAAGATTACCTTGATAGGTAAATATGAAAAATTTTTACATGAAAATTTATTTTAAAACATGAATAATTTTTACATAAAAAATTTGAAAAACTTCAATTCGAAACATTTTTACATAAAAAATTCAACAAAAAAAAATTGCACGAAAAATTTTTAATTTGGGAATTCGAAAAAATTCTACTCGATTAATACATTGAGAAATTTTTTACTAGAAAAATTTGAAAAACTATTACTGAAGAATTTGAAAAAATTCTACACGATTAATAATGTGAGAAATTTTTTACATGAAAAATAAAAAAATTTCTACTTGAAAAATTTTTACTTGAAGAATTTGAAAAAATTCTACCTACTTGATGATAAATAATGTCAGAAATTTTTTACTCGGAAAATTTGAAAAAGTTTCACTTGAAAAAATTGAAAATTTTTTACACAAAATATTTTTATTTATTTACAAAAAAATATTAAAAAAAAACTTTTCAATCAAAAAATTTGAAAATTTTTTACTCTGAACATTTTTACTTGCAAAATTCGAAAAAATTTTACACGAAAAATTTTTACTTGAAGAATTTGAAAAAAAAATTGTACTCGATCAATAAGTAATTTGATAAATTTTTCGCTCGAAAAATTAAAAAAATTTTACATGAAAGATTAAAAATTTTCTACTGGAAGAATTATTAATTTGAAAAATTTGAAACGTTTCTACTTGGAAGAATTTGAAATTTTTTACTTATTTAAAAAATTAATAATAAAAAAAAATAGAAAAAGATTTTTTGCAAAAAAAGTCTTTTAAAAATAATAAAAGAATTATTGTAAAAAAAAAATCTAAAAAATGAACTGTTTTCTTCAAAATTTCGGGATTTTTTTTATGCTGGCTCAAACATATTTGCACCAAAAAATTGAGAAAATTTTTATACTCCAAAAATTAGTCATAGAAAAAGAGAAAAAAAATTTAGAATCTTTTCTTTATACCTACTCCAAATTTATTATTTTGTCACAAAAAAATTTTAAAAAATAAAATTCCAAAACAATGACGGATTTTTCACGAAAAAATCAATAACATTTTTCTTCGAAAAAATGAAAATTTCTGCTATTCGAAATAAACGAGTCGGCTTTTCCAAAACATTGTTCTTTTTGTTCCAATTTTTTTTTTAAAATAATTTTATAAAAAAAGAAAGAAAAAATTATTTTTTAATTTTTCCATTTACTCCAGAAAATGAAAATTTTGAAAATTTATTTTTCTTATTCCACAGGAAATGAATATTTTTTAATTACAATTTTTTTTTTAAATTCCAAAGCAAATGATCATTTTTTTACGAAAAATTTTTTACAAAAAAAATCCAACGAACTCTTTCTTTAAAATTTTGAAAAATATTTTTACTCCAAAAAATTTGTGAGAAATTTTTACCAAAAAAAAAAAAAAAAAAACCTCAAAACAAGTAAGTAGGTACCTACTAATAAAATGAATTTTTCATCTATTTTTTTCATTAATATCAACTTTTTCAGTTTTTCCAAAAAAATTGTTTCATTTCAACATTATTATTTTTTCATGGGATGGTTTGTGCGTAATACAATTATTTTTTCGAAAAAATTGTGTAGCTAGGCAAAAAAAGTAAAAATCACAATAATGTCAAAGGTGAAAAAATGACAATGAAAAAAATTACTCCTTTAGAGCCCTAAATTTTTCATCAATGAGGGTGAGTAATATATTTTTGGTGTGTAATAGAAAAATATCTACTTTTTCACTACCCACAAAATTTTTAGAACCTCCGGTAAGTACTGAATTTTTAAAGAAATATTTTGAAATACTTTCATTCAGAAAAAAATGGAGGACTTTTTTGCCAAAAACATCTGATATAAGTACCTAATTTTTAAATTATTATTTTTAGGAAAATTTCAAAAGAAATATTTTTAGAAGATTTTTTGTACTTAATTTTTTTTTTGAATTCAATAGGATTTCTAATTTTCTTTTTCAAAAAAAAAAAAATTGAAATTTGTGCATACTTCTTTCGGAACAAATACATAAATACATTTGGCCAAATTCTATTCATCAACAAACATCTCCACAAAATTTTCAATTTTCTCTCATTCAACTAAATTAAATTCAATCACAAAAGCCAAACCCACATATAGTTTCACGCCGAAAGTAATTTTCTATACGCATTCATTCACATTTTGTAAAGAAATATACACGTAATTTTAGCCCTTGTCACCGACATATTTTCAAACAAAAACGACGAAAAATATACAGATATATTGGAAATTATAGACTCGTGTCGCGGGTACGAGCACGAGGCCGACAAACGTCTGCCACCTTTCTTTTTCTTTCTCTTTTTTTATTTTTTTTATTTTAATAAAAATAAAACGTCAAAGCCGATATTTTACTCAATCTTCTATCTTCATTCAATTTTCGAAATGAAATCACCGCCAGCGCCATAAACGCCATAAACGCTTTATTGCATTCATACGTATTGCAATCGCTGTACACGACCGACGAGTAATGAACAATCTCCGGTCATACGTTCTATGGTTATCGTACTTTATTATTTTGAAAACGTAACGAGCAATAGAAATACTATTGATGAAATTTTTCAAATAACAATCGTAACATGTTTTATTATTTTTTTAACTTTTTTTTTAAATTTACAACAAAATCGAGTTTTTTAATTCAGCCTCGTTGTTTTACCATTGTTTTATTAACTATTTTCTCAAGAATTGTCCTAAACCAACAGTCGACTTAATCAGATATTTTTCAAAAGATGAGAAGAATTTTTCATTCAATTTTTTTAATCGTTTTTCAATTGTTTTTTTTTTCAAGAAAGTTCGTTAAAAGAAGAATTTTTCTCAATTTTTTGATTTTTTTTTTGTTGCTTAAAAGTGAATTAACAATTTTTTAAGAAAATTAAAAAAAAAATACTTCACGAGAAAATTTTTTTGAATGAAATTTCTTAAACTAAAAATTCTAATAAAACAGCCAAAGAAGAAAAAAAGAGAAAAATGGACAAAAAATGACAACTCGAATTTTTTCAAACCTTTCACAATATCATTTCAATAAAAATCGATAGGCACAAGGTTTATATGGTAAGATTCAACGCATCGATTAATTAGTGTTAACAATTATCTAATCGATTGACCGTTAGTTGTTTTTTTTTTTTTTTTTAATTTCCCCATTGTCTCGTCGAACTGGCGATTACAAATATTTTTCATGTAAACAACCTATAAAATGTCACCCAATTTTTGAAGAATCAATACACCGATTTTTTTTCGAAATTTTCGAATTGTCTCGTCGAATTAACAATCATAAATTCTTTCCACAACAACGTAAAAGACGATCAATTTGGAGTTCACAACAAAATATTTCTTCAACCACCCACATCTTATCATATTTTCACTGCGACAAAAAATTCCAATTCCAATCCCTATAATTTATAGTTCATAAAAATTTCAACATTTTTTTTTTTTCAATAAAAAGCTAAAAAAAGACAACATTGCAAGTATCCTCAACACAGGAACGACAAAACAAACCTCTATTTTTCTACAGAATGGGGGGGGGGGGGGGGGGGGAAACAGCCCAAGTATCGCCGGTGAAGCTTTTTATTAACGTTGAAACAGCAATATAACCGTTTTATTGGCCAAGTGTGAAAATACTACACGAGCGTTATGTACCGAAGTAATATAACAGTCTATCTGGTCAATTTAATTTTACGTCATTTGACGACAACGACTCGTGCTAACATTACGTTCGATTCGATCTTCGCGGTGCGGTGTTCGTACAACACAACGGGGAGAAATCTCCGGTGATAATAAAAATTCGAAAAATTGACGTATAAAAAAAACGCCACAAAAAGTCCCTATAATATGAAAAACTTGGCATATTCTAAAAAAAGATGCCAATCCAGAAGTAAGTAAAAAAAAACAAAAAAAAAACACGGCAGATAGCTATACTCTTGTTTCATTCAAGTCTGGTACGTCGTAGAGCAGATTTTAGGCAAGATATTATCCTATATCGAGTGGCTGAATATTGTAGATGTAACTGGGGTATATATGTGCATATATTCAATAAGGTTTTTCATAGTACTATATACGTAGTACGTAGACGTACGTAGCTGTAGGTACGATATGCATAAATATTTTTTTTATTGATTTTTTGCAATGCCTATACATAAATGTATTCTAACGATATTTTCCAAATGGTGCTTAAATTATGTAAAATAATAATAATAAAAAAAAAATTAAAAAAATTACACGAATTTTCAGGATAAGTTTAAAAACTGAAACAATGATTCACATTAATGATTTTGAAAACGCTACAATCGCATTGATTGTTTTCAAGGCAATATGCCATAAAAACTACTTCAAAATGACAAAAAAAAATCAAAAATAATGCCAGAATCGGAATCAGCACGTAAAAATAAATAGAAATCGATATGTAACTCGATTTTTTATCACTATCGCAGCATAGCCCCCCAAAACGATAATTTTGAGGATCCCGAGGGGACATTTTTCAAAAAAATGATAAAAACACAATATGCATATCGATTTCTTGGTATTCGAACACTCCGAGTTTGAATTCGAGGTTATTTTTTCGATTCTGCTATTATATCTGGCATACGGTGCTAATCCCACGTTCGTAGGTTTTGGACCACTCGAAAATAATTTTTTTCATAATTAGGTTGATGCTCTTCAACACAAATGTTATCCATGTGGTGCAAATTGTCAACTTGAATACGAGATAACAATTTTGGCACCGTTTTGACATTTTGAGATAAGATAAGCGTAATTTCCAACGAATAAATTCTCGATTGTCAACACCAGAAGGAAATTGTCATGAGAAAATTTCCAACTTACGAATTGAAAAAATCCCCCAATATGGTAAAATTTTTGTATTCCACTGCTCCCATCACAACTTTACATAATCGTAATTATAAACTACAACACGACATCGAAATGATCGATAAGAATAATTATAAATTACATTGGTAATTATCATTAGACGATGTTGAATTGCGCACGTTTGCAAATTTTTTTTCTTTTACGAATTATCATTTCAATACAATAATAGGTACTTCTACAAGTACAATCCTAACGAGTTTAACACGCTTTCGACTTTCACGCTGATGATTTCGTTTTGTATAAACGAATCGAGTATTACGTGTAGGTATTAAAAAAAAATCCATCTCCCTATTAGCAACAAGTACGATATACCGGGGATTAATTCTCGTAAAAACCTTTCCCGCATTGTTGGGCAACTTTTAAAAAAAGTTGTACAGCATTATGAACCCTTCAAGTGAACCATAAACACGACAGCGTTATGTTGTATAAACGTAACACGAAAACAAGATGGAAGTTTTTTTTTTTTTTTAATAAAAAGGCTCGAATTATTCCCTTTGATGAACAATTTACAAGTATCAAATTACATTCGCCTCGTTGTATTCTCGACGGTCGAGTTTTCTTCCCTGTTTATTGAAATATTAGTCGTAATTCCTTCCATTTATCGTTTCTCGTAGGAGAGATAATATACCAACGATGGCACACAAGACCCCGCTGCCAACCACAAAGCCCGTACTTACACCATTTATAATATCGTATCGTGTGGCACCTCAGCGACTCAATAAAAAATGATATCGCGAGTCGAATGCTTCGCCTGAGAGGCGAATTTTATTACGTAGAATGGTTTGTTTTTTTCATCTATAGTGTTTTCCTTCGTAATTCGTATCGTATCGTCGTCGTAAGACTTTAAAATTTCTATTTGGGTTCTTTTTCAACTTTTTTATATTGAATTTTGATCTCTTTTGTTAATTTTGAACTTACTAAGACAGTTGGATAAGATCGATTAATTTTTTACGAATTTCATGAAAATTATTTCAATTCAACAGAAATATCGTAATTATGGCCCAATGAAACTGAAAATGAAATTGCTTTTTAGCTGAGCAAAAAAATTTTGATTTTAAAATACCTATTCGTTTTGGTGATTTGATGCAATACAAAAAAGTTCCCAAATCTCAAAAATATAATTATTTATGATATTTTATTTACAAAAAATCATCGAAAAAATTCAGAAACACTTTCAAAAAATTAAACATGTGAAATATTTTGTGAATGGAAAAAATCACGAAAATTTTCTGGCAAAAATTCCAAGAATGCTACCAAAAAAATTACAAACATTCTCTAAATTTTTGAAAAAGATGTAAAATTTGAAGTTCTTCAGAAAATTCTCTTGAAAGAAATTTTTTAGAAATATTAAACCAAAAATTTTTCTGGAAAACAGTACATGACAATTTTTAGGAAAAATTCAAAATCTTCAAAAATTTCTGAAAAATTTCTCCTTTTTTCACATTGAAAATTAAGATATTTTTATTCCAATGAGACTGACAACTTTTCAATATGCCACTCGCTCTCAATATTCTAGTAATTTATTAAAATTAGGGAATTTTTTCAATTTGGCATTTTGAAAGTTGTGATTTTTTTTTTCAAATTTTCTGAAACAATTTTTTTTAAATTTGCTGATTTTTCAGATTTTTATAATTGGTTAATTTTCCGAAATTTGATACTTCTTTTCATACTTGCGAATTTGTCGATTTTGAAAATCTGTAAGATATATTTTGCAATTTTTCAGTTTTCAATTTCTAAAATTCGTCAAGTTTGTTCTGATTTTTAAATTTGTTAGTTTTGAAGAGTATAAATTCACCCAAATCAGTAAATTTTGAATTTTTTAAAATTCATTTTACACTTTCTTTGAAAATTGTCAATTTTTTTCAATATTTTGGTATCTATTTCGAAATTTGCTACTTTTCAGATTTACCTACCTTATTACTTTTTTGAATTTTTTCGTTTATTCGATTTTTGAACTCTTTCTAATTTTCTAAAATCATTTTTTTTATAAATTTCATGATTTTTCAAATAAAAATTATTCGATAATTTTCCAAAATTTGGTACTTCCTTTCAAAATCGTCGATTTTAGAAATCACTTTTTTGCATTTTTTTGAAAATGTTGAAGTTTTCAACTTCTTCAAGTTGACCCAATTTTTCTCAATTTTTTAATGTACGTAGGTACTTCATAATTGAAAATTTTTTCCGATTTACTAGTTTTCTAGAATTTTTCAAGTTCGTTCTGATTTTAAAACTGTGTACAAAATTGTTTAAAATCATCGATTTTGAAAATCTATATAATTATTATACTTTTTGCAGTTTTTTTGTTTTCGATTTCAAGAATTTGTTAAGTTTGTTCTGATTTTCAAATTTGTTAGTTTTGAAGAGTATATTATTTTAAACAAATGCAGAGTTTTTCTCTCCTGAAATTTGAGGAGAAATGTTTCAACTTTTATGTTCTAAAAATATTGAGAAATTTTCTTTCCATTTACCTAGAAAAAGAATTTAATGATATTTTTCTACAAAGATGATTGAAAGATTTTTTGCTTCAGTTTTTTTTAAACCAAATTTGGAAAAATAAACTTTTTTGTAAGTAGATTCCAAAAAAATGAGCAGGTTTTTTGTCAAGAAAATTTAGAAATTGATTGAAAGATTTTTTACTTCAATTTTTTTTAGCCAAATTTGGAAACGTTGAAATTTTTGTAAGTAGACTCCAAAAAAATGAGCAGTTTTTTATAAAGAAAATTGAGAATTTATTTTCTGGAAATGAAAAATATGCACAATTTTTTATTCTAAAAATTCAGAGGTTTCTCTCCAAAAATTTGAGAAGTTTCGACCAAATGGTAAACCTTTGTCATTGCGAAAATGCTAATTGTCACTTTTTGAAAATTACTGAAAATTGAAATTTTTAAACATTCAGCCAGCGAAGGGATTTTACATCGGATCTTGGGTTAGCTTTTTTCATTGATTAAATGCAATTTCTCATTTTTTAAAATTTACTAAAAATAAAAATTTTCACAAATTCGCTTAGGGCAGGATTTTGCATTGGCTCAAATGGTAGCCTTTGTAATTTAAAAAAAAAAATGCAAATTGTCACTTTTGGAAATTTTCTGAAAATCAAAATTTTTCTAAATTAGGTAAGTATGTGAATTTTCTTAATTCGACAAAAAATTGCAATTTTGTTTCTTTTTGGATCGATGTTTCAAATACCTATAGGTAAGGTAGTAAAACTTTTTGGAATTTCATCTAAAATTTGAGTAAATGTTTGGAATTTTGTATTTTTAAGAAATTATCATAATAATAAAAAAAGAAAAAGAAATCATGTTATTGTAGGTTCTTAATAATTTTCTTTTTAGAAATTCTGTTCACAAATTGAAAAAAATATATATATAAAAAAATTTAATCATATAGGTTCAAGTTAAAAGTTATGAAATTAAGTCTTAACGGTTAAACTCGTGAAAAGTTTGAGATTTTTTTAAAAGTTTGCCTTTTTTCAAAAGTTTAAAATTTACCAACTCTACACAATTTTTTGAAACTTGACCATTTGGTAAAATTAGCGTAATTTTTGCATACCTTTAAATTTTTCATGATTTTTAAATTTGCTGATTTATCAAAATTTTTCCAGTTTCCCAAAAACTCGTATTTTTGTGTTTTTTTCTTAGCTGGGTAATCCAAAATATTAACCTTTCAAATGATACCAAGACTCGTGAAAAGTTTGAAATTTTTTTTATTTCGTTATTTTTTCAGTATTTCAAAATTTAGCCCATCAACTCCATACAATTTTTTAAAATTATCTATTTTTTGACACCAATTATTCATATTTTTAAATTGCCGATTTATCAAAATTTTTTATCATCTTTTCAAACGTTACCCAACTTCGAAGATGTTCTAGTTTTCTAAATATTTTAAATTTTTTCAAAATCTTCGTTATTTGCATTTTTTCTCGTTATTTTCATTTTTTTAAACGAGATTTTCACTTTTCAAAAGCATAGTGATTTTACAATATTTTCCGTTTTTAATATTCTCAATTTCTGAAAATATTACTTTTTCATATTTTTTAAAGCGTTTTCAAATTTTTTACTTTTTTAATATCGATTTTTTTTTTTTTTTTGGTTTCATCGAAGTAGGGATTTAAAAAAAAATGAATTACTAATTTTTACCATGAAAAATTGAAAATTCCCAGAAATTTTTATTCCCGAAGATTTGCGACATCTTTTTAAACCAGAAGACGAAAAGTGAAATTTTTTTCTTTAAAAAAAATTGATGTTTTCGTTTTTTCCTCAATGTGATTGAGAGAATTTTTTACTCCAGAGAATTTCAACATTTTTTTGAAAAAC
The DNA here is from genome assembly GCA_959613365.1 of Balanococcus diminutus. Lineage (NCBI taxonomy): Eukaryota > Metazoa > Arthropoda > Insecta > Hemiptera > Pseudococcidae > Balanococcus > Balanococcus diminutus. Next base: position 33,987,789 of record OY390718.1, on the reverse strand, counting down.
TGATAGAAATTGTGTTAATTTGAATTCTTTTTTTAAATTTTACTTAATTATGTTTTAAACGTTTGAGTAATATCATAGACCATTTTTTTGATGGATTATTGATGAGGTCATTTTGGAATTTTTCCTTTTGTGGAAATTGACCGTATTTTGAATAATTATGTGATCGTCGCAGACAAAACCGACCTTAATATGTGCTAAAATATTTTTTCTCTTTTTTTCCTAATTTTTATTCATCACACTCTTAAAATTCGTTTAAAACCACCTCCGACCTCCTAACTCAAAAAATGAAAGCTGTAGAAAGAAAACTATACACGTATCTCAACAAAATTTTAATGAAATAAATGAAAAAAAATTTCAAAAAAATTATTATTTTACGTCCTTTCCTCAGAGTTGACCTTTTTTCGTTGATATTTCCTTGTATTCTGCTCAAAAATGTTCAATCTGATGGCGCAAATCTAAAAAAAAAAACAACGCAGAAATCCTCATTTCTCAAAAAACATTCCAAAAACTTTGAACGCGTTTATCTCAACAAATTTTTTTAGCACAAGGTCGGTTTTGTCTGGGACGATCACATATGGGTTATAATTTTTTTCGATGTTTCCAAGAAAACATTTTTTTTATTCCGACAATTTTGGTTTCTTTCCTAGAATTTTATTCTTATTAGGTACGGTAGGTACTTGAAGAATTTTCCAAAAAATTGAAAAATTCAGAAATATTTTTCTATTTAGAAAAATTTTGCAATGAATATTGTCTCTTTCCATTATTTTGTTTGCTTCATTTTGAAAAATTGAAAGATTTTCATGTTTTATTATTACTCGAAAAACTCAATTTTCCAACAGAAAAAAAAAAGTTGAAAAATTGAGAAATGATTTTTCACTCCAAAATTTTTTGCAATGATTAAATAATCTCTTCCAATTTTTTTGTAAGTTTCATTTTTCATTCTAAAAAAATTGAAAGTTTTTCATGTTTTAATCATTTTTTGAGAAATATCATAATATTTTATAGGTGTAATTTTTTTCGAATGCTGCATTGCATCTTTTGTTCTGAAAAAAACTACGAATTTTTTTCAAGAAAAAAATCTCTTGTAAAAAAATTTTTTTTTAAATTTCACATTCTATCTGAATTAAAAATGTTCCACAATTTTTTCGAAGTTTGTAAATTTTCAATATTTTTGGAGAAAAACATTTCCGAATTCTCTAGATAGAATTTAAAAAATGACAATTTTTTTTAATCGTTCAATTTTTTCTTATGAAAAAAATTCAGTAATTTCAAAATGATTTTTTCCAATTGTTTCGGAAGTGATATTTTTTTTCTACTTCTCAAAACTACAATGTTTCTAAAATTTTGCAATTCCGAAATTTTATTCACTAATTTTAAATTACTCATATGATATGAAAATTTTCAAAAAAATCAGTTGGTTAAATTTTTCCTTTGCTTTAAGAAATTTGTTTGATTTTCAAAAATTTTAATCCTAAAAATTTTGAAAAATGTGTGTTCTCATACGATTCTTTTACAACTCTTTTCTCTAAATTTTTCTTTTCACTTTTCAAATTTCATTTTCATTTAAAAACTAAAATGTTCTGTAATTTAATTTCTTTTTTTGTTTTTTTAGTGCGACATATTTATTATTTTTCAATTTTCAAGTACAGTAATCAATTATAAATTGATCAATAAAATTTATTTTAACTTTCATGTTTCATATTCTCGTAAAAAAAGGAAAAGCTAAAAATTTTTGAAAAAAAGGTAAGTAGAAACTTAGAAAGTAGAAACATCTTCTCTGACTCTGAGTAAACTCTCAGTAAATTCGTAATCTAATCTTAAATTTAAAATATAAAAAAAAAAAACTACAACAAGAAATAAAATTCTTGAACATTCATAAAATCAAAAATGCCACCATTCAATAATTTACCACAGTATCATTACCTTTTGTAGATCTTGTGTGTTTAAAATAGATTTCGAAGTTTTTCATCACTGAATGATTTTGAAACAATTCGAAAATTAATTGAAATCAAAACTAAACTAACACAACACGCGAGGTTGCACTACCCATGAATCGCGGAAAAAGGGAGTTTGAGAGATGAAAAGAGTCGTGATATGAAGAGTTCTGAATCAAAAGAGTCGCAAGTAAAAAAAGAGTTGTGAGTAAAAAAGAGTCGCAAATTGAGAAGAGTCGTGAATCAGTTTAATGTTCGACTCTTAGTGATGAGTCAATTTTTTCAATTTTTTTTCGACTCCTTGTGAAAAAGAGTCGAACTCAGAGTCGCTCGCATGCGACTCTCGCGACTCACACTCGAAACTCTGAGTCGCGCCAGCTCTGAATTCAAAACCGGGAATTCCCGTTTTCAAATAATTTATTTTTTTGAAGCAAAAACGAGATTTAAGTGATGTAATGATGTTTAGAAATGTCAATTTGAATGAAAATTGGTATTGATACCCTAGAAATACTTGAAATTAATAAAATTATTCAGGGATATCGATATCCCATATTTTATTTTTTTAGATGGTAATTTCAAGGTAATTCTTCAGGTTGTTACAATATAGTTCGTATTATAGTCGATAGAATCGCTATTGGTATTTAACTATCAACTGTACCTATATAACGTTAACTATAACTTATTAGATTCTTTATTCGGTTATAGGAACGTAGTTGTTGTAACCTTTGACTATATACAACATGGACTGGTAAAGCCCTATAAGAGCAATGTTAAATTTTTGATCCGATATGCCGGCGTTTTGATTATGCAATTTCATCAGCAGAGTGGAAAAAAATCTTCTGCACATACGCGAAATCACAGTTGAGAATCGCTGGGCCGCCATATTGTGCCTTGATATTTTTTTCAAAATTTTTAAACTCAAACCAAATTCAAATTTTTTTATTGCAATCGAAAGGTTTTTCAATTTTATAAAAAAAATATTTCTTGACATTTTTTTGCTAAACTCGTATTTTCAGAGTTATGAGCAAATATTAAATTTAATGCTACACAAAATGGCGGACCAGCATGCCTGTAGTGAAAATTTTTTCCACTCAAGGCTTTTGGGGTTTCTGCTAAGGAATTCCAGCTGTTCTACCAGTCCATGTTGTATATAGTCAAAGGTTGTAACGGACTTTTATAGGATATACTTTACAGTTCTTTACGTGCGTTATACGAAGCTATATGTCCTGCTTGTACGAATATACGTTTTTAAATATGCTCGCGACTTTACTCTTTATTAAACGAGCTATTTTGGGTAACACCAAAGGCTAACGATCCTCGGAACCTACTCATTTTACATCATGGTTAGCAGAACGGTGATTTTCTTTCGTTTTTCGAAAAGTTTGCGAGCATCCGCGTGTTAGGCATTTTCAGTCCTTTGTTCCAGACCACGTTTACGGAAACTTCGAGTTTCAACGGCAGCTCCAGCTGCAACGACGCCTAAACGACGCTTCAACAACACCTCAACGCTTCTACGGCTGCAACGTTCCCACAGTCAACGTTCTTTACGAGGTATTTTACGTCAAAGTGCTATTTCCACGTCAACGTGTTATTTCCGGCGCCTAGCCTACGATCTCGACGATAAATACGTCACGCTATCAACGGTCTACGATTCAACGCTACGTTAAACAGCTACGAATAGGTACGTCAAGATGAACAACGCTGGCTCAATTCCGTCGTCTCATCTGGTCTTTTCCGGTTCCAATTACGAACAATGGCGACAACGAATGGCTCATATGCTCGATGCTAAAGGCTGGAGTCACGTAATAAACGCTCCTACCGGTGTAGCTACACGTTCCGGTGCAGGAAACGCTCGTCGTGACATGGAAGTCAAAGCCTTGGCGATGTTGCTAAATTACATTAGCAATGAGGTTTTAGAAACCATCGGCGATCACGATTCACCCTACGATTTTTTCAAAGCTCTGGACAAGACATATCGATCTGTGAATTCCGGAAGAGCCTTGGCTCTACGCGCAAAAGCCAATACGATTCGTCTATCTCAGTGCAAGGACGTCAGTGAGTACTTCAATACTTTTACGAAAATATTCCGAGAGCTGGAAGCTACGAACGAGACTCCGTCGCTTAATGAACGTATATCATGGATTTTGAATGGATTGCCTCCCAATTGGGGTAACGCTAGATCATCTATCAACGCATTGGGAGAGCTGGGAAAAGTTACGATCGCCGGTATTCGAAATTTGCTGCTGAACGAAGAAGCTCAACGTGCTGCCATACGAAACGATACGACATCCGCTCCGAAAACTCCACATACAACTGCTCTTACGTCATCCTACATCAGTACGAATGGTTCATCAGTTAATACGAATAATTGCAACGCTGGTTACTATGCAAATAATACGTCTTCGTCGTCTAAACGCTTTAATAATTATAACTACAAGAAGAAGTACAATAATAATCAACGTAACGATCACAGTGGCTCGAATCGTCATAATAATGAACCAGTTAAGTGCTTTCGGTGTAACGAAAATGGGCACATTGGACGTAATTGCAGTGATGTCAGTAACGAAATTTTTTTTTCCGTTACGGTATTCGTTCCGTTACTGTAACTAAAAATTCTGAATTTCGTTATTAGTTACGTTACTTGGAACGAAAATGGTACCGCCAGGGCCTTGTAACGTTATTTTTCAAATAACGTTATTTTTTTCCGTTCCGTTCCGGTTTTTTCGTTACAACGTAATTTTTTCCGAAATAGCCAGAAATCATAAAAAAATTGCTATCTTCATTTTTCAATGTAAATTAATAACTATCAAGTCCAATAGAATAAAATAAACATCAAGAACTAAGAAGAAAATAATACAAGTTTGGAGGTGTTGCTACCTACTTTCTGAAAAAATTACGCTGTAACAAAAAAAAACCCGGAATGGAATGAAAAAAATAACGTTAATTGAAAAAATAACGTTACAAGGGCCTGGCAGTACCATAGTACCTACACATAAGTGTAAGTGAAATTAAGATTTTTCAAGAGTTACAAACTAACGTCTAGTTTGATAGTTTTGTTTACATTCATGGGGTGCAACTTCGATGAATTTTTACCAAGTCCAGTGCTACATAATACTTTATATTCAAAATTGGAAGAGAGTAAGGGGTCTAATCGAAATTTTTGTAATAACTAAAAGTATTTGTACAACTTCAAGCTACAACTTTTGTTTGAAAAATTTTTCAATCGGGCCCCTTACCTCCCCCCTGTTTTTAAAAATGTATTTGAAGGAGTTGGATTATCCAAAATTGGAGGGGAGGGAGGGGTCCAATCGCAATTTTTGTAATAACCAAAAGTATTAGCGAAACTTCAAGCTACAACTTTTTTTTGAAAACTTTTTCAATTGAGCCCCTCTCTCTCCACTTATTTTGCATAACACTCCCAAAATACTAATTAAAAATTGAAGGAGGAAGGGGAAATGGGTCCAATTGAAAAATTTTTGCAACAAACTTGTAGCTCAAAGTTTTAGGAAAAATTTTGGCCATGACAAAAATTGCGATTGGACCCCTCCCTTCCCTCCAATTTTGGATAATCCAACTCATTCAAATACATTATTGAAAACAGGGGGAGGGTAAGGGGCCCGATTGAAAAAATTTTCAAACAAAAGTTGTAGCTTGAAGTACTAGGAATAATTTTGGTAATAACAAAAATTTCAATCGGATCCCTCCCTCCCCACCAATTTTGGATAATCCAATTCCTTCAAATACATTTTTAAAAACAGGGGGAGGTAAGGGGCCCGATTGAAAAAATTTTCAAACAAAAGTTGTAGCTTGAAGTTGTACAAATACTTTTAGTTATTACAAAAATTTCGATTAGACCCCTTCCTCCCTTCCAATTTTGACTATAAAGTATTATGTAGCACTGGACTTGGTAAAAATTTATCGAAGTTGCCCTCCATGAATGTAAACAAAACTATCAAACTAGACGTTAGTGAGTTACAACGAACCAAAAGAACATTTTCTGCGGTTGGCAGTGCAGGCAATACAAAAAAAACTGAAAAAAATAACGAAAAAAAGTAACGGAACTTAACGAAATTTTTTCGTTATTTGTTACGTAACATAAAGACCATTTTATTGTAACGTTATTATTTCGTTACACAATTTCTGTTCAAAAATAAAGTTCCGTTACAGTTCCATTACTTGTAACGAAAAAAATTCTGTTATTTTTCGTTTTTCGTTACCGTTATCGTTACGTTCCGGCATCACTGCGTAATTGTCCAAAATACGGCGATAATACACCAAATCCACGTAGGCCAAAGCCTAAAAAAACGATACGAATACGAACAGTTCAACTCCTAGACCAACTTCGATGTTTGCCTATCTTGGTGGTGAGGATTATTTGGTGGCTACCAACGTTTTTGTGATCGATTCCGGTTGTACTACCCATATGGTGAATTCGAAACAAGGTATGTTTAACATCCGGTACATCAACGAAGAAAAATCGATCGTCACTGCGAAAAAAGATGCAGAATTACATGTCAAATGTGTTGGTGACGTGTCTATACGATTACCTACTGGTTCCGATGCGGTCATACGTAATGCTTTATTTGTTCCTGATTTAACGAAGAATTTAGTTTCCGTCAAAGGCCTAATGGCGAAAGGTTTCAATATCACATTCGAAAATGAGCACGTTTACATTCGTAAATCAGATGGTTCGATATTTTTATCCATTCCGGCCAACGCTAATGGTTCCTTCGAGTTTGTAGCTGAATATACATTACCAGTTCAATACGAAATTCTACTTACTAACGACGTAATTACGAACGCAGATATCTGGCACCGACGTCTTGGTCATCTGGGTCAAGATAGTTTCAAACGGATCGTACGAGATCATGCTGAGTTACCGCGATTAAACACCGATCTAATCCGTACTGCAGAATGTGAAACATGCTGTAACGCTTGACAGTCGAAGAATTCCTATTCTGAAACGAGAAAACGCGACAGTTATCCGCTCGAAATTATACATACGGACATGATTGGTCCTTTAGAACCATCCCTTCATTACGAACGATACATCCTGTCCTTTTTGGATGATTTTACTCACTATGCTGTGTCATTAATAATCAAAAATTGATCCGAAGCCGGTTTACATCTCGAAACATACGCAACGCAAGTGAAAGCTAAATTCAATCGTCAAATTGTAACGATTCGGTGCGACGGTGCCAAGGAATATGTTGGTGGTACTTTTCGTAATTATTGTGATCGGAATGGAATCGAACTCCAAGTTTCTGAACCATACGAATTACGAACATCAACATAATGGTAAAGCTGAACGCTACAATAGAACTCTAATGGAGAAAACGAGAGCTTTATTATTTGAAGCAAAATTACCTTCTAATTACTGGTCATATGCTACGTACGCGGCTACCTACTTAATCAATCGGTTACCTACATCTACGCTCGATTTTAAAATGCCATGTGAACTGTGGTGTGGTTCCAAACCAAAGTTGGATAATATTCGGATTTTTGGCTGTGTGGCGAGAACATTGGTACCATATGAACGTCGCACAAAGCTCCAGTCGAAATCTCAACAGTTATTATTGGTTGGTTTCCTCCCTACTGGCTACCTATTACACGATCCTGCAACTCAAATGGATTATATGAGTTCAAACGTAATTTTCGATGAATCTAAACGATATCCAGACATAATTAACGCTAGTACTATCGATCCAAATCGTCCATCTATGTCCAATCCGGTTATTGCTACGAACGACGCTCCAGCAACTCAAAACAACGCTCCAGTACATCCTACCAACGTTCCTGCTACGATCACCGAACCTGTAAACAGTCATACCAGTGATGAAGACGAATTCGAAATAATTACTGTCGATTTAGACGAAGCTTATTCGGTCGTTGAACTAAGCTTCGAGGAGGCGATAACAGGAAGCGAAAAGATGCAGTGGCAAGCGGCCATTAATGAGGAATTAGCGGCGATGGAACGAAACGAAGTCTGGAAAATTATTTCCAAACCGAGTGGCGAACAACTGCTGGATACACCATGGGTCTTTACGAAGAAGAAAAACAACGACGAATTAAAATACAAGGCGAGGCTGGTACTAAAAGGTTACTTGGATCAGAATGATTACTCCATTCAAGATCTATACGCTCCGGTCATTAAAGTGAACGTTATAAAAGCTCTTTGTAGTTTGGTGATAAACTGGAATCTTCCATTACGTCATGTCGATGTTTTAAATGCATTTTTGTACGGAAAACTTGAAACTCCGGTGTTAATTAAACCGCCTCGAGGTACCAAGCATCAAAACGATCCGAATACCACGTACAGATTGGAAGCTTCGCTCTACGGTCATAAAACTGCACCTAAACAATGGAATAAACGAATTAATGAGGTTTTAGTCAGTTTTGGATTTCACCAGAGTGAAGTAGATCCGTGTTTATACTACTGGTCAAAACGTCATGATAAGAATGATAAGACTGATGCGATGAGATGCATACTTGCAATGTATGTAGACGATTTTATAATTACGGGTACCGATATCCAATTAATTGATCATATCGTAAACAAACTGAAAAAACGTTTCAAAATTAAGGATCTTGGCGAAGTAAAACGAATACTCGGAATCAATATTGAACGGAACGAAGATACACTTACGTTATCACAGTCAAATTATATTTTGGAAACATTGAAGGAATTCCAACACGCAGATTGTATTCCTAAACCTACACCAATGGAAACGAATTTATCAATTTTAAATGAAGATATTGTACACGATCCGAATTTAGTTACTTATCTCAAGAGTTTAATTGGTAGATTGTCATTTGTTGCAATGTCCACACGTCCTGATATCTCCTACGCTGTCAATTACTTGTCGAGATTCCAAAATAATGTCAACGAAACGGTCATAGCTCATGCAAAACGAATCCCCCGCTATCTAAAACATACAGTCAATTATAAGCTAGTATATTCGAAAACACATACGACTATGAGAAATACGTTCAACGTTTACGCAGACTCAGATTACGCTGGAGATCGGAACGATCGGAAGTCAACGTCAGGCTTCATTATTTACCTCTTCGATAATCCAATCGACTGGAATTCTCGGAAGCAGTCAAATATTACACTTTCCAGCGCCGAAGCTGAGTATGTTTCGCTAAGTGGCTCAATAAAAGAACTTAGAGGATGGATAAACCTATTTAAACCAATTCTACCTACTATCAATTATCCAGTTCCAGTTTACTGTGACTCTACGGCGGCTATTTCGATCGGAAACGTCAACGAATCTCGTCGAACGCGCCATATCGACGTCAGTTTTCATCATGTATGAAATGAAGTTTGAGATGGAGTCATTCTACTGGAGAAGATTCCGTCAGCCGATCAGATTGCTGATATTTTTACTAAGTCGTTATCACATTCAATATTCGAACGACATCGAGGTAATATTCCATTAGAATATGTAAGCGCTTGATTTTCTTATAATTTATTATTTGTACGGATACGTGAATATGTTTTATTATTATTTAATCGTTTATTTAATGTGTATTTGTTTCCTAATCGTTGTTAATTAATACTTTTAATCATAATTTTTTCTATGTTCTTATCATATTTTTTGAATATCAAAGTTTTTTGTTTATTTACGTTTACGTGTACCTACGAATATTTACGTTTATGCCTAGTGACTATAATCCGAGGAGGCGTGTTACAATATAGTTTGTATTATAGTCGATAGAATCGCTATTGGTATTTACCTATCAACTGTACCTATATAACGTTAACTATAACTTATTAGATTCTTTATTCGGTTATAGGAACGTAGTTGTTGTAACGGACTTTTATAGAATATACTTTACAGTTCTTTACGTGCGTTATACGAAGCTATATGTCCTGCTTGTACGAATATACGTTTTTAAATATTCTCACGACTTTACTCTTTATTAAACGAGCTATTTTGGGTAACACCAAAGGCTAACGATCCTCGGAACCTACTAATTTTACATCACAGGTTATTACCACGTGATTGATCCAATTAAAATATTCTTTTTAATTTTAACATCAATTTTTGACCATTTTGAGGGTATTAAAATGTATTTTAATACTGAGGGAAACAACATGGTACCTTTTAATACCAGGAGGTGTGTCGAAAATTCTTTCGACTCTGCGAACTATTCCGCGCACAGCGCGGCAAAGTTCGCAGTTCTTTAAAACAGATGGTAATTTCCTGGCATTACTGTGAAATTACCTCAGTTTCCTACCAGATAGCCTACTCGCCTGTGATTGGTTCAAATTTGAACCAGTTTCCCGCCGATTCTCAAGGATTGACTAAGAGAACATTAAATTCACCCTCTGTAATTAGGGGCTGGATTTAAATGTTCGAGAGAAAAAATCTCTCGATATTGGAAAGCTGAATTAGTCGAGTAAATTAGTATGTCGTTGTTCTTCGTTGCGTCGCCAATAATCTGGAAATAGTGTAGTGATCGACTTCGAAAAATTTTATAACATTTCGCGCCTTGTGCCAATAACATTTCGAAAAATTTAAACATTTCGCACTTTGTGCCGATCAAGCAAATATATATATCCATCGCCTGAAAAGTACCAAGATGTCTACGAGTACCAAAGGTGCCGACGGCGGTTCTCATCAAACCCAGAAAGATATTCTGGAACCTACAGTGAGTTAAAAATACCTAATTTTTAGGCATGTTAAATTTTTATGGTTCGGTCTGGTCAAAATTATGGTCTAGTCAACTTTTTAGAGTGATTTGCTCAAAATTGGAAAAATTCCAAAATTTGTTCCCCATCTCTTCCACCTACATTTTTCGGTTTTACTCACTTAGAACGACATCGTTCTAAGACTCGATTTTATTTTCACAGGTGGAAATGGAAATGGAAAGAACGGAAAACCCAAAGCCGAATAGGAGAAAATTCCACTCGCGTTATGTACATATATTTGCATGAAATAATCATATCTCGTTTGTCTTTAAATTTTAATATAGATATTTTTTACACGTAAATACGCGTCGTGTCAATTGAAGACCTGACGAAGAGATCGGTGTAAGTGACAAATTTGAAAAAATCGTTTTTTTGGCTACACTGATAGAAATCAGTGTTGCCGATCGAACGACATTTTCAGAATGAACGTACATGCTTGTGAAGTAGTTCAAAAAACGGCCGCAAGATGCCGTATCTGAATGCGACATTGTTAATTTGTTATCATTCCCTAGAGATCGGTGTATGTTACATATTTTTACATTACGCTTATGGGTATTTTTGTATTGTAAAAATGTAACATACACCGATCTCTTGAGAACATTTCATCCTACACAGGCAATTTTATACTTGTGACGAAAATTTTTTCAGGTTAACTTACACTGATGGCAAACTTCATTTCTAGCCACTAACCACCCTTCTAGGTCCATTCCCTCAGTCACTATCTGTTTTTATCGTCTCCTGAAAAAAAACGATTTTGTCACTTACACCCAGTGTTGTGAAACGGGAATTCCCATTTTGCGGGAATGGGAATTGTTCCCGGGAATTCCCGGGAACGTTCCCACCTTCATCAAAACCGGGAATTCCCGTTTTCAAATAAATTATTTTTTTGAAGCAAAAACGAGATTTAAGTGATGTAAATGATGTAATGATGTTTAGAAATGTCAATTTGAATGAAAATTGGTATTGATACCCTAGAAATACTTGAAATTAATAAAATTATTCAGGGATATCGATATCCCATATTTTATTTTTTTAGATGGTAATTTTAAGGTAATTCTTCAGGTTATTACCACGTGATTTTTTTAAATATTTTTCAAAAATATACACAATATTCGTATCTAATCCGTTTTTATTTAGTAGTATTTTTGTTTTTGTAGTTTCCAACTTTCAAATTCAATTAAAAAATGAGTAATAAAACGAAATAAACGTTTAAGAAGAAAAAATCAAATTTCAGTGGGAAAATTTTGAGAATTCCCGGGAATTCCCTGTTCCCGGGAATTCCCGGGAACAACACTTCGTTCCCGGGAACTTTCACAACACTGCTTACACCGATCTCTTCGTCAGGTCTTCAATTTATTTAACCCTTTCAGGTTAGGTAAAAATTCAATACATTCACGAGTTTTTGTCATGGTCGTAGTTCTCGTGATGTATTTCTTACTCTGTCTCTTTAAAAATTACGACAAGGTGTCTAATAAATCTCAATATAATCAGAATCTTTTTTCTTGGAAATATTTTGGGTATTCCCGGGAATTTCCTGTTCCCGGGAATTCCCGGGAACAACACTTCGTTCCCGGGAACTTCACAACACTGCAACGGCGCCAGATGCAGGAATTCCAAACTTTTCGCTCCATTCGTTCACTACGGTGGCAGTTTTTCGTCAACCCTCGTCATAAAAACAAGCCAACAAAATGCCATTGCCATCTGCCATTAATTTATTTCTACGTTTTTTATGACGCAGAATGATAAATAGCTATCATCACTGAGATGAATGTAAAATGCAAAAACGTCGTGTAAATTGTGAAATGATAGTTTCGTAATTGGAAAACAAAGTTTAAGATTTGCCATTATAAATTCTGGTCTGTGTAGTGTAGTTCTTGAGCAGAATCTCGTCGACAGTTCTAATTTTCCATATTGTTTCGCCTACGCGGATAGTCCTTCTATCATGGAAACAAACGTTTCAGAAGAAGCAGCATCGACCGAAGTTATAAGTACTTCTCCTTCGGATTCTCCTCCTAGAAAGCTTTTAAAGGTACATATGTTGTCTGTTTTGGTTGTGGACCACTATCTGACTACCAACTTTCATCAATTAAGCCAATAATTAAGGTGGTTTGATACGTGCGTGCACTCTACACTGTGCGAGTTGTGTCGTATGAAGAATACGAGTTGTTTACGTAATTCTTAATTATTTCGAATTATTTAGAAGGTGGATTGGTCGCGACCCTTTCTAATAGAATCCTGTTTGATCTGAGATGAAAAGTCATCTGTATGTAGCTGCGATCCGTCATCGGAATTCATTGTATTCAGAATACGTAATTCCGATGACAGAACGGGAGCTACAGACAGACCACTTTTCATCTCAGATCAAGCAGGATTCTATTAGAAAGGGTCGCGACCAATCCACCTTCTAAATAATTCAAAATAATTAAGAAATTATTCGTAAACTCGTATGTCTTTTTTTCTTATATTATTGAAAAACCTGCCACCCATTTTGCTTGGTGTTGAGTAACATATGTAGGTAATGTAGTACTCTTCAAGGAGGTACTTTTAATTAGAACCTCGGAGTGAGTTTAATTTAACCAAATTTCAACATGATAGATTTTTATTTTTATCTGTCCCAAACTTGTTCGGGCTTGAAAATGAAATTAAAACTACACTAGTTGTTTTACAACTTTTTTTGCACATCTGTTTCAGAGTATTCGCCAAAGATATGGCGACGATGAAGAAGTGCAAGAAATATGTGACGAAGTTATACGTATGAAAAGCCGTATCAATACACTCGAAAAAGAACGCACTGAAGCCGTTGAAGAATTGAAAAATGTGCAGTTACAAAAGGTTGAAGAATTGAAAAATGTGCACTTACAAAAGGTTGAAGAATTGAAAAATGTGCACTTACAAAAGTTTGAAGAATTGAAAAATAAGGTATGTAATATAATAATTTATTAATCAAGTTATCCTTGCCAACGAAATTTACTTTTATCATTTTCTATTTTTCAGAACCTGATAGGCAAAATAAAGTATTGTAATATATACCGAAAGCAAATCGAAAACTTCGAGTCAATTTTCGCAAAAAATGAAACTTTTATGTCACTAAAAAGTTTTCAAGAGTGTTTCGGATTAATGTTGCAGTTTTACATAAAAGAGCGTGCTGAGGGCAATCGCAAAACAATCGATATTACTCCGGGAAAAAAGTCTACGATCTTCAGAGAAGGGTTCACTCGTGTAGAAAAATGGCGTTTGATTGGATTGTGGATTTTTGCTGGCGAAATCGCACCCGAGCTAGAAGTAGTAGAAAAAGAATTTGAAAATTTTAAAGACGAGTTGGAAGCTATCCGAGAGTTCATCAGAACGAGTTCAACACAGCTGCAACTCGATTACAAAGAAATTCAGGCTATAAACCTTTTCCGACCCTTGCACGTCTTGAAAGAGTTCTTTACGAGAACTTTGTCAATTGGTCATCGAACTGTTCAAAAAGCTGTCATGATGGATATTTTAGCTGATGCGAGAGCGTTTAATGATGCATTTCAATCCTGCTCGAAAGAATTGAAAAAAGTGACAGATCTAGTTGCAACTCCAATCGATTATGTTGAGATTCGCGTTTCCGTCGATTCCAACGCAGTGGATAACGAGTATCTCGTGGTTCAATGCATGGATATGATGGTCACTATCGGATTAAAGTTAGCTGCCAGTATAATACCAACGACGTCATCTTAGCTTCTTATTCAGTCATATTAATAGAACAGTATGATTTGAGCTTAAATTTTTCAAATATCGGTTATCGGTTAAATCATTTTCGAATTAGATGGTTTTAATATCTTTAGTTATAATTATGTAAGATTATTTTATAGGTACCTACTTTTTTGTAAGACCTCAAACATAAACGTATCGACCTCCTCTCTTATATGTACCTTGATCTGTCATTTCTTTGGAATTTTCTCTCATGTATTTTGATTAAAAAATCTAAAAATGGTTTTCTCTGTTTTTGTTTACCTGGGTGAAGTAATAAAAATGCCGACTGAATAAATAAATAAGTACTTACTTATAGAAAATTATCCATAAATTTCCATTCTCTAAAAGATGAAGTATGTAACCTAGTTTTTTTTTTTTTTTTCAAAAAAATCGTTTCAATTTTTTTTTGGTTCTATTTTTGAGTTTTTCAACGAAAATTCCTAAAATGTTTTTTGTTTGCGAATTCCTATTTTGGGAACTTTAAAAAAAAAATCCCAATAGAGATAGAAGATTTTTTCAAACATTTTAATTTTTTTTGTCTTGATTTTTCGAAATCACGCATTGAACATTTTAAAGTGTCCTGCTGTCCTTCTTAGTTTTTTTACTAACGTCTAGTTTGATAGTTTTTGTTTACATTCATGTGGAGGACCTTCGTAGATTTTTTTTTTTTTTACCAAGTCCAAGTGCTACATAATACTTTATATTCAAAATTGGAAGGGAAGAAAGGATCTAATCGAAATTTTTGTAATAACTAAAAGTATTTGTAAAACTTCAAGCTACAACTTTTGTTTGAAAATTTTTTTATTGAGCCCCTTACCTCCCCACAGTTTTTGATAATGTATTTTGAATGAGTGTGAATCACTAATAAGTTATATTACACAAAATTGGTGGGGAAGGAGGGGTCTGATTGAAATTTTTTTAATAACCAAAATTATTCCTAGTACTTCAAGCTACGACTTTTGCTTGAAAATTTTCTCAATTGGACCCTTTCCTCATCCCCCTTCAATTTTTAATTAGTATTTTTGGAGTGTTATGCAAAATAAGTGGAGAGAGAGGGGCTTAATTGAAAAAATTTTCAAACAAAAGTTGTAGCTTGTAGTTTCACTAATACTTTTGGTTATGACAAAAATTGCGATTAGACCTCTCCCTCCCCTGCAATTTTGGATAATCCAACTCATTCAAATATACATTATTGAAAACAGAAGAGGGGGAGGTAAGGGGCCCGATTGAAAAAAATTTCAAACAAAAGTTGTAGCTTGAAGTACAAGGAATAATTTTGGTTGTAACAAAAATTTCAATCGTACCCCTCCTTCCCCACCAATTTTGAGTAATATAACTTATTCACACTCATTCAAAATACATTATTAAAACCTGCGGGGAGGTAAGGGGAAGAGGGCCTATTCTAAAGAAAATTTCGAGCTGCACGTTTAGCTCCATTAGCAGAGTCAAATTCCATATAGGGAGGGTGGTGGAGAGGAAACCATCACTTTGTATAAACTTTTGATGGATTTTCAGAAAATTCTGACTAACATGTTATAAAATCATCGCAAAAAAAATCCTCGAGGGGGAAAAATAAATAATTGTTTTTCAAATTGAAAATTTTTTGTGTGTTCAGGTAGATAGTTTTTTAGAAACAAAATTGATATTAAATCTTTTGAAAATAAATTTTTGAAAAGATTTTTTGTGAAGAAATTTTTTTTTGAAGATTTTTTTCCAAAAATAAGATCGTTTCTTTGTCAAAAAAATATATTTTTTAGAATTTTGTTTTGTAGAAAAAATATTTTCTCGTCAAAAAAATATTTTTTGAAGATCTTTCGAAGATTTTTTTGAAAATTTTTTGTCAAAACCTATTTTTTCAAGATTTTTTGTCAAAAAGAAGATATTTCTCTGTAAAAAAAATTGGAGATTTTTTGTCCAAAAAATTTTTTTTAGAGAATTTCTTAAATTATTATAGAGAAAGATTTTTTGTCAAAAAAAAAATTTTTAGAGATTTTTTTGAAAAAAAAAATAGTTTTTAGAGATTTTTTGTCAAAAAAATTTTTTAAATACTTTTCAAAGATTTGTTGTCAATTCTTTGCCAAAAAAAATTTTTTGAAAATTTTTTTTCAAGATTTTTTGTCAATTTTTTGAAAATTTTTTCATCAGAAATTTTTTAAACGATTTTTTGAAAAAATTTTTGGCAGAAAAGAATTTTATCAAGTAGGTAGGTGATACAAAACTTTTTGTCAAAAATTTTTTTAAAAAGATTTTTGGAGATTTTTTGTTAAAAAGATATTTTTTGAAGATTTTTTCGCCAGAAAATTAATTTTTGGCTGCACAAAGTAAATTTATAACTGCACACCTTTTTTACCTTTTTTTTTTTTTTTTTTTTTTTTTGAAGTTCCACAAAATGGGCTGAACTGCACTTTAGGATAGGCCCTGGAAGGGGCCCAATTTAAAAAAAATTTCAAACTAAAGTTGTAGCTTGAAGTTTTACAAATACTTTTATTTATTACAAAAATTTCGATTAGACCCCTTCCTCCCTACCAATTTTGAATATAAAGTATGTAGAACTAGACTTGGTAAAAAATTCAAAATTGTCGAAGGTCCTCCACATGAATGTAAACAAAACCATCAAACTAGACGTTAGTATTTTTTTTTTTCGAGGAAAATTCAAGAAAATATTTTTTATACCTACTCGTATTTTTTTGATGTGATTTTTCAATATTTTGGGAAATTTTTTTTTCACGAATTTTCTTTCTGGGAGCACTTGCCATTGTAATTGTCACTCTTTTCGAAGCTACTTCTTCGAAAAATTAACGTAATTAGACGTACGATATGTCTAATAATAGGCGAGTGATATTTACTTTCAGACGAACTAATTTTTAGAACAAATCTTAAAATTTCTCCACCTTTCCTAAAATAAAACAACACCAACTACTTCGATCGAGTAGATTTTGATATTTTATTACATTCTTCGTCGAACATAAACAACGTCTAGATCAATAATCATGATGTCATGAAAGTTTTACAATAACAATGGTAAGCTGAAACAATAAGTAAAATAAATAGGAAAAAACCTCACGCGTATTCAACTATCCTATGTACAAATATCACACATGTTACAATTACGAATTAAATAAGAAAGAAAAAGAAAAAAAAAACAATGATGAGAGAAAAATAAAAACAGATAAAAACATTTCGTGTAAGTATATATAGGTACGAGAAATAAAAAATAATATAAATAAAATTAAGAAATAAAAATTCAGGCACGCTGGGTGCCAGTAAATAACATTTGGTTCGATATAAATGCAAATTAAGAAGAAAAAAAAAAGAGCAAAAAAACACGAAAAATACGCCATACAACAGGTATTATTATCAATTATGTAAAAACGGTAGGTAGGTAGGTATTCGAAATTATACAAAGATTCGATCTCGTGCGCGATACGTCACAGCGAAAAATATCGTACGGAATGAACTCTTACATAAATAGAAACATTATCACAGAATCGTCGTAAATCTAATAACTAGAATTTATTTTACGCTATAACTAATGGTTCGTCGTCCGAGAAATGTTCTCGAATATCTGGCGAGTCTTCTAAATCTGCAAAAAATAAATAAATAAAAATTAGAAACGAAAATAAAAATAGGTAGGTACATAAAAACTCATGCAAATTTTTTTTATCAGAAAATAGACGATAAAATAGAGAAAAAACTTTACCTAAACCATCAACACCGGTGAAGGTAGTCGAGCCCGATCTCGTGTTATAATGACTATTGGCTAAGTTTTTGAAATTTATATGAGATCGTTTATTTTTCCAATACGCGAACGCTACACCTCCTCCGGCCACCACCAATATCAATATGAGTAACCACGTGTAACTTGTACCGCTTTCTTGTTCTTTTTCTTGTTCGATTCGCTCGTTGACTGATTCTAAAACAAAGAAAAATGTACGTATTATTGTGGAGGCTTATTTAAAGGATTTTTTGAAATTACTCGAATTTCAGAATATACCACTTTTTCCTTCTTACAAAAATCAGTAAAAATTGAGCACTTGAAATAAATTCACTATCAACAGAATTTCACAAAATAATTTTCTAACTCACTTTTTTTCATTTAGGTATTTAAAAATAAATAAAAATTCAAAAAAAATCATTTCTGTTTTAAATGTAAAATTTTCATTTTTTAGTACCTATCAATAAAATTAAAGATGGTCCTATTGATTTTTACAAAATTTTCAAAAAGGTGATTAAAGAAATTAACCAAGATCCTAATTTATTTTACCATGACTTTCTCAGAAAATTTTCAAAAATTGACTTTTATAAAATTTAACTCTCAAAAAATTGAAAATTCACTTCTGGATTTTTTTTAAAAAACATCAAAAAATAAAAAGTAAAATACGTAATTATTTTTTCGCAGATTTTTCACTAATAGCATTTGTTCGTTTATTTCTCAAACTTTTCAAACTTTTCAAATTTGTTCGGTAGACACAGCAAATTCCAAATTCTACTAGTTTTTTGGCTTTTAGTGGCTTTGTTTGTTTGCTATTCTGAAATTTGATTGGCCATAGACGTATTGAATGGATGGCACGACCAATCAAATTGCAGAATTATTTTAGATATTTTTGGAATGGAATTTGCTGTCTCTACCGGACAAATTTGAAAAGTTTGTAAAATAAACAAACAAAGCTAATAAGAAAAAGAAAAAAATGCTCGAAAAAAATTACTCTTGAAAGGAAATGAAAAAAAAAAATAATAAAAAAGGCTACTGATTCAAAAAAAAGAGAAAAAATGTTTAAAAATACGTTTTCTTACAAAATATGAAAAAAACATTTTTTTTTTTTAGATTAAACCATAGGTACTTTAAATGAAATTGTATCTACTCATTTGGACAGTTTTCCAGAAAGTCAAGTATGACTTTTATAAAAATAATGTATTTTGAGAAAAAAATAAAAATGAACACAGAAAAAATTTTGAAAAAAAAATCAGAAGAAAATGTTTTGAACAACTCTATTTTTAAAGAGAAAAAAAATGATATTAGGTATTAATTATAAAAAAATTGTTTAACCCTTTTTTTTTTTAATTTTTCTCATTTTTAAGAAAATAAAATTTTCTCAAGTTTACTCAAAAAATCACGTATGAAGAAAAAATTATTGGAAATCGAAAAATTGTGTTTCAGAAAGAAGTTTACAAAAAATTATACTTACAACTTGAATGAAAAAATTGAAATATATTTTTTTAAACCTATTGTAAATTTGTTTTTAAAAAATAAGTTTGAAAACAATAAAATGATTTTTTTTCTAAGTAAAAATCCTAGAAATTCTGTTTTCAAAAAATCGGCTTTAAAAAATTTGATTTTTATAAATTAATTTATTCTCAAAAAATTAAAAAATGACTTAAATTTTAAACAAAAAATAAATTTTTCTAATGTTAAGTAGGTATTATTTCTCTCAACAAAAAAAAAAGAATAAAAAAATAAATGAAAAATAATACTTAATAGAATAATTTAGGTACTATTTAAATTTTTTTCTTATGTTCGAAAAAATTCCAAATAACATGATTTTTAAGGAAAACATTTGAAAAAGCATTAATTTTTGAAAATTTATTTTTTAAAAATCGGCAATGACAAATGAAAAATTCAACTTTGATAAAATTTATTTTTTAAACGACTTTTAAGAAAAAATTTTGAAAAATGAAAAGAAAATGTTTCAAGCAATTCTATTTTTCAAAAAAAAAAAAAAAAAAAAAAAAAAAAAAAAAAAAAAAAAGGAGATACCTACCTAATAAGTATTATTTCAAAAATTGTTTTACATTTTTTCATTTTCTCTTTAACAAAATTAAAATTTTTACAAGATCGCTCAAAAAAATTACTCGCGAAAAAAGAATTATTATAATTCGAAAAATTGTGTTTTAGAGATATCTATTTTTCATAGAAATGAAACAAACAAAATTATACCTAATAATTTAAAAAAAATTTCTATTTGTAAAATATTTCTAAGTAATTCAAAAATCAATTTGAAAAGAATTTAAAAATGATTTTTTTAAAGGGTAAAAATCCTTGAAAATCAGTTAAAAATAATGTTTCAAATGTTATCATAATTTACTATTGACGTTTTTTCTAAATTTGTCCAAAAAATTCACTTGAAAAAATTTTAAACATAGATAATTTTTAAGAAAAAGTGATTTTTTTTTCAAAAATTAGATTTTTATAAAATTTATTCTTAAGAAATTAATTATGTATTGTTTTTTTAATTAGAAATGAAAAACGTTTTAGAAAAATGTTGAAAAAATCCAAAAATGTTGTTTTAAAGATACCTTCTACTCGCATTTTTTTTAAATCGAAAAAAATTATTACGGACGAAAAATTTAGTTTTGAAAAAATGTAAGACTCTTATTCGGAAAAGAAAACATAAATTCTTGAAAATTTGTAATGAAAACTCTATTTTTACAAAAATTCAACTTTCATAAAATTCATCAAGCTTTGAAAAATCAAAAGAAAATGTTTCAAACAATTCTATTTTTCGGGGGGAGGGGGGAATACCTATATTTCAAAAGATTGTTTTACTCTTTTTTTCAATTGAAATTTTCGAAAATTTTCACAAGTTCGACCAAAAACCATGCGTGCAAAAAAGTATTGTACCTAAATCGAAAAATTGTGTTTCAGAGGTGTCTATTTTTGATAAAAATAAAACTTGAAAAAATTTAAAAAATTTAAATATTTTTTTTTTCAACTGAAAACCATTGAAATTCTGTTATCAAAAAATTCGATTTTTATAAAATTTATGCTAAAAAAATTGAAAAATATAATAATTATAATCAATGTACTAACTGTTCTCTACTGTATACACCTCCGATAAACTGGAAACGTCTCCTCTTTCCGAAATGACTCTCACAGCAAAGGTACGAGTAACACTGCTGTTCAGGGGTATGTGTAATGGAGGTTTTTGTGCTTTATATGTCTTTGTAGTTTTACTCGTCAGGTTGATATGATCACCTTCGCTGACCAATACTTCGAATTTATACCTATCAAAAAATCCATCGTTATTAATACACATTCAGAATTCAGACATACTTTCCAGTCACGTCGTAATAATTTTATGAACCTTTTCGGCGACAACGAATCGATGCCATTTTTGAAATCCCACGTAACCTGATAAGAGTCATCTTCGCGCCACACGATTACTTGATGAGGGGGCGGAAGAGGACGAATTTGGTATTCGGTGAATGCCCTGGTGTGAGTATCGTCGGTCGTAGATAAACTGATATTATACTTGGCTCCGTATATACCCGGGTAAGTGGTACTCAACGAAGTACTGCTTGTTTCCGGTATCGTTATTTGCGACATCATGCCCGTTTTAACGTCGACGATTTTCAACTGGAAGAATTTTAAAGAAAAAAAGCTCAATTTTTACTCATTTTTTCCACTTTGGTGAATCTTTCGACGGATTCGAGTGTACTTACGACGTATCCAACTTTCGAGATCATTTTTGAACAAGATGACGTCCACGTTATATTTAGATTGGTTTCGTTGGCTGGATCTGTTCGTACCATTAAATTATGCGGCGCTGCTTCCAGGTCCGGAGCAGTCTGTATGGGGGCAAATTTACTCGATAGTGGACCGGTACTGTTTGTATTTGGTAAGATTACGCCCACCGAGAACGTATACGCAGTACAGGGTGCTAAACCGTAAACGTCGAAGTTCGTATTGGTGGTAATATTCCGAGGCACTGTAAAAAAAAAATTAAATCGAAATTGAGTATTTTACACAGTTGACCAAAATAAACATTTTTATATAATGAATCCCATATTATGTCATGTGAAATTAAAAATGTTCACTTTTTCTTTACATTTGAGAGTAAATTTTTTTTCAATTTTGAATGACTGTTTTATGATAATTTTTCAAACAAATTTTCATATTTTTGTGAAAAATTTTTGTTAAAATGCCACTTTTTCAATTTTATTTAGTGAATTTTTCGTAAAATATTTTAGCATAGTATATGCTTTTACGGAGACCAAAATAGAAAAAAACGTTACGAAAATCTGTAACGAAAATCCGTTACGTTGGGTTAGGTCAGGTTATATTAGGTTAGGTTCGGATGACATAAAAAACTTAGAAATTTTTTAATAAATTCGATTTTTTAGACATATGTCAGACATTTTGAAACTTGGAAATTTTTTTATAAAGATGACTTTCTGACATTTTGAAACTTGAAATTATGCAAAACCCCTTCGTTTTGAACTATTGTGGCTCCACCCCCCTTGGGGTTAGGAAAACCGTGTATACGTCATTAGATAGGAAATTTGACGTAGATTAAAATTTATAGACCTCATTTTCACGCTGGGGTCAATATTTTAGCAGATACGAGCCAAAAACGTAATTTGGGGGGCTAAGATCCACATTTAGGGGAGGAAGCCCGGGTGGGACAAGGTGGGACTACTCGGATTCGTTTTTAGGGCATCAAAATGGACCCGTATGCCAAAATTCAGCTTGCCGCGCAACTTTTCCCTATGAGGCCTTTTTTTTGTCTAATTTTACTGGGCTATTTTTAGGCTTTTAAATTTCCATGGAAATTAATATTCTTGACTTTTAGACATTTTGTCACGGAGTAAAAGCATATACTATGTTTCATACTTTCAAACATAGTGTGGAAATAGAGCCAACCAGGGGGGTCCAGGGGGCGAAGCCCCCTCTGGCGAGTTTTTTTAGACAAATTTTTCAAAAGAAGAAATCAGAGAATTTTGTAAAGTTTTCAATAACTATAAAACTCATTTAATGAATGTTTTTTTTTTCTAATAAATTTCGATCA
The DNA here is from genome assembly GCA_959613365.1 of Balanococcus diminutus. Classification (NCBI taxonomy): domain Eukaryota; kingdom Metazoa; phylum Arthropoda; class Insecta; order Hemiptera; family Pseudococcidae; genus Balanococcus; species Balanococcus diminutus. The sequence goes on along the minus strand of OY390718.1, from coordinate 33,964,645 downwards.
AATAATCGAAATTCAAACATTTAAAATTTAAAGTTTTCAATGTTAAAAATTTTGTAAAAAATTTTCAAACATCAAAATTTTAAAAATTTGTTTGAATTTAAATTTTGTTGATATTTTTTTTTTGAATTTTACAATTAAGTAAAATTTGGATGATTTTAAAATAATGTCTAGTTTTCAACAAAAAAAAATTATCATTTAATTTCTTATGAAAACTTCACAGAATTTCAAAATAATCCAATAATCTTAAAAATTATGTAAAATTCAAAAAAAAATAATTTGATAAAATTTTTAAAATTTTGATGTTTGATTTTTTTTTAATTTACTAAAATTTTGAAAATTGGCCAAATTGTAAAAATTGGTGTTTTCATTTCATTTGAATACCTACATTATTTTAAAAATCTAAAAATGATGAAAATTCAAAATTTTTAAAAATTTGCTAATTTTCATATTTCAATTATTCATCTCCGAAACCGGATCTGATCAAATTTTAAAATTTTCAAGATTTAGCCAATTTTCAAATTCAAGTTAGATAATCTTTGATTTGGAAAATTTAAGTATAATTCAAAATGCAAATTTTACAAATTTGATGGAACATAAAAATTTGATGATTTTTAAATTTTGATTCATTTTTAAAATTTGATCAATTTTTGAAACGCGGTCATTTTTTTTGAATTTTGAACAAAATTGAATTTCAACTTTATAAATTATTGAGAAAATCTTAAAAATCGCAAAAATTGATTTTTTAATTTTTTGAAAAGTTGATCGAAAACGATTAAAAATTCAAATTGTTGAGAATTTGTCAAATACTAAAATTTTTAAAAAATCATTTAGAAATTTAATTTTAGGAAAATTAATTGAAAATTAAATTTTAAGCAAATAACTTTTCAAACCGATAAAAATAAATATTTGGCAGAATTTTAAAAATTGATCCAATTAAATTGACTGAAATTCAAATATGACAAATCTTTGATTTTCACTTAAAATCTTAGAGATAAGTTTTACAAAATTTAAAAAACTGTAAAAAAATTATCCCGTTTAGAAAATTTATCATCTAAAATTTAAAAAATAACCAAAACTTCAATTTTTATCAAATTTCAGTTATTTTTAAAGATTTACTAAATTTTGCAAATTTTGAAAATTAAAAATTGTTGAAATAAAATTTAAAAATTAACGAATTTTGATCATTACATAATTTTCAAAATTTTAATAATCGACTCAATTCCAATTACTTACTCTTTGAAAGTTTTAAAAAATTTCAAGGTTCACTTTTTGCCATTTTTTTTTTTTTTTTTTAATACCTATTGAACATTTTTTATTAAATTACAATTTTTGATTTTTCAGAACTCTGAAAATTTGGCAGAACTTCAAAAATTCATCTAATTTTAAAAATTGACCGAAATTCAAAAATGACGAAAATACTTGATTTTCATAAAATCTTTAAGAGTTAAGTTTCACAAAATTTTCAAAGTTGTGAAAAAATTGTTCAATTTAGAAAATGTATCATCTGAAATCTCAAAAATATATTTAAACCAAATTTTAAATTGTTGAAATTTTAAAATTACCAAATTCTGATTATTCAATAAATTTAAAAAAAATTTAAAATCCAAGGGTTGACTTTTTTTCAAATTTTAAATTTTTTCCAAAGATTTAATTTTTCTTCATTTAATTTTGATACTTACTTTAAAACTCTAAAAATTTAGAAAAATTTTAAAAAATAATCAAACTTCAAAAATTGACTGAAATTCGAAAATGACGAAATCTTTGATAAAGGTAAGTTGTACAAAAGTTTCAAAATTGTCCGATTTAGAAAATTTATCATCTAAAATTCAAGTAAAAGTAACCAAAACTCCAATTTTTATCCAATTTCAAAAATTTTCAGTTTTACTAAATTTTGCAAAATTTTCAAAATTGATCCAATTTTAAAAATTGACTGAAATTCAAAAATGACAAAATCCTTTATCAGCAGTAAAACTTGGAGATAAGTTGTACAAAACATTCAAAATTGTAACAAATTATCCCATTTGAAAAATTTATCATCTGAAATTTAAAAAATAACCAAAACTCTAATTTTTATTAAATTTGAAAATTTTTCATAGATTTTTTAAATTTTGAACATTTTACAAAATTGTTGAAATTAAATAAATTATCTGGGTACCAAATTTTGAATAGAACAATAAATTTCAAAATTTTAAAAATCCTTCCAATTTCAAATTAACATTTGAAATTTAAAAAAATCAAGGGTTGACTTTTTGCCAAATTTTGAGATTTTTCTGAAGTTTGACTTTTTGCAAAATTTTCAATTTTTTACAACTATTCTTGATTTTTTTCGGTTTTGAATCTTTACCAAGTTATTTTTGTTTTTAATTTTGAAGATTTCTCAATTTTTTAAAAATTTTCAAATTTTATAAATTGCAAAAATTTATGCCCAAGAAGAGAGATAATAGTCAACTTACTTGAAAAGACATCGTTCATGGTGACACCGTAATAAATTCCATACGTCCACGACGTTTTTCTCTTATCTTTCGGAGGATCCCACGTAAGCTTGACTATATTCTTTGATAAAGATGCCTTAATGTTGGTCACGGCTGGTAGCGGTACACCTGAAATAAGATATTATTTCGTTATATCTTCGTCGAGTAGTACACACAGCATCATCACAAATAACTAATTTACCTTCGGTAGTGACGGAGATTTTGGCAGGATTTCCAACCATGCCATTCTTAACAATACTGACTTCGAAATAATACTCGACTCCGGGAGATAAATTGGTAACTGTGGAATAACGTTATTGTTAATGTGAAATTTCTGTATGAGCAAAAAAAATACACTTAAATTCGAGTAAGAAAAAATACACACCAGTGTATGGCATTTCTTTAACGTAGAAATGGGCTGGCACAGGATACGGTGGACTGATTCTAGGTTTAATGCAATACGTATCTGTAATATTGCTCTTGGCCCACGACAGCGTAACCGACGAATCAGTTTTCTTATCCACTTTCAAGTTACGCACACCGTAGACAGATTCGCTATCGACGATTTGGAATTTCTTCGGCGCCGATGGATCGGATTCGTGGTGTGCATTGGTAGCGGTAACCGTGATCGTGTAGTTCTTTTGGTATTCGAATTCGAAATATAATGATATATTCCTTCGAGTGAAATGCACCGATAAAGAGTACGGAGGATAAGGCGGTGTCAGAAAAACCGTGTAACCCTGCAGATTTCCATTCGGGTAGACCGGAGGCGACCAGGTAACCTCTATTAACGATACATTTCTCACCACAACAGCAATATTGGTAGGTGGACTAGGTTCTGAAAAGTACAAAGAGAACAGACCGAGTCAAGGTACGTGAATTATTTGAATGTTGGGTGGAAAAAATTACGAGTGGATCACCCCATAGTACTGTTTTTTTAGCACAATTGAAAATTTATCAAAGCCAATACCATATAAATACTTAATATTCAAAATTGGAGAGGAAGGAGGGGTCCAAACTAAATTTTTATAATAACCAAAATTATTTCCAAGACTTCAAGCTACAACTTTTGTTTGAAATTTTTTTGAATTGGACCCCTCTTTCCACAAGTTTTCGATAATATAAGTATCTGAATCATATTATGCAAAATTGAAGGGGAGGGGAAGGTCTAATCGAAAATATTATGATAACAAAAATTACTTCTAGGATCTCAATCTACAACTTTTGTTTGAAAATTTTTTCAATTGGACCCCTCCTACAATCTTGAAAAAGTATCTACCCGATGTTTTGCGAAATCGGAGGAGTGGGAGGGATCCAATCGAAATTTTTGTAATAACCAAAATTATTTTTTGGATCTCAATCCACAACTTTTATTTGAAAAAATTTTTAAGTACCACCTTCCTCCCTCAATCCTCCAATTTTTAGTTAGTATCTTCGGAGTGTTATGCGAAATCGGTAGGGAGGGAGGGGTCCGACTGAAAAAATTTTCAAACAAAAGTTGTAGCCTGAAATCCTCTGAATAATTTTGGTTATTACAAAAACTTCGATTAGACCCCTCCCTCCCCTCAAAATTTGAGTATCAAGTATCTACGTAGTATTGGACTTGGTAAATTTTCGATGGTGCCAAAAAAACAGTACTTCGGCGATCCATTTGCGAACAAATTCGCCACTTACTGGCTTCTGCTGTGGTGATATTATAGTAGAACGCAGGAGGGTATATTTTCTGGCCTAGGTCGTCGTTTCGTACGTAGACTGTGACTAGGTATGTGGTGTATGGTTGTAGGTTTTCGAATTTGAAATCTTGCGATTTAGTCCACGTTTTGTTCTGCCACGTGTTGTTGATCTTGATCGATGGTCGGTATTGCAACCCGTCTGTGTGGACGGCCGGCATCACCGCCCAAGATACTTGGACGGAATTTTGCGTCTGAGTGATCATTTGTAAGTCTTTGATCTAGAACATAGAATGAGAAGTGTTATGAGGAGAAGTCCCATGATGATGATTTTTTTTAAATAATTTGATCGAAATAATTTTCGATTAATTTCTAACAATTATTATAATTTATTTTAAAAACCAACCTGATACGTTTTCATAGTCAAAGTACAATTCTCTTCGTCTGATTTATCGTAACACTGGTACAATGCGTCACATTTCATGTACAACGGTAAACAACGATCCGAATCGCAAGTGAAATTACCATAGTTACAAGGAGCAGGTGGTACTGTAAAAATTTAAAAAAAAATCAAAGTTAGTGCGAATCAATAATTTATAATATTTTGGTAATTTGTGAGTCTACGAGATCACCTAAGACTCCAAGAGATGAGAGAGGGTCGAGGAGCCGTCATTTTTGAATTTTTATTACGTATTTTTTGAAAATTTAAAGATGTTATTTTTCAGTGTTTGATTTTCCAATTTTTATTTTGTTTTTTGTTGTTTTTCAAGAGTTCCTCGACTTCATATTTTTTTTCACAAAAAAAAATATATTGGAAGTTTTTCAACATTTTTTTTATGTTTGAATTTACAGGAAAAAAATTCTAGAATTATTTCCATACTCGTGTTTTTTTCCTCTCTCTTTCCTAATCCATACCATTTTAATTCGTCTTTTTCTAGAAATATTTTTTCGAGCAATTTTTGGTCCAAGTTTTTCTCAAGAGGATTTTTTTCAAAGGATTTTCTTAAAAGTACGTATTCTACCTTTTTTTCATTAGAATTTTATTTTTTTTATTTTCTTATGCTCATTCCTTTTCAAGTAGTTTTCTGTCAATATTTCATCCAAGATCGGACTTTTTTTTCTAATCGGAGAGATTTCAGTGTTTTTTTTTCAAAAATTTTCCCAATACCTATTTTTTAAATGAAATTTTTCAAGAATTTTCTTTCACACTTTTTACCAGAATTTTTTTACAAGAAAGTTGTTCAACGGAAAAAAAATTGAGACGATTTTTCAACGACTTTTTTGAAAAATTAACGTTTTCCAAACTTTTTTTCATAAAAAATTGAAATTTTTTCATTGGAATGTTTAAATAATGTTTTTTGTCAATTTCTCTCCAGAAATAATATCGCATTACGATTTGACAATTTTCAAAAAACTTCTTACTCAACCATTTCAAAAAAATGTTTGATAAAGATTTTTTCCCAGACAACTTTATCTACAAAAATATTTTTTCAGGTAATACTCTTTCCCGCAAAAATTTTTTCAAGTGAATTTTTCTAACCATTTTTTGAGGGGGGGGGGGGTGAATCTGAAATAGAACTTTTCTTAAAAGATGTTTTACAAAATATATTACAAATAAAAAAATCTCAATTTTTTTACAAAAGCATTTAAAATAAATTTTTGTAAAATTTTTCCTTATATAAAAAAAAAAAAAAAAAAAAAAAAAAAGAGGAATCTCATTTTTCCGCCAACACTTTTTCATTAGGTACCAAAATTTTTCCAACAGTATTTTAAGGATTTTTTTTTAAATTTTCTTCTATGACTTTTTAAAAAATATTTTTCATCAGGACTTTTCAAGAAAATGTCACCTACACTAATTTTTCCCCCCAAAAATGAATTTTTTCAAAAACTTTTCTCATATTGATTCTAGAAAAATAATGTTTCTTTCCACAATCATTTTCAAGAATTTTTGTGGTCAAAAATTTTTTCTAAGCAGTCTTTTTACGAGACTATTTTCAACATTTTTTTATGATTACTTATGAATTTCCCATTTTTTTAGCATTAGAATTTTCAGTAATTTTTAAAAATATTTTTGGATAAAATTTTTTGTGAATTTTACGATACATGGTGGCCCATTTACAGAGTCAACAATACTATTTTTAGCCATCTTGAATGGGATTTTCAGAGAATTTTTTCTAAAAAAAAATTTTCGATATGTTTATGGCATGCTTTTTTGAAATAGTTTTTTTTTCAAAATAAATTTCTTTTTTTTTTTCAAAAATGATTTCCATGTTTGACTTTTTTCAATTTTTTAATTTCTCTCACCAAATACATTTTTTAAAGAAATTATAATAGCATAGAATTTTTTTGAAGTTTTTTTAATAATGTTTTTAAATAATCCATCATTTTAAAGAATTTTTCAAAATTTTCTTCTTTTTGTAGAATCGTTTCTGAAATTTTCTATCAAAACTATTTTTTAAATTAAAAAAAAAAAAAAAAAAAAAAAAAATTTCAAGAAAATTTTTTACTTACTGTAATTTTTTTATAGGTTGATTTTTCAATATTTTCGGAAGAATTTTTTTTCATTCAAATTTAAAAAAAAAAACAAGACCAAACTCACCTATTGTCGTATTACAAGACATTTCATCGGTACCATCGGGACACTGCGTAATACCATCGCAAACAGCCTGCAACGGCACACAGAGGCCAGATACACGACACCGGAACTCCGAATGATCTTGTTTGCAAGCTGTTATCGTATGATTGCAATTTTTCTCATCCTCTCCATCGTGGCAATCTTTAATACCATCGCATAACCACGCATCCGGGATACATTCGCCTGCGAAAAATGATAACAAAAAAAACGTTTTCATCACTGGTATCGGAATTGATGAATAATCTTTTAATAGCATATTTGTGTGGAGAAGAACTAACCGTTATCGCATCTGAATTGTTGACCAGCGCAAACCGCAGGGGGAATTGGTCTGGGTGTTGGTTTAGGTTTGGTACCGTTTCCAGTCGTAGTAGGGCATCCAAATTCGTCGCTTTCGTCCGAGCAGTCGAATACGTTATCACATTTCCACCAATATGGGATGCATTGTCTGTTGTCACATTGGAACATCCAGTTTTGGCAAAAAGTCTATATGCAGAAAGAGCAGAGTAAACATCGATTTATATCGAGTGTCGATTGAAATTTCGTAAATTATTTACGAGTGGAACGCAGCAATACTGTTTTCAAAAATTTACCAAGTCCAATACTACATAGATACTTGATATTCAAAATTGGAGGAGAGGGAGGGGTCCAATCGCAATTTTTGTAATAACCGAAATTATTTCTAAGACTTCAAGCTACAACTTTTGTTTGAAAATATTTTCAATTAGACTCCTCCCTCCATCAGTTTTCAATAATAAAAGTATCTGAATCATATTACGCAAAATTGGAGAGGAGGGGAGGGTCTAATCGAAAATTTTATAATAACAAAAATTACTTCTAGGAGCTCTACCTACAACTTTTGTTTCAAAATTTTTTCAATTGGACCCCTTCCACAATTTTGAAAAAGTATTTGTCTGATGTTATGTGAAATCGGAGGAGAGGGAGAGATCCAATCGAAATTTTTATAATAACCGAAATTATTTTTTGGATCTTAATCTACAACTTTTATCTGAAAATTTTTTCAAATTTGCCCCTTCCTCTCTCACTCCTCTAATTTTTAGTTAGTATCTTCGGACTGTTATGAGAAATCGGTGAGGAGGGAGGGGTCCAACTGGAAAAATGTTCAAACAAAAATTGTAGCTTGAAATCCTAGGAATAATTTTGGTTATTACAAAAATTTCGATTGGACCCCTCCCTCCTCTCCAATTTTGAATATCAAGTATCTATATAGTATTAAAATGGACTAGGTAAATTTTCGATGATGCCAAAAAACCAGTACTGCGGCGATCCACTCATAATTAACCGACGTGGGGAGGTATTTACCGTATTTGTAAAGTCTGGGTTTGGTCCGACTGGTTCGCTGGTATCATTGTTACTACTAATTGTGCAGTTGTATTCGTCAGAAGCGTCACCACAGTCGTTTTCCCCATCACATTGCCAAGCTTTCAATATACATTTGTTATTCTTACACTGAAAGTTGAAGAAAAATAATTTATTACAAAATTTTCCCATTTTTGAAAAGAAAAAATAATGAATGAAACTTACAGGGAATTTCCACGATTCGCACGATGCCGTACAGTTGAATTCGTCGCTACCATCGCTGCAATCCCTCTCGTTATCACATCTCCACGTTGAAGGTATGCAAGCCAGTTCGGTTGCATGGCACGTAAATTCATCTGCGAAATACCATATTTGTTAATATTTTACATTTTTCCATCGCATCATCTGCGAAGATACCAACCAGGAGAACAAGATCGTCGAACAGCGTCGGTACAGCCCTTTTCGTCTGAACCATCGTGACAGTCGTCTTCTCCATCGCAAGTCCACTTCTTCGGAAGACATCTTCCGTTACCACACTTGAAATGTTCAGGTTTGCAAGTACCGTAGACTAAAACGAAACGAAAAATCCCGTTAATAAGTCGAAGTTGGGTCAAGATGGCCAAACATTTTAGAAATGCAATGCTTACTGCAATCCTTCTCGTCAGATTTATCAGGGCAGTCGAAATCGTTATCACATTTCCAATACATGGGGATGCATTTACTGTTACCAGCACATTGGAACATATTCGATGGACAAGTCGTATTCACGGTGCAATACTTCGAACAAAAAAAATCAACAGATTATCTCATTATCACCATTTTACGTATCAAAACCTTTGATGATTTTTCTTACTTCTTCCGATCTATCTCCACAATCATCGTCTCCATCGCAAACCAAATTGGCAGGAATACACTTGGTATTATTACACTTGAATAAATTCGGACCGCAGGTGTTATCCACTATAAATTTAAATCAATAATAATGTTTATCTTCCACAATCATTCGAATCCAAGCTAATGGTTCAAAAATCAACTCACCGAGAGAACAGATTTCCTTATTCAGAGGTTCTGAGCCACCAGGGCATACGCATTTTGTTCCATTTACCAATATCAGACCATCGGGACACTGGCACGATACTCCGGTATTGTTTGGTAATCCGAAGCATAGATGGGAACAGATAGTGTTGTTGAGGCATTTGTTGGTACCTTCTTGAACGCCATGAGCGAATATCTAGAGAATGGTTCGCGTTAATAAGTTGAATTTTAATTTGCAAGATAGCAAATTGGAAAAAGATGATTGGTTTCTTACTTTCAAATCCATGAGGCCTGGTAACTGGTCGATGACCGTTCGGATTGCGTGTCCGGTATCTTTGTCTGCGACAAAAATGGCGTTTTGTTTCCAATCGTCCCAGTACATTTCGTCTTTGAATACAGCCACCGAAAACGGATGAGCTACTTTGTCCTGCGAGAAGAAATCGTAAGTATTGTTTTAAAATGAGTAGGTAGGTTGTAGGTAATTTTCAAACAATTTTTTCAAAAATTCTATAGAATTTATTCATTACCTACTTAACATAATTTTGAAGAATAATTCCACCACTATTTTTTTCCAATAAATTTTTACAAAAATTTCATTAATTTCGCAAACAAATTTTAGGTATCCAAAATGTAAAAGTTTTACTTTTCAAAACAATTCCTTCATTGAAAGAATTTTTTTTTTGGAAGAATTTCACTTAAAATTTTTTCCACAATTTTTCAAAAATCCAAACATTTTTTTTTTTTTTTCAAAATAATTTATTCTTAAGAAATTTTGATCTAAAAAAATTTTCAACATTTTTATAACTATTTTTCTTGAGTTATGCAATAAATTTTTTCATACTTGATTTCTTTTCTAGAAGAATTCATTGATTGAAAGAATTTTTTTCAAAAATATCAATTTTGTCAAAAAAAAAAAAAAAAAAGATTCAAAAGATATTGTTTCAAAACGATGTCTTTATTGAGAGATTTTTTTGAAAGAATTTTTTGATAAATTTTTCAAATATTTTGTTCGGTGTTTTTATATCGTGAATTATAGCTAATAAATTTTTCATCCAATTTTTTTCTTATTGTTAGATGAGATTTTAAAAAGAATTCCAGTAGAATTTATTCAATTTTTCTCATTAATTTTGCAAACAAATTTTTTCAAACATTCAAACGATTTTTTTTCAAAGAATTTATTTATTGAGGGAATTTATTTTAAAGGAATTTTCCAAGATTTTTTTTTCAATAAATCTTTCAAAAAAAATTGAGAATAAACTTCTTCACTAAAAATTTTCAACAATAGGATTTTTTTTGTAAAATGATTTTTCAAAAAAGATGAATAGAAAATTTTGTAGAAGTTTGGAATTTTTATTCTTGAATTTCGTAAACGAATTCGTTCAGAAAAAAAATCATTTTCAGAAGCATTTTTTCCACGAAAATTTACATAGGTATTTTGTTGAGAGGAGTTTTATTCAATATTAGCAAAATTCAAGAAATAAAAGCAATAAAAAAATATTTGAAAAATGTACCGGAAATTTTTTTTAAAAATCTCTCAATAGAGACATCGTCTTTTGAATCATTGCAAAGGATTTCTTTCCAAAAAAATGCTTTAAAAAAATACAGAGAATTCATTTACTGAGATTTTAAAAAAAATATTTCACATCCATTTTTTTAAATACTTATTATAGCTAATTTTTTTTCATTTTGAAAAAATCAGCTGAAGCACGGAAATGCAATACATGCTAAGCGCCATTTTTTTCACCAAAATACTTTTTTCGAGTCGACAAGGAATCGTAGAATATTTTAGGTGAAAAAAATAATTTTTGAAAGAAATGGCGCTTAGCATGTATTGCATTTCCCTGCTTCAGCTATTAATTTTTTTTAAATCACAAAAAATTTTTAAAATAAATTTTGAAAAAGAATTTCAAAAAAATATTCAAGTGAATTCAATTTGAAAGTATTGCAGGAGAATAATTTGTTTCTCGAATTTTGATAACGTATATTTTCGAAGGAATTTTTAAAAAAAATTTCCGCTATAACTTCTTTCAAAAACTGCAGTTTTTCATTTTTCATTTGGAGGGGGGGGGGGGTGAATTAAGTAAATGAAAACACACAAAACATCTGATTGAACTTTCAGATAAAACGAAAAAAAATTTCTTGATCATGTTTTTATTTCGAAAAACTGAGATGTTTCCGCAAAAATTAGAAAAAAATTTTCTTCAAAAAAATTGTAACAAAAAATTAAGAATCTTTTCTCAAAAAAACGGAAAAAAATTCTTCTTATTTACGTTAGTCAAAAAAAAAATGAAATTGAAAATATTTTTTTACTTCAAACAAAAATGGATTTTTTTGAAAAATATTGTTTTTTCCTAAAATTCAGGAGGTTTTCTCCAAAAATTTGAAAAATATATTCACTTCTAAACATTGAAAAATTTTATTTTCAAAAAAAATTGAAAGATGTCTTCACCAAAAAAATTGATATTTTTTTCTAAAACACTGAAACTAAAAATTTATGATCTTTTCTTGAACTAATCTTTATCAACTAGGTATTAAGTCATTTTCTTCTCCAAAAAAATTAAAAGATGTTTTTCCAAAAATTTATTATAAAAAAAAATGAAAATATTATTTTATTTTCACTTTTTTTTCCATTCCAAAAAAATTGAAAAAATGTTTTATTCTAAAACCCTCAAAACCATTTGAGAAAATTTTCATATTCGAAACTTGAGTGAATTATTTTTCAGATGAAATGAAACCCCGATTATTTCGGAAACTCAATTTCAAAACTTAATTTTTACGTTTAAAATGTAAAATCTTACGCTTTTATCAAGGATTCTCCTGAGATGGCCACCATTATAGTCGGACGACGCGACGTAATCCTCTTTAGCATCAACCCAGTAGATTCTATCCCCGAAAAAGTCAATAGTGATACCGTTAGGCCATTCGACAACAGGCGCAGAAAACAGTTTCTTAACATCGGTTCCGTCCAGATTAGTTCGACTGATACTCGGTGCTCCGGAAGCCCAATCGGTCCAAAACATGTATCTAAGATTGGCAATCAGGAAAATGAAATATACCTGCTTCACCGCTGTAATAACTTCATTTTTTCAAGCTCTCTTACCCGCGTATCGGATGAACAGCAATTCCACGAGGTTTCTTGGCTATTGTATTATTGACGACAGTTTTCCTGAATCTACTATTAGTCGATACATCGGTCCGGATAACTTCGATTTTACCCATAACACCGTCTACGAAATATAAATGCTTCGAGACCCAATCGTAAGCCATTCCTTCGACAGATTGTATCTGAGCATCGACCAAAATCTCCGGCGGTTGTCCGGTTTTCAAGCACCATTTCTGTAAGTTCGGATCCGCCATATTAGAAACACATCTCCAGAGGAAAGAAACACTTCCAAGTCCCAAGACTTGAAAAAACTTACCGCTATCACATCGGTAACGATGTCTGCGTAGAATACGCAATCGTTGACGATATCGTATTCGACGGAGATAACGTTTTGTAACCCTGTAATAGGAAGTTGCTCCGATCGTGAAGGATCTTTCAACGAGAACGTCATAATTTTATCTTTTTGAGCGAGTAAAATCATATCTTTCTTTTCGCTGGAGTAAACATCGAACAGGTTAATTATCGCCTATTTACTATACGAGTAGTTAGAAGGTCAACGATCTATGTATGTACTATGTACTTACGCCACAGGGCAAGGTACGGAGAGTGGTTCGTAAAAATAGCTATATCCTCCTTCGCATTCGTCGCCGGCTATTTTCGCATACCCTTTGGTGCGATTGTAGAACGTAAATGGAGGGCAGGTCTTGGGAACGGCGTAAGGATCAAATGTCAGTGTTTTGTTACGCACACAATGTTCGGTGGTGGTATTCCATACGAATCCGGTATCGCTGCGAAATAATATTTCATTAAAATATAATCGAATCAGAAACAACGAAATGTCTAGAAATTGAAATACCTATTTTTAAAAACTATGAACAATGAAATCGATCAATAAAATTATTATTATTTTTTAAATAGTCGTATCAATTTTCGAACAAACAATTTGTCGATTTATCGAAATTTTAAGAATTTTTAGTTCAACAAAATTGCAAAAATTCAATGACCCATCCAAATCAAAAATCTTGAAAATTGACAAAAATTTATAATTTACAAAAATTGTAAAAATCTAACAATTTACTGATAGCTTAACAAAATCGTGAAAATTGAATGATTAATCGCAATAAAAAAATTAATAAATTTATTGAAATGTTGAAGAAGAAGAAAAACGATTTCATCGAAATCAAAAAATTAATCAATTTGTAAAACTCAAAACTGAAAAAAATGATATATAAAAAATTAAAAAATTATTGAAGGATTAATCAAAATATAAAATTTGTCGACTTACAAAAATGAAAAAATACAGATAATACCTACTCCAAAAATAAAAAAAGAAATAGATAAGGTATAGCATACAAATTGTGAGAATTAATCGATTAATCAAAATCGTAAATTTATCGATTGATCAAAATCAAAAAAAATCTATACACTCAAAATTGATTGATTTATGGAAATCAAAAATTGAATCGATTTTTCAAAATCGAAAAAATTGAACAAATAATCGAAATAAAAATCATTCCATTGATCAATATTGAAAACAAAATTATAATTCACCAAAAATTTAAAAATTTAACCTAAATTCAAAAACTATCGATTATTTATGAAAATTAAAAAATGAATTATCAAAATCGAAAATAAAATAAAAATTGATTTACCAAAAATTTAAAAATTGAACAACTGATCTCTGAAAAAAAAAATTGAAAATTAATCAATATCAAAAAAATTATAATTTACTAAAAATTTAAAAATTGAACAATATTCGATTTATGAAAATCAAAAAAATAAAATAAAAAGAATTATAAATTATTAATCAAAATTGTGAAGATAAATTCAAAAGTGAATGATTGACCGAATTAAAAAAAATTATGAATAACCAAAATTATGAAAATTAAACAATCGATCAAATCAAAAATTTATTCATTAATCAAAATTAAGAAAACTGAACAATTTTGCAATTGATCAAAAAAATTTAATGATCTATCAATAGTTCAAGAATTGAAGTACACAATAATTTAAAAAATTAACTTGATCAAATCTTGAAAAAAATTATACGTAATTCATCATAATAATTGTGAAAATCAAACAATTAATCAAAATCAAAAATTTATCGATTTATTTTAAATGAAAAAAAAAAAGGTGAACTCTTCAAAAATTAAAAAATTAAATTCTAAAACAAAATCAAAAACTAATTGATTTATCGAAATAAAAAAAATCAACCAATTTACCAAAATATAAAAAAAATAATAATAAGTACTTAATTCATCAAAAATTTAAAAGTTGAACAATTGATCGAATTGTGAAAACAAAAAAATTAATTAAAATCAAATACTTATTATTCAATTTTTTACCATAGAAAAAAACTAATAGTCCTATTCATCAAAAATTTAAAACTTGAACAATTATTCGAATTTGAAAAGAATTATAATCTTTCAGAATTATGAAAATTGGACGATTAATCAAAATAAAAAAATAATCGATTTTTATTCGATTTATCAAAATCAAAATTTCAATCAATTTGTCAAAATTGAAGAAATAATTTTTAGAAAATCAAAAATTGAATAATTAACTAAATTCCATAAAATTGTTATTAATCAAAATTATGAAACTTGAACAATTATCAAAATCGAAAATTTATCAATTTATTGGGATCAAAAAATAGGTAATTATTCTTCAAAATGAAAAGAAAATAATTGCTGATAAAAATTTCAATAATTGAACATTAGTCAGAATTTTTTTCGATTTTGATTGTTCAATTTCTACAGTTTTCATAAATTATAAATTTTTTTCAGTTTCGATCAATTAATAATATTTGGTTTAGGAAAATTATTAGAAAATTGAAATCGAAAATCTACCGATGAATCCAACTCGAAAAATTTATCGCTCTATCCAGATTGAAAAATTCGAACTTTTCTTTTAAATTAGGATGGTCTTTGTATTTTTTTATCTTGGTACGTAAAGTTGTTTCATTTTATGAGAAAATAATTTCTTATTTTTTATCTAAACCGAATTTTAGGTGGTGCCATTGGCCATTCCCTCTCTCCCCTGTCCTTTTAAAAACATAAATTAAAATTCTCCTCTTTTCAAAATGGCCAGTGGGTACTAGCGAAGTAGCAACATCATTTAAAATTCGGTTAAAAGAAAATTGGAAAATAAAAAATTATTTTCTAATAAAAAATAACATCTTTGAATGCCAGGTCAAATAATTTTGCCCATTTTTTTTTTTTTTTTTTTTTTTTGAAAAATTGGAAGTAGGTATCTCAGTGTTTTATTTGAAATTTATTAATTAATTTTCATAAAAGAAACAAATCTAAAAAGTTGAAATCTTCAATTTCCTTCTTTTTTTTTACATTGGAGGACTGGCAGATAAGTACCACGTGAAATTTAGTGAAGGAAAAAAAATTGGGGATTATTTCTCATGAAAAAGAACCAAAAATATGCAAATATTATTATTTAAAAATTTGGTAATTTTCAATTTCTTTTCAAAAAGTGGCGGGAACCAATGACATCACTTAAAATAATTCAGTCAAGAGGAAAATGATCCGAAATAAGGACCACCCGATGGTAAATAGCTTAAAATAAATAAAACCTAACGATAAGAATAATTAAGGCCATGCTTACCATTCGTAATCGTATTTATCGCAAGGGCAAATTTCAGTTCTGACAGCTCGATGGAAATTCCTTCCGTTGTAACAATTGGAAGTCACGATACGTCTCTGATACACGGTTTTCTTACCCAACAAACAATTCATCTTTTTATCATCGGGATGCGTAGGGTTCCATTCTTTGTAATCGTCTTTCGTGCAATTAGTATCTATTTGCGAAAAAAAAACACTCGGTATTTAATATTTACAAATTCGCAAATACATAAATCTACAAAACTTCTACCGTGTTTGTAAACTAGCATAATTTTGGATACGTACCAAAAACGTTACGAAAATCAGCTTTAACGATAATCCACTGATGTGCTTTCGAATCCGGAGATGATCCAAATAGCGAAAAAATAGTAGTATTTTCCCCAGGCTCGGTCATCAAACTGTAAATTTTCAAAGGGGCCGTGTTCATCTTATGAGTACGCCAGGTTTCTCCTTCATCCGTTGAATACAAAATACTACTAACGTCTTCTTTCTGTTTGTAAAATTTCACCGCCACGATGATACCTCCGTGGTCTCCGAAATTGAAATAATAATTGTCACTCAACACCTACCAAAAGCGATTATACCAAATTATTACATTTTCCAGTATAATAAAAATATGAGAAAATACTCCAAAATACAGACTTGTTTCCACGTGACACCGGCATCTCTGCTCATATACACGGACGCAGTGCCTTTCATCGTTTTTCCAACTGTTCCGGTGGCGATAATAATTCCAGGAGCACTCTCGGACGATAAAATTGGCGTGTACCTCGATGTTGGGTACCAAAAAGAGAATTTTTGAGTCAAGTGAAGTGAGCATCCGGCTTCCTGAAAATTTAAATCGAAAAAAAAAAATACAGTTTGGTTTACGATCGGATATTTTCCCGAAAACCCTCCTACTGCATCACTTCCTCTTCTTGAAGTTTACCAAGTCCAATACAAAATATTTCAAAAATGGAGGGGAGGGGAGGGGAGGGTCCAATCGAAATTTTTGTTATAACCAAAATTGTTTCTAGAACTTCAAGCTACAACTTTTGTTTGAAAATTTTCTCAGTTGGATTCCTCCCTCCTCCCTAATTTTACATAACACTGTAGATACTAATTCAAAATTAGAGGAGTGAGGCAGAAGGGGCAAATTGAAAAATTTTCTCAACAAAAGTTGCACATAACATCATGTAGATACTTTTTCAAAAATGGGAGAAGGGTCCAAATGAAAATTTTTTAAATAAAAGTTGTAGATTGAAGTTCTAGGAATAATTTCGGTTATGACAAAAATCTTGATTGGACCCCTTCCTACCCTCCAATTTTGGATAACACAACTTAGATAGTAGATACTCACATTATTAAAAACAGGGGGAAGGTAAGGGGTCAAATTGAAAAAATTTTCAAACAAAAGTTGTAGGTTGAAGTTGTAGGAATAATTTTGGTTATAACAAAAATTTTGATTGGACCCCTCCCTCCCTTTCAATTTTGAATATCAAGTACCTAGGAGTGTAAAACTCAAGGTGAGGAAGTGATGTAGCAGACGGGTTTTCGTGTTTAGTTTTACAATACAAATCAATAACGTGTTAAAGAAGAGATTAAAATTACGTACAAGTAAACATTTATCTGACGTTAGTTGCTTGGTCAAGTTTAAAGGTCGCCAGCTTACACCCCAATCGAAAGTAATCCTAGTGACTAGATCTTCAGGTGAAATTAGGCTTGAAACGTTGGCGCTCGGGATGACCTGCGAGACGATATAAATTCCTCGCATACCTTCAACTTTATGTAAATCTATAAAAGTTGACTCTGACATGCCACTGTAGGGGAAAAAATATCGTAAAATATGTTGAATTTTAATCAAGATAACGAACGAAGAGTCTAAATGATTTAATGACCCCGGATTCAACTTTGGCGACCTCAAAAACCTTGAAATCGACATACGACATGATTTTTTATCAATTTTTCAAGTACACCCCCTTTGAGGTACCTCTGTGGTGGGGGTAACCCCACAAAATGATAATAAATCGTCATACATATCGATTGTTATGTTTTCGAGGTCTCTGAATCCGAATCTGCCATCGGTTTTCAATTTAGACGTACGATACTTCTAATTTGTTCGTATTATGAATTTCTCACCTGATTAACGATCCTTTCCACGTGGTATTTGGGAAATATGCGAAAATTCTATCGAGTGACAACGTGAATTTGATCTCTTTTAAATCTTCATTGATGAATTCGGATACGTACAAATGGCATAACGTTTCATTGTGTCCAATAACGACGAAAACTCTGTTTTCTGTGATGTCAGCAACATGATAATCTTGACTGGTGAGATTCGTATCGAATCTAGCTTTAACGAACCGGCCGCTTTTATATTTAATGTATAATTCCATATTCTACGAACGATAATTGAAATTATTTTAAAATGTCTCAGAAATGGCTTGAATTGCCTTCAGTTACACAAACCTTGGATTCATTTTTCGTGGCGAACATGAAAACACCTTTGGCGTGGAAATCCAAAACACCAGATAGCATTCCCTTGAGGGTATATTTGTCAAAATTCATCGCGTAGGGAGATGCAACTCGTAGCAGCATCGTGGTTCCGTTTGGTTCTTCTCTTTGTATCACTAAACTTTTGCCATCGGAATTATTGCCAGGAAACCATTCATATCCTTTGATGTACATTTGGAATGGAGACCAGGTCCTGCCATGATCTTCTGTCAACCATAGCTGCAAAAAACAAAAACAAAGAAAGAAACCATTAAAAATACAGAAATCAAAAAATTAATTTCAACATCATCAAAATATCTGAACGAGATATTATTAATCGAATAACGAATTCTATTTTCTGACAAATTTTCCTCCATTCTGAGTACCCCTGTTTTTAAAAGATGAATTATCCGAATACCCACATCTTTAGAGTGAGTAAAGTGGACACAGTATGGGGTATGAGATCCTTCCCAGAAAGTACACTGACCGATTAAATTGCAACACGTTTACGTTTAGGTATCTACGAGTCCTCCAACTATATTCATATTCTTGGAACCAGACAACCCCTAAATTCCAGACCAAAAAGTGAACACTATATCGTTGTTTTTATAATATGGTTAGAAAACCGAACGAAATACAAAATAACATCGCTGTTTTGCTAAATAGTATTTCATTTGTTATTAAGTAAACTCGCAGATTCGGAGGTTGTTATTCGAGCGTACTATTTTTCAGTAATTTAAAAACCATTTTCATCCACAGGCTGCGTAAAGATAGACATTGAATCGTACTTCGTATTTTTAATCCTGCATAGGTAATCGGATTACAATAGACATTTTTTGCCATTGGTGTATTGTATATTTATCATATTTTAAGCCTACAGGTTCGTCGATGCAGCCAATCTGATGTGGTTGAGTACAACAATTTTTGAAAGAGTAGATACGCACCATCAGTTTGGTAATTTAATTCCCTAAAAAATAATATGAATACCTATACATACGAGAAAGTTATAAATTATTTTTTAAAAAAATAGGCATTTTTTTATCATTTTTTTTTGAAAGGTAAAAACTCATTTTTAGACAAAAAAAAAATGAATTCGTCAAGGAAAAACTCTTCATTTTTAATGATTTTTGCAGAAAGATTTTTCTGAATTTTCTTGGAATAAAAAATCTTCAATTTATTTATTTAAAGCCAGCGTAAAAAAAAACTCAATTTTTTTAGAAGAAAAAAATCCTTGTTTTATAAAGAAGGAAGGAATTTTCCCATTTTTAAAAGGAAAAACAAATCTTGATTTTTTTTTTTTTTTTTTGAACGAATATTTCTTTAATTTTTTTTTCTGGGGGGGGGGGGGGGAATATTTCTCATTTTTTTTTCAAAAAAAATATTCCTCCAATTGTTGAAGGAAAAAAATCAATTTATTTCACTCGAGAAAAAAATTAGGTACCAGGAAAACATTGTTAATTTTTTTAAGATAATTTTTTCAAGCCATACATAGTAAGAATGAGTTTTATCTTACCTAATCTTTTATTTTTTGGATTTTTTTTTGAGTTTTATCTTACCTACCTAATCTCTTATTTTTTGGATATTTTTTTTTGAAAATATCTCTCAATTTTTTTTCAAAAAAAATATTCCTCCAATTGTTGAAGGAAAAAAATCAATTTATTTCACTCGAGAAAAAGATTAGGTACCAGGAAAACATTGTTAATTTTTTAAAGATAATTTTTTCAAGGCATAGTAAGAATGAGTTTTATCTTACCTAATCTCTTATTTTTTGGATTTTTTTTTGTGTTTCATCTTACCTAATCTCTTATTTTTTGAATTTATTTTTTGTTGAAAATATCTCTCAATTTTTTTCAAAAAAATATTGCTCCAATTTTTGGAGAAAAAAAATCTTCATTCGAGAAAAAAATTACCTGTCACTTTTTTGAAGGAAAAACATTGCCAATTTTTTAAAGGTCATTTTTTCAAGCCATAGTAAGAAATACTGAGTTTTATCTTAATCTCTTATTTTTTGGATTTAAAAAAAATAAATAAAAATACAGTTTTTCGATCGTTAGGTAAGTATAGTTTTTAGGAGAAGAAAATTTCATAATTTTTTTAGATTGAAAATATTTTTCATACCTACTTTTTGGAAAAAATCTCTCAATTTTTGTGAAGGAAAACATTTCTTATCTTTTGAAGAAAAAAATAACTTTCGCATTCAAAACTTGAAAAATGTTGACCTGCCACCCTTTTAGAAAAAAATCGAGCTACACCAACGAAAAATGATTACAAATCCAAGTCATCTGCCTTGCTTTCAGTACAAAATTTATATCTGAGAAAATTTCTCACAATTTACTTTTAAGAAATTTTCTTCAATGTTTTGAAAGCTTTTTCAAACTTTTCATTTTCCGTGAAAAAAAAATTGAAGACGAACTTTTTGAAAAACAGTTATCAAGTTAACTTAATTGAGGTATTATAAAAAAAAAGTAAATTTCTAGAAAAAAATTTCATTGTACGAATTTTTTATTAAAAATTTTTCATTTTTTTTTTAGATTAAAAATTTAAAAAATTAATTAAAAAAAAAAGAAATTCTTCAAATTTGTAAAAATAAAATTTTTTACTTTTTTTTTAGATTAATTTGAAAAATGAATTCAAAAAAAAATTCTTCAAATTTTTAAAAATGAACATTCATTTGATTTAAAAAAATAAAATAAAAGTTCATCATCATTTTTTTTGATAACATAAATTTTCAATTTTTCAAAGTCTCAAAAATTTTAAAAAGTTTTCGAATAATTTTTTTTTTTCAAGTAGATTCTTCGAAGTATTTTTAAATCTGAAATTTAATGGAGATGGATTTGGTTTTTGATCGTCTTGACATCATTATAAGAGCAATCTTGAGACTGAAAACAATACCTTCAGCAAAACCAGTTGACAGTTCGTTGACCTTGATTAATAGACTTATTATACGCGCGTAACGCATTTATAACGGTGGCGTAATATATAAGCCTGTTTTCTCGCATGTAATAAGCACTTACACACGCCATATGCGCACATATATCGCGACTAAAACCGTACTTTACTCGTACGTACTATACATATACTACTATAAAAGCGTACAAGTGTATAAATATGGTTTATTGCATACGAGAGCGGAGTGGTAGGTACAAAAGCGACACCGCGAATGAGAGTGAAAAGGAAAGGAAGGAGGCAGAGAAAAAATGGAATTCATTATCGACGCGAGCATCACCGATGAGTTGAACTGACACAATGGTGGCAAGGGACTCGCAACACCGAAAGGAGGTGCCTCGCCTCGCGTAATTCGGTGACGAATGCATAATTACATTTACGTTTTAAATAGGGGAATAAAAAAAAGATGTATAAAAAAGCATTTTTAATTGATGAATTTTTTCTCTTATAGTTCGACGCGATAATTATGAAGTCTTGTTGCCGGATGGAAATTACCAACCGCGTTTTAAAATTCGCTCGCCGGAGAAATAGCTAGAGAGAAAGGAAGTGGTAGAGTGGAAAAAAAACAAAAATAATGGAAAAGTAAACACTTACAAAACCGCTCCAGTAGCTGGCTATAGAGATTCGCGTCGATGTTAATTATTTTTCATAGTTTTTACCCGTCGCATTGGCGGGTTGCTCGGTCTGGAACGTGTTGGCGTACAGAACAAGGCTGGAGGATGGGGGAGTATTTCGCTATATAACAAATGTCTACATTTTTGTACTCGACGGAAACCAAGGCCAGGGCTGGGGCTTTATGTTCGATATATTATAGGCCTACGTATACGCGTATCCATTCATAAAGCACCTGTGCTCTCTTTTAAAAGAGATACATGCTGGAAAGGCGATGAATAGATGGAAATAGCCTCACATAAAGCAATTGTCCACTCTTCGGCCATTATTCTTGATTTGAAATTTTGTTACGATACGCTCGCCCGAGCCCCTTTTTCCGACGACGCTACCGTAGCTCGCTAGGTACCCGAACCCGGCACTATTTTTCTAAAAAGAGTCGATAATGTAATGACTTTTCAATGGTCGTTGTCGCCAAAATGCTACCATATCCAGCGGCTTGTCAGCCTATTGAGTAATTCCTTTTTTATATCGAGTGTGGGATTCACACAGTATCCCCCGCTCGCTCGCCCCCCATCCGTGGATTCGTTATTTTATGCGTTTGTCCGATAACGATGATTTATCTGCGACTTTATTCTTTGTTGTCGGCCTTTCTGAAGGGATTTTTAGACGATTTATTCGTACGTGGTGGTGGTAAGTCACAGGGATGTGTAGCGTGGGATGTAGGATGTGTCGGGGTTTTTCGGAGGGATTTGTGGCCGATTTGAACGAAAGTAAATGCTGATGTAGTGAAATTATCCTGTCTTTTGCCAAAAGAAAAAATTCAATGTCTTTATTTCGCATTTTGCATAATAGGGGATGAATTCTACTGGTTGTTGCTTTCAAAGGGGGAAATAAAGGGGATATTTTAAAGGTATAAATGATTTTATTAGTAGGAGAATGTATTCGGGAATTTTTACATGAGCTTTGAACAGCTTGGGTAGTAGAAAAATTTGATTCTTGATTTAAAATTTTGATAAATTTCAACAAAAAAAAATGTTTTCTTTCTGCAAATTTTCTTTAAAATTTATATAAAACTAGTCAAACAATTAAAAAATTTGAAAAAATAAAAAAAATATAAAAATTATAAAGAAATTAGAAGTTGAATGGAATCGATAAATTATAGAAAAATTTAAAGCATACAAATTTAGGAAAAATGAAATTAAGACATACCTAAATGCTTGGGAGAATTTTTATCAAGTTGGAATGGTGAGAATTAAAACACTAAAAAACGAATTAGGTATTTCACTAGATATATCTAAAAAAAATTAAAAAGTTACACTTGAAAAATTTGAAAAATTTTCAATCTTAAAAATTTGACAAATTTTTACTTGAATAATATGAAAAAAAGATTACCTTGATAGGTAAATATGAAAAAATTTTACATGAAAATTTACTTTAAAACATGAATAATTTTTACATAAAAAATTTGAAAAACTTCAACTCGAAACATTTTTACATGAAAAATTCAAAAAAAAAATTGCACGAAAAATTTTCAATTTGGGAATTCGAAAAAATTCTACTCGATTAATACATTGAGAAATTTTTTACTAGAAAAATTTGAAAAACTATTACTGAAGAATTTGAAAAAATTCTACACGATTAATAATGTGAGAAATTTTTTACTCAAAAAATTTGAAAACTTTTTACATGAAAAATAAAAAAATTTCTACTTGAAAAAATTCTACCTACTTGATGATAAATAATGTCAGGAATTTTTTACTCGGAAAATTTGAAAAAGTTTCACTATTGAAAAAATTGAAAATTTTTTACACAAAATATTTTTATTTATTTACAAAAAAATATTAAAAAAAACTTTTCACTCGAAAAATTTGAAAAATTTTTACTCGGAACATTTTTACTTGCAAAATTCGAAAAAATTTTACACGAAAAATTTTTACTTGAAGAATTAAAAAAAAAAATTGTACTCGATAAATAAGTAATTTGAGAAATTTTTCGCTCGAAAAATTAAAAAAATTTTACATGAAAGATTAAAAATTTTCTACTGGAAGAATTATTAATTTGAAAAATTTGAAACGTTTCTACTTGGAAGAATTTGAAAATTTTTTACTTATTTAAAAAATTAATAATCAAAAAAAATAGAAAAAGATTTTTTGCAAAAAAAGTCTTCTAAAAATAATAAAAGAATTATTGTAAAAAAAATTCTAAAAAATCAACTGTTTTCTTCAAAATTTCGAGAATTTTTTTTATGCTGGCTCAAACATATTTGCATCAAAAAATTGAGAAAATTTTTCTACTCCAAAAATTAGTCCTAGAAAAAGAGGAAAAAAATTTAGAATCTTTTCTTTATACCTACTCCAAATTTATTATTTTGTCACCAAAAAATAAAAAATTAAATTAAATTCCAAAACAATGACGGATTTTTCACGAAAAAATCAATAACATTTTTCTTCGAAAAAATGAAAATTTCTGCTATTCGAAATAAACGAGTCGGCTTTTTCCAAAACATTGTTCTTTTTGTTCCAATTTTTTTTTTAAATAATTTTATAAAAAAAGAAAGAAAAAATTATTTTTTAATTTTTCCATTTACTCCAGAAAATGAAAATTTTGAAAATTTATTTTTCTTATTCCACAGGAAATGAATATTTTTTAATTCCAATTTTTTTTTTTAAATTCCAAAGCAAATGATCATTTTTTTACGAAAAATTTTTTACAAATAAAATCCAACGAACTCTTTCTTTAAAATTTTGAAAAATATTTTTACTCCAAAAAATTTGTGAGAAATTTTTACCAAAAAAAAAAAAAATTCCCTCAAAAAAAGTAAGTAGGTACCTAATAAAAATAATTTTTCATCTATTTTTTTCATTAATATCAACTTTTTCAGTTTATCCAAAAAAATTGTTTCATTTCAACATTATTATTTTTTCATAAAAATTGTGTAGCTAGGCAAAAAAAGTAAAAATCACAATAATGTCAAAGGTGAAAAAATGACAATGAAAAAAATTACTCCTTTAGAGCCCTAAATTTTTCATCAATGAGGGTGAGTAATATATTTTTGGGGTGTAATAGAAAAATATCTACTTTTTCACTACCCACAAAATTTTTAGAACCTCCGGTAAGTACTGAATTTTTAAAGAAATATTTTGAAATACTTTCATTCAGAAAAAAATGGAGGACTTTTTTGCCAAAAACATCTGATATAAGTACCTAATTTTTAAGTTATTATTTTTAGGAAAATTTCAAAAGAAATATTTTTAGAAGATTTCTTGTACTTAATTTTTTTTTTAAATTCAATAGGATTTCTAATTTTCTTTTTCAAAAAAAAAAATTGAAATTTGTGCATACTTCTTTCGGAACAAATACATAAATATATTTGGCCAAATTCTATTCATCAACAAACATCTCCACAAAATTTTCAATTTTCTCTCATTCAACTAAATTAAATTCAATCACAAAAGCCAAACCCACATATAGTTTCACGCCGAAAGTAATTTTCTATACGCATTCGTTCACATTTTGTAAAGAAATATACACATAATTTTAACCCTTGTCACCGACATATTTTCAAACAAAAACGACGAAAAATATACAGATATATTGGAAATTATAGACTCGTGTCGCGGGTACGAGCACGAGGCCGACAAACGTCTGCCACCTTTCTTTTTCTTTCTCTTTTTTTATTTTTTTTATTTTAATAGAAATAAAACGTCAAAGCCGATATTTTACTCAATCTTCTATCTTCATTCAATTTTCGAAATGAAATCACCGCCAGCGCCATAAACGCCATAAACGCTTTATTGCATTCATACGTATTGCAATCGCTGTACACGACCGACGAGTAATGAACAATCTCCGGTCATACGTTCTATGGTTATCGTACTTTATTATTTTGAAAACGTAACGAGCAATAGAAATACTATTGATGAAATTTTTCAAATAACAATCGTAACATGTTTTATTATTTTTTTAACTTTTTTTTTAAATTTACAACAAAATCGATTTTTTTAATTCAGCCTCGTTGTTTTACTATTGTTTTATTAACTATTTTCTCAAGAATTGTCCTAAACAAACAGTCGACTTAATCAGACATTTTTCAAAAGATGAGAAGAATTTTTCATTCAATTTTTTTAATCGTTTTTCAATTGTGTTTTTTTCAAGAAAGTTCGTTAAAAGAAGAATTTTTCTAAATTTTTTGATTTTTTTTTTGTTGCTTAAAAGTGAATTAACAATTTTTAAAGAAAATTTAAAAAAAAATACTTCACGAGAAAATTTTTTTGAATGAAATTTCTTAAACCAAAAATTCTAATAAAACAGCCAAAGAAGAAAAAAACAGAAAAATGGACAAAAAATGACAACTCGAATTTTTTCAAACCTT
The DNA here is from genome assembly GCA_959613365.1 of Balanococcus diminutus. Taxonomy (NCBI): domain Eukaryota; kingdom Metazoa; phylum Arthropoda; class Insecta; order Hemiptera; family Pseudococcidae; genus Balanococcus; species Balanococcus diminutus. The sequence continues at coordinate 33,938,380 of OY390718.1, read as the reverse complement.
TCACAATATCATTTCAATAAAAATCGATAAGCACAAGGTTTATATGGTAAGATTCAACGCATCGATTAATCTAATAGTGTTAACAATTATCTAATCGATTGACCGTTATTTTATTTTTATTTTTTTTGAAATTTCCCCATTGTCTCGTCGAACTGGCGATTACAAATATTTTTCATGTAAACAACCTATAAAAAGTCACCCAATTTTTGAAGAATCAATACACCGAATTTTTTTCAAAATTTTCGAATTGTCTCGTCGAATTAACAATCATAAATTCTTTCCACAACAACGTAAAATACGATCAATTTGGAGTTCACAACAAAATATTTCTTCAACCACCCACATCTTATCATATTTTCACTGCGACAAAAAATTCCAATTCCAATCCCTATAATTATAGTTCATCAAAATTTCAACATTTTTTTCCCCAATAAAAAGCTAAAAAAAGACAACATCGCAAGTATCCTCAACACACGGGAACGACAAAACAAACCTCTATTTTTCTACAGAATGGGGGGAAAACAGCCCAAGTATCGCCGGTGAAGCTTTTTATTAACGTTGAAACAGCAATATAACCGTTTTATTGGCCAAGTGTGAAAATACTACACGAGCGTTATGTACCGAAGTAATATAACAGTCTATCTGGTCAATTTAATTTTACGTCATTTGACGACAACGACTCGTGCTAACATTACGTTCGATTCAATCTTCGCGGTGCGGTGTTCGTACAACACAACGGGGAGAAATCTCCGGTGGTAATAAAAATTCGAAAAATTGACGTATAAAAAAACGCCACAAAAAGTCCCTATAATATGAAAAACTTGGCATATTCTAAAAAAAATATGCCAATCCAGAAGTAAAAAAAAACAAAAAAAAAAAACACGGTAGATAGCTATACTCTTGTATCATTCAAGTCTGGTACGTCGTAGAGCAGATTTTAGGCGAGATATTATCCTATATCGAGTGGCTGAATATTGTAGATGTAACTGAGGTATATATGTGCATATATTCAATAAGGTTTTTCATAGTACTATATACGTAGTACGTACGTAGCTGTAGGTACGATATGCATAAATATTTTTTTTATTGATTTTTTGCAATGCCTATACATAAATAAATGTATTCTAACGATATTTTCCAAATGGTGCTTAAATTATGTAAAATAATAATAAAAAAAAAATTAAAAAAATTACACGAATTTTCATTTAAAATATTTGATGGATAAGTTTAAAAACTGAAACAATGATTCACATTAATGATTTTGAAAACGCTACAATCGCATTGATTGTTTTCAAGGCAATATGCCATAAAAACTACTTCAAAATGACAAAAAAATTCAAAAATAATGCCAGAATTGGAATCAGCACGTAAAAATAAATAGAATTCGATATGTAACTCGATTTTTCATCACTTTCGCAGCATAGCCCCCCAAAACGATAATTTTGAGGATCCCGAGGGAGCATTTTTCAAAAAAATGATAAAAACACACTATGCATATCGATTTCTTGGTATTCGAACACTCCGAGTTTGAATTCGAGGTTATTTTTTCGATTCTGCTATTATATCTGGCATACGGTGCTAATCCCACGTTCGTAGGTTTCGGACCACTCGAAAATAATTTTTTTCATAATTAGGTTGATGCTCTTCAACACAAATGTTATCCATGTGGTGCAAATTGTCAACTTGAATACGAGATAACAATTTTGGCACCGTTTTGACATTTTGAGATAAGATAAGCGTCATTTCCAACGAATAAATTTTCGATTGTCAACACCAGAAGGAAATTGTCATGAGAAAATTTCCAACTTACGGATTGAAAAAATCCCCCAATATGGTAAAATTTTTGTATTCTACTGCTCCCATCACAACTTTACATAATCGTAATTATAAACTACAACACGACATCGAAATGATCGATAAGAATAATTATAAATTACATTGGTAATTATCATTAGACGATGTTGAATTGCGCACGTTTGCAAATTTTTTTTCTTTTACGAATTATCATTTCAATACAATAATAGATACTTCTACAAGTACAATCCTAACGAGTTTAACACGCTTTCGACTTTCACGCTGATGATTTCGTTTTGTATAAACGAATCGAGTATTACGTGTAGGTATTAAAAAAAAATCCATCTCCCTATTAGCAACAAGTACGATATACCGGGGATTAATTCTCGTAAAAACCTTTCCCGCATTGTTGGGCAACTTTTAAAAAAAGTTGTACAGCATTATGAACCCTTCAAGTGAACCACAAACACGACAGCGTTATGTTGTTGTATAAACGTAACACGAAAACAAGATGGAAGTTTTTTTTTTTTTTAATAAAAAGGCTCGAATTATTCCCTTCGATGAACAATTTACAAATATCAAATTACATTCGCCTCGTTGTATTCTCGACGGTCGAGTTTTCTTCCCTGTTCATTGAAATATTAGTCGTAATTCCTTCCATTTATCGTTTCTCGTAGGAGAGATAATATACCAACGATGGCACACAAGACCCCGCTGCCAACCACAAAGCCCGTACCTACACCATTTATAATATCGTATCGTGTGGCACCTCAGCGACTCAATAAAAAATGATATCGCGAGTCGAATGCTTCGCCTGAGAGGCGAATTTTATTACGTAGAATGGTTTGTTTTTCCATCTATAGTGTTTTCCTTCGTAATTCGTATCGTATCGTCGTCGTAAGACTTTAAAATTTCTATTTGGGTTCTTTTTCAACTTTTTTATATTGAATTTTGATCTCTTTTGTTAATTTTGAACTTACTAAGACAGTTGGATAAGATCGATTAATTTTTTACGAATTTCATGAAAATTATTTCAATTCAACAGAAATATCGTAATTATGACCCAATGAAACTGAAAATGAAATTGCTTTTTCGCTGAGCAAAAAATTTTTGATTTTAAAATACCTATTCGTTTTGGTGATTTGATGCAATACAAAAAAGTCCCCAAATCTCAAAAATATAATTATTTATGATATTTTATTTACAAAAAAATCATCGAAAAAATTCAGAAACACTTTCAAAAAATTAAACATGTGAAATATTTTGTGAATGGAAAAAATCACGAAAATTTTCTGGCAAAAATTCCAAGAATGCTACCAAAAAAATTACAAACATTCTCTAAATTTTTGAAAAAGATGTAAAATTTGAAGTTCTTCAGAAAATTCTCTTGAAGGAAATTTTTTAGAAATATTAAACCAAAAATTTTTCTGGAAAACAGTACATGACAATTTTTAGGAAAAATTCAAAATCTTCAAAAATTTCTCTCAGAAAAATAAAAATATTTTTGTACAAAAAATTATCACAGAAAGAATGACATAGGTATTTAAAATATTTCCTGAAAAAAAAAATCACAAATTTTGTCAAAAAAATTACTTTAGAAAGAAATTTTCAAAAAAAAGTAATAGGTAGGTAATCATGATCAATAATTTTCCTAAAAAAATCAAAAGCTGCCAAAAAAAATCACAATTCTATGAAAAAAAATAATTCAATTTTTCTAAAAAATTATCAAAATGTATCAAATGAATGCCTAAAAATTTTCTTTAAAAAAAATCTCAAATTCCATAAAAAAATTGCTTTTAGGAGGGATTTTGTAAAATGAGTTAAAAAATATAATATTCATGCAATCCTTAGAAAAATCGAAAGTCATCCTGTCAAAAAATTTACAAAAATTTTACCTTTGAAAAACATCTCCTGATGAAATTTTATAGAAAAAAAACAAGAATGCATCAAAATATATTACTACTTATTTAAAAATTTTCCCAAAAATTTTTGAAAATCAATCTATCTAAAAATTTACAAAAATTCTATTGAAAAGTAATTTACAATTTTTTTTGGGGGGGGGGGGAGCGGATTGAGAACTACTTTTTAAAAAACTCTTGAAAAGAAAATCAAAATGTTTTGAAACAAGTTTTTTTTTTTTGTAGAAAACATGCTCATGAAAAAAAAAATCAGCTACGTAGGTACTAGGTACTTCAAAAATTTTCTTGAAAAAATCTAAATCCAGTCCAAAAATTAAAGCAAGGGAATAAATTTGCAGAATTGAAATATTTATTTTTAATAAAAAAAAATTGAAAGCCTTTTTTTCAAACGTTACAGAAATATTTTTTCATACAAAAAAACTCCAGAAGGAGAAAAGGATCCTAATATTTAATAATTCTACTAAAAAAATTCAAAGTCTCATCTTGAAAATTCACTTTGAAAGAAAAATTGAAAAAATTTTGAAAATTTTTTATATTCAGGTGAGTACATACAATTTTATTGCGAAAGAATTTTCCCAGTGGATGAAATATTTGAAGTTTCCCAGAAAAAAATTCAAAAATTGCATAAAAAATTTCAAAAAAAAAAAATTTTATAAAGGAAATAATTTCTTTTTTTTTAAAATCTTTTTTGATACAGTCTATAAAAAATTATGCAGAGAAAAAAATGAATAAAATATTTATAAATTTTCAAGAAAAATGTTTGAAACCCTTTAAAAAATTAGGAAAAATCCCCTTGGAAAAAAATATGCAAAAAGGAAATACACTGAAATTATTTTTGAAAAAAATTCAAAATTTTTCGGAAACATGTGTGAAATATATTTTTTGGCATAAGAAAAAGCCTTAAAAAGAAATTTACAAAATTGAAAGAATTTTGTTGAAAGAATGGAATGTTCTATCAAAAAATTCACAAGAATTCGAGAAAGAAAGTACAAAAATCTCATCGAAAAATTTACCAAAACTTTTTGGTAATGAAATCTGTTTTAAAAATAAATATTTGATTTTTTTAGAAAAAATTTTAAAAGTTTTTTAAAAAATTCTCTCGAGAAAATTCAAATTTACGTATTTAGGAAAATGTTTGAAAAAAAAATTTTGGCACAAGAAAATGGTACTGGTAAAAAAATGCAAATGAGTAATATTCAAAAATTTCCCTTAAAAAATCGAAAGAACTGCCAAAAAATTCATCCAAAAAATGTTGGAATTCTTTTGGGGAGAAATTTTCCAAAATTGGTCAAATATTAAAAAATTTTGCTGAAAAAGATTGAAAAATCCCATGAAAAAATTCTCTTGAAAAAATATTTGAAAAATAGAAAAATCCTCTTTGAAAAAAATTGAAATTTTGTTTTTAAAAGTATTTTTTGATATAAAAAAAATACTCTTTTAAAAGAAATTTGCAGAAAGTAAATTCATTTTTTTTCACGTGTACGTAGAAGAATTTTGAACAGTGTTTTTCCTCCACCTATTCGCTTTTTGAAAAAAATTTATGGATACTTTTTTGTAGAATAATCTTCTGTTTAAAAATGCATATTTTAAGAGTTATGAGTGAAACTTCCAAAAAATTGTTTTTATGGGTTCATATCTTGAGAACTTCTAAAGAGGTAAGGCTGGGTACTATTTTTATGGATAATCAGGACACCGAGAGGAACATTTTCACGTACTCGTACATCGAAGCAATTAGCTCGTTAAAGAATTTACTCCCTCGGTTAAATAATTTATTAGGAAATTGTATGTACCGCGCAGTCGAGACTCTATGGAAAGTGAATAAAAGTCATTAGAGTAATCTCCCATTCCCGAGGTCCCCACCCCCATTCATCGTGTATACCCGCACAATACACGTACACGATTCTTTTTTATTCTCCAATCGCGATGCATGCGGCAGAGAATCCTCTCTTTTAACCATCAACTCAACTCGTCGACAACACTTCACGTGCATCATCTTTTTTAAATGGCTAAAATTATCTCGAATAGATTACGCACACATTGTGATCTCTCGTTACACTATAGTCCTCCTCCTCGGCCCAGCCACACAAAGGAAAATTTTCGCCGCAGCGTTGCCGTATAATTTTACCCCCTTGTATTATGCTTTATTGGGATTGGAGGAGGAGGCGCGCGACTTAGGCTGGTGAGTATAATTTTAGCCATAATACACGACGTTTTGAACTTTAGACCCTCTGATAAAACGCATAAAACGTGTTACAGTTAAATGAATAAGAATAATTATGCTTATCTCGACTCGGTACTCGGTATTTATTCGTGTATAGAAAGTTAAGTTTCGCAGAATGGGAATTTTATTGTCTTAGAAAAAAGTACACCGGTGCCGGATAAGTACCTAGGCGTTGAAAGCTAAACTTATCACATTTAACGACGTTTCGGTTATTTACGTTTGACTGCTTTGTTTACTTATATTTATACGAAAGAAAAGGGGTAATCCACGTTTACGATAGTCAACGTATGTACATTTATATACGAGTGGATCGCCCCAGTACTCGTATTTTTGGCACCATCGAAATTGGTACCAAGTCCAATACTACATAGATACTTGATATTCAAAATTGGAGGGGAGGGAGGGGTCTAATCGAAATTTTTGTAATAACCAAAATTATTCCTAGGACTTCAAGCTACAACTTTTTTTTGAAATTTTTTTCAATTTGACCCCTCCCTTCTCACCAATTTAGCGTAACACTTCGAAGATACTAATTAAAAATTAGGAGAGCGAGTGAGAAAGGGGCCAATTGAAAAAAATTTCAAATAAAAGTTATAGATTAAGATTCTAAACATAATTTTGGTTATTATAAAAATTTCGATTGGACTCCTCCCTCTTCTCCGATTTTACATAATATCAGGTAGATATTTCTTCAAAATTGGGGAAGGGGTCAGATTGAAAAATTTTTCAAACAAACATTGTAGATTTAGGTCCTAGAAATAATATTGGTTATAACAAAAATTGCGATTGAACCCCTCCCTCCTCTCCAATTTTCATAATATGACATAGATACTTATATTATTAAAAACTGGCGGAGGTAGGGGTCCAATTAAAAAAAATTTCGAATAAAAGTTGTAGCTTGAAGTCTCAAAAATAATTTTGGTTATTACAATAATTGCAATTGGACCCCTCCCTCCCCTGCAATTTTAAATATAAAGTATTTATGTAGTATTGGACTTGATAAATTTTCAATGGTGCCAAAAAAAACAATACTGCGACGATCCACTCGTATGTTTACAACGCCAGACCACATATTCCCCTCTATTCCTACCTTTGCCCCTTTCTCACATTTAAAAATATTTTTTAAATTTATCATTTCGAGGAACACTTTTCTGAGAAAATTTCATAAATATTTTCAAAACCAATTACCAAAATATTTCGTGAAGTGTTATCAAAAAAAAAAAAAAAAAAAATGATAAAAAACAATTTCACGATTCGATTCGATTTATTTAAATCACCCGAGCCTAATTACATTGCGAATAAAATTAACTCGAAAGTTAATTTTAAAATGGCACAGCAATCGCATACTTAATTAATTAATTCGTCGCGAATTTTTTTTTTTTCGAAATGAAATTTTCAATTCTTTTATCGTCGGTCATCGGAATACCTCGCGTAGGCGAACTCGACAACGACGTAGAATATCCAAACCAAATAAAATGCATCGCGTAGACAGATGAGCTAGCGACGAAGAGGAGACGGCGTCGCAACACCTTCGTGTTCTGCGGCAACAGCAGCGACGCAACAAAAATCAATAACTTTGAAAAGGGACTGAAATTACATTAAACTCGCAAAAAGCTCCAACAAACCGACAAACAACTGTTTTCGTAAAATGCGTCCTTTAAAATTACGTCAGTGAAAATCTGTTCCACGGGCATTAGCCCGCTTGCAGCGTGTGAAATGACGCGATGCGATGCGATGCGACGCAAAAGCTGCCGAAAAAAGGCCTCATAACATTTCGACGACTACGCATTTGCACGTGCCAAATGTCAAATTTAAAAATCAACAGCTTAGTTGAATTTGCACTTTATGGGTTTATAATGTACCTACTACCAGCTTAATGAACAATAGGTTAAATTCGAAACGAGTACAACGACTATGTACCTACATTGTATAAATATAAGAATTCGATCGTAAATTAATTTGAAATTTGAAACCATCGAGATAAAAACAAAAGAAAAGGTAGTTAATTAATTTAATAGCCATGTTTTTGGAAATCAATTTTGTAATTGATAAAAAAAAGAGACCACAAGGCAATAAAATCATGAAAAAATCTTCATTTAGACGAAAACTTCAATTCTACGTATAGGTACATTGTTTTTAATTCTTATAATAATAAAAAACCCAATCCATCAGTGCATTAAAATTTTGACCAATTAAAACGTTGAAACAAATTGCTGAAAATATTCTTTTTAAAATTGTATAAATTTTTCAAAAAATGTTTGGAATGTTAGAGGACCGTATTTTAAAACATTTTCCCTCGAAAATTTCTCTTTGAACATTTCTTAAAACAAATTAAGATTTTCAAAACTAAAAAGAATAATAAGATAAAAAATCAAAAAATTTAAAAAAAAATGGAAATTGAAAAATAATTAAAATATTTATAACAAATTTGAAAAAACTCTGATGAAACAATTTTGGAGAATGTTTACTGATTTGATTGGAAAATCACATTCTTTCAAATTCATTATATCAGTAAGTACAAGTAGGGCAACCAAAAATACTCATGTGTATGTGTAAATATAGGTAGATAAGTATATTTTTCAACTCTTAAAATACAAGGAGGCACCTTTACAAAGTCAAATTAACTAGGTGTACAAATAAGTGAGTATTAAATAAAATTCTAAAATATTGCTCTCAAATTTTTTTTTTTAATTTTACAAAAGGCTGTTTGGTAAAACTTTAAAAAATCGTTTTTAAATAGCATTTTAAAAGAAATACTTTTGAAAAAAAAATCAAAAAAAAAATATTTTGAATGAAAAGTTCAAGAAATTTTTTCAACTAAGGTAATTCTAAAAAATTACGTTTTCATAAAATTTAAACTTTTTTACTTTTGAATAAAATTTGAAACACTGCTTTTGAATTTTTTAAAAAGAAAATTTAAAAATATTGTTTTTAAATAAAATTGAAAAAAATTACTTATACACAAAATAATGAAAAATGAGATGATTTTTTTTTTTTTAATTTTAGTTACAAAAATTACAAATAGAATGGGATTATTTTCTGGTTGAAGAAGCGAGTACATATAACCTACTTTTTTTTTTACTCATAATAATTATTTTTTCGAATTCCACCAACCACCAACTTCATTAGGATGATGTGATTCGTCGAGAAATATTGTGATTTTTTAGCTGATAAAGTAGCAGCCAAATGTGATAATAGGTGTATGTAAAAAATCCTTAAAATGTCAAAAAGATGGGAAAAAACTCTACCGCAGCATCTGCGGTAGACAAGCTGATTTTTTTCTATTTTTCTTGTTCTTATGAATGTCTCTCACTCCTGTCATATCATTGTAGCTTTCATTCAATTATAAAATTACCTGATCCTGAATTATAATGGAATTCATTTCCTTTCTTCAATATTTAATTACCTACTCCCATAAATTGATAAAAGTTATTGGACACAAGATATTTTGTCATAAAACGTCGAGAAATATCACTCCCACTCCCCACTGCTACCAACGGGTCAAATTTAATAGCTGATTTTTTCAAAGAAAAAAATCAGCTAAAATGAAAATTTTTTCAATTGAAATAAAAAAAGAATGATTTTAAAATTATTAGAAAACAATAAAAATGTTTTAAATATTTTTAACCAAAACACAATTCATGAAAAATTATCGAGTAGTTATTCATAAAAAAATTATCGAGTAGTTATTTTACAAACCATTTTAAAAAATTTGTGTGAGCATCAATTTATTGAAATCTTGTTCAAACTAGAATTTTGTAAAAAAAAAACTGTCAAATTTTTTCTGATTTTACTGGAAAACAATTTTTCAAGATCTTGCACTAACCAAAAACATTTTGTAGCAATTTTTTCGGATTTTAGTGGGAAGCCCTGAAATTTATCATCAGTTGATATGTCTATAAGTATATGTTTTAAAAGAATTCTTGAAATTTTGTAAACAGAAATTGAAACGTCGAATAGAATAAATTCAAGAATTTTTCAATTTAATGAAAAATAATATTTCAATTATAAAAAAATTTATTTAAAAAAAAATGAAAATACATACAATGGTCAAAACACAATTTTTAAAATTTATGCTGGATGAATTTTTCAATTTTTTCACATTTGATTTTTTTTAAATTTGTTCGAGCATCAACTTTCAAAAAACTAGTTAAAACAACAAATTTCCTAAAAAAAAAATTCTGATTTCATTTTAAAATTTTTTTCGAATTTAATTTTTTTCAATTTTTTTGAACATCCACTTTTTAAAAACTAGTTGAAACCACAATTTTCTAAAAAAAATCTGATTTCATTTTTCAATTTTTTTCGAATTCGTTTTTCTTTAAATTTTTTGAACATCCACTTTCTAAAAACTAGTTGAAACTACAATTTCCAAAAAAAAAACAACTGATTTTATTTGAAAAATCACTTCTAACTAGCTGAAATTTTCCCGGGGGGAGGGAGTGGTGCAATCAGAATTTTTGTAATAAACAAAGTTATTCCAAGGACCTCAATATACAGCTTTTGTTTGGCAAATTTTTCAATTAGGGTCTCAGGTACAGAAATATGGTGATTTTTTGAAATGAGATGAGCCCTACTTTCCTAAAAATCATTTTACCTCTTTATCTAAGGCCCTATTTGAAAATTTTTCCAAACAAAACTTGTATAATATAAAGGCTGATCATTACAAAAATTTGGATTGGATCACTTTGCCCCCTCTCAAGATCTAAATGAATAATTTTTGTTTGAAAAATTTTTCAATTGGTGCTCCAATTTTTTTTTTTTTTTTTTTTTTTAATTTTTCTGGACCTTCAGCTAATTCCACTTTCTGTCCAAAACTTTAAAAACATTTCCTGTCATTCAATAATTGGATTTTTAAATCGTATCATTTTTTTTTCATTTTACATGTTTTTGGTAGGATATTTTCACACCTAGGTACTTACTAGGAATCAAATTTCCGTTCAGTTATCAGAATTTAATTTTTAATTTCAAAAATCATTTAGTTTTATCGAGAATGCATTCTCATCAATTTTTAAGTTTGAGGATTTTCGGTAAAATTGACGTTAGGAGGCTGAAAAAATTCATGAGTTTTACACAATATTTTATATTATAAAAATACCAAAAAAATAATAAGTACTTTAATCTGGCCGGCTAGTTCGACCTCGGATCCGAAAGGGTCGAGCTATTTTGTAAAAAAATCAGTTTAGTCAAGACCAATGTCGTATTTCGGGGGGAACGATGCGTTGCACGACAAAAATGGTCATGAACAAAATTAAAGGGGATACAATTTCCAATCGTTTACATCTCATCAAATTCTCCCAAAGAGGCTTAGTATTCATAGTACAAGCAGTCAAAGTTGAAATAAGTTTGGAATTTTTTTTAAAATGCCCCACATACTAAAATAGACTTTTCAACAACCCCCTGTATCTTATTTACCAAGGTCGGAAACCATTTTCAGGGTACTCCAATATATTCTCACACGAAAGTAGAAGCATCATAACACACGCAAAAAGGTTAAAACCAAAAATAGATATTGCATGTTGACCTAAAATTATTACATTTTTGCGTTTTTCTTAAATGTATTTCGCGACACGTTGACCCTTTTCATTCAAAAAGCCTCATCTGTATTAGGTTTTAGCCGATATAAAATCATAAAGAACTGCAAAATTAAAATAAGATTCACACCCCGACGACTCCCGCTTTCCACGTGTAACCTCGATAAGGTCAAACTTGTCCTCACGCGACGATAGCATATATTTTTGTCAAATAATCGTAAATTAAACCTCGCGTTGTTCGGGAATATTACACGAAGGTGGAGTTCTTAGCGATTTTCCCTAAAGAAAGTGCAGCCATTAGATTAAAATAATTATTACCACATTTTTCTCTCGTGTACTGCCTGTTTTAAATGTATTTCTTTGTTGGAAACTATGTATTGCTTTTTTTCATAATTATTATGATAAGATACGACGTAGAATTTTTAAATGTCGCCATCGGTATGGCTGATGTTGCTTTTCCTTGCATTTGGGCTAATCCGATGACACGTCGCGTCGGTCATATGGTTCATAATGACGACGCTGTTTTCACTCTCGAGTCGATCCTCCCCTTCTTCCTAGCCCCGCTCGTGGAAAATTTCACCTCTGTATTAAAGGTCGATCCCAGCGAAAGGGCAAGTAAACAAAGTTTTAGGAAAATATTTACACTGAAAAAGCTACTGCGACGGAGACGACGCGACGTCTGGAAATAATCGAATTGGACGTTCGACGACGTCCATCGCATAGTGCAAGTCGCCAGCCATCGCGATGGGACGGATATACAGCCTTAGAAAAACAACGTAGAAAATTTCAATTCTCGAATCTATTTTAATAAATCGTTTCCTGTGTCTTTGGATGGTTTTTAAAGAACATGGAGATATTAAATTAAAGCATATCATCCGGCATCATCGTGTATCGCCACTCGACAGCATCATCAATTGCAATAATAATATGATCGCAGAGCTACCCTGCCATCCCGCCTTCTTTCATAATACACCAGTACAACAATAATATAACAATCACATCGTATATATACACTATACAGAGTATACATGGCATATGTATACTCGAGGACGTAACACACGACACGGATCAAGTGAACTACCTATTTAAGATAATACCCACAAAAAAAAAAAAAAAATGTTCTTACGGATGAACGCAAACTGTCGCAATTTTTTAATGGAACGCAAGGTCGTATATGGCGAATTTTTCTCATCTATGTAGTTTTTTACAGCATTGTACTCGCGCACGTACCATACTCCAGGGTACACCCCGATTTGAGCCAGTCCAGTCGCCGTCAAAGCCATCAAACGGCCAGCGACGGCGAAAGTATCGCCAGATCGAACGATTTACCTCTCTTTGATCGGTTCATCGATCATCAGAGAGGCATATTTGCGGACGGTTTCCATTCCGTTCGCCGCAAATGGCAAATATGCGAAAACAATACGGTAAACCTGTTTCATTTCTGTATTTGTGTAGCATCGGTCATTATGATGTAACCATGTTCGTGCGCTGATGATAACGTAATAACTAGCTACCTATAATTTTAGCCTGATTGTAAATGTAATTATTGCTGTTTTCGTAGAAATAAACCTATATAGCTGAGCTTTTCCATGTTTGTGAGAATCAGAGTTCTCATAAAATGATTGTTTCCATACTCGTATCGTACCAATTCTAATTTCAATTTATAATGAAATTTATTGCTATCAACAGGTCAACTCGATTCATCTGGTTTGGTCAGTTTGTTTACATGGAAGATCGTTGTTGAATTTTACGAAGTCCAAAATTACATAGATCATAATAATATTCAAAATTGGAGGGGAGGGAGGGATCCAATCGAAATTTTTGTAATAACAAAAATCATTCCTAGGACTTCAAGCTACAACTCTGGCTTGAAAATTTTTTCAATTGGACCTCTCCCTTCCCCCCGATATTGCATAACACTTCGAAGATATTAATTCAAAATTAGAGGAGGAAAGATGGAAGGGCCAATTGAAAATTTTTTCAACTAAAAGTTGTAGGTTAAGAACTAAAAATAATTTTGGTTGTTATTTCGATTGAATACCTCATCCCTCTCCCCCGATTTCACATTACATCAGGTAGATACTTTTTAAAAATCGGAGTAGGGGTCCAACTGAAAAATTTTACAAACAAAGCTCCTAGAAATAATTTTGGTTATTATACAATTTTCGATTAGACCCTTCCCTCCCCTCCAATTTAGCGTAATATGATTCAGATACTTATATTATTAAAAACTGGCGGAGGTAGTGGGCCAATTGAAAAAATTTCCAAACAAAAGTTGTAGCTTGGAGTCCTTGGAATGATTTTGATTATCACAAAAATTTCGATCAGACCCCTCCCTCCACTCCAACTTTGAATATTAAGTATCTATGTAGTATTGCACTTGGTAATAAAATTCAACTATGATCCACTTCCATGTAAACAAACTAAGTAAACTAGACACATATGGATAAACATAGATAGAACAGCGTCCAACTAACAAAAAACTGCATGTGCACATGGTGCCTATATTTGTAAATGAAGGCGCTACAGAGGTAATTTTTTTAACAAAATTGATTGGCAACACTATGCATTCAAAAAAATTGTCGATGTCGACCCTGTCAATGGATAATAACTAGCGTTGGCAGACTTTAAATCACTTCGAATTTTAAATGCACAAAATCCTCAAGTAGGTATTGGAATAAAAAAGATGTTGGATTTTTTATTCCAATACCTACTTGAGGATTGGTCAAAAAAGATCTAAAGTCTTTTTTGACCTTCTCTATAATTTTTTTTAAAATTAGGCTTCAAAAAATTGATTTTGTATTGTTTTAACAAAATTTTTGAAATTTTTTCATCAAAAAATTTTAATATTTTTTCTAACTAAAAAGTAAAAACTGATTTCTTTTTTCGATAAAATTGGAAAAAAGTTTACTCATTTTTTTAGTTAGAAAAAATCAAAAATATATGTACCTTCAGACTCAAAAAAAAAAATTAAGACATTTTTTATTGTAAAAAATCAGATTTTTTGCAGAAGAATTCCGTTTTTTCCTCCAAAAATTAAGTGAGGAAAATTCCAATTGCAAAAAAAATAATTATTTACTCCAAAAAAATAGATACCTAAATCATTAAAATAATTCAGAAAAAAATTAAGAAATTTTCTTCTCCAAAAAATTTTAAATATAAAACAAAAGGCCAAAAATTGTTATTCTTCAAACTAATTGAGAGTCGAATAAGGAGTTTTTTCTCAAAAAATAAAATAAATAAATAAATTAAAAAAATTTAAAAAAACAACCTAGGTACACCTAATACTAATTAAAAGAGATCTTTTCAAAAAATTGAATAGTTTTTTAGTTTGGCTCGAAAAAATCGTTTTTTTTTTTCATTTCGAGGAAATTTGGAAACTTTTTAAACAAAAAATTAAAAGATTTTTTTTAGCCGAGAACAAACCAAAAATTGTTTTTTTTTTTTTGGAAATTCGAAAGGTTTTTTTTTCAAAAAAATTTACTTTGATTGAAAAATATTTTTTAATTTAAACAAAATAATTAGAAACATTCTTTTCCAAAATATTAACGAAATAAATGAATTTTATTACGCTGACTCCAAAGAAAAAATGATTAATTAATTAATAAGAAATGTTTTATGTCAAGAAAAATTGAAATTTTCAATGCAAAAGAAATCGATTTTTTTTTTAAAGGAATCGAAAATTTTTTATTTTCAATTTTTAAAAGAAGGACAAAAAATTATGATTTAAAAAAAAACAAGAGATGGGTAAGGGATTATCTACTCGAAAATTAAGATTGAACAGACGTTAGAGTGAAAGAAAAATAATTTTGTAGTATTTTAAAATCCAATTAGGGAAAGGATTTTAGATTTTGGATTTTGATTTTAAATCCTTTTTTTCCTGGATTATTTTGAACCCTGAATAATATGGACTTCAAAAACTCAAAAAAACTTGTACTCACATTGGTGCGTTTATTTTTGAAATGTAAAGAGTTATAGCTACCAGAAAATCTTGGCAAAATTATTGCATATTTACATGCTTCCCTTCAAGAAAAAATTTGTGCAAAATATTTTTTTAAATTTCTGAATTTTGGACGCGTAATGAATGGACTTTTGAAAAAAAAAAATTCTGAAATTTTCTGATTTATTTTTCATTTTTTTCATCACTGAAAAAAATCTTTGAAACATTTAGAAATTTTTAAAGAATTTTAAAACGACTTGTACAAAATTCTCAGAAAATTTTGGGAAAAATTCATTAGGTACTATTAGTAAAAACATTTTCTACAGTTTTGCGAATAATTGAATGAAAATGTTGGGACTGCTCTAAAATTTCGAGGCAATCATCTGAACCTTCTCTGAAGTGCAAAATATTCTGAAATTCTGTAAGACATTCGTTAAAAATTTTATCAATAAAATGTAGGTATTCTGAAGTTTTGGGAAAAATTATCGGAAAAATTTTCTGGAATTGTGCGAGATGTTGGTTGAAGTTTTGATAAAAATTTCATTGAAAATTTTTTCTATAATTTTGCAAATATTCAAAATTGGAAAATATCCTCAAAATCCATTTTTTTGTAAAAAAAACAACAAAAAAAAAACATTGAATCTGATATGTTCCACATATTTTTATCACCAAGTTGAAATTGATCTCCAAACTCCCGATGAGGATCCACAATAAACTGATTACAAAAAATTGATAAAGCCTCAATATGCACATCGATTTCTATACATTTTCGAACACGCTGATTTCAAATTTGTAGTACTTTTCAAGTTAAACTCATTTTCAACTCAAACTCTCTGGGAAAAAATTCACTCTTACGATCCATCTTCTTTTTTTCACAGTCACCCTTCTAATGAGCTAATCAATTAATACACGCTAAAAAAAAATCCGCACAAGCCGCGACCTCGTTCATATCCACACCACACAATTGATTCGGCTCGCACAACAAAGCGGGGGAGTGAGGCTGGAAAAACGCCAAAAAGAGAACAATATACGCAACATTTGTCTGAAAATTTCTCAACTCTTTCGTGTACGTCGCGTCCGTTTGAACGAACACAAAGGAAAAGGCGGTTCTTATTGCCGCGTTTCCGTTAACTTCAAAAACTTAAGGGTAAGATCACGCTTCGTGCCTTTATTATAGTTTTTTCCAACGAGACTTTCGTCAGCTGGGGTCGAAAACGTGTAATGGACTTCTCGAGCAAATCCTTGAAAATGTTGAAAATTAGGACAAAGTTTCGTCGATGCGTAGTACTTTTTTCTTTCGTTTATGTAATTCGATTGCGTTGATACTTGTAATTTAACCAGCCATGATCGATATTTTTAAAAATTACGACTCTATCAAATTTCAAAAAGAAAAAAAATTACGTAAAAAATGAAGAGTATTTTTTTTATGTTTGTGTTATAAAAAATGCTACAAAATAATACGAAAATTATTCGCGACGTGGAAAGTCATCGCGAGGAAAATTGAGACTAAAACTGAAATTAGTTTTTGGTATAAACTATAAACGAGTAAATTTATGCAACAAAAAAAGGATGAAATCGTTTTACTTCTGACTACGTTTGGATTATTTTTCAAATTATCATGTTAAATAGAATTTTATCGCTGAAACTCATCGCGCTGAGTACATCGTCGAACATTACACAGCATCGACAATAATTTACGTAAATTGTACAAATAAGAAAAATAACAAATAAGAAAGACATCTAACAAACGTACCGTGTATCAACCAATACCACGTAAATTTTAGATAAGAAGTTCAAATTTCACATCATCAACAGTATGTACTTGGGAAATTCGCCGAAGAAGCTAATTCTTACAAAATATACGAAATTTTCCCTCCCTCTCTAAGTCGTAGATAAATTGTTAGGAATTTAGAATGGTATATATCTATATCCGGTGGTATTACAAAGTTGGGATATAGTTTCGCCAATATTTCGCGTAAAATTACATTTTACGCTTTGAGGTCTTCATCGCGAGCTTTGGGTTAATTTAACCAGTCTAACGGAGATACGAATGTTTTCGTGGTATGTTCTTCTCATAATCAAAATTATATCCTGAGTTTCCGATAAAATGTACGAGTACATTTCAATGAGTTTTGTTATCAGGAAATTATGTAGGAGTTGATTACGGAAATGTACATTCATTATAGATTTCTATGAATTTTTTTTTACTGTTTTATCATATTATTATTAACTCGTGTGACTCGTGCATATGGAGACGCATAGTCTACCTTTTTGGAATTACCAAAATTATTCCTAGGAATTCGAGCTACAACAACTTATGTTTGAAATTTTTTTTAATTGGAACCCTTCCTCCCCACCGATTTAGTAGACACAAAAAATTGATAATTTTTGAAAGTCTTCAATTTCCAAAAAAATATTAACCTTTAAGTTCGTAAAATTTCCAATTTTTCAAAATTTTTAAATTTTGGAACGTTTTTCTTATTTAAAAAAATCCTATTTTTGAAGACTTTCAAGTTCACGAGTTGAAACAATTTTTTTATCTTTCGTAAATACTTTGGTCACATTTTTTTTTTAAATAAAAAAATTGCTGATGATGATGATGAGTTTTCATTCAAAAAAAAAGTTTTTAGTGAGAAGGAATCTTTTTTATTCTTTGACGAAGTAACCTCTAATTCTTCTGAAAAAATTTTGTGCAAACTTCGATTTTTTGGACAAAAAGTTGTTCATTCGTAGAGAAAAGAATCGATTTCGCGAAGAAAAAAATCTCAATTTTAAAAGAAGATTCAATAAATTTTTCTGTTCATCACTTTTTAAATTTATTTATTTTTTCCAATTTTAAATGGTGTTCAAAAAAAAATTGAATTTTAATGGCAGTTTTGTATTTTTCAAATCAGATTTTTGACGAAATAGTAACCAGAATAAGTGAGAAGTAACCAAAGTAACCTTCTTCGTGAAAAAGTAACAAAAAATAACCCAGCATGACATAAGTAACCAAGTTACTAAAAAGTAACCGCGCTGCGATGCATAGAGTTATTTTCAAAAATATGCTATGGACACTTAAAATGAAAAAAATTACTTTCTGAGTATGATTTTGAAAAACTATGTTGATTTTTTTTTTTAGAATAATTATTTATACCTACTTATAGTTTTTCAAAGAAATAAAAAATAAAAATTGATTTTCTGAAGAATAAAAAAAATATTCAAAGGGAATTTTTGAAAGTAAAAAAATTTCAAGTCAGTTCTTTCGAATGAAATATTGACTGACGTTGGAAAATAGTAGAATCTCGATTATTCCACTTCCAATTATCCGATTTCTCGATCATCCGAGCAAAAAATTTCAACTGATTTCTTTCGATTATCTTATGTTCGTAATTCGGTAATCTTTTATTACCCGATTTCTTTTCTTTTTTGCAAATTACGATTTTACTGATTCTCAAAAAAAATTCAGAGATTTTTTTTTCTAGAAAAATTTCAGAAAAAAATGAAAAACAATAGGGGAAAAATTATTTCAAAAAAATGAGAAATAAATACCTAATTTAATTTTTTTTTAAATTTCAGATCCGGAAAAAATTTAAAAAATGTTATTCCAAAAAATTATGATTTTTTTTACTTCAAAACAAAAGATTTTGATTTTTTTATTTCAAACAAATACTTGAATTATAAAAAAATAGGTTTTTATCCTTGAAAATTCAATTTAAAAAAAAAAATTATTTCCATGATTTGAGAACTTTTTTTGAATAAAGTTTTGAAATACATTTCATTTTGATTTTTTGGTAGTGAAAAAAATCTAAAATCCTAATTTTTAAAATTTTATTTTATTAGGTAAATAGATATTTTTATTTTTATTTTTGAAATAAATAATTTCTTATTTTTAAAAAAAATAGTTTCCCCCATTTTTTTGAAATAAAAAATTATATCTATTTCTCAAATTTCTCCAGAAAAAATACTTCCAAAAAAAAGATTAAACTTATCCCCAAATTTTTTTTAAACGTCTCAAAAAATTGATAATTTTTCAATCACTTGTTTTTTTTAATCAGTTTTAGATTAATCCAAAGTGATTCACTGTTTATTTTTTGTTATTTTATGTTTGTTCAGTCATTTCAATAAAATTTCTATTTTTTCAAAAAAGAAACGAAAAGTCGAGTATTTGACTTGCCACGTCATTCGATCTTCTCTCGTTCCAATCAACTTTGATAATCGAGGTTGAATACTGCACTTAATTTTAAAAAATTGTGCTCCAAGAAAAGTTTAAAAAAAATTCATTTTGAACAAAATTTTTTTTTTTTAAATCTGAAGGATGTATTATATCCCGAGCGGCACACTCGATCGATAATATCGGAAGATGTAACGTATCGATAAAAAATCGTTTGAAAATCTATAGATGTTCTCACGATATTATAAAGATTTATCGGTACAATTTCATAGGCAAAAAATCTAAAAACTATCGAATTCGATATTATTAAGATTTTATGACGATATTTGTCAACGATACTATCGACAAAGAATATTAAATTTATCGATTCCGATTTTCCACCGATTTTGTGCAGATATTTGAAACTACATTATCGACAAAGAATATTAAATTTATCGAATTCGATTTTTTAACGATTTTGTAAAGATATTTAAAACTATATTATCGACAGATTATATGAAATTTCTCGACTCCGATATTTTACCGATTTTTTGACGATATTTGAAACTATATTATCGACAGATTATATTAAATTTATCGAATCCGATTTTTTACCGATTTTGTAAAGATATTTGAAACTATATTATCGACACATAATATGCAATTTCTCGAAGTCGATTTTTTAACGATTTTGTGAAGATATTTAAAACTTTATTATCGACACGTAATCTAAAATTTTTCAAATTCGATTTTTTAACGATTTTGTGACGATATTTGAAACTATATTATCGACAAATAATCTGAAATTTCTCGAATTCAATTTTTTAACGATTTTGTGAAGATATTTAAAACTTTATTATCGACACGTAATCTGAAATTTCTCGAATTCGATTTTTCAACGATTTTATGACGATATTTGAAACTATATTATCGACAAGTAATATGAAATTCCTCGAATTCGATTTTTCAACGATTTTGTGGCGATATTTGAAACTACATTATCGACAAATAATCTGAAATTTGTCGAACGATTTTTTAACGATTTTGTGACGATATTTGAAACTATATTATCGACAAATAATCTGAAATTTCTCGAATTCGATTTTTTAACGATTTTGTGAAGATATTTAAAACTTTATTATCGACACGTAATCTGAAATTTCTCGAATTCGATTTTTCAACGATTTTATGACGATATTTGAAACTATATTATCGACAAGTAATATGAAATTCCTCGAATTCGATTTTTCAACGATTTTGTGGCGATATTTGAAACTACATTATCGACAAATAATCTGAAATTTGTCGAACGATTTTTCAACGATTTTGTGACGATATTTGAAATTATTTCCAAATTGGTGAAAATTTTTCTAAGTCCAACACGTCTGGAAGTACTAAACTGCCTATTATAAGTGTTTTATTGCTAATTCCTCAACGATAAGGTATGGCATAGTGGTTAAGGAAGAGGATTACCATGCAGTAGGTAGATGGTTCAAGCCCCATGGGTGGCAGATTTTTTATAATTTTTTTTGACTTTTTCTGAAATGATCCTCTTACCGTAACATGAATAATGTGTTTAGGCATAGTTTAATGTATTAATTATGCTAATTAAGGATTTTTAATTATAGAAAAAAGCTAGTAAAAGACGAAAAATCGGAATAAAAAATCGATAAAAAATCGACAGAATATCGAATTCTATAAAGTGTCGCGAAAGTTCCGCCTAAATCGTGAAATTATCTTTCGATATTATAGATAGTTTATCGATAAAATATCTTACTATAATCTCGAAATTTTTACTAACTATAATTCGTCGATAATCTATCTATATATCGAAAGATAATTTCACGATTTAGGCGGAACTAACGCGACACTTTATCGAATTCGATATTCTGTCGATTTTTTATTTCGATAATTTGTCGATTGTGCTGCTCGGGATAATTTTTTTTTCAACAAAATCTAGAAACCTACCTAGTTCATATTTGTTTTACCAAAAAATTTTTGAAAATTAATTTTGATCAAAATTCAAAAAAAAAAAATATTATAAATCGAATTTTATAAAATTCGAGTTTAAAAGAAATTAAAACGTTGCTATTGCATTTTTGAAAAAGAAATTTCTAGCAGTACCTATTTATTATGCTCAAAAAAAAGCTTGTAAAAAATAAAATTTGTAATTTTTTTTTTGTTGAAAATTTGTGTTTGAGCGAAGTTGGGAAAAATTGCTGATTGACAAAATTTTCAATTTTGTGCTAAAATAACATTTAGAAAAATTTTCTGTTTCAAGTTCAACAGGATCACTGTGAAAAATTTATGCAGAAATTTCAGCTCTTTTCATATTTTTTATTTATTCTAGAACAATACAATACCAGATATTCATCAAAACACCTTGAAAGTTTTGTTCGATTGATTACTTTTTTATGGAAAATTATTTCGAAAGTTGGGTATGTACTTTTTTTGAAAAATTAATTTATGATGCCCGAACATAATCGATCTTTTATGTGTATTAAAGTTCTTTTTGAAAAAAGTTGACATTGAATCGACTTGAGAATAATCCGCCAGTTTTCTCATTGAAACTGGATATTTCGTAATATTCTATCGGATTGTAATAATGCTTCCCCCTTCCTCCGTCCTGCTCACTCTACATCCGCCAAACATTAGTGAAATATTCAGTTTCCATCGTTTAAATCTCATTATCGATGTAATACTGTTTGACCTACTAAAAACATGGTCGCAACGTTCAAGAGTGTTTAGTTTTCGGAATATTACCGAGCTTCTTATGTAGCATTTACGAGACAGAGGGGTAAATTTATGGCATATGAGAATTCGGTGGCGATGGCGGGCGCTGGTGCCGCATCCACGCCGCAATAAGCCCGATAAATTATCACCCAACGACACACGATGTTGGTAGGTACCTAATCTAAACGGGGCCAAGTTATTAAACGTCGCCCATACCATAACACGTTTAAAAGGACCCCCTTGTAAATATTGCCAAATAAATGATTTATAATACGCAGCATAGTGCTCGTAATAAGCCTCCTGTGTACTGTACGAATTCGGCTGCTGCTGGTCGCATATCGGTGAAATTTTTACTCATTATTTTTTTTCTTCTGCATTTTACTCTCTTAACACGTTACTTTAAACGTTTCATGTCATTTTCATTTTATACGTAATACGACGGACGAGGAATACGTACTCCTGTGTATATGTATAGGTACACGAAAGAACGTCGACTTTCTAAATATGCAGCATGTAGTTTATCGACTCGCCAAACAACAGAATGCGATTCATACACGAATATACGTATAGGTTTTTGGCACCTCGTCGAGTAATTTTCTCTCTTCGTTAAAACCTGACACGTGTAATTGTTTTGGTATATACGAGTAAGACACGATCGTGCAGATAAGACGCGGTAGCAGAAATTCTGCAAATAGTTGCAACTGCGAAGTGCTACTTTGCATAAAAAAATATACGGTGATCAAAAATGGAAATTTTCAAGATTTTTTTTTCATTTTTTTTTTTTTTTTTTTTTTTAATTATTTTTTGGATTGTTTAGCACTTTGAATTAAATTTTTAATTTAAAAAATAAAAATATAGAGAATGATATTGAACAGAAAAGTGGAGAACATTAAAAAATATATATTTACTAATATGTACCTAGTTGAAAAAATCACACGAAGAAAATTTTATTTTCAATTTTCCCTAAAAAATTGCCAGTTCATTTTTTATTTATTATTTATTCATATTTTTTTTTTGAAAAAAAATTATTAATTTTTTTTAAAAAGTGCGTTTATTAACAAATTTTTTGAAAAAAAATGTAATGTTTTTGCCAGGTAAAAATTATTATAAAAAATTCCAAAATTTATTTGAGGAGAAAAATCGTCGAATAAAAGCAAAAAACTGAAACGAAAATAATTACAAAAAATTTCTTAAAAAAAAATTCTTCTAGACAAAAATTATTTAGAAAAACAAATCTTGAATATCTGCTTGAATAATTTAGGAAGGTAGGTATTGGTAATTTGGTATCCCCCCCCCAAAAATTCCCAATTTTCTTACAGAAAAATAATAACTAACTAGAAAAAGTACTTCTTAAAAAATCTTTCCAAGGACTTTTTTTCAAAAAGCCAATAAGAAAAGTTCGTACGAGTACTGATAACTGAGTAAAAAAAAGTGAATAATACCTTTGAATTATAGGTATTGAGCGGAAATCTTTTTTAAAACAATTTTTTTGAGGAAATTATTGATTTTTTTCCTCAAGAATTTTTTTTTGTTTCTGCAAAGGTCTTTCAAAATTGTTTTTTGGCATAATTTTTTTATTTCTTCAAAAAAAAAAATTCTTGAGAATTTTTGTATTTTTTTTTTAATTTCAAAATTTATTTGATCAAAAAAATATTTAAGAGAATTTTTCGCAAAAATGGGCTTGTTTTTTTGCAAGATTTTTGATTTTTTTTTCAATTTTTTGGAAACGAAAATTGCACTAAGAATAATTGCATCAATAAAATCCTTAAAAGGAAGCCAGCAGTAAATAAAAATTCTTCGCCAAATCATTAGTCTTTTTTTTATTGGAAAATGAAAAATATTCTTCAAAACATGAAATTGAAAAAAACTAAAAATTACTCATTTTTCAAGAAATTTTTGACAAAATAAACGCAAGAAAATCTTTTTTTTTTGGAAAATTCATACCTAGGAAAAAATTCTTACTTCAGCAAAACACAAAAATCTCAATAAAAATGTCCCGAAAAAAATTGTAAGAAAAATTAATTAACTATAAAGATTCTCAAGACAAAGGGGAAAATCTCTCGAATTTCTAGAAGTTTAGGAGATTTTTTGAAAACTTTTTGAAAGAATTTTGGAATTTTTTTACAAAAAAAAAATCAATCATTTGCAGATTCCTTCTCACAAAAACTTTCTTGTTCAAAACATATTTTTCAACAATCGTTTGAAACAATTTTTTAGAATTTTTGAATTCTTTTCAAAAAATGGTTTTAAATTTTTTTTACAGCATTTTTGTTTTTTTTCCCACACAGATTTCTAATTATTTTCAGAAGGATTTTTGATAAAAATTTCTTTTCACAAAAATATACAGTCATTATTTTAAAAAAAATAATAAAACAGGTTTGTACAAAGATTACGAGCATTTTTTGTAACTTGATAAAAGAGGGTTTGAATTTTTCTCAAAAAAAAAAATAATAATTAGGTATTATTTATGAAAATTTTTATAAAAATATACCTACCTACTGTTTGTAATTTTTTGTAGGATTCTTAAAAATTTTTTCCCTTCAAAAATTTCCAATATTTTTGATATTTTTTTTTCCCTTCAAAAATTTCCAATATTTTTGATATTTTTTTTTTTTAGAAAAAATTTCACATCATTTCCATTTTGCAATTTTTTTTGCAAGATAATATTACTAAAAAAAAAGTCAATCATTTTTTGAAAGAATTTTTGAATATTTTTTTCAAAAGAATTTTTGAAAAGATTTTGAAATTTAATTCAGAAAACTTTTGTCTCTCTTTTGTTAATTCCTTTATGTTCCAACATAGGTCTTTCTGAATACTGATTGAAAAATTTGATTTTTACAAATTTAAAAAAAAATCAATCAAATATTTTTCTGAAAATGAAAATTTTTAAAACTCTGCTTCGTGCACAATTTCTTAAAAAATATGTTCCTTTTTTAGGTTCAGATTTTTCAATTTCCCATTTGATCTTTTGAACAAAATATGCTTGAATTCTGTGGACTTTTTTTTTATCTCAGGATTTGAATAAAAAAATCAAATACAAAATTATTGACTAAATTTAATTCAAAAAATGTTTCAGAAGGTTTCCATCTTACCTACAAATTTATTTAAAATAAATTTCTCATTACCTATTGAACAATTATTGAAATCTTTATTCATGTCATAAACATTTTTAAATTCTCAAAATTCTGAAAAATATTTAAAATGAGCCCCTGAAATTGATGACGATGCTGTTTAAAAGTTTCAATTCTAAACAGCTGTTGAGAAGTAAGAAAAACTTGGAGATTTAACGCGAAAAAAAAACACAAATCGTTTCAAAAATTGAGTAATTTTTTGCTCCTTTTTACGTCTTTGCAGATCTGCAATTTTTTTTAAATTCTGTAGAACCTAACACAATGCTACGATTTTTTTTTCAAAGGAAAAAAAAATATTACTAAATAGACAAAGCAGCTTTACATTAACACAAAAAAATCAAGTATTTTTCTATTTTTCAAAATTCACTTGGAATTTTTTTTCAACTTCATACAATTATTTTTTTTTCTTCAACTAAAAAAATCATGAAAAAATTGAGGGGGAGGGATCAATAAAAAATATCGAAAATTCACTGCTACCTATGTATAGAAATTATGAATTAATTCAATTTGGAAAACACCACTGTACGTACATAAGCTAAATTTCAATTTAAACAACATTTCATAGAAATTTGAATTTTCTGGAAAGGAAAATATAAGAAATTTTCAAATGGTTCCAGAATATCTAGAATTAAATTGATTTTAGTCGTAAAAATTCAATGCGAACTATTTGTAAATTCCATCATGTTACGTTTAAATGCACTCGATTTAGGAGATGCTGAACCTGCACTTTCACTATATCTACATATCATATTTCAATTTTTTTATATTTCGTTAAATAACGTGGAATGATAACTTCGTTCTAGCGACTGAAAATTTCAACGTAGAGGGGGAGGTTAATTGACACGTTCTTTCTATCTATTTTCGTTCAATTTAAAAAGTTCTAGATTACAAGTAGTAGGTAAACTTGTTGGTAAAACTCTGGGCAGATCTCTCTTTCACATAAACCTTTTCCGAGAATTTTAATGCCGCATTCTTTATTTTATTTTAATAACCATACGTGTGATTTCAATACGTAATTTTATCAATTAAATTAGTTTTTACGAACCATAAAAAAACTGCAGTGCCCGTATCTCGTCTTAATAAATAAGATATAAAGAGTTATGGCGTGTCA
The DNA here is from genome assembly GCA_959613365.1 of Balanococcus diminutus. NCBI lineage: Eukaryota > Metazoa > Arthropoda > Insecta > Hemiptera > Pseudococcidae > Balanococcus > Balanococcus diminutus. The sequence goes on along the minus strand of OY390718.1, from coordinate 33,911,865 downwards.
AAGGTTACATCAAGGCAAAAGATTCATTCATTATGCCAAATACGATACAGATGATAAAAAAAAATTTCCAGATGTTTTCGTGGATTTGAAATTAAAACTACATACAAATTTGATTTGTAAAATTTTGAATTTTTAGTATAGCTTTACAAAAAAGATGAAAAATTCATCCATTTTCTAATTTCAAATAGCATCTCGGATGGATTGAAGTAAATTATGCGAAATCATTACACCATCTTTCGAATTGATAACCTATTGCTCGAATCACTTCAACTGATGATCCACAAGTTCGACATAACTAATCTAATCCTATTCCCTGCGGCGAGAATGTGTCGGAGATAACTCTCACCAACACCTTTTCGATTTATAAAATAATCTCCACGATGCCAAGTTATCGTTGAATCATAAACACGCGAGAGAAATATTACATACGTCCTCTATTTTATCGATAAAAACTTCAGCGTAGGGTAATTTTCATCGTTTCATGCATTCGTTCGAACAAAGTGATAATTCTATTTGACGTTTTCGTAAACAATAGCTTGGAATTTAAACAAGAACACAATACGGAAAGTGCTCAGATGCTGCTATCTGCGCTCTACTTCAAACATTTACAGATAAAAGAGGATGTGAATTATTCCATCCGTAAAAATAAGATAGAAAAACTAAGCACTCGATTCAGACAACTATTCATAAAATTCAATTCTGTACACAGAACGAATCAAAGTTACTCTCGAACGAACCCTAGAAAATTTAAGCTCGTGTTGAAAAAATGAACATATGTTTGGTGTTGTTTCGATACAGCGAAATAATTTGGGATTTTCTCAACACCTTGTGAAGATTTTCAACACGAAAACGTAAACAAAACAAAAAAGGAAATACTCACGATTTTCGAAGAATTTGTTTTATCGTAAGCCAAAAACGTTCTAGTCGACATAGGACCAAACACAATATCATTTGGGGTAAAGTCCAGCTTCACTTTGCGAAAAGTTTTTCCATGATCTTCGGTAATAAACAACATTTTATTGGTCGTGTCGACGAACACGGTCTGAAATAATTTTTTTTTTTGGATGAGCACAATAATTTATGTTAGAAATCTGACAAGAGTGTTTCATAAATAAACATACGTGACTCAAGAATCTCGGATGGATGTAATATTTATCGAGCTGCGCGTACTCTTTGTCGGAGATTTTGAAAGATTCAGTCTTGTTTTCGTAGGTTTCTCCATAGTCGTAGGAATAGAATACGGCCGAAGCATTGCGTGTGCTATCTTTGGCATTTCGGGCCAAGCAAATGATCACATTTGTATTAACATTAGCCTCATCGCCTACCCAGTGAACTATCAATTGCTGGTGACTGTCGTTTAGCTTATTGATCTGTAAAGTATATTTCGGGTAGTATTAATTGGACCGAGATGCGAAATGAATGAAAGGCGGAATTTGGGGCTTACTTTGATATAAACGTCTCGATTCGAAGTAGAATGGTTACCAACGTCTCGACGAATTCGATGGGGTTCCGAAACCACTGATTCTGAAGGTAAACTGATATCATTCTCGGATACGAAGGACGATTCCGAATTTGCACCGTAAATGCTCAAAGAAAAGGCCACACTCGCGATGGTCAAACATATGATTAGAAACGATGCACCGATATTTTGCAACTTTAACTTGGCCATTTTGATCGACAGAACGGACTGTTGTAATTACGCGCAAGTTTATTGAGTATTAATTATATTCATTGCGTTAATGCGAACACCGTCAGGAAACGTATTACGAGTAATTCACGAACACAGTAGAATACAACTACACAGCGCACTCCCGCAATTGAAGTCTAATTACAGTACAATAGATCAAAAGTACAACACGAACTGAAAATATCAACAAAGTGTGACGTATCTGGACGTACCACTATCGCGTTCATTACCCCTGTAGGCCTGCAAACTGAGAATTTCGTTTTCTTTGCTTCAATCAACGTTTGCTAGATGGCGCTACGAACTGAATTTTCAATTTTAAATTTTGGCATTTTTGGCCTTTGGGTCAGTTTCAGTTTGGGTTGGATTACCAATTCCAATGGCAATTTACCATTTTACCATTACCAATTTTCCAGTGATCTAGAGGAAGCGGTTGAGCCAGATGCACGTAACAGCAGTAACAATAATTTCTCTACACGCCTAGCCTAGGTCTGGGCCTGGGCCTGGAGCACAGCACAGAGCGGAGTGAGGAGGAAGGGAAAAGGAGAGGGAGGAATTTTTTTTTTTTTAAATCAGAAAAATAAAAATAAAAATGCTTAAATCAGAAAAAAATGTTTCGAACTTTCGACTGGTAAAGAAAAGTAACTGATGAAAAGGCAGCATGAATCATTGAATCGGAGAAAATTTTTTTTTTTTTAAATTCGACGACTGTCGACTACCTATTAGTAAAATTTAATTTTTCCATTGATCTCAAACTCAACGATTTTTTTTTCATCAGAAGACAGATTTTTCGGCAAAAAGTTGGAAAAATTAAAACAAAAATTGATTTTTCTCTCTCTCTAAAAAAATACTTATAACATAATTATTTTTTCCCCCAAAAATTGAAATAGTTATTTTCTAAAAAAAAAATATATATATATATATATATATCAACTTCAAGAAAATGGAAATTAAAAATTTTCCTAATTTTTCTCTCCAAAAAAATAATTGAAATATTCTTCTATGTGAAGCAAAAAATTGATTTCTTGTATAAAAGTAAGCAATTTTTTTCAAAAATTTGAAATATGTACCTATTTTTTTCTACGAAAATTTGAAAACATTTTTTTAGTTTTTCCAGCCCTCTCAAAAAATAGTTTGGCCCTCCCAATTTTTTTCAAGCTGGACTATTTTTTTATTATTTTTATTTTTCAAAAAAACAGAGATTTTTTATGCAAAAATTAAAAAAAATTGAAACAAGAAATTGTTTTTTTCTCTTTCTCTAAAAATAACATATGATAGTACCTACTATACTACTGTTTCTCCAAAAAATTGAAATAAATAGGTTTTTTTTTTAAGTAGGTAATTCAAATTTTTTCTCAAAAAAAAAATTGAAATATTTTTTTATGTGAAGCAAAAAATTGATTTCTTGCATAAAAGTGAGAATTTTTTCAAAAATTTGAAATACTTTTTCTACGAAAATTTGGCAACATTTTTCAGTTTCTCCAGCCCTTTCAAAAAATAGTTTGGCCTTCCCAATTTTTTCCAAGCTGATCTGATTTTTTTCTTCAAAAAACAGAGATCTTTTATGCAAAAAGTTGAGATAAATTGAAACAAAAAATTGTTTGTTTCTCTCTCCAAAAATAACATAAGTTTCTCCACAAAAAAAAAATGCTAGGTATTATTTTAAGAAAATTCAGGATAGATTCTTCTACATATGTGAAGCTAAAAATTTTATTTCTTCTACGCGTATAAAAGTGAACAATTTTTGTTTCAATTTAAAATTTTTTTTTTCCTACGTACCTACCTACCAAAATTTGAGAAAATTTTTTAGTTTATGCAAAAAAATCAATTCGCAAATTTTTTTTTAATTTGAAAAATATTTTTGGATTCAAGGAGGTTGAGAAAAATTTTTCATTTCTTTCCTTAAGAACAGTGATTTTTTTTATCAATTTAAAAAAAAAAAAAAACCTTTTTCAATCAATTTGAGCCAAAAAATCATTTTTTTTTCTTCTTCTAAAAATGAGAAAGAAGTAAGTATTGCCTCCAAAAAAAGTAGAATTTTTTTCTTCTAAAAAATTGTAACTTTTTTTTCTCAAAAAATTGAGTAATTTTTAAACTTTTCTAATTAGGTACAAAAAAATTCAGAAGTATTCTTCTCCAAGAAAATTGAAGTATTTTTCTTCAAAAATTAATTAAGAAATATTTTTAATTCAAAAAAATTTTTTTTTTCACTAAAAAAAAAGAAAAAAAAGATTTTGAGTAGGTACCTGGGCCCTTTTTCCCCATCCAAAAATACAATTTAATTACGCTACTGCAGCCACAAAAAATACGTAAAAAATATTTAAAAAATGCTTCAATCAGAATTAATGTTACAACTGGTAAAAAGGCTTCAACTATTTAAAAAATGTTTTGACATGGTAATAAAAGGCTTCAACCAAAAAAATTCTCCAGTTTAAAAAAATACTGCAATAGGTAAAAAGGCTTCAACCAGAAAAAATGTTTTGACTGGTACATTTTTTTCATTTAGAATAAGATACTTATTTACATGTTAAAAAATGCTTCAGTCAGAAAAAAATGCTTCGACTGGTAAAAAGCTTCAATCAGAATTACGGAATTATTCAATATTCATAATCATGAAGGAAAAATAATCGTGAATGGCGGTGAAGAAGGTGTAGGGGGGGATTTCATGCCATTGCAGTTCGCACACGCACTGGCGAAATTGCCATCGTCATTCTTGACTTTTATTTAGATGAACTTTCAATGCCATTAGTGAAAGCATAGAAGCTAGGAAGAAACAAAGGTAGCAATGAACAATTTATTCTAAAAACAGGCTTTTGAATTTGATCAATAAAACATAGGTAATCGGACGATTGAATAAAAACTACTAATCATGAAATTCAATGAGAAAAAAATAAAACGTAGATTTATTGATGTGTTATCATTACATAAATACTAAAATTGAAATAGTCAAGTTATTGAATTGCAGCCAAAATGGTTACCAAGAGTTTGTACCATAAAATCAATCATAATAATAATAATATGGTCCAACATTAAGAGCAATAAATTCTACAACCATCACATTCCACATTAATACTTAATTATTGGTTGAAATAAAATTCACGTATGTAAGTACATGAATCAATTATAAGAAAACAATAAAATCGTATTGCATAATTTCTAAAGAATAAGAATGATAATTATGTAGATAGGTTTACCTACATAACATACTTTATAACGTTAATTATTCATTCTTCTAATAAAACTTTAACTTGATGAGAGATTTTAAAAATGCATAAAAACTGATTTAAATTACTTTGGTAAATATTCCACAAAATACTCATGCATATTGCATACTGCATAGGTAATTTTTTTCTACAAAATACATACTGCAGACATAGCATGATACTATAATGATGACTGCAATCGAATCACATAAAAATAGAATGACTTATTCTCAAAGAATAGGATAAGCTGACCAATTGACCATAAAATACACTTAGGCATACAGTCGAAGAAAGTAATTATCAAATTTTCAGTCTTATAAAAATTACCATTAGTTGTTTTTATGTTTTCACCGCTACAAAGGTAATGTTGAAGATCTTTTATTTATTCCCTCTGCATTTTTTTGCAACTAGTTGGTATCCATCTGGTTCAACGAGAGAGGGTTGACGCAAGTAAAATTTTTTATAATTATTACAGCCATAAATTTTTAAACAAATGATTTCAAATTTTTTTAAATGATTGAAAAATTGTAAAAATTGTTTGAAATGTTCTGAAAATGATTACATGTTTTAAAGTACCCAGATTAACTGACAAACTTTGGCCAAACTTTAATAAAAAATTAAAAATAGACGAAGAAAAAATCAGGCAGGTACCTAAGTAATTGTATGTTAGAATTTTTGGCCTTGCAAAAAAAATTCAAATTTTAAAAAAATGTATACAAATATTCGTAATTTCACCATTAAAAATAAATAAATAAATTAATAAATAAATGTTAAATTCTCGAAAATTGACGTTTCGAAAAATGGCAAAAATCCTGAATTTTTTGTAAAACATTCACAATATTTTGGATTTACCAAAAGTTACCCAAAAATAAAAAAAAAAAAATAAGAAAATATTTTCGCAAAATATTCACAATTTTTGCCTTTTGAAAACACTATCAGAACGAGATATTTGTAAAATACTCACTCTCAATTTCGCCAGATGACAAAAAAAAATTAAAATAAATTCCTCGAAATTTATCCTTTCAAAATTTTAAAAATCAAGATTTTTTGTAAAATATTTGAAATAATAGCTCTGCAAAAATCTACAGAGAATTTCTTTTCAAAATAGCTATTCCCTATTTTTGCCTTTCGAAAAATTTTTTCAAAAAATTTTGAAAATCATTTTTCTATAAAAATAGGTAGATACCTAATTTATAATTCTTTTCCAGCACTTTTTTTTTCAATTTTCAAATTTTCATATTTTAAAATTCAATTTTAGTAAAATATTCGCAATTTTTTAATACCTAGAAAAAAAATAAAAATAAAACTTTTGGGACTCATTCTCAAAATTTTTTAGGATTTTTTGTAAAATATTTACAATATTGGCTACACTCGAGACTACAAAATTTTTTTGCAAAAATTTAAAGATGATCAAAAAGAAAAAAAATTGTAAAACATTAAAATTTTTGCTTTTAACTAAACGTAATAAAATTAATGAAATTTTCTAAAATAATCGCGATTTTGCCATTAAAAAGAAATTAAAATCAAATTTTTGGAATATATTCTCGAAAGTTGCAATTTTGAAAAATTGTGGAAATGGGAATGTTTTATGAAATGTTGGCTATGCAAAAATTTAAAATAGAACAAAAGTTTTAAAAAATAAAAATTGAAATTAAATTTTTAGAACGAAATTACTCTCGAAAAAAAGACAAAAAAGTCCTTTCAAAATTTGCAAAAAATAATTTTCTGCAAAAGTTTTGAATTTCAAAAATTTTTTGGAAAATAAATAATTCATGAAATTGTCCTTGAAAAAAGTTTGTGAAAACCAGAAAATTTTATTGCAAAATATTCATAATTTTTTTCCAGCAAAAAATTTTGAAAAAATTCAATTTTTGTTTATTAATGTTCATAAAATATTTTCAAAATCTTCTTCGAAAAAAAAAATCGATAATCAATTTGTATCTATTACCTCGCAAAAATGTAAAAATATTCAAAATTTTGGACAAACAAAAATTTTTTTGCAATAATTAAAGAAAACAGAAAATGCAAAATATAATTTTGGAAAAATATTCCCAATAATTTTTGTTTATTGAAAAAATGTTTTTGTAAAAAATTTCGAAAATCAACTTTTTTGCCAAATACGAAGGTATTTGTAATTATTGCCTCGCAAAAATTTTAAAAACGTTTGCAAAATATTTTGTTTTTTTTTGTATTTTTTTAAAAATTTTGTACGATATATTTCCAATTTTCTTAGCAAATGTTTTTAAAAATCTTCGTCTTCGTCTTTTTTTTTTCTTTTTTTTTTGGAAATCGTTTCTTCTTAAAAATTTTCAAAAATATTTGCAATTTCTCGCTTTAAATTTTTTTTTTTTGAAAAATATAATTTTTTTTAATTCTCAACTTTGGCTTTTAAAAAAATTGAAATGGAATTTTCGCAGAATATATTTTGTCCTTGGAGAAAAATTACGAAAATCTGACACTTGATAAATGATAAATTTTTGGAGAATCTACTATGGTACCGTCTGAACCTGTATACAAGGTGTCCCACAAATACAAAAGTCTCTATAAGTACGGGAACTTTGGTACATAGTTATGTTATGGAAGAAATGAACGCACAATCTAACCTAATCTAGAATTGGCGATAATTCTATCATTTAGACGATGACAAATCATTAAACAGATCATCATTTTACTCCTTTTCCCTTTCTCTATAAATTACAGCATCTTCATCATCCTTTTGTCGTAGGCACTCGGTTCAACGCAACGTTTTCATTTCAGTTTCTTTCGAATTATCTGAAAAGAAAAAGGAAAACAATTCAGAGGCTAGTTTGTATTTCGCAGCTCTATAATTTGATAAGCGCCTTTGATAATTCATCGATTAAAAATTTCACTTCCTTATATCAGCTCGATCGATTGATACAGAAAAAGAGAAGAAAAAAACACATTTCGCTAATATAATAAGATAGATAAAGAAGTTAGCTTGAAAACAATGTCAAGTTCAAACAAAAGACCAAAATGTAGGTTAAAACAGACCAAATATAGGTACAATAATAATTATACCTGAGTCTAGTATGTTTTAATTAATAAGAAGACGACGAAGAGGTAAATTATATAGAAATGTCGTCGTCTGTTATCCTGTCTCGCGTCTCGCGCACTTGTTACTCTCACTTAAACCGTTTACCTCTTAAAAAAATCTACTTCCTACAGCCGCCAGACCGGTACCACACCAATTGGTTCAATTCGGTTTGGTATATTCATTCGGACTCAATTAATATACGCGAGTGAATTAATCCTGACGCGTTTTTAATCCAGCGAAAGTGATTAATTTGGTCGATCGAGTCCGTCGAGTCTATTTTTTCATGGTTTTTATTCTCGGAATAAAATCTAAATAAATTTTCTACGTTGCGAATTTTTTTAAATAGATTTAAATCGGATACAAGCGCCATGGATGTGGAGATTGTTTGAATAAAGTTTAAAAATGGTTGTGATATGCTACGGCACGCGCGTCATTTATTCCGGGCGAATTGCTTCGTTTGTGTGATTTTTTTTACCTTTTTTGTCGCCAATGTCATTCGGTGTTTTCAACTGGCTCCGCATTTTAATCAAGGTAAAAAAAAAATTGAATTATTTAATAACAATGAGTATCGATTTTTTCGAACATTTTTTTTCTACATAAATGAATGAATAAATTTCAGTTTTGAAATTATGCAGGAGATGGGGATTAATTTTTTACGTTATTTTTTTGTTCTACCTTTTATTGATTTTTTGACAACTTTTGAACAATTTCTATGAACGAAATGAAACTTTTTTTTTCAATCTTTAATTCCATGAGTTTTGTTTCCAAATCAATGTCGTTTTGATTTTTTCATATAATCTGTCCATAAAAGTCAAATTTTAACGCTCATATTAAATAATCTACCAGTCGATGGTCTCAATTTGCTCTAGAGGGAAATTTCCTTACTCAATATTTTTTAAATAAAATTTTTTCAAAATTTTATTTTATTTTTTAAATTTTTTTTCAAAAACAAAAATGATAATATTAAGACAAGTATACAATTTTTTTACGCGATGAATCCCAATTAATTAATTCATTCCAATTGGTGATGGGCAAGACCATGGTGAATTGGTGATGTTAGTGATTTGAAGTCACTGAAGCGTCAAGATCACCAAGATCACAATGATTGTGGTGATCTCAGATCATTTTCAAGAGATGTTACCAAACAATCAAGATCAAGATCACTTCAAAATTTTTAATTAAATTTTTCTGCACTGCAAACACTGTTTTTTGTGCAAGGGTGAAACAAGAAGTTGAAATCTGAAATTTTTGCCAACAAGGGTGCCTGAACTTTGGCAACTCGCCAACTCCAATTGAACTGAAATTCGGACCACTGAAAGAGCAAGTCACCCAGACCTCAGAAACGAATTTTGAGTTGCCAAAGTTGATTTTTCGATTTTTGGTGAATTTTTGAAAAGAGCGAGATTGTAAATTTTTAGATACAATTCTGAAAATTGGTTTATATCATAAAATCAATCCCCCCCCCCCCCGTCGACTGTATAGCCATTTTTGAAGCAATCGAGAATTTATAGCAAAAGTTGACTTTTCAAGATTTTCGAGTTGTGCTTGTGAAAAATATAAAGGTGTCAACTCGTCATCCTCCTCGTCAGATTTTGGGTTTTAGCAATGCTAATCGAGTGATGATATCACACTAACGACTCGACTGAATTTTTAGCTGCCCAAGTTGATTATAGTGTCATCTGTAGCAATTCCAATTTCCAAGGCGTTGAAGAAAATTCAAGTTTTGCTGGAGGCTTCAGATCGCTTCGAAAATGGTCAAAATCAACTCGGAGGGTCGACTTCAGTATAATGAACCGATTTTCAAAATGTTTTACCAATGAGTTATTTTCGCAACTACAGTAGAAACTCGATTACCCGAGCAAAAAATTTGAACTGATTTCTTTCGATTATCCAATGTTCAGGAGTCGGTTAATTTTGTATTATCCAATTTTCCTTCATTTGTGCACAATTGATTTTCAAAAAAAAAAAAAAAAAATCTGAGACTTTCTCTAGAAAAATTTAGGAAAAATTATTTCAAAGAAATTAGAAATAATTATTTATTTCAAAAAAAAATATTACATTCTTTTTGTTTTTTTCGGCCCTATAATTGTAGGGATTCTTGAGTAGTAATTTTGAGAAAATTTTGAATTTTTGAGTGGAAAAATTTTATTTAATCAGTTTTTGTTCAATTCGAGCTTAATTCTCAATTGATTTCAATTGTAGCAAATTTTGCAATTTTTTTTTCAACACTATGTACAACTGTAGAGTTTCTTAAGTATTAAAAATTTTGAGAAAAATTTCATCAATGTTGTGGAAATTTGGTTTTATGAGTCGAAAAATTATCTCTTATCAATTTTTGTTCAATTCGAGCTGTTTTGTAATTTTTTATTCAATTTCAGTAATTTTGGCAATTGTTTTAATTAGTATTTTTTCAACTTAAAAAAAAAAATCAAAAATATGATGAATAATGTATTTTAAAATTTTATTCAAAAAAAGGTCTCAAATTACGAAAAAAAAAAAAATCAAAAAATTTACCAATTTAAAAAAATCTGAATTTTAATTATTTTCATTTAAAAAAAAATTAAAATTTATAAAAATTAGTTTTTTTTATCGTAAAAAATTCTGATTCTTTTAAGATGAATTTTTAAATTTTTTTCTGTGATTTGGGACCCTTTTAAAATAATTTTTTCAAACACTAGTACTTATTTCATTTTGATTTTTTTGAAATGAAAAAAAAATCTGAGATTCTAATTTTTGGGATTAAAATATTTTGAATTTTTCCCCATCTGAGAAATTTTTATTATCATTATTTTTTAAATACCTACCTAAGTGAATAATTTCTCATTTTTTTGAAATAATTTTCCTCTATCTTCTTGAAATAAAAAATTGTATTTTTCAAATTTCTCTAGAAAAAATATTTCAAACATTTTTTTAAACTTTACCCCAATTTTTTTTAAATGCCTCACAAAATTGAGAATTTTTCTATCAATTATTTTCTTTACCAGTTTTTGATTAATCCGAAGTGATTCACTGTGTATTTTTTTTGTTGTTTTTGATTTTTCAGTAATTCGTATTATTTTGTTGAATTTTTTCAAAAAAGAAACGAAAAATCGAGTATTTGACTTTCCACGACATTCAATCTGCTGCAATTAACTCGGATAATCGAGGTTCTAATGTATTAAAAATTCGTCAAAAATCGAAAAATCAACTTCAGCAGCTCAAAATTTGGTTCTGAGGTCTAATGACATACACTTTCAGACGAGTGGATCGCCGCAGTACTGTTTTTTTGTCACAATCGTAAAATTTACCAAGTCCAATAATACATAGATACTTAATATTCAAAATTGGAAGAAAGGTAGGGGTCCAATCGAAATTTTTGTAGCCAAAATTATTTCTATGACTTCAAGCTACAACTTTTGTTTAAAAATGTTTTCAATTGGACCCCTGCCTTCACCAGTTTTTAATAATATGAGTATTTAAGTCATATTCTGTAAAATTAAAAGAGAGGGAGGGGTCCAATCAAAATTTTTGTAATAACCAAAATTATTTCTAGGACTTCAATCTACAACAACTGTTGCTTGAAATTTTTTTTAATTGAAACTATCCCTTCCCACCGATTTTACATAACACTCCGAAGATACTAATTAAAAATTAAAGGAAAGAGGGAGGGAGGGAGGGAAAGGGACCAATTAAAAAAAATTTCAAATAAAAGTTGTAGCTTGAAGTCATAGAAATAATTTTGCTTATCACAAAAATTTCTATTGGACCCCTTCCTCCCCTCCAATTTTGAATATCAAGTATCTATGGTATTGAACTTGATAAATTAAAAATTATACGGTGGTACAAAAAAAAAGTACTGCGGCGATCCACTCGTCTTTTTCAGAGACTCAAATTTCAGCTCAATGGGAGCCGAAAGGTTACCAAGAATTTTCTATACGTCCCTAGACCATAGATTGCTGAAAAAATCCGAGATTTTTGAATTACAACAAAAGAAAATACCAACTGCTTGGTACCAAAACCGGTTCTAAATGGCTTCTATTGATGCTAAAAAATTATTTCGATAGAAAAAATTGAAAAGTGTTCATTGCAGGCTTGCTAACTTTCGATTTTCATGATATATAAAAATTTCCTTGTTTTTTATGTTAATGATGTCTTAGAAATACTTTTGTAGTAAAAAATTTAAAGGAACAAAAAATGTCTTGCTCTTAGATCTGACGATCTTAATATGATGATTTAAAATCAATTTTCCAAGTATTAAATTTGAAAAAATAAAAATAAATGATCTGAGGTTAATCTTGATCTAATGTGATCTCGAATTAATTTATTGCCAGTGACCTGAGAAGTGATGACCAATAAATAAAATTTTCAAATGATGGTGCCCATCACTAATTCCAACCAACACCGACAGCATTAGCTAATTTTCGACTATCATTTGTCGTCGAATCTCAACGAAAGTCTTTCTAAAAAAACGAAACTCATCATAGCCAAACAAAACATTCCAATTTCACATCTCAACTCACTGTATAGCAGGCCGGATCGAAGACAGATAAACCATACACCGAAGCTCAGACAAAAGCCACTGAAAACAATAGTAAATAGGTTACAACTTTACAAGATAGGTCATCCGATATTCAGTAGGCAATCGAAGATTTTCTCAACTGTCGATATCGAAGAAAGAAACACAAACAGGGACCAGGAGCGTGAGTGAGAGAAGGGGGAAAAGAATCAAACGAAAGCGGAAGCAACCTGTATGGTATTTACTACCTCTCGTAATCTCGGTTCGGGTTCAAGTCGAAGGGCATACAGGTCTAATGAAGCGGTATTAAAGCTTACGGTAATAAATCGGACATGCAATTGGACACTTTCACTGTCGTTGGTAGCGGTATTCGGGATGTCAATTAATTTGCCAATTATTATCATTAATTCGGTTAAATGAAAAAAAATGCTTTCACGGTTCAGCACTTATAACTTATGGCCACTATCACTTTCTGTTGCGAAAGGATCAAAGAGTATAGTGCGAATAACCGTAATAGCCGTGTAACTGTTCATTACAGCATTAAAACGTAAGATTCTTTCTCTTCCTGGTTGAGGAGCAATCGATTTGGTAATTCGATGGGCAGGTATTCGATTGTAGAAGAAGGCGCGTCGAAAATATCAAAGGACGCGCCTGGCGCATGGCGTCTCGTCGTTACAGGTCAATTTCACTAGGTCAAGGACATCTCGTGTTTGGTTTCAGATTGCGGCGTGACCAATGGCGTGGCAGTTAGACAGCCTAGGGTTTTGAATACTCCATTTTACGACGATATAAGTAACGAATTCGAGGAACGATCGGAGTCTTTCAATTATACCAAATATAATCAAGTTCCCAGGCTCATCAATGGCAAAGAAACTCAACCGGGAGCTTGGCCATGGCAGGTTGGTGTTGGTGACTCCGGAAAATATCTAGATGAACAAACTATTTCTTATGGACTGATTTTTCAAAAAAAAAAAAAATTGTTTCAGGTATCGTTACAATTACTGCATCCGAAATTCGGTTTGATAAAACATTGGTGCGGTGGAGTGCTCATTTTACCTTCCTGGATATTAACAGCTGCTCATTGTATTCACAAGTATGTTTTTTGAAATGTACTCGCATAGTGGAAGAAATAGCTTCCCTTAGATCGAAAGGTTAAAAGTGATTTATTGATTGATTTGCAATTCAGGTCGTATCAAAATATTAAAAAAATGAGCCAAAATTCTATAATTTTGAAAAATTAAAATAAAATTTTATTAGGTCTTATTCAGAAATTCTTTAGAAATTCATAGATTTGAAAGAAATAAAAAAATTGAAAATTTTGAAAAAGTTAACGTTGAAATAAAATTATAAAAATTAAAATTTTTAGAAAATTGTTAGAAAACTGGAAATTTTTAGATAGTTGAAAAATTAAAAATTGGAACGAATAAAAATTATTAGAAAAATTTTCAACTGAAAAATGTGAGTTTCTTTAGGAAAAAATTTAAAATTCATAAAAATCAAACAATAATTATTGGAAAAATTGAAAATTTTCAAAAATCAAAATTAAAATAATCAAGAATTTTTTCAAAAATTGAAAAATATGGGAATTTGAAAAAATTGAAGAAACGACACACTTTAGAAAAATTAATTATTGAAACGAATAATATTTTGAATTTTTTTTTCAAAGTTGAAAATTTGAGTAGGTAAATTTAAAAAAAATTTAATTCGAAATTCCTAAAAATCAATCAATTACAGGAACCTACAAAAAATAAAAAATAAAATATGCGTTCAGAAATTTTTTAAAAATAGGTTTTATAAAACCAACAATAAGAAAAAAATTGAAGTTATTGCAATTTTTAGACAACTTTAAAAACCTGAAAAATTTGAGTATAGGTAGGTAGATTAAAAATTTATTTAAAACTCATAAAAATCGAGAAAAATTTTTTGAAGAAATTTGGTGAAATTTTTCGAAAATTAAAAAATTTTGGGGAACAAAAAATTATAAATTTGAAGAAAATTCAATACTTTTAGTGAATTAACATTTGAAAAAAGTAATACAATTGGTATTTTCGTAAAATTTTTAAAAATTGGGAAATTCGAGAGAATAAAAAGAAATTGAAATACATACATGAAAATTTATCAATTTTAGAGAAAATTAAATTTTTGACATTTTCTTTTCCAACTACAAAACTGGAGGGAAAGGGAAAATTTCAAATTTAGAAAAATTAAACAGTTTTGAAAAAGTCTAAAAGTAGAAAAAATTAAAACAATTGAAAAATCCACTTTATTCATTTTTTTTTTCAATTTGACAAATCTGAGAAAGCTGAAAAAAATTGTATCGAAAAAAAAATTAATTCATAAAAATTGAACATTTTTGGAGGATGTATAAATTTTAAAAGATTAAAACTACAAATAAATGAAATATTTACTGCCAGGAAATTTTTTATTTAATTGGAAGATTTAGGCAAACAATGAAAATTCAAATTTAAAAAAAAAATTAAAAAGAGGTAAAAAAAATAAATAAAAATTGGTTATCGAAAAATGTTGAGTAAAATTTTAAAAAATTCAAAAGAACTTGATTTCGAATTGAATTTTCAAAAAATACGTTGAAACTGAATTTTAAAACATCGTTTAAAAAAAAATCAGTAAAAATTTACTTTAGAGAAAAATTGAAAAAAAAAATATATAAAAGTCGATTAGGTAATTACCCTGATTTTTTTTTAATACTTACGAAACTTGACAAAAAATTATTTAGTAAATATTGGATAAAGTTGTTTTCAAGTCAAATTAAAAATACTCGTAATACAAAAAATTAAATGAGAGATTTTAAAATAAAATTTCAACTTTTTTTTCCATCTCAAAATTTAAAAAAATAATATATATTTATACTTATTTGAAAGAAATTTCAAAACGTCACCTATAATTTTTTTAAATCATTAAATGTGCATAAAATTTTTAAAAAATGCTATTTTTCTTCAAAACAAGAATTCGAAAAAATGTTTACGAAAAAAAAATATTTTATTTTAAATTTAATTTTAAAAAATATGCATGTGGACAAAATTGAAATAAACTGCTTTTACACAAAATTTTGAAAAATCTGCAAAATTGTAAAAAAAAAAACATAAAAAATTAGGTACTTTAAAATAATAGGTACTTGAAAAAATTTATTTTCGAAATAATTTTAAAAATTGAAACTAAAAAAAAATCTTTTAAACGTGATATAATGCCTATATTTTTTAAATTATCGTAGTACATTTTTCAAAAAACGAAATATAAAAATATAATAAAAATTTTTGTTTAAACGAAATTCTAAAAAATTTATTTTGAACAAAATTAAAGGAAAAATTTGCAAAACATGCAAGAAATCGAAGAGAAATACGCGTAATTATGAATGCAAAATTTTTCAAAAGAAATCAGTTTTAAATAAAATTCCTTTTTTTTCAAACTAAATTTTAAAAGATTTGGGTTTGAGCAGAATCTCATGAAACATTGCTTTACAACAAAGATGTTGAAAATGTTGGCCCATTGGTGGGAGGGGGGGTGGTAATTTATTTAAAAAATAGTTGACCAATTTTGGTTACTTTTTGGATTACTTTTTTCTATAAAATAAATTACTGAAGCTACTTTTTATTTTAAATTTGGCTTTGATACCGGACTGGATGATTTTCATACGTATTTTGCGAAATTAGAGGGTGAAGGGGGGGGGGGGGTGCATTCGAATATTTGCGATATCCAAAATTGTCCAAGGATTTCAATCTACAATCGTTGTTTGAAAATTTTACCAGCTGGAGCCTTGGACGTGCAAAATTGGAAGAGAGGGATGACTAAAATTATTCCAATGATTTCAATCTACATTTTTTATTCGAAACGTTTTTCAGTAAGAGCCTTAGAAACGGATATATAAGTGAGTTCTAGGGAAAGTTGATGGATCCTTGAAAAAGGGAAGCCTTGGAAAAATGGCATACCATGTCATTAGAACCTATTTTATTCTTTTTGGCTGAACTGTAAGCCAAAGTTGCATCGAGGTGACTGTACAATTGGGGGATGGAGAGGTTCAATTGAAGGTTTGTAATCACCAAAATTATTCAAAGGATTATGAATCCAAGATTACGAATCAATCATACGTAAAATCGTTTTTAGCCTTTCGATCGCACGAGACTTCCATTTCTGACTGTAAAATATCGACTCGATTCCTATTTTGTATTTTCATGAGGGAAAATTTAAATTAAATGACATGAATTTTTTCAATCCAGTGATTTATTTAGTTTACAATTGGCCGCTTTGTGGACAGCTGTGCTCGGCGAGTGGGATCGAGAAATCGACGAAAGTACCGAAATTCGTATCCCTATCGAAAGTATCCTCGTACACGAGCATTTTAATAATTTTCAACACGATATAGGTAAGGGATATTGAATAAGAGTCGTACGAGAAGTCGTAATATTTAATTATTCATTTAGAGAAAGTTGTACGATGTTTAAGCTGATGACTTTTGAATCGTTTGTACCTAATCTTTTTTCTTTTTTTTTTCATTTTATCACCTTTACCGTTAGAATATGGGTTTGAAATTTTATAGGTAGCTAATATATTCGTTCTTGATAACGATTAAATGAATGAGTCATAATTTGTGAGAAAAAAAAACTAGAAAAATTAGAAAAAAATATATAAGATAGGGGGATAGATAAAATTTTAATATGAAACAAAACCAAAACCGGTGGCAATGAAACAAATAGAAGGTAAACGTATCACATATCCGCTTTCAGTTTCAAGCTACGGTAGCCGTGAAATCATAAACAGCTGTACGAGTTACATAATCATGTAGGTAGCTAGGTACTGGTTTGATCGAGCAGTTTAGGTATTTAAACGGTTATCAAATTACAGAATCGGTTGCGTATAACTGTATTTTACATCTTCACTTGTAAAATAATTTCGCAGCGAAAGCAATAATATAGTTGGGTAAAAAAAATTATACAAATTCTGTACACTGTTTACTTTCTCTGCGCGAATAAATTAACGCCTTACATGAGCCAGCTAGAGCTCACCGCGGGACACGAAAAATGTAAAAAATATATAGAAATTTCTACGTGTTTTTAGCATTGTTGAAGTTGTCCAGATCTACGGGACGTTACGATAAAGGAATCGGTACCGTTTGTTTGCCTTCAGGAGGCGAACTTAATTCGCCCAATATATGCATCGCAACAGGTTGGGGTAAAACTAGCCCGAAAGGACAGCTCTCCAGTACGCTGAGACAGATTCGGGTACCACTGCATAATAATACAGTTTGCAAGGCGAAATATGGATCCAGTATACCAATCCAATCTAGTCACTTGTGCGGTGGAAAATTAGATGGGAAATTTGGAGCTTGCATAGTAAGTATTTAGAACGAAATAACGTCAGGAAAAATTCCATACTGAGCTATAAACTTTTCAGGGCGACTCTGGAGGACCACTTCAGTGCACTTTAAAGGATGGCCGATGGTTTCTAGCCGGCATTACGTCGTTTGGTTCTGGTTGTGCGAAACCAGGATATCCAGACGTGTATACGAAACTTTCATTTTATATGCCATGGATTAAAAATCAAATAGATAGATATTCGCGAACCAATTTATAATTTATTGTAATAAATGTTTTTATTTATTTAATTACTACTCACCAAAACCGTACTTATCCGGTGGTCCATGCAAATGGTTCTAATTTCAAATCATCTGGCAACGCGTCGTTGGCTTGTTGAATTTTTTTAATCGTTTCTTTCAACGTTACGTTGCATTTTTCTACTTGTTTCACGATGTCGTTTATTTTACTAAATTTATCGGCGTACTTGGCGTATGCTTTTTGACGTTCGGTAAACGTTGACATGACTTGAGATGATTTTTTATCCACCTTAAAAAAAAATAAACTTTGTATTTTTCGTTCTACGAGATGTACAGCATTAATACGAGTATTGGCTCACTTTAATTATTTGCTTGGTTAATTTATCTTGTTCGGAAGATACTTCTGTGGCACATTTATTCAGAGCATGTTGATATAAATGGCAAAGATTGCACAGAGGAGTCGAATCTAACCGTTCCAATACTTCAGGATCTCGAGCAGCGGGAGCATTCAGAGTAGCTCGCATGATTGGTAAAAATTGAGGTATTCTCTGCAAATGAAATCTATATGAAATAACCTTTCGTAATCTTCGGTTATAAAACTGTGAAATCTCACTTGTAAAGTGATAAGATCTGGATCATTTGATTTGGTAGATTGAGCGGTAGTTCCTTTATTTACAACGACGATGTTATGACCAGAAGACGATAAAGGTACTTGAACTTTCTTCTTGGTTCTTTTTGTCGAAGCTGCACTGGCTAAAGATTTGCCTCTTGAAAGTCTTCGAACGGGTGGTTTCTTCTTAGGTGAGTCTGCAATTTTTCAAGTGTTTGGGGTTACTGATGGAATTGTTTTATACTCTGTTCGAAATAAGAGTAAAAAAAAAACACTGATCATCAACACCCTTTTGTGAAAGGGAATTCAAAATTAATCAAATAATAAACATAGCCAACTACTGCTTGGAATTGTTTTGCTTGGCGAATTCTCTCCTTTTCCTTTCCCCTTACGTCCATCTGCTGATGTGTTTTTTTTTACTCTTATTTCGAACGGAGTATAAGAAATAAGATTAACGTACCTCCGATAGGTCTGTTGACTGTATACGATATGTATGGAAGATCGGAATCGCTGCATACACTCGGTCCAGGAGAAATATTACCAGCTTCTTCGTTTTCATCTTCATCATCAGGTAGAGGTTCGTCAGCACTGTATTCTGGAACTGATTTACCACGTCTTAGGCCCGCACAAACGGCTTTACCTTGTTGGCTGCTCTGCTCAGAACCCATCACCCATCAACAATTACGGACTGTAAACGTCACGGTTGACGAGTTATTTGAAAAAATTCAAATTTTAAAAAGGAACAAAAAGGCAGACAGGATCACGCGATTATTGGCGCGAGTTCATTAGCGTTCAAATTGAAATTTTTTCAAAAAATGGTCAACTTTGGAACGTTATAATTCGGCAACGAAATCGAATTGAGAGTTGATTTTTGAAAATTTAGATTCCTTACACCTTGTAGAATGTGAATAAATACAAAGTTTTTATACGTTGTTTGGAACTGGAGTTGAACGATTATTTAGTGGTATATTTTCGCGGAAGAGAGGGTCTTCTTTTTAGCTTATTATCTTAAAAACTAAAGAAAAATAAAAAATCCAAACATTATTTTCATATTCCTAAGACTTTAACGCGCATTTTGAACTATTAAAATCCTAGTTTAGTGCAATACAAGCGGAATAAAATGCTTATCAGTTGGAGGAAACCACAATAGTAGACAGCTAAAAGTAGCTCATTAAGTAATAGTTTGGTTGAAAATTGTGACAATTGTTGGTTTTATAATAAAATTATTGCATTTAGATACATTAAATTTAATTCATAATTTTCAACTCAAATTCCGTCATTATGTCAAAAAGAGAAAATTCAGGAGTTTACTCCGGGGGATATTTTGATAACAGTCGGAGTAATCTCCGTTTTGACATTTTATGGAGTTGGAATCAGTGTTGTGAAAGTTCCCGGGAACGAAGTGTTGTTCCCGGGAATTCTCAAAATTTTCCCACTGAAATTTGATTTTTTCTTCTTAAACGTTTATTTCGTTTTATTACTCATTTTTTAATTGAATTTGAAAGTTGGAAACTACAAAAACAAAAATACTACTAAATAAAAACGGATTAGATACGAATATTGTGTATATTTTTGAAAAATATTTTAAAAAATCACGTGGTAATAACCTGAAGAATTACCTTGAAATTACCATCTAAAAAAATAAAATATGGGATATCAATATCCCTGAATAATTTTATTAATTTCAAGTATTTCTAGGGTATCAATACCAATTTTCGTTCAAATTGACATTTCTAAACATCATTACATCACTTAAATCTCGTTTTTGCTTCAAAAAAATAATTTATTTGAAAACGGGAATTCCCGGTTTTGATGAAGGTGGGAACGTTCCCGGGAATTCCCGGGAACAATTCCCATTCCCGCAAAATGGGAATTCCCGTTTCACAACACTGGTTGGAATTGACAATTTTATGAATATTCATCATCTTAATACAGAGCTGGCGCGACTCAGAGTTTCGAGTGTGAGTCGCGAGAGTCGCATGCGAGCGACTCTGAGTTCGACTCTGAGTTCGACTCTTTTTCACAAGGAGTCGAAAAAAATTTGAAAAAATCGACTCATCACTAAGAGTCGAACATTAAACTGATTCACGACTCTTCTCAATTTGCGACTCTTTTTTACTCACAACTCTTTTTTTACTTGCGACTCTTTTGATTCACAACTCTTCATATCACGACTCTTTTCATCTCTCAAACTCCCTTTTTCCGCGATTCATGGGTAGTGCAACCTCGTGTGTTGTGTTAGTTTAGTTTTGATTTCAATTAATTTTCGAATTATTGTTTCGAAATCATTCAGTGATGAAAAACTTCGAAATCTATTTTAAACACACAAGATCTACAAAAGGCAATGATACTGTGGTAACCTTTTTTTCAAAAATTTTTAGCTTTTCCTTTTTTTACGAGAATATGAAACATGAAAGTTAAAATAAATTTTATTGATCAATTTATAAATTTATAATTGATTACTGTACTTGAAAATTGAAAAATAATAAATATGTCTCACTAAAAAAACAAAAAAAGAAATTAAATTACAGAACATTTTAGTTTTTAAATGAAAATGAAATTTGAAAAGTGAAAAGAAAAATTTAGAGAAAAGAGTTGTAAAAGAATCGTATGAGAACCAGGGTTGCAAACTGTTTCGAACCACCACCAATAAAATTGTTTTGGTGGTGGTTTTCAAATGGTTTTCACCACCACCACAACCAATTGGAAAATTTGTAAAACCATAACCAAATCAAAACCGTTTGCAAGCAGAAAAAATGGAAAAACCATTTGATAAAACCACAAAAAAGAGCTTTAAAAAAAAGAAACCACCATCACCACAACCATTTAGATTTGAAAAACCACCAAATCAATTGAATCGGTTTCTTTGTTTTATGACTTTTATTTGAGCCAATTTCGATTATAATGCCAATGCCTAAATAAATGAGAAAACCATTTTAAAATAAAATAAATTAATAAAATCACAGAAATCTCGGTATTTTACGATATAATTATTATTTTTTGCTCCATTTAAAAACATGAAAAATCGATTGAAAACCAAAACCAATTCATTTGGTTTTGGTTTTACCAATTGAAATGGTTTTGGTTTTTGAGAACCACCACCACCACCACCAAAATAATCAAAAGTTGAAATAACCGAAACCAAAACCAAAACCATTTCAAAAAAAAAACCAAAACCAAAACCAAAAACCATTTATTCGAAAATTTTCAAAACCACCACCACCACCACCAATTAATTCTCAAACGGTTCGCAACCCTGATGAGAACAAAAATAAGAGTTTAGAAGGAGTCGGGGGAGTGAGTCGGGAATTAGTTGAAAAAAAGAGTCGCGAGGAGTCGGAAAAAAGAGTCGCGAGGAGTCGGAAAAAAGAGTTACGAGGAGTCGTTCATTAAAAGAGTCGGACTCATGAGTTTAATAAAATTTGTAAAGAGTCGCAAATTGAAAACTCTTCGACTCAACTAGCAAAGAGTCGACTCCCAAAAGAGGTGAGTCGCGCCAGCTCTGTCTTAATACAATTATTATTTTATTAATTCATTGAAAAGTTGAAAAAATTCAACTTTTCAATTCCCAGTTTTCACAAACGCGAGCAAAATGAGCCAATTCATTTCCTATTATGAACGTAGCTTTATTTTTCCTTTTTCGCAGGTAAAAATTTTCGAAAATTTGTCCCAAAAAAAATTTTTGCAATTAAAGCTGGTTATAAAATATCATGTGAAAAGCCAAAACGCAATTCATAACAAACCCCTCCTTGATTGATTTTTGTGCACTGTTAAGTACTGTCATTCTCAGGTTCTCGATTTATATTAGATTTTTTAAAGAAAGCGAAATTTTATACGTAGTGTAGTTGAACTAGTAAATAGTGAAAACCCTGTCATCTCGCTTAAAAGTTCGTGTATTATTAATATTAATCAATTATGGAAATAGATGAAGAGAACAATGGTAACGCCAACGTTGATTTGTAATCTACCGATAGAAGTTTTCGCTCATTATTATCTCGATGAATTCCAACAAGTCCAAGTACCTCCGAAATCGTTATTTACCATCGATTGTGTTTCTTGAGACAACCAGAGAAAATTAAATCAATTCGCCAAAGATCACATTCTTAATCGTTTTCACCACTCATCTGGAATCAAGTACACATCTTTCAGGAAAGACTTAATAAAATCGGCTTCTGTTTCAGATAAAATCACGCATAACGGCGATGCCGAAAATTATAAGGTAGACTGTGAAGAAGAAATCGATAAAGATGCAGCAGACACATGCGAGGCCAATAAAAAGAAAAAGAAGAGGAGAAATCAACATAAAAGAGGTAACTTTACTACTTAACTCATATTTGTTACCACGATCATAAGTTTACAATATATTTACTGATCTGTATGTAATTTTGTAGTCGTAACCGCTGAACAAGAATCAGATAATCAACAACAAACCGCCGAAGATGGCCTAGAAACCCATTTGGACGGCATTTCTCTCGAAGAACCTGTTGAAAATGGCGAAAAGACTGGCAAAAAGAAAAAGAAGAAACCCAATAAGAAGAAGACCGATACTAATGATCAAACACTCAAAGGGAAACAACAAACAAGTCCACCTTCGGTACCAATATCAGAACTGTTTCCTAATGGTACGCAAAATTTTCCACGTAATTAGCATCGTTGTTTTATGAATCACTGATAATTTTCTTTCGAAATTAGGAATTTATCCTGTCGGCCAAGAGACCGATCATCCAGCTTTACCTGACGGTAGAATTGCCCAAAACAGGTTCACTCAAGAAGAAAAGAAGGCGATCGAAACGGCGCATTTTGATATGTATAATGATGCAAGGCAAGCAGCTGAGGCTCATAGACAAGTACGTTTATGACATTCTTAAATTACGAATTTATTCGTAGACTCGAATAATGTTGAAATATTCATAGGTTCGAAAGCACATACAAAGTTGGGTGAAACCAGGTATGACCATGATAGAAATATGCGAAGAATTGGAAAGATGTTCCAGAGCTTTGATCAATGAAAATGGTCTCAAAGCTGGCTTAGCTTTTCCTACTGGCTGTTCTAGAAATAATTGTGCTGCGCATTATACTCCTAATAATGGAGATACTACCGTTTTACAGTATGACGACGTTACCAAAATTGATTTTGGCACTCACGTTAATGGTAAGAATAATCATTTTGTTGAATTTTTTCTTCATTTGAAGAGATGTATAATGTCGTGTTTGTTTATTCAGGTCGTATCATAGATTGCGCGTTTACTTTGACATTCAATCCGAAATATGATAAGTTAGTTGAAGCCGTCAGAGACGCAACCAACACGGGTATTAAAGTACGTATAATATTTTGCATTCTCGATTCTCAACGTGCGAAATATTCAACGACTTTTTTCCTTCCAGGCTGCAGGAATCGACGTCCTATTATGCGAAGTAGGCGAAGCGATTCAGGAAGTTATGGAATCCTACGAAGTAGAACTGGATGGTAAAACGCATCAAGTCAAGTCGATCAGAAACTTGAACGGGCATTCTGTGGACGCTTACAGAATCCACGCCGGCAAAACAGTCCCGATAGTTAAAGGAGGCGAAGCTATTCGAATGGAAGAGAACGAATTTTACGCCATAGAAACATTCGGATCTACTGGTCGTGGTTACGTGCACGATGACATGGATACATCCCATTACATGAAGCAATACGACACTCCATTTGTACCTTTGAGACTACCCAACTCGAAGAAATTACTCTCCACTATAAATAATCATTTCGGAACGTTGGCTTTTTGTAAAAGATGGCTAGATCGTTTAGAAGTTACCAAGTATCAAATGGCTTTAAAAGATTTATGTGAGAAACGGATAATCGAAGCGTACCCTCCTCTGTGCGATATCAAAGGCTCTTACACTGCTCAGTTCGAGCATACTATTGTATTACGCCCCACGTGTAAGGAGGTGATTAGTCGCGGTGACGATTATTAATTTGATGTATTTTTACTTTCGCATTAAAGGTTTCACACGGTGGACGGTGTTGTTTCAAATTTCAATTCGAATCAGACGTAAATTTCGTTCTTTTTATCAGAAACAATCTGCGTTTATAGAATCGTTAGGTATCTGTCCACTTTGAACTCCATTTCGAGTATTTTGAATTGAATACCTAAGTAATTATTCCATCGTTAATTTTATACTCTACCAACAACGTAATCATTTTATTTATTTTGTTATTCGAATTATATTTTTAATGCCAGGTATGCGAAGATAAAAAATACTATATTTAGGTGTAAAACCGAAGTGATATCAACTTACAACTTATATGGTTTATTATAATAAAAAAATCAACCTACAAACCATTATTTATTTTTCGTCCAATATAATCAAGATGAAACTCAAAAAAATATACGTACATAATACGTAACATTAGGCAAATAAATAAATTATGAATGATATTAATATGCCCTGCCTCACCGAGTCAATCTGAAGACATTCGAATGAATTTTGCCGAACGATTATGCAACCTAAGCAAAATCAGACACCAAGAGAAAAACTGCGTCAAGCATAATTATGTACTTCTCGTTGGTATAAAGGAGTGGTTCTCAATTTTACTCATGTACCCCTTTTTGAAAACAATTTTTGGGCGTACCCCCCCTCCCCTCCCCCTCAAAAAAATTACTGATTGGGCGATAAATTAGCATGGGCGCCCACACATTTTTATAAAGTAGCAACTCTTCAATTTTTTTTTGAAGAAATCATTTTATAAAAAATTGTACAGAAAAAAATTATTTCAAATTTTAAAAAAAAATTCTGCATATTTATTTTTATTTTTATTAAAAATCATTATACCTAAATGAAAAAATATTCGAATAAAATTATTTGGGATAAAAAAAAATCACCTTTTTTGCATGAAATTCTTTTAAAAATGCAAAAAATCACATTTTGAAAATCCTCTTTATGAGAAATAATATTATAACACCTGAAATAAGATTTTTTTTCATCAGGAAAAATAATTTTTTCATTTAAAAAAAATACTCCCAAAAAACAAAAAAACAATCATTCTAGGAAAATAATTTTAAAAAAATCAAAAAAATTGAAAGATTTCTTATTCCAAAAAATTGAGAGATTCTTCTTCTTCAAAGAATAATATGAAAGATTTTTAAAAACGCCAAATTAAGTTTATTTTCCTCAAAGAGTACAAGAACCCCCCACCCCACAATATTAGATTTTTTCTACGTGAAACTTGATGGGTAGATTTTCTCAACAAAAAAATCAGGGATTTTTTTCTTCAAAAAACTGTAAGATTTTTACTCGCCAAAAAATCTGGGTGTGTTTATAGAATCGTTCTGTCAACTTCCAATTAATCAGTTTCAAGTAGGCCTAATTTGAATTGAAGAATGATTTTATCGTGCATTTCATACTCCACCGAGAACATAATAATTTTATTTATTTTGTAATTCGAATTATATTTTATAATTCCAGCATACTTTTAGGTGTAAGGCGAAGTGATATGAAATTAACTTATACATGTATTTATATATTATGGTTTTTTATAATAAAAAAATCAATTTATAAACCATTATATTTCATTTTTCCTTTAATATAATGAAAATAAAATACACAAAAAAATAGAAGTACATAGTACGTATAAAACATTTTAGGCAAATAAATAATTGCGAATCATAATTAACCTAGAGATCACAGCGATATTGAAAATAATTGTACTGGTTAGACGTCGACGACGTTAATTTCAACGGGCGGAATCAGTTTCCAGGTGTATTTGTCTAAAGAACAGCACTGGACGTTCAATTTGAAATGGCCCGGATTGAAAAACACCACGTTACATTCGTGATAAATGCTTCCATTTTCGACGACCTGAAATTTGACCAGACAATTAAACCGAATCGAAAAAAAAAAAAAAAAAAATTAAACCGAATCCTCGAACTGTGTGGATTTGAATGAAAATTCGCCTACTTTTGGTAAATTTACTTCTGTAGCTCCGATTGTAGCCAAACAAGCGCTCAGCTGTTGATTAATGGTGCCATTTTGGTAATCTTGAAAGAAGTACAATTGTAACATGATATCTACTAATGGCCACGAGAGTGAATTATGCACCAGAATACCAAGTTGTAATATTTCACCGACTGGATGCGTAGTGGATTCGGAATTTTTAATAACGTTCGAGTTGAGCAAAATTTCTGTAATACGAACAAATCACGTTAGTAAAATTTGATAGAAAAAATATTCTAAATAATTCATCCATTTATAAAATACCCCAATTTATCGGCGATATCCTAACGATATCTAGCATACTGGTCGATAAAGTTAACCCATTCACTTTTGCATGCCCTTCGCGATTTGGACTGCTAAATTTCCAATGCAAGTCTACTTGCGAAGCGATATGATTGCTGCATAGTTTATTCATCTCTAGATCATCTTTAGTGCCATCATTGTTGCGGAATAACTGAAGTGAATCGTAAAAAATTAATTTGAGGTAAAATCTTGTGCTACGATATTTTACTACGAGTAAAATTACTTGTTCGAAAGTTGAAATGGGACATCTATCGATAGGGATAGGTATCCTACACGTTTCTCCTTCTTCGATTTGAATCAATTTAGAAGGTGTATAGTTCAATTCCACTTCACGATTGGTTAAATTCATTATGTCTAATACGAGATAGAATTGAGTACTCCTACGAGAAAAAAAAATTATATGAATAATTAAAATCGAGTTAATTGGAAACAGCATTCAGGAAAAAAATATCTACTAACGTTTCGGCAGGTAACACATCCCAATTAGTGATCAATATCGAGTTCAAAATTTCTATATAAAGTACCATAGAACACGTTCGACAATATCCAGCTTTATATCCGGGACCTCCGGTGTAACGTACTTTAACATGGCATTCGAGTACCTATGAAAAATAATTTCGTTAATAATTGAAGAATAAAAATGTTAATTGAGATCGTGAACCAGTCGGCAGTCGTACCTTCGAATTGGTATCTTGAAGAGTTTTATATTGCGACGAATACGAATTCATACTGCTGCCCATTGACCTGTAAGAAAAACACATCAATTACATCAACTAGGTTTCAACGTAAATACTATAAGATAAGTCCATATTCAACGTGAGAATGATATTTTTCTCAAAAAAAATTGAGATTTCTGCTTTAAAAAAATTAAAGATTCCATTAAAAAAATTGAGAAATTTTTTATCGATTTTTTTGCTAAAAAAAATTGAAAAATTTATTTACACAAATTCCAAAAAATTGAGATTTTTTTTATTCCCTCCCTCCCCATCTTTAAAAAACACTAAGATTTTTTTCTGCAAAAAAAAATAAGAAAATTTTTGAATTTTTCTATTTCAAAAAACTGGGAAAAACTTTTACGTTGAGAAATTTTTTCTCCAAAAATTGAAATTTTTCACTTCGCTAAAAATTTAAAATTTTTTTTTTAAAATCAAGAAGTAGGAATTATTAGGTAGTTATCTTTTTTTTAACTTGAAAAAAATTAGAAAATTTTTACGTCGACTCCCCCAAAAATGAGACTAGTTGTAATACCAAGAAAACTCAGAAATATTCTTATTGGAAAAAATTATTAAAACATTATTTTTAAAAAAAAAAATTAAAAAGAAATACATTCCAAAGAAAGAAAAAAATTTGAGATTTTTTCTATGAAAAAATGGAAGATTATTTCTCTTGAAAAGTTGAGAGATTTTTTATCTACCAATTCTTTTTTCAATATTGTGAAATATTTTTACCTAGGTACTTCTACTTATCTCTTTTTTTTATATTCAAAAAAATTGGATATTTTTGTAGTTTTAAGAAATTCATCTTCAAAAAAAGTGAAAGATTTTTTTCTCCTAATTTTTTTCAAACATTGAGAAATTTTTATATATATCTCTTGCTGACGCCAAAAAAAATGAGATTGTTTTCATTTCAAGAAAATTCACCAAGGAATTTTCATATTTAAAAAATTTTTTAAAAATTTACCATCCCAAAAAATTGAATTTTTAAAGATTTTTTCACCTCGTAATTTTTATTTTTATTTTTTTATTTTTCCAAGTTGAAAGATATTTTTATCAATCTTCTTTACTTTTAAAAAATTGAGAGTTTTTTTACTTTAGGAATCAATAAATTCAGTATTTTTCTCATTATAAAATATAAGAGGGTTTTTGAGAACAAAACATCGCCAAAAAACATAAAATTGTACCTCAAAAAAATTCAGGAAAAAATAAAATACTTTTTTCCCTCGACTCCAAGAAAAATTAAGACAAAAAGCTAGGATTTTTTTTTCTTCAAAAAAATTTTAAAAAATTATGCCTAATCTTTTTCACTTCACAACTAAAAAAAAAAAGAATGTTGAGACAAAAATTAGGACTTTTTTCTACAAAAATAATATATCTTCTCTCCAGAAAATTGAAAAAAAATTGTACTCCAAAAATTAGAAAAAATGACATACTTTTTTACATCAACTACAAGAAAAATTGAGACGAACGCTAGAATTTTTTTTTCAAAAAAAAAACAAAAAAAACATACCTACTTACTTAATCTTTTCTACTCCAACTCCAAAAAAAAAAAATAAATAAATAAGACAAAAATCATAATTTTTTCTACAAAAATAAGATATCTTTCCTCCAGAAAATTGAAAAATATTTTGTATTCCAAAAATTTGTAAGATTTCTTACCCCTCCCCCTTCAAAAAGAAATTGAAGAAATTGAGACAAGATATTAACATTTTTTCGAATTAAAAAATGAGGGTGATTTCCCTAAAAAGGAGAGATTTTTCTTCAGAAAATAAAAAAGGAGTTTTCATCAAAAAATTGAAACTTTTTTTTCAAGAAAAAAATAGTAGGCCTAATCATATATTTTTTACTTCAAAAAATGAAGGGGTTGTACTCCAAAAAATCCGAATTTTCTGGAACAAATTGAACGTACCTGAATGAAAACGTTGAAGCAGAGAGCATATTTTTGTCATAAGAATTAGGTTTAGGACTGGATAACGATGGGAATGAACTAGGCCCCGATAACATACTGCTTTTCAGACTACCAGTTTCTAAAAATAAAAATATATAAAATTAAACAAACGAATATATAAAATATTAAAATTAATTAATTACCTAACAGGTTTAATAAATTGTATACCTTGTAAAGTAGACAAATGAGCAAGAAAATTAGCGGCACCGTATAAATGCAAAGGAAGACACGCTGTAGCACCAGGTGCCAGAGGTAATTGTTCCTGAAGCTCTTGATCGTTCCATTGAACAATTTGTTTTTGTAAGTTAGGATCCAATAACGATTCGACAGTAACTTCCAAAAATTCTATCGGAATTTGGCCGGTATTTTTGAATTGTATGTTACAATCCGAGCTAAAAGATGGATGGTTATGAAAATATTGACGAGTAAAAATCAATTAAACGTTCAGGCGAAATAAAATTTACCTTTCGCCGGCGTACAAAATAATAGTAGCGCTGGAGGTTTGTTCGATTCCGGCTGCGTCCGAAGAAGTGGATAACTGCAATATGAATAATATAATAATGTTGATTAGTAAGAAAATAATTTATTTCATGTTCTTGTAAAATTATGAAATTACAGTTACCTGCAGCGTTGGTAATGCAGGGATAACTTCTAGAGAAAATAACGTCTGAGGTATATTCGGTATAAAACGTAATCTACAATTTGACTTTACTCCCAAGGTATGAGTTGAATAGCCTATAAAATCGTTACATCGTAATTAAGTTTTTGTGCCGAAGTTAAATTCCCCCCTCCCCTTCAAAAAATCTGATATGATACACACCTTTTATTTCCAATTCGCCACTTTCTTTTGGAATGCCGGTCAATATGACACTCTGATTGGAAATACCTCCTGGTAAAACCACACTTATTGGAATGCTTTCAAACACGACCCCAGATGCCAGAAGCAACTATTTAAAAAAAAATACATTGTTAGGCATTTGTAGGCAATACTTTTCAAAATATTTTTGTTAAAAAAAAAAATTACAATATTGGTAACGTCCAAATCAATTGGAAGAGGATTACTGATTTCTAGAATCACTTCGCAGACTTCCTCTGCTACCCAAAGATATTCTGAAAAATGAATAAAATAAATAAACTACGTATTATGAACTGGAATTTTATACAGGGGCAGCAACTTGAAACTTTCTAGGGTACAGCTCAAATTTCTTTCCTGGAGGGGTGGAGAGTTGACTTCATTTAAGTTTGAGTATGAGAATGATTTGATATTTTTTCTTCAGAAAAATTGAAAAAATTTTCATTAAAAAATGAAGAAATGATTTTAATTCGAAAAATTGAATGAAATGTATTCTAAAAAAAAATTGAGAATTTTTTACTCATAAAAAATGGGTATCACTTATTGCAAAAATTTAAAATAATAGGTATAATATTATAAAAATTCAAGATTTATCCCAAGAAAGTTTGAAAAAAAATTTTCTTCAACAATTTAGAAAATATTTTTTACCCAGAACATTAAATTTGAAAGATTTTTTTTACCCAAAGAATTTAGATGATTTCTGTACTCACCTCAGAAAAAATTCGAAAATTTTTTCACTCAAAAAAATTAAAAAACAAAATACTTAATCAAAAAAAAATAGTTCAAAAAAATTCAGAAACTTTTTCTCAAAAAGTAAGATTTTTTTTTTCAAAATAATTTAATTCAGTAGGTATCTATAAGTAGGTACTCAAATATTTACAAATGATTGTTATATTTTTTATTCCAAAGAAATTCCGATTTTTTTTTACGAGAAATTTAATTTTTCAAAATAAGTTACTTATTGAGTTATTTTCAGTGCTTATTTTTCCAACTCCAAAAAATTGAGACATTTTTTATTTCGAGAAAATTTGGAAATTTTTCCCAAGAAATTGCAATTTTGAAAAATTTACATGAAAATATTGTTTCTCCGACGAACTGGATTTTTTTTATGTAAAAAAAAAATGAATTTTTTTTCACAACAAATTGAAAATATTTTAGGTTTTTAAAAAATTTTGAGATTTTTTTCTCACTTGGAGAAATCGAGATAAGTTTTTTTTTCAATTCTAAGGACTACTTACTAGAATTTTTTCCCCGAGAAATTGAGATTTCTTTCTCAAAAAAATGTGATAGTTTTCCCAAAAAACTGATTTTTTCCTCTCAAAAAATCGAGAGATAATTTTACTCCAGAAAAATCGAGATTGCAAAATTTTTTCTTTAAAACATTAAAAATCTTCTAACTTTAATAAAATTTTAATTTTTTCTCTACAAGAAATTAGGAATTTTTTGCTTGAAAAATTTTGAGTCTTACTCAAAAAAATAAATGAATAGATACCTACTTTTTATTTCATGAAAATTCTGAATTTTTTCCGAGAAATTTTAATTATCAAAATAAATTATCGAGTAATTCCAATTTCCAACTCCAAAAAATGAAGACATTTTCTCTTCCAAGAAAATTTAGAAATTCTTTCCACAGAAATTGCGATTTTAAAAAATAGATATTTTCACTTCAGAAAAATTGAGATAAAAAAAATATGTTTTTCTCCAAAAAGTTGATCATCCAAAGTAAGATATCAAAGACGTATTGTTTTTAAGGAAAGTAATTCAGAAATTTTTTCAAGAAATCAAGATTTTTTTTATTCTCGAAAATAGGTACCTATCTATTTTTTCCCACGAAATTGAGATTTTTTTTCTCTAAAAATTGAGATATTCTTTTCTAAAAAAAGTCAGATGTTTTTTCTTCAAAAAATTGAGAAATAATTGAATGGATTTTCACAAAGCACAAACCCTCAAAATCCAGATTATGCAATAATCCGCGTTAAAAAAACATAGCTAATATCTCCTAGGAAAAAAGACTTTAACCTGTCGGTTGTAAATATTTTTTTAGGCGTTCTGAGTCCGACGTGGACTATGTTTTAATGTCGTGAATAAAACACTTTGGTCGTTATTTTTTTGTTGTTGTCTGTAATCACCCTTTTTTGTCGTTTATATGAATATTTGTCGTTTGAAGAATTTCCTGCCGTGATTAGCCCTATTCCTGTCGTGGATACGCCCTTTTTGGATGTGCCGATAAATCGCACCCCTTGAAAAATATTTCTGTAAAGATACCTAGGTAAGTGATTTCTTCCTCAAAAAAAGAAGAATTTTTACATACTTTTCCTCTAAAAATTCAAAAAAATGTTTTCATTCTATAAAAAAGTTAAAAAAGAATCACTGAAAAAATTTTTGTCTCTAAAAAATTGAGGTGACCTTTTATTGAGATTTTTTTTCTCAAAAAGTAAAATATTTTTTGTTGTTCAAAAAAAAAGATAGAGATTTTAATAGGTATTTAGTTACTAGTTGAAACTAGGTTGTAGTTCGAGCACCCGAGCTGCTGCTAAGTTGCCGGACATGCTTGAATTTCACTAGATTATATAAATACTGAAAATTTAACTCACCCAATTTATTATCGTTTTTCACTTTCTTTCTATCCAGTGACCCGAGATTCAGTGGAGTGAAGAGAAACGGCCCGTAATCTTCTTTTATTCTTTGTAACTTATATGGTCGCAAGTGAGGTTTCAAGTTCTGTACCACGAAATTCCTAAAAACCAAATAAAAATGTATTACGTAAAATTTTCTTCAGAAGTGATGGAGGAGGGAGAACCGTTTGAAGCCATTACTTTTTCATCAATAAGATTTGTCATTTCTACGAATTTCATAATTTTTGTTAACATTCATTTTGTAATTAAGAAATAAAATGATTTCTGTACGTGTTTCACCTCACGTTATTAACCATTTAAATAGAAATTTCCCAACATCAGCCAAATAATATGTTCGTTACGTCTTACGTCAGACTTTTATCATCGAAAAGTGCTCGTAATAAATTTTAACGACTAGTTTCCTCCAAAAATTGATAATTTTCAAGGTTTTTTATCACATTTCAGAGTCACTTACAAAGGCTGAGGCACGTTTAATAAATTAGCCGGCGGTATGACGAAACCATTGTCCAATATAAGAGGTACCGGAGAACCTTCGCAAAGGTCGGCCAAATTTTTCAATTGTAACGCTGCATCCAGTCGCTCATTAGGCGTCATATGATACCACATTGTTTGCAATAAAAACGTCATATGACGAGTAGCTAAACCGTTATTACTCAGCCTTTTAGCTGCTACCACTAAATCATGCAAGACTTGTCTTTGAAGTCTAGGCCAACCGCTAGAATCATCTGTGAACAATCATAATGTAATTAATAATGTAAATATTGTGGCATCTTGTACGAGTTATGTTTTATTAGTTGACAATTCGATAGGTGATACACACCACTTGCATATTCATCCGGATCTAGGCTTAAATTATACCCCGGTAATGACTGCAACATCAGCTGATAACACTGTTCCCAATTTGTTTGAGGGTTTTTGGCAGATACGTAACGAGTAGCGGTTAATCTGCGATAGAACGCTGCTTTTCGTTGGAACCCTATGTTCGTGTATAGTTTCGACATAGTCATCCATCTTTGAATCTATAATCAATATGCACAAAATGAGAAACTCGATGTGAAAAATTGCGATAAAAATAAATCCAAGGTATTAGTACCCTTTCTTCTTCGTTCAGCGTTAAATTAATATAGATGATATTTTGCAAAAAATGATGAGCTTGTAACGCAGCATTACATTTGACAGCTATACGAGCCCCTTTGAAGCTCGCTTCGGTCTCGATTACGCCGGCATTCTGATACTGTAACATTTAGGAACCACTCATTAGAACAATATGTATTTTCGAACCGCAATAATAGCACTAGTAATTACATAAGAAACACCTGTGAAAATTTTGCCACCTCTAAAGTACGATACGAGGTGGAAAACAAAAAAAAAAAAAAAATTGAGCTCATGCATACGAATGCGAAATCACGTTAGCGTATATCGTTCGCTGCTATTACTATC
Source organism: Balanococcus diminutus (assembly GCA_959613365.1). Classification (NCBI taxonomy): domain Eukaryota; kingdom Metazoa; phylum Arthropoda; class Insecta; order Hemiptera; family Pseudococcidae; genus Balanococcus; species Balanococcus diminutus. The sequence continues at coordinate 33,877,382 of OY390718.1, read as the reverse complement.
TATTGTAATAGATTCTCGGACGTATTTTACTTTTCATGACATTGAGAACTTTAGACAATGTTTTATCTCCATAAATAATACATTTTTGTTGAATTTTGACACGCGTTACCTCACAACTAAACGCAATGCTCGTATCGTACGTCGTCCTATGCTTTATAATACCAGTAAGTTGAAATTTCAATTTTAAATTAGCACCGCTTGCTTAGTCTTTCACTCGAATTATTTTTAGGCCCATCAAGCAGCCCCTTTGTACCTGGAAATACACCATCGCGATCCTCAAACCGGTCACATTTTAAGCACCACTGAAATGGAAATCGAAAGTGATGTATTAAATAGTGAAAACTCCCAACCAGAAATTATTTCATCGAAACAGGACGAAAATGAAATAGCAGCCCTGGAATATTATTACGGTTGTTCTATGCCATTTCCGCCACCAATCGAAAGGTCGAATTTCATAAACGATGTCGAAGAAGTAGAATCTACTAATGATGCAAAATCACCCGATGACATTGAAAATTTTAATTCTAATCTGAACGCAAGAGAACCAAACTCGGCATCAGATTCGGTATTAGATTGGGCTATAGCAGGAGTTAATAGTTTACCTTTACAACTTATGAGTTTAGGATTTCGTGCATTTAATAGATTCATGTATTAAATATGTTCAATTTTTTTTACTGCTGTGGAAGCGTTATAGTAGTTGATGTTGGGTCGTACCTTGCTATAATGTACAATGGCTTCGCGATAATTTTTATAAATCTCGTCGGTGGTGAGCACATTACGAGGAATAGCTAGTTGCATTTTTAGGATCTTCTCCGGTGAATTTTGACTCGCCGATTGTGGTCTGAAATGTATCGTTGGATCGTTATTTTTCGTTTGTATATTTTTTTCATCAGTTTTATACAATTTAATAACAAACTTTTGACGAATGTTTCTTTCCTGTAATGAAGCATTTCTATGAAGTGGTGAGGTATTTTCCAATCGTGGAAATAGAAATAATGCTGACGCAGCACATAACCCTTCAGCACAACCTGAAACGAAACAAATACCAAAGTTAGGTTCAAAACAGTCCACATTTACAGAATTCTAGGACTAAACCGTAATACGAACTTCCAATCCAAAGCCAATCCTGAGACGATCTCAACGTATCAATGGCCGAATGATAAAAAGTCAATGCTTCGTTGACTAAACCAGCTTGTAAAGAAAGATCGCCTAAATGTTTAGTCAAACGTCCAGCACAACGCTTACGATTCGTATGGGATTTCATATCTAATCCAACGATATCCTTTTTCTCAAATGGAGCCAATAGTAAAGATGCTTTTTCAATCTGAAACGAGTCGATCAGTATTATACATTTCTCAAAATGACTCGAGGTAAGAGTTTCGATTACCTTTTCTCTACTCCTTTCCATTCGTTTCGATTCCAAAATCCAAAACAAAGACGATAAAAATTCAGTCACTTGATTCTCCAGTTCTACATTCGGATCGGTTTCGGACGCGTAGTAAATGGCTTGAGAGCGAAAATTAGACGGTGGTGTGATTTGTAACGTATCTTCTGTGTTTGCGTTGAATATAACACATCGAGAATCGTATAAAGTTGACTGATACTTGACTTTGAGTGATTCGTGGACGCGGCATATTTCATTAAATTCAACTTCTGTTTTACTTTTGCCTGCAGAAGGAAAGATTTAGTAAAAAATAAATCGATTGACCGATGATTGAGTGGAAACTAACCGAGAGTGATTAATCCAAGTAGTCTTCGATGTGTTTGGAAATCACCCCAGTCGTTATTGCCGACTGGGTACTCTTTAACGTAACGAGCCCAAATAGTTCTCTCGTTGCCATTGTTATCCTTTTCTTTTACGTAAGAGATTTTAGCAATTCGATCAAATATCTGATTGAAGTACTTGGTGGGTAATTCTTCTCCTGTACAAATACAACGTATAAGTATATCGTTCAATTCTACTATAGTTCTAAAGGCGAATATGAAGTTTACCTAAATGTCGAACTAATATAAGAATGGCAGCATGATCGTGAATTGTTTGATCGAAATCTGGACGTGACATATTAGGATCAGGAGTGGGACTAGATAGAATTACGCTTACAGATGATCTCATTGAAACACTGAAACAAAATTCGATAGAGCTAATTAATCCTAATACGTCATAGATTTTTAGATCAGAGTTTGTAAAATTAAGTAACTATAAGCTAATGTAAGATTAATGATAATGAAATAAATGGCTCTTACGTTATTTATAAGACTCTATGTAAGAAAATATAAATTATTTTCATATTTGTGAGTGTTTGTGAACACAAAAATGGAATTTTTGTAAAAATTTTGAGTATTTTGAGAAAATTTTTCTTATCAATTCATCAACGTAAATAAGCAGTGTAAGGCATATAGCAATCTAAAAGAATCTTTTATAATTTCAAAGTTTGAATTTTTTTGAAATTATCGCAAATTTCTTTTTCATCTCAGTAAATCATAGAGATATTATCAATTGAAAATATTCATCTGAATATGAATATAATTTCACATGTGCCATAATAATGGAATTTACATTTTATTTAAGAAAACATGAGTACAATTTACGTATTACTGAAGAGCACATTGTATTCTTTGAATACTCTTATCAGTTTTGAATTTTCACTTTTCGTTTTCCTATTTCCATTTCCACTCAGGCACTCATTCATTCACCTCGTTCAATTTTAAAATTAAATACAAAAATAAAAATCAGCTTGTAATTTGAATATTGAATTATACTAAATGCTCATTTCCCCTCCCTCCTGTATGAGCATGAGACTAGGTCAGCATATCCACCCACATGTGTGGCCTTCTCCATCGATGAGCAAAAATATTACGAGCTCAAAATACCTTTTCAAGACTTCGTATTAAAGTCTCATTTTCAAAATTCAACTCAAATAGGTTATTTATTTTCCTTTAATCAAGTACACAAAATAGAATCAATTTTTGTTTCACACTTGAATATTTTGAAAAGAAAAAAAAACTGCAACAAACAAAAACGAAATTTATTTTAATAATCACATGATGGATAATGAAGTTGAAAATACTTCGGATGAAAATGTAACAAACTTGCAACTTCAATTCAGCGACGCAAAACCCGTCACATTGAGAATCTGTCTGAAACAAAACTTGAAACAATATTAATAAAATGTGAAAAAGTAATAGAAATGAAACAAATTCATATAATTATAAACAATATTTATTAGCTCCTCGACATTTTGATAAATTAAAAATAAAATGAAAATTCTTCAAAACTATTACAAAAAAAGTACTTAATTAAAACATTTTTGGCTGCAACCAAAAATACAATAGTATGAAGTAAAAATATCAATTAAACCGGTTTAAAATAACGATATTTTTACCACATCTAATTAAAAGAAATCGAATAATTTGACGCCATATCGTAATGCAACGCAGAATTCTCAAAAATTAGTACATTACTTTACGAGATGACTAAATTTTTTAGAAACAATGTGTAGGGTATCTGTTGTTATCAGACAAAACTGAAATAGAAAATAGTATAATTAGTATAATAAAAGCGTAAAAAACATGAAAATCATTCATTAGTATCTTCTTCTTCGTGTTCTTCCTCTTCTTCGTCTTGATCGACCTCCATTCCATTAGTTTCTACAACAACAGCAATATTGTTAGAAATACGTACAATAAAAAAAATAAAACGCTTCGAATATATTCGTCTTGATTTATTCGATAATAGTATGAAAAAAAGAGCACACTGTTACGACGGTTTTGATTTTTGTCAACGACAATATTATTATTAATTTTGTGGCATCGACGTTATAGTTTAAATTCTTACCATTGCCATTGCCATTGTCTGGTAATTTTCCAGATTGTAACATTTGTTGTAATCGTTCAGCTTCTTCCAAAGATGATACATTGGCAACGGCTTCTCTGATTTTCTTAATTTCTTCGGCTCTATGAGCTATAAATGAAAACAAAACATCAGTAGAGGGCCTAGAGGCACAATCGCTCGAAATTAAATCATTAATTACCTGATGGTTTTCGGTGTTCCGATATATTTTCACCAGGAGTAAATTTGGATTTTCTAACAATACTTTTTTGAAGTTCTTTTCCTTTTTTACTCTTGAATAAGGCTGTGGCTTCTTGCTTCTCCTACGAAATAATTTGCATTTAATAAAAAATTAACATTCAAATGTACTAGGTAATTACACGTCCTAAATCATCACTCACCTTTAATTTAATCTTTCTGAAATCTAAAATTTTTAGTTGTGGAAGTTTGTAAACAACGTAGGCACGATAGTGTTGTAAATGAGCTATGGGATTTTGTAATAAACTTAACATTTTCAAATTCGGTAAGGTAGCTAATGGATCTATATCTCCCAATTCTTGAATCATATTTCCTGTCAGTACTAATGTGCTCAAATTGGGAATGTGCTGTTCGAGATTATCACCTATTTTTCTATTGAACATATTCTTCAGTGTAAATATTGGATTGCATTAATAATGGAAACGGTGTCGGTGTAGATTACTTACACGATAGCGTTATTATTCAGTATCAAACAACTTAAACGTTTCAGGAAAGGAAATCCGTCCAATTTTCTAATATCATTGTCGGAAAAATCAATCGTATCGAATTGATCCAACGTAGCGCCCAAATTCTCGATCATGGGAATTCTATAACCTGAGAAAACATTCAAGTGAGTAGGTAAAGAGATTGATTATTCGTTTCAAGTATTAAATGGTCATAAATTAAGATGTTTTTAAATTAATTTTTAATCAATTGAAAATTACCTCTCAGGTTTAGCTCTCTATCACGACAGGGGTTGACATACTGCATAGACTGCTGTATCAAGTCTGGTGTTAATTTGACCATGTTTCAATTGTTACAGAGAAGACTTTGAACAAATTAGATGACGAATAATTACTTCATTTCAATTAATAAATCATTTAATTTAATAATATCGCGAAATTCAGCTAACAAACGAAAAAATTTTGAACGCAGTCGGCATTTCACAATTCACAAACAACAAAACACTTTCAACTTTTTTGGATTTTTTGTCTTTCGAGCTCGTTTTTTTCGAAAAGTTGAGACATTGATAAGTTGTGGAGGCGTCGATGATTGAAAATTTGATCGCGGAGGCACGTCCGGACACGTTTCTTGTTCTTTTCTGCTTGATCGCTCTCTGTGAAACAAAGATTGATGAATTTGATGATGCTGCGATGGTATGAGTTCATAACAACGGAAATATGCATAATATGGCTGACAAGTTGTTGAACTTGTAACATATGTGTAGTTTTAATTTAACAAAGTAATGTAAATATTAATTTCTTTACTTCTTGCCAACAAATACGTACGTTCGTATCGCTTGTGTACATTGTGTTTGAATCGTGTTGCGGTCTACAAATAACGTATGGAAATGTAGCATAACTTATTGCATTTTGCAACCTATCCGAAGAACATTGCAGCCACAAAAGCGGTACGTTGGTGTGATCCATTTAATTCTATAATTTACGTAAAACTCTTGGAATTTCAACATTCCTCCCCGGAGTGTTACCCTCGAAAAGATCAAATTGACAATCTTGAATCGTCAATGGATCGAGGGGAATGCGTAAACGCTCTATGTAAATGGTTAAATCAACGAGTGCATAGAATGTTTTGTTATAATGTAATCGTAAACGGTATTGCAAAGTTGCATGTGTTGAAGTCTGTTAAAGTGTTTGATCGTTGACAAAATGTGTTTCATGTTATTTTGCTTTTGTTTGCAGGTTGAGCAATGGAGGGAGATAATCCTTCGGAGGAGGTTTTATCGCAAAAGAAGAGCTCCTTGGATGATATCATCGATCACATAACGGCCGACTTGCAAAGTTACGACGGAAAGTATATCCTACTAGGTCAACCGTCCAACTCGGAAACGCAATCAATTTGGCAGCAACGTGTTACGCGTCAGCCAGAAAATCTAAACTATGTGCAGAATCCTTATCAAGAACAACAACAGCAATCCAGAATTAATCATTTAGATTCGAATCTGTTTTACTCGCCGAATTCGTACGTGGAAAATTCATGCAATAACTACGTTCCTTACGTGTTCCCTAATTCGAATCAGTATCAAAACACCAGCAACGATTCGCATTATAATTACATTTACTATCAACAAAATTCTAATCACTCTGCTACCGATTACGGACTATTCGGATCGTCTAACAATTATCAAAATCATCATCTGATCGAGAACTTGGTCGGAAATTGGGTGCCTAATCAAAACGGCACGTACAGCCCGTTCGGTAACACTCCGCACGTTATCGAAAATAGAACCGATCCGAATCTAGGACTTCAACACCAGTCGCCGCAATCTCAACATGCCAACGCCTCCAACTCGAACACCTTCTCCAAGCTGGGCAATGCTGTCCGTAGACCTAGGATGGTCGCAGAGGTTCGTCCGATGAGACCATCGTATTCCGACGTTCTTGCCAAATCGGTCACTCAATGTACTCCGAATGCTGTCAATGGCTCGACCAATAAATCTGTCGTCTCATCTAAGGTCGACTCTACTAGGAATAAAACGACGAAAAATAAAAAAGGTGAATCACGTGTGTATTTTGAATTGACCCGCGACACGTTCAACTCTTTCTCTGATTATTTCCCATTCTGTCTGCGAAGTCGTTATGCCTTTTGTAATCTCTAAAGAATTTTTCTCTCGTGCGAACGTAGAATGTTTTTTTTTTCTTTTATTGCGCTCCAAATTGAAAATATCCTCTTATCAATACTCCTCGAGTAATGAATGAACGACATCGTGTAAAATATGATAACTTTATCGGCGTTATTTGGCGCCCGATAAGAATTTTTTTTACTTTTCTCCTTATCACAGCTGTATTGAAAAACGATAGTTCGTACGTTCATTTTAATTTCGTGTGTGTTTCGAACAGGTAACAATATAACGAAAAATGGTGGCCCAGTTTTGAAACGTCAACATTCGTCCGGAAGCGAAGAGCAGATGTTGAATGGTGTTCGGCAACAAGCCGATAAAAAAGCCACGCCGACCAATGAAAACCATTCGTGGTCTTCGCTCGAAGACTTGACTAAGTTCACAGCGTACAATGATTTCGAAAAAGAGAACCCGGCCGAAAGATCGCCTTTGTCTAATTTAAACAACAAGAAAGGAAATCGTAAAATAAAACCGGTTCGTCAAAATGGTAAGTTCCAAATAAAGAGTTGGTTTTTTTCTCAGCTGTTTGTTTCCACTCTAATTAAACCTTTCGCTTTTTCCCACAACAGATACTTCCACCGAAACGTGGAATAACAAGAAAGTAAACGAAAGTCAGAACGATAATCGCAAGAACGTTCGTAAAGGCATCCAGATAAATAACAATCTTCAATGGGGTGTCAGCAAACAAACTCCGTCGCCGGTTCGTAACGATAAAAAGATCAACAAAAGTACGCCCAATAATGATATGAAAAAAGCCAATAGCTCTGGTAAAAATATCAATCAAACTGCCGAATGTGTCGGAGTTTCGAAGACAGCGACGAGCAGTAAAATTAATACACGCTTCAACGAGGCTCCTATTAATCAACGCAAGCTACAGAGTAGGACGAAGCGGCGCGAGGGAGCATCTAAAATTGGTGAGTATATTGTACCAACGTCACACTGTATCGGTTTACTGAGCGTAGGCTTTGCCAATAATGCGTGATTCGTGCAGTCTTTTTGTTACTCTAATCAACCCATCCGACCGTTGGTGTAAATTTAATGACCTTTCGTGCTTTTGGTTGAAATTTTTCGACTATACGAGTTAAATATAGAAAGAAAAAAAAAACTCGATAAATTATTCAATTAAAATAAAAGCAAATTTTTTAAACCATTGAAAAAATTTTCCAAAATTCGTCGACCCCAATTAAATAAATTCTGTCACAAATACGTGCCACTTTTCAAACCTCATTCTCATTCTGGATATTTTTTTCGATAATCACGATATTAAATTGATTAGTCCTTCTAAGAACTCGATCACCAGGTAGTAGGTACACGAGTACATCGAGTTGATGGCAGAAAACGATAAACCACGTCTCCCCATTTAGACCTGCTCGAAAAAATACTCATCGAACCGTGAAAAGTCCCGACTGCTTAAATTACCCATCGACAGAATTGATAATAACCGCATGTAAGAAAACTCGTCGTCGCATTAAGCATTAAAACATTGTAATCCCATTAATGTTCTCACTAATGGGCAGCTTAATTTGTACGTTGCATTTTTTTTTTACACCAAATAACCTCATTATTCAACGAGTACGTATTAAACAATACTTTTATACCACCTGTTCGACGATTTTAAATTTTTACGATGCTAAACACCATAATTTTCTCAGTTCGATTACCTATGTAACCATACATAATTGCGTCATTTGACGCGACAATAGTCCCAAGTAATTCTTTTAGTCAGATATTGATGTTGAGTAAGCTCGATAGTTCTATTGAAATGGCAACAATCTAGTGCAAATGTATCGATGCATTGTGTACTAGTGCATTCAAATTACAAATTGCTTATTGAAAAAATAGTTTTATTGCCGAATAAAAATAATCGTCATAAACAACCCCCTCTCCCTTCCACATTGTAATGAGACGAATACAATCGTAAACTAAAACGTTGAAAAAATTTATTTCTTAGATGAAATTTTTCATTTTATTCGCGTTGTAAAAATAAACATTTTAGTGTGAACTGTGAAGTGAAAGAAATAACAATAAAACCACAGTACGAGTACAAGTACATGGTGTGATTTTCTTGTAAACTTGTAAAAGTATAACATTTACATCATGACTCATCAACATTGAAATGAAGAAAACTACATTGTTTTAAACTTAAATCTATGAATTGTTAGGCGAGATTGTCAAGTTTTCCAAACTTGCATTGAGGTTTCGAATTTGTAGTTTAGAGGGTTGCATTGTAAAATATGCATACTTTTTCACAAAATACAAACAACACCCCACCCCCTCCCACCGAAGTCTTCTAGATCATTTTTACGAGATATACACTTTCAAAAATTGTTACTAAAAATCTCTTTATTTTATATATTTTTTTGAAAAAAAGCATTCCGTTGAAAAAATATTTAAAATCGTTTTTTGAAACAGAACGATTTTTTGAGAAAAATAATTCGTAAATTGGAGATATATGAAAAATTTCTCAATATTTTCGACAGAAACTTCCAATTTTTTCCAAAAGATTCTCTTTTGATTTTTTTTGAAAAGAAATATTTCTAAAAAAAAATCATCTCAGAATTTTTTGTTAGAAAGAAATATTTCAAAAATTTAAAAACACTAAAAAATTGCCTGGGTATATTTTCGAACTTAAAATGTTTTTGAATAAAAATTCAAAATTTCTATCAACATTTTTTAGAAATTTTCTCAAAAAACCGTAAGTACTTTTTCAGAAATAATTCAAAATTTTTTTGTCAAAACTTCTAAAGCCCATCGATTTATATTTTTTGTCAATAGACTAAAAATTTTCTACTTACCTAACAAAACTTTTTTGAAAAGAAATATTTCAAAATATTCCTGAAAAATTTTATAATTCCTATTAAAAATGTTTCAAAAAATTACAAAATCGCTTAAAAACTTTTTTCTAGCAGAGGAAAAATTTCAAAAATTTTCTACAGAAATTCCACATCAAGAAGTATTATAAATTCATCAAAAATCTAGCAAATTTTTTTTATAAGGAAATGTTTCAAAATTTTACAGAAGAAATTTAAAAATTCCATTAGCATTTATAAAAATTCCTCCCAAAAAAACTTGAGCATATTTTTTCATAAAAGATTCAGAATTTTTCTGCCCAAAATTCAAAAGCCCATCAATTCATATATTTTTTTAAATTTGCAAAAAATTTTCTTACAAATATTTTTTAAAAATAAAACTTATTTCAAAATATTCTTGAAAAATTTTTAAATCCCAATAAAAAAATAATTTGATAAAAAGAAAAAAATTATTTCGGAAATTTTTTTTGAAAGGAATTATTTGAAAAGATTTTGAAAAAAATTACCATCAAAACTTGTTTAAAAATCACCAAAAGTTCACTATTTTTTTTTTTTTTGATAGAAATGTTTTAAAATTTTATTAACGTTTTTTGGAAAATTTCATTAAAAATTGTATATTTTTTTTAAAGGAAATGTTTCAAAATGTTCTGAGTACATTTTGAGATTCTATAGTTATTTTATTTTTTTTATTTTTACAAAAAATTGTAATTTTTTCGAGAACATTTTTGTCACATTCACAAAGATGAGTAGATGACCAAAAACAAAAAATGGCATTTCAAAGTTTTCCTGAGAAAAAATCTAAAATGTCAACAATCTGAATTTTTTTGAAAAGAAGTGTTTCTACAATTGACGAGTGCTTTAATTTTTTGTTTCCAAATTTTTTTTTTTTAAATCTCAGAAATTATTTTATGAGAAAATATTTCAAAATTTTCTGATGAAAATTGAAAAATCTTATCAGAAAATTTCAAGAACAGAAAATCCTCAAAAATGTTTTTTTGAAAGAAATATTTTAATATTTTCTAAAAAAAAATCAAGATTTTTTTTTACAATTCACCAAAAGAAAAAGAATTTGAAAGGAAATATTTCAATAATTTCTCGAGAAAAAAAAAATCAAAAATACCATCAATTATTTTTTTTTTCAAGTTTCATGACAGTTTAAAATTTTTGTGAGGAGATATACCTATAGCAAAGTTTTCTTCTAAAAAAAATCACAAATCTTACAAAAATTCTATATAATGATTTTTTTTTGCAAGTAATTCAATATTATTCATTAAAATTTTTTTTTAAAATACCTACATAAAATTGTCTCACTAATTTTTTAGGGAAAGATTTAAAAAATTTTCTGAAAAAAACTTCGAAAATCCAATTACAAAAATATTAAATAATCACAAAAATCATCTAATTTCTTTGTTATGAAAAGGAATATTTCAATATTTTCGTTGAAAATTAAAAAAAATATTTGTATAAATTTTTTTAAAAACCACCAAAAGCTAATTTTTTTTTTTTTTGAAATTACAGATGTAATTTCTAAATCTTCCTTGGAAAAATACAAAAATCTTATCAAAACTTGAGAAATGAAACAAAAAAAAATTTAAAAAGTGTTTTTTTGAAAGGCAATATTTTAAGACTGCCTTGAGAAAAACTCAAAAATCCCATCTTTTTTCCACGAAAATTCAAAAATTTTATAAAGATTTTTTAAATTTTTTACAAAAGTTTTTTGTATGTACGAGTTCTTAAAAATGAAATGTTGTTTAGAAAATTCAAAAGCCGCATCAAAATGCATATTATTTTTTTTGAATTAAAAAAAATCCTGTTTAAAATTTCTTTGAAAGTAAACATTTAAAAAGTCTTCTAAAAAAAAAATTCAAAACTTTTTTTTTTAATTAAAAAAAAATACGTGTGTTATGCTTTTATTACAATAATTATGTATAGTTTGTAATTTTAAAACTGCCTCTGCAAATTTCTAATTTTCTATTTTTTTGCAGCACTAGTCTGGAAACGATGGAGGGAAAAAACCTCGCAATATTTGATCCTGTTTTTCACCTGGTTCTTGAATCTTTTATGGGACGTACTGGTGATGAGTTTCCATCTATGTTTCTATTTGTAAGTATCTTGCTATCGTTGAAATTTTCTCCAATTTCATGTAAATAACGTCGTATTTTGTTCCGGGTTATTTTCAGGTTGGGTGTCATAGTAAGTTGCAGCGGAGCATGGTTCAGCACGGTGAAATCTTTATTAAAGAATGTCTGCACGAATCCGCGTAACTGGTGGCATCAGCGAAAGAAAAATAGCAAACAGTCTTCCTCGAAAAAATCATATTCTAATCGATCTGATAACTCGCATGGTAACTTAACGTCGAACATATCTTTACCGCAGACTGGCGAAGAAGCAATGAAACGGTTGTTCGCTTGTAAGGGTAAAGATCCATACAGGTAATGATCAAAAACTAGACCCAAATTTGGCCCAAATACGAACAACATGAAAATTAAAATATCGTATTTTTTCTATCGCAGTATTCTAGGTGTAACGAAAAACTGTCCGGACGAAGTGATTAAAAAATACTATAAAAGACAAGCTGTTCTCGTTCATCCCGATAAAAATAATCAACCCGGCGCCGAAGAAGCTTTCAAGATACTCGTGCACGCGTTTGAATTAATCGGCGAACCTGTAAGTGATCCTAATCCAAGACTAGTGAACCGTATACTCGAGATATGATTTCGATAATTTTTCAATTTCATTTCTCTCCCATAGGAACGGCGAAAAGCATACGATCGATGTGTAATGGAATCTGTCGAAGAAGAATGGGAAGAGTTGAGTAACCTCATATCCCAGCTGCACAAAAAAATGGAATACGCTGCGAATACTATTAGGTAAATTATACCGGATGCAGGTGGTCAACGTGTGTTTTATTTTCGAATACGTATATACGAATTGTTTCTTTGTTTTTGGTGACTACAGGTGTACCAATTGTGGAAACAGGCACAAACGTTCGATGGTGGAGAGACCTTTGTACGCTGCTCGATTCTGTTCTCAATGCAAAATTCATCATTCTGCCAGAGAGGTAATTTTTCATTGTGCGAATAAACTGGTTTTCAAAAGTATCGTAAGGTTTGGTTAGGTTGTCACCAAGTTGGGTACCAGTTTTCAATTTTTTTTTTTCATAAATTTTGCAAATTTTTTAGTATTTTTATCGTCGAAATGAAAATTTTAAAATTGAAATATTGTCTTTTTTCAATTTATAAAATTTATGGAGTTTTTTGTTAGTTTTTTTTTGTGATAAAATGGGTTGGAAAAAGAATTACGAACTTCGATATCTAAGATTAATTATTTTGAAATGAGAAATTTTCTTCACGTATAATTAATTTATTTCAATTTTTGTTATTATTTAGGGAGATATATGGGCTGAGAGTTCGATGATGGGCTGGCTTTGGAGATATTACGCTTGCATGGACGGCGCAGTTTACGATATATCCGATTGGGCAGCTTGTCAGGCGGACAACTTACGACATTTGAAGCCGAACACTCACGTGGTACAGTACAGAATCGTTGTCGGAAAGCATAGACCTAATCCTCCTCCTACTTCTACTCCGCAACCCCCTCCCCCTCCTCCGCCAAACTGCAGGTAACTATAATTCTTATACCAGATCAAATTTTCTTCACGATCGTCTATTTTTACAGAAACCGGCTGCTGCTCATTTGCCCACCTTGAAATTATTTCCAAGTCTAGTACTTTATATCCAAAATTGGAGGGGGGAGGGAGGGGTCCAATCGAAATTTTGTCATAACCAAAATTATTTCTAGAACTTGAAGCTACGACATTGGTTTGAAAATTTTTTCAATTGGGACCCTTACCTCCCCCTTTTTTAATAAATATCCAAAATTGGTGGGGAGGGAGGGGTCCAATCGAAATTTTTGTCATAACCAAAATTATTTCTGAAATTTCAAGCTACAACTTTTGTTTCAAACATTTTTCAATTGAACCCCTTCCCCCTCCAATTTTTAATTAGTATCTTGTGAGTGTTATGCAAAATCAGTGGAGCGAGCGGGGCACAATTGAAAAAAATTTCAAACCAAAGTTGTAGCTTGAAGTTTTTGGAATAATTTTGGTTATGACAAAAATTTTGATTGGACACCTCCCTCCCCTCCAATTTTGAATATAAGTATTTATGTAGTCTGGACTTGGTACAAATTTCAAATTGAGCAAATGAGCCGCAGCAGGTTTCCGTAAAAATAGCAGATCGTCGATATTTCTTTTATCGACCTTGATATTATTGGCTCGTGTTCGATAAACTAATGGAAACTTTTCTCTTTCGTTGCAGTGAACAAGATTTAGAAGATTTCCTGAGTTCTTTATACGGACACGGTAATGGTGGCACAGCGAACGGCGACCAATGTAATAATCGATTTCGAAAAAAGAGCAAAAGGAAGAAATAATGCGACCTTTTTTCCTCACTTTTGAATTTCGATGAAATCTCGCCGTCGTTACACCCTGTGATACGTCAGCTTGCGCCTGATCTTTCGTTCATACTTTTATTTTCCGCCAGGACAATGCATTTCTAAGTGTTTTTAATTTCATTTTTTTCGTTTTCCGTTCAGTACCTATATTTTATTTCATCGCATTTTCCTCTTCGTCCGCCGCATTGAAAATTTTAATACTCACAATGATCCTAACCTAGATGTATGAAATTTTATGTACTTAACGCTTTTTTCTCTTTTCCGTTTTTGTCATTATTGATCGCATAAATCGCTTTTCTTTCATTTTCTTTTTTTTTATCGCAATTACCTTCTTATTTTTTTCGTCGTTTTTATCATTATTTTATTTTTTCGTATTCATCCTTCTATTTTTTTCCTACGTCATTACAAAAAGTAACAAGACAACTGATCACATCGTAAGCATTAAAATTACTTTTAAGTTGCTTTTTTATTGTGTGTTATTTTTTTTTTATTTTTTATTTGTCGAAAGCATTTTAACGAAGATAATGAAACTACTTCGCAGACCGCAATATTTTGTAGTCTAGCGAAGAAGTGTTTTAATTTTTTTTTTTTTTTTGAATTACTAAAATACATGATTTGTGTTGTGAACATGTTGTTTTGATTTTTGAAAGTGATTTTACAGATGATTTCAATTCGCTGAAGGAAGATGAATGTAAAAATAATGCTTTTAATAAAGTAAACTCGCGAGAAGGAGTAACACGAACTACGATTCTTAGGAAGTATTTTTCGAGTATTGCTAAAAATAGCTCTAATCTCACTTGAGAAAAATCTTAGAACTTGAACTTGGCATGTTCGATGCATGTACTCTATTTTTTTTTTTCAAACAAAAACCTGTTTATCTACAACACTTTGGCACTTGTCCATTTTTTTTTTAATAAGAAAAAATCGAAAATTTACTTCACTACTACCACGATCCTATGAAGCAAAATCATAAACTAATTAAAAACAGGTGCAGTAAGTTTCCCAACAAAAATTTAGCTTTGATTTGTTGTTTTTTGCTTATCACCAAAATTCATTCTTTATCAATTCAAAAAACCGAAAATAATTAATTGAAATAAAACGAAGAATTAAGATATAATACGCCTGGATTAATCATTTCCCAACAAGTAAGTGAGTTATGTAACGGTTTCTAAAAATTACAAATTTACCAATTCATTCTTCTGTTTGTTTGTTGATAGTTTGGAAGTGCAGAACCACGTGCCCTTATTCTCGTCATTTTCCGGCACCAAATTCATCAGAGACGTCGGTAAAATTCTAATAAGTTAATCGAAATGAAAAGCTACCGGTTTCTGTGCGGTTGCAGAGATCACACGAAAGTGTTCTTGAGAACGATAAACCTCTCTAGTAGTAATAATGCAATTTTTCAATACCCGAAATTAGTGCCAAATAAAGTACTCGAAGATCCAGTGAAGAAAGAAATCACCCTCGAAGACAAAATATTCAATTCGTTGAAGGGTAAAATCGTTTATAATTCGTTGGTGACTAATAAAAACTTGAAGATGCGTTGGAAAGTAAGAGCAGAACAATTACGTAAAGAGAAAAAAGTAGAAGAAGAGACGTACGTCGCGCCGGTATCGTTAAAATACATGTTCGAAGATTCCGATATGAAAAAATGCGCTGATAAAGCGAGTGTAACCGAGCATGATAATGATGACTTGATCGTAGAAGAAGAAGAAGAAGAAGATGATGAATTCGAAGATGGTGTCGATTTACCTTACAGTAGGACTAGTGAAGTTGATGTGGAATCCGATTACGACGAAAATGAAGAGCTTATGTTTAAAAAAGAAATGATGTTCGCGTATCAAGGTAATTACTTTTCAAAATGTTACAATTATTACGATGTGATGTTAATCTGCACGTTTTTTTCTCAGATATTGCCCCTAAACCGATCCATGGCCGTCAATGGATGAGCGATTATGAAGTTTTTGACGAACAATTCGATGAAAATTCAATATTTAGCCCTTCAGATATAGATTACGGTACACCCGATCCTACTATTCCGGCCAGTAATGTACCATGCGGCGGGTGCGGTGCTCATTTACATTGCAAAGTAAATTTCTCCCCGTTTGACGTTGCACATCGTTTGAACTTTTCAGTGATCTTATTTATTTGTTGATAGGATCAATCGATACCTGGATATTTACCCAAAGAATTATTCACAAAATGTAAAAAAAAAGATCTCATGAGTTTGATCTGCCAAAGATGCACATTTCTGAAAAATTACAATACCGCTTTGGCAGTCAACGTGGATCCTAAAACGTATCCGGAATTATTAGCCAAAATAAAAAATAAAAACGCTCTCGTTATATTAATGGTTGACATGACTGATTTCCCTTGCAGTATTTGGCCAGATTTATTGTCAGTAATTGGTACGTAATATCGCTGGAATCGTATTTCGCATTTTAATTTCAGTGTTTCGAGCTAACATTGGTATCATTATTACTTTCAGGTGAAGAGAAACCACTCATAGTGGTCGGAAATAAGATCGATTTGCTTCCAGGAGATAGCTCTGGATGGTTAGAAAATGCGAAGAAAAGCTTAAAAAGTCATTTACCTCCGAATGCGAACGTACTCCATGTTTGTTTCACTAGTGCCAAAACTAAATTCGGAGTTGAAGAACTAATTAACAAATTGCATAATGTTTGGGGTACTAACGGCGATGTTTATATTATCGGATGTACCAACGTAGGAAAATCATCTCTGTTTAATGTTCTTATCGGGTCTGATTATTGTCGATCGAGCGAATCGGATTTAATTCAGAGGGCTGTTACGTCACCGTGGCCTGGTACCACCTTGAATTTATTGAAGGTAAGTGGTGACTTGGGGTTCGATACACGAGTTTAGTTTGAAAAATTTGTTTACATGGGTTTTTAAATTTTACGAAGTACAATACTAAATAGATAGGTACTTGATATTCAAAATTGGAGGAATCCAATCGAAATTTTTATAAAGACCAAAATAATTCCTAGGACTTTGAGCTACAACTTTTGTTTGAAATTTTTTTCAATCGAATCCCCTTCCCATCCTAACTTCTCTAATTTCGAGTTAGTAATAAGTATCTACGGAGTGTTATGTGAATTCGGAGGGGAGGGAGGGGTCTAATTGAAAAATTCTTCAAACAAAAGTTGTGGCTTGAAGTTCTAGAAATAGTTTTGGTTATCACAAGAATTTCGATTGGACCCCTCCCTCTCCTCCAATTTTGAATATTAAGTTACGATTTATTATTGTACTTTGATAAAATTTACCAACGACGTTCCAACAGACTAGACTCGAGTGTATTCGATAATAATTTTTATGAAAAACATTGTAAATTACTTTGTTTTATTTTCAGTTTCCTATACTGAAAGTTGACGGTTATAAGGCATTTTTAAGAACGTCGCGATTAATGACCCGAAGAATTCAAGCCAGTCAAGAAAAAAAGTTGGCTGCTATTCAAGCCAAAATGGACAACTTGAAGATTAGCAAATTACCCAATATTATTGGTAAATATAGTCATAATTTCCTTGAAGCACCCTCATTTTTCAAAAAAAAAAAATAATAATAATAATAAAAAAAAGAGCCAAGTTTTTGTAGTTAACATTAAAGTTGTTTCTCTTTATTAGAAAAATATTTTCAATATTTTCATTTTTTCCCCTTACTGAAGTGCTGCTACTGACCCCAATCTTTAGAAAAAATTAAAAATTATCAAATTTTCTACCTTTTGCATTTTTCAACTTCAAAATGTTGAAAAAAATAAAAAAGTTGGAAAATTTGATAATTTTTCTATTTTTTTTTCAACTAGAGGAGGCTAGTGGCACCACTTAAAATTCAGTTGAAAACCCCGAAAAATTGGGAATTATTTTCTTGTAAAAAGAAACAACTTTGGATGCTAGGTCGAAAAAATTGCAAATTTTTTTCGATAAATTGGGGGCGTTCTAAAGTACCACTTGAAATTACTTTTGGAAGGGTGATATAAAAAAATTAGAAGTATTTCTCATGAAAAAAAAAAAAAAAACCTTTGAAAGGTAAGAATCAAATAAATGCAAAAGTTTTAATATTTGATAATTTTTCGTTTCAAGTATTTGGGGGGGGGGGAGTGCGTGAAATTCAGACAGAAAATAAATAAAAATCAGGAATGATTTCCCAATTATTTTATTCTCATTTTTTTAAAATCTTTGCAAATTTTTTTAGAGAAAAAAAATCAAGTTTTTTCGGAGGAGTGGGAATTATTTACATTTTTTTGAAAAAAAATTTATAATTTTTTAGCTGGAAAACTTGTTAGGTTTATTTGGAAAAAAATACGTTTTTTGGCATAAAAATATTATCAATTATTTTGGATAAAAAGAATTTCTCAATTTTTCGGAATAAAAAATCGATCTATTTTCTAGGAATAAAGAATTAGGGATTTTTTTGAAATAAATTTTTTTAGAGCTTTGAATTTTTTAGCGCAAAAAAAAAGTTTTTTTTTTTAAGAAAAAAAAATGTTTGAATTTTTTGGAGCAAAAAAATATCTGAATTTTTTGGAGCAAAAAAATATCTGAATTTTTTTTGAACTAAAAAAGTTTCTTTTTTTTCAGTAAAAAAAGTCTAAATTTTTTGAATCAAAATAATGTTTGAATTTTTTTTGGAGCAAAAAATGTACATAGATTTCTTAGGAGCCAAAAAATGTTCATTTTTTTGGAGTAAAAGAATGTGTAATTTTTTTTGAAGTTTCTCAGGTATTCCAGAGGAAAAAATTCTCAATTTTCTTTGAGTAAAAATTTGCTTAAATTTTTTTGGAGCAGAAATCTTATTTTTTGTCTGGATTTTTTTAAATTGCTAAAAATCCCTTGATTATTGTGTCAGTTTTTCTTCTTTTTCTTCTTTTTAAATAAAATTTCAAACTTAATGATTTCCTAAACTTGAAAAATTCGTTAAATATGTACCTATTTCGAATTGTAAAAATTTATCAAACTTTGAAATGTGCATTTTGAATATTTTTGAAAATTTAGTTGTATTGAGCTCTTTGGTTACATTCTGACTACTAGGTTGTTGTTTTTCGTAGGAACTGTGGAACAAACATTTAAACGACCGCCCAATGAATTCACCACATTCCACACAGATGACGACAAATTATTCGACATGCCACTTCCTAACGTAAGACAGCTGAAGAAAAATGACAAAAAGATTTTCAATCCTGATGATAAATCATACAAACATGCTAAATGGTGTTACGATACCCCCGGCGTGGTACACGAAGATCACGTAAGTTGATCCAGCATCTAAAAAATATTTTTAAATAGCCAATAATATTTGGCCATTTTGTCCAGATAATCGATTTATTAACCACCGACGAGATAGTGAAAACGATACCTCAGACTGTAATCGTTCCTCGAATTTTCTCAGTACGTCCCGAACAAACTCTTTACATAGGTGGTGTCGCCAGAGTCGATGTGCTCGATTGCAACTTCAGGTTTCCCAGGTAATCAACGACACGTGCTCTTATTAAAATTTACTATAATTGATTACTAATCGGCGACGTTTGTATTGTTCGTAGAATTATAGTTTACGCTTCGAAGTTTCTACCGATCAGTATTTGTGAAACCAAATACGCCGAAGATGTTTACGAAACTTTATTGGGTACTTCGTACATGGCTGTACCGATCGGCTCATTGGCTCGGTTAGAAAAATGGCCGGAGCTGAAGTATCGTCAAGATTTCAACATCGAGGGAAAAGGCAACGATGTTGTTAGTTCTGAGATCGTTTTATCTTCAATGGGTAAGTAAGCTAACTAGTCTTCGTACCTGATGTCTCTAGTGATAATAACACTTGCGTATTTCTTTTCAGGATGGATTGGCGTATCTTTACCAGTGAATACGAATACGACGATTCGCCCTTGGACACCGTTGGCTAGAGGGATTCATTTGAGGAAAATTCCTGTGTTGCCACTTACTGCTAAATTACGTAAAAAGAGAATCGCCAACACTCCTACTTATTTCTTAGGATCTATTTAACTCGTTTGAAAGGTTTGTGTAACTAAGTTGAATTTCTGTGATATTTGGAAACGGAGTTGGTAATGTGAAATTTTAGACGATCGTCCATATAAATGGCACAGTTTGCTATGAATTTTTTCAATCTCCTAATGAAATTTCGAATTTTTTTCAGCATCGTGTTAATTTTTTACAAGCTGAAATTTAATTGATTTAAAAAATACATAATTAATATGTATTTATAAGTTTTGAAAAAATCTTTTGAATTTATTATGATTATAAATAAGTAGATCTATTTCTTTCGTTTTTTTTTCACTTTAAAATTTATTTTCTCAATTTTTTTTATTTTTTATGAAATTGTATCTTTCTAAATTTTTCGAATTTTCAGCTCGAAAATAAATATTGAGATTTTTTCATAATAATTATATTATACTTAACATTTTCAATTTTTTAAAAACTGATTGGAATTTTGAATTTTTAAAAATTAAATCACCATTCTTTAAGAGATTTAAAAAAAAAAATCTGAATAGGTAATCAAAATCAAAATTATTAAAAGTATAAAAAATTCTGATTGTTCAGAGGAGCTAAAATAAAAAATTTTTACTTTTTTTTTGAAGAGATTTAATTTTACAAAGAAAAGGTTCAAATTGACTCAAATTTTTTTATTAAAAAAATTGAATATAATCAAATGTTTTTTATTAGATAATGTATCCATTTTAATTTAAAAATTGAATCTAAAATTTTTTGTTTCAATGAAAATTCAAATTGAAGTGCTTATACTTAGCATATAAATTTTTTGAAGAGGTACAAAAAAAAAACACAAAAAAAAAAGCCACAAAATTATGCACAATTATAAAATGCTTTGGCATTATCTACTTTTTGTTTTTTCAAAAGAAATTATGGGAGAGAATTAATCGAATTTTTTTGGTAAAGAATATTCCAACTTTTTGGGAGTGAAAATTTTCGATCTGAATTTTCTTGGAATTTATGAATGATTATTTTATAGTCAGCATGAGAAAATTCATCATTTTTTTTCTTTTTAAAGTAAAAAAATGGGTAGGTAATTTTTTTTATGTTCTGGAGGAGAAACTTCTGAATTTTTTGAAAAATAAAATCGCATTTGTTTTGCCCCAATTTTAAAAAATGTATAATTTGTTGGAACAATAAAATTTCTCAATTTTTTCGAGGAAAAATTAATTGTTTTGAAGTCAGTGTTTTTTTTTTATTAGATAGACGTTCCTTATGTGTAGAAGAAAACAACATTAAATTTTTTAAGGGAAAAAGCCTCATTTTTTTGTCCCTTTAAAAAAGGAATCTTTCATTTTTTATGGGATGAAAAAACTTCTTAATATTTTGAAGTGAAAAAATCATTTAATTTTTTGAGGTTTTCAGAGTGAAAAAAACTCTTAATTCCTTTAATAAAGAAAAAAATATTTTTTGAAGTCATTGACTCAGTGTAAAAAATTTCTAATTTATTTGAGATTATTTTTGTTGAAAAAATTCCAATTTTTGTTTACAACTTTTTTGGAATACAAAATGTCTTAATTTCTTGAGAGTAATTTTTTCATTTTTTTTTGGATTAAGAAAGTGTCTTAATTTTTTTAGAGTATAATTTTTTCTATTTTTTGGAATATTAATTTTTTTAGAGATTGAAAAAAATTGCATTATTAGATATATATTTTTTTTTTATATATTATAAACTCTCAATTTCAGGAGAAAAAGTTCCTTAATTTCTTGGGGGTAATTTTTTCAATTTTTTAGAATAAAAAAATCATTACCTAATTTTTTCAGAGATTAAAAAAAATTGAATATTTTTTCAGTTTTTTGGAATATTTTTTTAGAGATTAAAAAAATTGAATTGAAAATTTTTCATTTAAAAAAATACAATTTTTTAGGAAAAAAAATGTTTTATTTTTTGGTGAGAGTAATTTTTTCAATTTTTGGAAGAAAAAAATCATTTATTTTTTTTAGAGATTGAAAAAAATTGCATTAGGTAATTTTCTTTTATGTAAAACTCTCAACTTTAGGAAAAAAATGTCTTAAATTCTTGAGGGGAATTTTTTCAATTTTTTGGAATTGAAAAATCATTAATTTTTTTTAGAGATTAAAAAAAACTGCATTAAAATTTTTCATTTTTTACCAAGTATAAACTCTCAATTTTTTGGAATAAAAAAATCATTTTTTAGAGATTAAAAAAAAATTGCATTTATTTTTTTTAAAACCCTCTCAATTTTTAGGAGAAAAAATATCATTCCACAATTTCCTATTTAAGGTTTAAAAAATTTTCAACCGAACACCCCTTCGGAAAAAATGAGGTAAAAATTAAACTTTCGATGAAACTTTATGATTTTTATTTTTATTCGGAAAAAAAGAGAAATAAAATTGTAATTTGAAAAGTGAGAGACGCTGTAAAAGTGTAACAAAGTAATTCCGATGATGATATCCGAAATTTTCGAGAAGGAAACAGCCACCGATTCAAGAGAGCGAACTGTCAACTGTGCTACATGAGGCGATCGTAAATTTTAGCTAGTGTACTCCAAATCATTTTTCCATCAAAAAGGGGTAAAAAAGACGTCATAAGTTGCATGATAAATCTATTTCGAAACTTTTTCTAGTCCTTTCATCCGAACGACGAATTTGATGTTTTTCTAGGACTTTGTGAATTTTTTCAATTGAAACGAATTTTACCATCTTTGACGTTTAATAAGGAGGGAGGAAGGTTGAACTCTCAAATATTTTATTTATAAATTAAGAAATGATCGAGTGAATATCAATGCCAGTGGTCGTAAAATATGCGTTAGAATTGTTAGAACTTCCTTAAAAATAATTTATTTCGAAATAACAGAGATGTGTTATATCGATAACTACACCAATAAAGAATTTTTTAGCGTTGATTTTAATTGAAATAATTTCATGCGGTGAATTTTTTAATAGCGATTTCGTTATAGGGGCATTTCGAATGAAATAGGTATCTAGGATTACCCAGCTGACTATTTCCTGTAACATCGAATTCTGTAACAACTTCCCTCGTCGACGGCTTAATTAGTCGATGATAATGGAAACAATACGATCGGCTGGATTTATTACGCGATTATCATTGAAGTGATATTGTTATGAAACTTGATACGTTTAACGAGCGCGGAAATATATGAGAAATTTAACCGGTTCATGTTCAAATTTTTTCTGAAGGGCGCCGCGCTTAATTTTTCAAAGTGGAGTGCGAACTGGTTATTCTAGAAAATTGAAGTTAGCTCGCAGATCTACGCAGATTCGACACATCTATTAAGCGTAGGAAAAATTTCATTCTTGGAATTTACTGATTTTTGCCATATAATTGTCCCATCTTGGTCGCCAATTTTTTTCTCGGCTAATTTCGAACGAAATTGACTCGAATTTTTTTTTCTCCGTCGGATTCGATTTTTTTGGATAGATTTTTTTTTTCAGTTTTATTTTATGTATTTCAATTGTATCGGAATAATGGAGCAGTAACTTCTAATCGTGTTTCTTCGAACTCGTTATCGACAAAAAATTCATTAATTGTTCCACAATACTCTTTTTTATAGTTCACCTTCGATATTGGATAAGGTACTTACTCTCTGAAATTTCACCAATCTATACAACTCGTAATGGAATTAAGTTGTAGAGAATCTGGCATGGATTTTTCCACGCTTACGTCTTTTAATTGCTATAATATGTAATTTCAAGGCCAAAGAAACATACTGTATGATCTTTGTTCTAAATTCTTCTCACCGTGATGATCGTGCTAACTTCATTACGAATACGATTTTCATTCCAATGTTTCCTGGTTCACGTCAATCGACGTTATTTGAAACGTTAACGTAATAATTATATGACGTTAATAAAGTTGCCTATCGGTACGCCGTAATTTTTGCACCAAACTTGGCGTTGCGAATGTTCTTCCTTTTTTAGATTGATTTAACTTGAAATTTTAGAATTTTGAAAATTTCTTACTCGAAGTTGGGTAAAAAGCGAATGTGCGTAATGATTATTGATTAGTACCTTTGAAGAGTTTTTCGACCCGATTGTAAGTATCACGAAGAAGAGTGGACAATGTAACAATTTTTTTTCGGAGGGGTGCGGTTTTATGAAAAATTGACTTTTTTTTAAATTATCGGGTCGAAGGTAAATACGAGTACCAAAGTACATTTCTAAAATTAGCCAGTTGTTTGCAAATGTATCAAAAAATAAAGGTGAATGCCTTTTGGGGACGGTTTCTAGAAGGAAAAAAGGTTCGAGTTGGAATTCACCTATTGCAAGCAGGTGACAGAATTTTTTAGAAAGGTAATTTTACGATAGATATTGATGATTTTTATCAATATTTATTTAAATTTTTTCAATTTTGTCGAATTTTTATAATAATTTTCTTTGAAATTGGTAGTTTTCTTAAGAATTGAATTTTTTTAAGGTCGATAATTTTTCAAAACCAATGTTGAAAATTTTCGAATAAGTTAATGTAATTTGTTCATTTGAGAAAAATGAAAACTTTTCAAAGTTTTTATCATTTATTCAAGAATAATTGATGATCTTCACAAAAATTTATAATTTTTCCTAAAGTACTTACCCTTTGATTAGTTATTTAAAAATTGAATTAATTTAAAAAATATATCGAAAGTTGTATACTTTGTGAAATATTGATCACTGATTCAAAATTGATAATTTTTTTAATTTCATCAAAACTGACTTCTTTTAAATCGATAATTTTTCCAAAAAGCTGACAATTTTTCCTAAATTTATCAAAATTAATTTCTTTTTAAAAATTGATTCGGTACAAAAATTAATAATTTTCCCACAAATAATTTTTCCAAAAAATTTGTGATTTTTCAAATAAATAAATAAATAAATGAATAAATAAATAAATACTTTATAAAAAATATTATCCATTTATTCAAAAATTACCTAATAATTTCCCTTAAATATTAAAATCGTTATTTACCTATAATACGTACCTACTGCAATTTTTTCTAAAAATGATAATTTTTCAAAAATTGTCGGATTTTTTTTTTTTTTTTTTTTTTTTGAAATATTGATCACTTTCTGAAAAACTGATATTGCACATTTATACATTTTTCAAATAAATCGAAAATTATTCACGTTTTCAAAATATTGATTATTTTCACCAAAAACTGATTGTAAGCATTAATTTCAAAAATTTATCAAAATTTATCGTTCTTCCAAAATATTGACCATTGATTCAAAAATTGATTCTGTTCAAAAAATTATGATTTTTCCAACAAAAAAAGAGGGGTAACTTTTTAATAAAAATTGATATGTCTTTTTTAACAATCAATCATTTCCCCAAAAACCTGTAATTTCTCCTGAAATATATCAAAATCGATTTCTTTTATAAATATTGACTGGGTGTTGATCTTTTTAAAAAAATTATGGTTTTTTATAAATTTGTCATCTTTATTCAGGAATATTGGTCATTTGTTTAAAAAATTGATTTCCCTTAATATCAATCATTTATTCGTATACGCTACTAATAATTTTTAAAAAAAATTATATATTTTTTCAGAAAGTTTATAATATTGTTTTTCAAAAAGTTATCATGATTGTTTTCCAGAAACATTACATTTATTTTAAAATTGATAACTTTTCCGAAAATTGATCATATTTTTTTTAATTGATTAAAATTGGCATTATTTTTAAATATTGATCATTTCCAGAAAAAAATATGATTTCATCAAAAATTGATTTTTTAAAATTTCTGTAGGTAATTGATCATTCGTATATTGATTATTTTCTCAAAAATTGATACATTTTATAACTGTTTCCCCTTCACTTAAAAATTTATCATTATCCAAAAAATGATAATTTTTTTTCAAAATTTACTAAAATTGTTATTTTTTAAAATCTCAAAAATTTATCAAATTTCATTTTTTTAAAAAAGAAATTGACTTAGGTATTGATTTATTGTTTGTTTCAAAAATTCATCAAATTGTTTTTTCGATATATTTCTCATTTAGGTTTTAAAAAATTGAATTCCCCTACAAATAATTTGATTTCTAAAAAAGATTATGAGAAAGAAATATTTTTCTCAAACACTGATACTTAATTATTATAAGCGTAGAAAATTTTATCAAAATTTTTAAAATTTTGGTCCTTTTACTTAGTTTAAAAATTGATCATTTTTTCAAAAATTGATCAAAATTGACAATTTTAAAAATATTGACTATTTTTGCAAAATTTTATTTTTTGTTTCAAAATTTTTTAAAGATTTTTATGTTTTTTAAAAATATTTTTCATTCATTAGAAAATTGATAATTTCCCCTAAAAATATACTTATGATTTTCAAAAATTTGTGCAAATTTTCAAAATTGATCAAAATTGGTATTTTTCAAAATAATGACCATTTTCTCAAAAATTTGTGAAAAATGATTGGTTTTTGAAATTTATTATTCATTTAAAAATTAATAATTTCCTCTTAAAATGGACATTATTTCAAAACGATTTTACAAATTGACCTTTTTGTCAAAAATTGAAAATTTCTTTCAAAAATCTATTGTAATTTGTACCTATCTAAATATCTAATTGTTTTTTAAAAAATATGTTGATCCTATTTAAAAATAGATCATTATTTTTTCAAAAATTAATTGATTTTTTAAAAAAATTATTCAAATTAGTTTTATTTTCCTAAAAGTTTAGGTACCCATTCAGTATTCATTCAAATATTTATAATTTTCCCAAAAACATGTACCTACCAATTTCTCCTAAAAATTTATTTAGTACTTTCTTTGAAAACTTATGATTTTGATAAAAATTCTTCATAATCGATCTCGCTTTATTTTATTCAAATATTGATGAGTTTTCTAGAAATTGCTAATTTTATCTAAATATGGACCATTTATTCAAAAATTATTCATTTTTCATGTATGGTATATTGA
Source organism: Balanococcus diminutus (assembly GCA_959613365.1). NCBI lineage: Eukaryota > Metazoa > Arthropoda > Insecta > Hemiptera > Pseudococcidae > Balanococcus > Balanococcus diminutus. The sequence goes on along the minus strand of OY390718.1, from coordinate 33,850,521 downwards.
TGATTTTACTAAAAATTACTGTTTTAAATTTTTTAAATAATAAATTTTTATTTCGAAATTTATCATTTTCTTTTCTTCAAAAATTTATCAAATATTTTGTTCCAAATAAGTATTTATTATCCAAAAATTAATGTTTTCTGTTGACTTTTTTTGTTTGAAAATTTTAGTGACCCAATGTTTTTTTTTTTGAAAAATTCAACCCCCCCCCCCCCCCATAAATATCGGTAATTAATAAAAAAAATTAATGATTTCCCTAAAAATGATGATCTTTTCTAAAAATTAATAACTTTTTTTGAAAAGTCTATCAAAAATTGGTCTTTGCTTTAACAGTATTGATCATTTATTCCTGAATGATAATTTTTCCTAATTATGTATTGATTGTGTCCTTATTAAAAAATTAATCATTTTCCAAAAATTTGATAATTTTTCTAAAATCTAACAACTACCTATCTACCTATTTCTTCTATAAAAAGTTATGATTTTTTTTAAAAAGTTTTCAAAAGTGATATATTTTTCCTGAAATAGATCACTTTCTAAAAAATTATCAAAACTTGAATAAGTTGATAATTTTTCCAAATGTTTATAAAAATTCAAGATTTTCTATAAACGTTGGTCATCAATTCAAAAATTGATAATTTTCTTCAAAAAGGGCAATTTTTTCAAAAATATCAAAATTGACAATTTATCTGAATTATATTAATTATTTTCTAAAGAGTTGATGATTTCTTAAAGAAGTGATACACTTATACTTCATTCAAAGATACCTAAACAATTTTTTTTCAAGAATTTGATACATTTTTTGAGAATTGGTTAATTTTTGGAAAATTTACTTGAAAAAAAACCGACCAAGTAATAAAAAAAATTCATAACGGTGAAAATATTCATACAAAGCGTCATACATATTTTCAAAGAATGTTTGCTAAATTTCTCACTCTTTTTACACTGTTTTGGCAAAATGCGGAAAAATTTACAAAACTAATATTCAATTCGCCCAAAAAAAATTGTCGTGATGACAAAATGAATCACTCGAGTAAATTATATAACATGTAATCCTACTTCATTCAAAAAAATTTAAATACGCGCATCATTTTTTTTTTTTTTTGAAAAATTGCCAAATAAATAAAATTAGTTCAAAATGGCAGCATTTTTTTTTCAATTAGGCCTAATACCCTTCGGTTTTTCAACTCCCACTCTCTTTTTTCTAATCAATAGGCAATGAAAAAACCACCGGGAAATTGTCGAGTCAATATCACGTTTACTTTTCATTACGTAATACCGAAAAAATAACCAGTTTTACGTAATTTCAAACAAGCTTACTTAAATTGTCGAATACAACTCGAGACTGATTGATTGAAAAAAGCTCGCGAATTGATCATCACCCACCGACATGTACTTTTTCAAAACACAAAACCTTGAACCAACTTTTATAACTTCACTCGAAACCAGGGTAATGAAAAAATACCTCCCGAATCGTTCATAGAAATCAAAACCCCTGAAAAAAAAAAAAAAAAAAAAAAAATGGACAATCACGTTAAACCGCATCACCCACCAAACCGATTCATAAATAAACCTATGGCCTGGTAAGAAGAGGGGGATATCTCGAAGTTAACTGCGACGACTATTTTGCCATAAAGTGCAACGTTTGATCGACTCGTTTACGTAGAATCCCTGCCCTAAGTGTCGGTTCATACCGTTTATAAATTATTCTCCATTAGGCGAAAAAATTACCGGTTATTGGGTGCACGCGAAAAAAAAGTGCCGAGCTTTCTATACCTACAATATTTCCGTTCAGGTTGAATATATACTTAGCTTGGCTCGGTAGACGTAATACAAGGGTATCCAGTGAGTTGCTGGCCACCTGTGAGCGCACGTTTCTTGTAAAGATTTAGTTAACTAATTCGTTAGTCGCAGTGTATCATTCGTCGTGGCCGTACTCTCCTTTTTTTAAATTTAATGGTGTTATTTCAAATTTAAAAAAAAAAATTTTGTTTATGTTTTGTTTTTTTGCAGTGTAAATAATCGTTTCGACGACCTCTAGTGAAGATTTTATTCGTATAAGGTAAGTTTTGAATTTTGATTTTTTTTTACTCTAGTTTTTTGAAAGGGAAAGTTTTTCTAAGGAGGAAAAAAACTACAAATTTTTTCACCCCTATTTGGATGAGAAAATTCCAAAGAGCAATTTAAATCATTGGAGTGATCATGTGACCTACTAAATGACCTAATACCAGCCTGGACTACATAACGATTACAAAAGAACTTTCTTCTTCAACAATAACGTACTTTGGCGGGCATCTCAATACGATTTATTAATATTGATAGACGATCGATATATATGTACATGGCACAGTGTGCATTTCGCGATCGTAAAAATTTATTACCATTTAAAAATATTTTTCCAACAAAGTAGTCTGAGCTGGTTTCTAAAATACTCGCAATATGTTTACAAAAATAGCCCATCGAGGTGCATTTCTGCAAGTCAGCTTTTCTCAATCGATTCTGATGTAATTTACGAGACACCTAGTTTAATGCATGTTCTAGATGTGGGTGCTATTTTATCGATTTCATCGACTTTGTGTATTGGTTTAGAAGGGGAAAAAACAATCATTTTCGAGTTTGATCACTTTCTGCTTGGTAAGTGTAGATTTGCACGTCATGCCATTTACCTCTGGTTTTAATTTCGAGATGCTAATGGAATCAGTATAGGCTGTTCCAACGTGTAAACAGTAGATACCTCGAGTTTGGCTAGTTCCCTTTGTAACGTGATTGGCCATTGGTTGATTCGCACGATATGGAAAAGGGCAATTTAAAAATTCATCTGTTTGGTCGACTGACTCGTGGCTCTGGCTACCAGTATTCGAGGTATTTGAATTTTTCATTATACGCGACGGTCGAGTCGATGTGATAAATAATAATGACCCGATTCGACTATTTTATATTTGAATTTGGTATTGTGCTGACTCAGGAGTATTTGAATTATTTGCCGATGTTTTTGTACTACTTTCGAACGTGCTGAAGATTAACAAATACTATGTGTATGAATTATACCTACTTACTTGTGCGAGGAGTTGGCTGTTATTGGTGAATTTTTTCTGACATGAGAACTGAGAACTGTAATAGTGAATTGGTTTCTGGATTATTGGGTGTCATACTAAAACTCGGCGATGCTTGCAAGTTGGTTTGAAGTAGGGTTGTGATTTTTGAGAGTTTGGACTTATTCATGTTGTTTGATTGATTTTTTTTTCTCGTTCGTTTAATTTTAAATGATCATATACGTACAGAAAAATCTACGTATCGTTTTTTAAAAAAAAAAACTAATATAAACTTTTTGAATTTTTTTTTGGTTTTCCAAAAAATTAATTATTTAATTTTAACCTTTGCTTATTCGCAATTATTTTGATTTCATCTAAAAAAAATTATTTCTTTAAAAATGATTTTTTTCTGTAATTATCTGACTTTTTGAAAAAATTATTTTTTCAAAAAACCAATCAGTCACTAGAAGATTATTTTTCATTTATTTACAAAACTGGTACCATCAAAAGATTTAATCAATTCTTAAAAATTGGTAATTTCTGCTAAAATGTAAAAAGTCATTTCATTTTTCAAAAAATTAATCGATTTTGTTGTCTGACTTTGTAAAATATTTTAAAAGTTTATCGTTCACCTTATAAAGATTATTTTGGGGTTTTCTTAATTTTTTATTGATTTATTCAAAATTAAAAAAAAATTATTTGAAAATTTTCTGAAAAGCTGATTTCTGATTCCTCAAAAAAATTGATTTAAAAAAAATTAAATAATAATCTACCTACCTAGTACCTAGACCTACCTACCCACCTACCAGATTTTGTTAGAAAATTTATGGTTTTCTTGAAATCAAAATCATTTACCCGATGGTTATTATCAAATGATTTAATTTTCCTGGACATACAAACATAAAAAATTATTCAATTTTTCAAAAAAAAATCGATTGTATTGCCTTACTTGAATTTTTTTAAATGCTTCAAAAAGTTAATTTTTCTCCTTATAAGACCTTTTCCACCCCCTCCTAATTTTTTAAAAATTTCATTTTACCCCAAAATTAAAGTTTTTGAAAAAAAAGCTAACCACTGAATTTTGTCAGAAAATTTATCTTCTTCATTATTTTCTTTCTTTTTTTTTTTTTTTCATCGAAAGCATTTACTAGATTGATAGGAACTATCAAAAGATTAGAATTTCTAAAAATATTAATCCTGCTAAAATTGAAAAATTATTTACCTACTTAATTGAAAAAAAATTAATAAAAAAAGTTGAACTTGATTTTTCTTGATTTTTTTTTTAAGTCAATTCTTCTCTTCATAAAGATTTTTTTGATTTTTTTCTAATTTTTCGAAAATTTAATTTTACCCAAAAATTAAAGTTTTTTTACTTCTAATAATCTGAGCTAAAAAAATTCTCAAAAATAATTTTTATCACTTGGAAATGATTTAAGAAAAATTTCATCTTTGCATAGTATTTATTTTGCTATTTTTAATTAAGTGTTTTTAAAAATCTCAAAATAACTTCCAAAAATTCATAATTTTGCTTGGCAAAAAAAAACCTGTTAAAACAATTTCTGTTTTTTTTTTTTTTTTTTTTTTTTTTTTTTTTGTGGGAGAGGGGTCTGTTTTGAGAAAAATGTGTGAAAATTCAGCGACTTACAAAAATTAAACATTCTAGAAAAAATGTTTTTTCAATTTTTTAAAATAACTTATTTGGCATTTACAAACAAGTTGAGAAAACTGAATATTTGCAAAGTCATCTATTTGAAATTTGATGATTTGAAAAAATTTTCAACATTTTTTCTCGTAAAATATTCATAATTTTTCATTGGTGAAACTTTTTAGAAAAAAAAAAATGATTTTTTTTGTTGGGGGGAGGGGGTTGATTTGAGGGAAATAATTATGTAAAAATTCCAGCAAGTTATTTTTGACTTGAATTTTTTTTTTAATTCTCAAAAGTAATTTTGGTAGGCTTCTGCATCTGCATTTGAGAAAATTTTGAAAAAAATTATTGCGAATGCAATTTCTGCAAATTTTTTTCAATATTTTGATTTGGGAAAAATTTAATTCAATATTTTCAAGGAAAAAAAATTCTAACACAGGATTTATAAAATTTTTCCAAAATTCAGATTTCATTGAAATTTATAATTACAAAAAATTCAAGAAAATTCAATTTTTTGCAAATTGTAATTTTACATTTAAAAAAAATCTCAAAAATATTTAGGTAGGTATAATTACCTATTTTAGAATAATTATTTTGTGAAAATTCAAAAAAAAAAAAAAAAAAAAAATTGTAAAACAATTTTCAAATTTTTTTGTAATTTTTACAAATCAATAAAATAACAAAAATTTTGTGAAAATTGTTTCAAAATTTTCTCAAATGCAGAATTATGAATAATTATTAAGTATACCTAAATATCTACGAAAATTATTTTTGAGATTTAAAATTAAAAAATCAAGTGAAAAATGCAGAAATTTTCACATTTTCTTCAAATCACCCCCTCCCCTCCCCCAACCACAATAAAAAAAATCCCTAAAAAATTTTACCAATGCAAAATTATGAATATTTTACAAAAAAAAATTGAGAATAAAGAATTGTTGAAAAGTAAATTGCTTGTACAAATTTAAAATTTTTGTTTCCCGAAAATCATCGTTTTTTGTAAAATTTTCAAAATGTTTAAGAAGCGAAAATATTCCTCGTAAAATTTTTTACATACATTATTTTTTCATGGATGAGAAAACATTTATTTTTTAATTAAGTTCTTACTTAGGTGATTATCTATTAATCTTTAAGATTTAAAATTTTTTGCTTGAGTTTTTTCACACAAAATTTTTTGAAAGTTGAAATTTTTTAATGTTGTTCCTTTTCGCAATTAAGAAGTGATTCCCAAATTTTTATTTTCCTCCAACCGAATTTTTAGAGATGCCTATTAATTTCCCATCCATTTACAAAATTTTACCATTTTTTTGGTTTTCATCGATCAGAGTAGTGCCTTTTTACAAGAATGAATTCTCAATTTTTCATTTTTCTCCAAAACTGAATTAATTGCTGCCTTCTAGCTTTCCCTTTCATTTTTCAAATTGACAAAATTTCGAACTTTTGCATTTTTTTTATTTACTTTTTTTGTGTCAATCCATCACAATGATTCCTTTATTATGAGAAAATAAGGGAGTAAGCAGAAATAGGAACCCAATTAAGCTAATTTTTGCTCCCACGCTCGAAAATTCTTAATCACCTATAATTATACGCCGAAATCTAGATAAAAATTTGTTAAAATTTCATTTACGTACGTACGTGAATTCAGGTAAAAATAAAACCGCTAAACCCTACATTATCTATAAGATCAAGGTTACCCTGCTTCATCCTGCGCCAATCTTTAGACACATACAGGTCAAACGATAGATATAATTACAAATACACCCAATGATTCACATATACGTAAACTGCTCCAGGAATTTCGAACATTTTGTCGGCATTCGAGTAGTTACGGAACTACTCGACGACGTAATATTTGACACGATAGCTATAATAGGTATAATCTCTATTTTGGTAAAGGTCAATTCCGCAACATGATGCTGCATCAGTACCAGGCAAATATTAGCTATGTTTTTTTAACGCGGATTATGGATTATAAGAATCTACTTCTTAAAACAAGGTTTAGAAAATGTTCTGATCCATTATTTTGAAAATTTTATCAAGAACAAAGCATAAGAACACAGTATAGAATCCATAATCCACTTTCATAATCTACTCATATAGCAGATTATTGAATGGATTTTCACAAAGCACAAACCCTCAAAATCCAGATTATGCAATAATCCGCGTTGAAAAAAAACATAGCTATTAGATAATTAAGAACGTCGCTGGCAGCTCGGATCTGGGATCTGATCTCGGGGCCACAACGATCTATATAAAAAAATAACCAAACACCTAATAAACACTTTATTATAATACGAAGAAGAAGAAGAAAAATTTCACCAAATTCATTAATTCAACGTTGTATACTTGGACAAATACACAAGCATGAGCTATTGAACGGAAATCCTAATCTGGCTGTTCGTATCTACAGACAAGACGTTTGTTGACAAAGCGCTTACATGCTAAAATGGAAAAGAAAGTGATTGAGTCAATATACCGCAATGCGCTTATAACAATCATTCTGGTATAAATTTTTGCGCCCTTCGGAGTTCAAAAAAAAAAAAAAAAAAAAAAAGTCCGGCGTGGTTTTATATCCCAGGGGCAGCAGGGGCAGGGGTGGGATGAGGATGAATTACGCAGTAATGCGGTTTCTGTTGTTATGGGTATCGATATGTAAGTGTTCGAGTCGAAAGTATTAACGAAGATGTAAATCGTTCTATTTTCCATACTTGATACTTGACCCTTATTTACCTTGAATGTGTCGGCCCAGTTGAGACATGGATGACTATTTTATTGGCACTTGTAAATGTGGACGAAGGATATTATATGTCTGGCTGGGTCATATACAGGCATTTTGTAATTTTTCACAAGTCTAAGAATTAAATCAAGTTCTATGTTTATACCTGAATATATATTTTATATTTTTAGCTGATTTTTTTAAAAATTGTATAGCCGGGTGAGATAGGTGAAATCGGCCCACCATACGGATTTTGAAACCAACTAGTAGAAGTTGGTCCTTATGGTCTAAAACCCCCGTGACCAAATTTTTGAGTCGCTACCTCACTCCCTCCCCCTCCCAGGGCGAAAAATGTGATTTTTCGATTATAATTTTTGATTTTGGCAGTTTTCAATCGATTTTTTTCAAACTCGGGTAGATGCTAGGTATCATCAAGGGTCATTTATGGAAATTTTTTCAAACATTTTCAAACGTATCTTCGCCGTGAAATACGCGTTTCAAGTTTTCTAACGACCATTTTGACAAGTTCCTTCAGAGGTGCAATAATGGAAAAAATATATGTTGTACATCTAGTCTGGATGTACAACATTATATTTTTTTCAGAATTTTTTATATAGGTGAAAGACCTTCAAAAATGCAAAAAACTGATTTTTTTCATCATTTTTTGCGCTTAAAACGATGATTTTTGGTCTAAATTTTTTCCACTCGTATTATACCACAAACGTACACCTAAACACACCATTCACCCGAATTTGGATGAAGTTCTTTGATTTTTTCTATTTTCTCTAATTTTCATTTAAATTGACCGAGTGGCGTCATTTTGGGAACCCCAAGTGTCCCACGAGGTGTCTGGAGGGCTTAAAATTCATGTTTGAACATGTTTCAAGCCTATATTTGTCATATATTGAAATTTTAGTGAAATCGGAAAAATTTGATTTTTTGGCCCACATTCATAAAATTACACAAATTTGACTTCCGAAAATTGTTTTCACAATCTCACATACCTGATTGTTGAAAAAAATGAAATTTTTTCAATTTCGCGAAAACTTCACCCGTGTAGCAATTGTCGACATCGACATTTATGTCGACAAAATTCAGACACATTTTTTTCTCGGTTAACGATGAATTAAAAATTATATTTGAGATTTAAAGTGATGTTCTATGTTAAACATAACTGTTCAATCAAAATTTTTGAATTTTTCTGAGTATTTTCCTATAATTTAGAAAACGTTGTTTTTCTACATAAACAAGTCGATGTAAAAATCGATACTCAATAAACGCATCGACATTTATGTCGACAATTTCTGCCAATTGAATTTACAAATTTTATATCTAAAAAGAACTAAAAACAATTAATAGGAACATTTTAAGCTCAGGAATAAATAATTTTTGAAAGAATCATAAAATTTTCTCATTTTTAAAAAGTTTTGAATAATACAACCACTTGTCGAGTTATTGTCGACATAATTGTCGATGGTCGAATAATGCATCGGCTTCACTGTCGGCAGTGTCGACCAGAGGAATTTTAGGTCGAGATAGTGTCGATGTGATTGTCGAGGGTCGAATAATGCATCGACTTAACTGTCGACAGTGTTGACCAGAGGAATTTTAAGTCGAGTTAATGTCGATCTAATTGTCGAGGGTCGAATAATGCATCGACTTGACTGTCGACGTCTTGAGGGTGTTTGTGATACTCGCAGATAAAGTGTGTTGTGAATTAGTACATAAGGCTCTAAGAATCATCTCTATGTTAGTTGGACACACGCATGTGTCCAACTACTAAGGTGACCTCAATGCCACATATTTGACAAAAAATGTCGAAATGTTGGCTTGAACACTATTTTTGGTTTAATTTTAATATATACTTATATTGAATAATTGAACTTAGTATATTTTTCAAAATCTCACCATTGCAAATGTCGATGTGGATGTCGATATAAATGTCGACACATCGAAATCGGTCACTTTTCGATCGTACATGTCGACACGATTTTGGATGGTTTGTCGAGCTTATTATCGACATGTTTGTCGACCGTCCAAATATGGCTCGACATGTCGACGGTCGACAAATGTGTCGATAATAACCTCGACAAACCATCCAAAATCGTGTCGACATGTACGATCGAAAAGTGACCGATTTCGATGTGTCGACATTTATATCGAAATTAGCATCGACGTTGCTACACGGGCAATATATGACAAATATAGGCTTGAAACATGTTCAAACATGAATTTTAAGCCCTCCAGACACCTCGTGGGACACTTGGGGTTCCCAAAATGACGTCACTCGGTCAATTTAAATGAAAATTAGAAAAAAAAAATCAAAGAATTTCATCCAAATTCGGATGAATGGTGTATTTAGGTGTACGTTTGTGGTATAATACGAGTGGAAAAAATTTAGACCAAAAATCATCGTTTTAAGCGCAAAAAATGATGAAAAAAATCAGTTTTTTGCATTTTTGAAGGTCTTTCACCTATATAAAAAATTCTGAAAAAAATATAATGTTGTACATCCAGACTAGATGTACAACATATATTTTTTCCATTATTGCACCTCTGAAGGAACTTGTCAAAATGGTCGTTAGAAAACTTGAAACGCGTATTTCACGGTGAAGATACGTTTGAAAATGTTTGAAAAAATTTCCATAAATGACCCTTGATGATACCTAGCATCTACCCGAGTTTGAAAAAAATCGATTGAAAACTGCCAAAATCAAAGATTATAATCGAAAAATCACATTTTTCGCCCTGGGAGGGGGAGGGAGTGAGGTAGCGACTCAAAAATTTGGTCACGGGGGTTTTAGACCATAAGGACTAACTTCCAATATACTCGAGTCAGAACTAGAAGCGCCAATAAACACAATGTAAATTCATCAATAATAGTAAATATTATGGCTGGACAGGGGTGGATAGTTGGAAAAAATACACATTTCAACTAATATGAGTTGCATCATAAATAGGTACATATTTTTTTCACCGTAATCCGGCCATAATACGAAGAATTATAGACGAATTTACAATGTTTTTATTGGCGCTTCTAGTTCTGACTCTACTATAGTTGGTTTCAAAATCCGTATGGGGGGCCGATTTCACCTATCTTACCCGGCTATACCCTTTACTTACATAATTTTTTATAGTGTGGCTATATTATTTTAAAAAAATTAAATCTTTTAATGTACCAAGATAAGTAAATAATTTTATTGAAAAAAAAAAAATTAATTAAAAATGATCAATTTTATAAATAGAAAATTTAACAAGTAAAGGAATAAGATTTAAAAAAAATTAAAGTTTGAAATTAAATTAATGACTTTCCAGAATAAAATGAAAATAAAACAAGAAAAATCCATTTTTTGATATTTTAAATTTTTTACAAATCAAGCAACATCAAGTCCAGGCAGCTCCTGCAGATTTTGTTGAGATATTAAAAAATAAAAAATAAATTATCGAGAAATGAAATACTTAATAATAATAATAATTAACAAGAGAACCTCGCCAACTCGTCACCTTCGATTGAGCTGAAATTTGGCTCACTGAAAGAGCATGCCATGCCACCCAGACCTTAAAACCAAATTTTTAGCTGCCGAAGTTGATTTCTCTATTTTTGGCGAATTTTTGAAAATGGCTAAAACCGCCTCCAAAAAAAACATTTTTTGAAAAAAATTGTAAATTTCAAGATAGAATTCTGAAAATTGGTTTGTACACTAAAGTCAACTCCCCGAATCGATTGGCACTATTTTCGAAGCGATCTGGAGCCCCCCAGAAAAAGTTGACTTTTCTCCAGCGCACTGGAATAACTCCAGACGGCGCTGTAATTTATTTTGCAAAAAGTTTTTGACGTAAAATTACGAATGTTTTGTAGACATAGGTAATAAATTTTCGTAAATTTTAGATTTTGGTCTTTGAGAAAAAATCTTTCGAAAATAATCTAAAATATTAATTTTTCACTCAACGGTCTGTTTTGATGAAAAACGACGTAAACTTTCCCTTTCATAATATTTTCAAAATTTTTAATTCATCACGTCTTTCATTCTAAAAAACAAAAAAAAAACAAACACATTATTACATGTCAACATCGAACTGAATTGGCATACTTAGTCGCAACAAGTACGTAAATTCTCAAAATAATGGCAATGGCAAACGTCGATTCAAATTTATCACCCCTTTCCCTGCCCTAATTACCTTGCACAGACCACACAACTAATCGACAACACTTCATTATCTTAATTTTTTTATTTCTCTAATTACTTACAAGAAAAAATAAACATGAAACGTAAAAGCATTTCAGAAAAGTTAAAGTAATCGCAATTTTTTGACATTTCCTGTCTTATTACTAATACTTACTACTTTTAAAGAAATAAAAATTCACGTATTTGGTATACAAAAATTAAAAGCGTGCAAAAATCAAAATTTCTATTAATCCATTCTTCCTTGATAATTACCACTTGCTAAATATAGTTGTAAACTGGGTACCTATTACGTGCATTCGAGTTTTTAATTATCTCATAGTCTTATAGAGTATAGATTCACGGTCGTTGTAATTATTGAGCTCAAAAAACTTAGCTTCGAGTTAAATATCTACAAACGGTGAAAAGTGAAATAAATGCGAAATCTATTCCCTCCTAGAACGCCCATTTCTCTATAATTTGGTTAGGTACCTATTTGCTTCCTATACTCGATATTTTCGTGTTTGTTTAAACGCAGCCTTGAAAACCGTTGAGAGATTTTTTAATGAAAAGTGTGATTAAGTTTTTTCTAACATTTTATAATTTACTTTGAAGAGCAGAGAAAACGAAAACTTGTCGGTGAGGTTAAAGTGCGTAAATGTACTACTTACTGGAAGTGTTGCTTTGGTTTCCTTATAACGAAACGAGTAATTATGACGTATTTGTTAAAAGGTATTTCGTACCAGAACCTTGAGTACGGACACTCTTGCGATTTAAAAATTACTTTTTTCGACCAATTTTTGATACTTTTACTCCACATCTGGCCGCCCGAAGCAGGAATTAATTACTTAAATGTAAGAAAAAGTAGAACCAATAGCTCAGTGAGATAAAAATAATTATGAAATTGCATTTTGGGTCATCAAAGATTTTTGATTTTAAAATGTTCCTTCTGGTGTCCTGATTAACCACCAAGAAGCCCATATTTTTCTCAAAAAAAAACTAAAATTTTTTTTTGATTGGCCTATTAAAGGTAGACAGTTAACAATTTTTGAAAATTCAAATTCAAAATTTGTTGGCTGCCTGTGCTTCAGTCTTTTGTAGGAGCCAAAACATCAATCAAAAGGTTGTATTGTAGTTTGTTTTTTGAAAATATGACGTAGTTAGTGGCGTTTCCCGGAGCAAAAAAATGTATGCAAAGAAAAAAAAAGTGTAAAAGCTCTATCCAATTTCAGTAATTTTTATTCATGGAATAATCAAATCTATTTGTGATAGACTTTTTTGCTAAAAAAAAATTCAAGAAGTTCAAAGTTTAAAAATTTTATTTGGAATATTTGTGTGCTATTTGGGTCATTTGTGGTAAATTTAGAGCATTTGTGGTTCATTTAGGTCATTAGTGGGCCATTTGGGACTTTAGTAGTCCATTTGGATCATTTGTGGAACATTTTTTTAAATAGGTAAGCAGGTATTTTTTTTTAAATATTAGTGGTCTATTTGGATTATTAGTGGTCCATTTGTACTATTTGTGGTCCATTTGGGACATTAGTGGTCCATTTGCACCATTTAATTTCCATTGGGACCATTAATTTTTTCCAAATTTTCAATAATTTCTAAAATTATTTACTAAATTTAAAAAATTGATTTACGATTTACGTATCTATTAATTTCAAAAACCATAAAATTGTCAAAATTTCAAGTTTTTGACTTTTTACAATTTTTCAAAATTTTACAATATTTTGAAATGTTGCAATTTTTTAAAATTTTACAATTTTATTATTCAAAGTTTTACAATTTAAAAAAAAAAAATATACGTATTTATTTTACGTCGCTCTACCTGGCGGTATAATTTGCGACGCGATACTATTTTTACAATGATATAACAAATTATTACAATAAGTGATATAAATTACATTCTTTTAAGAAATTAAATAATTTGTTTTTAGAATTTTACAGTTTTTTAAATTTTTTAATATTTTGCAATATTTCATATTTTTTAATTTTTCAAAATTTTAAAATTTTTAATATTTTGCAATTTTTTACATTTCTCAATTTTTCAAAGTTTTAAAATTTTTCAAAATTTTACAGTTTTTTTTTTAAATTTTGCGATTTTCAATATTTTGTTATTTTTAAAATTTTGAAATTTTTCATAATTTTGCCATTTTTAAAAATTTTACAGTTTTTCAAAGTTTTAAAATTTTTAATATTTTGCAATTTTTCATATTTCTCAATTTTTCAAAATTTTACAGTTTTTTTGAATATTGCGATTTTCAATATTTTGCTATTTTTAAAATTTTGAAATTTTTCATAATTTTGCCATTTTTAAAAATTTTACAGTTTTTTAAAATTTGGCTATTTTTAATATTTTGCAATTTTTTATAATTTTGCAATTTTTCAGAGTTTTTCAATTTTCCAATTTTTTAAATAATTTTACAGTTTTTTAAAATTTTATAATTTTTAATATTTTTCAATGTTTCATATTTTGCAATTTTTCAAAGTTTTAAAATTTTTCAAAAGTTTGCAGTTTTTTTAAATTTTGCAATTTTCAATATTTTGCTATTTTTAAAATTTTGTTTATAATTTTGCCATTTTTTAAAAGTTTACAGTTTTTTAAAATTTTGCAATTTTTTATAATTCTGCAATTTTTTAAATTAAATTTTTTTTTTATAATTTATACGTTTTGTAATTTTTAATATAAGACAATAAATAAAGTGGGTGTAACTTTTTGAGAAGAATAAAAAAAGTTATGAAAAAACCCCTTCAATTGCAGAGATAGGCAACCGAATGTTCTTAGAAAACATATTGTTTCTGCTTTTTCTAAGTGATATCCACTGCCGGGCTAAGAAAATTTTTGATAGTAGTGTTGCCAACCAATTTTATTTGGCAAAATACCAATTTTCAAAGCTTAGTAGCTCCCTCATTTTCCAATACTACACGGGTACTTTATATTCGAAATTGGAGGGGAGGGAGGGCTCCAATCGAAATTTTTGTAATGAACAAAATTATTTCTAGGACTTCAAGCCATAACTTTTGTTTGAAATTGTTTTCAATCGGACCCCTCCCTCCTCATCAATTTTGCATAACACACCGAAGATACTGATTAAAAATTACAGGAGTGCGGGAGGAAGGAACCAATTGAAAAATTTTTCAAATAAAAGTTGTAGATTGAGACTCTAAAAATAATTTTTGTTATTGTAAAAATTTCGATTTATCCCCTCCTTCATCTCCGAGTTCAACATCAGGTAGATACTTTTTCAAAATTGGGAGAGGGGTCCGATTGAAAAAATTTTCAAACAAAAGTTGTAGATTGAGGTCCTAGAAATAATTTTTCTTATTATAAAATTTTTGATTAGACCTCCTCTTCCCTCCAATTTCGCATAATATGACTTAGATACTCGTGTTATTGAAAACACTGGCGCAGGTACTAGTGATCCAATTGAAAAAATGTTCAAACAAAAGTTGTAGCTTGAAGTCTTAGAAATGATTTTGGTTATTAGAAAAATTTCGATTGGACCATCTCCCTCCCCTCCAATTTAAAATTAAAAAATCTTTAATAACCTAAAATGCAATTTACACCATTTTTTATTGTCTAATTTCACTGGTCTGTAAGTCCGATCCTAGGTAATATAGTTGTACATCGAATGGTGAGTCGAGCACTACGATGCGATATTACGTAAACAATGTCGAGCCTACTGTAATTCTGGAACGTATACAAAAGAAGCCGAGCCTCGTGTCCCGTACCGCAATCGAAAGGTTACGCACGTCGCAACCGCGTAATAAAATTATTAAATTTTGTTAATGACCGAGTAATGGAGTCGGTATTCTGTGTCGGTGCATAAATTGCACCTCGTATAAAACATACTATGTGTAAAATGTAGATATACTTAAGAGTGGAAAAAAAGTACCTTCAAGGTCTTCAATTCGTATACATTAAAACGAAGGTAATTAGCTGGATTGGGATGAGCTGTACGTAAAGAAATGTGTATGGAAATGGAAGTGGATTTACAGGTGGAAAAAAGTACAAAATATAGATATACACACGTGCTGCCCGAGCCCGAGAGGAATCATTTCTACGATTTTTCGCGGCGCCGCGACCATTGTGATTCATAATATTTGTACAAGACGTATGACGATTAAGTATTAACCATCATCATCGGTGCAGTTTACGTAACGACCATTTTCTCGTCACCGTGACAAATTTTTTTTTCCAATGCCCTCGAGAAGATGGAAAAAAACACCCGCAAGAGGCGAACTCGATGTCCAGTTATGAAATACGAGCAATCGAATCAGATCGAATACGCGTGTTAAATAAATACTTACGCTTCGATAATTCGCCCGGCAATTGTTTATCCGCGCAAGTTCGATAATCCGAGCCCGAGTCTGAGCCCATTAGCAATTACGTCAATTCAACGTTTAAAACGAAAGTCATACGAGAGGTAAAAAATTAACATCGCACAAGTGGCCGTTATATAATCGACGAACGCGTGTGTGAGGCTCGAGCCGCGGAGACGCTAGACTGGGACTTTTAAAGCGCCCAGGCGATCTTACACCTTTGTAAATATCTATATTTGCATCGTACCCATGCTATTGTACTCTTTCCTCATCTCGCATATCTTCTGTATGTAACCTTAATGACTTTTTAATTTCTTATGTAGTTTTTTTTTCGGACCAATAATAGCCTACGGCTTTAAGTCAGCGTGGCGATGATTAACTTATCGAATGAGTGCGGTAAATGAACGGTATTATGTTTGGACGTCGGTACGTTTACGCAGTGATTGCCAAAATACGTTGCAGAGTGTGGAAGATTGGATGCAATTATGAATGGAATTATATTTTCAAGGTTGAAATATTTGACGTCCCCAAATCAAAAAAAAACAAAAAATTCAAAAATAAAGGATGAATGGTTTCCCCTCTTCCCAAATAGAAAAAAAATCAATCGAAATGGTCACAAAATGATTTTTTTTTTGTTTTCAAGGTGGAACTAGGATTTTCTCGATTTTTCCCCAAAGAGGTGGCGAGGGTTGGAATTTTCTAATGTTGAATGCGAGAATAATTTTTTTTATTTAAAATAGTGAGATAATATAATTATTCCGACTCCAAAATTTACTCAAGTTAGATTATTTCTCAAAAAAATTGCAATTTTATAAAAAATTTAGATTTTTTTTTTCTTTACAAAATTAGAGTTTTCTTGAAAAAAAAAAACATTTTTTTCCTACAAAAAAATAAAAATTTAGATTTTGTTCTAAGAAAATTCAGAGATTTTTTCTCCAAAAAAATTGATACAAATTACAAAAATTGAAATCCTGTTTCGAAAAATTAAAATTTTTACTCCGAAAAATTGAATTGAAATTTGGAAAAAATTTAATCCGAAAAAAAATTGAAAAAATTGATACTCGTATATTTTTTTGTTTCATTTGAAAATCATTAAAAGATTATTTTTCTAAAAAATTGAACATTCCTTTTTTTTCCTTCGAAATTTCGAGAAAATATGTTTGTTCGTAAATATTAAGTAAATCGAATGATTTTTGTATCCAAAAATTTGAAAAACATTTTGTACTCAATAAAAATGACCCAAAATATTGGATTTTTTCCTCTGTTCCATAAAAAAAATCCTCCACAAAATGACAGTTTTTTTTCAAAAAAAAAAAAAAGTCTACAAAAAATTATTTAGAAGATAATTATTTTGTATTTCAAAAAAAAAGTAGACCCAAAAAATTAAGATATTTCCGCTTAAAAAATTGAAATAGAAAGAAAGATATTTTGTACTCCAAAAATTGATGCAAAAAATGACCCCCCCCCCCCCCCCTAAAAATAACATTTCTTGATAAGAGTTTTTCCCCCAAAATTTTTTGAATTTTTTTCATACGTAAGAATTCTTTTTTCCAAACAATAGTAAGATTTTTTTCCTTTAAAAAATTGAGATTTTTTTCTACAAAAAATTGGATGATTTTTTTTTCTCAAAAAAAGAATCGAGAGCCTTTCAAAAAAAAAGTCCGAAAAATTAAAAGATATTTTGTACTTCAAAAAAAATTTACGCTAAAAATGAAGATTTTTTTTCTCAAAAAGTAAGATCTTTTTTCTAGGTACAAAGCAAGAGTTTTCTAAAAAAAAAAAAAAAAAAAAAAAAAAATTGCTTGAAAATTAAATGGGTAAGATTTTGTACGTACTATTTCAAAAAATTGACAAAAAATGAAAAAAAAATTCCCTAAAAAAATTGGCATTATTTTAAGTGAGATTTCCCCCTTCAAAAAAAATAGATTTTTTTTTCATACCTAATAGTTAAAATTCTCCAAAAAATATGCGAGACTTTTTTCTACAAAAAATTGGACGATTTTTTTTTTCTCAAAATAGTGAGAAATTTTTTTTTATGAAAACACCTAAAAGTTTTTTTTTTCAAAAAAAAAAAAAAGTTTCCAAAAAATTTAAAGACTTACCTACTTCAAAAAAAAAAAAAAAAAAAAAAAAAATAGACGGAAAAAATGAAATTTTTTTCCCTTGAAAAATTGAGAATTTTTTTCATGAAATTTTTTTTTCTAAAAAATTGAAAGAATTCTCAAAAAGGGAGTTTTTTTCTCTATAAAAAAAATCGCTAGAAAATAAATTAGATTTTGTACTACTTATTTCTAAAATGTGACAAAAAAATGAAGATTTTTCCCCCTCAAAAATCGACATTTTTATATGAAATTTCCCCCTTTAAAAATTTTTTCATAACAATTCTTTTTACAAAAAATTGAGTGAGTTTCTTGATGAGATGTATTCAAAAAATTGAAAATTGGAATTTTTTCCTCTAAAAAATCGAAATTTTTTCAAAAAATTATACATTTATTTTTTTTGGAGAAAAAAGTTCTGAAATTACTTGGAATAGCAAATATCTTGATTTTGAAATCAGAGTAAACAAATTTCTCAATTTTCCAAGAGAAAGAAAATCTCATGAAATAATGCTAGTTCTTGAGATAAAAAACCTCACTTTTTTGAAGTACAAAATGTTTGAAAATTTTTGAAGAAAGAATCATAAATTAAATTTTTGAGAGAGAAAGTTATATTTCTCAAAGTTTTGGAGAAAACGCCTCTCAGTTTTTCGCGAAAAAAAATACCAATGTTTTTGTTCAATTTTTTTGAAGAAAATAATTTTCAGAATTTTCTGGGAATAAGTACTTAACAAATACGTATATCAATTTTATTGAAGTCAGAGCAAAAAAAAATTATATTTTAGTAGATGATGTGTTTTTAATTTTTGGCATTTTCGGAATTTTCTAGACTATTTATAGCTTAGTTATTTCATTTTTGAATTGGAAAATTTATTATTGGCGAAAAAAATTTAACGACAGCTTTGTTACAAGAAACATTCAAATAAAAAATTCAGAGAAATCGAAAAAAAAAAATGCAAAATACCCGATTGATAATAATCAATTCATTCGTGTAAACAATATTCAAACTCGTTGAAAAAAATAGGCAATTAGTCGCTTAATCAATTAATCAAACAAACAATCAACTGACACGTTATTACCCGCCTATTTCAATAATATCATTGACCCTACTTACGTATATCAAATCAATAGATTATTTACCTGCGTACGAGTATTATACACCTGTTGCGAGACACCCGTAAGATAAACCATCAACTTCAGCTCAACACACTTCAATTGAAAACACTTGGCGAAAAGTTCCTTATTCATTATCGATCTTCGCCCTAGGTACGCTGTACCTAATTTTCGGTCAGTAGGTACTTATACAATCCACGAGTCGAATCAATTAAGAGCACTTGTCCTTACAGTGCAGTACGCGATATTAATCAAACAATCGTGAATTATACAATGATCAAAATATTCATTCGTCTTTGGAGATCGTTTCGTTACGCGTATTCACCAAGTTTCAGATCACTAGTTCGTTTAATACGTATATTAAGTACGTACCTACCTATAGAACTGAGTATACGGGCAGTTGCCTTACATAAAAAAAGTTTATAATATCGCATTAAGGCCTCGACACGAGGCGATGGCGACGCCACCTGGATTTTCATTCATTTTATCATCTTATGTAACAAAATGGAAGAAAAATTAAATAATTTGGAATTGCGTAATTTAGAATTTTTTCTAGCTTGTACTATTCGCAGTGATGGATTTCAGTTCAATGTGCATTATTCGTGTTTTTTTTTTTTTTTTTTTTTTGTACTAATTATAAAAATTACCAATGAATAAATTAGGGAAAAAATTGTGAAAATTATCGTTGAAATGCTTTGAATATTGTATCATTGCTAGAAAAATTGTTGGTTATATTTTTATCACCAGCTGGTTTAATTTTCAAATGTTTATGAATTTTTGTGATTTTTTTGAAATTGTTTTGATTTCTATGCTTTTTGTGATTTAATTTTTTTCAACTTCAATTTCGTACTCAAATTTTGTAATTTTTTTTTGGTAAAAATTTTTCAAATTTTGATGATAGCTGTACTATTTTGGATTCCAATTTTTTGATTCTTTCTTTTTTACATTTTGGATTTTTTAAATTTTACACTTTCAATTTTTTTTGCAATTTTCAGTAACATTATTTAATTTTAATTATTTATAACACCAGGTGGTCTAATTTTTCAATTTTTATCAATTTTTGTGATTTTTAAAATTTACTTTGATTTTGAAGCTTTTCGTTATTTCAGTTTTTTTTAAAAATTTAATTTCACATTGAAGTTTTTTTTTTTTGTAAAAAATTGTAAAATTTTAATTATAGCTGTACTATTTTGGATTCCCCTGAAGTTTAATTTTTTGTTTATTATTTTTGTTTTACATTTTGGGTTTTTTAAATAATACACTTTAAATTTTGACTTTTTTTTTGCAATCTTTGGTGACATTATTTCTTTTGAATTATTTATATCACCATCTGGTCTAATTTTTTCAATTTTTATAAATTTTTGTGATTTTGTTTTATTTTTTTAAACTTCAAATTCGTATTAAATTTTTGTAATTTTATTTTTTTTTTAAAAATGCATCCCTCATTTTTGTCAATTAGGTATATAATTTCGCCAGTAAATTAATTTTCACAAACATCGGTGTCAATGAACCTAGATAACTATTTTTGAATTATTTACTTACCTACATTCTTACTACGTACTAGTTTCAAATCTCACTTACACAACACACGTTTCAAGGTTAAAATTAACAAAAAATATTGCAAGACGAATTAAAATAATTTATAATATTTATCGTAGGAATGTTCGAGTTTGCATTAATTAATTTCATTTTAAACGTTCGTTCTCCTACCCCCTCCACACGCCCCATCATTCCTGGAGATTTTACACTCGAGATTATACAGATGGAAAAATACCTCGAGGTGTAATTCTCGGGTACTTATGTATCTGAGCTCAAAAACCTCGAACCGGATGTAACGGAAATTTTTCGTACTACGAATAACCCTTAGTGTTGTTGTTTTTCTCCAAGTACAAAAAACCTTGGGAAGAGGCGTAGTACGTAGCTCGAAAAACAAAATAAAAAAGCACTGTAAAATAAAGTATCGTTTTGCTCAGTCGTAGGTATCATAAAAATGAAAGAAAAAAATTATCGATGGAAAATAACTCTATTTAGGACTTTTTTAATATACATAAGTGCGTACGTCTACGTACGACCTGATACCTGTAATTTTAACCGGTTGCTATGAGAGCATATAGTTTGAAATTCAATTGTATCGAGAGACTCGGACTTGGATATGAAATTTTCCAAAGTACAAAAAATACACGTATGGTCGAAGGAGAAAAAATAAGTACCTACTAATGTAGGTGTATGTACGTTTTATATTATCCCATTTTTTAAATGATGATAAAAGAAAATTTGATTCCCAAAGAGCAGATATGAGAAATATCCTATCAAAAACATGAAAAAAAAAACGCAAATTAGCGAACCAATTCAAAAATATATCATTCAAATTTTGAACAAAAAAGTGGAATTGTCTGAAGACGAAGGCCTATGCCTATGTAGTTTTTTTGTAAACAAATGGTGTCGAAAACACATTGAAAAATTAAAAGTTTTTGAAAAACAAGTATGTTACAAAAAATTTTCCAATGCCCCAATCGGAAATTTTTTCAAACAAAAGTTGTGTATTTTGATCTCAGGAACAATTTTGGTTATTACAAAAATTTTTATTGGATCACCCCTTCTCCTCCATTTTCGTATTATACATATAGGTGCGTATGGAAATCACATGGAAAATCACTAACTTGAAGGGGAATGAGTGGTCCAATAAAAATTTTTGTAATAACAAAAATTGTTTTAATGGTTTTGATATACAACTTTTGTTGGAAACATTTTTCAATTGGAGCCTTAGGTACATATACAGAAATTTCTCAGTCCAAAAATTGAAAAATCTTTTACCATACAAAAAATTAAAAATAATTTTCCCCAAAAATATTGTTAAATTTCCTATGCAAAAAAAGATGAAATTTTTCATTCAAAAAAAAAATCAGACTCTTCTCCCCCCTCATCCCCCATCAGAAATTTTTTACTCGAAAAAATTGAGAAAATTTTCACATAGGTATAAAAAATTGAGGAATCTTTAATAATAATAAATTGAAAAAAAAATCTTCCAAAAACACTGGAACATTTTATATTCCAAAAAATTGAGAACTTTTTTCACCACACAACGGTAAAAATTTTTATATTGAAAAAAAATTCCAAGACTCATATACCCCCTCCCCCCAAAAAATACAGAACTTTTTCACCCAAAAAAAATGAAAAAATTTTACTCCAAAAAGAGAAATCTTTAATCACAAAAAATTGAGAATGATTTCCCTTAAAAATATTTTCAAAATTTTCTATTCCTTAAGAAATGGAGGAAATTCTTCATTCAAAAAAAATATGTAGAAATCTTTTACCACTAAAAATTAAAAAATTTTATATTTCAAAACAATTTTGAGATTTTTTTTTAACTCTTCTAGCCCCCCAAATTTACTTTTAAAAAAATCGAAAAACCTTTTACAACGAATAAGAAGTATGGAAACAATTTTCCTTCAAAAATGTATTAGTAAGTAACTTTTTTTAAATTTCGATTTTTTTTTAAATTGAGGATATTCATTTAAAAAAAAATCAAAAACTCTTCTACCTCAAAAGAAATTTAAATAGTTTTCACTTCAAAAAATTGAAAAACTTCTGTAATCATACAAAAAAATAATTTTAATTCCTCTTAAAATTTTTTGTCTATCTGTGTACCTAAGCCTTCAATTGAAAAATTTTTCAAACAAAAATTTTATATTACAGTCTTTAGAACAATTTTGGTCATCACAAAAATTTTGATTGGACCACTCCTTTCCCTCCAATTTTGCATTCTGCGTATGAAAATCGCAAAATTATTATTCGTGCGTAAGTATAATGCAAAATTGGAGGGAAATGAGTGGTCCAATCAAAATTTTTATAATAAGCAAAATTGTTCTAGACTTCTAGAGACTTTAATATAAAACTTTTGTTTGAAAATTTTTTCAATTGAGATCGTAAATTTTTTTCGACATCATTTTTTCGTTTTTCTAAGAAAAAAACTCACGTAGGTCTTCAGACAATTCCATTTTTTTTTCAAAACTTGAAAAACATTTCCCGCCATTCAATAATTAGATTTTTGAATCGGTCCACTAATTTGTTCCTTTTTTCATTTTTTATATTTTTGATAGGATATTACTTTCTCATCCCTACTCTTTGGGGATCAAATTTTCTTTCAGTAATCATCATTCAAAAAATAAATATCATGGTTGGGGAGGGAGGCTGAAAAAAATTCAGGAGTCTTGGAATATTTTATTTCAGACAGATACTAAAAGATAATACTTTAATCTGGGCTAGTTCAGCCTTATTGGGTCCGAAAGAGATACATAAGCTCGAATCGAAATATTTTTTACTCTGTAATGTCATTTTATGATTTTTTTTATTCGTATGGCAGTGGCAGTGGCAATATTTATATATAAATAAAATGCACAACAGACGCCTATGGGAAATACTTATAATCGGGTTAAGGTTAACAAGATTAAGCACCGTTTATACCACGAGTAATTAAACCATTAATTGTGGACGAAAATTTTTCCTATTCACCAGTTAAAATAGTAGAAGATACACTGTTATGCGCTGGTAAAAATGTTAAACGTGTGAATTTTTTCATTTAATGTTTTAGCCACGCGAGGTTTCCACTTTTTTATATTTTACACGATTACGTAAAAAAAATTGATACGTTGTCTCACGAGGATGGGTTAGGTATTCTATACGTCCATATGTGCATAAGTGTACGAGCCCGCAGGCTGTTCGGTGACGAATACGAGTTTTTTTTTCTTTAATTTTTTGTAAAAAAGCTTAATGGTCAAGCACGTGGTGATATAGTGAGAAGAGTCGTATAGTGTTCGGTTGCAAATATGTTAAGGACTCCGGTGTATATAAACGAGTGAATGGTTGCGGATTAGATGGGGTAAGTAGTTGATGCGAAGGTCAATATTGTGTGCGATCTTATAATTAATTGCATCTCGCCGCAGTGATTTTTTTTTTGGCGAAGGTAAGCTACATCTAGTTTTATACAATCCTACCTGTAGGAATCTGCACTCCACGAAGTATAACCGGAAAACTGCCTATGGTGATTTTGCACCCGAGTCTTTAAACTTATTTGTAGTCTGCGGATGTACTCGAATAGGTATTTCTATGCCTTCAAAAGAATACCTAGGTTCGAAAAATGATAGAAATTTGGCAAAAGAAATATAATAGATTATGTATATTGTATACTTGCAAATACATAACGTACATATCGTAAATTCACGTTAATATTTTGACTTCTCTTTGACAAATATAACGGATTAGGACGTCTGCCAAAATATTTACCAGTTCGAGTACTTATCGAGAGCCCTTATAAGAGTACAATCGCACTTCCTGATTTATTTTGGTGCGTGGTTGAATATATTTTTGGTTATTTTTCTCGGTAAACCTTGGAGGATCCAATTAATCTATCACGCATCCTGTTGCAATGTTGCATGTTGCAGCCCGCAACATACAATACATGTATGTCTAAAATGGGGTTTGTTATGGGATGAGCATTGAAAAATACAAGTTAGTTCTTTGTTTGGAATATGTAATTTGGGCGATTTCAATTCAATAAGGATTGTAAGAGGTGTGAAAAGTTGAGAGTAATAATAAAAAAATTTCAAAATAATTATAGGTATACCTAACTGGTAAAATTTCAAGAAGTGGAAATTAATTATCAGTTCACGAAGTCTGAAATAAGCAGGTAAAATTTTCAAACAATTGACAATTTTTTTTAAATAGCAAAAACATTTTTTTTTTACAAAATTACCAACAAAAAAAAAAATATATAAATGAAAAAGAAATCGAAAATAACAATTTTTTTCAAATTAAAAAAAAGCAACATTCTCACGAAATAAAAAAATTCAACAAAACTCAAGTTTTTCATCAAATAAATTTTTTTATGAAAAATTTAAAAAAAAATTGCAATCCTTTATATTTTTTTGGAAAATTTGTAAAAAATATAGGTAATACAAATTTATCAGAAAATCCAAAAATTGAAATTAATTTGTTTTTTTGTATACTTGAGTACAATAAAAATGAAATAAAATGAATAAATACCTAAGCAAAATCAAAAATTCCAATTTGTTTCAAGTGACAAATTCTTTAATAAATTAAATTCAAAAGTAATAATTTGTTGAAGGCAAATTGATAAAAAATACTTAATTGGAATTTTCTCGGGGAACAAATTAAAAACTCCTGAATGACAGTTTTTTTTTTTTTTTTTTTTTTAATATAAAGAAATTGCTTTTAAAGTATTAAAATTCTTGAGAAAAAAAAACGTTTTATTAGATAAAAAAATGTTGTCTGAAAAAGTTAAAAAATTTTTGTGGAAAAAAAACGCAGAATAAAATTTTTTTTGAAGCGACTCTTTCTTGAAAAAAATCAAAATTTATCATTCGTAAAATGACAAATTTTTCAAAAAAAATTGAATTTAAATCCATGAAAAAACAAAATTTTTATCAAAATTGCAAAAAATTTGAAATGACAAGTTTTGAAAAAAAAATATAATTATATAAAACCTTTAGCAAAACAAAAAGAATTTGCAGGATAACAATTTTTTTAAAAAGACTCATTCTTGAAAAAAAAAATCAAAATTCTTGAAGAAATAATTTTTTTATAAGTGACAAATTCTTCAAAATAAAAAGTCACGAATATTAATTTCCATGCAAATTTAAAAATCAAAAACGTCTAATAAAAAAGTCACGAATATTAACTTCCATGGAAATTTAAAAATCTAAAAAGTATATAATGAAACAAAAGTCATAAAATTTATTTTAAAAAAAATAATAAAAAAATTTCAAGTTTCAAAATGTCTGACAAAATATCTAAAAGTCACAAAATTTATTTTTAAAAAATAATATCAAAAAGTCATTAAATTTATAAAAAAACTTCAAGTTTCAAAATGTCTGACAAAATGTCTGAAAGTCATCTTTCTAAAATAATTCTAAGTTTTCAGAATGCCTGACAAAATGTCTATAAAATGTCTAAAAGTCACAAAATTTATTTAAAAAAAATAATATCAAAAAGTCATTAAATTTATAAAAAAAACTTCAAGTTTTAAAATGCCTGACAAAATGTTTGAAAGTCATCTTTCTATTTATAAAAAAATTCCAAGTTTCAAAATGTCTGACAAAATGTCTGAAAGTCATCTTTCTAAAATAATTCTAAGTTTTCAGAATGCCTGACAAAATGTCCGTAAAATGTCTAAAAGTCATAAAATTTCAAAAAATTTACAAGTTTCAAAATGTCTGACATAATGTCTAAAAAGTCGAATTTATTGAAAATTTTCTGTTTTTTTATGTCATCCAAACCTAACCTAATGTAACCTAACCTAACCCAGTGGGGTCGGATTTTGGGCTCGTTTTTTTCCATTTTGGTCGTCGTAAAAGCATATACTATGCTAAAATAAAAAAATTTCAAGTTTCAGAATGTCTGACAAAATGCCTAAAAGTCATAAATTTTTTTTTTAATTTCTAAAATACTTAATAAAAAAAAAATTTCAAGTTTCAGAATGTCTGACACAATGTCTAAAAGTAATCGAATTTTCAAAAAAAATCTGTAAACCTAACCTAACCTAAACTAAACTAACCAATTTAGTCTCGTTTTTTGGGGTATTTTTTTCCACTTTGGCCATCGTAAAAACATATACTATGCTAAAATTCAAAATTCAAAAATTCTTTATGAAATAAAAAATTATCAAAAACATGACAAATTTTTCATGGTAACCAATTCATTAAAAAATGGAAATAATACAATTTTTTCAAAAAAATAAATGAAATAAAAAACAATAATATTTTAAAAAATACACTTTTTTGGAGAAGTTGGAAATTTTTTATGAAATACCAAAATATCCTGAAAGATAAATTTTTTAATGTGACCAATTTTTGGGTAATTTTGAAAATTCAAAAACGACATTTTTAAAAAAAAGAAAGTTGTTTATAAAAAATAAAAATGATTGAAAATACAATTATCATTATAAAATTGGAAATTTTTTTATGAAATTAAAAAAAATTCAGAATGGCGAATGTTTAAATTGATCAACTTGCAAAAAAAAAATTATACGACTATTTTTCAAAAGAATTAAACTGTTTATAAAATAAATCAAAATGCTCGAAAAAATTTGTGAAGTAAAAATGAAATGAGACTACCTACTTACCTAATTCAAAATAATCAACAAAAAAAGAATGAAATTACATTTTTTTTGGAATTGATGTTGACCAACAAAAATTCTTTTAAAAAAAATTTAAATAACACATGGAAATTTTCTATGAAATACATTATTTTAAAAATTCCTAGGATAGAAAATTTTTTGAAGTGAATACATTCTGAAATAAAATTACAGGCCTAATAAAAATTAGTAGTGACAATTTTACAAAAGCAAAAAATTGTTGAAAAAATGAAAATACTCAAAAAAATAAAATGATTTTTATTGTAAAATAAAAATAAGTAAAAAGAACAAATTTTGTTTAAATGACAAATTCAGAAAAAAATAGAAATTATTTTTTAAAAAAGTAAATCATTAATAAGCACCCTAAGTAAATGGAAATTTTTGAGAAAAAAATATATGAAATATTAATATTCAGAATGACACATTTTTAAAAGAGACGGATTTTTGATAAAAAAAATCGAAAATTCAAGAATAATGATTTTTAAAAAAGGTAAATTATTTTTTTTAAATGAACATTGTTTAAAAATATCTAAAAATGACAAATTTTTCCAGGTGTTAAATTCTATTAAAAGGATTTGACAATTGAAAATAAATAAATGGTGAATTTTTGAGAAAAAAAAATTGTGATATAAAAAAAAGTAAAATAATAATTTTTAGAAAGAAAAATTTTAATAAAATTTGGTAGATTTTTTCAATGAAAAAAATTAACAAACTATACTCTGTTCAAAATAAGTGTAAAAAAAAACACTGATCATCAACACCCTTTTGTGCAAGGAAATTCAAAAATTAATCAAATAATAACATAGCCAATTGCTTGGAATTGTTTTGCTTGTCGAATTCTTATTTTTTCCTTTCCCCTCTCGCCCATCTGCTGATGTTTTTTTTTACTCTTATTTTAAACAGAGTATATTAGAGTTAACTTTTGAAAAAAAAAAAATAATAGTAAAATATGGGTAATTTTTGAAGAAAAAAAAAATCACAATTTCAAGTACTCATCATAATGGAATAAAAAATTTAAAAGTATTCGAAATTTTTACGAAATAAAAAAAAATACAATAAGTAAAATACAAACCTCCCAACAAAAAATGAAAAATTTTTAAGTATTAACAATGTTTAAAAAATCTCAAAATTTTTCATATTTTTTTAGAGAGGTTACAAATTTTTAAAAATCACGTTTAATTTTATGCAAAAATCCTATACTTGCTTAATTCCAACAAAACGCATTTCGTAAAATATTAATTCAGCTTTAAATTTATTTTTATAACCCTGTTGCATTATCCTTATCGGTACAGGCATAATAAAATTTACAATTGTCGACCGAGGCATCTAGACTCGAGGATTAACCGAAGGAGTCGTGTAATTGATTTTAAACCATTTTGGGAATACTGTTAGATTAACAGATCCTTTGTCTACGAAATGACGTAAATGTAGTTCCATATATACTCTTAATAAATCATCATCTCGGAGGTAAATGCAAAACAAGTAGGTACGTTGGAAAATTGGGATTGATAAAAAGAGACGAAAAAACTTCGGGATTTTGTGGGAAATACGCACGCGGGAACATTATTAAAAAACACCATAACTGTAAAAAATTTCCGTCAAGATTGCAAAAAAATAATCCACCCATGCGAATGATATTTTATTAGTCTGCTGTTTAACATTGACTCAGTTTAATGAGGATGGTTTGTAAAACCGGTTATTTTTTAATCCGTAGTCAAAGCAACGGATAAAATTCACAAGTGCCAAGTGCCAAATGCACTCGTGTAAAATTTTGTACGCAAATTCGGCTGATGGCACCTCGTATTAGTCGAATTAATAATAAGTACGTTGTGTTCGTAACAAATCCGAATCCTATATCGATAGTTCCGCCTCAAAGTACTTATAAAATTTCATTTTGAAGGTCATGGTACCTATACGAATATAACATGTGGTTCGATACGAACGAGGCTACGGAGATGGCGAAAAAGAAGAAATTTCTCTGATTTATAGAGGGAGATTTCAGCATGTTATACTATTATAGGTTCAGTGTGTTGTGTACCCAAATGAGTATTTAATATGCTTCGAATGTTCTCACATGTCCCTCGTTGTTGTGAATCACGATTTTCTCTTATTCGTAATCTAAATACACGAGCTGCGAATATGGCAAATTCATAAGCATTCTCGCCTTGAAATAATTGAAACATTGTATACGTTGGAAACATTAATGTAATGACCTTTGGCGCGAACCAAATTTATACCCCTTAAAAATATCCATGTTACAAGAGTGATCGATGTCATTGCGATTATTAAGTCATTTTACTTACATCTTGGTATAATTTTTCAACTAATTTTTACCTGTTGGAATTTTTCATTACATAAGTATTTTTCCTCTCTTGGTTTCAGATTCAAATTGTAAATTTCAACAATCGCCACTGGTGAGTAATTTTATTTTATACGATGTAGGTATATAGGGTGGCCCTTATTTTTCGAATTTAGGAAATGTTGTCGGGACGGGGGTCAATTGGTGACATATTGGTAGAAAATAATTCCCTATTTTTTATGTTTCCTCTAACTGAATTTTAAGCCGTTTCTCAGGGGCCCCCAAATTTGAAAAAATCAAAAAAATAGAACATTTTGAAAATTTGTGAATTTTTTTAGCAAAATGGTCATAGGGATGGTATTTCTATAAGACAAGACCATTTTCGATGATTTCTTATCTTTACCCCCCTTTTCATGGGACATAAAAAAACGTCATTTTTTACGTTTTTTAAAAAATTTGAAAAAAATGACTAAAAATTGAAGAAATATTTTTTTTTGAATAAAATGTTTTTAGCATACATGTTATCACCCAAAAAGGTCATTTATGGCGATTTTTCATCCTTATCATTTTTGGGAACCTCATTTTTTTCAATTTTTGATAGTTTTTGAAAAATTCTCACTGATACGGCAGTGGTGAAAAATCACCGTAAATGACCTTTTTGGGTGATAACATGTATGTTGAAACCATTTTATTCAAATTTTTTTTTTTTTTTTTTTTTTTAATTTTTAGCCATTTTTTTCAAATTTTTTAAAAAACGTAAAAAATGACGTTTTTTCATGTCCCATGAAAAGGGGGGTAAAGATAAGAAATCACCGAAAATGGTCTTGTCTTATAGAAATACCATTCCTATATGACCATTTTGCTAAAAATTTTCAAAATGTTCTATTTTTTCTATTTTTTTGATTTTTTCAAATTTGGGGCCCCTGAGAAACGGTTTAAAATTCAGTTAGAGGAAAAATAAAAAATAGGGAATTATTTTCTACCAATATGTCACCATTGACTCCCCCCCCCCCCGTCCCGACAACATTTCCAAAATTCGAAAAATAAGGGCCACCCCAAGGTATAATTTAGTTGCATTTTTTATGTCAACGAGCTTGCCGGAATTTTCCTACCAAGGTGTTGGTTTTGGCTAAAGCAGGGTGACACGAGGTGTCCACTTGTTGATATAAATATGAGCAAAATTTTATAAACATTGGAACATACGAATGTACCTAAAGAACCTGTAGGGAGGTTAGGGACCTACCGTTATTTCATATGAAAAACTATACCAGTGGCAGGTTCATTTGACTTAAGAACAGTTCTAAATTACTATATATACGTTTGTCAAATGAGGAATTACATGGAACGTATGTTCAGTCATGTATTTTTAAATATACAAGTGCAAAGAGTTGACTTGTCGACGAGTCCAGTCGTCTTGTAACTATAATTTTTCGAACGTTGTGACCGAACTAGTTTTTCTTTTCATCGTTGCAAATATTTTCAAACAGTTTTCTCATAAGGTGATCTGAGAAAATTTCCAAAATGCTCGAACATTGTTTTGAGTAAGTACCTACTTGACGTTTCAAGGATAAATTAACCCATGAAATGAAAATTTTTACAACTTTTGTGAAATTCTCACGAGTGTTAATTTTTTATGAAATTTTGCCAATTAGTTTGTGATTTTATTTTTTATATGTTTATTTGATGGTCCAGTGAAATGGATGAAATGAAAGTGCTTTTTGGGGTTTTACATTTCAGGGTGTTTTCATCGATTAGAAATTTTTATCCATCTTAAAAAACTGGCTTGTATTGAAGTTTTCACAAAAAATCATACCGATAATTTTTATCATTAAAAAAATTCAACTACTTTCAAAAAATTATTTTGAACTGTTTTCTGAAAATACAATTTTATTTTTTTTATCAAAAGACACTTCTTTATTTCTTATTTGCATTGCCCAATTCCGTTTTTAATAAATCAAAAATTGAAATGAAAAAAATGAAATAAAAATGAATAGAAAATTGAAAAAATTTAATTAAAATTAAAAACTGAACATCATACGAAAAAACAATTCAAAAAATTGAAATGGAAACCGATTTAAAAATAAATAAAATAAAAATCGAAAAACCATTTGAATTTTAATATTATTATTATGTACTTATATCTGAACTAAATCATATTTACTTAATTTGAAAAAATGAAAAATTGAAAATTAACATAAAATGAAAACCAAAATGAGTAGAAAATAAAAAAAAATTAAAACAAAAAAAAAAATGAAATAAAAATGGACTTTGAATTAATCAATTGAAAATTGACTCTATAGAAATGAGATAAAAACTGAAAAAATTGGAAACGAAATGAATTTACAGCTTCCATGTCTCACTAGTCTTATTTTGACATTAAACGTCGAGTAAAATAATCCTCAACCCCTCCCCCAATAATCGAGTCAATTTTGATAAAATTGGAATGGAAAAGGAATTGAAAATTAATTAAAATTAAAATAAATTTGAAATTAAACAATTATAACAAATTAAAATTGTTATTATTAATTACAATTGAATAAATTGAAAATTAGAATTTATTGTTGAAAATTGTGATTTATGACAATAATCGAAACTGAAGAAAATTAAAATTCGAATATAAAACCAAAATTGAATAGAATTTAAAATTAACAAAATAAAAAATAATAATAGGTACCTAGTAATAATAATAAACTTGAAATAAGTTGAAAATGTGAAAACTAAAAAAAAAATTATACTTAGGTAGGTATAAATATTAAAAAAAAAAAAAAAAATTGAAAAACGAGTTATAAAATCTCCCAATTTTTTTTGGAGTAAAAATATTCCTTAGTTAATTAGTGAAGAAAGAAACAAATCTCAATTTTTTTTTAATATTACCTAGGAATCTAATAAAAAATTTCTATTTTTATTGAAAAATAAAAAATTCAATTTT
This sequence comes from Balanococcus diminutus, assembly GCA_959613365.1. Taxonomy (NCBI): domain Eukaryota; kingdom Metazoa; phylum Arthropoda; class Insecta; order Hemiptera; family Pseudococcidae; genus Balanococcus; species Balanococcus diminutus. The sequence continues at coordinate 33,818,053 of OY390718.1, read as the reverse complement.
TTGTGAGTATAAACCTCATAGTTTTCTGATCAAAATTTAGAAGATAAAATTCTTTTAATTTTTTGGAGAAAAAATTTCTCAATCTTCTTGGAATGAAAAAAAATTGGAGCCAGTGTAAAAAAAAACAATTATTTTTTCAACCCGAATTTTTTGAAGTAAAAGAATCTTTTTATTTTTTTGGAGTCAAGTAGTGTCTCAATTTTTCTTAGAAAAAAGTATCTCTCTTTTTTTGAAGAAAAAAAATCTACGTTTTTGAAGAAAAAAAAATCTTCCAACTTTTTTAGAATAAAAATATTTTTCAATTAATTTTTGAAGAAAAAAATCACTCAGTTTTAAATTGATGAAAAACATTTTTTATCAATTTTTATAGAAAAGAATGTTTCAAATTTTGGGACGAAAAGCCCTTACCTAGTTTTTCCGAGAAAAATCCTCTGTTTTTTGGTGGAAGAAAATACACTCATTTTTTGGAGCGCAAAATTTTCTCAAATTTTAGAAGAAAAAAATCTATTCATTTTTTGGAGAAAAAAATTCTCAATCTTCTTGAAATAAAAAAATAAAATTGGAGTCAACGAAAAAAAAAACATTTTTTTTCACCGAATTCATTTTTTGAAGTAAAAAATTCTTTTAATTTTTTTGGAGTCGAATCTCTCAATTTTTCTTAGAAAAGATTATCTCTCATTTTTTAAAGAACAAAAATCTTCCAATTTTTGGAAGAAAAAAGAACTACCTACCTATGTATCAATTTTTTGAAGAAAAAAATCTATTTTTTGGGGGGTAGAAATATCTTTTAAATTAATTTTTGAAGCAAAATCCCTCCGTTCTTTTGGAGAAAAGAAATTCTGATTTTTCTAGCATTATTTTCTTTCAAATTGGTGAAAAAGTTTCTCAATTTTCATTGAAAAAAATGTTATAATTTTTGAGGTGAATTTCTGTTTTTTGATGGAAGAAAATACATTTTATTTTTTTGAAGTACGAAATTTTATCAGATTTTAGATAAAAAAAATCTTTCCAATTTTTTTAGAAAAAAAATTTCTGAACCTTCGCTAGAGTAAAAAAAAAAATTTTGAGTAAAATAATTTCTCAATTTTTTGTGCTGATTAAAAAATCTTTTCATTTTTTTTTTTTTTTTGAGTAAAAAAATAATTTTTATTGCCTGAGTTGAACTATATTTTGAAAAGGTCCTGACCCTGGCAGACCCTCCCTTACACTCGATTCTCAATCTAAATGCTCAAGAAGTGTTGAAAAATCTCCTCAAAAACGAATCATAGTACCTTCTGATACGGATTTTGAACACCCAACATTGCTATGGCGCCCCTTTCAATACAATTAAATACTTTTTTTTACCAAAATTTTTACACGTAGTAAATTCTAGAATGGAATGGAAATTTTCTAAAAATACAGTAAGTAGGTACGTTAAACTAATAAAATATCCTTATTTACCGAGTATATTTTCGCATGCCTCGAATAATAAACAAAAAGCCATCGTGAATCGATGTTAATTTAATTTCAAAAAATTACTCGAGTATTACTGACTAACGTAAATTTAATGAAAATCCCATTAAAACGAGTCGTTTAAACGTGTTAATCACGTTCCAATCATTAAAACCTGTTTACCATAATTTTTGCCGTACGAGGGGCAAAATTAATTCGCCTCCCGAGTTATTACCGGGCCCTCGGTCCGAGGTATCATCCTTATAAGTGGATTGTGCTTGTATTGTTTTTGGAATATTAGTCGTCTGTATGTTTGGAAGATGGTTCGGTTCTTCGGTGGAATGGGAATGGTTAACGCATTGTTGATACGTATGTATTTTGCATTGTGATACATCTCGCATATTAATAAACGTTTGAAACATTGATGGCATGGCAGACTTTGGCCTTGGATTGGATAGCGGCCAAAATTACGTAAACAATGAACCGGTATCGGGTACCACCGCGACGGTGGCTGTGCTCGTGAAAGCGAAAATACCTCGTTTTATGAAATTTTTCGCATTGAACTTGGTCGTGAATCTTTCACGTAGGTAATTGAGGAGATAGAAAGAATTGTCCGGTGACTGCAGGTGCTGACTTGTTGTAAATAGTAGGTACAGTAAAAGTAGACCATTTGCCCAAACAAATTGAAGGAAAATTTTTTTTTCGTAAAGTTGCTCGTAAAGGTGTCCTAATTAACATGAAAAAATTCCCCAAAAATCAGAGTGGAGCTTCACCCCCAAATATCCACATTCCCCCCCTCAATTTTTTACCCTCGTTTCATTCGATTATATCTCAGTTTCAAATGAAGTTACAAAAAAAAAAAATTCATACAAAAAATGTACAGAATTTAGTATTCTTCCAAATTGGTTATTTGTAGGAATGATAGTAACGCCGCAAATTGACTTCGAAGTTAATGGTCAATTCAAATTGGGCCAAAAAATTGTTTTCCCCAAAAAACAGATAAAATTATTATTTTTTCATAAAGTTGCTCTTAAAAGTGTCCTTATCAACATTATACATATAAAATATGTCAAAATCCGAGTGCATCGTGACCCCCAAAACCCACATTTTTTGCCCCAGATTACTTTTTTCAAGTAATTCGCGTAATATCTCAGTTCTTAATGAAGCTACTGAAAAATTTTCAACACAAAATATGTAGAGCAGTAAATTTTCTAAAAATTAGTTATTCAAAATTTTTTGGTGGGAGTGATGATTATGCAGCAAATTGACTTTAAAGTTATCGCTCAGGCACAGTACCCAATTACCCATAAATTTATTCACGAACATTTTCGTGAAAAAGAAATTAATTTTTTGGAATAAAAAAATCAGATTTTTTCGGAATAAGTACCTAAAAAAAAAATTTTGTACCCAACAATTTTTTTTTAATTTTTTTAAATACTTAGATAATTTTTTTTTTTAATTTTTTAGAATAAAAAAATCTGATTTTTTAGGTAAGATAAAATGAGTAGATAAAATTTTTTGGAATAAAATTTTTTTGAAGTAAAGAAAATTTATAATATTATACATAATTTTTTAGAATGAAAAAATTTCAATTTTTTGTAATAAAAAATCTGATTTTTTCAGAATAAAATAAAATAAATTTTTTTGGAAAAGGTAAAAAAATTCAAGTTTTTGTAACAATTTTTTTTTAAAAATTTCAAATACCTACCTAGGTATTTTTAAAATTTTTTTAGAATAAAAAAATCTGATTTTTTAGGTAAAATAAAATGAGTGTAATTTTTTTGAATAATTTTTTTTTTTTTTTAAATAAAGAAAATTTTTATAGGTACCTAATTTTTTAGAATGAAAAAGTTTCAATTTTTTGTAATAAAAAAATCGGATTTTTTCAGAATAAAGTAAAATAAAATATTTTTTGGAATAGTTGACAAAAAAGTTTATTTTTTTTTTTAAATACCTAGGTAAAAGTTATTTTGATTTTTTAGGTAAAATAAAAATTTTTGGAATAAAATTTTAGATTTTTTCAGAATAAAAAAAATCCTAGTTTTTTAGAATTTTTTTTTTGAAACTGAAAAATTTTCAATTTTTTTTTTTTTTTTTTAAATAAACACTCTTCTTTAATTTTTCATTTTTAAAAAATATTTTTTATCAATTTTTTCAAAATAAAAAATTATTTTTCTTCAATTTTTTCACCAAAAAAATGTTATCAGAATTTTTTCGAAGCCTCATCAATATAAGGTCGTACTCGTATGTACAAAAATAAAAGGAAATCGGATAATAAAAAATGAACCGACTTTTGGAAATCGGATAATCGAAAAATCGGATAAAAGGAAGTCGGATAATCGAGGTTTTACTGTTACATTGATAAGGACACTTTTACAAGCAAATTTATGAAAAAATAATAATTTTATCTTTTTTTTTTGGGGGGGGGGGCATTTTTTTGGTCCAATTTGAATTCGACCAATAACTTCGAAGTCGATTTGCGGCGTTACTATCATTCCTAACAAAAAATTGAAAATAACCAATTTAGAAAAATATTTAATTCTGTGCATTTTTTGTATGAAATTTTTTTTGTAACTTTTTTAGAAACTGAGATATACGCGAGTAAAGTGGGGGCAAAAAATTGGAGTGCAAAAATGTGGAAATTGGGGGTAAAGCTCCACTCGGATTGTATGGGACTTTTTTTGTGTTAATTAGGACACCTTTACGAGCATACTTGACGAGAAAATTTTCTTCTTTCAATTTGTTTGGGCAAGGGCCTTTTTTTGGCCTAATTTGACTGTATTAAAATTGGATGAAGCGTGTAGAAATTGCACCCATTTCACTCGGTTATATCACAACTAGGATCGCGTAATAACGAAGGCCGTGATATAAATAAAAAAAAGGATTACTACGAGTACGAGTCGGAGTTGTTGGGCGAATGGGAGAAGACGACGACGCGACTACTGCGGCGGCACTTATTTGTTTTAGCGATTAACCAAGGTCAGTAATCTCGTGCTTCTGTTAAGTAGATATAATGACCAGCGAAATCACACACGATTACTTCACTTCACCGAGTAATATTATAAAAGCTAAAAACCAACTTTGTTAATGTAACGCGCGTGTATATTGATATGGAAAATTTCGACAGCCTTTTTTCCCTTCCTCCAGCTCCAGCAGCCGACTCCAATCTATTCGCAAGTAGTTTGAAGACTTGTGCAAAGAATAATCCATTCTGGTTTGCATCTTTCTCTCAATTAACCTACTTCCAAGTGATCTGTACTTTTACTCCGGACACTGGGTTTATTTTCGGGATTTTTCGCACATCGACCACTCGCTCGTCCAAGTCGCCAGACTCTCTACTGGTAATTTCCGTTCGTAGTTCACTGATTTCCATTCGCCTAGAAAAATACCTCCGCGGAAATGAAGGTCGGTTTGATTGTTAAATTGTGGAAAATAATGCGGCAACGTTGTAATATATTCTTACGACACCTTATAAGAGGGAATATCGTTATATAATGGCGAATTTTATAAGTATTTAAAAAAAATTATTATTATGGTAAAGTGCGGAATCTTACGTGTCCTTGTCGCGGTTTTTAATCGAAATACTCGAAGATGAGTAGATGCGTAAAAATTTTGGAAAATTTGTTTCCTCATTAAGAATACGTAATGAGAGGTATGTTTCACGTATATGATACGTCAGAAGCTGAGCTAAAAATTAAACCATGTGCGATCTTCGCACGTCTATTTCGTACCATCGAGAAAATTATTGCACTTGAGGATGTTTATTTTCATTACATTAATATCACAATTCTTATAAAAATTTGTACTATAAATATGTGGGAGATTTGCGTGTAAACAATTTCAAAATAGCAGATCCATTCGTAATACATTCCATTTCATTCGATGTGTTCTTAGGATAATAGGTATCGAATTTTTATATTGCAATTTTATTCGAACTTCTATCTGTCCATCGCATGAAACCAGTTTAACTAAAACAATTATTGTGGCAAAAATGAAAATAAAAAAATCAATAAAAAGTTCAATTCAAACGAAGATGTTGAATTTGCCATTGTTGACGTCATCACCGCACCGGCTGAACCCTTGATTCACCATGCACCATATTATTCTTCTTTATTGCAACTGGTCGACCTCGATTGAAATGCGGTTATGTGCATTCGAAAGAGGAAGAACAAAGAAATGTCTGCTTCATTTCTGAATTTTATTTCTGACAGGAGTTTTTGTATCGAAATTATATTACTTCGGAAAGAGATCAAATACCTTCTCAAGTTGATGTTTCGAGAAGAAGAGGGGGTGAAAATCAGCTCAAGTGAAGAACAGTTGAAAGATGGTGTTGAAATTTTTTTAAATTTTGTATAAAAGCAAGTTTTGGGGGGGGAAATATTTTAAACATTATAATCTTATCTTCACAATAATGTGTCAAAAAATTTGTTTACACAATATATTTTAAAATTGATTTTTTTTTTGATTTTTTGCAATTTTTTTCAAATTTGTTAATTTTTTCAGATTTTTATAGGGTCAATTTTTTCCTTTTTCAAATTTGTTAATTTTTTTAAGATTTTCAATAGAGACAATTTTTTTCCAATAAATACTTTTTCATTTTTTTTTTTCAATAAGATTTGTCTAAGTGAAAAAAAATTATGATGCTTATAAAAGTTTTTAAAAATTTTATACAAGATGAACAATTATTGTATCTAAAAACATGTTGTCAGAAAACAGTTTTTCCATGTTGTACTTATTTTAACCAATTTTTTCATTTTTCCCCAACATACTGCAATGTTCCTAAAATTCTGCTTAAAACGATTTTTTCCCCATCTCTAATTCTTGAACATTTAAAAAAAATTATTCCAGCATAATATTTTTCATTTTTTTAAAAACAAAGTTTTTGAATTTTTTTAAATTATTTTTTTCAGAATTTTCATCAGATGTAGGTATTTTTTTGTATAAGAGATTTTTCAATTTTCAATTTTTTATTTTTTTCAAGTTGAAATTTGTTCGAGTAAAGGAATGTTATGGTGTTGAAATTTTTTTATATTGTTTAAGAACAATTTTGTGTTTTAAAAACAATTTTTCATTTTCACAAATTTTGCGCAAAAATTTTTTTTCAAATTTTATTTTATCCAATTTTCACCCTCCCCGGCCCCCCGTGGGGATCGCCCGATTGCGTCCCAAATGTGTGTACGTGACGAAAAGAGTAGTCGGATTGCGTACCAAAAAAATGCGTACGTGAATCAGGTGATAGTCTGATTGCGTCCCCACCGAAAATGTGTACGTGCAAAATATGAATAGTCCAATTGCGGCCAGTTAAAAAAAATTCAAGTTTAAAAACAATTTGTGGAAAATAAACTTTCTACAAATTTTGTTGAACACAATTTTTCTTTTCATAGGTAGGTATATTAATTTTTCATGTGATTTTTTTGAATTTGAAATTTTGACTTTTTCGGACTACTTAGGTATTTGGAACATTTTTTTTTTCAATGATAACTTTTCTTCTTTTGTGGCTTGAATTTTTAATGTAAAACTTCTTTTAGAATTTTTTTTGAATTTTGACTCATTAACACGATTTTTTAAAATTATTTTATTCACAATAATTATAAATACCACATTTAAAAAATATCGAATTCTTCGGTCATTGCCTTCAAATTTTTCGTTTGAAATTACTTTTTTAGAATTTTATGGGGGCGGGCGACGGAAGTATGGAATTTCGAGCTTTTTATATAAAAAATTTCTTGAAAGTAATTTTTTCCAAAAATATTTTCTCACAAGGACCATGACTTTCCCACTTAAGTTTAACTAAACAATATATTTGGGGTACGAACCAGTTCGCCTCCACATGAACTGGGACGCAATCGGACTAGCCCATTTTGCACGTACGCATTTCTTTGGGACGTAATCGAAATAGTCCCTTCCGCACGTACGCACAGTCAACCCACCTCATGGGACGCAATCGGACAACCCCCCCCCCCCCCCCACCGGGTAATGTTTTTAAAATTCTGTTAGAAACGATTTTTTTCTTGCTCTTAACCATTAAAAATAAAAATTATTTAAGCACAATTTTTTTTCAAAATTTCAATTAAAAGATTTTTTTTATTATTTTCAAGTACATATTTGTTCAAGTGAAGAAGAGTTAAGTATGAGAAGATTTTTTTTTCAAATTTTATTTTAACCAATTTTTCAATTTTTTCCCCAACGATAATGTTTCTAAAATTCTGCTTGAAATGACTTTTCTCCATCCTGTTTTCAAACATTTAAAAGAATAGATTTGAGCACAATTTCTTTTATTAAAAAAAAAAAAAAATTTCTTTACTTATTTATTTTTTAAAATTCCAATCAGAAGAATTTTTTTATTATTTTCAAGTACGAATTTGTTCAAGTGAAGAAAAGTTCATAATTATCACGTTAATTTCTCTAAATTTTGTTTAAGAAAAATTTTGTGCGTAAAAATAATTTTTCACGTGTTTTGCTCAAAAACAATTTTCTAACAACAATGTTTCTGAAATTCTGTTTAAAACGATTTTTTTTTTCATCATATCATTTTACTAGTTTTTTAAAATTTCGTATCAATAAAACGATTTCTTTATTTTTTGTGAAAACAAAGTTTTTGAATTTTCGTTTTCTTAAATTTTATTTCAAGCAATTTTTCAAATTTTTTCCAAAGACAATAAATAGTTCCTAAAATTTTGCTTTGAGACGATGTTCGCTCATCTTTTATTTAAAGCAGATTTTTTGGGTTTTCATTATTTATTTATTTTTCTATTTCTACCTATTTCTGTGTTTTTTTTTTAAATTTTTCCAATATTTTTCAAGTTTGTTGAAAAACATTTTTACATCACTTTTTTTTTATTGAGAACAATTCTTTTTGAAGAATTTTTTTTATTATTTGAAAGAAATTCTGAATTTTCATCATAAGCAAGAAAAAAATATTTTTCTCAAATTCAATTTTGAATTTTTTTTATTATTTCATTCAACTATGATGACTTTTATTAAAAACGATTTTCTAAAATTTTGTTCTCAAAAAAAAAAAAAAAAATTGAAAAAAATTTTTAAGCAATTATATTATTAAAAAAAAAATTACTTAATAGAAAGCTAAGATGATATTGAAACTTTTTAAAAATTTTAATCAAATTTCTGATCAATTTTTTTTTGTATTAAGCAAGAACATGTTTTCAAATTTTTCATGTTGATTTTCATTTTATTCAACTACAATGTTTCTAAAATTTTGGTTTGAAACAATTTTCTAAAATTTGTTTCGCAAGCAAATTTTTTAGATAAAAATTTAAGTAAAACAATTTTCGTTTTTTTAAATGAATTTTTGATCATTGAAATTAAACTTGTACAATTTCTGTTCTTTTTTAATTTTTTTTTTCAAATTAGTTCATATTGAATTCTTAAAAAAAAATTCGTGAAATTATTTTTTTTTTAAATTATATGTGTCCAAACAATTTAATTTCATTTATTCGTAACAATTTTTCTGAAATTTCGTTTGAAAACAATTTAAGTAATAGTTTTGTCTGCAAACAATTTTTTATAATCAAATTTTTTTTCATTTTTTTAAAACATTTTTAGCCAAATTTTTTAATTAAAAAATAATGGCTATTGTGTCCGACCCTAATTTAGAAGGAGGGGAGGGGGGTAGAAAAGTTTTGACCATATTTCTCGACGTTTGGGACCAAAAGACGACGATCTGCAAAAGTCACATATTTATATATATATATATATAGGTATAGGTTTCCAGACATGTCGGCCACTTTGCGGGTTATTCTTACATTACAAGTCAGCCACCGTACATCTCGGCCATGGTTTGGCGCATACGGGTTATTTCTACATTACAAGTCAGCCACCTCGACTGCAGGGTTTCACAAACTCCGCGCAACCCTTAGAAATGTCACAGGGATGAACGCGGGCTCTACAATTAATGCACAGTGTGTAGAATCACAAGCACTGACCGAGATGTACGGAAATATGCCGAAACTAGATATACACGACCTCAACTTTGACTCATAATTTTTCAGTATTTTATTGACGGACAGAAAAGTTATTGATACCAAAATTTTTAGTACACTGCAGGCTTATATTTAATCTTAAGACCTATTTAAAATTTGAATTAGTTAGGCCAATTTTTCAATTTTTTCCCGCAAACTTCATCCTAAGAGTCTCATTATTTTTTCCAATGCGTATTTCTTGTATATTAGATCGAATCTGTGATTGAAATTTTTATAAATTAATTAGAACAGAGTCAAGAAATTTTTTTCAATTTTGACATTTTTCGTGTTTCCGTACATCTCGGCCACTTTTCATATATACTTATTTGTCCAATTTACGAAAAATGTCAAAATTGAAAAAAATTTCTTGACTCTGTTCTAATTAATTTATAAAAATTTCAATCACAGATTCGATCTAATATACAAGAAATTACGCATTGGAAAAAATAATGAGACTCTTAGGATGAAGTTTGCGGAAAAAAATTAAAAAATTGGCCTACCTAATTCAAATTTTAAATAGGTTTTCAGATTAAGTATAAGCCTGCAGTGTACTAAAATTTTTGGTATCAATAACTTTTCTGTGCGTCGATAAAATACTGAAAAATTATGAGTCAAAGTTGAGGTCGTGTATATCTAATTTCGGCATATTTCCGTACATCTCGGTCAGTGCTTGTGATTCTACACACTGTGCATTAATTGTAGAGCCCGCGTTCATCCCTGTGACATTTCTAAGGGTTGCGCGGAGTTTGTGAAACCCTGCAGTCGAGGTGGCTGACTTGTAATGTAGAAATAACCCGTATGCGCCAAACCATGGCCGAGATGTACGGTGGCTGACTTGTAATGTAAGAATAACCCGCAAGGTGGCCGACATGTCCGGAAGCCTATACCTATATATATATATTTATCTATGGATAAAGTGGCTTCATTTTTAGATGTCTAACGGTAATCATGCTTCGTTTTGGTAAAGTGGCTTCATTTTACTGAAGTCAGATTACCAACTTTTGCCAGTCAACTCAGCAAGGTGCCAGGATGCTAGAAATATGGTGATTTTGGTGATGCCACTTTACCACTTATACAAGTGTAGAATAAAATTTCGGTCCAAGGTCGTACTGGCATCGTTTTTTAGATGTTTACGGATAAACTTGCATCGTTTTGTAGAATAGCTTTTTGATGTCTAAAATTGAATAATAAGCCATGGGAATCATAATACTTTCGATAATTTCAAGTTTGAAGCCATTTTACCGAACATACAAATTGAAGTCACTTTGACCTTAGATCGATATATATATTTGCCCGTTTCCGTACATCTCGGCCACTTTTCATATATATTTGTCCAATTTACGAAAAATGTCAAAATTGAAAAAAATTTCTTGACTCTGTTCTAATTAATTTATAAAAATTTCAATCACAGATTCGATCTAATATACAAGAAATACGCATTGGAAAAAATAATGAGACTCTTAGGATGAAGTTTGCGGAAAAAAATTAAAAAATTGGCCTACCTAATTCAAATTTTAAATAGGTTTTCAGATTAAGTATAAGCCTGCAGTGTACTAAAATTTTTGGTATCAATAACTTTTCTGTGCGTCGATAAAATACTGAAAAATTATGAGTCAAAGTTGAGGTCGTGTATATCTAGTTTCGGCATATTTCCGTACATCTCGGTCAGTGCTTGTGATTCTACACACTGTGCATTAATTGTAGAGCCCGCGTTCATCCCTGTGACTTGATTTCTAAGGGTTGCGCGGAGTTTGTGAAACCCTGCAGTCGAGGTGGCTGAGAATGGCTGACTTGTAATGTAGAAATAACCCGTATGCGCCAAACCATGGCCGAGATGTACGGTGGCTGACTTGTAATGTAAGAATAACCCGCAAGGTGGCCGACATGTCCGGAAGCCTATACCTATATATATACATATTAGTAATTTTGCCGCTACTTTTGGGGCTCTGGCGAGGAGTCCAATGGGTCGAATGCGGTCAAATTTGCTATGTGAAGTTCCCTCCGAGGCAGAATGATGCCAAAAAAAATTTGGGGCCCCAACTCAAAATTGGGATATTGACCCGTTTTTGAGGTGGTGCGGGGGAGCCCAGAACCATGAAATTTTTGAAACTTGTCCCAGTGATGAGAACACTTAATTACCTCAAACATATTCAAATTTCAGTCCTCTAAGTCATCCCCATCCCATTTTAGGGCCCAAAGAGTGGATTTTGGGGTCATTTTTTTCACGTTGATCAAGCTACAGACCCCCCAAATGGGGATGGGGGCCCCAAATTTTTGTCATAGATTAGGTTCATGCCCCTGAGGTGCCTTTTGTAGGTTTCAACTTTTGGGCCCCCTTTGACCCTTGTCCAGGGTCAAAAATCAAGATTTTTCAAGTTTTAACCTGTCTTTTCTGATGCGTTGAACACCCTACAGCCCAAACCAAAGGACCTAAAAGGTTGAAATTTGGGATGTAGAGTCAGTAGAGGTCACTGATGTGCCTTTTGGGGTTTTCGACTTTTGAGCTCCATTTGACCCCCGTACAGGGTCAAAAATTAGAAATTTTTACGTTTTAACCCCTTTTTTGGTGTGTTGGCCCCCATCTGAAGAGTTGAAAGTGACAAGGGGGTTGGGGGCTAAGTCCCCAACGGGGGTATGGGGCGGAGCCCCATCAGTAGAGCTGAAAGTGACGAGGGGGTTGGGCGGAGCCCCCATCTGAAGATGAAATCTTCAATGCAAACAGGAACTAAAACTGAAGACAAAAACCTGACATCTTTAAACTGAATTTGAAGTTAAAACTGATATTGTAACTAAAATACCATGAATGAAAACGTTTTTAAAGGAGTACACTAACTAGAAAAAAAAAATTGGCTCGAGAGTAGCATCTTGACTGCTACGCGTTTTTTTTTTTCAATTTTGTTCTTTTTTCTGAATTTTGATTACTTGTAAGTTTTTTTTTTCAATATTTGATGAATATTTTTCGATTTTTGTTTTTTATTTTATTTTTTAAATACCTATAAGTACCTAATATTTTTTTCATGTACTTCGTCTTTTTTTTTTCGTTTAAAAAAAATAGAAACAAAATTTTTCAACAAATTTATTATTCTGAGTTAGGTACATTTCTTTAAGAGGTTTTTTCTCATAGAATTGTTTTGCAAAAAAATATCATTTTTTTATTGTTATGATTTTTTTTTTATAGCAAAATATTTCTTCATTTGTTTTGTAACGAGGTACTTCCAGTTTTGTTCGATGTTTTTGTTATTTTGAAACTTCTACCTAATTTTCACATTCTCATCTCTTGAAAAAACTGTCTACGTCGCTAATTTAGCATTTCTTTTGTTTAAACGTCAATGAAACTCCGATCACCCCTTCCTCCCAAATAATAGAATTTTAGTTACATCACTGCTTTGAATGAGAACCCTCAAACTCTGTCTATGCTCTTGAAATTCGTGTTCAAAAAATGATTAAAATTTGATAAGGAAATTTTTCATCCATCATTTTGCTACTGTGCTATGTGTAATGTATATCGCTATTTCCTTGTGGCATTTTTCGCGTTTTGCGATATTTGAATAGTTGTATTTTTTTATTTCGAATATTTTATTAAAATACACTTATCTATAGTTATCGATGGGCGTATAACGACCACCTTCGCGAACAGCATAACTTCACGAACTTACATCTTTGATTCGCATTCTGCATAAAAGAAACCTAATTCAAATTCAAATTCTTAGGTACAATGTTCATCTATAAACTGTAACACTGATACTCGCAAATAGGTATTTTCGTAAATTGCAGAAAAAGTGGTTAGATGGTTATTTTTCATGTTAATGGAAGTAGAAAAAAATTCATTCACGGTAACTCGTTCCTTTCCACTAATTACGAGCTCGTTTCCTAAAATAATTAACGGGTATTATTAATTTTTAAATTTGAGGGTTTTCTTGTACCTAGGTGCTAATTTTTTAATTTTTTTTTCGTGAATTTATTCGACTTGCGATTAACAGGTTTATTTTTTTTTAATTCCTTAAAAATCATAAGTTAACCGGTTGCGGATACTATCGAAACATAATGCTTAATTACGATTTTGTTTCGCATTTACAAATTCGTTAAGTATTGTTTCGTTGTTGATCTTGACTTTATTTTTTCAATAAATAGGGTTGTTTTATTGTATATATACGTTATTTACAATGTGCGCAATTGAAATGAGCTTATGAAACTTGTTTTTTTTTTTGCGAATGCCAGAACTTTATCCGTCGTGTAATTATGTGGATTTAACGAGGTTTTCAATCGATTTGCAACGATAATTTAATGATGCGATAAATTTGCCAAATTAGTTCAATTTGAAAGGTTTTGTAACGGGCTTGGGTGACATGACCAGAGAAATTTCTTTACCATTTATCCCTTAAATAATAATTATCCAAAAAGAACAACAAATCAGACAAAAAAGCAAACGCCTTCTCACTCTCGAATTTTAGAGAAATTTTCGCAATTTGTCAATCATTTTTTCTTTTTCCAAACTTTTTGAGTTTTTTTCTAACATTTTAATTTTTGCATAAAAAAATAAGCGTGATTAAGATTTTTTTGATTTTTTTTTTATGATTTATACCTAATTTTAAATTTTTTTTAATAACAATCAATATTCCTCACTTCTTTAATTTATAATTTTTTCAAATTAATACACAATGGTATTCATTTTTCGTTAACGTTTCGACTTTTAAATATTTTATTTTTCAAAATTTTGAATTTATTTTTATTTTTAGATGATTTGCAATTTTTTGATTTTTCAGTATTTTAGTTTTCAAGTAATCATAATTTTTTGGAGTTTTTAAAGACTATTTTAATTTTTTTAATTTTTTACTTAATTACCTATATTTTTGAAATTTTCCGAAGTAAAAAAGTCTCAATTTTTAAAAAATAAAAATGTTCTTACTTTTTTAGAACAAAAAAATTCTCATGTTTTTGGAATGAAAAATAATCCTCAATTCGTCCGCAGTAAAAAAATGGTAATTTTTTGGAATAAAATAATTTTCATTTCTTCTGAAATTAAAAAAAAAATCAATTTCTTTGAAATTAAAAATATTTTCAATTTTTTGGAATAAAAAAATTCTCATTTTTTTATTGAAAAAATCTCTCACTTGTCATGTTTTTTAGTCCTCCCTTTTTTCAGAATGATGAAAATTCTCATTTTTTTGAAATAAAAAATAATCTTTATTCCTTTATAGTAAACAAATCTCACCGTTTTATAGAATTAAAAAAAAACTTCTCAATTTTATGGGGTTAATATTCTCTTTATTTAGAATGAAAAAAAAATCTTAAAATTTTTGTGATTTTTTTTTTATCGAGACAATATGTGACCCTGCCCCAAGAAAGGGACCTTATGGCTAAATTTTCGATTTTGGGGTTTTGGTGGTTTCGTACACTTCAGACCTTCCTCTTTACAATGGAAGTGGTCCCAACTTTCTATCTTCAAAAATGAATGAGATGTGTACAGAAAAAGATAACATCTTATGCTTTTTATTACTTTTCATGAAGTTTTCGTGGCTTTTATCCCTCATAGGAATGAAACCACGTAAGCTACGGTTTTTTGAATGTGATTTTCGAATTCAGCAGGTCAAAATACCCCTATATCATTAAGTTGAAAAATTTTTGCATCACAATTTCATTTTAGTCATTTTTTTTCTCCTCGCTGTATCACCACTGATACGGTGATGAAAAATTTCAAAAAATATATTTTTTTATTACACTTGATGGTAGCATTGATTATTCAAAGATTCAAAATGATATCTTGCACTGAACCAGAGCTATGCACTTTTAAAACTTCAATTGATTGTTTCTGAAAAACATGATTTTAGCCATAAGGTCCCTTTCTTGGGGCGGGGTCACATATAATCTTAACTTTTTACGTCGAAAATTCGCAAGTATTGGAGTAAAAAAATGATTCTCAATTTTTTTGAAATAAAAAATAATCTTTGATTTTTTTGGAGGAAAAAAAATCTCACCGTCTTATAAAATATAACAAAATCTCTTTTTTTGTGTGAAAAAAATTTTTTTTTTGTATCGAAAAATAATCCTAAAATTTTTAAAAAGGAAAAAATCGTATGTTTTGGAGTAAAAAAAACTCACTTTTTTGGAATAAGAAATACTAATTCTCAATTTTTTGAAGTAAAAAGAATCCTCACCTATTTTTTGGGATAAAATTCTTATTTTTTAGATTTAGAAAAAAATCCAATTTTTTTAGAATAAAACTTTTTTTGAATAAAAAATTCTCATTTTTTTGGAAATTTTTGAAATAAGAATTATTTTTTTTTAAACTAAAAATTTTTCACTTTTTTTTCATTAAAAAATTCTCAATTTTTTGAGTAAAGAAATCTCATTTTTTGGAATGAAAAATAATCCTTAAATTTTTCGAATTGTATTTTTTTTTTTTTTTTTTTTTTTTTTAGTAATTTATTCTTGAGTGAAAAAAATAATTTTTTGGAATGAAAAAATGCTCGCTTTTATAGAGTGAAACTTTTTTTTTGGAATAAAGAAATCATCCTCATTCCTTTGGAGTGAGAAAATTATCCGTTTTTTGGAATAAGAATAATAATTCTTAATTTTTTTTAAATTGAAGAGATTTTTTTTCATTAAAAAATTCTCATCTTTTAGAACAAAAAAGATTTCCAGTAGGTAAAAAAATTCTAAATTTTTGAAGTGAAAAAATCTCAATTTTTCTGTTCATCGAAATTCTTTCAATTTTAAATTTTTTATAGAAAATATAGATACATATAAAATAAAAGTTATTTTTCAAGTGGGATTTATTGAAGTAGGTGTTTTCAAAAATCTGAAAAAGATATTGTACAAAAATATATTTTTTGTTTTTTACGAATTTTACGAAGTAGGTGCCTACTTACCAAGTATCTGCAGAATTTTTTACTCCGAATAAAAGTAGAGTTTTTTGAGTCAGCTTCAAAAGAATGAGCATTTTTTTATTAGAAAAAAATTAAGAAGCGAGAGCTTCTTTATAAAAAAGAGAATTTTTTATTTCAAAAGATGATACTGTTTTGATTTTTTTTTTTTAAATCAAGATAATATAATTATGTAGAAAATTATTTGAGAATTTTTTCGTTCTAAAAAAGTGAGAACATTTTAATTTTTTTTTAAAATGAGAACTTTTTTAACTACTCTAAAAAATTAAGAATTTCTTTATTTCAATTTTTTTTTTAAATTTCAAAAATATAGGCGATTGATTAAAAAATTAAAAAAATTAAAATGAAAAAAAATAATTGAATACTAAAATACCCGAGCAGCACACTCGACAAATTATCGAAATAAAAAATCGACAGAATATCGAATTCGATAAAGTGTCGCGTTAGTTCCGCATAAATCGTGAAATTATCTTTCGATATATCGACAGATTATCGATGAATTATAGTTGGCAAAATCCATCAACAGATAAACTTTCGATAAAATCGAACGATTTTTCTTTTAAAAATCTCAAGATTATAGTTAGATACTTCATCGATAACCTATCTATAAATCGAAAGATAATTACACGATTTATGCGGAACTAACGCGACACTTTATCGAATTCGATATTCTGTCGATTTTTTATTTCGATTTAGTTTCGATATTCTATCGATTTTTTATTTCGATTTAATTTCGATATTCTATCGATTTTGTATTACGATTTTTTGTAGATTATCTAGTTTCGATATTCTATCGATTTTTTGTAGATAATTTAGCATATATGGGTATATGCGCGCGCACATTTTCAAGACCGGCTGGCGAGTTTGAAGTCGTAGTTACGCTTAAGGCTGGCGAATTTCGTTCCAAATACAGCAGTTTCTACCAAAACAAGCGTCTGTTGCGAACATCGGAGTTCGTTCGCATAATACGAATTGGATTATAATATTCAAACATCTTATGCAAAATTGGAGAAGAGGGAGGGGTCCAATTGAAATTTTTATAATAACTAAAATTATTTCTAGGACCTTAATTTACAACTTTTGTTTGAAAATTTTTTCAAATTGGCCCCTTTTTCCTCCGCTCCTCCAATTTTGAATAAGTATCAACGGAGTATTATGCAAAATTGGAGGAGAAGGAGAGGTCCAATTGAAATTTTTATAATAACTAAAATTATTTCTAGGACCTTAATTTACAACTTTTGTTTGAAAATTTTTTCAAATTGGCCCCTTTTTCCTCCGCTCCTCCAATTTTGAATAAGTATCAACGGAGTATTATGCAAAATTGGAGGAGAAGGAGAGGTCCAATTGAAAAAATTTTCAAACAAAAGTTGTAGCTTAAAGTTCTAAGAATAATTTTGGTCATTACAAAATTTTCGATTGGGCGCCTCCCTCCCGTTCAATTTTAAATACTAAGTATTCACATAGTAATCGTAGTATTGAACTTGGTAAAATTTTATTTAAGAACAACGATCTGGTTTCAAGTAAAATACCTAGTAAACCAAAAAAACTAGATAACTTGTTTGAAAATTTTTTCAATTTTGATTTCGCATATTACTGTTACACGTAAGTAGGTAAATGCAAAATAATAGAGGCTAGAGATGAGGTCCAATTGAAAAAACATTTCAAACAAAAGTTGTAGAATAATATTCTGGATTTAATTTTGGTTATTATAAAAATTTCGATTTGGCCCTTTCTTCCCATCCAATTTTGAATATAAAGTAGGTATTTTTTGACTAGAAAAAAATCAATATAGTTTCAACAACTATCGTTACAAAATCGTTGAAATATCGAAGTCGATAAATTTCATATAATGTGTCGATAATATAGTTTTAAATATCGTCACAAAATCGTTGAAAAATCGAATTCGAGAAATTTCATATAATCTGTCGATAATACAGTTTTAAATATCTTCACAAAATCTTTAAAAAATCGAATTCGATAAATTTAATATTCTTTTTCGATAGTATAGTTTCAAATATCTTCACAAAATCGTTAACAAATCGAATTCGAGAAATTTCAGATTATTTGTCGATAATATAGTTGTAAATATCTGCACAAAATCGTTGAAAAATCGAATTCGAGAAATTTCAGATTACGTGTCGATAATATAGTTTCAAATATCTTCACAAAATCGTTAAAAAATCGAATTCGAGAAATTTCAGATTATTTGTCGATAATATAGTTTTAAATATCTGCACAAAATCGGTGGAAAATCGGATTCGATAAATTTAATATTCTTTGTCGATAGTATCGTTGACGAATATCGTCCTAAAATCGTAATACTATCGAATTCGATATTTTTTAGATTTTTTGCCTATAAAATCGTACAGCTAAATCTGTATCATATCGTGAGAACATCTTTAGATTTTTAAACGATTTTTTATCGATACGTTTCAACTTTCGATATTATCGATCAAGTGTGCTGCTCGGGTACTAAAAAACCAAAAAATTGCAAATCATTTAAAAATTAAAAAAAATTCAAAATTTTGAAAAATAAAATATCTAAAAATAGCGAGTACACCTTTTCTATCGACATCCATGACAAAGTGTTGAAATTAAATTTGGTGATAAGCAGAAATTTATTTTCTCATAAAACGTATAGAAATTATTGCACAATTTCACCTAGAGGAGATGCATCTACATAATTTACCTACAATTATTTGAAAAAAAATGCATAACAAAACGATAGGCGAAGAGGAGAACAAACTAATACTAAACAATAAATGGCCATAATCATAACAATGCAGAAATAATGTTTTATAACCTTAAAATAATTGGTATAATTGGTACAATCACTTTTACCAGTGGCGTAGGAGTCTGTATCGTATACTCGTATTACACCGTGAAATAGTATTTTTCAATTTGTTCGCGCCATTTTTTCGCTCCATTGGATAATCGCCGGTGTACCTATCTTAATTAATCGCCATCGAACCCGTGACGTAATAAGGGTCTCCAACAACTGCAGCCTACAACAGAAAAAACTTCCGCTATCGATTGTTAAATATAGAAATTTTGTGAGAATTTTTCCACCACGAGGTACACGTCTGCGACTCGATTTAGCCTCATCTGCGTATACAAATATGCTGTCTCGGACGTCAATACTTATCTAGGTATAATAATTTCGGTATCAACAAATGAAAAAAACACAACGAACGCCTCGAGAATAAACTAGTTTACTTGGGAAATCCTGTATTCCTACGGTGTATAGAGATTATCTTCGAGCTGGTTATATTGGCGCAAAAATCAAAGTTCTTCACCTATAATACGATTGGCTGCGCTTGGTGCATGACGCATTCGTTACATCCAGTTTTTCGCTTTTTGACGATACACGAGTTAGCGACTTGGTCGATACGAGGTAGTGAGTGCGGTTCTTTCATGCTAAACGTCTGATACGTGCGGTGTAGTTCGCGAATGCGGATTCGATTTGTGTATATCCAGTTTCGATTCATTTCTGTGCTGTGTTGTTTGTTTTACTTTTTTTGGGGGTAAGTTTTTTTTTTGAAAATTTTTTACTAGTTTGCGAATTTTTTTTTGGTTTTTAAAGAGGTGTGGGTTTACGTAGAAGTGGAACGAATATGCCAATGAATTACGTAATATTTGTTTAGTACGTATTAAGTAACGTATTTACTAATTGTTGAGTAAATAGTCCAGTATTCCGATGTATTTTTTATTTTCTCTTTAACGTCGTCCATAGTGGTGCTATCAACATTAATTATCACCTTATTCGTAATGATTTGAGATTAACTTAGGTCTACGTTTCGAAAGGGTTAACGCTACCGAAAATGTTTCCACCCCTAAGGTGCTGGGAAGTGATTTTTTTTATGGAGTGCATGCATAGGAGAAAGGTTATTTTTACTTTGGTTATGTACTTTTTTACCTATTTTATTTACTATTTCGTCGAAAAATCTGAGTGTAATAACTACGTTCATTTTTCTAGATTTTTAGGTAAACTTAAAGAAAATTGAAAAATGTTTAGCTGCTAAAAATTCAGAGATTTTCTTTCCAAAAAAATTGAGTCGAAGAATTGAAAAATATTTCTTCTCTCACTAAATTTGTTTTCATTTTTAATGTGAATTAATCAGCAATTTTTTATTTAACAAAAAAATTGACTGCAAAATATTTAAAAACAATGTTTAAAAATTGAAAACTACATATTACTTATACAGGGTGTCCGGTAAGTGATCCGCCAAACTTGAAATTTGGATGTAACCGAGTACGACTAACAAAAAAGTTTATGTACACATATTGCCTAAGTTTGAAAATGAAAGAGCTAAAAAGGTTTGAAAATCGATATTTACCCAGAAAAATTGATTGGCAACACTGCGTTCAAAAAAAATTTCGACACCGGCAGTGGATAGATCTTCGAAAAAGCAATAAAAGTTGTAACCATATTGTATTGCCTATCTTTGAAATTGAAGGAGTTACAGCAACGCAAAATCCCAGTCAAAAATATTGCCTACCCAAGTTTATTAAGGTGCAGTGATGATACACGAAAATTGCGAAATTCGGTCCAAAAAATACATGAAACAGACGTAACTTTTTGAGAGGAACAAAAAACTTCGTGTGAAAATTTTGCTCATCTAAGAAAATTAAGGTGCTACGGAGCCTTGAATTTCAAAAATACCAATTTTCAAAGCTTTGTAGCGCCTTCATTCTCAAAGATAGGCAAATTTTTGACATAACTATATTTGTTTCTTTTAAAAAGTTACACCTGATTTGTGCATTGGTTTTACAAAATTTTGACATTTTTGTACATCACTGCCTCTTCAAAATCGAGATAGGTACCATGTGCAATTGTGCACATGATGATTTTTGTTAGTGTTGTTATCGAAATTTCAAGTTTGGCACACCACTCACCGGAAACCTTGTAGAATGGAGAACTCTTCAAAAACGAAATATAAAATTGTTTCAACTCGTGATCTTGAAATTCATCAAAAATTGTTTTGTTTTTTTAATAAGAAAAACGTTTCATAATTTCAAAATTTCACAAATTTTTTAAATTGGATTTTTTTTTGGAAAATGAAGACTTTTCAAAAACGAAAAAAATGTCTACTCATTTTGCAAACCACACAAAAATTAATTTTTTTCAACTTATGATTTTTTAGGCATTAAGTATAATTTTCATAAATTTGCAATTTTTCATTTGAATAAACAGAAACAACTAATAAGTATGTATTTTTCAAAAATTAAAAAATTTTTAGGAATCAAAATTTTTGAAAATTTGAAAATTGCAACTTCAAAATTTTAATTTCTTTCAATTTAGAATTTTTTAGAAATCAAAATTTAAAAAAAATTAAAATTGTTCATAAACTGAAATTTATAGAAATTGAAAATTGTTTGGAAAATAAAAATTTCGAAAAGGCAAAAAAAATGAAAATTGAAAATTAGAAGGTTGAAAAAAATTAACAATTGTTTGAAATTGAAAAATTTTCAAAAATCAAAAGTTTCAAAATTGAAAACTCTTCCAAAACAAAAATCATTTTTTAAAGTTCAAAAACTTAGGAAACTGAACCTTTCAAAAAATTATTATTTTTTTTTTAAAATTCAATACTAATTTTTTTTTAAATTATTGAAGGTTAGATAGGTACGTAAATATTGGGAGCTATTCGAGAATTAAAATTTCCTAGAAAGTAAAAATTTACATAAAACCAATTAAGACAACGATTCAACTCTAATTATTCATGATATTAATTATACAAAAAAAATGCATATTTTTTCATTAAAAGTTTCAAATTTTTCTAAATTTTGGCTCTCGATTTTAGGAGTTGCGAAAAGTCAAAATCAGCGAAAACATTGAAAAAATAAAGGGGGGGTATGAGTCGTTATTTGGGTAAAAATGGAAAAATGTTGGTTACTTTTTTCTATAATTTTGTTTACTTTTTTGAAATGCCTACTTAAATTACTTTTTTTCAAATTTCGTTTCGATGTATGCGAGTGTGTAAATTTGAAAATCTTCTGGGTTTTTTTTGGGGGGGGGGGGGGGTGGAAGTATTTTTTCTGTTACCAAAATACCCGTAGCTGGACATGGATTTTTTTAGACTGTAAAAGGCTTCTTTTTTTGATAACATTTTTCGAATTTTTTTCCAGAAAAAAATGATTGGGATAAGATTAGATATGATAATTTTTATATTTTGTTCAGCCCCTCCTCCTCATCATTCATGATGTGAAAATTTCGTACAATAGCTCATTCGTAAGTTCAGTCTTTTTACTTTCGAATAAAATAAGTCACGTTTCAATATTTCCTTATCATTTGAAGAAAAAAGAGGAAGCATACCTAACTAATTATATAGCAATCATATAAAAACTGCCCCAAGGTGCAATAGTCTCCTATACTTGTTTTGGAAAAAAAGTCAATTTATTCATTATTTTTTTTTAAATTTGGGTTATTTCAGGGTGTCTACAGGTCATGAAAGTCATGAAGAAGTCATGAATTTTTCAAAAAAATCACTAGTTCATGAAAAGTCATGAATTTTAATGCTTAAAGTCATGAATTTTTTATTTATTAGGCAAAATTTCCACCTTTTTTCTTTCATAATTGAATTAAAAAAAAATTCGCTTTCGCTATACGCTCGAGCAGTATTCCGTTTTCTATTTGATAACAGAGTTGGAAACTTTCAGTAGTTCAAATTTACATTTTCAGTGATTTTTACCCTCTTCCTCCGAAAAGCATCACTTCTCTTTATTTTTATATTTTATACCAAATACCTTCGAACATTTTGTTCGTATAATTTTTTTCTTTGGATAGTAGAAGTACTATTCATATGCATTCATTAAACTTTTTTTTTAAATTGTAATTTTTTGGTTACAAAAAAGGGGTCTGGGGGGCATAGGTATAACTTAGGTGGTTCAAGGGGCATTCGACCACTCCTTCAATATTTTTAAAAATAACTATTCGTCACAAAATATAGGAAAATATAAAGGAATTTTTGCTCCGTATTCATTCCAAATTACACTTATGCTGGAAGGGGGCCCCCTGGAAATGTTGAAATATTGTTCATGAAAAAGGTCATGAAAAAGTCATGAATTTTCAAAATAAAATTAATGTAGACACCCTGTATTTCCACCTCTATTTTTCACGAGACTTTGGAAAATTACTAGGTCACTATTTACGTATTTTAAAAGTAATGATCTCATAATATGAGATCAATTTTAGGAAAATATTATGTTCCTAAAATACTTTTTATTTAAATCCAAAAGAAATTTTCTTAGTTTTTTCTCCAATTTTAAATTATCTCATACCAGTTTTGAACTTCTCGGAATACGTTTAATTAAAAGCAAAATATTTTAATTAGTTCTTTACATGCTGATCTGTCTTTAATTTCAAGATCGTTTCTCAAAAGTTTCGAAAATTGTCAAACTTGTTCTCAAAATTCGAAAAAAAAAACATATTCGTGTATGTATGGAAGTATGTGCTTTCTTTTTTTTATCGCGTATTTCACTCGTTTAATTAAATTCTTTTATAAAGGAAGTGGAAACAGATAAATACAATAGGAACGCGTGTCGATGTCGAATGTTGCCATTGACATTGAAAATCGATCAAGTCAAGCCAAAGTTTGAGATCCGCACGTGTGTAATTTTGCACCTCAAATATGTAGCATATTTTTTGCTCATTTTCAATGATTTTTCATTTTGAAAAAATCAAGAGTTGAAATTGATATGGCTGGGTTGTGTAAATTAATGTGTACGCAGGTTGCTGATTGGCTGAATTGATTTTTTTTTAAAAACAAAATAAATTTGTGATTTTATAAAGTTTTGCAAAAATCATTGTGTTAATCCGTTGTATGATGAAGGGGAAAAATTTAACAATTTTCCAGTTTTGACTAATTTTTGAACCTTTGTGATGTGATATTAATGTGGTAGGTCTGTAATTGAAAATTTTCAGTCAGTTTCTACTACGTAATAATTTGTTTAATTTTATTTTGAACTGACAGAGATTCTTCCTTCAATGCTCACTTGAAAACTTGTGTTTCAAAAAAGTTCATATTTTTAATTTTTTAAATCCGGAGACCGGAAAAAAAATTATGTAAAAATTGTAATTAAAGATCTATGAAGGTTAAATTTTGACACGAATGAAAATTTTCGCATTCATTTTGAGTTATAGGAACGGAGAAATGGGGGGGGGGGGGTACTTGCAACTTGTAAACAGCTGCCTGACTTTATAACCATGAAAATACGAAATAGATCTACTGATTTTAATCTCAAAAAATGTATTTACTTTCTTTATGGAACAGAAATTTTCAAAGTAAGGTAATAATGCATTTTTAAAATATAAAAATTTTCAAATTCAATTATAAAATTAGATACCTTCTTAAGTAATTAGGTACCCATGTTTACGTTTCAACTTAGTAGGTATAATTAACGCAATTTTTTCACTCGAAACAAAAAAAAGTAATGAATAACATGCGAAGTAAGTACGTAATA
Source organism: Balanococcus diminutus (assembly GCA_959613365.1). Lineage (NCBI taxonomy): Eukaryota > Metazoa > Arthropoda > Insecta > Hemiptera > Pseudococcidae > Balanococcus > Balanococcus diminutus. The sequence continues at coordinate 33,793,299 of OY390718.1, read as the reverse complement.
TTTAATTTCTGAAATTACCAGTCACGCTTGACAACTTAACGATGTGATTATCAGCGTACGAAATGTGGTGTCAGGGTGGGGAGCGGAGTAGATTAGATTATGTTTTTTTGATACCCATCAAGTACATAGATTTATGATTCGAAATTTTTTACTACTGCCTGGAACCCTGGGTGCTCTTTACAAAGTATCTACTATTGCTATAAAAAATTGGCTTTAATGGAGTGTTGACGAATTCTCGAAAGTAGCAAGGAAAATGCATTTAATTCATGTGCAGCACGAGTGGATCGCCGGAGTACCTACTGTTATTTGGCACCATCATCGAAAATTTATCAAATCCAATACTATATAGATACGATGATATTCAAAATTGGAAGGGAGGAAGGGGTCCAATCGAAATTTTTTCAATGACCAAAATTACTCCTAGAACTTCAGGCTACAACTTTTGTTTGAAATTTTTTTCAATTAGACCCCTCCCTCCAATCGATTTTGCATAACACACTAAAGATACAAATCAAAAATTAGAGGAGTGAGTGAGGGAGGGGCCAATTGTTGTAGATGAAGGTCTTAAAAGTAATTTTTCTTATTATAAAATTTTCGATTATATGCTTCTCTCCCCTTCAATTTTGCATAACATGATTATTAAAAACTGGCAGAGGTAGGCGTCCGATTGAAAAAATTTTCAAACAAAAAATGTCACATGAACTCTTAGAAATACATAATTTTGGTTATCACAAAAATTGCGATGGACCCCTCCCTCCCCTCCAATTTTGAACATAAAGCATCTTTGTAGTATTTGATACACCCTCAAAAAATGATTCTTTTGGTATAAAATCAACTCTCTAAAAAATTTTCCTCAAAAATCATTTTCAATGATGGCGCGATCCCCATATGACGAAATTTCAGCTTTTTAATGGCCTTTTTTTTAAAAATTCCTATTTTTTGGCCGAGACCCCCCCTCCTTACATGCCTGTCTGGCTACGCTACTGTCAAAAAGTGACATTTTTTTCTCTAAAAGTGAAAAAAAGAAACAGATTTTTTCTGTTACGTAAAAAAATTTGAAGATTTTTCCGGCAAAATTTAAAGATTTTATTTTAAGACATTTTTTTTTATCAAAAAAATAAGGGATTTTACCCCCAAAAAAATGAAAAGTTTTTTACTTCCAAAAAAATGAGAAGTTTCTTCAACTCAAAACAAGTTATTTCCCCCCCCCCAAAAAAAAAAGAATTGAGACTAGAAATTGAGATTTTATTTCTTTAAAAAAGAAAGGGAGGATTAAAAAAAAAAAAAAAACAGATGATGTTTTGTACAAAGTCAAAAATTTAGAAATTTTCCCATTGGAAGATTTTATTCTAACACACTTTTTTTTCAAAAACATGAGAAATTGTTTACCCACTTTGAAAAGTTGAAAAATTTTTTACTCTAAAAAAATTTGAGAGATTTTTATTCTAATAAAAAATTGAGAGATTTGTTTTCAAAAAAATTATATCTAAAGTTTTTTTACTCGAGAAAAAATTAAGATCAATAATTGAAAATATTTTTTACTACAAGTTGTAGTTTTCGTTCCCATAATACAACAAAACATGGTCTTGTTGGGTAAAAGTACCCATGTAGGGACTATTTTGTTAAAAAATTTTGAAAAAAATGATTTGAAATTTTTTGATTTTTTTTTTTTTTCAAAAAAAGAGGCTCTGCGACACCACTTAGAATAATCTTATTGAAGAAAAATGTTTAGGGATTTGTTTTTATACCAATAGAATCATTTTTAGAGGGTCGGACCTTGACATGTATAAAACTAGCTCCTACTTTGCACTGCCGAGATTGGGATTGACCTGAATTTTTTAAAGCTTAAAAGCATATAAACTTCAAATATACAAAATTAGAGGGGAGGGGAGGGTCCAATCGAAATTTTGTAATGACCAAAATTATTTCTATGATCTTAATCTACATCTTTTGTTTGAAAATTTTTTCAATTCAAAATCCCATTTTTCCTATAATGAGTGCCTTTGTACTAATATGCAAAATTAGAGGGGAGGGGAGGGTCCAATCGAAATTTTTGTAATGATCAAAATCATTTCTAGGATCTTAATCTACATCTTTTGTTTGGAAATGTTTTCAATTCAGCCCTTACCTGTCCCCAATTTTCAATAATGAGTATCCATGTATTAATATGAAGAATTAGAGAGGAGGGAGGGTTCCAATTGAAAAAATTTCCCAACAAAAGTTGTAGATTAGGATCCTAAAAATAAGTTTGATCATTATAAAAATTTCGATTAGATCCCTCCCTTATCTCTAATTTCGTATATTAGGCGTTTATATAGTTTTGAACTTGGGAAAAATTCAGCTCAATCCAAATCTAGGCAGTGCCAACTAGGAGCTAGTCTTTATAAATAGCTATAATTATGGTAATGAAATTGACAGATTTATTTGCTGTGGCATGCGGCACTTATATGGGTTAAGATTTTTGAGATAGCGATGCATAACTGCATAATCTCTACATAGGTAGGACTTTTTTTGAGATTGAGAATAAAGAAGAAGAATGCAAGGCGGTTTAGAACTACTCCATTATGGTAGCTACGATGTAGAAAAATGAATTAATCTATGTTCATAATTGTCTCGACGTCCTTCGATGTCACACCAGCGAGACATACAGCTGATGTAGGTATATTTTTCTCCTCGCATCATCTTTCGTGTCAGTCTGGCAAACTCGAAGAAATGCTTCCAAAATATGCGAGATGATGCCAGCCTAGGCAGACGCTGATGCTGATGAACGTATATCCTGCAGGTCAGCGACACCCCGGTACGGATTTTCCGTCAATTTAAGAACCGGAAAGGTCTCACCTGAGCCTGTTATTGCAGAGGCGGGCCACGTTGAACTTGGACGGTGCCAAACCGCAAGTCTGATTAGCAAATGTGTGGTCAATTTATGAACTTAAGCGCGATTCGCTTTACAAGTAATATAGAATGAGGAAAAATACGGATTTCGATGAGCTCTAGGTCAAAGGTGGTCATTTTAAAATCACGCTGAATTATTCAACGATACGATTTACGTGTGTGAAAACGTCGCCACCCCGTGGTTCGATTTCTCGATTAATATGTATATCAAGTTGGAAAGTAAAAAAGCAAAACGGTTTAATGGAACGTTATGTCGCGTGTCGAGTGGCATACTGTGGAAATTCTCTAACAAGTTGCATTTTTCTGTCTCAGCACAAAAAGTGAGAAAACGATGACGAAGCGATTATGCTGAATAAGTTGTCACCGCCGAAGCACCGATGACATAATTAACCTACGTATTATTATTCCACGATCATCGTCGCTAATTTTATTCTCTATTTTGAGAATCACTTGGAGGTATTACTAACTTTACATTTGATCAATTGTCGAACTACGCAGTACCCAAGAAGTCACGTGCGTTTGTACGATACGTGTACGAGATTTCTTCATATGGGATGCCGTTCAATACATACAAAACCGTTTCTTTCAGATGCATACATATAAACTTATCAATCAAATGCTCAAATACGATAATTCGACGATTTGGGTGCCACTAGTGACCGCAATAAAGAAAGATGAGGCGAGGTGTTTGTTGTGGAAGAGTTTGGTAATTGAGCTGGTTGGTTGGTTGTTGTAGTAGATGATCGAGCAGAAGCAGACGTAAAGTATCAAAGGGGAATCCAATGCTGGGCCTGCAGCCATCTTCGGCAATCTTGAGTCGTTTGTAATAAGACATTTACCTTGAGAGGATTTTTTCAAGTGTTTTTTTTTTTTTTTTGCACAAAAAATATTCTTTTATATTACGAGGGTTATTATGTCAATTTTTTTTTCAAAAAGTCTTTAAAAGATTTTTTCTAATGATTTTTTTTTGGCCGAAAGTTTTTTTCAACAAAAAAAAAGCTTTGATAATTACTAGAGAATTTTTTCAAACATGTATTTTGGGAAACAATTTTTTCAAAAAGTCTTGGAAAATTTTTTCTTTTGAAATGATTTTTCTCTGACAACTGTTTTGCCAATAGGATTTTTTAATTTTTTTTTTTTTTTCTTTCTTTAAAAATTATTGTTTTACTAGGGTTATTATTGTATTATTTCGTCATTTTTTTTTCAAAAAGTCTTCTTTAGAAAATTTTTTCTTGGAGAAATTTTTTCCTAATGACTTTTTTTTAGGCTGAGAGATTTTTTCCCCTAAAAAGAACTTTAAAAAAAATCAAAAGTTTTTTTTTCTCTTTGTATGGAAATTTTTCATTTGATGTGAATATGATAATTTTTCAAGTCTTTTTCAGAACATTTTTTTGACAAGATGATTTTTTTTCAAGCGTTTTTTAAAAAAATTTTTGCATGAAAAAATTTATTTGAACTAATTTTGTAGAAAAACGTCAAAAAGTATTTCCTTCGATGATTTTTGAGTTTGATAATTAGGAAAGTATTTTTTTTTTTTTGCGTATAAAATAATTATTTTGAGGCCATTTTGACCAATTTTCGTTTCAAAAAATCTCTTCATAAAAGATTATTTTTGGATAACTTTTCTTTGCTGAAAAATTTTCTTTCCAGAAAAAATATTGTTCAACTTGTACAAGTATGAGAAAAAATTCTAAAAAATGTATTTATGATTTTTTTTGCATAAAATTTCATTTAATTTCATATGATAATTTTTTTAACGTAATTCTTCAGAAGATTTTCCCATTGAGAGGATTTTTTGATGACTTTTCTGCCAAAACAATTTTTCCTGTTTTTTTTTTTTCATTTTTTTCAATTTTGTATAAGGAAGTGGGTATGTAGTTTTTTACGAAAGTTCTTTTGCCAAAATTTACTTACTTTTTTCAAAGCATCTTTCTTTGGAAATTTTGTTTGGTCGCAAGAATACTTTTCTAATGATCTATTTTGAATAGGAGATTAAGTAAAAATATTTCTAAATGGTTTTTTTTTGCATAAAAATTTTTCATAAGTGCTATTTTTTCAAGAAGTCGTTTTCCAGATTTTTTTTTCATTTAAGGGGATTTTTTCCGATGACCTTATTTGTTTAAATAATTAAGTAGGGAGAGATTTTTTCAAGTTTTCTTTTTTTTTTCTTTTTTTTATAAAAATTATTTACCTATTATATTTTTTTCTTTTGATATTAAAAAAAATAAAGATTTTCTCTGTTGAAAGGATTTTTGTCCAATTACATTTTTGTTGGAACATTTTTCCATTTCTTTTTGCATAACATTTTCTTTAATTATCTTTATTTTCCAAAAAAAAAAAAAAAAATTAAAATTAAAATTTTTCAGTTTGATAGTTATAAATTTTTTTTCCAATATATGTTCCTACTTCTTTTTTTCACATTCTTTTGAGGTGATATTGCCCAATTTCTTTTTTCAAAGCCTTTTTTTGCAGTTTTTTTTAAATAATAGAATAATTTTTGGTCTGATGACTTTTTTTCGCTGAAAGACTTTTTTCCAGAGTAACTTTTTCAAAAATTACAAGAAATTTTTCTTGGATTTTTTTTTTTTTTTTTTTTTGCATAAAAAATGCCTACGTGTTCTTTTGAGTGAATTTTTTTTCAAAAAAGGTTTTCTCTAAAGATTTTTTTAAAACAAAATTTTCATCTGATGAGTTGAATTTTCTTTCCAAAAGGACTTATGCGATAATTATGAGAAAACTTTTCAAGTGTGTTTTTTGAGTAAGTATACTTACATAATTATGAAAAATCTCTTTCAAGTAGGTAAATATTTTTTGAAAAAAAAAACTTTTTTGCAAAATTCATTTTTCATGAGTGGTTTTCCCTGAATTTTTTCCTAATACAGTATGAGAGACTTGGATACTTTCAAGTATTATTTTTTATTTTTTTTTTATTTTTTGTATAAAAAACTATTTATTTTTCCGATTTTTTTTACTTTTTTTCTAGATGAGTTTTTATCTGATGATTTTTTCGCTGAGTTGAGGGATTTTTTCCAAAAGGGAGTTTTCCAATAATTTTATTAAGTACCTATGAGAAAATGTTTACTTTTTTTTGCATAAAAAATTTTTTGAGTTCATTTTGACAATTTTTTTTCAAAAAGATTGGTAAATTAATTCTTCTATGGAAGTATTTTATCTAATGAATTTTCTTCACTAAGAGACCTTTTTTTTCCAGAGGAGCTTTTTCGAAATTTATGAGCGAATTTTTTCAGATGTGTTTTATTTGAATAAAAAATTTTTATTTTGAGTAAATTTCGCCATTTTTTTTTCAAAAACCTTTTTTTCCACAAAATTTGTTTTTAATGGTCTAGGTAGGTTTTTCCAAGCTTTTTTCATTCTAAAAGCTTTTTTCTAAAAAAAAAATTTTCAAAATTTTTTGAAGCTTTTTTTCTTTTTTTTTTTGAATAAAAGATACCTTGCTCCATTTTTTTCAATTCAGAAAATCTTTCTCTTGAAGATCTTCTTTGTAGAAATTTTTTTTTCTGATGATTTTTTTTCTCAACAGTATTTTCCTGATAATGTAGAAATAATTTCATTTCGGAATTTTATTTTTTTCAACCTAGAGGATTTTATGTGGAGAGCTATTTTTTGTGATGGTTTTTCGTGAGTTACCAGACTGTTCAATTTTTGTTAATGTTCTAAAAAATTTTCCGATTTTGTATTGATTTTTTGAGGTTTTTTTTTTCAGATTTAAATGGAAGAGTTGATCCTTTTGATAGTTTCAATTTTGTTTCTAATTTTCGATTTTTTATTTTTATTTAACTGAGTAAGCATTTTTTCAAACTGTTATATTTTTAGATTTTTTGATCTCCTGATCTGAAAATAAGATGCCTCGAACGAAAATCCCTTTGCTGAAAATTAGAAATTATTTCAATTTTATTCTTCAATTTCGCTACCGAAGTTTTCAACCAAGTGCCTTGTTTAACAGCATTGTCACAATATTTTTTTATATTTGTTCAATTTTCAAAAAAAAAAAAAAAAAAATGAATAATTTTCTATTTTTTTCCAATAAGTATGGAGACAGATATAGTCAAAAAATTAACGTAAAAATCGGTCCATCCAATTGTGCTAGGCCCTAATCTGTTATTTTTCTTTCCATCTTCGATCTATGTGAATCCCACTGTACTATTAACGGTAGCAAATCTAGAACAAATCAAGGATCAAGGAACTATTCGATTATCAGGGGAAAAACCCACTCATCATTTAAGCATTGTTCCAAACAACTTAAGTAGGTACTAAAAAATCTTCATCAGCGAACCTGAAATAGATAATTAATTACGGCATCTTCCGCTCTCGCGGTAATTGGTAGAAAATCCAATTCCGTCGACAGAGTGGCTCACTGTGGCATGGCAAAAAGTCGTCCGTGAATTGGCTACACCCGGAGGTACCAATTTGTAAAATTGACTACCAGCAAATACCAAAGAAAAGAACTTGCATCTACGTACGGTATCTATTACGAGTTATATTACAGCCGGAGCCATTAAATAAACATTATAATCGCGACTAAGCAATTTGATATTCCGCCGAGTACGTTTTTTTTTTTTTTTTTTTTTCGAACAACAGAAAAAATATGTAAATATTTTGCGATTCGTGACGATTTGTGGTAACGTGCGCGCACTATTGGCCGAATTAATTTATGTATGCGTGGAATTCGAGTACTAATTTTTGATTTTCTTTTTGCCAAGTCATAAAGAATTTCGATACCATCGTCGAGTTGCTCGTCGGCGTCCGGATCTCGTCATTAATGCACTCGCAGTGTTACGAGCAGAGAGTATAATAAAATACGGAATAATACATCGCGAAATAGCCCGCGAACGTTTAATGCTTTTCATATTTGCACTTGTGTACGATTCGTTGTGCGAGATGGAAATTCTAAACATAGTAAATTAACACTTGGACGTGGACGAAAACGATACCACCGAAAAAAAAAGTCTAATTGGCAAAAAATGTATTATGACCGATAATATGTAATCGTTTTACACTTCGCAGTACAATGACGTGCGGGTGTCGTTAGGAATAAATAAAAACCAAGGCGATAAAACCAATTTAACAGTGGTAAGTAAATTTTTTTTCAATGAAATCAGGACAACGAGGCACTCGTGTGACCTTTTCAAGTGTAAAAATTTTCGACAACCTGTTGCCTACCAACTAAATTTTATGATACGAAAAAGATGCACAATTTTTTCCTCAAACTATTTCTGGTTCGTCTATTTTTGGATCGATGTAGTTATTCGTACATTGTACACGTGTACAGTGCAATTATGTGCTAATAAGTTTACTAAGTCAAAGTTTATACGAGTAAGACTAGGCTCGAACATTTGAAAAAATGATCAATTTGTGTCGTGATGATTTTCAGAGGGTAATTAAATGCGTGACATTATTTTTGACTAATGTTAGTACTTGTGATATGTGTAAATGTAAATTTGAACGGTTCTTTTTACTTTTGATTGTATGTCGTCGGTATTCGTTTATTACCTATTCGGGATTTTTCCTCTCGATGAGGTGAGTTTTAAATTGATTGTATGTTTAGGAGTAGTGGAGTTCAGTTTGATTTTCCGTCTTGATGATTTCCTTGGTGGAGGGGAAAATAACCCAGCAGGGGTTTAAATGTGACGATATTTTGTTCCATTTATTTTTTTTTTTAATCGAGTGATTAATTTTTATGAGTGTTACTACCTGATCGAGTGACATAAAATTGTGTTTTTTCATTAAAAAAAATATATATTAAGCTAAACAATCTCAGAAATGCTCTAAAAAAAATTCTTCTGATCAAGTTACATAAAATTGCTGCCTACCAGAAATTCTTTTATAACAAAGTATCCTTTCACGTCAACAGAAAAATATTCTTGAAATCTCTCAGGAAAAGTCGTCTTTGGAAATTAATTCGCTAGAAAAATTATCCTCCGTAGAAAATAATATTTTGAACCGAAATCCTTTTCGAAGGCGAATTACTTAAAAAATGCTTACAAAAGAATCTCATTGGAAAAATCCTTAAAAAATTTCTTGTTTTTTTTCCTTTTTTTTTCAAAAAAATGCTCGATGAAATTTTTTCAAAAAATCATCTTGAATTTTTTTTGGTCAAAAGTTCAAAATGTCCTCTTTGAAGAAATACTTAAACTTGAAAAGATTCTCCAATAAAAGATCTTGGAAAAATCATTAATTGAGAACATGAAGCACAAAAAAATTAATTCTGGTCGAAAAGTTCTACTTCAAGAAGAATTCTCGAGAAAAAAATATTTATAAAGATTATCCCAAAAATCACCTTGAAATTTTTTCCCAAAAAGTTGTACCTTCAGCAAAACGATTGAAAAATTACCAAAAATTACTTTTGAAAAATTCCATTAGAATAAAAATAATGATAAAAATTCCCCAAACCAAAATCTTAAAAAAAAATCCAGAAAATGATGGAGTGTTCTCTTTTCAAAAAGTTATTTCAAAAGAAAAATCTTGGTAAAAAATTCAATGTCAAGAAATATTTTTTAAGAAAAATCTTCCAAAAAAAAAAAATTTAAAAGAAAATCCAAAAAAAAATATATTGGAAAAAAATGATTTTATTAAAAAATGTTTACTTCTCTTTAGTAAGCAAAGGTCCTGGCAGATAATTTTTCTATAAACATTTTTCAGAAAATGAAAACATGATCTCATCAGAAAATTCTCTTATTGAAAGAAAACTCTAGTTAAGAAATTCCATTTCAAAAAAAAATGTTGCATCAAGAAGAATTTTCCTGGCAAGAGAATTTTACGCATTGAAAAAAAATAATAATAATAAAAAACCTCGAAAAAATCATTTAAGAAAAAAAGTTTTTTTTTATGAAAAATTTTCCCAAGCAAAATCATCTTAAAAATTATTTTTGAAAAAATAAAACAACGACAACGAAAAAATTCAACCGTTTCTTCTAAAAAATACGTAGGCAACTTGGAAAAAAATTCAAATTAAAAGGCCTGTTTATTAAAAAAAAAAAAAAAAAAAAAAAAAAAAAAAAAAAGTTGAAGAAGAAGAAGAAGACAAAAATTCTCCCATAAAAAATTCTCTTGGAAAAATCTATGAAAAAATATCATGCCAAGGAACGTAACTTCTAAAATAATTTTCTTGTCTGAAAAATTGTTTTTAAAAAAATCCAAAAAAAATCTCTTGAAAAAATCATTTTGGACAAAAGTATTTTCAAAAAAAAAAGTTTCCCAAGAAAAAAGTCTAAAAAATCATCTTAAAAATTATTTTTGAAAAAAAAATCAGAAAAATATGTTGAAAAGTCTTTTTTGAAAAAGACTGCTTATTATGACGAAAAACTCTTTTGGAAAAAATTCAAAAAATTGACTTGAAAATTTATTTTTGAAAAAAGTGAAAATTTTTCATAATGAGATCTTGGAAAAAAGCTTAAAACAAAAAAAACTTTCTAATTATAAAATTCCTTCAAAAAATAAAAATGTGCTCTCATACAAAATTTAATGGTAAGAAAAACTTACCAAAAAAAAATTCATGTGAAAAAATGTTACATCGAGAAAAATTTGCTCGGCAAAAAATTCTGTTGAAAAATATGTTTTAAAAAAGAGATACCTCTTAGTACAAAAAAAAGTTCTGCGGAAAATTTGTTTTAAGTAATTTTGAAAAATTTTCAAACATTTAAAACAACGTAATGGCCCTATTTTGGGAACTCAGAACCTCCTTTCAGATGTTCCGAGGATTTAAAATTCATGCCTGAAATATTTAAACTTAATAAAAGTCATAATTATAGTCCACTTTCAAGAAAATTGGAGAACTTTTTTTTTTTGTCCCTTTTCATGAATTGACTTTGGAAAATTGTGCATTTAAAACAAAATAAAAAAAAATCGCTGAAATTTGTCCAGATATGAATTTTAGATCTTTAGAACATCATCAGAGGGGGGAGGGCTGAGTTCCCAGATTGGCGTCTTTATGTAGGGTATTTTAAAAGAAAATTGGAAAAAATGGAAAAAAATAAACGAATTTGATCAAAAATTCGGGTTTATGGTGTATTTAGATTTCTTTTATGATGTTATGGTGATGTACAAAAATTTTCGATCAAAAATGGTCATTTTTGGTGGGAAAAATCACTAAAAAACGAGCTTTTCCTATTTTTGTCGATGTTTTACTCAATATAGAAATTCTGGAAAATTCTGAACTTTGTAAAATAACCTGAAAAATTATTTTGAAAAATTCTGTCGTGTCACCTCCAAAACTGTACCACTCATTCACTCAAGGTGATTTGAAATTTTCAAAGTCATTTTGGGGGTTGGAAAAATCTGAAAAATTTCACAATGCTTTCCAAAAAAAAATTCTCAATAAAAAAATTAATGGAAAAAATGCTCTCAAATGAGGCAATTTTTAACAAAAAAAAAAAAAAAAAATCAAAAGAACCCTTCACTATTTTTGAAAATTTTAGTCGTCAGCAAAAAAATTTCCCAATAAAAAAATTGATTCGAAAAAAATACTCTCAGATGGAAAAATTTTTAACAAAAAAAAAAAAATTCAAAAGAACTCTTCACTATTTTTGAAAATTTTAGTCATCAGTAAAAAAATTTCCCTACAAAAAAATTTATTCAGCAAAAATACACTCAGATAAAAATATTTTTAATAAAAAAAAATTCCAGGGAACCTTTACCATTTTCGATATTGGGGCTAGAATGAAAAAAATCATAATGGCCCAATTTCTTTGCAGATGTCATAAACTTCCAGAGGACCCCTCAGCTCCAAACCTCATTCATGTATTGAATCTAAAATTTAAAAAAATAAACTGCCTCGTAAATTCATAATTAAATGTTATTATATTCAACTTATCCATAAAATCACTTTAGGCACATTCTTTACGACAGACAAAAATCACCACAAATTATACTTTTAAATTAACTCTTTAAAATCAATTAAAAAGGCACAGATCCAAAAATCTATTTTTATCCACACAGAGAAGATGCTCGCATCTCAGGTATCAGGTTGATAGCACCTCTAGTATATGTAGTTATTTGCATACCTAATTCATTCTTTAAAGAAAAGAACACAGATACTCAGTGTTAATGACCTAATAAGAATATACGTAACGAAAGTAATTCGATATCAAATTTATTAGTGTGTATACGGTAAACCAGTTTATTTTACGAATAATCGAGCGGCGGTGTCTGTTCACTTCTTCTGTGCATATTCTCGTACATCAGATGCGTTGAAAGATGAAGGAAATTTTAATATAATGTAGACCTTCGTGGCACTACGTACGAGCGTTCCTTGGTGTAATTATGTCGAAATGGTCGGTGACTCGGGGTGGGGTGAAAAATATTCTGAATAAGGAGCTAAGTCAAGGTCATCTCCTTTAAAAAAGGGAAATCTACTTACGAGTGCGGTAGAAAGTGAAACCAAAAGTCGTATTTTTTTACCAATATTATATAGCTACCTCGATGATATAATATCGCATAACTGGCCATTTTAATTAATTAATTTCCTTTTTTTTTCTTTTGCAGGTCGTTAAATAGATCGCCAAAATGGTGCTCCATCGGATTGTAGACGGCTACAGAGTACTGATGAATGATTACAGCGGTAAGTGAAAATTTTATTCGTCTCATCGCGACCTTCGAAGCAAATTCTCACGTGGTTATGAAAATATTCGCAATAACTTCGATATTGATCTTTTACATAACGAAATTTCGAGTACTTGGAAATTATTATCGAAGTACGAGTACACCATAATGAAATGCATATAGGACGTGTCGTATATAGTTCGACTCGACTATTGTTCCAAAAAGCTTTTCTCATCGTCGTATTCAATTAAACTAGATTCTACGAGCGATCTCGAAACTGGTGTAATTTTTCGTGTCGTACTTTAAATTGTTGCTGTATTCGACTAATTTGTTATTTCACACCGTTTTCCAGACGTCGGGGTGGGTACCTTACTGCGTTATTATCGAGATAGCATAATTTTAAATTAGAATCGCTTCTTAAAAATTAATGACTCTGGATCATAAAGATGAGCACATACAATTATTCATTTTTTTTCTTCGTTAAAAAAAAATTATTATTACTCGTATATCGACAATGTTATAGCGAATATTTTCACGTATTTTTGTTACACATGGTGTGAGATTCTCGTTTGCCTTGGAATTTTTTTAGAAAATAATCGATTAAATGTTATGACTATGACTTCTATGTACCTTTATGATACTGATATCATGAAAGACGAAATCAGGATTAACTATTTCCACAAATAGCAATCGCATTGTAAGGGCAATGTCGTTCTATTTTTTTTTTCCAAAAGAATATGGAAATTTTGGAATGAAAATCAATAATTGACAATTTTGTTTATAAATCGAAAAAATAGATGAAAAATTTCCTTGGAAAAAATTCAATAAAAAGTTCGAGAAAAATTTAGATGAAAAACGCAGAAATAAACTTGATTGAAAATTTAGCTGATTTTTAAAAAAAAAAATCTCATGAAAATTTGGAGAAAAAAATTCATGAAAAACTTGAAGAATAAAAAATTTGGAAAAGAATTAGAAGAAGTTTTATTGAAATTATGAAATATGTAAAAAATTTAGAGAATCGTTTACGAAAAAATTAATGAAAAATCGGATTAAAAATCAAATCTTTCAAAATTTTCATTTCACCTTGAATTCAATTTCGAACTTGACAATAATTATTACGAAAATCAAAATTTAAATTGGTATCGAGTGAAAATTCAAAATTTGGTCATTTTTAAATTTTAGAAAATTTTGGAAGTAAAGTCTACCTATTTCTAAAATCTATCTTTGTTGCCAAAAATTTTTTAAAAATCTATTTATCAAGTGTAATGAATTAACTAATTTAAAAATATACTTAGTAAATTTCAAAATTTATCAACTTTTGTTGAAATTCTAATGCAAATTAAGTAGATCAAATCTTTCAATTTGGCAAAATTTTTTATAACTTGGAAATTTTTTTTAAATTTAGGGAAAATATAAAACTTTGGAATTTTTGAATTTTAATAAATTTTTGTGATTTGATCAATTTTTTAAAATTAATAAAATAATAATGAATTGATTACGTACAATTTTCTAAATTTTTCTTCGATGGAACTTCTAGGTATTTGATATTTTAAAACGATAATAAATTTTTGAAGTTGAATCCTTATTCAAAGTTTTACTTAATTTCCCTTCCCCCCAAAAATTGAAATGTATGTTTTCAAAGTATATAATAAATTTTCACCATTTTGAAAATTTGATGAAAATTCAAAATTTGGCGACTTGTTTAAATTTTTTATTAAAAATTAGATCAGTCTTTATTTAGAAAAATTTTTCAAAAATGTTTTAAATGCAGTGGATCGTCAAAGCTTGAAATTATTTAAAAAATTACTGAAACGAAATTTGAAAAACTTCGGAATTTCCTATATTGTAATAAATTTTTGAAATCAAATCATTTTTCAAAGTTTTGATCAATATTTAATTTTTCTTTAATTTTAAATTAGGTAAAAATTTGAAATTTTTCTAAATTTTCTAAATTTGATGGAATTTTAAAATGTGGCCAAAATGTTGGTAAATTTTTGAAGTTTGGTCTAGTATTTTCAAAGTTCAGGGTAATTATTAAAACATTCAAATTTTCACAGTTTTCAAAATTTGGTAAAAAATTTTGAAATAAGAGATTGGACGATTTTTTTTATTTATTATATCTTCAAACTTCAAAAAAAAATTTAAAATTAGTAAATTCAGAAAATTTGTAAATTTTAAAAATTTGGAATAGAACTTTGAAACCTTTGAATTTAAATAATTTTGTGAAACTAGATGACCCATTAAAGTAAGAAATATTTATAATTTTTTAATTGGAACAATCAATGAATTCTTACAGTTTTCCAAACTTGATAAATCTTTTAAAAAATTTGGGAAAAAATACATTTTGGTAAAAATTCTAAATTTGGAAAAAATTCAAAATTTGAGAAAAATTCTATAAATTTGATAGAATTTTAAAACTTGATGGGTTTTACACGTTAATAAATTTCAGAAGTTGGTGTTGGATCTACGTATTTATAAAATTCAGCTTAATTTTTTTAATAAATTTAAAAACCCAATTTTTAAAGTTTGATTTTTTATAATTTTGAAAATTCTGCAGGAATTCAAAATTTGTTATTCAATTTTTTTATCAGCTTAAAATTTATACATTTTTGCATTGAGCAATTTTTTTAAATTTAGTAAATCTTTCAGGGGTTGATTTCTATTTTTTTTTTAAAGTAAAAATATAAGATTTGTAAAGTTTTTAAATTTTTGAATTATTGATTAAGTATTGAGCATTTTTTCCTCAAATTGGATATACTTAATACAAAATTAGGAAAATTCTTAAATTTTGATGGCACTTTTGAACTTTTGAATCTTGAAAATTTTTCAAAATTTTTCAAAATATTTGCCATTTTTGAAATTTAAAAATTTTATGAAAATTAAAAATTTGGTAAAAATTAACAATTTTATAAAATTTTAAAACTTTAAAATTCAATCATTTTTAAATTTCTATAAAATTTTGAAATTGAATCAATTTTCAAAGCTTGATAAATTTTTACAATTTTTTAATTTGGTAAAAAATCAAAATATTTATGGCAGAAATTCAAAATTTGAAAAATTTTATAAAATTTCGAAATTTGATATTTTTTTTGATTAGGTAGATCAACTTTCAAAATTTGGACTATTTTTCAAAAAAAAAAAAGAAAGATAGTAAAAGGTTGTGAAATTTGCAAATACCTCTTGAATCAGTTCCAACGAAATTTTTCA
Source organism: Balanococcus diminutus (assembly GCA_959613365.1). Taxonomy (NCBI): domain Eukaryota; kingdom Metazoa; phylum Arthropoda; class Insecta; order Hemiptera; family Pseudococcidae; genus Balanococcus; species Balanococcus diminutus. The sequence goes on along the minus strand of OY390718.1, from coordinate 33,777,642 downwards.
AAATCAATAGGAGTCGATTTTGAATTGATCTTAATCTTTCATAAAAATTTCAACCAATTTCTCAAAAAAATTATCACTCGGTTACCTCGTGGAAAAGATCACTTAATCTCAATTTTATTTCAAAAAATATTGAAATCGTAGAAAATTGAAAAAAATATATCCCCGTCCTCTTAATCAAAAAATTAACACTTTAATCAGAAAAGGCAGCATTTGTGATTTCTGATTTGAATCTCGAACTACTTTCCTCCAAATTAATTTTTTTCGAATTACGGGCCAAAAAATCAGAGAAAAATACGCTAGTTTTCAATGGTCCTTAAGGTGGTTGCCATTTTCTCGAGAACATTAGCATTTCAAGGATACGACGATCCACTTTTTAATTCACAAATTGTAGATACAACAACAAAGCTGCGCGGCTAATATGCATCTAATTATTCGACACATCGTACTTATAGTTCTGATGCGTTTTAAAATAGTTCGAAACGTTTTCAAACCTTGAACTAAGAAAAGAACTTTGAGTATTACTTTCACATTACACACTTAGCACGTTCATTTTTCAAAAAAAAAAATCCAAAACATATCAAATCATTAATTTGTCAGTGAAATGGAATCGCATTCTGAGCATATTTGAAATGGTAATCGTAGTAACCTTCACATGTAATCTCTAATAGGAAATCCCATCAATTATTTTAATACGATCGCTTACTCTAGGACCAAAACTAATATCAAATTCGAAATTGGCGTCTTCGAAAACCAGCAATCCATATGCGTGATGATTTTTTATCATTTTTTAAATTATACCCCCTCCCCTTCACCACTCACCTACTTTTTAAAATTACCCGATTTTATTCTTGACGAACGTCGTAATAAATTTTTTCTTCTTCAAATAAATACATGCTTAGAATGATTAATTACGTGGAAAAATACCTGTGTCCATTTCTAAGAAGTTATTAGTATAATAAGAAATGTCCATTGAAGAGAGAGGGGGGGGGGGGTAAGGAGGTAAAATTTCGTTTGACGTCGTTCATTGTTTATTACCTTATCTAAATCGAATCGATTCTGTTCCGAAAAAAATTCACTCAATTTTTACACTTTTAATTCGTTCAGTTATCAAGTTTTAGGGAAATGAGAGGTCGATTGTGGGTGCAGAGAGGGGGTGAATTTTGAAAATTGATAAAATGTCGTCATGGGTGTGGATTTAGTGGTTTTCGGGGACGCTGAAAACGAATCCTAGGTTATTTTTTCAATCAGATGAGTGGAGAGGGAGGGAGGAAGGGAGGGGGTGAATTTTGAAAATTGATTGAAATGTCGTCATGGGTATGGATTTTGTGGTGTCCAGGGACGCTGAAAACGAATCCGAGATTATTTTTGTAATCATGTGTATGCGGAGGGAGAGAGGGTGGGAGGAGGTGAATTTTGAAAATTGATAAAATGTCTTCATGGGTATGGATTTTGTGGTTTTCAGGGACGCTGAACGACTGAAAACGAATCTGAGGTTATTTTTGCAATCATATGGATAGGGAGGGAGGGTAAATTATGAAAATTGATAAAATGCCTTCATGGGTATGGATTTCGTGGTTTTCAGGGACGCTGAAAACGAATCCGAGGTTATTTTTGCAATCATATTACTTATAATGAATTTTTTTTTTTTCAATTTTCCAGTAAAACTAATTATCACCGTTTCTGTTTCAGATCCTCGAGTAAAGGACTGGTTCCTTATGAGCGGTCCACTACCGACGATGTTAATCTGTCTATCGTACGTGCTGATCGTCAAAGTAATCGGACCAAAATTTATGGAAAATCGTAAACCATTCGTACTAAGGAAGACTTTAATAGTGTATAACTTCTTACAAGTTATATTCTCGACGTGGTTATTTTACGAAGTAAGCATAATATTGAGAATTATTACGCCGAAAAATATGTATTTTAAGAACGTATATAAAGGCGCTTGACCTAGTACGGTGCAAACTGCGTACATCGAAGTAATTTAAATGTACCTGCATATGTGTATTTGTACACGAATGTAACACTTAGAGCCATATTTTTTACCTTGAATTGGCGACAAATTTTACCAAGGGTTGTTCACTTCGCATCGATGTATACATAAGAAGTGCTAACGGTGCCCTGTTTAGCCTTGGTTTGTTCGTTTATTTTCGGATTAATCATATTTCACGCTTTTCAGCGTGCCATCTTTGAAAAATCGCCGATTCTTTGAGTTGTATCGTAATTTGTTTATACTCGTACTACTTTTTATATGCGTGAGCAGCGTAACAAAAGTTTGGAATTCAGGTTCATCTTTTCCTTTTTTTTCGAAGCCGAAATTGGCGGTTTGGTGTAGATAATGCGAGGTATCTGGCGCTGAGTTGGTGTACAATGTACGTGTTGTTATCGAATATAGGTATAAACCTTCCGAGAATAATTTTTTCTCATCGCAATCTCGTTAATTATTGGATTTGTAAAATTGTACTACGAAGAAATGCGTAGCACTTGTAGATCATTTGGCGTAATTATTCTTAGAAATTATAATAAATTTTACGGAGAAAAAAATGAAATCAGACGGAGGCTTATAATTTACTCTCAGAATTGAATTTTTTTGGACCACTTCGAGTTTTGAAATTTGCAAAAAAATAAAATGATCCGATATTTCCAGTTTTTCCTCTTTCGAGAGGATTAAAATTGAAATTATGCGTAAAAAATTTCAATCAAATTATACTTATGAAAGAAAAATAGTAGGTATTCAAAAAATCAAAATACGTATGTAGGTACAAGTTGGATTTTCCCCTACAAATCAGAGCTAGGCAATTATTATTACACGTGTGTTATCTGTGGCTAGGTAGCTTACTCGTTGGCAATGTGGAACTGCCGAGGCAGAAATAGAAATTAATTTTCTTTATTTTTTCAGGCTATGGATAGTGCATGGATGAAAGGATACAGCTTAAGATGTGAACCTGTAGATTACTCATACTCACCGGATGCACTCAGAGTATGTGACAAAAAATTTATGGAATTTTTTTATCGTTCTTATGTTATCTTGGGAAGAAATTTTCTACCTTTTTAGAGTCATTCACTTATACGAATTTTAATTTCAGGTTGCTCGAGGCTGTTGGTGGTATTACTTCTCGAAATTCACAGAATTTTTCGACACGGTTGGTATTTTCTCTTTTTATTTACTATTTATTTCAATTTTATTATTGTTTGTTTGTTTGTTTGTTTAAGAGTTTCCATTATTTTTTTATTCTTAAAAAACATTCATTTTATGTAGTCAATTTCTTGAACAATTGTACGATTACGATTCAGTCTATCAATTTTTCCATTTTGATAAATCGATGAATTGTGTTCAACAATTTATACAGTTTTTATTTTAATTTAAAAAAAAAAAAAAATCAAATAAATTTTTACAAATTTTTGCTCCAAGTATTAAATTCAATAAAAATTAATTCTGCTTCAAAAATATATTTTTGTACAATTTTCCTGTAAAATAACATTTTTTGACATTTTTTCAAATAATATCAATAATTAATTTTTACAGTTGTTAGAAATTTTAATTTTGTTGTACAGCACTTTTTTTTATTTTATTCAAGATTCATTTTTAGCTTTTGAAACTTTTTTTAAACCTTTTCTATTTATTTTTTTCAAAAATAATTTTCACTCAACTAGTAGTCTTTCAAAAAAAAAAAAAAAAAAAAAAAGTCCTACTCCATCACATGTTTTCTTTGGACATATTATTCTACACAAAAACTGTTAATCTTTTTTTTTTTTAAACTTTTCTTCCATAACATTTTTAAAAATCTTTACTCTTTTTAATAACATTTTTTGGGAAAATTCATTTTAATTTTTTTTTGTTAAATAACTTTTAAATTTTTATTTTTACATATTTTTTTTTTAAGTAATATTATTTTTTTTAAACTAAAACTAGTTGCGTATAACATCTTTTTATTAAAACAGTATTTTTTTTGCAATTGTTCAAAAACAATACTTTAATTTCCTCAAAAATAGGTACCTATATAATTACAATAATTATAGTTTTCTGAATTAAAACATTTTTTTTTTTGATTTTATTTAAAAGCAATTTTCGAATAGTTTTTTTGAAAATGATTTCTTTAAAACTTTTTTGAGCGCTCTTTTTGAAATTTTCAAAAACTTTTTTATATTATCTACTTGAACTACTTTGATTTCTTCCAAATCATTTTTTCAAATTTTTGGAATTAAAAAATTTTACTATGGGAACAAATAATTTTTCAAAAACATTTTCCCGCCAAATTCATTCAAAAATTGGTTTTCTGAATTTTTTGAAAACAATTTTTATGTGTTAAAAAAATGTTTGGAGCTTTTTCGATTTTTTTTTAAATTTCCAAAAATCTCAAAATATATCTACCTATTACTTTTTTTAAATTTTAGACCTATTATTTTTTTTAAATTTTAGAACTTTTTTTTTTTTCAATAAATCATTTTTTTCAAAATTTATTTAAAAATTTAAGATGAATATTATTTTTTTCTTTTATTTTTTGGAAAAAATTTTTAATAAAAATTTTAAATTTTGCTTCATAACATTTTTTTGAATTTTTCAAAAAATCCTGTTTCCTCGAATTAAAATATTTTAATTTTTTTGTTTTTAAAACAATTTTTTACGAATACCTACCTACTAAATTAATTTTTATAAAAACATTTTTCCATCAAATTTATTTAAATATGATTATCCTGATTTTTTTAATATGATTTTTTTTTGCATTTACTAACGATTCATTTCCAATTATTTTTTAGGTTTTTCATGCAGTATTTTATACATTAAAAATAAATCAAAGAATTTTTTAATCGGGTAGATATTTACCGCCTACATGTTCTAAAGATTTTTTTCTAATCCAGAATTATTACAAAAAATATCTTGTTCTATTGATCACTTGTACGCCTGTTGGTTTTTTTTGGGAGTGGAAGGGGGGGGGGGGGTATTCATCACTTTTTTGCAAAATACTATTTCTTCGATTTTTTGAAAACCGTTTTTTTTTTCTTTTAAAAAATTGATTTTTTTACCCAAAAATTTTTGAGAATTAATTTAGAAACAATTTTGATTGTTTTTTCATTTTTTTAAAAATAATTTGAATTTTTTACAATTTATTAGTTTTTTTAATATAAAGTATTCTGCCTATTTTTTTTTGTCTTTTAATGACTTTTTTTTCTAAAAACAATTTTTCAATTCAACAATAATTTTTATGAAAAAAATCTTTATTTTTTTCATAAAAAAATTGAGTTCTGTTACGTAACAATTTTTTCATTATTTTATTCAAGAACACTATTTTAATAGTCTGTTTCAAAATATTTTTTGAAGCAGTTTTTTTATATTATTTTCTTTTTTAAATTTTTCAAGGAATAGGTATATGTAATTATATTTTTGATTTTTTCTAAAACTATTTTTTCAAACTTTTTAAAAACTATTCTTTTACAAAATTTAATGTACCTACAACCTATCTAGGTATTCCAAAAAAAATTTCAAAACAATTTTTCTGTATCTATGTAGTTTTTTTTTTTTTTTTTTTTTTTTTTTTTAAATATAAGGTAGGTATGTAGACTTTTCCTATATTTTTTTTCAAAAAATTTTTTTAATTTTACTCAAATATAATTTTATTTTAAAATTAAAATTCTAGTATTTTTTTGGTTTTTATTATAATTTTAATCTAATGTTTTTATTTACCTATTTATGCATTTTTTGTTTCAGTTCTTTTTCGTATTAAGGAAAAAATACGACCAAGTTACTACTTTACACGTTATCCATCACGGTATCATGCCATTGAGTGTATGGTTCGGAGTTAAATTCACCCCAGGTAAATAAAAACTCTCAAAATGCTTAATTAATTGAGAAAATAAAACAAATCAACTCACATTTTGAATACTTTCAGGGGGTCACAGTACATTCTTCGGTTTATTGAACACTTTCGTCCATATAATTATGTACACTTACTACATGTTGGCTGCAATGGGACCACAAATGCAAAGATACTTATGGTGGAAGAAGTACTTGACCGCTCTTCAAATGGTAACCATCATCGATATCAGATCACCTGAATAATGTTTGCTTCCTATAACGTTGACTTATTCGACATTATTCTTCGATCAATTTCAGGTCCAGTTCATCTTGGTCTTCATTCACGCTTTCCAATTGCTCTTCATCGAATGCAACTATCCAAAAGCTTTCGTTTTCTGGATTGGAATGCACGCCGTTATGTTCTACTTTTTATTCTCTGATTTCTACAAACAAGCTTACATTAAAAAACAAAGAGTAAGTATTAGCTAACTTCACGTTGGGAATTTTTTTCAGTAAAATTACCCAACATTGAAGTCATAAAAATAAAAATTATACTACGTTGATTAATATTCATCCTTGAATGTAACCAAATTGTAATATTTTTTATAGCTTATCGCTGAAAAAGCAGCCGCAGCTGTGGCCAACGGTTCCTCTAAACCAGCCGAAACGCCCAAAGAAAATAAATCCGAATCCGAACAAAATGGAAACATCGGTTTCAGCTGGAAAAGACTCCAATTCCCCTGCATGTTACCGGCCGTCACCGACGATACGTCTTCATCGTCCGATGACGATAAATCGAAAAGCAACGCTTATCCGAAACCAGCCGGAAGCTCGCCCAAAACTAGCTACACGGCTGACGAGACTTCGTTAAGAAACCGAGCTTTCGTGGCGAATAAAAAATAGCCTACGATCAGACTGAATTAAACCTATAGAATAGTCGACTAATTTCGCAGCTAGGTTCATAACGAATGGTGCATTCTCTCGTACGAAGTCATTCTGTCTAAAGAATTGAAAATTTTAGTGCTGCTTGTGATACCAGCGGAAGATTCTCGGTGGATTTCCGCTTTTATTTACGAACGTTTAGAATTAATTAGATTTATAGGTAAAAAAAAAAAAACGTTATGAACTAGGCGTTTAAAACGCGATTATTCAGTTATAGATGTTTTTTTTTGGACCAAAGTGTGATGATTTTTTTCTCTCTTTTATTGTCTCGATGTGATGTTTAGTACGATTTGTCAACGAGTTATGTATAATTATTATGGATTTAGTGGGTCCGTTTATTCGACGATTAATTTGTTCGCTTTTATTAATTATGCTGATCTCCAATATGATATTAAGCGATATGATACGTTATGGCCTTATGGTCATCGGATTTATTGCACCAATTAATGTCAAAAGTGAACGTGTGATTTTTTGTTAAATTTTTTTCAAACTGGAATAGTTCATTTTCGACTCGAAACATCACAAAATTGAAAAATTTACGAAATATCGACTTGTTTCTGATATTTATTGCTATTTCCAGTGATTATCGAATCGTTTTTATATGTCCACTCGATCTGTAATTGTTGTATATTTAAAATTTATCAATTTTTTTCTCTTAAATTAGTACCATTTATTATGGAAAAAATAATTGGTGCGTTTATGCTGAAAAAATCTTCATTTTGTAATATCGAGGTTAATATTTATTTTCGTAATTTTAAACTTGCGTATTGTATTTTTTCAAGAACAGTGTATTTTTATTTTTTATTTCGCTATAATGTGTTTGTACTACTAAAATCAGTCTCGAACTCCTCAAACAGTACGACAAACTACGTTCAAAAATAAATTCTCATGTCGCTATACTCGTGTAAAGAAGAACTCGATAATTATAATTTTTGTGTACTTAATGGTTGTGACGTTATGGAAGCCTGGAGTATTCCTAGTGACATTATTCAAGATATCGACACCGCTACGAGCTGTGTTCCTTCTTCTTCTTCTTTTGTTTTGTACAAATTTAAAATTTCCACGTCGTCACCGACCTGTTGGTTTTTATATCTTCTTTAATTGCCAATACAAAAAGCTCTCTTGCCAATTTATTTTATTTGGTTGTAGTTTTACGAGTAATTTATTATTGAATAGTTTCAGGTTTTTTTTTCATCGTGTCAATGTATGTACAAGCAACGAGTATTTTTTTTAGTAAATTTTTTTTTTTTTAATTTTGTGTAAATTTATTATAAAGTTGAATATAATATTACATCCTAATGTGAAGTCGAAACTGTAAATAATTTTTGTTCTAGTGTAACAAGTGAAGGTAAATAAATAATTTCACTGAATTTGCCTTTTTCGTTTTTGTGAAATACTGGATATTAGATCGAGGGAAAAATACCACCGAATTTACCATTATTTTATTACCTACCTATTAAAAAAAAAAAAAAAAAAAAAAAAAAATGGGCAGTCATGTTGCATGTTAATATCACTACGTCATTAATTAGGGTTAGAGCCCTGCGCCGATGAAAATGGAGGCGGCAGCGGCTGATAGTAGCCGATTCCAGCCGACGTTTTCGGCGGCTGATTTTTTTTTTAGCGGCGGCGGCTAAGCCGGCTGCAAAACGCTAAAACTACGCTAATTTAATGCAAATTATATTAATTTAGTAAATTTTTCAAAAACTGTGTTTTTCAAGAGGTTCCCATAGCTTTTTTTTTCAATTTTCTCTCAATTTTTTCAGACTACATGAAAAAAGTGATATTGATCACAATATTTTTGTCCCCATTATTTTTTCCTTAATAAATTATCACCTCGGTGGTGGCACCTCGAAGTATGTGATCTTAAACTCAGAAATTTCATCTACGCGAGTTTTCTACTGATTTTTCCAAAATTTGACATTCAAGGTACTGTTGTAAAGTTTTTTCAGATATTTCAGACCCTGAAAATGATCTTGAAAACGATTTTGTAGCTTTTAAATCCATCAGCAGGGTACAATCTAAAGCTGAGGGGGGGGGGGATCTTCACGTTTTCGAAAATGTTTTATATAATACGCTCAGAATTTTTCCGAATTTTTATGGAAACAGGGAGGGTCACCTAAATTTCAGAAAATCAACTATACGGCTTTTTCTCTAATGAATGTTTGTAATCATTTTTTTATTATTTAATCCCTGGTTTTAGCTTAATGATAAATCAAACATTACAAAATTTGCTTCAAGTAGAAATACCCCAAAAAATATGAATTTTTTTTTAGTGTGAAAAACAGATTTTTTTCTTGAAAAAAAAGTAAAGAAAAAAGAAACGAACGAACGAAATTAATTAATTTTTATCAATTTTTACAAACAACAATTAAATTTGAAGTATACCCCATCTATGCGCCAGTGACGCGGGCGACCGGGGGGGGGGGGTGGGGGTAAAGAAAGAAAAAAACTTTTTAAAAAAAATTTCATACCAAAAAAAAAAAATCATTTATTTTATCGTTAAAAAAAATTGAAAAAATTTTCATACATTCAATTTTTTTCACTCATGGAGTCTGGATAAAAGACAGATATTCTCCTTTCATTAAAAAAATAAAGTTCTTTTTATGTACTACAACAAAGAAATCTTTTGTCTTATCACAAGAGAGAAAATTAGATTTTTTTTTTCGTTTCTGAAAAACCTAGAATTTTTTCAAAAAAAAAAAATCACCAATAAGTTGAGATTTTCCCTAAAAAATTGAGAAAAAATACCTAAGTATGTACTTCTACATGCCATGTTTTGTAAAGTTCCGCAGAAAATTCGTTTAGATAGATCTTTCAACCTTAAAATTACATATTTCAAGGTACCAGCCCCAGAGGTGAGATCTTTCACAAATTACAATCATAGTCTAAAAACTTGAAATTTTTGAAATTTTGTTCACATTCAGTGGCATTTTTTGGCCTCCTATAGAACCAAAACCTTTGAAATTTACACATTTTTAGTAATTTCAACGTTAGTCAGCCGGGCTCAGCCGACAAAAATTATCGGCGGCGGCGGCGGCGTCAAAAATTCTGAAAAAATCGGCGGCGGCGGCGCAGGGCTCTAATTAGGGTTTCTTGAAAATTAAAATTTTTTCAAAAACTATCATCCCAAATGAATTTTTATTTTCAACAATTTTTTCTATAATGCATATAACGATGTACTTAACATAATTAACTACTCTTTTAAATAGTGCCTAATTCACTAATTTACTGCTGTCAAAATTGAAATGGTACCAGACAAGTGAATATTTCACCTTAAAACAAATCGCTGGATATTTTTCATCATAGGCATTACATAAATTAAAAATTCATGAAATGTTGATTTTCGTGTTGAAAATTGCCGCAATTAATTTCGATGCCAACGAAAATCCACAGTGTACTCGAATAGTACGGAAATTTTATCGTTCTTGTTACTAATTATCTACAGACAGCTTGGAGTTCTATTTTCGAATAAAATTGACTATAGGTACCTAAATTGTTGGGGTTTTCATTTAAAATACTTACCTACCTATCACTTTTGATTTTATGTAATTTAGTAAAAATTACTGCGAAATGAAGATATAATTTTCTGACTATCAATATCAATCAAGTCAATTGATGAATCGAGCCACTTGAGTATACTCAGATGAGTTGGACAATTTTTGAATTAAAACTTTTTTTTGAACCTATTTTGCCAACTTTCATCAGATTTGGCAGTTATTTATTTAATTCGACCCAATCGATGGTGAGAGGGGGTGCAAAAAGTGCACTAGGTACTTAAAATATTTTTGAGATTTTTTTCTCGAAAAATTGAGAAATCGATTTTCTTCAAAATTTACTCCCTAACAATTAAAAAAAAATTAAGATTTTTCTTTCTCTCTCAAAAAAAAACAAAGACAATTTTTTTTTTTTTAATTCAAAGTCATTCAATTACAAAAAGTTTTAAAAGTTTTTTATTTCAAAAAAATCAGGAAAAAATTCTCAAAAAATTGAAAGTTCTTCAAAATTTAAACAAAACACTATGTGTTTTTTTAATTTTTTCAAAAAAAAAAATTATAATTTTTTTTCTTCAAAAAAGTTGAACAATTTTTATTTGAAAAAAAAAACAACAAAAAAAAACACGATTATTTCTGAAATCAAAACCAAAAAAATTTGCAATAAATAAAGTGATTTTGACTAAAGCAAAATAAGGGATTTTCTTTTTCAAAAATATGAGATTTTTCACTTTAGAAACTTCTTTTCAAAAATTTTGAAAGATTACATTGAAAAAAAATAATAGATAGGTAATAAAATAAAAATAGTTCAAAACGAGAATTTTTTTACAGTTGAAGTTGAAAAATTTAAATAATGGTTTCTCTTCAAAAATTCAAGGAATATTTTTATTAAAAGGTAAAAGGTCCAAGACAAGAGAAAAAATTTTTGCTCCAAAATAATCGAGATTTTTTTTCTCAAAAATAAATAAATAAATAACAAACAAAATAAAGACAAATTTTTTCGAAAAATTAAAAGTCTTTTTACTACAGGAAAATTAAAAAGTTTTTTATTATGTACAAAAAATTGCAAAGATTTTTTCCATGAAAATTTTTATTTCAAAAAATTTAGGGATTTTTCTCCAAAAAAATAAGTGTTTCTTTTCTCTAATAGTAAAAGGATTAAAAGTATTATTTCTGAAATAATGATGAAAAAACTGCATTTAAATGAAGTGATTTTTACACCAAAAAAGTAAGAGATTCTCTTTTTCAAAAATATCAGATTTTTCACTTTAAAAGACATCTTTTCAAAAATAAATTCAGAAAGATTAGATACGTTTAAAAAATCTTCTACAGTTCAAGTTGACAAACTTTTTTACTCCAAAAAATTTTGAGAACTTTTTGTATTCAATTTTTTTGCTCTAAGAAAATGGGATTTTTTTTTCTTTTTTCTAATTGGGCCAAAATTTGAGATTTTTTCTCAAAGAATTAAAATTTGTTTTTCTCTAAAAATAAGAGATTTCTTTCCTGAAAAATAAGGAATAATAAAAAAGTGATTTTCTTCAAAAAATTGTGATATTTTTTATTTTAAAAACATTAAAAATCCTCAAAAACGATTAAAAAATTAAAAATATACCATTTTTTCAGACGCGGCACAAAAAAATGAATGTGGTCCACACCAGGCAAATTCCAAACAAGAGTTTTTTTAAACGCTTGAGAATTATTGCGCTGAGACCATTTTCATTAATTCTGGATTTTTTTTTTCATTTTGAAAAAACATAATTTGAACCAATTTTTATTCATGAAGGTACTTTTACAATTTTTTCATTGGAAAATCCAGATTCTGTTCTGATCAGTTTTTACTTTTTTTTTTTTTTTGGCAAAAATATAATTTAAACCATACGAATAAGTGGATGTGAAAATGCATCTGTGAGGCGCTCTGTGAAAAGGTACCTAAACTCGGAAAAATCGAAATCGATTTTTTTTAGCTTATATGAAAGAGCATTTTTTCCTGCGTAATATAAAACAAAAAAATCGAAAATTGCTTGAAAATTGGCCGAGATATACCACTTTGAAGTTCTCACATAGAAAACGGAAGATTGGAGAAAAACGCTCCGAAATTGCGCCAAAAGTTTTTTTTTTTTTTTTGAGAATCCAATCAAAAAGTTAAAAATCGATTTTTCGATTTTTTTGCTCTCCTGAAAAATTTGCTTTTCCCAGTTTAGGTACCTTTTCACAGAGCGCCTCACATCTATTCCAAAAAAGTGGTTTTGAGATGAACGAAGAAAACTTCTTTTTTATGTTTTGGAAAAAGTTATTTTAATCCCATTTTTCTGCATTTCATTTCTATTTTTTTTTATTCACCGGTTTTCACAATTTTTTCAAGTTGAAAAAAATGTGAAAAAACTTTTTATCAATTTTTACGTATTTTCTTCTTTTTTTTTAAATTTTGTGATAGGTACCTAAAAAATTATGTATTTTTTATCGACTTTCAAAACTTTCTCAGAATGTCAAAAATCGATCAATTTTTGAATAAATAATTTTTAATTTTATAATTTCATTCATTTTGAAAAAAATATTTTAGGCTCATCTTTTCATCAATATGTCAAGTTTCCCCCCTATATTTTGAAAAAAAAAGTTTATTACCAACCGATTTTTAAATCGATTTTTACAATCGTTTTTATTTTGAAAAAAATGAAAATTCTTTAATCAATAATTAGGTACGAGCTCATTTTTATAATTACGTATTTTTCATGTTTTTAAAATTTTATTTTCCATTTTGGGAAATACTAACCAATGTTTCAATCAATTTCCATAATTTTTTCATAAAAAAATAGGCAATTTTTCCATTTACCTATATTCAAGTATTCGTGATTTTTTGTTCGTTAAGATTTTGATCAACTTTCACAATTTTTTTTCATTCCGAAAAATGAACAGTTTTGATCTTGGGTTTCTACATTTTTTTTTTCGTTTAAAAGAAGAAAACCTTTTTTAAAATAATTGTTCTATCAATTTTCATGTTTTTCCCATTTTAATCAAATCATTGAATAACATTTTTTTTTCATTTTGAAAAAAAATAACTCGAGCCAATAATCGACTTTTAAAAAAATCAAATTGTTTTTTATCATCGTTTACAATCTTTTTCACTTAAAAAAAAATAATTTTGAACTAGTAGGTTTTTAAAATCAATTTTTGTTTTGTATTTAATTTTGAAAAAAAATGATTTAACCTAATTTTTTTCAAGCTTCGCCATTTTCATTCACTATTTATTTCAAAGATATATATCTAATCCTACTTTTCTGAAAATTTTTCTGTTTCGATTTTTTTTTTTCATTTTGAAAAAGTAATTTAGGGACAATTGTTTCTCTTTGAAAAAAACAACAACAATATTTTCTATAAACTTTTGCATTTCAATTTCTATTTTTTAATATTGTATTTCTCAAATTCCAACCAAGTTAAAAATTTTCAAATAAATTTTTTAGACGTAGAGAGGTAATAGCTGCCAATAATGGTAACACTGATCAGGTATATGTCGCTTAATTAAAACCGCGTTCACCTGATTCATTGCCACGCGGAAACAGTGCGATAAAAAACTTGATAATCTTAAAATCAACATTTGAGCAATTAACGTTGTCATTCGACTTTCGTATTAAATATCCTTACTTTCAGATACACGAGTTACCCTTAAACGACGTAGACTAATATTAATGTCCTGTAATAAAAAATGATCGAAAAATTCATTTTTTTTTTCAGCTACGTTTCATCCTTCCGCGAGTTTTTTTATTTTGCATGTTCGAACAAATGAACTCCTATCTTCTGTTTGCTCCGAATTAATACCTGTGTTGGTTTAAGTTTTCGAGTTGTCGGAATTTAACACTAGTGAGCACGAATTAGTCATTAAGTATTAGTACAAATTTCTGATGAACACTTGATAGCGTTGTGAAATAGGCACGTATACCTGGTACCTTATCTTACCTTACTCACAGCTACAGGTACCCTTATGCATTTTTTCGGCAGAATTAGGTACAAATACGTTTTGGTAAAGTGTTTCGTGGAATTTTTCAAGTGGAATTTTGTAATATATACTCAAACCAAACCCATATCTCATATCTCATGTCTTATCTGATGCAAGAAGGGGAAGTACGTAATGTAGATATAGGTAGTAGGTTAAATGTTCAACGATTTCAGTTATTTAGGAAAAAAATATGTACATATACATATATCACAAATTACACTACCTCAGTAAAATAAGGAAATGAATTTACGTTTTGAGTTACAGACAACTTTTTGATTAAAATTGAAAATAGAAAATTTTCAATTTCTTTTCCAAAAAACCCGAGTTCTTTTGCAGAAAGAATCCCAATTTTTTTGAATAAAAAATTTCTTACCTAGGTATTCATTTTTTTTTTTTTTTTTTTTTTGGAATCAGTGTATTAAAATTAATTTATTTCTTTATTTTGAAAAATAAGTTTCTCAATTTTTTTTGAATTACCTAGGTACAAAATATTTTTTGAATTTTCGAAGGAAATTAAAAAAAAAAAAAAAAACTTAACAATTTCCAAAAAATCAATTTTTTGAAAAAAAGAACAAAATTTTTGGTTTGGTCTCAGTTAAAAAAAAAAAAATTTCAATTTTTTGTTGAAAAAATATCTGAATATCCTCGAAATCAAAAAAAAATAATTAAAAAACGAGTTATCTCGAACCAAGCTAAAAAAACTAGTTACCTACTTAATTTATCCTGAAAAAATCTCTATTAAATATTGGTATTTTTTTTTCGAGAAAAAAAAAACTTTTTATTTGTCTCTTGATTAGTTTGCCAAATAACAATTTTTGGCAGGTATTTTTTTCTTC
This sequence comes from Balanococcus diminutus, assembly GCA_959613365.1. NCBI lineage: Eukaryota > Metazoa > Arthropoda > Insecta > Hemiptera > Pseudococcidae > Balanococcus > Balanococcus diminutus. The sequence continues at coordinate 33,762,588 of OY390718.1, read as the reverse complement.
TACAAGAAAATTTAAAAAAGATCTTCTCCACCAAACATTTGAAAAATATTTCCCCCTCAAAAACTGATATTTAGCCAGATTTTTTCTCAAAAAAATTGACAAAGAGATTTCATCCAGAACAAAAATACCCTGGAACAGTGTTTCTCAAAATATTTTATTTGAAAATGTTTGCTCCTCGCATCTCTTGGGCAGCAATCATTTCTCACTTTTTGAATAAATTCAATTTCTTTTATTTGGATGAAAAATCTTCCATTTTTTTTTATTAAATAAAAAATACTTCAATTTTTTTGAAGGAAAATTTTTTCAATTTTTCTGGATTAAAACTATCATTATTATTTTGAGAATTCCAATTTTTTGCATATTATTTTTTCGAATTTTTTGTAGATCTTTCTAATTTTTTGGCATTAAAAATTTATTTATTTTAAAACAGAATCATTTTGGAGGTCGGGGAAATTTTCCAATTTTACCAGGATAAAAGTAAATGTATTTTTCATTTTTTTGGAATAAACCAATTATTTTTATTCATTTTTTTTTTGAAAAATCTTTCGAATGAAAAAATCTTCTAATTTTTTGAATAATTTTTCAGGTAGGTATGTATTTTGTTTTTGAAGATAAAAATTCCAATTTTTTGGTACCTAATAAAAACTAAAAATTGTATGTTTTTCTCGTTTTTTTTAAATTTAAATTAAAATTTTTTTATGAGAATTATTTTAACTTTTTAGATTAAAGAATATTTTTGATTTTTTGGAAAAAACTAACTCTCGTTTTCTTCATCAATTCTTTTTTTTTTGAAGTGAAAGTATTTTTCACGTTTTTAGGAAAAAAAACTTCTCGATTTTTTGGGAGTATTTTTTTAAATTGATTTCTCGAGTTTATTATTTAGTTCTGTTTTCAATTTTTTTTTTGGTAAAAAAAAATTTCTCAATTTTTCAGGTGTTCATAATACATAATTATTATGTACTTCTCATAAAGAGGACTTTCAAATGTGCATTTTTGAATTTTTAAAAGAATTTCAGTTAAAAAATGTGATTATTTTAGGTGTATGTATGTATGTAGTATGTACTTAATCAATATTCTGAAATGTTTTTTTTATAACAGTGATTTTTAGTAAAAAATAAATTTTTTATGTACGCCTCTAGCCTTTATTAGTAGCTGTACATGGCGTTAATAAAAAAAAAAAATAAAAAAAATTATGCAGAATTTTTAAAGATTTTTAAAAAATAATTCTTTATTGTAAAATTAAAAAATACCTAAATGAAATAACTTCATCGTTTTCTTTAAAAAAAAACCTTTTTAGATCGCACATTACTAATAAAAAAATGTTTTCAAAAAGAGGTAGTTATATGAGCAAAACTAATTTGAGAGCAACTGCCCGAGAGATTTTTTTCTCCAACAAAATTTAAGATCCTTTTTTTTAAATAGAAAATTTTGGCTTCAATATTTTTTCTCAAAAAAATTGAAAGATTTTTTTTGTCCATAAATTTGAAAAATATTTTTATTTCAGACAAACTGAAAAATTTTCTTCTCCAAAAAATTGTCTTTTTTCAAAAATTTAAAGTTTTTTTTCTTCAAATTATTTAGAAATAATTAAAATTTTATTCTTAAAAAATGAGCGTTTTTTTTCTGCATAAAAAAGAAACTTTTTCTCAAAAAATTAAATTTTTTTAAAAATTTGAAATTAATTTTCAAATTATAATCTATATCTACCTACCTACTTGAGACTTTTTTCGATCTATCCGATACTTCGGAGTAGTGAGGGGGGATTTTTTGGAGTCTATGCTGTGTCATCACTCGAATTAATTCGGTCTCTTCCGAAATTGTGTGTTGTTTGGAAAAATTGGGCAATCTTCAATTTTTCACTTTATGTACCTACCTTTGAGAAGCTTGGTTTTGCGCCACCCGTTCACTTGTTAAAAAAAATATATATATGAACTTTTTTGTAGAAAATTTTTTCTACTTTAATTCTAGTTATTACAATTTTTTTGTTTAAATGCATATTTGAAGAGTTTTGACTTTTAAGTGAAAAACAAAACGAGAATGGTAGGTATAACTTTGGCTCTACATTTGGGGGTCTTTCTCAGGAGTGAGACTCGAGGACTATTCAAAAGGAACATTTTAAAATCAAAACAATGTAATCCGAAGTGAAATTTGCTCTTTCTCTATGGTATAAGTAATTTTAGTGAACAAGTAATCAATGAATCATTTTTAAACAGGAAATTATGTGATTCGAGAATACACATTTTAATTAATAAATTTAAATGTGTGCATGTAGGTAGGTATATGCACTAGTAGGTAGGTACATATATTTATTTCACTTTATGAAATTTTCCTTCTTCCGTGAAAATAAAATTTGACACACTGTCAGTGCAGGATTTATGTTAAGTTTGTTTTATTACCAACGTGCGAATGTTTTCTGCAGGTGTCTGAATAAATCTTTAATGAAATATTATCGTTGCAAAAAAAAAGGGGAGGAGCTGAATTAGGTGTTATAATTTTTACAAGAAAAATTATTTTGCAACAAGACAGCAGTCGAGATAAGAAAAGAATCGTCATTCGTGTCGGTAAAACTAGTTTAAAGTTTGACTACTTTTTCATACCTGTTTTATCTTTTTAAAAAAAATTGTCTATGTTCCGGTTTAAATTTTCAAATTTAAATAACATTTTGTTTGCCAGATTCTGCGAAAAAAATATCCAGTTTCTGGGTCCCTCGGTTCATTACTTTCAATTCACAAATTACTACAGTAACAATGATATAAATTTTTTTTTTTTTAAGCAGGTAAGTTTAAGCACATACGATTTTTAAATACCTAATTAATTACCTAATGTATGTACTTCCAAAAGCAAATCGAATTGAATTTCTAATCTCACATTCAGTAGAATGGGATTCAATTTTAGTACTAAACTGAAGTGGAGTTGAGAAAAACAAGATGTAAAAACTTGCAAATTATTTAAAATTTAAAAATAAAAATTACGTCATAATTTCTTATCACGATGTAAATAAAATGTAATCAGTTTATGCGATGAATCAGCATTATAATAGTTGCATTGAAAAATGAATATGCACTTCCTTTCAAATTGCAAATTTAAAATAATTGAAAAACGACAGAATCATTGTGCTTATAATTCCACATCTCGATAAATAATTATGCAAAACATATTATTTTATAGATTCCATTTTAATATCACATTAGGTACCTGAAAGCTCTTTAATAATTTACTACAATAATGCACATTCGATTTAGAAATTAACTCCAAACCGGAGAGAACAAATTACCATGGTATAATTCAACTAATTTTATTGATCCATTACCGAACCACGAACGAAAATTAATCAAGCTATCTATTATTCGGAACGTTAGCGTGTCATTTTACCTGAGAAATCCATTCGAATTTCGAAGTAATTATTTCACACCGAACCGAGCGAACAGCTTAAAAAACAATCATTCGGCGTAGGTAATTTTAACGCTCTCTACTTGGTAACACTGGTGAGTTGAAATCACTTGAAGTTCACGCTACTTCTTTGAAGCGCCGTTCAACCGTTCTGTTAGTTTCGGTTGTAGTCAACGTAGTCGGTTAAACGTGAATTCTTCGGTTATGGTGTTCGTTTAAATAATTTGTTAAACGAGTAGAACTTTTTTTTTAATTTTAGTAAAAAACCCATTGTGAATTTTATCCGGTTAATAGTTTCGATTATTGTTTCAATTCGTGCATTCAAGTTCGCGTTTTTCACACTCCTGCACTTACTTCGATCAACCAGAGGAATTGTTTTTTTCGCCAATAAATCCGTAAGTAGATAAAGATTAGATTCGTAAAACTGTTGATTTAACATTTATCATCGTAAATTTGTACTCGATACGTTTGCTATATCATACTCTATATTAATTTGTAGTACGAATCGACGATATTCCGGAGGCGTTTTATTGATTACCCAAAAATTTTAGTTACTCGCAAATGTAAATAATAAACAATTCTGTACATAGAGCGGTATATTTCAACATTTTGGTTGAAGGGAAAACGTGATTTTAAATGTTTAATAAAATAGTATTCTTGTTCAAACAGATGTTCGTGGTATTTCCGGCGTTTAATATAGTTTATTACATCGACGGTGACAAAAGACACTTCAGGTACATTCGGTTACACGAACAGAAGCACATTTTACCCTAAACTCGTACCTCGATCGGATCGAATCCGCCGCGTGGTTAAAGATTTTCATCAACACGGTTAGATTGTGTTTGAAAGATAATCGCACCTTATTCAATGGTCGTACTTCTGTTTAGATTCGTTCGAATGATAATTGATAGCCTGACCGAGCTGATGGTTAGTTAGTCGATTTTTGTCCATCCGAATATCGTCGTACGTACTGGAAATTAACATACGAGTGAATTTCGCTTATCGTCGTGTGTTTACCTTGGATGGTGTTTATTGATAAATAAATGAAAAATTTCGACCAACGCGGCCACCAAGAGAAAGCCAAACGTCCACGTTGATACCGTGCAATGTAAATTACACACGCCACAGAAAGAAGACACGTTTTTCGAATACAAATATACCCGAGAGATTGGGCTCGATCATTAAAATAGCACGTGAGATTGCGCCTTATGAGCAACAGCCTTCTATGCATCGGATACTCGTCGTCGTTCCTTCGCTGCGACTTTTTTAATTCGAGAAAAAATATGTGACCTGTTATAAGGAAACCAGGTTCTGATCCGAAAGACAAATTTTACAGAACAGCATAAATTTTAAAATTCTCAGACTGCCCATTCCGTGCATCTGATCCAGCTGATTTTTGGGGCATCATTCAACCACTCCAAGTGAACCCAAAATCTTAATTCACTGCTTAGGGTGATTGAAATTTTTTACAGGCAGTGTTGCCACTCTTGAAACAAAAAATTCCAAATTTTGAATGAAATTTCAAATTTTTAAGTCAGAATATCAGCTCAAACTTTGAGCCAATCAAAAAACCAAGTCTGATACATGGTAGGAAATCAAATTTCCAACAAAAAAGGTTCTATTCAATTTTTGCCTATCTTCAATATTTCAGGAGTTATTTGAGGAAATCAAAAATGATCATGGATGTAAACTCCTGAAATATTGAAGATAGGCAAAAATTGAAGAGAACCTTTTTTGTTGGAAATTTGATTTCCTACCATGTATTAGTCTTGGTTTTTTGATTTGCTCAAAATTCAACCCAGTATACGAGATGAAAAGTGAAAAGAGTTGAATTTTCCACCTACGCTTATAAAAAATTTCATGAAATTGTCACAGACCACACAAAACTGACCCGATCAGGCTGTAAATTTGTACGTAGACACCATTTGAACTACCCTCCGAGAAAAAATGAAAATAATTTTCTGATCAGAAGTATCGAGTTTTCTCTGGATTTTTTACTTTGCTGTGTGCTCGAACTGAATCGTTTGAGAACGTTTTCTCCATGACCGGTGAAATCACCGTCAAAAGTACCACTAATATCAACAAAAAAAAAAAATAAATAAAAAATAAGACTTTTCGGAGCAGAACCTGGTTTTCTTATGACAGGTCACATTTTTAAAATTCTCACACTGTCTATTCCGTTCATCTGATCCAGCTGATTTTTGGAGCATCATTTGGCCACTCCAAGTGGATCCAAAATTTCAAACTCACTGCTTAGGGCGATTGAAATTTTTTTTACAGGCAGTGTTGCCACTCTTAAAACAAACAATTCCAAATTTTGAATGAAATTTCAAATATTCAAGTCAGGATATCGGCTCAAATTTTGAGCCAATCAAAAAACCAAAACTAGTACATGGTAGGAAATCATATTTCCAACAAAAAAGGTTCTCTTCACTTTTTGCCTATATTCAATATTTCAGGAGTTTACATCTATGATCATTTTTGATTTTCTCAAATAACTCCTGAAATATCGAAAATAGGCAAAAATTGAAGAGAACCTTTTTTGTTGGAAATTTAATTTCCTACCATGTATTAGTCTTGGTTTTTTGATTTTCTTAAAATTCAAGCCAGTATACGAGATGAAAAGTGAAAAGAGTTGAATTTTCCACTATGCAAAAAATTTCATAAAATTGTCACAAACCACTCAAAAACTTACCCGATCAGGCTGTAAATTTGTACGTAGACACCATTTGAACTACCCTCCAAGAAAACATTAAAATAATTTTCTGAATAGAAGTATTGATTTTTCTCTGGATTTTTTACTTTGCTGTGTGCTCGAACAAAATAGTTCGAGAACGTTTTCTCCATGACTAGTGAAATCACCGCCAAAAGTATACCACTAATATCAACAGAAAAAAAAAAAATCGGACCAAAACCTGGTTTTCTTATGACAGGTCACATAATATTAAGAAAAACTTGCACTCATTTGGAATACGTATTTGTACTTATTTTTGACATTTTTTCTCGTTAATTGAACGGAAATGTCGTTTCACACCATGATCCATGCAGGTCAACTTGAATACGGTTTACCCTTTTGGCTTCTTATGTATTATACAACTCAAAGAGGTGTGAAAATTTATCAACTCGTTTGCGGTGCAACGAACAAACTTGATAAGTATGTTTTTTACGTGTTTGTTAATACGTGAGTCTTCAAAGTCCTTCGAACGATACCCCTGGTCCTGATGTCATTTAATTCACCAACACTGTAATTCTACGCGAATATTTTCAAATTCCTCTATTTAATTTGTCTATTAATTTCAAAGTATTACGACAATTACGCAAATTCACGGTGAAATTTTATTCTCAAATGGTTGCATAACCGACTGGCTTGTCTTCTAGGAAATTCATCGCTATCGCTGGGTCTGTGGTTGTACTATTTTTTCTCTCCTTTCCTCGTACGAAATCGCCCACTATCTCGTGTAACCTAAACGACAAGACAACACCTGTATGTAGGGTTTTTGAGTGACATGTGTGTAGGTGAGCCAATAATAGTGTTATATTTTTCATAAATTATTTCAGCTCGAGATTTATCACTATAACCGGCTTGTTATGGTTGGAACTTTCCCCATGTTGTGATCGTTTATGTACTTGTGTGCGGCTATCGCTCTTTGGTATAGATAATATTTTATCGTTTTTTCATCAATAATTAATTATTGATTGGTTTAAGTTTAAATCAATTATACGAAGAATCGCATCGACGATAAAAGCAAGAGTTATTTGTACTTTATCGGAGTAGTGGCTAAAGGTTATCGTGAATCATTCGAGTTTGCTACAAGGTGTAATTTTTTCGCATTCTCGATGCCTGGTTGTCCTAAATTTCAGCAGGCCCGTCCTGAAAGGGGGCAAAGGGGGCGTGGATTAAATTTTTAAAAGAACGTAGCTGGCTCAAGAAAGGTGATTTGACCCACAGCATGAATTTTGTCATTTTTTCAATTTGTTGGTCTGAAATTCGCGAGCCCCAAGAAAATATTATTTTGAGCCCTCTTCTAACATGGGACATGTCAGGGGTGTCGAATTCCAATTGCATTAGATACATGCTTGAAATGTAGTGTTATGGAAGTAAATTAAAAAACCTTCAATGCAGATATCCGTTTCCATTTCAAAATTTTTTGTGAATTTTTGAAATTGAAATTTTTTTAGGAAAATCAAAAAATTTTAAAAAGTTTAAAATTCAAAAAACTATTAAAAATTGCTTCTTTGCATACAATCAAAAGAACTTGAAAAAACAAACAAAATTCATTATGACATATTTTTTCCTATTCCTGAAATTGAAGGGGCTGGAAAATAAAATTTGTTGATTTTTTCCTTCTTCTTTTTTTGTAAAATTACTAATTTCAAATGAGTTGAAATAGCACTCTTTTTCAGTCCTTCAAATTCATAGATAAGTAGAATTTTTTTCTAATTCAAAAAGTTGATTAAAAAAAAATTAATAGTTTTTTGAATTTTCAATTTTTTCAAATTTTTCGATTTCCTAAAAATTTTAAATATTGAAAATTCACTTTGTCAGACATTCTAAAACTTAAAATTTTTGAATTCAAGTTTTTGAAAATTCATCACGAAATTAGGTTAGGTTAGGTTAGGTTTGTTAAGTTTGGATGAAAGACTTTTGAGCATTTTTTCAGACATTAAAAAAATTAGAAATTGAAAAAATTGATGACTTTTAGCAGACATTAAATTCAGTCACTTTTAAAGTAACTTTTTTCCTATTTCGCAGGTTGGTCACTTTTTGTCATTATTTGCCCAAAATGGTCACTAAAGTCACTTTTCCCGGTTTTTTCGTCGATGTCTTTTTGAAAACCAACAAAGAAATGACAAATTGAAAAAATTGGAAGAAGATTTTTTCTGAAAAAATAATTCTCTTACTCCACAAATTTACCTACTTATTTTTTTCAATATTGGAACGAATATTCTTTTTTTTTTTGAGTGAAAGATTTCTTTCTCAAAAAAAGAAACTAGAACATATTTTTTACTGATATTACTAAGAATAATTTAGAAACCTTTTTTCCAAAAATTTCTAAGTTTTTTTTCTTTAAGAAATTGTGGGATTTTTTTATCGAAAAAAACATTAGATTTTTCCATCTGCAAAAAATTGAAGTATTTTTTTGCATAAAAAAAATGTTACTCAAGATTTTTTTTTTCATAAAACAATAAGGGTTTTTACTCCATAAAATTGAAAAAAAATTTACTTTAAAAAATTGAGAGATCTTTGTCTTCAAAAAATCAATATTTTTTTTACACCAAAAGAATTGAAAGTTTTTTCAAAAATAATGAATACCAAAACTTGAAATTTTTCTCTAAAAATAAAAAAAAACATTTTTTTCTGTTACTACGAGTATACTACGTAAAAAATTTAGAGATTTTTCCAGCAAAATTGAAAGATTTTATTTCAAGACGAAAATTTTTCCCCTTTCAACTCCAAACAAGTTGAGTTGAAAAAAAAAAAAATTCAAAAAAATTGAAACCAGAAATTGAAATTTTTTAAATGGTGGGGGAGGGGGGGGGGTCTTGAAAAATCCAGAGATGTTTTTCTGCTCCGTCAAAAATTTTGTCATACATTCTGAAACATAAAACTTTTGAATTTTTTTTGTGAGACATTCTGAAACTTGGAATTTTTTTAAAACAATTTGATGACATTTAGACATTTTGTCAGACATTCTGAAACATTTAAAGTTATTTAACTTATCAATATTTTGTTATATTTTTTTTTATTTTCTTATTTCCATGGAAATTATATCATATTTTTTCAGACTTTTTTCATTTTTACATTTAACTACATGAAAATTAATTTTTTTATGACTTTTAGACATTTGTCACAGAATAAAAGAGTTTTTTTTTCATTTTCGCTCCTCATCGACAGTGCAGCTGGAAAACTTTGAAAAACACATTTCAATAAAAGTGTATGGCCCAAAAAATTTGAAAAAATGTCCATAAATGACTCTTCGTATTATCTATCATTCCTGAAAGTAAAAAAAAAATCAATTGAAATCTGCCAAAAATTGAAAAATTCTTTTAAAAGGTGCCTCAAAATAGCATTGGCTTTGGGCTCTCTTTGGCCCTCGACGTACCTGATTTTCAGACCGACTAATTCGAAAAATGTATTCAATTAATATTGTAGTAAATTAATCCCCTTATATGGATGAGATTACAGAATAATGTATGTATAGGTAATTATGATCTGCCACATGTCGTATTCGACAAGTTTTTTTACGCGTTCAAATTAAATTTCATTAATTACTTCCGTTTTAATTGTTTATAGTGAACTGATTTTCAATGGTTATAAATCGAATGTCACATACAATCCAAGGTCATATACTCGTAAATTTGAAGGTTCGAGTTAAAAACCAACGATATGGTTCCTATTTTGCGTTTTACCTACTTCCTTTTTTTCCTTCGAAAAAATTTTCAATGGTGGTGCGTTTAAATCGGTATTAATTTATTATTCTATTTCAATATAATTATGTTTCGTTTACATACTTACGAATAAGTATGTCATCTTTGGGTTGTAATAAATTAAATTTAAATGTTATGTGTCTCCCTGAAAAATATGTACTTGATTGCGTATATATCAGACCTGTGTACCATTTCATCCCAAATTTTCAAATTTCGTAGGGTTGGTATCCTTACTCGAAGTGAAACATTTATCGAATTTTGCCAGTATTATACAATATTCGTTACATTTGCTCGAGTAGTTCTAGTATGCAGAAAAGGGTGCTTTGTGTTTTTGAGGGTAGGTCATAACATCTCGAAGTATTACCTATTCTTGGATGAAATTTTCACATGACCAAAGTTTAGAGGTGTTCTTGCCTAATTTTGACAAAGCTCGTATAGCCTAGAGAGAATTAGCCTGTGGTTTTTGTTATTCAAGGTAACGGGGTAATTTGGTTCTTTGTACATTGAGACAAGAGTGTTTTTAGTGGTTAGTGCAGGTACAAATTTGGACGTGCCATTTTATACTATTCGGATCTACTTGTAGTGGAGAGTAAAATAGTCTGTTTTTAAAACATTTTCTCAAAAAAAAAAAATTTAGAAAGAATTTTTTCCATTTTTATTTAGAATCAAATTTTTAAAATTCTTTCCTGAACAATAAACCAGTTTTTTTTCAATTTTTGTTTGAAATTAATTTTTTAATATTTTTTTTCAGACTTCAGTGTTCGGAAATGATTTTACTCTGAATTTAATGATGGTAATGTCTGAATTGATTTGAAAAAAGCGTGGTAAAAATGCCTAATAATAACTAATTTTTGGTCCAAAAAAGACTAATTTTAGCGAAAAGAAGATTGCTTTTTTGATATGTCCTAAATTTTGCTCAATTAAGGTTTTTTCAAAGGTTTTTTCTGGATCCATAGTTATTTTTCAAAAAAAATTTGATGAAAATTGAAAATTTCATTGTATGTTTGAATAATTTTCTCTAATTTTTTTTCAACTTGAATGAACTGCGAATTTTTTGAAAGACATTTTCATTATTTTTAAAAATTACTCGAAGAGACTTTTTACTAAAAAATCTTGTTTGAGAGTCATTTCTCCATTCTTCAGAAATGTACATTGAACAGCATTTTTTTATTTACTGTTCCAAAAATTTTTTTAGAGCCTTTCATTGAAATTCACATTTTCGTGGATATTTTTCTGAATAAGCCAAAAGTCGAATTTTCATTAATTTTTTTCCTCGTGAAACTGGCGATAAATCAGCATATTTTTAAAATTAATTTTTTCAATCCAGCATTCGATTAATTTCTTTTTCTCATTTTCAATAGGTTCGTTTTACAAAAATATAGTGAAAAATCAAAAGGTCGTCTAGGGGTTGTAATTTTTCACCATCCATTCGAATTGCAAAACAGTTTAGACATTGCGTTTTCTTTTTCGCCCCTCTCTTTATCGCCTTCCTCTTTGTAATCGTTTCATCTTCCGGATCGTTCAATGGAGCGTAAAAGCTTCGGTATTGTGGCGGAAAAAAACTCATTTAAAAATAAATCACTCTCGAAGTAATCCAAACGTATTGGTAATTACGTTAAAAAGAAAAGTTATCGCATAGATACAAAGTGACGAGCACGACGACGTAATTTTTCCTTCTGTTTTCGCTTCTTTTTTTTTTCTTTCTCGCAATCACCCACCATTTTCATGACCCGGGCGCATTAACGAGATGACTCGTTGTTGCAGCGTACTCTGCGATAAAAATTAATTTCCTATGCTAGTCGAATGAAAAACAAACAGAAAATTACAGTCGAGTGATTTGTATTCAAATTTCTGAAGCTATTTTTGTCGAGCTTTGGTATGCGTAAGAACTTAATTAAGATAGGAAATTTTTAACGGCTGGCGAGCTAGATTTGTACGAGTTTTTTCTGCCTCGAATTTAATTTCTGATTCGAATTGGAAAATTTGTCGTTGGGTAGGCAGGGCAAAGTACACGATTACGTAATTCTAGCATATTTCGTAATTTTCTCATTTTGTTGAAAATCCATTTTATGTACATTTAGTCGCTAGAAGGAAAGTTTTATTGGTTTTTAGCGTGGAAGCAGTGGCAGTGCAGCGATAATAGAATTGTATAATTTATGGTCGTAGAGGTTTAAAGAATATAGAGGGGAAAAGTTGGTTATTTTACTTTTTGTTCCGACGAATTATTTTTTCGGTTTTAAACCGATTACGTGCGCCAAAGTTGGGTGTGTGTTTTTTTTTAATAACAACCTGTATAGGAAGACTATGGGTCGGGTTTTTGATGCGATTTCCGTACTAATACGTACAAAACGAGTATAAATAATGGCGTAGAGCCGGTAAGAAAGAAAAAAAGGATTGTTAATAGGATGCAGGTTAACCTCGAATTGATACGAGTTTCGTTGCAGCGAAGGCGAGACCGAGACGCGATCGGGGGCGTATGTTTGCGATTTTTTCAAATCTTTTTCGATGCAGTAATTCACAAAGCGAAGAGTGTATGACATTGAAGAATTTTTTCCCATATGAACACTGGTGTATGTTCATTATACGTACCTACTGTCTCGAGCAGTGTGCATTTTTGATGATGTATGGAAAAGGTAATGTAGGTAAATGCGAGCATTGTGCGAATCTCGAGTGTATGAAGATCATAAACCGGCACCAATTGGTACGATAAATGGGATGAAATCGAGAATAATGTTGACTCGATGATGATCGTTCGGTCGATGATGGCTTTGGCGTCAAGGAATGCGTAATTCGGTACCATGGACACGTGTTTCATCAGTGGAACAGAAGTTTCGCAGCATTTTTAAATTAATATATCAACTGGGATGATGTATAGGTGGTCATTTTTGCTAAGAAATTTTAATACCATGGCCCGATGGGGTCATCAAAACTGTACTAAACCGGTGATAATACTTACACCGAAGTTTATTTCCTTTGGGTCTTATTCCTGTTTAATGATTATCGGTTGTGCGTAGACTTATAGGGTATCCCATAATTTCATTTCTTTCGAAATGTCAAGCTCCAACCCTCTAAAAATTATTTTGAGTTGTGGAGCAGAGCCTCCTTTTTTTGAAAAAAAAAAAAAAAAAATTGAAAAATTGAAATATACCTAATAAAAAAAAATTAACAAAATGGTCCCTACATTGGTACTTTTACCCAACAAGACCATTTTCGGTGATTTTTCATCTTCACCCCTGTTTTTTAGGGTACTGTTTTTCAAGAAAAAAAAAATCAGCTAGATGAATGAAATTTTTTTTTGGATCAAATTGTTCTTAGCATACATATTTTTACCCCCCCCCCTCCCCCAAAATGGCGATTTTTCAAGTTTTCAGGAACTGTATAAAAAAAATGGCGCAGTTCATGCAGTTCCTGAAAATTGAGGTTAAGTTGAAAAATCGCCATAAATGGCTTGTTTGGATAAAATTAAGTATGTTAAACACACTTTGAACCAAAAATAAAATTTTTTCATTCTGGCTGATTTTTATTTTATTTTTTTTTACAAAAAACGTGAAAAAGGAGCTTTTTCATGTACCTTTAAAAGACAGGGGTAAAGATGGAAAATCACCAAAAATGGTCTTGTTGGGGTCAAAGTACCTATGTAGTGACAATTAATTTTGTTGAAAAATTTAAAAAAAATCAATTCCAATTTTTTGAATTTTTTTTTGTTTCCTCAAAAAAAAAGGCTCTACGCCACCACTCGAAATAAATTTTTTGAAGAAAATTTTTTAGGGAGTTGATTTTACACCAAATGAATCATTTTTAGAGGACCGTACCTTAAGGGGGGGGGCTATAAATTTTTTTTTTGTTGAATGCATAGAGTTGACAAGCGGAATTTTCTAAGACCTTTGCATGACGTCAATTTGATTTTTCATCTATGAAGTTTTGAAGAAAAATTGGAAACTAATTTCATCTCGCTTTTTTTTACAAAAAAAATTAATTTTTGATTTTTGAAAAATAAAATGCATGGAGTTTTCAAAAAAAAAAAAAAAATATATTCATTTTGCATTTTAAAGATGTCATTTTGTAGAAATTATTGATAAATTTTTTGGAAAATCAAAAATTTTAAGTGTCAAAATTGGAGAAAAACACGAATTTTTCTTAATGCCCCGTTTCCAGAAAAACTATGCAACCCACGAGGTTTTTCCTCAGAATGTTTTTTATTCAGTACAGTCTGGTCTGTAGTCTGACGAGAGGGTTTCGCGAAATTATAATTTGCCGACGACTTCTTTCGAGTTGAATGGAATACTAAGATGAAATTCATAAGAAAGTTAGATAAAATCAGGGGGAAAAGTAGGAATTTCGCAAAACCCTCTCGTCAGACTACAGACCAGACTGTACTGAATAAAAAACATTCTGAGGAAAAACCTCGTGGGTTGCATAGTTTTCCTGGAAACGGGGCATTAAGAAAAAGTCGTGTTTTTCTCCAATTTCAACGCTTAAAATTTTTGATTTTCCAAAAAAATTATCAATATTTCAACAAAATGACATCATTAAAATGCAAAATTATTTTAATTTTTTTTTTTTTGAAAACTCCATGCATTTTATTTTTTAAAAATCAAAAATTATTTTTTTTTGTAAAAAAAAACGAGATGAAATTAGTTTCCAATTTTTCTTCAAAACTTCATAGATGAAAAATCAAATTGACGTCATGCAAAGGTCTTAGGAAATTCCGCTTGTCAACTCTAATGCATTCAACAAAAAAAAAAAAATTTTATAGCCCCCCTTAATATTTCGAAAACAAAGAAATTATGAGACACCCTACTAGACTTGTTTATCTTTTCACATTAAAATAAACCCACAGCAAGCTTATCTTTACAATAGACTTTAATGTTTGGAATGAAAAAAATCGAAAAAAATAACTCCTAAATGTATACTTACTGGTCAAATGACATCGTTTCTATTGTATGGAGGTAAAACGAGGTAAGCTAATTTTCCGGCGTCGATTTTACGTCCTGTACATCTCGACAGTCTCTGAGTTTTCAGAAGAAAATAATACAATAAGAGGTACTTTTCACGGTCGCTTTCACGTATTTGCCTAAAAGCATAGGCAGAATGGTACACGAGGTGAAGCTGACGTATTTGGTAAAAAAAAATTTGGATAAAAGCTGAAAAAAAAAATCGTTCGAATTAATAAATTCGATATTTTTGTGTTTCGTTTTAATGGAACTCGACTGCTGAAGAATAGGAAAAAAAAATGTTTCAATTGTTAACATTCTTTTTAAACGAATTATCAGAATATTTCGGTTTCCAGTGGAATGATTTTTTTAGTATAAAATATATACCTACGAGTAATAGGTAGAATGATTTTATGCAATTATACGCTTCAGTTTTATTATCCAGAAATAGAAAAAAAACTGAAGAAAATGTTTCAACAAAAGAATTGGTGAAATTAAAAAAAAAAACTTCAATTTTGGATTGTGAACATTTTTTTCATTTTCAAGATTTTAATTTTTGTAAAAAAAAGGTGAAAACATATTTTTTTTAATTTGGAAAAAACAATTTCAACAATTTTTTATTTTTTCAAAAAAAAAAAATGTTTATACTTACCAAATTGAAATTTAGAAAAAAATATTCAATAAAAAAATTAATTAGATTTAGGTAAATGAAAGTTGAAAATTAAAATTAAAAAAAATATATTTTCAACGAAAAAATCGATAGAATTTACAAAATTTAAACCAATTTTTTTTTTCAAAAAATTAAAAACACTCATTTCAATTTTTAATCTATAATCAAAAAATATTATTTCACAAAAAAATGATGAAATTTAGATGAAAAAAATTCTTTAAAAAAGGTCTCATCACCTTGTAAGAGCTATTAAGGGTGGTTTTAAAATATCGACTGTCTTATCAAGTAAGTGAGAAATATGAGGAAATTTTTGAAAAAATTCGCTTATATACTGACCTTAGTCATCCAGTAGTACTCCGCAGAAGGATACTTGACTCGACGCACAAATTTTCAAAATCAAAACATCCGCAATACTCGATTTCATTCTTCCATTTCTCTTCCCAAACTGTGACATCACAAACGAGTCTCGAAACGAACTCAAAAGAAGTATTATAGAAGAAATTCCGTATTTAAAATACGATGGCAGATTGTTACGATATAATGGCGCGTAAATGAAATATTTTAAACGCATAAATGCCAACGTTGCCTGCATTTAAAAGAAAAGCTCCCTCTCGAAAGGGGTATAATTTATGTAAAAATTTGTTCGGCGTCTATATAACTTGCATACTACACAATTGGAGGCTCAACTGTACATTGTACTCGTACCACGAGTACAATATCGGATATATGTCTTTTTAAAAAGAACGACGTTGTACTGGAATTATTTTTTTGACATGTATGGGGTTTCTCTTATGTACGTATGATGCAGTGGAGAAAAAAACCTATATGGGGAGTTAGTATATACGAGAAAGTTATGATAAATTGCGGTCTCGTTGCGAATACCAAATGGTGACTGGTTTTATGGGCGATTTTATAGTAAACTTGGAGTCGATGGAGACGCGGATGGTGCTGGCCTTTGGAAAATTTAATTTCAAACGAGGGTGTGTATTAAAAAAAAAAGGTTATATCGATGTAGTTTTACCTAAAGTGAAACAGTGTGTGTCGGAACTCCATTCGAAAGGTGAACTTATTATGAAGGTGGTATTAGATACTATACCTTGGAAAATGTAATAAAATAAAAATTTAAAATTGATTTTTTCAAAAAATTTGAACAAAACAATGAGAAGAATTTCGAACGAAATTTTTTTTTAAATTGTGGAATTTTTTGGAATTTATGCAGGATAAAAATTTAGTCAACATGTATGAAAAAAAATGAAGGAATAAATTAATAAAAATGAAAGCAACCTAAATTTTCAAAAACTGATCATTTTAGTAGGTATCATTTTGCAAAAAAAATAAATAAAAAATAAAATACTTATGGATGAAAATGAACGAAAAATTGTGTTAGATACGTCTATAAATCTATCATAACAAAACAGCCTAAAATTGAGGAAATATTATATTTTCACAAGTTTTTATTTTTAATAATCAAAAACGTATACTTTTAAGTAAATTCCTTATTCCAGTTTTTTCGTAGATGTCTTTTTTAAAACCAACAGAGAAACGACAGAGAAATGAAAAATTGAAAAAAGATTTTTTCTGAAAAAATAGTTGTTTTCCTCCATAAATTGATTTTTATTCAATGTTATAGGACATTTTTTTTTGAGTGAAAGATTCATTTCTCAAAAAAAGAAACTAATACACAACAGATTTGTTTTTGATTTTGCTCAGAATAATTCGATGGTCGGGAACCATTTAACGTTAACTCCATTTCTTAAAATTTTACAGAAGAGCAAAATAAAGTTTTCACCCCTCAATCACTGATAAGCATTTTTTGTTGAGTTCATAATAATTATGGATTACTTTTTCAATGTCACTACATGGGAAATTTCGTGCTGAATCGAATGGTAACATTGGTTTTTATGAAATCTCAAAGGAAACCAGTGTTATCATTGAAAATACAAAAAAAGTCCCATTCAAATTTTTTTTTGTTTTTTCAATTTTACGCCAGTTTGCTTTGAGATTTTTTGAAAACTGATGATACCATTCGATTCAGCGCGAAATTTCCTATAGAATGACATTAAAAAGTCGTTTTTTGAAAACCATGGAGTTAACGTTAAATGGTTCCCGACCATCGAATTTAGAAAATTGTTTACTCCAAAAACATTACGAGTTTTTTTCTTCCAAAAATTGTGGAATTTTTTTGCTTATTGAGATAAATTACTCAGGATTTTATTATTATTTTTTTAAGGAAATTATTATTTTTTCTTAAATAAAACGAGGTTTTTTATTTTATAAAGTTGAAAAACTTTTTACTTTGAAAGAATTGAGAGATATTTTCCTGCAAAAAATTGAGATATTTTTTTACACCAAAAAAAAGTTACCAAGTTTTTTTCCCTCCAAAAATTTGAAAATTTTCTTACTTCCAAAAAAATGAGAGGTTCTTTAATTCCAAAAAAGTTTTTTTTATTTCAAAAAAATGAAAGACCAGAAATTGACATTTTTTCTTTGGAGAAAAAAATGCTGTAATTTTCTTTCCCAAAACGCAACAAAACAAAATTCTGGGTAAAAATCAAGAAATTTTTTGGTGTAGTTTTTTTTCAAAAATTAATAAATCAAACATTTTTGTTGTCATTTTATTAAATAATTTTTTTTAATGACTGATGATTTCACCGTGCCCATCTAACAAAAAATTGGAAAATTATTCTTATTTGACCCTCTCAAATTTTCTATTGGTTTTGGTCAGTTTTTGAATAATTTTTGGTCATTAAAGTCCCTAAAAAAAATCAAAATAGTGGATTTCATGTCTAAGGATCCTAATTTTTATACTTATATCTTACACAAAACACGCATGTAAACTTTTGGAAAATGAAAAAAAAAAAAAAAAAAAAAAAAATAGCCATCCAAACCATTAGCTTGTATAAACTCAAAAATACACAATACGATACCTATCAAATTACACGACGTGGATATTTCGCAAAGTGTATAATATACTTAGATGGTAATTCGATCCCAGACTCGTGATTCATATGGCATATGAGATGGCGTCGACGATGCTTGAAAAATAATGAAAATACATTTAGGACTCGTGTCCATTTCGTAATCGCTCTGATGGAAATCATAGGCCGAAAATAACAATGATGTAAACCATCGAGTACCAAATTCATCCTACTACTTCCTCCTACAAAAGTGCGGTACGTCGTCGGCGAGATTGTCACACTCACCTATTTGTAGATCGGCTGAAAAAAAAAATACTTGCATTTTCGCATAAATTACGACGAGTTTTCTTTGAAAGGTGCCATAACGAATGCAAATTAACAAGATCGAGTGTACGACTATACTACTGTGATGATTTTCGATAAACGTACAAATGGATTAACATGCGATGACCCAGTGACCCTCGGAATAGACGAAAAAAAAGAAGAATACGTACACCTTTTGTCGCTGCACCGTACGAAGAAAAAGAACTGTCCAAAATAGACAAATGATGCGATCAGTGGCGGCAGCGGTGAAAGGAGAAGTGATCTTTTGAATTGACCGAGTATATTGGTCTTTTCCTATGTTTAACACTTACTGCACGAGCGGATTTATGGATATTATGCACCTCTCAACTATGTACATCAAATCGAGGGCAATCCAATTAAGGGTGTTAACCTAAAAAAAGACACACGGTCAGGTTTAAAGAATCGGAGAGGGAAAGAGAGAGGGTATGATCATGTGCATATCGCATTTATAAGCCAATAACCACGTGTAACCTGTCTAATTTTCAAATGAATTATCGTCGTCGTGTCGAACAAGGACGTAATTAATTTTTCTCCAATTTTATCCAAGGTTCGCGGTTGATATCAGTGATAATGCAACGTTCCTTATCAGTTATGCTTCCTGTACCGGTGCTTGACTTACGTTTTCGTTACCTCTTCTCGTACTTGTAGAATATTTTCGCGTAATTTTTCAATATATCGTACAAGCTCCGCAGCACCGGTGAAAAACTCTTAAAAGGTTCGTATTTGCTTGAATCTCGCACCTAAACGCAGATTTCAAATAGAAGTAAACATCTGCCCGTCGTTTACTCCCACATCAGTCCCTATATTGCTTCCTGTTACAGGTGCTCATGTCCTTCCGAAACCAGATACTTTTTCGGTACGTGGCACATAATTTCATGGTCTTGTCTTATTTTGAATTTTTATACTAAAATAGATTTATTTTTTAGTCGTTGAACCATTGCTAAGGTTTCTTAAATCTAATTTGTCAAGATTTGTAAGTGCTCATGTTCGGTTATTGGTGTAGTTTTGTCTTTGGTTCAAGTTCATGTTTTTCGAAGAAGAGAGTAAAGTTGAAAGGGAGAGAAAAGCATTGGCCTATTTTTTACCAGCAGCTGTGGAAAGATTGTGCAGATGCAAAAAAAGAGGAATGCAAGCTCATTATCTTGTTACCTGTCCATTAAAAAAATTAATTAAAATCTCTGAAGAGGTACTCACTTATTTACTTAAAAAATAATTTTCATCGCAGATTTTTGAAAATTTTATTTAAATTTTGATCAAGTATGAGATTTTAATTTTCTTGATTTTTTTTTTAATGAACGTTATTTTTTTTAAAATAATAATTTTGTATACAAATTTTTATTAAAAAATTTTGGCCGGAAGAAATTTTTTCATGGTATTTTTGAAGGGGGGGGGGGTTATGTAGGTAAAAAATCATCAATTTTTAAAATTGGAAAACATTCTTCGAAATTATATCATTAAAAATAATCAATATTTTACAAAAAAAAAAAAATTATTTTGTCACTAAAAATTCAATTTATATAATCAACTAAAAATAATCCAATCACTAGAAAATGATATTTTTTACTACCTAAAAAAAATTGATTTTGTCTCAAAAAATTATCACAAAATAATTAAGTATCATTTTTTCATTAAAAAAAAAAAAAAAAAAAAAAAAAAAACATTAGAAATTGTCACTACTCAGAAATTTCATATTTCATCTCTGAAAATTCATCGCCAGAAAAACTCACTCAAAAATGAATTTTTCGATGGAATTTTTTAATTTTGTCACTGAAAATTATCACTGAATAATTATAAAAAATTTTCACTGAAAATAATCACTAGGAGACGATCAATTTTTCACTAAAAAATAATCCCCAAAAAAACTTGATTTTTGTTACCAAAAAATGTTAATTTTTTCACCAAAAATAATTATTCGAGAATAGGTAATAATTTTTTACTGAAAAGATATTCACTGAAAAATCTCAATTTTGTCACCAAAAAAATGTCAACTTTTTCACTAAAAATAACCACTTGAAATTTATAATTTTTCGCTAAAAATAGTTAATCACTCAAAAAATTTAATTTTGTTGCTAAAAATTATCACTTAATGAATGAATTAGGTATGAATGTTTATTTGAAATTCGTTTAGATATTAATTATCAATTTTTCACTGAAAAAATTTGCCTAATAAAAAACAATGATTTTTCATTAAAAATTTTCAATTTTGCTACTAAAAATCTTCACCTATATATATATTTTTTTACCTATTAATTAGGATTTTTGATGTAAGAATCTTCACCTCTACTCAGATTTTCACTAATTTTTTGCTAAAAACTTTAATTTTGCCACAGAAAATTATCATTGAATATGTAATTATCTATTTTTTCTCTAAAAATCATCATCATAGATGATTATCACTGAAAATAATCACTCAAAAATAATAATTTTCCACTGAAAAAATTGTCACTAAAATTTTTTTATGTTTTTAAATTGTCAAATTTTTTACTAAAAATGATTCTCAAAAATTATCCATCACTAAAAATGGTTACTAGAAATAGAAACAATCAATTTTCCAACAAAAAATATTCTGTAATTAAAATTTTAAAATTTTTTTTCAAAATCATCAGAAATTATCACCAAAAATATTTTTTTCTCAAAAGCTTAATTTTTTTATTTTTGAATCTTGAATTCTTAATATTCATCATTCGTCTAAAATCCACTTTTACGAGATAAAGTGCTACTTTATATACCTCTCGCTGATCTTTCGGTAGTATAACGAAGCATTTTTCTCCCTTGTAACGTAAAATAATTTATCCAAAAAATAGGGAAATAAACTACTATTAAAAACATGAAATTTTAGTAAGCAAACTATTGAAAAATTTTTTTCAAGTGTAATATTGCCAGATCTCCAAATTCCTAAGAAAAAAAAATTCTAAAATTTTTGCATCAATTTATTCGGAATCGATTAGCGCAGGTATTTATTATGCATTACTTTCGTATTAAGTACGAAAGATGTACCCGTACCGGAGCACCTTGTACTCGAGTGGATGTTTACTCCTTTAGGTATTATTTAGCGTATGGTACGTATCGCCGCGCCGGTAACACGTCCACGTGGCTCTTGGTACCCGTAATTAACTTAATGGTGAAGATTTATGTTTGCTCGACGTGGAAAAAATCTCGATATTAGTGACGCGAAAAAATTATGTATAAAATAATGAGTTGAACAAAGAGAAGGAGAGAGCTAGAGAACGAGATGGGGAAAAATCAACAGAAAAAATTTATATTACAGGTGGATTATCCATAGTTTAACCTTCCAGAGTTTCTTGCGCTATGATACATTTTCGAGAACGAGGAGAATAAGGCAGGTAAATGAAGGTCGATCATTATGGCAGATTATCTACTTAGAAATCACAGGTACACTCCAGTCGTAAATGATTTTTGTATCATACGAAGCGTGTTCCAAATTATATTTTTAATAATTACGTATAGAAATAATAATTTAGATCATCTCCTCCTCGTCGACTCTTGAAAATAGCTATGCGTTGTGCAGATTGACGGACCTTGGCGTTGAAAATACAGGGAAAAAATTGCACGATATGGGTGAGCGAATGCGGAGGTCAAAGTTCGTGTTTGAAATTTAAGACGAACGACGATAAAATATAGGTAAATAGATGAAGGTCGAAGCGGAACGCGTATCTAAAAGACATCTTGTTTATGCATTAATCTTTTTTTTTTTTTTTTTTTTTTTTTTTTAATAATTAATTGGAAATAAAGTCAACTTCGAATATATGCGAATTTCTAAATATTTTTCCGGCTCGCTTCGAGGTTCTTGAAGTTATCTATTTATATGTATCATGTTATGTATCCGAAATATGTAGATTTTTACGATCTGACAAGATTACCAGTTTTAGGGGACATGGTCGACGTGTATGTAAAAATACGTAAGCCGAATGAGCTTTTTCGGCAAAGAAATATCACAATTCGAGGTGATTAGTCGGATATACGATTACTAGTTTGTACACGAGGTACCTCGACTCGGTAGGAGGCGAAGTGATAAAAATATAACCGTAAAATGTCGAGCAGAATTTCATGTGCAGTTCGCTATGTGTCGAGATGAAGGTTAAACGCGATGACATTCTATACCCTCCTTGTATTTTTTTGAACTTTTCAAATTGTCATAGTGAAAGGAAAATACAATAAGGAAAGAGTAACGAAATTTTAGACAATAATGGCAATTTTTCCAAACACCATGGGCATTTAGACGATAAAGGATTTCCACAGCTTTTATAAAGGATTTAAGAAAAGATATCGAATTCGTGATATTTTTTTCTCCTTCGAATCACCCTGGATTTATAAAGAGAAAAGCATTATCCGAGAGATAATTTTTCAGCCGATTTATCGTTTAAAATTATCTTCCTCCGAGTCTTTTAAGAAAAAAGAAAAAATTGCAGAAGTAAATTACTTATGTCTAGTTTACTCAATTTGTTTACATATGCAGTGGCAGATCGTTGTGGAATTTTACCAAGTCCTATACTACATAGATATTTGATATTTAAAATTGGAGGGGAGGGAGGGGTCCTATCGAAATTTTTGTGATAACCAAAATTATTCCCAAAACTGCAACCTACCACTTTTGTTTGAAAATTTTTTAAATTGGACTTCTCCCTCCCCACCAATTTTGCATAATACTCCTAAGATACGAATTAAAAATTGGGGGATGGGAAAGGGGCCAATTGAAAAAATTTTCGAATAAAAGTTGTAGGTTGAGATGCTAAAAATGATTTTAGTTATTATAAAAATTTCGATTGGATCCCTCCCTCTTCTCCGATTTCACATAATATCGGGTAAATATTTTTTCAAAACTGTCCAATTGAAGAAGTTTTCAAATAAAAGTTGTAAATTAAGATCCTAAAAATAATTTTGGTTATTATAAAAATTTCGATTGAATCTCCCCCATAATATCAGGTAGATACTTTTCAAAATTGGGGAGGGGTCAAATTGAAAAAAATTTCAAACAAAAGTTGTAGATTGAGGTCTTGAAAGTAATTTTTATTCTTATACAATTTTCGATTAGACCCTTCCCTCCTCTCCAATTTTGCATAATATGACTTAGATACTTGATAATTATTAAAACTTTGTGGAGGTAGGGATCCAATTAAAAAAAAAATCAAAAAAAAGTTGTAGAGTCAAGTCCAAGGAATAATTTTGATTATTACCAAAATTTCGATAGGACCCCTTCTTCCCTCCCTCCCTCCAATTTTGAATATCAAGTATCTATGTAGTATAATATTGAACTTGATAAAATTCAACAACAACGATCCGCCACCGTATAAACAAGTTGAATAAACTAGACACTAGAAAAAAATTATCTACCGTATTAAAAGGGTTTAAGTAAATTCGGAAACAATTTTTTTCCGAACTAATATTCGTGGGTCTTTGTTATCGCTTCCTTTGAGCGGATTAAAATTTCGGCATAATCGAGGCCATATTGTAAAGGTCAAGGTGATCGCCCTGTTTGCATTCTGGGTCGGTAACCACTGAAAAAACCATCATAAGTTGACCTCATTAGGCGTTGAAATAATATGGGAAATGGTGCGACGATGCGATGACGCGAAGATGGCTCGAAAATTCGATCTTTTCCGAGAGATATGGTGGAAATTAGGCGAGCCCGCGAAATAATCTGTTTTTTGTCGTTCTCGTGTCAACCTGGTGGGAGCCGATAAATCACGTTTTAAGTTGGCGGATCCCTCTTCGGTGTGTGCTTTTTTCTCAAAGAAATATTTCTCGTTAATATTTCGCCGGAGATTGTGGCTCGTGGCACGATGATGCTATCGTGTACAACAAAATGAGAAAATGTACGTGTACGAAATATTTATACGGATTTGGGCGTATTTTTTAAACGAGTTTATTCGTTAGAGTGAATTTTAAAGTTCGCAGAGGTGCGATGGTGCAGTTCAAAGTCGACCTGAAAGTTATTCGGCTCACTGTGGGAAGTTCTTGGCTGGTAATTTGAACTTCGAATGGATATTCTGCGATCTCATGGTCAATACCAAAGTCATCAGTTTTTTTCAATCTTATTTTGAGAAATTTTGGGTGAGATTTCGATCATACCTCGATGTCTCGGTTGGAATCTGCGGTGATTTTTTATCCAATGTTGAAACAATGAAAATTGAAAAAAGAACTGTTGGAGTTTTCAAGTTCGAAAATTATATATTTTTCATTACGAGTTTCCTTGCAAAAAAATATGCTTCGTGTAAAACCAACCTCGGAAATTAATACTTATTTTATTTTCAAAAGGCACCTTGAAACAGTCTTGTATGATTCGTCGTACCTCAGAAATTTTCAATTTTAAAATCATGCGTATAACTTTTTATTGAACTATGTATTTCTAAAAAATGTACGTAAAAATCGTAAAATTTTATTGAATTATAAGTATCGTAAATTTTTTGAAAATCGTAAAAATTATCGTAAATTTATTAATTGAAATTACTAGTCATCGGTTCGACTTTGAACATTCTTCTGCCCATTTGTGATGGCCAGCGAGGTCTGTACTTTATGTCCATTTTGTAAAATGGTAATTTATTTACTGATTTCGGTATACAGTTGCGTAGAATTTCAATTATTCAAATGGAAATGGAAAACTTTTATTAGTATGTAGGTATACTGTGTAGGCCTGTAAGTATCTTGTAAGTAGTGTATTTTGATATTGATTTTATTTATGACTTATGACATTTTTCCTCTATCGTCCCGTCGCTTGAGAATTAGTTTGACGTATGAACTGCTTAATACCTCGCTCGTAATCCACAAAATATCAAAAATTAGGTTCCAAGTGATTTAGGTAGCTTGAGGAGGTTTTCAATCAGCTGGCAGAGAAAGTACAAAATGGTTACCTCAATCTATTTAAATAGTATAAATAAAAATAATGCAAAAATGTAATGAATTGAAAATAAAAAAATGTTAAATCGAAAAATTCTTTGAAATTTAACAAAATTTATGAAAATTTAAAATTCGTGAAAATTTAATAAGCAAAATAAAACAAAATTTTAAAGAATTTTTTTATTTACAAAAACTGAATAGGTCAACTGCTGTCAAATAATTTCTTTTTATACAAAATCTAATCATCACTTTTTTATAAAAAACTTGACAAAAAAATTGTACAAGGTAAGTACTTAAATATTTTTTAAAAGAAAAATTTTCAATTTATTTTTGAAAGAATTGAAAGTTTTATCATTTTTTTTTTGATTTACACAAAATCTAAGGTATAAAAATAATTTTTCGAGAAAATTTTTTTCAAAATTTTCCTGAAAAAAATCAAAAATTTGTTTTTTTTTCTCAAGTAGGTACGACTTTCAAATTTTTCTGAAAAAGTTCAAAAATTTTGTCAAACAGTTGCCACAAAAAATGAAAAAAAAAAAAAAAAAAAAATCTTAGGTATATTTTTTTCAATTTATAAAAAATTGGGTAAAATCATTTTTTTTTTGAAAAAGAAACATTTTAAAAAATTTTGGAAAAACACTCAACAATTCTTTCAATTTTTTTTAATCAACTGCAGTATCGTACCGAACACATTTTCTAGAGAGAGGGAGGTGGGGGGGGGGGGGCAAAAATTTTCAACTCGAAAAAAAATCCAACAATTTTCCAACTTTTTGCTGTGGGTTACTGTATTTTTTAGTTGATAAGTAAGCCATTTTTTAATAAAAAAATGCACTAATTTCAATTCACAAAAAAATCGTCCAATAATAATTTTTTGAGAAGAAATCTTTTAAAAGTTTTCGGTAAAAAATCTAAAGTGCTGTCAACATTTTTTATTATTTTTTTAAAGAAAATCTTTCAAAATGTTTATCTCAATTTTTCACGAGAAAATGTTTTATAAAAAGTTTTGATTAATTTTTTTTTTGATTCATTTCAGTAGGTACCTATAATATTTAACTTGCATACCAACTTATAATATATTTTTAAAAAAGATTTTTCGTGATTTCTTTTTCAAATTTTTGATTTTTTCAAATAAAATGTTAAAAGGTTTTCTCTCGAAAAAATTGACTGATTTGGGAGGGGGGGGGGGGGTCTTTACTGCAAATTTTGGCCAGTGTCTAAGAACAAATAATGACTAATTATGACAAAAAAAATTGAATAAAGTTTACCTTGTAAAGTTTTTATTTAATTTTTTTCATTTTTGGAATATTTTTTTCAACCGGGCTTTGAAAGTTTTTTGAGAAAATTTTTTGTAAATTGTTTTTTATTTCGATGAATTTTATATTTTGTAAAGTTGAAGTTTTTATTTCATTTTCTTTCATTTGCTAAGAACATTAACTTTTTCTAAAGAAAAATTTATGCATTTTTGAGAAAAAATTTTAAAAATTTTTTTTGATAGATTTTTTTGAAATACTTTTCTTTAATTTTTTCTAGCTGACTTTGACAGTTTTTTTTTGAGAAAATTTTATGTAAATATTTTTTGAGAGATTTTTTCGAAATAGTTTTTTTCCAATTTTTTCTAGCTAACTTTGACAGTTTTTTTGAGAAAATTTTTGTAAAATATTGTTTTCGAAGAGATTTTTTTTCGAAATACTTTTTTCCTCAATTAAGAGAATTTTCCAGGGTTTTAGAGAAGACTGTTCTTGATTTTTTTTTTAAATCTGTTTTTTCAAGAAAATTATTTTTCCCACATTTTTTAAAAAGAATTTAATTTTTTATTGTTTTTTTGGCACAATTTTTTCCTTAAAAAATTTCTTTAGAATTTTTCAATCAATATTTTTTGCTTTGAGAAATAAAAAACCTTATGGTTTTTTTTGTTGAAAATTTCAAATAACTGTTTGAAAAAAAGTAAAATGACAATTTTTCCGAGTGTTGTTTTAAAAAAAATACTCTTATGGGCATTTGAAGGATGATTTCTTTACTCGTCCGCGAAGTTTTCACGTGAAATAGCATGTACTAAGTTTTCTATTTTAAAAACTACCATAAGCAGTCGATATAATTACACCACTCAAGTGACTAAGGAAACTTCCACCTCGAAAATAACTCATCCATTTAGACCCAAGTATAAACTTCGAGTCGCACCTTTCAAAACGATCCAATAAATTTACTCATTTCGCCAACAACTTCATCAGCTCAACAGCGACCAACTTTTACTCAACATTACGTACCCCTCCGTCAAATCGAATTACCTCCTTTGGCGGAGGCTGTAAATCAACATTCGCGACTTTGGAAAACTTTTGCAAGGAATACGAAACCTCGTCGATGCGTTATTACCGCCTAAACGTGTTTAATTTTCATCGTACTTGTATTTCAACGAATAATCGCGTTTCATCTGAACCGATCACACGGCCTGGGAGAGTGAGGGGAGTGGTGGTAGCACGCTAGTGAGTAAATTAATTACATTAAAAGCTTTCGGTCGCGAAGGAAGACGAAATCTCATATTGGCGCTTATTCTTTGCAAAAGGCATCGAGCTCAACTGTTTGATAAATTTGCAGACGTGTACGCGTGCTAAAATTTATTCAGAACTCACGCCCTAAATTTAATTTCGCAAATTTAAATTCCATTTACCTAAAGGCAACACATACGTAGATTGCGTATTTCCACTTTGTACGTTCATTTATATACAATTTCTTTTTATGTAGGTAGTTCTGAAGAATTTAGTGACTTAGTTGCTCGAGATGTTTCCCACCCCTATACCTTCACATTCTTCTATGGGTTCGGTTGTTTTTTCGGCATACTCTGTTCAAATGAAGCGAGAAAATATAACGTTGAATGTTTCACATTTTTGAATTTTTTATATAAACTTTTTTGTTGATCGCGAGCGAGTACGTCATGCCAGCCTCCCTTTTCCACATCTTTACTTTTCATTCAATCTTTAAGATAGCACGCGTGATAAAAAAAGAATATAGAGAAGAAATAAGCGTAAAGTTTTCATCTTGGTATAATATAAAATCTGGCGAATCCCCCTGCCTCCCCGACACTCTTAATATATCCTAATTTCGTTGGCAAACGCGCATTTTGCAAAATCTTATATTAATCTTCAGGTGTTATCAAAAATTGAGCAAATTTTTCAAACGCTCGCTATTTTCTTCCACGCATATTAGAACTGGAAAAATTTTCCATCCGACACATTCGCCCTTTTTTCGGTTCTCTTTTGACGTGTGTAAAATTGGGTTAGGAGAAAGACAGCCTGGTTTGTTGCCTCTTTGACTTCTACATCGGTTATTCGTCGTACGTATACGGTTATTATATGAATTGCACTCGCCTTCTACTCTTCGTTTCGCTCTCTGTAGCTAAATCGTGCACACAGTACACACCTTTTTGCACGTGTTTATATTTGTATTACGGCCCTCTTCTCGTGGGGAAAATTACAGCTCGTTTTTCACGTCACATGGAGCTATTTTCACGGATCGCTGCTCGATATGCGCGCGTTCGCGAAAAAAATTAAAGTGTTTATTACAGAATACTTGGCAGTTGCCACCGTTGTAGTCGTCGCTGTACCGTGTTTTATACTTGTTAACGGTTCAGTCGATTGGATAATGTTTACCTCATCGACTATTGTACCGGTGAACCATGCGTATTGTACAAGAAATGGGACATGTATTGATGAGAAAAATTCTTCGACTCGATGTTTTATTGGTACGTTCGATGTGTGGCCGAGTTTGCAATTTTTTAATGACATTGTGCCTGTTTTTTTGATGATTGGCAAGGTCAGAAATGGAGAAAGGGTGGAAAATGTCTGATTCGTCGATTTCGTCATTTTTGAGAATTTTTTCACAGTTTTTTAAAAATGATATTTGATTACTTATTTCTCTAAAGTTTGTCTGATTTGAAATCGAAGTATTCTCCTTCGAAAGCAACAACCCTGATTATGGAATTCATCGATCGAACGTTTTAAAAAATTTTCAACAACGAAGTTTCCAGTTTTATTTTTGGGATTTCTTTTTTTGGGATTTTTTTCTTTACGTTGGTCTATCAATTAATTTTTTTGGAATTTTCAATTTTTTGAAGCTTTGAAATTTTTGATTTCATTTTAAGCGATTTTAAATTTTTCTCAAATTTCTGATTAAAAAAAATACAATTTCAATATTTTTTTTGATTATTTTTCTAAATTGATTCCAACATCCCGTTATTTTTGAAGAAATGTTTGTTAGTTTTAATTTGGATTTTTTTGGTTTGAAATCTTCAATTTTTTCTAATAGGATTTTTTTTGATTAAATGATTTCCACTTTATTTCTCACAATTTCCATTTTTATTAGAGTGTTTCAATTTTTAGAAATTTGAAATTTTTAAATAATAGGTATATTATTTTTTTTCAAGTTTCTCAAATTTTTTGCCATGTTTGATTTCATTTCATGTAATTGTCAATTTTTCTAAAATTTCTGATTTAAAAAAATATATTATTTTAATATTTTTTCATTTTCTAATTTTATTCCTAGGTACAGGCCATTATTTTAGTGCAAATTTTTGATATTTGTTAGTTTTGATTTGGATATTTTTTGTACGTAATGAGGTTCAAATTTTTGAATACCTAACTGACTTCTTTTTTTGAAATTTTGTGTTTCATTTCAATTTCTCTCAATTTCTATCTTTATTTTGAACAATTATTTCATTTTTTGGAATTTAAAGGGTATGGACGGTTAAGATAGGTGATTTGGGCCTAGAAACCGATTTGGATCAAACCTACCCCAAAAGGTCGACCATAATGAGAAAAAATTTTGACAAACATTTTAGACCCCCAGCGCAAGTATTTTTTTTTGGGGGGGGGGGCTCAAAACGTGATTTTTAGTCATTATTTTTTGGATTTTCGGCAAATTAAGATAGAAATTCCGAGTTTTTTCTAATAGATTCTATATCATTAGGGGAAGCTGTAGAATTTTTTTCGATTTTTTTTGGATCATTTTTCGCCGAGTTATAGCGATTTAAAAACTTTGAACCGTCATTTTGTATTGAACCAACTTCGGCACAATCGCAAGTTTTTTACTGAAAACGTATCATCTAACTCGAAATGCGCTGTAAAAATTTCGAAACGTTTGAAGTGGTGCGTCATTGTCAAAAATGCAAAAAAGTGACTTTTTCGTCCATTTTTCGCTCTCAAGTGCGTCATTTCTGGTCCAATTTTTTTTTTCTTGAAATATGTCATTAATGACACCAATATACACCATCAACTCAAATTTGGACCAAATTCGTTCATTTTTTCCTTTTTTCCCAAAAATACCCAAATGACGCCATTTTGGGAACCCATAACCTCTTCAAGATGACCTAGGGGCCTAAAAATCATGTCTGGGCTTGTTTCAAGTCTATATCTCTCATATACTGCAATTTCAGCAACATCGAGCAACTTTGATTTTTTTCAACTTATTTCATGCGAAATTTTTCTAAGTCCAAAATACTCAATTCTTGAAAATGAGCAAAAAAAAATCAAAGTTGCTCGATTTTGCTGAAATTGCAGTATATGAGAGATATCTACTTGAAACAAGCCCAGACATGATTTTTAGGCCCCTAGGTCATCTTGAAGAGGTTTTGGTCCAAATTCGGGTTGATGGTGTATATTGGTGTCATTAATGATATATTCCAAGAAAAAAAATTTTGGACCAGAAATGACGCACTTGAGAGCGAAAAATGGACGAAAAAGTCACTTTTTTGCATTTTTGACAATGACGCACCACTTCAAACGTTTCGAAATTTTTACAGCGCATTTCGGGTTAGATGACACGTTTTCAGTAAAAAACTTGCGATTGTGCCGAAGTTGGTTCAATACAAAATGACGGTTCAAAGTTTTTAAATCGCTATAACTCGGCGAAAAGTGATCCAAAAAAATCAAAAAAATTTCTACAGCTTCCCCTAATGATATAGAATCTATTAGAAAAAACTCGAAATTTCTATCTTAATTTGGCGAAAATCCAAAAAATGATGACTAAAAATCACGTTTTGAGCCCCCCCCCAATATACTTTCGCTGGGGGTCTAAAATTTTTGTCAACATTTTTTCTCATTATGGTCGATCTTTTGGGGTAGGTTTGATCCAAATCGGTTTCTAGGCACAAATCACCTATCTTAACCGCCCATACCCAATTAAATAATTTCAATCTTTTTTTTCAAGTTTCCCAAATTTTGATATTTTGTTCAATTTTTTGTTTGCTCTATAATTTTAATTTTTGCATTTTTAAATTTTATTTTGAAATCCCTTTATTTTTGGGAAAATTTTCAATTTTTGTTTTGATTTTATTTTTTTATCTTTTATTTTAATCTCTCGTTTTTTTTAAATGCAGTTTTTGTTCATTTTTTTTTTCAAATTTCAAATTTTCATTTTTTCAAATTTCTAAGTTCATTTCAATTTTTTATTTTTTATTCCAATTTAATTTTTTTTGCATTTTACAATTTTATTTTAAAATACTATCATTTTTAAGAAAATCTTTAATTTTTGTAAATTTCGATTTGATTTGTTTCAATCTCAATTTTTTCTGATGTTTTTCGAATTTTTTCATTTCATATAGATTTTTGAAAGTTTAGGTCTCATTGAAATTTTTTCCAACTTTTTTTGTTATTTCAGTATCATTCTCTTTTATTTATTCAAGTATATACCCAGGTAATTTCCAATTTTTGTTAGTTTTGATTTAATTTATTATTTTTTCAAAATATTCAGTTGTTTAAGAAGTTTTTCAATTTTTGAATTGATTTATGTATTTTTTCAGTTTCCCACTTCGCTTCATTTTTTTTTTTCATTTTTTAAAAAAAAATTTCAAGTATTCGTGGTTTTTTTTTTGACTTCGATGTGAAACATCCCTTTTTGGGAATTTATCGTGGAAAATGATCGGAGAAGGAGAAATAAACTATGTATTTGTTGAAAAATTTCCGAAAGCTTCCCAAAATTTATCTGGTTGGGGATTTTTTTTATACCTACGTATATAGAGAAAAGAGTTGATTCATCACAAAATCTTATCAAATTTCCGATGTTTTGTTACAATCTAATCAACTATCACGTAATCACCCAATGACGTAAATTCGTTCGCATTTCGTCGCAAAGTTGGTCGATGATTTGTAAGATAGTTCCCTATTCTGAACTTCTAGCTGTAGCTTCATATACCTATGTACAACACCTTGATTTGCAAAAGTACTTATGAGTAGTCAATACCTATTTAAGTATTTTTTGATGAAGGAATTAAATAATGTTTTCATAAAACATACTTTTTTCGAATATTCGTTATTGTCATGTTGCGCGTATAGGTTTTTACAAGTTATTAGATATACCGTTGACGTCACCAAAGTGGTATTTTTACTAATCTTTGCTCAGCTGGGGATCAGTCGAATGGGGAATTTCCTTCTTTCATCCTACGAATAAAACGAAGAAATATCAAATAAAAAGGAGATTTATGTAAAATCACCCTTATCTGGCCATAAAACTTATACACTTACCTGGTTATATATCTACTTAGTCGAAACGTATAGATAAAACATATAATCAACTCGTTGAAGCCTGTAATTAATATTCTACGTTTTGCCTGGTCTACCATAGATGACACGACGTTTCTGCGAGGTGTAAATTTTATTCCAAACAAATCGCTTCCTTTTGCGCATTCTTCGAGTCACCATCCATCTATACATAAGAGCGCGTGCTTTTTTTCATAAACGAAATTATTTCTCTCAAGGATGACACCGGCAGTATAACGTGAGTTTTACTTAAATATTGCCCAGGCTGGTACTCGCCTGTTATACGTGTTCGTCTACGTATTTCGGTATGAAAAAAAAAATCGTCGATTTGTTTACATTTTTTAATACGATGTTACCTTGATCGCAGGGGTAATTTAAACAACTTTTATTATTATTTATATTTCGTCGAAAATTTGTAATTAATTTTTGTTGACCATCCGTTCGGGTATCTTTTCGAGTGAGTTAATATTCCTACGATATGTGAGAATAATCAGCCTGTGGGGCAGGTGTATAAAAATACATACTACGTGCGATAAGAACGATTAGGTACTTGATCGATTTTTTTTTACACGACAAAAATTGTGACATATTTGCAGCCAAATCAGCAACCGTGCTTACCTATATGCTTACTAGTCGATCTCTCAAATTCGTCGTCAAATTACTCCACCATCTTATTAAGTGAGAATATTTCGGCAACATGGTCGGTTACTCACGCATCGATAACGTCAAACCGGCTCCCGAGAGTATATATTTTCAATCCATACACCTCCCTAAAATCTCGCAATCGTACGTATTTTTATTCTAAAGACATACGCCACGACATTGTTTCGTCACAGCGATATTTTTCCATTCGCTTTTCTTTCGTATAGAAAAAAATGAACACGAGTAAATCTAGTAAACTAGTTATGACTCAATAATCGCGCATTCGAGACTTAAATGACACGTGCGGGGATCGTCCCCATAAACAGAGTGAACTTTCCAATTCAAGGTTACCATCCGTGGCGTGCTGCCATTCGAGGAAAAAGTCGAAGTCGAAATGCCAAATTTGTCGTAATTATTAAACGTGTATGGGTGAGCGACGATATAAATGTCTATGAACTACGAACTGGTATATAATATCGTGGTATCATTGATATTTTTCATTCTTTCAAAAGACTCGATTGGGTAAAATTTTGGCAGATTGAATTCGAAAGAAATTTTGTTTTTGAATAAAATTTTGAGAAATTGTTTCAGAGCAGAATTTTTGAAGTATTTTTTTTTTTTCAATTCGTCTTTGAA
The DNA here is from genome assembly GCA_959613365.1 of Balanococcus diminutus. Lineage (NCBI taxonomy): Eukaryota > Metazoa > Arthropoda > Insecta > Hemiptera > Pseudococcidae > Balanococcus > Balanococcus diminutus. The sequence goes on along the minus strand of OY390718.1, from coordinate 33,728,243 downwards.
TGAAATTCACGAAAGTAACTTTCAAACGAAGTTTAGCAAAATATTGATGGTTTAACCGCAAAGAAGTTTTACTATTCAGACCAAATGCGAAGAATGAATTGAAAAATTTGTTCACAAAAATATTGAAAAAATGTAGGTATCTGATTTTTTTTTCTTCAAAAATTGCATAAAATTTCGTGAAATTTACAATAGAAATTAAATCTAAAAATTTTGTTTTTTCGCAAAATCGAAGTAGTGGAAGAAAAATTTTTAAAAATAACCCTACTTCTTACTTTGTAAATTTCGTAAAAATTGTGTTTGATTTTTTTTTTTTTTTTTTTTGATTAACGACAAGTTGTAAACATATTTTTTGACAATACTTTTATTGCTGAATTTCGTATGAACAAAATTTTAAGAAAATATTTCATCAACCAATTTTAAATATTTTTTCAATCATTTTTTTAAACAAAAATGTTGAAAATTTGTTTTTAAACATTTTTAGAAAATTTTTAAGTATATAAAAATGATTTATGAAAATTGCATAAAATTTTCTTCTATAGGTAATTAATGGAACCATTGAGTTATAAAAATTCAGTAGGTAAAACTGCAAGGGGAAAATTAAGGAAAAATATTTCTCTGTTCCCCACTTTGGAAAAAAAAATCATAAATGAATACTTCGTACGTTTTAAAATGCAATTAGACAAAAAAAAGCTTTTAAAAAAATTCTATTAGGTACCTTATTTTTAAAAAATTGAAAAAATTGAAATATGTGAGTATTGGTTTTAAAATAAAATTGAACAATTTTTTTTTTCAAAATCTAATTTAAAAATTTAAAAATGTTTGAAATAGATTTCAAAACGTTACTTTTAAAAATGAAATTGTTTTTCAAAAAATCATTAAAATTGTACAAAATTGAAAAATTGCTTTCTTGTTTTAAAACGAGAGTTTGAGAAAATTAACGAGATTTGAAAGAAATGTTTTTAGCAATATTTGAAAAATCCGGAAAAGCTGCGAAAAATTGTGCAATAAAACATTTTTAGAATCATAACTAGGTAGGTATATCCGTGTTAAAAAATAGAATAATTATTGTGTTTTTTTAAAGCATTTGAACAAAATTTGAAAAAATTGCTTTTACGCAAAACTTCAAAAAAATCTGAAAAATTATTAAAAGCTAAAAATATTTTCAAACATTATAATTTTTGAAAAAATTGTGCGCAATTTTAAAAAATTTATTTTTAAAGAATTTGTTTTGGACAAAGTTGAAAAAAAAATCTGCAAAATGTGCAAAAAATTTAAGTTTAAAATTTTTACACAAATTCTCTGTTTTTAAATAAAACTGAATTTTTTATCATTTTAAAACAGATTTATTGAATGTGACGAGAGGGCGTTCAAAAATGTAATATTGAAGAATTCAGGGTTTTTACAGCACAGGATAGTGAAAGTAGAAGTTGTAAAATTTCAATAAAAGTATTTTGAGAAATCACCAGGATTCGTCCATTAATAATATTGAACAAAATTTTAAAAAGAGTTTCCCTATTTATTTGAAAAATTTTCTGTAATGAAATTGAGTTCTCTTTTTTTCAAGAAAGGGGAAGCTTCTCAATTTTTTGTGATTTTTGGGCAAGTGGTTTTCTTGGTTTTCTAAAAATAATTTTTTTGAAAAACGTTCGAAATCCCAAAATTTAAAAAAATCATTTCTGAACAGCATTTTGGAATTTTTTCAGATTTTTTTTAGCACAGTTTAAGAAAATTATTTTTTTACGTGAAATTTACGTATGTTCGAATTAATTTTTTTTCAACAAAATGAAAGTCAAAAACGTAAAGTTTTTAAAAATCTGTTTTTACTATTAAATTTTGTAAAAAAAAGTAAATTGCCTTTGAGAAAAATTAAAAAAAAAAAAAAAATCTGTGCAGAATTTTGAATTCTCAGTGAAATTGGAAAAAAAAATTGTCCAAAATTGAAAAAAAAATTATTTTTGGTCAATACATTGATAAAATTTTCAAGCATTTTTTCGATCAAAATTGTCAAAAAGTTGTTTCTTATTAACATGATCAAAAAAAAATCGATTTCGAAAATTTAAAAAAAATATTAAAATTACGTTTGAATGAAAATTTTAAAAGTTAATAATGAAATCTGAAAATTTTGTTTTTTAGCAAAATTAAGTCGAAGGACAAAGTTTGGAAAAATATAGTTTTTAAAATAATAGAAAAAAATTTTCACGATGGAATTTAAACAAAATATTTCAAGAATTAATTTTGAACTGAAATATTAAAAATTCGTTTGTTGAGTACCCAATTATTGTTCTACCTTTTCTGTTTTAAAACACTCCAATAAAATGGAAAATTAAATTGAACCACCTAATTGCTTTTGTTGCCTGTAAAGTGTAAACCACGAGTAAATTACGAAATAGGCATCATCAATTTATTGACACTTTACTAAAGTACCCAGCCAACTGATCAAATTGGTTAATTAATTTCCAAGTCCCAGTACATAAAGGTATACCCTATTACGTATACGTAGGGTATAAATAAATGGCGAATGTTTTGACGTGCTTTGACTGACGCTGCGTTGTGCGTTTATACGTTAGAGCTGTCAAAAGTCTACAAATCAAAACCGCTGACGCCGGCGTTCGTTTCAGCTCAAACGTATATTTTTGTAGATTGTTAGGTAGGAAGATAAAGTTCAAACGTATAATGTATAGACAGGCGAAATTGAAAAATAAAATGAAAAATACTCGTCGTGTGTAGCCAAGTCATTCGAGCCCCCAATGAGGGGGTACGATGACAGCAGATCATATTGACGGAACCGAAACAAATCTGTGATAACGGATATTGCCGAGGGAAAGGAAAAAAACCAAAGAAGAGTTCGACCTTATATTACGAGTACAAGGGAGTGTGTGTATATGCGTGGATATCGGATAATTTATGGTAATTTTTGCATTGTACGTGTATTACGTAGTATACCTAACTTGAAGCTGATCAACGAAGCCTTGAGATTTAGAGTTTATGGCTAAAGCTGTGTGTGACAACGGTTCATGGCTCGAGTTAATAATTTGTACCAACCGCGAGGTTTTTCTCGTATATTTTTAAAAAATTTAAATTTTGTTTTTAAAAAGTGCTGCGTTTTACGTACGTACAAAGATGTGCCTCGCATCGTCAACTTCAAGAAGGAGGAGAAAGAGGGGGCATCGGACAGGTTTCAAAGTAAGGAAAATTAACTTTCAAATTTTGATCAGTTTTTAAAGTTTGATAAATTTTTACTTTTTATAAAATTTAGCAAAAGTTTACAATTTAGAAATAATTAAAAGTTTGGAACATTTTCGAAATTTGAGAAAGATGAAATTTTGGCCATTTTCAAATTTAAATAGCTACCTATTGAAAATTTAGTATACCTTTGAAATTTGGAAATTCTGAAATCTTTATCAATTTTTGAAGTTGGGTCAAATTTTTTAAATTTGATAAATTTTTGAAGTTTTACAAATTTATATTTTTGGAAAAAAATTCAAAATTTTGTAAAAAAAATTGTTTTTTTTATAAATTCTTTGGAAGTTGATTTTTGAGATTGGATCAAATTTTAAAATTATATAAATTTTTACTATAGGTACCTATTGTATTAAAAATTTTAAAAATTTGGTATGAACTTTCAAAAGTAGATAAATTTTGAATTTAAACAATTTTTCGACGTTAGAATAACTTTTGAAAAATTCAAAAAATTCAATGTTTACCAAAACTGGAAACTTTTAATAAATCCAAAAATTCTTAGATACCTAATTGAAGAACTATTGAGTTGAAAATTGTAAAAAAATTGCTTCGAAACAAAATTTTGGAGAATTTGGGGTCAAAAGACTTTTTTTTTGAATTGATGAAATTTTTTTTTAAAATAAATATAATTGAAAAATAAAAAAAGTCTGCGATGAAAAGAAAATTGAGCAGAATTCCGAATTTTTTGAGAGGAATCGGAATATGAAAAACAGTCCTTAAACAAAGTTAACAAATTTTGGAAGAAATGATTTGAAACAAAATTTTGGAAAATTAGGGGTCAAACGAAATTCAAAGCAAATTGGACAAAAAAAAATAGTTTAGGTAAATACAACAAAATAAAAATGAAGTTCTGCAGAGAAAAAAATGCTGAGCAAAATTTTGGATTTTTTCAGCTAGAGCCAAATTTGATTGAAACAGTGTTGTAAGTACATAAATAAAACGAAAAGATTCTTCGTTAAAAGAAATTAGGTAACAAGTATTTTGGAAAATTTGGAAAACAAAATTTTGAAAAAAATGAGTTAAAAAAAATCAGAGTCCAAGCAGAATTTGAAAAAAAAAACTATTTCGACAAAAAATGATTTTGTTTGAATTGAACTTTATTTGAACCAAATAGATAATATAATTGGTTTGGAACAATAATTTGGAAAAATTATAGGTAGTCTAAAACAAACTTTGATGGAAAAAAAAGAGAAAAATAATTGAAAAATTATTCTACTCTTATTTTGAAAAAAGTAGTTGATTAATTCTGATCAAAATTTTGACTTAAATTTTTTGAGCTGAATCAAAATTTAAAAAAAAGATATGGCCTCTGAACAAAAATTGATGAACTTTCAACTTTGTGGTTCAAACAAAATTGGAAAAAAAAATGTTTATAATTAAATTTAAAAATTCATGTAGAAAAAATATGCCATAAGAATTTTGAAAATTTATCAAACAAGATTTTTTTAAATTAAAAGGACTTTGACAAACTAAAAATTTATAATAATTTTTGAAGCAGTTTCAAATGCACTTCAGTCCCACCACTTCCCTCCACAATCCACTCTACTGCAAGCAAATTCGAAAATAAATGACTTGGAGCGCAAAGGGTTTCTACGTAGTGGGATCATTTCTCTAAATACTTAAAAAGCAATAAAATGCTACGTGATTCGATGCTGAAAAGGAAAAAAAATTGTAACAGCAGCCATTGCTGTACTGCTATTTGGAGTTCATTTTATCACGTCTGTCTTAAACGACATAATATACGCTTTCGTTTCACACATTCGATTAAAAATTACTATACCTAAGAGACCGTAATCGGTCAAGGGAATTTCCACAACTTAATACGTAGTCTCACATATCACACAACAATGATTACTAAGATAAAAATGTTCCATTTAACGTTGGTTGCCGGCACCTCTCATCCTGATAATTTATAACCGCAAAAATGAATATTTGGTTACGACTCGTCACAGTAAAACCAGACACACGCGATTATCAGACTGGATCGTACGTCGTGATTCCTATAAAATGCGAAATGCGATCCATGAAAGCAACAAGCAACACGTGCTTACCATACATATTCATTCGGGTCAAGAAAATCACGATGAGAGTTCGGTTACTTTTTTAATCAAGGCCGTCGCAGTGTAAAAAATTTCCTATCAAAAAATTATACGTACTCGAAGATAATGTCAAGATCAGGGAGGAGTAAAGAGGATTTTATTTCTTAGATAAAAATCAATTATTGTTTTCCTTTGTGTGTGTGTGTGTTTTTTTTTGTAAAAATATAACCATTTTTGGGAATGGGGAAGAAGGTGGTAGAAAGCTAAGCTGCTCCTAGGGCAACATTACTTACAGTCATGAGAGACCCTGATGTAGAAATGACTCCAGGCTAGCAACATTTTTTTGTATTTTTTTTTAATAAGAATTGAAAGCAAGGTTATGTCGAATAAAAAAAATATAAGTATAAAATATTTTTAGGACAAATATTCCATTTTCCCCCTTAAACATACTTGCTTTACCTTCAAAAATGTCAATCTCACTAAATTATGGCAATAAAATTCTCCATAATTTTGAGAGGGGAAAAAGCACATTTTTAACCGAAAAATTTCTACCCTTTACTGAGACCTCGAGGGGAAATTTTAATGCACTGTCTAATCCCACAAATTTATAAATAAAATTCCTCTATCCTTCGATAATTAATACATAACGACTCGATGAGTATCTTTTGAAGCCTTCTGGCTTCTTTACACCCGTTTCTTGAACTCTTAAAACTCGTTCGATCGTCAAATCCTGCCATTAACACTTCAAGGACACCCCAGAAATATTATCCTACTACAAACAATGAAAAAAACAAAACATTCGTCCTTTTCAAGCGGAACCCTTACGGGCATCGATGACGCAAACCTACGACTTTTTAAAAAAAATCACCTTCCGCAAATAATTAAGAGGCTTGTTTACATCTCTATCGAGACACATGTTTGTACGTCATCGCTTTCGACAAAATCCCTTATAATACAATCGACATCCGCACATGGATACCAGATCGGCTTAATGGTTTATCCACTCTGCTGCATACCAAAATAATTAATTTTTACGCCTTTATCGTTTTAGCCAAAAAATAAATATAAAATCTTCATTTCGGCGAATTTCAATTACTGTACGGGTCTAAAATCGTCAATTAAAATTCACATTCGTTTGTTTGGTTTATTGCGCGAAGAATAGATACGAGTATTTTATCCATTCGGTCGTCTCTCGGTCGAGCTGTTTTCCGATTACGTATTTTACTGATGCTGAAGTCGACTCGAAGTATCCGCGTTGGGAAAATTATTCGTTTTCTAATCGCTACGCCATTCTATCCTCATGTCTAGCATATAAAAATACCATCTCGATGACGTGTATACTTCTCGATTCGTGTACAGAAATAATCATTCAGCGGAATTGGCGAGCCGAAGGGAGGAGGGGGATCTTTCGAATTGGAAGTAAATTAAATCAGATGCCCATTGATCAATACTAATGGAAATTTTTTACTCTAAATTTCGAAGGTAAAAATGAGGAAAAAACTACCTACGTAAATTCGCCAGTGTTATACGCAACATTTTTTGTCCTTATAATTTTTTCAGTAAAGCCCTTTGTTTCCAAAACTACAAAAAGTAATTTTTGAGGATCTCTTAATTTTTGGGGAAGCAAAAAAAAATTCTTAATTTTTTGGGGAATTATCCCAAATTTTTTATCTCAATTTTTTAGGAGAAAAAAATCCCAATTTTTTCAACAGAAAGAGTTCCCTTTCTTTTATTTTCGAAGCAGCAAATCGTTTTTTTGAGAAGAAAAAAATCTCGTAATTTTTGGGGAAACAAAATTTCTCAATTTTCCGAAGAAGAATCTTTTGGTATTCTTTGCCTCGATTTTTTTTTCTATTTCAATTTTTTTGGTAGTGGGTAAACTTATTTTTTTCAATTTCTGGGGTAAAAAATATCCCAATTTTTTGAACAGAATCCTTTTTTGGGAAGAGATTTTTTTGATTTTCAGAGCAACAAATGTCTTATTGACTTAGGTATGTATTTTTTTTTAAACAAAAAAAATCTCTAAATTTTTGGGGAAACGAAAAAAATTCTGAATTATTTGAAGAAAAATCTTAATTCTTTGTCTCTATTTTTTTTAGTAGAAAGAAATTTTAGCATAGTATATGCTTTTACGGAGACCAAAATGGAAAAAAACGACAGGAAAATCCGACCCCAAAATCCGACCAAAATCCGACCCAAAAATGCGACAGTTGGGTTAGGTTAGGTTAGGTTACATTAGGTTATTTTAATAAAAAAAAAAATAAAAAATGATCCTGATTTTTGAAGAAAAAACCTACTCACGTTTTTAAGGAAATGGATCTATTTTTTATTTATTTATTTTATTTTATTTTATTTTATTTTTTGAGAAAACTGTCCCATTTTTTTAAATGGAAAATTAATCCATTAAAAAAAAAAAGTTGACAATGTTTTTAAGGGAAAATAATATTATTATTATTTTTTCAAAATAAATTTGAAAAATACTTTCTTTAATCTATTTTTTTTTGTACATGAACAATTTGCATTTTTTTGAAAAAAAAATTATTTAAAAAAAGGAAAGATTTCTAAGGGAAAATTAATTTTTTTCAGAATTTTTTTTTTTTTTTTTTTTGAATGAAAAATACCTACTTAAATACTTATCTACATAAATGATTTTTTTTTTTTTTTTTTTTTTTTCACTTAATGAACAATTATTAATTTTTTTTTGAAAAAAAAAATTAACGCATTTTTAAAAAAAAAAGCTCGATGTAATTTCTCAAGGGAAAAATTAATCTAATTTTTTAGGGGAAAATTAATCTATTTTTTATGGAAAAATCAATGCAATTTTTAGCATAGAATAATTATGCTTTTACGGAGACTAAAATGGAAAAAAACGAGACCAAAATCCGACAGTTGTGTTAGGTTAGGTTACATTAGACTTTTAGAGGACATAAAAAAACAGAAATAAATTTTAATTAAATTCGATTTTTTAGACATTATGTCAGACATTTGAAACTTGTAAATTTTTTTGAAATTTTATGACTTTTAGACATTTTCTAGTCATTTTGTCAGACATTCTGAAATTTGGATTTTTTTTTTTTTATAAATAGAAAGATGACTTTCAGACACTTTGTCAGATATTTTGAAACTTGGAATTTTTTTTTATAAATTTATTGGCTTTTTGTTTTAAAATAAATTTTATTACTTTTGGACATTTTGTCAGACATTCTGTTATTTCAAATTTTCAATATTTTATCAGACTTGATTAATTTTTAAATTTCTATAGAAATTAATATTGCAAAAGTATCCAAATTCTTTTGTCTCAATTTTTTAGAAGTAGAAAAACCTTTCAATTTTTTGAAAGAAAGATTTCTTAATTTTTTGGGGTGCGATTTTTTCTTCAAATTTTCTCACAATTGTTTTGGAGGAATTTTTTTTTTTTTTTTTTTTTTGTGAAAAAAGCTTTTAATTTTTGAGGAAACAAAAAAAAAATCTCAATTTTTTGGAATAGAATCCAAATTTTTTAGAAGTGAAAAATACCCCAATTTTTTAAGCAAAAAAGTTCCCTTTTTTTTGATTTTCGAAGCAGAAAATAGTTTTTTTGAGCGGGGAAAAATCTCATAATTTTTGGGGAAACAAAATCTTCAATTTTTTTTATAGAGAAAAAACTTTCAGCTTTTTGGAGTGAACAAATCCCTTTCTCTAGAAAAAAATTAATAATTTTTGGGAAAACAGAATTTTTTAGAAGTAAAAAAAAAAACTCTTAATTTTTGGAAATTTTTTGGGGTGCGATTTTTTTTCAAATTTTTGTAGTAGAAAAAAATCTTCCAATTTTTTTTAGTTTTTTTTTGGGGGGGGGGATGGAGCTCTTAATTTTTGAAGAGTCAACATTTCTCACATTTCTATAGAAAACTCCTGATTCTTTTCATCAATTTTTTCGGAATGAATAGAGAAAAATTGGAGTAAAAAATCTGTTTTTTTCGCAAAGAAAAACTGTTCTCATATTCATCATTGAAAAATTTTCAACTCGACACCACTTTGGAAAAAATATAGAGCTGCACCTCAGAAAATTTCAATTCATAGCCCCTGAAATTGACACAACAAAATTGCAAGATCCAGTTTTACGCTTATGGTACATTATGGTGTTCAATTTGCATCGATAGTATATGTCCCTGCTCCCTGCACAGAAATTGCAGATGACCCCTGAACGATGCTGAGGAAAAGGTATTAAAACGACATAAGCGAATAATTCTTTTTAATGATCGATTAATTGACTGCTGTGCTGTGCATGAGAACTTGGTGCATCGATATTAAAATTGTTCTTGACCCGATTTAGAAAAATAAATACAATTTGCACCGATCGATAATACGTACCTAGGTGTACAACCGTGCACGTGAACTGGTTTGCTATTTGGAGGTTGTGCCCGCGTAGGTATATTTTTTTGATGATATTGAGACGCGGATGACGATGGAAATTTTCAATTTTGTCACCGCGATGACTTTCCAATGTATAACGACGTGAAAATCCTACCGCTTTGGAAAAATTACGCGCAGGTATACGGATGAATTTGCTGAGGTCGTTTACCAAAGATGGGTTTTTCAAGGTATCTATCGATTCTCATTCTCTTTCGTATGTGGATATACCAAGAGACAGGGGGGTTTTTCCATCGCTTTTGGGTGGTACTTGTTGCGCGACGACGGGTAATCTGTTTTGTTTTCAGCATTTGTCTACCTGTAAGGAGCATGAGGTGTTATAAATTGCCGATGACGTTTGCTGGCGGACGGGTAATTAGTGGTTGAAGCTATTCGCGATATGGCTATGACGTCTGGTAATTTTACTGACCGGCTGCTGCGGTTCGGCTTTGCTTCGAGTTGCATGGTAAAAAGTTAGCGACCTTCTACGAACATCTACGAAGATCGGCTAATAACTTGTCTCGGTTTATGACCGAAGACCGAACTGGCGTAGTAGTTTGTTTTTTATTTTCGCGAGCCAAGAGATCGTAGTTTAGTTGGTTGGTGGGATTCATCCGCGTTGAAATCTCGATAAGGAAGCGAGTCCGGTTTCATTCTTAAATTTTCGATGTAATATTTCGATTTATACGTTCATTTGAAGCTTTTTTTCATTCCTCTCACCTACCTCGTTCGCGTGTTCGTCGATGTGAATTTTCCATTAAAATATTACTCGTATTTTGTTTAATAAATAATCGATCAATTTTTTCCGTTTGTTTGACATTCGTTTTTTTTTTCAATTTTTGTTTTTAGATAAATAAACCAGCTACAAAATGACTACCCTGGTGCATACGATAATCGACCAATATCACGACATAATGGATAACAAAAGCGGTAAGTCCAACTTGAAAAAGTATTTAATTTTTTTTTTTTTTTTACTCTTCCTGAATCGATCGATCGGTTTAAATGTTTCATTAATCTCTGTGACCGTCACGGATTGATTTATATTCGGATGAGTGATAAAGGTGCATATCAAGGCAACACTGCCGGCTGCACCGCGTGAAAAAAAAACCATTTGATGAAAAAAGAGACCGTGGATATCGGCATCGCGACGATGCGATAGATACCTAGTCGTCGTCAGCTCGTCAAAGTTAAAAGATGGTAATCTCTCTCTGCGTATATTGTACATCGAGAGACGAAAGTTATGCGACGAATGTACCTACGTATCCAAAGGTGGATGACCCACAAGTGTTGCGCTACGTGAAAATTAAGTCACGGTTCGAGTGTCGAATACTCGAGTCGACCCTGGGTCGATGTCGATGCTTCTTCAGTTCGAAAGGTGAATGCGAGGTTATGGGGTTTGGATTTTGACGGAGGTAGACTGAGACAAAGGGATTAACCCTTATTTTCAAATACATATTTCCTGGCATTCCACTCTGTAAGGATGTTCCTTTTTATAAGAATATTTGCAGTTTCTGATTTATTTTTTTCAACAGTGAAAATACTAGGATGCTGTGTTTAGCTTCCCGGCATTTGTAAACTGAAATAGAAATAAAAATTGATTTTTTTTTTCAAAAATTGTAATCAAAATAGTTACGACATAAATTTTTTTTATTCGATTTTTTTTCAGTTTGTAATTTTTCTTTATTTTTTACTTTATTTTTTTTCAAATTATCATTTTTCTTCAAAATTTTACCCAATTTTATTTGTATAATTTTACTTTGAACTAGTTTTCTAATTTTTATAAATTGCATTATTTTTCTTCTCCGAAAATTGAAAAAAAAAATTGAGACAATTATTTAGAATTAAAAAGTTTTGAATTTTTTTTCTCAAAGTTATGCCTCTAGAAATTAAAAAATTTTTACTCCTAAAAATTCCAAAAAAAAATTGGTATGAAATAATGAAAAATTGAAAATTTGAGAAATTTTTCATACTAAGAACACAGAGATTTTTTTGCTGTTTAAAAAAATTGAGACAGAGAATTAAAATTTTTTCCAAAGAATTGATAAAAATCTTTCTTTAAAAAATCTGATTGTTTCTCAAAAGAATTGAAATCATTCCTCGATAAAAAGGTAGAACTTTTTTTGAGGAAAGAAAGATTTTTCTACTTCTAAAAGATTTTTTTTACTCCAAAAAAGTGTAGAAGTTTTACATTTTTCTTAAAAAAAGTAAAGGTAATCCCCCTCCTTAAATTGGAATTTTCCTCCGAATAATCAATGAAAATCTTTCATCAAAAAATCTGATTGTTTCTCGAAAGAATTGAGATTTTTCCTCGGTAAAAAGTAAGATTTTTTTAAGAAATTATTTTTTTCAACAAAAAAAAAAGAAGAATATTTTACTCCAAGAAATTGAAGAAGGTGTACACTTTCCATCAAAAAAAGTGAAGAGGGAGGGGGGTCTTCTGAAAAATTCAAAAATTTTTTCACTATTTTTTAGCTTAAAAAAAATTGATATATTTTTTTCTTCAAAGTTTGATTCAGAATTAGGTATGTTATGGGAAAAAGTAAATAGTGCCTAAGCACACTGCTTAGCATAACAACAGTTATGTTTTTGTTTGTTTGTTTTTTTCATTTGAAATATTCCTTTGTTATTAATTTTTCATCAATTTTTAATTTCTCCTCAATGTTTTTTTTTTTTTTTTTTGTAGACTTGGAAATTTTTACCTTATGTTATGGGGGGGGGGGCGCTACTTAAAAAAAAAAAATTAATGCATAGCGTTGACAAGCGGACTATTTTATATGATGCATTTTTGATTTTTTTATCTGAAGTATCAAGGAAAAATTAGAAACAAAAATCATTTTGCATTTTTTTACAAAAAAAATTAATTTTTGACTTTTGAAAAATAAAATGCATGGAGTTTTCAAAAAAGAAAAGTTATATTCATATTGCATTTTGATCGATACCTCCATTAGTTATTGAGATAATGGGGCATTCATGTGAAATGGGTAGGACAGAAAAAGGGTAATTAGAGTTTTTTGATTTTCCAATAATACATTCATGTGTTTTTGTTATTTTGTTGACCAAAGTATAATGAAACAGAATCATTTTTAAGTCTCAAAAACTCTATGCATTTTTTACTACGAAATCTAGGAAATCACAATTTCAAAAATATTCAACTGGAATTTTTGAAATTTTTAATTTCCTATTTTTTTTTGGAGTCAGTGGAGCCGGGGACGGTCCGGTCTTGGCGTATTCAACGATACTGGCAATAAATTTGTACTCTATGTAATAAAAAAAAAGTCGATTTAAAAGTAGCCCCCCCCCCTTAAAGTTTGATTTGAGATTTTAAATTTTTTTCTGTTTTATTTTTATTTTTATTTGATTTTCAATTTTTTTTTACCAATTTATTTTTATTTGTGATGAGTTTTATTTTTTTCAACTCTCAAATGTGCTTCAATTCATTGTTTTGTTTTATTTTTTTGCAATTCTTCATTATGCTTCAACTTCTAGTTTTTTCTTCAATTTTTTGATCATTTTTAAATTTTTATTTTCATTAAATTTTCAATTTCACCTCAATAGGTTTGTTTCTTGTGGACGAGAAAATTTTTAAAAGTTTATGGTTGGAGTAGTTTGCGGATTCAAAAATTCAATTCATTAGTTTTTTTGTGTTTTTTTTAGATTTTCAATTTTTCTTCATTAACTTTATTCTAGTCTTCAACTTATTTTAATTAATTTTTTAATTTTTTTTTTGCAATACCTGAATTGTAATTTTTTTAACCATTATTTTTTCTACTTTTTTTCGAATTTTTAATTTTGCTTCAATCTTTTTAATTAAATTATTTTTTTAAATTCTTGATGATGTTTGTAGCTCATTCTACCTTTCAGTTTTACCATGTTTAAATTTTTTTCTAATTTTCGATATGTTTTCAATTTTTAATTTTTATAAAATTCTCAGATTTTTCTCAGAACTTTTTTTTTGTGAAATTGGTCATTTTTACGTTATGATTTGGTTTGATTTGAGATGTCATGGTATCAATTTTTTCATCATATTATTTTCGAGTTTCAATTTTTATTTTTTTATTTCAATTCTGAACTTTTTATTTTATTTTATTTTTTTGATAGGTATAACTTTAAATTCTATAATTATTTTTTTATAAATTATTGTTTTTTTTTTCAAATTTCGATTTTGTTTAAACTTTTTTTTAAATTAAATTTTTATTTTTTTATTTCTTAATTGAGGTTCAATTTTCGACTGTCCTCAAATATTTTCAATTTATTACGTTATGGTTTGAATTACTTTGAGATTTTAAAATAATATTATCTCATTTTTTATTTTCCTTATTTTTTTATATTTTCTCGTTTACTTCAAGTTTACTTGTTTTTGATGTTATTCAATTCTCAACTAAATTCTACTTCAATTTTAACTATTTTTCTCTCAATTTTCGACTGTTTCCAATCTTCAACTTTTAATAAATTTTCAAATTCTTCTCACTATTGCCGAATAAAAATAAAAGCCTCAAATGAAAAATAATAATTTGAATTGATCAAAGTAATAGTTACAAGAGCAATCACTGGAAAATTGATCAAAATCACCAACATACGAGTAATCGCAGATGAATGTGTTGAAAATTTCATGAAAATTAAGACACTTATGACGATTATGAAAATAATTGGACTTACCTCGTGAACCTTGCGCCTCCTCCATTCTATCCTGTACTTATATTTACGGTCCTCTAATATACATATTACGTAACTCCTCCTTGTATTTAAAAATTCATGTCAAGGGATATCTTTTTCCTTTTAAATTTAAAAATTCATGTATCACGTTCTAATTAAAAAGCCTTAAGCAGCAAAAAAAACACGGGTAAATAAATGAAATCGTCGAATAATACAGAAGCCTTTATGTATATGTTGACTTTTAATTATAGTGGTAGATGAGGAAAATAAATGGGATAGTGTCGCGGCTGGGAGGGGGTACTCGACCCTTTTATAATTACCGTTAAAACGCTAAAATTGCCTGCAAACGTAATAAGAGAGAGAGACCGCACATGTTACATGTATAGCTACTCGAAATGGAAAAAAGTTTGAGTATCTCTCATCGCCACGAACACCTAATTATACATGTAGTATGGAAAACTCGATAACGAAATTAATACTCGCCTTCGAATAGACTACGAACGAGCACAGTTCACGCGAAAGCTCGTGCAAAGCGTATAGACGATGAATAGAAAAAGAATGCGATAAGTCGAGGGCGGGGGCGCGGGTGTAAATACGAAGTGTATTTAAGGGTGTACAAGATTACTTAATTGAAAGGTTTTCTTTGGCGCTTTATTGAACCGAAGCTAATAGCTTTGTTTTTTTATCGCGGATTATGCACAATCTGGATTTTGGATTGTGAGGGTTTGTGCGAATCCATTTAATAATCTGTTCGATGAGTAGATTATGAAAGTGGATTATGGATTTTACTGTGTTCTTTTCTTTTGTTTTTGATAAACTTTTCAGAATAATTGATCAGAACATTTCTAAACCTTTTTTTAAGAAGTAAATGTTAGAATCCATAATCCAGATTGTGCAAAATCCGCGATAAAAAAACAAAGCTAATAATTGACTTTGTTTTCGAAAGAGAGAAAATAACTCGTGGGTACGAACATGGCACGAGTATGATTGTGGCGACAGACATGAAATTCAGTCACTTTTAAAGTATAACTTTGTTACTATTTCGCACGTTGGTCACTTTTTCTCTTTATTTGCCCAAAATGGTCGCTAAAGTCATTTTTTCCAGTTTATTCGTCGATGTTTTTTTAAAAACCAACAAAGAAACGAAAATTTGATTTCCAACAAAAAAAATTTCTTATCCACAAACTGATTTTTTAGTGTGCGTAAGCACACTATTGGTTTCAGTCTTGTTTTTTCAATGATATTGGGACAAATATTTTATTTTATTTTTAGTGGGAGATTCCTTTCTCAAAAAAAAACTACCTGAGAGATTTTTTTTTTTTTTTGATTTTACTCACTCAGAATAATTTAGAAAAATTTTTAATCCAAAAACAGTGTGTGGTTTTTTTACTTTTAAAAATAGTGGGATTTTTAATCGAAAGAAATAGTAGATAGATTTTTTTTTAAATTGTCAAAATTTTTTTTAGTGAAATAATTTTTTTTCTTAAAACAAAAGGTTTTTTACTCCATTAAGTTGAAAAAATTTTTACTTGGAAAAAAATTGAGTGATGTTTGTCTTCAAAAAATTAAGAGATTTTTTTACACAAAAAAAATTGAAAATTGATTTTTTCAAAAATAATAAAGACCAAAAGTTGAAAATTTTTCTGAAAAAAAAAAAAAAAAATGAAGTAAAAGAGAAACAGAGACTTTTTCTGTTACTACCTATACGTGAAAAAATTTAGAGGTTTTTCCAGAAAAATTGAAAGATTTTATAATTTTAAGACGAAAAAATTTTTCCCAATTAAAAAAGTGAGGTTTTTATTGCAAAAATTTGAAATTTTTTTTTTTTCAAAAAAATAAATTAAGATCAAAAATTGAGATTCGACGATTTTTTTTTCAAAAACATAAGAAATTGTTTACTCTAAAAAGTTTAAAAAAAAATTGAGAGATTTCATCAATTCTATAAAGTTGATTTTTTTTCAAAAAAAAAAAAAAAAAAAAAAAAAAGGTACGACTAGAAATTGAGATTTTTTTCTTTAAAAATGGGGAGAAAAACTCTTAGAAAAAAAATGGATGTTTTTCTGCTACTTACATAAAAATATTTTTAGAGACCCCTCCCCCTCAAATTCTGAGACGATTTCTTTTTTCAAAAAATAAAATAAAAAATAAAAAAATTAGACCAGAAATTGTTTTTGTTCCATTTTTTTTTTCAAGAAAAAATTGAGACCAATAATTTTTTTGAGAATATTTTTTACTAAAAGTTGTAGTTTTCTTTCCTAAAACACAACAAAACAAAATTTTGGGGAAAACTCGTTTCAAAAATTAAAAAATCAAAAATTTCTGTTCTCACTTTATTAAATATACCTATACCTATATTTTTTAAATTACTGACCAAATTCAGCATGCCCGACCCTAACGAAAAATTTGCTTGTTAAAAAAATCGAAAAATTATTCTTATTCGATCATCTCAAATTTCCTCTTGGTGTGCTATTTTTTTTGTCTCTTTTTGAACAATTTTTGATCATATAGTCTGTAAAAAAATCAAAATAGGATAAATGAAATTGCGATGCGAGGGTTTCCACGTTCATCGAGCTCGGAATAGGTGATTGGCCTGTGGTGTTTTATTGATGAATTCGTGGCGCCGAAAATCAAGTTCATTCTAAGGTTCATCTTGCACCTTTTTTTTGAAAAACACGCGAAATTCTTAGTCTCGATTTTCCCCCAGTGACGCCAGAAAGACCGACCAACGAGACGCCCGCGAAATTAATTTCAACCCTTGATGGGATGTGCTTTTTCTACAACGTCGATATCGGTTTTCGTCGAAAAAAGCATCATACAAGACCATTCAGAAGCAAAGTTTACTTTTATTCTGTGTATCACCAAATACAAAGTACTCGTATTAATTACGTCGTCTTAAGTGGTCTGTTTGAAACCAAAGGAATTAATCTATTTGGGAGATATTTTGGCCACTTTTTTCCATTTCAAAGGCGAGTCGACGACGGCAACGCGACCCAGGCACGGAAATACGAGGCGATGCAAACGAAATAAAATATTATGCATCATCGACTCCGTCGACGAAAATTTCCCAACTACCTCTAAAACGCGTTTATGTTTTCATTACAAACGGCACAGAGAAAGCATTATCGATCGCGCCATGAGCACGTGTGGGTGCAAAAGTACACACAGCAAACGTCGTTTTGTCGAAAGCTTTTTCGTAAAACAACTAATTTTACTTTTTACTATTCTTTCCTTTATGATCTCTTTTCACTATGTACGAGTTGCGAGTATATTTTCGCGATGATATTCTAGAGGCGTTTGTTCGACTTTTGCTGGCAGAGGTAAATTTTATACTGCCAGACTTCGTGCTTGTTTACACTCCGAGGGAGGGGTCAAAGACACTACATTCTACAGATAAAAAGTCGTGTGGTAAAAGTTAAAGTGGATTTTTTAATGTTTGACGACGGCGTCGTCGTCGTCGTCTAATTTCGGCTTCAGCTTAAAGTTGAGTTGAGTATTTCTTGCGAATGAGTCGGATGTCTAGTTCTTTTTGATATTTGTATGTGCGGTTTTTAGTACTTTTGAAGTTCTACCGACGAAGACGCCAAGTGTGCGAATGATGTTGAGTTAAATTGCTCCAAGTTTTTGCTTTTTAGTTTTATTACGTTTGCGGTGTTACGATCTTACGAGATCCTCTAGTATGTAGCTAAATTGTTTCGCGTTGAATTGGAAAGGAAGAAAATGACATAAAATTTTGTATCTACTTTTTTTTTGAAAATGCCAGCTATAAATATTTTTTTGAAGTGAATAAAAAGCGTGGTAAAAATAAATTTTTAAGAAATATAAGTTTTTTTTCCGAATTGAAAACAAATATTATTATTTTTTAGAACTTTTTTCTTAGAAAAACAGAAATTCTTACCACTCCCGGGCCACCCTGTGTAGTATACATAAGAGAATTCATTTTTTTTTTTTTTTTTTTTTTAATTTGGAAGTACCTAAGTAATTTGTTTTTAATTTGAAAAAAATATATATTTGAGAGGGATTATTTTTTCAATTGAAGCAAAAATCAACATTAAATTTTTTGACATGATTTTTCACCTTGCAACTTTTGAAAAAAAAAATAGGTAATTTTATCCTCCAAAAAATTAAGACCAAAAAAAATCAAGATTTTTGTTTCGTTAAAAATTAGAACTTCTCTCTTCAGAAAAAAAATCACAAAATTAAGACAAAAAATTCAGTTTCGTTAAAAATTAGAACTTCTCTCCTCAGAATTTTTTTTTTCACAAAAATTGAGACAAAAAAATCAAGATTCTTGTTCATTAAAAATTAGAACTTTTTTTCTCAGAAAAAATAGAAATTCTTTTTTGTTCAAAAATTGAAACATCTTTACTCCAAAATATAGAAAAAATAATTACCTACCTATTCCAAACTTAAAATTTTGAACAGAAAAGATTTTCTGTTTTTTTTTTTTTTTTTTTTTTTTTTTTTTCTGAGGAAAGGAGTTCTAAGTTTTAACGAAAAAAACTCATGATTTTTTTTGTCTCAATTTTTGTGAAATTTTATGAGTTTTTTCAAGACATCACATGAAACGAGGATGACTCCTTCGAAACTTCAAAAAAGTCTACCATTTCTGGCCCACCCTTGTGAGTATATATTTTTTTCAAATTGAAATAAAATTTTGTTTACTCAATTGAATTGAGTGGAGAAATAATACATATTCTCCAAATAAATCCATTTTTAAATTGAAAATTTTTTTAAACAAATTATTTCAAAATTGAAAATTTTTAATTGGAATAAAAAATATCTTCATTCAGTTCTTGAAAAATTGTTAGAAATTGAAGAAATATAAATTGAAAAAAGAAGTAAAATTTGAATTTATTTAGAAAAGAAGACATGTTGAAATTGAAAAATAAATTACTTTAATCATCATTGTTTTTCAAATTTGAGTGAAATTTTCTGTAGGTATTGCAAACCAGAAAAAATACGTATGTGCTTCGAAGTGGCGGTTTTTTTTCGTAAGTCGAAAGAGGCGACCGAGCCCAATTGAGTCATTCAAGTGAATCATTCACTATTTCCACTACAGTCATCACCCTTTCTGACTCCTGTGCATATTTTCTGGGAAATCTTTATCTTAATGAGGTCATTTTTTCCAGAAATTGAGATTTTTCAGAATTTTTTGGTAAACATTTTTCAAGAGTATTTTTTCGTCGATTTTTTCCCTGGAGAATGAAATAATTTTGATAAAATTTCAAATGCTTAAATTGATGAAAAAATCCTCGATAAAAAGAGATAGTATTCCAGAAATTTCTCCGACAACCTCGCAATTAAAGGAACAAATTCTGTACAAAATAACATTTGAAACAAAATTTAAAAATTTTTAATTTTTAATTTGTACAATTCCTTCTAATTTTTAATGAAAAAAAAATTCTATAACAAACCAAGAAAAATTCCCTGAAAAGAAATTTTAATAAACTTTTGTTGAAATAAAAGTAAGATATTTTTAAAAATGTTCTTGTACATTGATTTTACCAAGAAATTTTGTTTCGAAACAATTTTATTCAAAATAGGTAGGTAAATGTTTTCCATCAAAAGTGAAATTTTTGGGAGAAAATTGAAAAAAGTAATATGGAATTTTATTTCTTTTTTTAAATTCTCTAGCAATTCTATAAACAAAAAAAATCTCAGAAAAATTCTTGGTAGGTACCTACGAGTAAATTTTATCAGTAAAAAATTACTCTGATAAGCACGAAAAAAAAAGATTAAAAAAATTTGTCAGTTCACTTGAAAAAAATTCAAAGATAGGTAAGTGCTAAGTACATATTTTGAAAAAATCTTCTTGAAAAAAATATTGAAAGAATGAGTTTCTTGTCATGAAGAAATTTTCTATTTTTAATTTTTGTTTTTATTAATTTAGTCGTTATTATAATTATTAGATATAGATTGTGAGTGCTAAAGAAAAGTTTTTCAATTTGGAAAAGCTCATAAATTTTTTTGCCAACAAATATAAATAATTTTCTTCAATTAGAAAAAGTGAGTTTTCAAAATTTTAAAAACCAGATCTGATATAGCTACAACAGTCTACTTGCTAGTTGATACAGAACTCAGAATGAAATTTTTTAAAAATAAAATACGTATAATTTTTTCTTTGATAAGGTCCCTCCGAAGATGAAAGATATACATCTGTATTTGGTTAAACAAAACATCCATCTCGTTTCCTCATGAAAAAAATTACCGAAACCGAGCACATTGCCCCCCGTTCTACCTTCTCACCGCTGGTCATGTTTACGTTGAAAAATCCTGCACACGAGATAAGAAAACCTCGCGTATAATTTACGACCACCGTTAACCCATCATGACTGACCACTTGAGTTGGCAGGATATCCCAACGAAACCTTAACCTTTAGAAATTCGCCTGACTTTGGACGATATACGAACGCTATGCCAAGAATTCACGAAAATATGCAAATTTTCCGGCAGTACGAAGATAAGCGAGGGTGTCCGCGGAGAAAGAGGAGGCCCGTGCATACTAACACAGAGCTCTATAAATTAAACGAACGTTCGTTGCTCTTTCCCAGCGTACTCTCTGCACTCCGCCAAAAGATCGCTTTCGCAAAGCGAGCTTTCGAGTTCATTTTCAACCTCATAGGCGAAATTTTCTATCTCTTTGAGCTGCAAACCCTTTTATATGGTATATATGTTTATAAAAAAAAGGTGAGCAGCGGGTTGGTTTGAGGTTTTTAAAAAAGCTTTTGCACGCGATACGACAATAAAACCGTTCTAGCTTTAATATCTGTTCGAGCGACTTACCTAACGCTTTGCTGGTCACTTCGAACAGGGTAACAATTTTTATCCAGGAATCCGTACATTTTTGCCTGCATTTTTACTCGAGTGAATCGTTCCTAGGCTCGGATTTAAACCCAACTGGTCTACACGCGATAAAAATGCTTACATCTTCGCTTCAAGTGTGTAAACTTTATTCCATAGTTTTAGTTTTACAATCGAACAAACATTCGTTTTGTATTCACGAGCTGAAATAATCACATAATGGAAAACTTTCGTCATCGTTTACGCGTCTGAAAGTTCACCAGAACAAGAATGAACGCGAATGTAATGCAACCATCGCGTCGGTTAATTTACCAGATTAGCATAAAAATCGACACACCAGACATTTATTTCTCACAGAACCTTGAATTAGTCTATAAAAGATGTTCAAAGTCCGAGCACGACGAACAGGAACCCGATAAAGGAATCTTGTATTAATAGCGCTTTCGCAAACACCGATCTTGAGTACTTTAGATAGCAAAAAAAAAAAAAAAAAAAGCCAAAACATTTCAAAAAGAGAAAAAAACACCGAAGAAATCGACCTTACGGACGAAATATCGTGCTAAATTACCAGTTCTCTTTGCAGACACTTGAATTCGAGCATGTTGAAAATCTTGCAACGAGTCGAATTGAGAGAAGAAGAAAAAGGATACCGAGAGCTATGCCAGTATTACACAGGGTAGATTTCGCTTAATTGTAGAATAGACGGAGATAAATTCTCCACCCTTGGTTGAAATTATTCAAAGAGATGAGCTCTCGAGGCTTATTCGATTTTTCTTCTTATCAGTTCGCATCACGTCTTTTATCATTCGCTCTCTTTATTTCGCTTCGAAGAGAAACGCTTATTCGAAATTGTAGAATTTATAATATTCAATTTTACTTTTCGAGCACCGCCTCCGCAGAAACATATTATTTTCGCTATAATCTCCGAGTTATCTTTGTGCGAGAATCCATTTCGCTTTTCTCACGATGTGAGAAATCATCTCTTTTATTATAGTACGAATTAATTCGTTTGATTCTCGCGTTCGTTTTATCGCCGAAAGTCATCAACATTTATGGAAATTACAGTTTGTATTTGTTCTAGCTTAATTACTTATCGTCGATGAGAAATTTGGCGGTTGAAAAAATTGATGAAAAATACGATTTTTCAAATAAATGTATGAAAAAAATACAGTTTTTCAAATTGATATGAGTAAATTTATAAATAGGTTTTCAGAAATTATCAAAATTGATAAAAACTTAATAAAAATGTCCTATTTAATTTTACGAAATTTATTTATCAAAATTAACGTTTCACAATTTGAAAAATTTTAAAATTAATGAAACTTGACAATTTTTAAAAATTG
This sequence comes from Balanococcus diminutus, assembly GCA_959613365.1. Classification (NCBI taxonomy): domain Eukaryota; kingdom Metazoa; phylum Arthropoda; class Insecta; order Hemiptera; family Pseudococcidae; genus Balanococcus; species Balanococcus diminutus. The sequence goes on along the minus strand of OY390718.1, from coordinate 33,705,778 downwards.
ACAAAAATTAAAAAATATTGTCAACTTTTAAAATATTTATAAAAAAATTTCAAATTGATTAAAACTGACAAAAGTATTAGGTACCTATTAGTTTTTAAAATTTATAAAAATTGACAACTATCCCAAAATTGATAAAAATTGGAAAAATATATTTCAAAATCGATAAAAGCTGTCATTTTTTCCCTCTAAATTACGTAATAACATTGGACAATTTTCAATTCAAAATTGATAAAAATTGACCACTCGATTTTGTAAAATTGATGAAAATTGACAAAAACGGTCAATTTTTCTATATTACCTGGGTAGATAATAACATTGGCAATTTGCAATTTTTCGACATCGATTAAAATCGACAATTTTGATTAAAATGAATAATTTATTCCGAAATTGATATAAATCAATAATAAGTATTTGTAAAATTGGTAAAAATTGACAAAAGCTGCCAATTGACAATTCAAATTTTTTTAAAACTGATGAAAATCGGCCACTTTGAGAAAATTATAAAAATTACCAATTTTTCAAAATTGAGGAAAATTGACGACTTTTCAAAATTAAAAAAAATAGACAAATTACCCAAAATTGAGAAAAATTGAAAATCCAAGTATTTCAAAATTAATTAAAATGGACAACTCATTTTGAAATTGATAAAAATCAATAACTTTGTAAAACTGGTAAAAATTGACAAAAGCTGCCAATTGACAATTTTCAATTTTTTTCAAAACTGAAAAATATGCGATGTTTCAAAATTAAAAAAATTGGCATTTTTTCATAATTGAGAAATACGATGTTTTATAATTGAGAAAAATTGACGGTTTTTCAAAATTGAAAAAAATTGAAAATCTAACTATTTCAAAATTGATTAAAATGGACAACTCATATCGAAATTGATAAAAATCAGTAATTTTGTAAAATTGATAAAAATTGACAAAAGCTACCAATTGAAAATTTTCAATTTATTCAAAATTGATAGAAATCTGTCATTTAGAAAATTGTTGGTAAAAATTATTGGTTTTTCAATTGAGCAATTTTTTGAAATTAATGGTAAGAAAATTTATGATTCACAATTTTATCAAATTGACAAAAACTTTCATTTCTTATTTATTTATTTATTTTTATCTACATATTGGTGAAAATTTGTGAATATATTGAAGCAACTATAGAAACGAATTGTGTTTTTTAAAATTGATGATTTTTTTTTTGAAGTTTTAAGGAAATAATTGTCAATTTGAGAGGATTTTTTTGTTTGGAATTTTTTTTTTTAAAACTTGTTTGAATTCATATTTTTTAGAAATTTTTAGTTTTTTAAAATTTTGTAAGAATTGGAAATTTTTCAAAATTCGAAGTGTTTTAATAGGTAGGTATTAGATATTAAAAATTGAAAATTTTTCGAAATTGATGAAAATTGAAAATCAGTACTTTAAAATGACGAAAATTGACGAATGTCATCAGGGTTTTAATATTTAAAAAAACGTGTATAATCTTATGTATTTATGTAAATTGCAATTCCGGAGATTTGTCAGAATTGACAATTTTTCAAATTGACAGAAATCAATAATTTTTCAAAGTTGATGTTGACTGGCAATTTTTCAAATAAAATTCACTATTTTTTTTTAAATGGATAGAAATCGGTTGGCATTTTGTAAAAACTGGCAGAAATTGGCGATTTTTTGAAATTGTTAAAAATAATTATAATGGATAATTCATTTCAGAATTTGATGAAAACTGAAATTTCTTTGAGTAAGTTTTAGAAAAGATGGAAATTTCTCAAGGTTTTCAAGTACAAATTTTCAACATTGATAAAAATAAATTGCAATTTTAAAAAATGGATACAAACGGTTGAAAAAATTTAAATTCCAAAAAAAAAACTACGTGGAAATGGTGGAAAAATTGTTTAATATGCACCACCAATGATTTATTTTGAACAGAGAGTTATTTTCCGCAAAACCCAAAGAACACTCCATAGGGGAATACTTCCTTGCCTCCTCGTTATAAACCATCTCCTTCTCCAGCTTCACTCTCGACTTATAATAACCATATACGCAAATATCATCTCGTTCGAGTCGAAAAACATCAATTCCATAAAAACAAATATTTCATACCATTAAAATCCCCCTCGTATTCTTCGCTCATAATTACAATAGAACTCCTTTCAGTTTCCAACTGGTAGGCAATTTTGCTCATTTCCAATTCAACATGAACCCGATGATATTGTTAGGAAACACGGTATGGAACAAGACAAGCCGGCTTTATTCTCTTCATCGTAGGTATCAACAAGCGAAGGCGAAAAATTCCCTTCCCACATAACTCATTTTTACACCAGAAATTTACCAGGCGTAAAATTTTCCACTTAAACTTCTCTAGGGAAAATTCAACTTCGTCTTGACTCTTGGGGCAGCTTCACCATCTCGCTCTATAAACAAAAATTACACCACGTCATGTCATTTGGGATTTTCCTATTAAAAATAATTACAATCGGAAAAATACAATATACAAGAATAAATAACTCGTTTGATCATTTTATTCCTATAATTTTTGCCGATTATTTTCGTTACTGGATGAATAGGTTAGGTACGGAGAGACGTTGACTCTATGTAGGTAGGTATATGCTGTAACTATACCAAACGGAATATTATATGGAGAGGATGAAACCAGTTAGGTGATTTTTTTTTTTCGTTTCGAACTTATAAGAGCGAATTTTATGGTGATATATCAACTTGTAATACTGGCCCACCTTTCAATTTTTTCTCCCTTGTTCAAAACAACTACGTAGTTCGCCTGAGGTGAACTTTTTTCCAAAATGTTTACGATGAAGTATTTTTCTGCTTATACCTTTTGCATCTCCTAGATATATCAGAAACTGCGTCATTGGGTTATTTTGTTGATGAGATATCTATATATACCTGTTGAATGTGATACACAAACCACATTTTTATAAGTGACCATTACGATACAATATGATCGGATTGCGGAACACAGCTTCCGCTCCGACGTGAATTTTATTGCCTGCTTTTGTAAAACTATAGCTTAATCGAAGGCCAAACCAGGAAAAATATTTTTCTAAGGGTGAACTGGATCGGTAATTAAAAATTGGGAAGTATCGAGAAAATGATTGAAGGATCGAGAAGAAGTATAAAAGTATAATTACAGGGAAACGTAAATTTTCAAACTATCCACTCCTCTCCAAATGAAAACGAATTAAAACGATGAAAACTTAATTTATACAAACTTTTACCATAATTTATAAAAGAAAAAAAAGACGACTCGATTTGACATTTTATTTTAAAGATATTAATAAAAAAAAGGGGAAAAGTGGCGAAATTAATTGGAAAAATATCTACAAAAGAACTGCACCGGATAACGCATTAATTGAAAAATACATTCGGGAAAAATAATTTCAAAATTCGACTTCATTTCTTGAGGATTACGCAACGAAAAAATATCTCCAGAAGTGACACTGGAATGACAAGAATTGCTAGGGAGGGATTATGGCAAACAAATTCGAAGTTCCCCATTGGAAAATTTTGTACGGTTACACAGCTCGCAGTTCCCGCACGTTCGATACAGTTTCAAACACAATTAAGAACGCGAACCCCAAATCAGGTGATTAACATGGCGAATGTGCAGAGTTGTGATTTAATGAAATTATCCGAACAAAGGAGTAGGTCTGCGCCAGGAGGAAATTTTCGAGGAAAAAAGTAGACATTTTTCTCGGTTATTTTTATGGTAACTTCGTTACTTTTTTCGGAGAAAGTCACTTTTGGTTAATTTTTTTTCCAAAAAGTTTCTTTTTTGAAAAAAAATCTCTTATAAAATAGAAATGAAAATTTTTTGAAAAAAAAAATTGAAAAAATGGATTGATTGAATTTTGAGGATTTGAAAACTTTGGATTTTTAAAATTTGGTCTTTTATTCATGAATGTAAAAATTGAAAAAAAAAATATCGTGGAAACGGTCTATTGATGGAATTAAATTCATAATTATTTGTTTCCTCTTCAAGAAAACACGACGATCACCCTTCTAGGTTAAGGGGGGGGGGGTACTTTTAAATCGACTTTTTTTTTATTACATCGAGTACAAATGTATTGACAGTATAGTTGAATACGCCAAGACCGGACCATCCCCGGCTCCATCCACTGACTCCAAAAAAAATAGGAAATTAAAAATTTCAAAAATTCCAGTTGAATATTTTTGAAATTGTGATTTCCTAGATTTCGTAGTAAAAAATGCATAGAGTTTTTGAGACTACAAAATAATTCTGTTTCATTATACTGTGGTCAACAAAATAACAAAAACATATGAATGTATTATTGGAAAATCAAAAAACTCTAAAAAAATTATAAAAAATCTGCCACCCGTGGGGCTTGAACCATCTATCTCCTGCATGGTAATCCTCTTCGTTAACCACTATGCCATACCTTATCGTTGAGGAATTTGCAATAAAACGCTTATAATAGGCAGTTTAGTACTTCCAGACGTGTTGGACTTGGAAAAATGTTCACCAATTTGGAAATAATTTCAAATATCGTCACAAAATCGTTGAAAAATCGTTCGACAAATTTCAGATTATTTGTCGATAATGTAGTTTCAAATATCGCCACAAAATCGTTGAAAAATCGAATTCGAGGAATTTCATATTACCTGTCGATAATATAGTTTCAAATATCGTCACAAAATCGTTAAAAAATCGAATTCGAGAAATTTCAGATTACTTGTCGATAATGTAGTTTTAAATATCTTCACAAAATCGTTAAAAAATCGAATTCGAGAAATTTCAGATTATTTGTCGATAATATAGGTTCAAATATCTTCACAAAATCGTAAAAAAATCGAAATCGAGAAATTTCATATTACGTGTCGATAATATAGTTTCAAATATCTTCACGCAATCGTTAGAAAATCGAATTCGAGAAATTGCATATTATGTGCCGATAATATAGTTTCAAATATCTTTATAAAATCGGTAAAAAATCGGATTCGATAAATTTAATATAGTCTGTCGATAATATAGTTTCAAATGTCGTCAAAAAATCGGTAAAATATCGAAGTCGAGAAATTTCATATAATCTGTCGATAATATAGTTTTAAATATCTTTACAAAATCGTTAAAAAATCGAATTCGATAAATTTAATATTCTTTGTCGATAATGTAGTTTCAAATATCTGCACAAAATCGGTGGAAAATCGGAATCGATAAATTTAATATTCTTTGTCGATAGTATCGTTGACGAATATCGTCATAAAATCTTAATAATATCGAATTCGATAGTTTTTAGATTTTTTGCCCATGAAGTTGTACCCATAAATCTTTATAATATCGTGAGAACATCTATAGATTTTCAAACGATTTTTTATCGATACGTTACATCTTCCGATATTATCGATCGAGTGTGCCGCTCGGGCAGTTTATGATTTTTGTGGGCCCATGTTCGATGATTGAATTTTACTAAGGGATCCATATTTTAAAATTTCATTCTAGTTTTTCCTACCATTTAGGAATTTTTCTGTAGCTAATAAATTTCTTTCCATTTTTTTTTTTTTTTTTTAAACAGATTTTCTAATTTTTGTAACTTTTTTTGGGGGATTCTGGACATTTTGTGGGTAAAAGTAAAGAAAAGTATTGAAAAAGTAGTGATTTTTGGGAGAAAAATCAGAATTTTTTCCTCCAAAAGAATCAGGAAATATTTTCTTTTACTTTTAAAATTTGATGTTCATTTTTCATAAAAATAATTTAGTTTTTTTTTTCTTCTTCAAAAAAAATTCTGGATTTTATTTAGGTACTTATCAAAGAAATTTCGAGAATTTTTTTTTCAAAACTCGAAATTTCTTCTCCGGAAAGATTGAAGGATTTTTAAAAAAGAAAATTGAGATTTCTAAAAAAAAAGTTTTTTTCTTCACCGAAGATTTTTTTCGATGTTGCCTCCAGGAAATTGAAAAAAATAATTTAAATTTGGTTCCCAATTTTTTGGGGGTCCTGAATTTTCTATATTTTTTTGAGGAGGGGGCTCTGAATGTTCACCATGGTAGTAAAAATTGTGAAAGTGATAGAATTTCTTTAGGATGGAAAAGTTTTCTATGTTTACTCAGTATTTTTCCTGTTCTAAAAAAAAATTTTCTAATAATTTTTTTGATGCAATTTTTTATTTGAAAAAAATTGAAAAGAAATCAGTACTGAATGACAATTTTTGAATTGTTTTTTTATATGCCTACTTAATATTTTCTCAGTTTTTTTTTTTTTTTAAGGAAAATTTCTTCTTAATGAATAACTTTTCAATTTTTTTTGCACAATTTATTCATGCAAGAATTGAAAAAAAGAAGTGTTAATGAAAAAATTTGTGTACCCACTTTCTTTTGTATTATTTTTTCGTGTCCAGATTTTTTTCTAGGAGAATTCATTTTTTTTTTTTTTTTGTTCGAGTAGAAGAAAAATTTCAACAGAAAATTGATCTCAAAATAAATCCCTGAAAAAGATTGTAACGAACAGTTCAAAAATGAAGTTAAAAAAAGGGTTACTTTTTTTTTTTAAATTTTGAGAAACATGTCTGTTGTACTCGTAGAAATATTCTGAAATCTCGTACATCGCGTGAAAAAAGTTACTGGGATTTTTGTCGATGTAGCAAAAGCTGTGTGTAGGTGGAATAAACGTGTAGGGATGGACTTTTGGGTGTGGTAATGATTTCGTTGGGTATGTGGTGGTAGGTGGACACTTTTAAAAGACAGAAAATGCGACGAGTTCGTAATAGATGTGCTTTTTAAGGCGACGATACGATAAAATATGCGAGTGTGTTTGTAGAATATATTGCGATTGTACGATATGAAATAGGATAAAGGTAGCGAGGACTAAAAATACATTGTATAATGTGTTACGTAAAGGTGGTATTTGCGGTAGTGTGTTTTGAAAAGGATCTACAGAATGCAGGGTACTGGATAGATCTAGATACTATTAGAGGAGAGAAAAAATTTCACCATTATCTTGGCCTTTGTATGTGTAAGAATTACAGGCTTTTATTTAGAAACACCGAGTTTTAAAAAAAGAACGAAAATGGAAAGCTTTCCTCGTATAGAGCGAGTTCATTTGAGGAATATTTTGCGCACGAGGGAAGAGCTGGGGGACATTTTTAAAATATAGACCTTTCCCAGTCGTATGGTCATGGTGCGGAATCTTATTTGCATAAATTTTCTCGCCCAACAAAAAACCTTCTTCTCGGAATTAGACTCGTCTCTGACAATTTTACGCGTGGTAATTTTCTCGAGTGTTTTTTTGCACGGCTCGTCTTTCGCTCCGGCCGATTCGATTTGTACGATGATGCTTTGTGTAGAAAATTTCACAAACGTGTTTCTCTCCACGTTCAACTTTTATTTGGCGAATTAAATAAGCGCAGGCAACCGAACTGAAGAGTTGTTTTGAATTTCAATCGAGAATCCAACCCGAGAATTATGCTTCGGTGTTTTAAACTCGCGTACTATCGAAAAAGTTTAAGCTAGATAGGTTATTATACGAACTTCATTTGCACCATCTTTTTCATTGATGAAAAAAATAAATAACACGTTTCGACGAGTTAAGGTTTTTAACTAGATTTACTAAGTATAAAACGAATGCTACCAAATTTCACCCGAAAATTGTCGTACTGATCGAATGAACGATTATCGAAAATTTACCACACGTGGTTCGATTCATTTTACAGAAATAGCTTTATTTTGGTCTACCAATGCAACAAAAGGTTTTTCCATCGTGTGCTCGTAAAAGAGATTCTAATCAACGTATATTAAAAGTTCCAACTTTAGAGCGCCTGCGTCAAGTGCTAGACCGTGAAATTTGCGACTTCTTATCAAATTGAGTTTTTTCTATTACCTTTTCGTCTATCGATTTTATTGAAAAAATAGCTCTCGAAATAAATTTCTACATGAAATTCTGCATAAAAAGTTCTTCTCTTTTTTATTCTCTCTTTCGATGATAAAATTTACCCAAGATGTGGTTCCAATGGGTTGGACATTTTTCATTCTGCGAACTATATCTAATTTAGATCTATTCAGAAGTCGAGGAAAATTATCAAATTTTTATTGAGGCTTCAGAAAGGGCCAAAGTTGATTTTAGTTACTTTGGGAAGTTGAAATTGAATGGTGATGGAATTTTTGTGTATCCATATTGAGAATTTTTCCTTCTCCATAGAAATTGAAAATTCCCTCCCAAAAAATATTAAGAATCCTCCCCTCAAAAGAAGTTGAGAATTTTCCTCAAAAAATTGAGAATCCTCTTCCCACAGAATCAAGAATCCCCACAGAAATGAATATTTTCTCCTCTAATAAAAATTGAGCTTTTCCCTATAAAATAATTGGAATTTCTCCTTCGTAAAAATTGAGAATTTTTTTGGAGAAAAAAATTGGAACTTTTTCACAAAATGAATTGGAAATTTTTTTCCTGAAAAATAAGATTTTTTTTTTTTAAAAAGTGAGAATTTTTTTCTCCAAAAAAATCGAGTATTCCCCTCACAAAAAAATTAAGAGTAGGTATCCTTCTCTAAATTGAGTATCGCCAGAAATTGAAAATTCCCTTTCAAAAAAAAGAATTCCTCCTTCGTAAAATGTGAGAATTTTGAGAATTTTTCACAAAATAAATTGGAGAATTTTTTCCTAAAATAAATGAAATTTTTCCCTTTAAAAAATAAGCATTTTTTCCTCCAAAAAATCGAAGGTCTTCCTTCACAAAAAAATTAAAGTGTTTCCCTCTCTAAATTGAGTACTTATCACAAAAATTGAGAATATTTGTATATTCTGTGAAAGTTGAACTTTTTGGAAAATAACCCACGAGAAATTTTTTTTCGAATTTTCAATTTTTCTTTTTGAAGCAAAGATTGCGTCATAAAAAAGGAGATTTTTTTCATACCTATTATTAAATTACCAATGAGGAATTTTCATGAACTTGGGAAATTTTCGTCAGTAGTGAAAATTCAACTTTTTTGAGAACAACCTACAAGAAAATTTCCCAAAACTTTCGATTTTTCTTTTTGGAAAAAGATGAAAAATTTTTTAACTGACGCGCAACACAAACTTGAATGACTTAAAAACTTCAAATTCCAAAATGAGATTTATTTTAAATGAAAATTCGGGGCCGTCATATTCTTCATTCGACTGTCGATGTTAATCAATACTGAAAATTTTCTGAGTTTGGCATATGCGGTTATTAAAAAAATAGAACTACCTCATTTATTTCTCAAAAAACAATTTATGAGGCAAAAAAATGTTGTCGTGAGATGCACAAAATTTTTTCACGTGGTTATAGTTTCGTTTTTGGCTGCACAACAATTCCATGCATTTTTTGGGAATTTTCAACTTATTTTTATTTTGGAAATTGATAAAATCATTTCGAGAATTTCTGAGAACATCCTCAAATTCCAAAGTGAGGAATTACTCCGCCTCAAATTTTTTTATGCATTCATCTTAGTGAGCTAATGGTACATCTTTTGTTGTGAAAATTTTTTCATCCCGTCCACCAGGTTCTTCTCGGGTCCCAAAGGGCTAAACAAAATCCCCTTAAATTTAGAATATTACCGCCCGAATTGATGATTCATATCCCCCCCCCCAATAAAAAAATCCCCTTATCAAAAACGTAGACCTCCCACAGAATCGAGAATTCCCCCTCAAAGAGGGAATTTCCCCCCATTTAGAATTATATTTCACCCCACAAAATTGAGAATTTCCTCTAAAAATTAAAGAACTCTCAAATTGTGGATTACTCCCAAAAAAATTTTTAAAAAATTTCACATTGTGGATTTCCTCCTAAAAAAAATCGAGAATTTTTCTTCCAACAGTGATAAGTCTACATAATGTATTTTTTTCCAAAAATTATTCAAAATAGTTTAAAATACTTCAAAAAAATAAGAATTTTTTTTTTCAAGAATAATAATTGAGAATCTGTATCTATACCTCAAATATTGGACAAATTTTTTTACTCCAAAAAATGAGGGATAAAAGTGATTTTTTTATCATGAAATTAAAATGTTATATTTTTTACATTTTGTTTTAAAATCGTTTTTTTGACAATTTTTTTCAATTTTTTTTTTCATGTTTGATTTTTCACTGGATGTGGTTCGAAAGTCATTTCCCCTCTGTTCTGTGAAATTTTTACGAGAATTCGCATTTAATATAGTCCTTTTTAAAATTTTTGAATCAGTTATTTGTATAAAAAATCGAAAAGGTTGAAAAAAGACAATAATATGTAATTTACAAAAAAAAAATCATCTGTAAGGAGAAATATTTTTCAAATATTTGGAAAAAAAATTTCATATGCAAATTATTTTCTACGACGTGACGAGATTATTTGTGAAGGATTTTTTTTTAGATACCTAATAGAATTTTTTCAGTTGGGAGAATTTTTTCAAATTGAATAAATTTTTTTACTTTCAAATAAAATTCAATCATTGCTCTTATATTTTGTCCAACGTGTGAAGAAGGCTGACGACGAACACGACGACGAGAGACTCGCAAAAGCTACTACTTTTGGCATAGAAATAGCGCTAGAAAATTTACATTTTCATTTTCATACGCATTTTGGCGCTGCTCGACGTTCCGCTATAAAATTCTAGTCTACTCGTTATTATACAATAATTTTCTCTTTTTGTATGCGCCTCGCAGACCTCGTCGAGCTAGGAAATTGGCAAAAGCGTACGAAATTCGCACGTGGTGTTTTTTTTTATAGAAGAGCGAGATAAACTACACATGCTCATTCACAGATTATCAATGCTTTAACACGATGAGGGCTGGTCGGTGGAAAGAGTTGTATGTTGATTTAATAACTACTACGGTAATTGGTGGTACGAATATCTATAAATATAATAAGCTCAGCATTTCGGCTCAAGAGCAGGATAAACGATGAAAATGTATTTGTGGGCGTTGGTTATTTTTTCGAATACCCCCTTGGACCCGGAATTAGACCGATAATCGGACTGTGTTGAATACAAAACGATTTGTATCTCTGTGTTTTACGTAGGTAGTAGGTGCTTTGCTCGTCGTGGGGTTACGAATATTACACAGAACAATTAATCAGGGGTTTTATCGAGGATCAATACGGTATTCGTGCTTTTAAGGTGATAAAAAGTATTACAAGGTGGGAAGGGAATTATGCAAATAGGAATATTTGATTAGGACTTGGCAGTTGGAATAGGTGGTCTGGGGATTAACGACGTGAAATGAAAAATAAATTTGGTTGTTTTAAAATTTTTACATTTTTCGAGTGAAAAATAAATCATTTTAAATGCACTTTGAATTCGTTCCAATTTCAACGATTATTTTTTTCTATTTTTTATTTGATTTTTATTTAATGATTTTTTTTTTTTTTTGCTTTTTACAGATCCACGAGTTACAACATGGCCAATGATGTCCAGTCCATTTCCAACCGTATTCATATGTCTATTTTACGCGTATTTTTCAAGAGTCTTAGGTCCAGCAATAATGGAAAACCGAAAACCATTTACGTTAAAGAAAACGCTGATATATTATAATGCATTCCAAACGCTATTCAGCGCGTGGATATTTTACGAGGTGAGTACCTTACCATACTACGTATTTAGGAGAATACCGTCGTATCGTGTGAATTACCATTACCTCCTGTTTTATAGAAAATTCAACCCATTTCGTGAAATCGTAAGGTTTCGAATCCTTTAAAGTATCGCGAACGTGAGAATGAAATTCTCGAGGGAATATTCATCTCGATGCGTTTACGAGAAAAATTACATACGAAATTCGAATATTAGCTGGCCTTTGCAGTGTACGAGGAAAATCAATGAAATGTGCGTGATCTCGTACAAATGATCGTCGCTGTCTATCGCATTTCCGACAATTTTCTCTCAACTTTCGCTACACGAGTCCAAAACTTTAGCTAAATGGAGGTGTTAATTTCGTATCATGCAGGATATACTTTGATCAATATGACGTAAACCTTTCATTCGTTCGTGTACCTGCAGAAAAAGCGTAGAAATTTATCGACGAGATAATAATCAAATAAAGCATATTAATTTTAATGCGAACAAGTCGCATATTCGATTCACAGAATAAAAAAAAAACGACCTCGATGTCTGCGGCTGTAGCAGAGTGAGAGCGAAGGCGAATAAAATATCGAACAAAAATTACGTACGTGAGATTTTTTCACAATTTGATTTAACGACCTTGCGAAAGGTCGACGAAAAAATTCGAAAAGCTTGGACCGGTAAGTCGAGTTCAAAGATGGAAAATTCGTCACGAACAGGCTAAAGTTTCCCTGGTTTAATAGATTTTACACCAAAACCAGTATACGACCAATTTAAACGTTTAGTTACTTTTGAGAACAATGAACAGTGACGTATGAAAGACATGAGACGAAATGCAGCATGAAAAGAATTTCTTTTACGTTTATCGACAATTTATTATTATTTCAGTTTGGATATTCTCGTTATTTTAAAAAAATTTCAAGTTGGGCTATTAGTTCACGTGAAGATCTTTTCTTTATCGTATTACTTGAAAGTAGGTATATTATTGAAATTTTTCAGATTTTCAATATGAAATTAACGCTCTCTATCCGGGAGCCTTGATCAAGTTAAACATTATACGGTTCAATGGAATTTCAAACATTGCATCGCAGAAAAATTGAATCTTTTTGCAAGGGTTCGAAAAATATGAAGAAAAAATTGATGCCTTTTATAAAATTAGTCGACGTTACTTTTTTCACTTCTTTTCCAAGTATCATGTCCTGCAAAAAAAAATTTGGTTGAAAATTAAATTTTTGGCATAAGTCGGAGTTGAGGGATAACACGGAATTATTAAATTAATAAATTATATTCAAAAAAAAAAGTCCACAGGTGACATCTATTTTACAATATTTACGAAAGGAAGTGAAAAAAAAATTAATGACGAAAATTTTGAAAAACTTCTCATATTATGCCACCTGCAGAAACAATTAAAAAAAATAATAGGTATAATTTTGAAAATTCTATGACCCCTCGAACTCCATTGACCATATTCCACCCAACCAACCAGAAGAAAAAAACATGGGCATCGTTTAACAAATTTCCATATGTAGAAATTTTAAAACCACATACGAGTATTATGTAGTAGATATTACAAAATTTTTCAAATTTTTTTAAACAAGGATTTTCAAATTATTAAAAAATTAAGAGTTGAAAAACGAAAGAAAAAAAAAAAAAAAAAAAACGATTTTTCCAACAATGCATTTTTTTATCAAAATATACCCAAATCTAGAATTTTAGTTTTTCAAAGTAAAATAAATTTGATTTTTTTTGAAAATTGTAGTTTCTTAAATTTTTTAATTCAGTTTGTTCGTGACAATTATTTTTTTAATTTTAGAATTTTTACAATTTTTACAATTTTTAAACAAACCATAAAAAATTTTCTAATATCCATTTTCAAAGTTTACATGTTGGATTTTTTAAAACATTTAAGTCATTTGGTATTAATTTCAAATATTAGGTATAGCGGTACTTTCAAAAAATATAAGATTATTCAATTTTTTCAAAAACTTTATTGATCAAAATTATTTAATTTTTTTTATCAAACTAAAATTGAATAAGAAAATTATTTATTGGTCGAAAATTCGACCATCAAAAATTTTCAAAAAAACTGTTACCTAACAAGATGCTCAAGTAACAGGTGCTGAAAGTGCTGAAAAAGACCTTCAATTCACAAAAAGGTGTTGAAAATTGAAAAAGGTGCTGATTTTTGCTCCACGGTTTCTTCACTGTTTCTCCAATTTACGTTTTTTTGTTGTTTTTTTTAATCAATGTTCAAAGTGCTTTGAACTGAAGACATTCATTTTTTCATAATTTTTATATTTGAGGTTAAGGGGGGGGGGGGGGGTAGCTCGTAATAAATCCTCCTGAAAGAATTACAAGTTCTGCAAAATGGTGTTGAAAAAGTACTGATTTTTGGGCAGTAGTTTTTGTGAAACTTTCTATTCAATCAAAAGATTACATATAATTTTCTGTAATTTTTGATGCAATTTTGATTTTTTTTTTGATTTTCAGTTTTTCAAAGTTTTTGGATTTTTTTGCTAATGAAATGATTTTTGCCTTTTTCTCATAATTTTCATTTTTTCCCAATTTTGAATTTTTCAGTTTTTTCCAATTTAAAAAAAAAAAAATTTAATATTATTAATACCTACTTATACGTATACCTAAGTTTTTGATTTTTTTCGAATTTGCAGTTTTTCTTCGATTCTTTTTTTTTTAATTGTACATCTTCTCACATTTTTTTTACTTTTGTTGTTTTCATTTCTTAAAATATAGTTTTGAATATGATAAAGACAATCATAATATTATTCAAGTATATTTTTCATGAAATAAGTGTAATAATAATTTGTCAATACTAAACTTTTGCATTTTTTTGAGAGAGAAATTTTTAAATTAGGTACCTCTTTTTTTCAAACTTCTTTTCAACATATTATTTTTGGTGGCGCTAAAAACATTTTTCAAATATTTTTGAAATGATTTTCAGTTTTTACCAAAAAAATTTCGTAATTTTTTTTTTTCGCAAAAGTTTTCCACAAAAAAAAATATTTTTGAGACATTTTTTGAATTCATTTCGGAATTTTCTTTTCTAAATAGTTCGTACATTTTTAGCGAATTTCTTCTGAGGCTATTTTTAGAAAAATTTTTTCTTAAAAACGCACCTGCAGTAGTTTTTATTCTTGTCGAATTATGCCCAAAAAACATAATTCAACTCCAAATCCTTCAATTTTTAATAGCATTACGAGTGTACGTAATTAAATCACAGGAAAGTTCATATAGGTATCATAATTAAACCGCGTAATTGGTTAAAAACGCATAAATATTCCTTACTTAGTATTAAAAAATTATATTTGTAAAGATGAGGAAAAAGTACGTACGTTAGAAAACTTTATAAATACAAAGCACATAATCAATAGCCTATAATAGGATGATCATCTTGGTGAAGAATATAAATACGCTCAAGTATTACAGTGTAAAATTCGTGCTTAAAAATTTCAATTTTTTTTTCAAACTAAATTTTGAAGAAAAAAAAATTATTTAAGGAAACTGAAAAAATTGATTTGAGGAATTCCAATGAATTAAACATCTCACTTCACCCATATCGAATAGGTCAGGGGTACATTCTTCCCTTGATGTAAAAGGAAATTGAAAGTTTGGAATTAAACGATAAAAATGGTTAAAAATAACAAAAATTGCAAAAAGATGAAAAATTTGAATTTTCAAGTTGGCAAATTTATAATCTTCTCCCTCATCTGGAAAAAGTTCAAGTTACACTTTGCTCGAAGCATACAATTCCAATCCTGCATTTTAAAAGAAGATTCAATCAAAGTTCGGCTTCGACATCTTGTAAAAATCTCCCCTACCTCTTCCCTCCTTCTTAAACCCTAGAATCGCCATGTCTAATGAAAAATACTCGTCGACCTGAACTTGTAAAGCCCTCCGGCATCCAAACCCACCCACTTAAGTCAACTTGGAAACAATAAAGCCAATATCAAAACAAACCTCACCGGCAGAAATATCATCTTACAATCACAAAGACCCATGAATGGAGCAGGGCGGCGTGCATATCCTCGAACCATTTGAAACTGCGATAAAATGCCAAGAAAAATGTCAAATAACGTCGTTCACGATGTAATAATGTTTTCGACGACAATAGCATCGCGTTTACGTACATTTCGCCAAGTCGAGTCGAATAGGTAATGTACGTGAACCGAAGCAAAAAATCCAATAGTTCAACAAAAGTATTAAAAGCTGGAATAGCCATATTCGTTAAAACGCTTGAGTTTCTCTTTCTCCTCTCCCCTTTAGTAAAATAAATAAAGCCTTCTGTTGCAAAAGTCTAAAAAAAATTTCGAGTTTTTGAAATTTCTTTCCTAAAAACGACGCGTGTACGCTGATTAGTTAGGGAAAAGTCTAATACTTCTTAATACGTTATTACTTTCGCAGACATCGTATTCGTATCGGATCGAGTCTTGGAAATAAAGACGAAGGACTCGTGGAAAAGGGAAAATTTCAAAGGTTCGAAGCTCAATATGATAGGGCAGCACGTTCTGCACATGTGGCACTTAACGTTCAAAACTCGAGCCAACTAAAAACGTCATAGTTCACATTTTTCTTACATGGTATGTTAGCTGGTCGACATTTTAGTTTTGAATCGATCTGAAGTTGGTCCTTCATTTTTTTGTCACGTTCGTCTACCTTTCAAATTTTTTTTTCAACCCTGGAATCCTTCGAACATTTTTTCGTTTCAATTAATGGCGTGACACCAATACCTATCGTGTATTAGGGTGTACGCCATTTTTACATCTTTTCTTTACCACATGAAGCTGTTCTAAGAATTTTTCACAAGAACATCGAAGTTTGACGTGGAATTCGCATAAAGATTTCGAGAGTTGAATTATTGATCATGAACGCGTGAACTTGCATGGATTTTCGTGATTTGTAAATTAATAATTTTCGGGTGTAGTTTTGTAACACACTGAAGAAAAAAAATGGGTTTTCAAACTAGGTATTGTTTCCACAAAACACCTTAATGAATACTGAAAATCTGGGTAATTTTATAAATTACTGAGTGCTTGCTAGAAATTTTCAAATTTCGCAACATCCATCATCTTGTAATCAATTAGAATCAATACTCAAATTTGTTGTATGCTGGAGTTGAAACTGAGAGAAACAATTTGGAATTTTCTGCATATTTTTTGAAGAAAAGGTGGCTTGAGAAATTCCTAATTTTGGATGTGAGATTGATTTTTTTCCCCAAAAAAACTTGAGACTTTTTTTCAAGAGAAAGGGACTTTTTTTATTCTAAAAAAATTGTGTCATTTGTTAATTCCAAAAAAATCAAAAGATGTTTTTACTCAAAAATTTGAGAAATATTTTTACTTCAAAAAATTTAATCAGAGATTTATTAAAAAAAAAAAAAACATTTTCCTCAAAAAATGAGAAATTTTCAAATCAAACAAAGTTCAGAACTTTTTTTTCTTGAAATGATCAAGATTTTCTACAAAAATTTTCAAGATTTTTTTTTTTTTCATGAAAATATTGAAATTATGCCATGTTTTTTGTCATTTTAATGAAAACTAAGAAATTTTCTTACTACAAAAAAAATGAAATTTTTTTCTATTCTAAAAAATCCAGAAATTTTTTACTTGAGATGATCAAAAGATTTTCTCCAAAAATTTTAAAAATATTTCAATTCAAAAAAATGCACGAATGATTTTTTTTCTACTAAAATTTCAACGTTTTTTTTTGCTTCAAAATACTATTGAAATTTTTTTTTTACCTAAGTATATTACATTTTTTTTGTCATTTCAATAAAAACTGAGAAATTTTTCTATTCGAAAAATTCCAGAAATGTTTTTCTTGAGACGATCAAAAATTTTCTCCAAAAATTTGAAAAATATAATAATTCCAAAAAATTGCATGAATGATTTTTTTCTGCAAACATTTCAAAGATTTTTTTTTACTTCAAAATATTGAAAAAAAAATTTACCTTTACCTGACTACCTAGGTCACTTGAAATTTTCTTACTACAAAAAAATGAGAAATTTTTCTATTCTAAAAAGTCCAGTTTTTTTTCTTGAGATGATCAAGATTTTCTCCAAAAATTCGAAGGAATGATTTTTTTTCTTCAAAAATTTTTAAGTTTTTTTTTATGTCAAAAATATTGAAAAAGTATATAATTACTTATAGGTATATCTATTTATTCCATTTTTTTGTCATTTCAATAAAAACTGAGAAATTTTCCCGTGTAGCAACGTCGATGCTAATTTCGATGTGTCGACATTTATATCGACATCCACATCGATATTTGCAATGGTGAGATTTTGAAAAATATGTTAAGTTCAAATATTCAATATAAGTATATATTAAAATTACACCAAAAATAGTGTTCAAGCCAACATTTCGACATTTTTTGTCAAATATGCGGCATTGAGACCACCTTTGTAGCTGGACACATGCGAGTGTCCAACTAACATAGAGATGATTCTTAGACCTTATGTACTAATTCACAACACACTTTATCTGCGAGTATCACAATCACCCTCAAGACGTCGACAGTCAAGTCGATGCATTATTCGACCCTCGACAATTAGATCGACATTAACTCGACTTAAAATTCCTCTGGTCAACACTGTCGACAGTTAAGTCGATGCATTATTCGACCCTCGACAATCACATCGACACTATCTCGACTTAAAATTCCTCTGGTCGACACTGTCGACAGTGAAGTCGATGCATTATTCGACCATCGACAATTATGTCGACAATAACTCGACAAGTCGTTGTATTATTCAAAACTTTGAAAAATAAGAAAATTTTGTGATTCTTTCAAAAATTATTTATTCCTGAGCTTAAAATGTTCTTATTAATTGTTTTTAGTTCTTTTTAGATATAAAATTTGTAAATTTAATTGGCAGAAATTGTCGACATAAATGTCGATGCGTTTATCGAGTATCGATTTTTACATCGACTTGTCTATGTAGAAAAACAACGTTTTCTAAATTATAGGAAAATACTGAGAAAAATTCAAAAATTTTGATTGAACAGTTATGTTTAACATAGAACATTACTTTAAATCTCAAATATCATTTTTAATTCATCGTTAACCGAGAAAAAAATGTGTCTGAATTTTGTCGACATAAATGTCGATGTCGACAATTGCTACACGGGTTCTTATTCGAAAAAATGAGAAATTTTTCTATTCTAAAAAGTTGAGATACTCATTATTATCTCAAAAAATTTAAAAATGCCAAATAACAATTTTATTACTTCATCTCATAATAATTATTAATGAATGTAAAATTGCAACAAAAATATCAACTTGAATTTACAAACATTGATGTTTAGAATTGTACTTACCTACCTATTAAAAAAATCGAAACTTAAAAAATTGATTAAATTTCAGTTTTCTGAAGTTTTAAATGTACCACCCCCCCCCCCCCTCCCACCGCCCGGATCAAAAATCCGAAAAAATTTTGAGTTGTATAAAATAGTTTGGAAAAAAAAACCGTTTTCCTTTTGTCAGGTCCAAAACTGTGCTCTCATAGGGTGATTTGAAATGAAATCAGTTAAAATTTCTCAACACTACCCTTGGGTGTCTGGACCTTAGGATGTCCCTTATTTTGGACTTTTGGAATTTTTTTAAATGTCTTATCCCCAAAGTTTTTTTCATTTTATGAAGAAATAATTCCCTTTTTTATATTCATCTCTTAAACAAATCTCCTTTTTTTTTAGAAAAATGAAAAAAATCACAGATTTTGAAAATCAAAAATGTTTCAAATTTTCAAATTTTTACGAATTTTAACGATTTTAAAAATCTGGATATTTTTTAAATTTGGCACATTTTTCATTTTACAAAAGTGAAGTTAATAGCCTTGCAAAAGACTAGCTTTTTGCTTTTGACACTTTGAATGTTGTGCAAGCAAGGCCCGCGAAGAATCAGCAGGATCAAAGGCACTCCTGATAATTAATTTTTAAGTACGTGTTTTTATTTTAGAGTGTATTCGACAATGAATAAAATTGTAAAAATGTCACCGCAAAATTTTTCTAAAAAAAAAAAAAAAAAAAAAAAAAAAACGGTTTTATAAAAATAATTTTAATTAAGTCCAAAATCGATACCAAAGCCGAGACAATATTATTTCGCAGTACACAAATTTCGCCGCTTTCAAAACTCGATTACATTATTTTTCGAAAGTCGTAAAGTTCTGGATGACCGCGCATGTTAGACGGGCAGAAAAAAAATATTACAAAAAAAACACCATAACTCGACGAAAAGTGGTAAAAATAAAGGCTCGCCTTCTCACAAGTCTAAACCTAAACCCCATGTAGAAAGTTACAACCCTGGGCGCACCTCTGCAGTCTGCTTTGTGGGAGGGGGGGGGGGGGTAGAGTGAAAATTTACGACACAGACACGAGGGCGAGGGCGAGTTTTCCTTCTAGTCAAATGCTATTTGGTCGTTACCAAATACCTAGGTGCGCTTTTTACGACTCTGTGGATTTTTTTTTCCAACGTGATCTTACGTTAATGTTGCTAATGGAATAGGAAAATAAATTGACCGTGTATGCGGCGTGGCGGCGCGGCGGGTAATTTAAACTCGCTAGTAAATTAATTTCGAAGTGAAAAAAAGTAACACACGAGTTCGGTCAATTAAAAAGAATAAACTAATATATTGTCGTCGCGGATAGTAACTTTTCATTAATACGATTACGACGGCGAATTTAAGTAGATTTTCATTGCAGCCCCCTCCTCCTCCGCCTCCTTCACCACCGCCACCGTTCGCATTCTGCTCTGTGTCTTACTTTTAATTTATTGGCTGATTTGATTGTTTTCAATTTTTTTTTTAATACAGTACGAATTTACGATAATGTGAAAATTTTGCCTTGGCAAGGTTATAATACGCGAGAGGGGAAGGGTTGATTTACGTAACTATTTGGATTATTATTACAGTAGACGGTAGGTAATTTGAGCGAGAAAAATATTCCAAGAATGGGTTTAATTACAGGACTAGTTTTTAAAATTTGTTCAACAACTTGGCTCGGGAGAAAATGGTAGATCGAGTCTCAAGGGTTCTGAAATAAATGAGAGTCGATGCGTCTTTCCAGCCTCAGTCACTCGCTCACTTGCAATGGCATAGGTGGCTAAGTGTATTCGTGTAATAAACAGCGTGTAACAGATGTAAAATAGTGAAATGGTGCCGGTTCAACAAACCATTTATACGGTGTGTCAAAACGATGAAAAAAGTTTCATTAAGACGATAAACGAAGATGACTTTTTATCCTGGCATCGCAGAGAGCGGAGATTATATTAAATGTAACGAGAGCATGTGTCCAAATTGCGAGCAAAACGTCGTTATAGAATTTAATAAGAAATGCACTACTAGACTGAAGACGAAGAGAACGGAACTTTAAACGAGACACCAATTTAATTGGTGTGTTTCGTAACACACGCGTACATTGTTTTAGAGAATTTACAAATACAAGGGTTGTTGATAATATGTATTTTGACCTGCATTAAAATATTTGATCATCGAATCCTTCACTTCGAAATGGTTCAGCAGTTGGAGTGAAATTTGGACGAAAATGATTTGCATTTGCCAAAAAGTAATCTTTTTCACAAGTTATGAAAAAATATCAAATTTTTGAATTTTTCCCATTTTTTTTGAATAATTTCCAAATTTTAATTTCTCCCTAACTGCTGTTCCTTTTGTTGAGAATGATTTCTAAATTTTTATATTCCACCCAATTGAACATTAAGTGGAACCTACCGGCTTCCATTTTTTAGAAAACTGAAAAAATCACCGATTCTCAAACTTTTTGATTTTTTTGCTTTAACCCAACAAAGTTGTTCCTTGTCATGAGAATGAATTCCAAATTTTTTATTTCCTCCGCGGCTTAATTTCAAGTTTTTTTTTTTTTTTTTTTTTTTAAATTAGGCTTTAAAAAAATTAATTTTGTATTGTTCCAAGAAAACTCAGAAATTTTTTCATAAAAAAAAATCAACGTATTTTTTCTTACTAAAAACAGACATTTTTTTACTTCGAGAAAATTGAATTTCTTTTACTATATTGACTCCCAAGATATAATATCTATTGTCTACTTAATTACAAAGACATTTTTATTTTTAAAAAAACAACAAAAAAAAACATTTTTTTTTGCAAAATAATTCAGTTTTTTTTCTCCAAAAATTGAGTGAGAAAAATTCTTCTTATTGCAAAAAAACATAATTATGCAACTATAGATGCAACTTGATTAAGCGAACAAAAAAAAAATTTAGATAACTTGCCTATCTCGATTTTGAAGGGGCAGTATAGATTCAAAAAATTTGAAATTTCGTCAATACAATTTATAAAACAGATGTAACTCTTCGATATGAGTAAAACCAGCTATGTTGAAAATTAGTCTATCTTCGAAAATGAAGGCGCTACGGAGCTTCAAAATTTGAAAATACTGATTTTCAATTTTCTGTAGCGCCTTCATTTTCAAAGATAGGCAAATTCTTCACATAACTTTTTTTGCTCCTTTCAAATAGTTGAATCTGTATAATGCATTTTTTTGGTAGAATTTTTCAATTTTCATGTCTCGAAAGTGCACCGTAATCTTAATTGAGGTAGGCAATACTTTCAACAAAAATTTCTTATCGTCAAAACTCCTTCAATTTCAAAAATAGGCATCCTAACGTGATTACAGTTTTTCTCATGTTTTCGAAGTGCTATGCACTGGCGAGGTTGAATTTTTTTTTGAATGCAGTGTTGCCAACTAATTTTGCTTATAAATACCATATTTTCAAAGCTTTATAGCGCCTTCAATTTTCAAAATAGGCAAGTTATCCTAATAAAGTTTTTTGTTTGTCTACTCGAGTTGTATCTATGGTTGAATTATTGCACACCTACGTTTCATGGAACACCCTGTATTTACTCAAAAAAAAAAAAAAAAAAACAATGGAGAAATCATTAAATTCAGGAAAAATTGAGAAATTTTCTGTTTCAAAAAATTTTTAATTAAAAAAAAAGACCAAAAATTGCTATTTTTCAAACAAATTAAGACAAACAATAAAATAAAAATAGTAATACTTAATAGAGGTTTTTTCAAAAAAAAATTGAGTAATTTTTTAGCTTGGCTCAAAAAAAATCAGTTTTTTTTCATTTCCAGAAAATTCAAAAAAAAAAATTTACCGTAACAAATTTTTTTTTTTTTTTTTTTTTTTTTTTTTTTTTTTTTTTTTGTAACAGAGACCAAGCCAAAAATTTTGTTGTTTTTTTTTTCTTCAAAAATTGATATTTTTTTTGAAAATTTAAAAGGTTTTATTTTCAAAAAAAAAATTTTCGAAAATTTGAAAAATAGGTATTTTTTTAATTCAAAAAAGTTGAGAAACTGTTTTTTCAAAATGAATAAATAAATGTTAATACGCTGACTCTAAGAAAAACTGAATAAATGAAATGAATAATAATAATTGATTAATTAATACCTAAGAAATACTTTATTTCGATGAATAGAAATCCTAAAGGAACAATTTTGATAGGTTAGAACCAGAAAAATTTTAAAATTCCAAAATTTAGTGCATATTTTTTCTTAATTTGTAAGAAGGAGGGGTTGTGGGCCCACTTAAAATCAAGTTGGAGGAAAATACAAAATAGGGAATCATGAATCATTTTCTATTGCAATGCAACAACAACTTGAAATACTAAGTAAAAATTTTTTTCTCATTTTTGTCGTTTTTTTGTTTTTCTGAAAAATTGAGGGCACCGTAAGGTGCCACTTGAAATTCAGTTAGGTGGAAATAAAAAATTGGGAATTCATTCTCCTGACAAGAAACAACTTTTGACTCGAATAAAGTAATTACGTAATTCTCGAAAATTTTTTTCCTTTCCAAGTATAATTTTCGCCCGAGTAATAGGGTTCCAAATTTTTTATTATTCATAAATATTTCAAAATTGAATTTGAAAACATTTTCGAAATGATTTCTTTAATATTATTGAAATCATTTTTTTGAAGAGCCATTTTCAATTTTTATATGGCATTCTTTCAATTTTTCACATTTTAAAAAAAATTTCAAAATCGAATTTAAAAAACATTGTCGAAATGATTTCTTTAATACCACCTATTATTGAATTATTTTTTTGAAGAGTCATTTTCAATTTTTTATGACATTTTTTCAATTTTTCGCATTTTTTTTTTAATTTTAAAAATTAATTTCATTTTTTTTTCGACATAAACGACATTTTTTTAATGAGCCCAAAACTTATGAAAAAAGATTACTATAATTTATATCGATTTCCCCTCCTCTCCCCTCCACTCATATATTTTATCAAAATTATAGCTTGTGGAAATCTTTCTAGATTGATATTTTTTAAAGCATTTTATTGCCACGAAAATCGTCAAGGGACCTCTAAAATGTGGTTTCCTTTCAAAGAAAACATCGCACGTACATTTCGTTCGTAGAATTTACCTGGTAGCTTTTTTTCACTGATTACACGCCCTCCGCACTCGCCCAGTGTACTTCTGAGCCGAAATTCCTCGCACTGTTTAACGTACTAATGTTATATGACCTAGTACAATAACATTTCCGAAACCACCTATTGGGAAAAGATCGCCGCATTCCAAGGGTTAAATGCGTACGATGCACCGTGTACTCGTAGTAGTCACGACAGCGACGTCGTCGTCGTCGTCTTAGTCGTCGCGTGTGCTAATTCGTAATCGAACTAAAGTGAAAGTAGTTTGCATCTGGTGACTTGTATAGCGTGTACGAGTACGTATAAATACTAGGTAAGCTATGCATGTATGCGTACGATCGTATTCGCTATTCAGGCGAAAAGCCATCGCCAAGATCAAGCCAATGTGCTAAGTAGTGATTCGTAAAGCTCTGTTCGTATTGATCTTCCGCCAAGAAAATCATATGTACTACGTATGGAGAGAATGTGCCCGAGTAGAGGGGGCGATGCTGTGTGATACAGCGACGACCACGATTTACGGAAATGATTTAAATTTCTCTCCGCGACCCGACCTTGAACCGATTTGTAAATTTGTACATTAACATACTTTTGCCTATTTTTGCTATTTATTCTTCTATATACGTGGATTCTTCGGGTTGCCAAATTTACAGTCGATTCGATTTTTGAAAATTTTCAACTTGGTATTTTTTGAAAAGATATTTTTTATAACCGGAAGTAAAAAAATTCTTAGGGGGAGGGGGCTACTCAGACGAGATTTTTGTCAGTTTCAACGCATTCTTTCTATATTTTCAAGAAATTCATAGGGCAAGGTGAAAAAATTCCTTTCGTAAACGCGTAAAATAAATTCAAAATTTACCCGTCCGTATTTTAGGTACTTAATAATACAACGAGCGAGCGATTATACCTGGCTAAAGGGGTTTTCCAGGTTCGTTGTTTGTTGAACTGGCAACTTGCGCAGCAGACGACGACGTGGTCAGAGGGTGAATTCGATTTGCATTTTTTCTTTTTTTGGCTTCGTATGTATAATGCATAATACGGCTTCGTGTGGAAAAATTTATCGTTGTCCAAAAATGCTGGTAATTCGATAAATATGGAATTTTCCGTTGCGATGCTCGAGGCATTTGATAGAGATTTATTGGGAAAAAGCAACCGCGATTGTTATGGAAAATTATCGAATGCCTTTTACTTTCGCGAAACGAGCGAAAAATTTATTGTATCGAAAAAGAATGGAATTTTGATTTGTTGGTTGTTCGTATAATAATATGTATTCTGGTTCAGATTTATGAAGAAAACGTCTCATACGTTACGTTGCGAAATAACTTACGTATATGAGCTAAAAGCTCTACAAGTGTACGAATAATAATAAATAAGATATGGATCTTTTTCTAATATCTTGCCAACCGTTTTGCTATTTCGTGTTCGTGATGTGCATAATGTTGATCGGTGACGTTTGCTGTTGCGATGAATTTTTTCTTCATTTTTTATATTTTAATATAAAATAATTTTTTTCCAAATATGGCAAACCGAGGACAGAACATATTATATGGGTGGGATGGAACGAAGGTGCGTACTGCATAGGCATATTATTCGGGATAAATTTAACTTTTTATTGAAATATTTCTCATTAATTTTTTTATGACTCGAATAATTTTTTCCAACAGTGAAAATTGTACCTAAGTAAAAATGTAACATTGATTAATTAATGTACCCAAAAAATGAGAAAAATGAATTGTAGAAGGAGGAAAAAATGAAAAAATTGGCTATAAAAATAATGGAAGTAATACAAGTATTATCCTTTTAATGACGTGATCATAATCCCAGCATACTTCATGCGATATTAGCTTCAGTAAGTAACTAGGCATGTCTTGTAGTGCAACTTTTTTTGCGCATTTTTTTTTCAATTAAAATTTTCTATTTTTTATAGGTAGGTAATTCAATTATTCCTTGACTTCTTTTCAAAAAAACATTTCTCGGAGTTTTTTTTTTTTTTTTGAAATTTTTTTCAACGAGAATTTTTGGTACTTAAGTATACCTAGTTGAATTGATTATTTTTTTCTAAACTGGTATTTCAATTTTTTAAATAAGATTTTAAAAAAAATGTAATTAGGTATGTGTAGGTAAGTCTGTTTTTTTTCCAAGGACAATAAATTAAGATTTTTTTTTGCGAAAGAATTATATTTTTTTTCAAAAACACGAACTTCATCGAAAAAAGCTAGATTTATTTCGATAAAAAAAAAAATTAAAAACACAATAATCGTAGAAAAAAACTTTCCTGGAAAAAAATTCTCTCAAAAAAAATTTGATTGAGAAAAAATTTGCACTTTCCGCGAAAAAAATTCTCCAATTTCAAAAAAAGTTCTCAGAAAATTTTTTTGGAAATGAAAATTTTGTGTGAGAAAGAAAAACCAGTTCCTCACAAAAAACTTCTTCTTCTTTTTCTTCTTCAAAAAAAAAAAAAAAAAAAAAAAAAAAAAATGAAGACGTCAGCGTCAGAAGAAAATAATATTTTTGGAAGAGAACTTTTTGGGACAGGGTGTCCAAAATTTCTGCATGCCCTTTTCTACCTGCAATAAAAATCCTACTTTTTAGGAATTTTTGTAGTTTTAAAATATTATACTTATATCTAATGCATTTTGAAAATTTCAAAACATTTATGGTTGAATCACTTCTTAAAATTAGGTAAATTTTGTTTTTCATCAAAATTGATTGAAAATTAAAAATTTTAATAAATCATTCAAATTTTATAAAAATTGCAGTTTGATAATTTTCAATTTTCATTTAAACAATTTTAAAAATAGGACTAGTTTTCAAAATGATTTCGGAGTAAAATTTAGGAAGTGAAAAAATCAAAATTGAAAATAGAAAACGTTAATTTTTCCATAAACGAAATATACGTAGCTAATCATTTTTTCGTATTTGGTGTCAATGAGATTTTTCTTGCTATTTGAAAATTTTTCTATTGTAAATTTGGATATACATTTTTTTAGGGGGTTAATTTTTTGAGAGAGCCCCCAATTTTCTGTTACTTTTTGGGGAGAAGGGCTGAAATTTTTGTGGATAGTAGTAAAAAAAAAGTAGAAAAAAAAGGGAATTTTGTAAAAAAAAAAAAAAAAAAATTAAAAAAATTTCTGTAGACGCTAACTCAAAATTTGATCAATTTTTAAAATTTTATCAAATTTGTAAGTATATTTTCAAGTTCAAAAAGGTAAATCGTTAAATTGAAAAAAATAAAAAATTGTGAAAATTTCAAAGTTTGATCAAAATTAAAAATGAATTTTGGTAATTTTTAAAATTTTATATACTAGTCTTCTTCTAAAATTTATTGAAAGTGTAAACTTTGAATAAACTTTTGAAATTGGTCGATGGAAATTAAAAATTTAGAATTTCTCAATTTGATAAAACTTGAAATTTTATTATCCATCAAATTTTTATAAATTTTTAAAATTTAATCATTTTTATAGTTTATTGATGAATTTATAAAATGTTATTAATTTTGTACCCAAGTATTTATTTTTATATCCAAAATTTATCTAAATTTCAAAATTTGCGTGAAATTTTGAAATTCAGTTGAATTCAAAATTAATTGGACAATAATTGGAATTAGGGAAAAATTGAAATTTGTTAATTTTCATATTTTAATAATTTTTTTACATTGGGTCAGTTTTTGAAATTTTTAAAAGTTCTTTAAAATTTAGAAAATTTTGGAACTTGATAAAAATTCAAATTATTGATATGAAAATTGGAATATGGAATTTTAAAACTTTGTTATACGTATACGTATAAGTTGTTTCAGCGAATCTATTAATCTACTTTTTTTTAAAAAATCCCAATACCAATCAGTGAACTTTTTAAATTTTTGTACATTTTTCATTTTGAGAAAATCCTGTCGAAGATCCTGCGAAAAGTTCTGCTTTTTGGTTTTGAGATTTTGTTTTAACACCGTGGGAAAAAAATAATTCTGAAAAAATGATTTTGGGAAGAATTGTAAATGTTCTCTCGAAAGGAAATGGTTAAAAAAATGACAGGAAAACAATGCATTCTTCAAAAAATATAGATTAACATTTCTCTTCAATTCTGTTGAAATTTACTTCTGAAAAAATTTTAAAACCACTATACGAGGAAATTAGTCACTTGAAAGAATTACCGAAAAAATCTTCCCTGAAAGATACTTTTTGGGAAAAATTCTTTCCTAAAAATACTAAACATCCTGTTAGAAACTTTTTTTCAGATTAAAATTCTGGTAATGAGAAATACTCAAAAAAAGATCTCTAAAAAAATTCCTTGCTGAAATTTCAATTTTCAAGAAAAAATTATTCTTAAAAAAAATTTTAGACATTTTTTCAAAAATGTTCTTACAATTTTCTTTTGAAAAAATTCAGTATCAAAACCACCTCAAAGAAAAAAAATTGGAAAAAAGACAGAGAAAAATAATGTCTGAAGAAATTTTTTGGGAAAAAATTCTTTTGATGGGATATCTCCGTAAAAATATTTTAGAAAATGTTTTCTATTCTGCTGTACTGGGAACTGAACTGAATTTGAGTTCAGTTTATACGCCCATCCTTTTTACTTCTCATTGCCATCTGCATAATTTTATTGATCTCACGTGTAGTGTAAGTATACATATTAAATGCAGACTCGTTATTCAATTCATTTTTGTTTTTCCGGTTTAATTGGTTTATTTTCATGTTTTTTTTAAATATAATTATTGAAATATCATTGCAATTTTACTAAAAAAAATCGCGAAGTCGAAATTGGTACTTTCGTATGTTTCAACGAAAAACAATTCGTATTCCTAGTTATAAATACATATGAGTATACTTTTCTTCGTTATTATTTTTCTCACACTTTGTTATTAAATGAAATATGGCTTCGAATAATTTTATATACTTAATATAGTACCTGTGTAGGTATGTACAAAATTAATTGTTTTACTCCGGCCATAGAAAAACAAAAAAAAATATATAATAATTTAGATACTACTTACATGTTTGTACCCGTTTCTCGTTTCATTTTACATTAATGTATTGTGTAAAAGATAGCCCGAAAAATACCAAAATAACAAGTTAATTAATACCTTAAGATGTAATTGAAATATTAATTTGTTTCGAGCAACCTTGCGATAAAATTAAGAAAAAAATTCACGAATTGCTGTACCTAACCTAACCTACTACGCACGCTGTTCTTCTCGTGGAATGTACTGTTTCAACTTCCGACTACTGGTACCGAAAATATCACGTTTCTGGGCGAAATCTTCCTGGATTCGGGCTGCAATTTGGGTCCAGAGGCGGTATCATCGGCGTGTAAATATAATTACAATCGCCCCGATTGACGTAAATACATTTGAGGTATATACGAGTATATGAACGTCTAAATCGTATATATATTTACGTACTTACTCGTACCTGTACCTACATTCGACTATGTAGATTTAAAATTAGGTTAGGTTACGATCGGGTTACATAAAACCGTGTAGTATTAACTAGCCAAAGATCAGGAATCGCTTGTTGTTTTATGGTACACGCGTCGCGTATGTGGAGAGTGTGTATAAGTAGTTAAGCAGTGAGCACATAGCGTTAATGGAGAGATTTTAAAAAAGAGAAGGGGGAAATTTACTGTGCTGGTGATGCGTTTATTTAGCATTATTCTTTTATGTACATAATATTATGGTTTATTTTCTAAGCCAAAACTTCAAGCAATCATCATCAAATTTCAGAAAAATTACAAAATCAAGTTTACTTTAGATATGGAAATTGAATCTGAATTTTCAAAATTTTTGAAAAAATTTATAATTGTGAAATAATTTTGCAAAACTTTGAAAAATTATCCCAGAATTTTAGGAGAAT
The DNA here is from genome assembly GCA_959613365.1 of Balanococcus diminutus. Classification (NCBI taxonomy): domain Eukaryota; kingdom Metazoa; phylum Arthropoda; class Insecta; order Hemiptera; family Pseudococcidae; genus Balanococcus; species Balanococcus diminutus. The sequence goes on along the minus strand of OY390718.1, from coordinate 33,675,992 downwards.
TGAAAAAAAAATCTACAGAATTCTTCAAAAAAATTGATCTAGATACTGAAGTAGAAAGTTTTTCAATTTTCACGAAATCACAGAATTTTCAGATTTTTTTTGACGAAACTTTATAAAAATGAAATGAAATTACCAATTCGTGAAATGATTGTATGCATACAAAATTTCAGAAAAATTACAAAATTCCCAGAGATTTTCACAAAATTTTGTTATAGAAGATTTTTCGTAGAAATTAGAAAATTTTCACGAAATCTTGGATTTTTTTAAATACAAAATTTCAAAAAATCTTCAGAGAACCTTTTAGGGTTTCAGGAAAATCAAGGACGTCATTGAATAAGTATTTCACGAAATTTTCAGAAAAAGTTTCACAGAACTTCTGCAAATTAGAACAAAAAAAAGAAAAGAAAAAAACCACAGAAAATTTTAAGAGATAAAATCCTGAAAATTCTTCACCAAATTATATGTGAATGAAAATTTTTCTGAAAATCTCTAAGAATTTCTGCTGAACTTTTGAAATGGGTATTATTTGCAAGGTTTCAAAGGATTTCACAAAACTTCAGAAAAAAGAAAAAAAATGGATAATTTTAATAAAATTTCAAAGAAATTTGATACCTATTATTACCTATTAATGAAATTGTCAGATTTTCTTAAATTTTCATGAAATCACAGACTTTTTTCGAAAAATTTCAGAAAATTACAAAAAAAAAATGCGGAAAGTTTTTAAATAAAATTTCAAATAAATTTTTACAGACTTTCAGAAAAATTTTACGAAGTACCTACCAAAAATTTTTAGGAAAATATTCAGAAAATCTTAAGAGACTTTTTGGAAGGTTTCAGAAAAAGTAAGAACATACCTAACATAATTTTTTTGAAAGTAGGTAAGTACAGAATTTTTTTAAAATTTTAAAAGAAAAAAAGAAATAGTAAATTTTTTTTCAATGAATTTTTCAAAAAAAATTCAAAAAATCATCTCAAAATTTCAGAAAGTAACAAAACTTTAGAAAAAGTAATTTTTCAGAAAATTTTTCATCGAGTTACTTATTTGACGAAAATTTTTCAAGAAATGTCAAAGAATTTTAATAAAATTTTCAAAGTATCTTTTGCAAAGTTGCAGAGAATTTTTACGAAATCTCATAATTGATCGTCATTTTGTAGATAATTTTCAGGAAATTGCGGGGGGGGGGGGAGGGGGTAGAATTTTTAACAACGTTTCAAAGAATCTTGATGAATATATTTTTTTTTAATTTTCACCTACAACTTTTTAGAGAATTTTTACAAAGCACTAAAAATTTTTAAAAGAATTTTTAGAGTATTTTCGCAGAGAGAACTGTTCAGGTAGTTTCAGAAAATTTTAAAAAGATAACTTGATACTTTTCACAACAGAATGGCAGAAAATTGCTTATAAAATGTTTACACAAATTTTTACAAAACTTCTAAAAATCCCCCCTCCCAAAAAAAGAGAAAAATTCGCGTCCAAGAAAATTTTCAGACGTTGTAAAAATAATAGGTAGCACAAAATTTTAGAATTTTTCTGAGAGATTTTCGCCAAATTTTGTAGGTTGAAAGTACATACATTTTCACGGAATTTTTATAAAATCTCGCAGAATTGAAAAAAAAAATCAAAAACAATTTTTTAAATATTCAGAAATTATTTTACAGTGCTTCCGAAAATGAAGAAAAAAATTTGAACTTCTTACAAAATGTAAAATAATTTTTATATTTCTCACAAAGCTTTCAAAGAAATTTTTGCAAAATTTCAGTAAATCACAAAGATATTATCATTCCATAAAATTTCTCACCAGTTTGAATTACCTTATAAATTTTACAAAACTTGAAAATTATCCACGAATTTTTTCCAAAGTTCCATAAATTTTCACGAAATCTTAGAAATTTTTTTTTACAAAATTTCTTAAATATTCTTCATTGAATTTTCAAAATTGTTTTAAAAAACGTCTCTCGCCCGAATAAAAACATAAAATTTTTAACAAAGTGTCAAAGAATTTTATTAAAATTTTCTAACAATTTTTCACGAAATTTCAGAAATATTTTTTGCTAATTTTTCGAACATTTTTTACAAATTCTTTTAAAAATATTATGTCATGTTACAGAAAATTGATAAAAAAAATTGCAAAATATCACAGAATTTTTTACAGATTTGAAAAAAATACAAAAAATTGTGATGCTAGGTATAGTCACTCCGAAATTTTAAAAGAGTTTCAAAAATGTTATAAAATTTTCCCTAAAATTATAGGAAAAAATTTTTTACAACATTTTTAGAGAACTTTCACAAAATTTTGAAAAAATTTTCACTTGAAAGTTTATTCCTTAGTGCTTACATGCCAAAAATTCGCAAAATGAAGGCAAATTTTTTCTCCACATTTTTCAACTTTCAATAATTACAAAAAATTCCACAATGGTGAAAAATCAAAAAAAAATCCTAATATTTTTTAGTTTTTAAGAATGACATTGAATGTTTAGCTCCTTTTTGGCATTCAAAAATTACTGAAGTTGACCATCAAAAAATTGAAAAAGTTGGTATCGAGCATAACTAGTATATGTACCTATAATAATGAATTTCCACATTGAATGTGGTATTACGTGGGGCTGAACACGGGTAAAAAACACTCGAGCTTGGAATAGACTCAATACATTGGAATTCGTCATATTGGTTACACTGGATTTCAGGGTTCGGAAAATTTGTGGTTCAGATTGGGTAAACACGCAAACCACATATAGTAGTATTGTCATAATTACGTCGAGATCGAGCCTTTTGTGTACATGGAAATGGAATAGTAAAATTTAATCTAAGGTACGGTGCTAATTAACCAATTGCCAAGCTACTTTATGCGTTCGGGTTCACCCTGCTTTGCCTGCGCTTTTGACCACTCTCGAGACCAAAGTTACCATTATATCGGCCTACGCGTATTCAATCTGCTAATGCACTGGCAGTGTTATGGCGCCGGGCGCGATATTACAAGATATGACGCTTTTATACGCCTTTTTTAGCCGCTGAATGGGGCTACCCTAAAACTAAACCATCTGTTTGCCAATACACCTGAGACTCCTTGACGCTGTACTTTTTTTCCACCGTGTGCTAATTTATCACGCGAAAATGTCACCTAGTTTTATCACTTCGAGAGCCTCTGCTCTTCTCTCCCGTATCAAATATAAATAATTAATTAGTTAAACGACGACGAAGAAGAGGCGAAAATTCATCGCTAAGTATAAATTAACACACTTATACGAGTATACCGATGAGTCGTTGTTCTAATAATTAACGACCAACCAGCAAGAAAGATGCGAAAGAAACGTACATATGTATTTTTAAACGGAACGTAACCGCACATTGACCTAATAACTCGATTAAAAATGTCACCGTCCATACATAATTTTCATCTTTCGACTGTTTTATATAACACCGATCATCGTCATCGGCATCTGCATGCGCTCAAACTAAAGTTGCGTGCGCAATGCGATACTCAGCCACAAGCCTCTCCAGCTCATCCTATTTTCCTCTAGACTTTCTCTCGAATCATGCAGATTATGAGGCAGGAGGCAGCTCCCCGAAGTACGTAAATAGGCAAGGCCGAGCTGTGCTCGACGCTCGATCGTGTAAACAAAGCTAAATTTTGCGCTCGTTAGTCATTCCTGGTGTGTTTACCGAACACTGACCGAATTGTCAGGAAAGTCATTCATTGGCGTGTGTTTGAGTTAAGGTAATACGTATTAACAGACTCGAGCTCGACTTAGCTAGTTTGAACTGGAATTGATCAATCTTCTGCGGACTAGTGGTGGCCTGTCTCTTATTCAAAGAAAAAACATGATTTATATGAATTCAATACCGCAAGTTTACGACGAATTAAGGAATAATACCAATTGAATAAATTAATCTCGAGGGTGTCTTTTCGGAAGAACAACGAAGAGAGATAAATTGTGGGTATTTCGATGAAACACCTTTTTTGTTTTCGAAGAAGAAATAAATTGCAACTCTCGAATCGAATCATCGATAATTCTAACCTTGAATCGATCCTAAACCCTCTTTATTCTCCTCCTCAATCGTCTGAATCAACTCCTCGATTGATCATTATGTGCTAATTTTAGTTTCGAGTAACTCGCTAATTAAGCTCGATATAAAACCTATAACACCAGCAAAAAAAATATGAAAAAAATGATTTTTACGAAGAGAAATTCATTCTTCGAATTTATTGGTATTTTAGCAAAAATTTCGACTCAATTAACCTTACCTTTCACTCGCAGTTTTCTGCCCCACTCGTCTGACGATTGTTGCTCTCTTTTGTTGAATATTTGATAAATTTCCATCTTTCATTGGCAAGATCGGAGCTCTTTTCGGTGGAGGATTCTTTTCAAAAGCGAGTGGATGAAGTTACACCGAATGAAATTTTCTTTAAAAAGGAAATTCCGGCCACCTATTCTTATACACTTCGCGAATATAATGACGGGGCGCGACGGAGTCGGATGCGAAAAATAAATCATCCCCGTCGGCGTATATTTTCATTGAATTCGCATCAGGCTGGCGAAATGAGCCGACGCAGCAACGTCAAAAATTAAAGATAAATCGAAAAAAATTATACCATCGTCTGAGGAAAAAAAAAACGATTTCTTTGTACATGTGGTTTTTCATACTGCCAGGATTTCGTTTTTACTCTCTTGTGGTTACTGAAAAATAAATATACTATGTTTGACAAATTTCGAAAATGTGTACTATACGATTATATTTGTATTATGGAAGTACCTTACGGCGAATTTGTCGTAGAAACTCGTTATGGTGAAAAATTTTTATCGAGATTTATTTGGACGGCGAATTAAGCGCATAAAAATCCGCTGTAATGGTTGTCTCGACTTTGGCCTTTTTATATGTGAACTTAGAACGATATAATAGCGAGTATCGAAGGAAGTAACCCGGGCGCGGGCGCCCTTTCTTCGTTGGTAAAAGAAAGCGAAAACTGTAATGTTTTAAGTTCTCGTAGAGCACATTTACCCCGATTTGAGCTAATTTTATTCGTCGTCTGAATTACGCTCGCAGGATTACCATTGGAAAGTTTTCGAAAATTCTCGTCGCCGTTAAATTTTATTTCGTAGTTGCGTTTATGTGTACTCGTTATTGGAAGTTTGTCCGGTGGAAGGAAACTTTGGAGGAGAATTGTGGATTAAAAATTTCAAATTGGATGGGGCTTTAGTGGTGATTAACGGAGTATGGCAATTTGTACCCGTCATTTTGCAGTTTTTTCTTCTGCGGTAGAAATGAAGACATTTAAGTTTTTAGAAAGAAGACCAGATATTAATTTCAATGGCTTAAAAATAATTATGAAAAAATTAATAATTAAATTTAAATCGACCGATTTATCAAAATGAAAAATTCATTTATTTATTAGAACTAAAAAATTCATTAAAATTATGAAAAATTAACTAGATCAGAAATACATCAAATTCCAAAAAAATTGGTGGGTCAAAAATGAAAAATTATTCGATTTATTCAAACTGAAAAATTATTATTATAATAGATCATCGCAATTGAAAATTGACCATGTTTTGCCACAATCAAGAAATTTATTAAATTCGAAAGTTCGTTAATTGAAATTTTATTGAAAGATTCATAGATTTATTAAAATTCAAAAAATTATCGATTGTCAAAATCGAAAAATTTATCAAAAAATAAAAAAAAATATCAAATTCTATAAGTTTGTGAATAGAAATAATTAAAAAATTGATCGTTTAAATGATTATCAGAAATTTGGGATTAGTATACCATAAATTTGGAGTAAGTTTAATAAAAATTTGGGATAAGGTTTACAGAAGTTTAGGATAAGGTTACTACAAAATTAGGGATAATGCTAACAAAAATTTAGATCCAGGCGATCGGAAATTCAGGATAAGGTTATTACAAACTAGGATATGTTATCACAAACTTGAAGATAAGTTTAACAGAAATTGGAGGTTATCACAAAATTAGGGATGGGGTCAACAGAAATTCGCGTCGCAACCTTTACTTGGAGCGCTAGTGAGTTACGTAAAATTGATAACAAAAGTGGTGAAAAAAGCCAATTCTTCACCATTTTTGTTTGTATGTGTACGTGTGTTAGTGTGTACAGTGATATGTAAATGAGTTTCGCCAACAGATGGCGTATCTTCAGGTTGCGACGCGAATCCTGGATAAGGTTAACAGAAATTTGGGATCGGTTATCAAAAATTTAGAATAAAGTTGTTATAAAATTGGGGGTAGCTTATCACAAACTTAGAGATAAGGACAACTGAATCCGAGATAAGGTTATCAGAAATTTAGGATAAGTTGATTGTAGAATTAAGGGTAGGGTTATCATAAAATTAGAGATGAAGTTAACAGAAATTAATTATAAAGTTTTCAGAAATTTGAGGGGTAAGTTTAACAAAAATTAAGTATAAGGTTATCAGGCATTCAGGATGAGGTTATCAGAAAATTACGTATATGGTTGACAGAAATCAGGATGTGGTTATCACAAAAGTAGGGATAATGTTAACTAAAATCTGGGATTATCAGAACTTTGAGATAAAGTTTTCATAAAATTAGGGATAAGGTTATCGCAAACTTAGGGACAAGGTTTACAAAAATTAAGAATGAGGTTATCAGAAATTCAGGATGAGAGAATCATAAAATTAGGATAATGGATGACAGAGTTTTAGGGAAATGCTACAAGAAATCTGGAGATAAGGTTATTACAAACTTGAGGATAAGGATAAGATCAACGGACATTCAGGAAAAGTGTATCAGAAATTTGTGGTGAGCTTATAATAAAATTAGAGATAAGATTAGCAGAAATTAAGGATGAGGTTATCAGAAATTTGGTCATCACAAAAGTAGGAATAAGGTTAACAGAAGTCTGGGATTAACAAAACTTTGGGATAAGGTTTTCACAAAATTAGGGATAAAGTTATCGCAAACTTGAGGATAGTAAGGTTAACAAAAATTAAGGACAATTCCATATCAATATGGCCATGTTTTGACCGTGGGTCTTCCGATTTCGCCCAAATTTTTTTTTACGAATCTTTCTAATCCCGAAAATGAGAGAACCGCTATTTCATTCTTCATGACCCCCAGGGGGCTTTCTGAAAAGCCTTTATGTTTTTGCACTTACAAGATTTCTTGTCATAATACCCAACTTTGGTCTGCTGTATCAAATGATTGGTGATAGGTATCGAAAATTGGTTTACGGGATTTTGAAGAGCAATGAAAATTTCAAAATTTTAAAGCTGAGCTTTTTTGAGATAAGTTTACCTTTTGAAAATACACTGAGTTTCAGAGCACTCATTAAAAAAATCTACAAGAATTCCTGTGAAGAGACATTACTATATGTACTACATTTTTGTCATAATTTTCATGATGGGACATCTAAAACAACGGGGACGAACACTTCTCCCTAAAGTTTTGGTCCAAATTCAAAAAAAAATTTTAAATGTGTGACGTATCGTTTGTAATATTTTCGATAGCGCTGAGTTTGAATACCAACCTTAATTTTTTGATACGACTATTTCCAAGTCACCCCCCCCCCCCATGATACCCCAAATCTGAAGAAAAATTGGTGAAATCAAATAAATGGAGTGACATATCGTTTGTTATGTTTTCGACAACGTTGAGTTCGAATATGGCCACAGTTTTTGGGTAAGACCCTCCACAATTCCTCTACCATTCCCAAATTTGGAGAAAAAATGACCTAATCAACATAAAATCGTGTGACATATCGTTTGTTATGTTTTTGACAACGCTGAGTTCGAATATGGATACTGTTTTTGGGTAGGGCCCTCCCCAAGCCCCCTACTATCCCCAAATTTAGAGAAAAATTGACCTAATCAACATAAAATCTTGTGACATATCGTTTGTTATGTTTTTGACAATGCTGAGTTCGAATATGGCCACTGTTTTTGGGTAGGACCTCTCCCAAGCTCCCTATCATCCCCAATTTAAGCAATCAATTGAAAATATAAAAATTTTGATTTCAAATTAAGAAATCGAAATCGACAACTTGATTGTTTTATCAACATAAAAATTTAAAAAATCGATCTACGTTCAATTTTCGAAATCGAATCGTGATCAATTAATACAGCTCGAAAATTTAATCTTTCGCTACCTTTCTAAAAATGAATTCATCACCCAATTTAAAAAACAGTTAAAATTTCTCATCTCATTACCTTGCTTTTCTTCATCGTCGTCCCAATGTTGATAATCTAACGAGGTTAACTAAATACGAAATAATTTTTCGCGTTTACCTGCGCCTGGCGCGGAAGATGCGGAGCAGAACGATTCTCAAAGCAATGACCGGAACTACGATGTCATTCATAGAACTTATTATGCCGCAGTCTGTTGGAAACATATACGTAGAACTACTCAAAACCAGCATACAGCGAAGTAACCGAGAAATAAAAATTCATAATTTTCAAAAGCAGACCAGAGACCAGCCCGGCGAAAACTCGGGCGTAGCGAAATTTGCCACTTTGAATTTAAGTCGTCGTTGTCGTCTGCAGGAAAGTCTCCATTAACAACTAGAAGCGTTTTAAAGTCAACGTTTCGTTTCGTTTCGTTTCACGCTCCGCAAAACCGATTTGTCGGGTAAATTTTTCGACTTCTTCTCTCATTATGCCCGTCTTCAGACATAGCAAACATACGCAAATCTGTCGCGATGGCAAAATTAGCATTTTCCGACAACGTATTCGTCATAATATAAGAGGATACGAGCTCGAGCATGTACATAGGTAGTTAGGTACGTGTATTCCTGTTCAAAGTTACTCGGTATGCGCTTTTTTTCAGTACGTTGTATCATTCGTTTTCTACTTATACGCGAGATTAGAGTTTCCCGGTAATGTTACAATGGTCTGGAGAAGGGTGGAGCAATTGCAAATATTTACCAGAGTCTAGAGATACCTTGTATTCTCTCATATGATACGTAGGACGTACACATATATGATGGAAAACTTGAACACCGTTGGCAGATATTCCAATATGCATTCTCGAGATAACTTGGATTACATAAAATGTAAAAGAATATTCTATACGTGCGAGGTATCATTTGTGCCCGAAAATTTAGCCAAAAGTAAGTTTAGATCGGGTGCAATTTAAAAGGATTATTCGTAAGGCTGTGGAAGGGTTGGCTGCTCATTAACAATCTTAAGTAAGCGCAATTAGTAAATGGAATTAGGCGACTGGGAGACCTTTGAGGTTTCGAAGGACGATACTATAATACCTAACATGGCCCAAAAAGTGCAAAAGTTAAATATACACGTTACGTGATGTTAATTTAGAAAATTCTCCCGAGATAGCTGCCTCGAAAAGGTATTATAGTATACGAAATGCCTCTGGATAATGAAATTTCGTACAAGTATTTTTACCTCGGATATTTTTGTAGGTCGTTTTGAATGTCGTGGAAAATGAATTAAATCGATCATTTTCGATAATTTTGAAATTTTCTGTCGTCTAATTTCACGTACGAGTCGTAACTCGTAAGTGAAATCATAACGTAAGATGTCGGTTCCAATAAGTAGATATACGTACAATAATACAGGCTGATTTATTTGCGGCGAAGCTTTTACAATATATCTTTTATTATTTACGTACCAAAGTTTCTAAACACGAAAAGTAAATATTTCACATGGTCACCCTTTCTAATCTGCCAACTCACTTGAACTGACGTGAGACCATTACTTATTTTAGTCTACAAAATGTCTGATTGGCTGGATTGAGATTTGTTTGGCCTTTTTTTTTCTAAAAAGCAATGTGGAAGAAAAAGTGACGAAAAGTCTTGAGATATTTCAAGAAAAAGAAAAATAGGTGAAAAATTCAGTTGATTTTCAAGTGTTTTTATTCGTCAAAAAATTATCCCTGGTTAAGATATGTAGCTAATTTGGCTCAGTCTCCACTTTCCGAATTCAACAATTAGGCATTGGATGTGCTAAGAATGATAAAAAAAATTTAGGACGTATTTTTCACCTTCCACTCTGTCTTACTCCCCCTTACCAGATTTCAAAAAAAAAAAAAAATTCAAAATTCAAAATATCCATCAATAGAAAAAACGTTATGATATAAAAATACTTATTGCTAAAACTCCCAGCCTGGTAAAAAAAAGGTTTTAAAAAAATGAAAAAACTTAACTCGTACAAACAACTCTGAAATTTCGACTAAAAGTTTACAAAATCATAACTTCATAAGATATTCAAAAATTGTTAAAATAAAAAAAATGCATATAATTTTTTAGACTTTGATCACCCACCCACCCACTCACAACCGAAAACACGTCTCCAAAATTTTCAAAAAAAATTCGAGTATCGAAATTCAGCATAATAAAGATTTGACAATATATATTAAAAAATTCGGCGTAAGCACTAAAAAATTAGAGAAGATAAAAATATTTGGTGTTTATCAAGAAATTCCAAAAATCGAGGAAATTCTGCATAATTATCAAGAACTTCAGCATATCAAAAATTCAGCTTAAAAAATTTTAGAAATCGAGAAAATTTACTGTCAAAAAACATTTTTTTAAAAATGTTAAGTAGCTTTTTTCCTAATCAAAGAACACAGCATTGTTTACCGAAAAAATATCAAGGGATTATTTTTGTCGAAAAATTGAAGTACCTTTTCTTAAAAAATTGAAGAAAAGTTGACTCAAAAAGTTTTAAAAATTTTCTTCAAACTCTGCTTGTGAAAAATTTTTCATACTTATCAATTTTTTTTTAGAATAAATCTAAAAAATTCAGCACCTCAAAAATTTTACCTTGGTGAAAAAATTGGCATACCTATCAAAAAATTCGAAAAATCGGTAGAATTTCGCACATTGAAAAATTTGGCACGTCGGAAATTCATAAAATTTAATAATTTTTCTTTACCAAAAACATCTATTTTTTTTTCACCAAAATTTCCCCCTAAAAAACTGATTTTTTCGCAAAAAAATTGAAGGATTCTTTCTCCAGAAATTCGAAAATTGAGAAATTTTCCCTTCATAATCAGTATGTAAAAATATTGAACCTAAAAAAATACATCATATCAAAAAGCTCAAAAACCCGAGAAAATTCCTTATTCTTATTAAAAAATATAGCATGTAAGAAATTTGTGGATTCTTCAAAAACTTTTTTTTACCAAAAAAAAAAAATCAGAAATATTTTCATTGTAAAAAGAACAGGTTTTTTCCCCTCAAAAAAGCAAGAGATTATTTTATCCAAAAACTGAAAAAAAAATTACTCCAAAAAATTAAGAAATTTTTTCCTTCTGTAAAAAATTCGTTATTTCAAAAAATTAGAAAAATAAAAAAATACCTACACATGCCTACAAATTAGAAAAATTGAGAAAATTCAGCATATCAAAAAATTTGACCTTGCTAAGAAAATCGGTATATTAAAAAATTGGAAAAATTGGAAGAATTTGTCACATTAAAAGATTTGGCCCATCGGAAATTCATAAAATTTAGGTATTAATTTTCCATTACCTATCAAAAACATCTACGTACTTGGAATTTTTTTTTCACCTAAATTTCAATCAAAAAAAAAAGGCATCTTTCTCCAGAAATGAGAAAATTGAAAAAAATATTCTCCGATTCGCATGTAAAAAAATTTGACCTAAAACAAAATCAGAATAATTATCAAAAAAATTTAAAACCCCGAGAAAATTCGTAATTCTCATTAAAAAAAATTGACAAAAAATCAGAGATTTTTTCATTTAAAAAAATCAGTTTTTTCTCAAAATAAAAAATAAAAGGATTATTTTATCCAAAAACTGTAAAAATTACTCCAAAAAGCTGAGAAAAATTATCCATCCAAAGTCAGTAGGTATGTAAAAGAATTCGTCATTTCATAAAATTGAAATAATCAAAAAAATTCGACATACTCATTGAAAAATAGGAAAAATCGAAAAAAAATCAAAAATTCTATGTTATCAAAAATTTCTAGAATTCATAGATTTTACTTCATCAAAAATATTCATTTTTTTAGGTATTTTTTTATTTTTTATTATTATTATTTTACCAAAAGAATTCGGAGTTTTTTACCACAAAAACAGTTTTTTTCCTCCAAAATCTGCATGTAAAAAAAATCGTTAGGTATATTAAAAAAAATTTAAAAATATAGAAAATTTGGCCTATCAAAAAAACTGGCAAAAATTACAAGGCTATCAAAATATTCGGTATTTCAAAAAATTCAAAGAATCGAGAAAATTCAGCATTATTTTGTTGAAAATTTTTTGTAAATTTTTGAGAGCATAAGTCAGTAGATAATTAGATAGGTATTACATATTTATGTTGGCACATTTGGCAAAAGTAAGTAAAAATGGTTTCTTTCGAAACTGCATATCCCTCCTCTCATCTTATCTATCACTAAATTTGTTACTTTTTCAATTACCTAAAAAAATAATAATTTATGACAAGGGGTTTATTAATAAAAAGAATTTTCGAAATCTATTTTTTTTTTCAAAATTCTTTGTAATGCATTTTTTACTTTTTTTTCAAACATTCTTCTCCCAAATCAATTTTTCACCCAGGTATTTTCTGTGTGGTGAAAAAATTGAAAAAAGTTACAATACACTCAAAAAAATTATTGACAACATTTTTTGAAGAAATGTGCTTCTTGAAAAATTTTTTTGTACAAAACGAATTGATTCGAAAAATTTTCATTTAAAAAAATGAAAAAATTTACATAATTATGAGGACCAATCCCCCAATTTTAAATTTTTTCTTTTCAATGCCGAAATACCAAACGCCTTGACTTTTTTTCACTCACACTAGAGCCTCACTTGATAAATTTGTCCTCTAAATCGTCGATAATTACTCAAAGAATATTTTCAGAATAATTCCTTCATCAAAAGCATACTCGTTCACTCTGTAACAATCGGCGCATAATGAAACATTACAAAGTCACTTTGACAATGACCGAGTCTTTTTATCCTACTTTGAGCTGAGGATGATTCGAGTACTCGTTGTAATACCGCGCTACACTCTTTACACGGTTCGACTTCTCCCACGTACAGACCGAATTATAACGCCAAAGATAAATTTCAATAGAAGAAGCCAAGTATGCGAGTTAGATACTCGACTCTGTATATGCGGAATGCGAAAAGAGCAAATTGAGCACGATAAAGGCGCAATAAATGACTACTCGAGTATTTTTGTTATCTTCAAAAGCACACCTACTCCTATGGCGAAAACCAAGGAGGGGAATTCTTTCCGATGGTGTAATACGTTTAATCGATAAAATATCGAAAAAACATTTACCCATGTACGGCGATAAGGCCGTTAAGCGAAGTATCTCATGTACTTATTCATACATGTTCCCATCAAAGAACTAGGTAGCGATAAAAAACGTGCGAGCGAATATGTTTTCGGTGGAAAAAAATTCCATTTGTGGTTCACCTACTCTTCAATCGAGAAGGTACCATATAATGAGAAAGAGAGTAATTTCGAATAACGCATAAGAAGCAGCTCCGGCGAAATCCACGTCTTGTAATAATTATAATCTACATTCTGCATTTCTGGCCAACCGAGATCGTCCTCTTTCGCTTTTTTTTGTGGTATCTGCCGAATGTGTGAGACGAGAAACCGCGCATCTCGTACGTAGATAACGGACACGTCACGGGTCTCGTGGTACAGATAGTACGACGAGGAAGTACGCAGACACACCAGACTATGATGTAAGAACGAAATATGGGCTATCGAGTTAGTAATGTAAATCGGTCGACGAGTACAGAGTGGATTCAGGTTTACTAGATGGAATCTTCTACCCGGCACGGCGGTCATTAGCGTGTTTATTATCACGCCACCGTTCTGTTCTTATCCGAGTCGTCGATGTAATTACTTTTAACACCGCGCCGCCTCCCGCAGGACTGGTTTCCAGAATGTCTCTCCGAAGTGGGTTGCAGGTTTTAGAGAATGATTGCGGTCGATTTTTTGCCAATTTTTGAACAGAGGTTTAGGCCAGGACACTAGCGCACCCAGGATTTTCTTTTGGGCTGGGCTAGAAATGTGAAATGAGTGGGTCTAGGTTAGACACTGAAACCTATTGTCAGTGACGAATAGAAGCGATTTTTTGAAGGGGCTAAATCATTGAAAATGCTAACTTGAATCACTGAAATTTTCCAACTCATACTATCGATATTAAAAAGTGTCAAAGAAATATTGCCCGAGCGAAGCGAGGGCAAAAATTTTGGAAAATATATGATTTTTGACCAAAAAAAAAAATGAATTTTTAGCATGAATTTGAGTTCGCAAAAATTGTAAATTTTCCAACTTATGTACAAATACCACAAATTTGGCGTCTGGGTAGGGCTCAAGCCCGAAAGCCACCCCCTTGGGTGCGCCACTGGGCCAGGAGCTGGAGAATGTTCCTAAAGGGGCGATTCGTCTCCAAATATTTTTATAATACAATTTTTCAAGGAGTACCTTCGCTCAAGGTTCGTGATTTAGCCCTGTCTTCACTTCCTGAAATTATCAGATATTATTAAGCACCCTAAAAAAAAAATTAGGAGCAATTTTCCAGCTTTTAGCCCACAACTGGAAGATTTTAATGTGCCAAATTTTCACAATTTTTTATATTTTTTGAAATATATTTTTTTTAACATGCCGAATTCTCTCAATTTTTCAATTTTTTCTCATTTTTTATAAAATGATGACTTTGCTGATTCTTGGAGGAAAAATTTCTTAATTCTTTGGCGGAGAATTTTTTTTTTAATTTTTAAAGAAAAGATCTTTCAATTTTTATAATTTTTTGAAATTTTCAACTTGCAGAATTATTCTTTAATAACATGTGCAATTTTCGCGGATTTTCTAATTTTTTATGATAAATTTTTCTACATAACTAGGTACCTAAGATTTTAGAGAAAAAAATTATCAATTTTTTGGGCAAGAATCATTTTTCATTACTACAGAGAAGAGAACCATAATTGTTTTAGAGAATAACGAAGAAAAAATGTTTTATTTTTTTTATTTTTACCTAATTTATAATTTTTTTGGAATTTCCGAATTGTAAAATTCTATCATAATTATTTTGTCGAATTTTCGTGGTTTTCCGAATTTTTTTACAATACTGATTTTAGAAAAAAGAAATCTCAATTTTTTGGAAAAAGGAGGAAAACGTCTGATTTATTATGGGTACTTAAGAAATTTTTTTTGAAATTTCAGACATGAAAAAGTAAAAAATTTTCAATTTTGTTGAATTTTCACAATTTTTCAATTTTTTTTTTTTTTTTTGGACACAAGTACGAGATTTCTCAGTTTTTTGAAGCATATTTTTTTAATCCAAGTTATGTATAAATTTTTTTAAATTTATGAATTCAAAAAATTTATAAAATGTTGTCGAATTTTCACGGTTTTTGATTTTTTGTTTTCATTTCTATGAAAGGGATTCATCAATTTTTTTTTGTATAAATGATCTATCATTTTTTTTTTTTGTGAAAAATATTGTTTTTTTTTAAAAATTTTTCAGATTTGCAAAAAAAAATTTTCCTACTTTTTGTAATTTTTTGATGTGCTAAATTTTTTCAAATTTTCTCATATACTGGAGAAAAAAATTCTCCAATTTTTTGGACAAGATTTTTTTTTTATTTTAAGAGATGAGATCCGTCATTTTTTCGAGAAAAATTCTGTTTTTTCTTGTTTTTTTTTTCTATGAAATTTGGGAGGGGGAATTTCTAATTTTTTTTTGAATTTACGATGTGCAAAATTAAAAAAAAAAAATTAGGGGAAAACATTTAAAATTACTTATATGTTTTAAAATAAAATTGAACTATTTTTAAAAAATTTACTGGAAAAACTCAAAAATCCTATAATTTATTTTTTGGAAAATTCAAAAAAAAAAAATCAATAAACTTTGCCAATTAGGCCCACTTTTCTGTTACGAAAAACTTTCTTAGAAATATTTTAAGTTTTTGTAAAAAAAAAACAAAAAAAAAACCAACAAACAAACATCAAAAAGTTCCAAGTAGAATGATCAAAAAAATTATTTTTCTTTCACAATACCTTCTCTCGACGAAAATTTTTAAAATACTGTGAAAATCTGAAGAAATTCTGAGAACTAAGTATATTAATCTGGGAGGACTAATCATTCAATATCAAAAATTTTCAAAACATCGAAATCCCAACGTTCGTATACATTAAAACAAACAACAAAAAAAAAGGTATTCTTCTTATTTAATTATTGCTAAAAAAAACTACCAATCTTTTGAAGAGTTGAAACGAATATCGAAAAAAGACGTACTTATTTGACTAGATACTTTTTACGATTCGACTGCTGAATTAAATTAGAAAATTTCTCTCTGTCGTCTAAGACGCTCGCAATATTGTCTATTGGGATATTCGTCGCGTACGTGTGCAATGAAACGAACTAAAAGGTAGCTTTTTTGTTTACCTTGTTGGTAGTTTTTTTTTTCTCGCGATACATAGGCTTATTGAATCGAAAAACCGAGAAATGTGTTCTTTGATCTCCTTTTTTTTCACCTTTTTGGCGTCGGTAGGTACTCGACTCTAAAGAATTTATTTTAAAACAAGCTTGCGAAATTTTCAACCATAAGTATATGTACAGAGAGAGAAAAATAAAGAAAAGAAAATTCTGTCGACGAAATCACGACGATGGTACCGTAATTTGTTTAACGTAAGAGGAAATCTTTTTCCACATCTGGCTGGTGTTTTTCGTTGTAAACTACACGTCGCGTTGTCGATAGTGGTAATTTTAATTTAACGCGATCGGATAAAATAGCTGCCATTTTTTTCCCTTTCGTACGAGCTTTGAAAATCCGATTAGACGTTTTTATCGCGTAACACGCCAACTCGTTGAATTTTCCATATCGAATGGGAATAAAAGTAATTAGATTTTTTTTCAGTCAATAATGGGTAATTTTATGCGACCTGTCTTTGGAGAAATGGAATTGCATTTTTGTTCGTCATGTGTGAAAATTACGTACTTGACTAATCGTATTTTGCGAACGCGATCAATGGAAAATAGAGGATTTTTCTTCGTCGTTATGGTCATTTTTGAATACTGTAATTATTCGTAGGTGTTGAAATGGAACACGAGATATCGTGTCGATTTGTGTACTCGTACTTTTGATTGTATTTAACGATTGTCGCGTGCTTAACGTGCCGGATTCCAACACTACGTATGTACGGTAGTTATGAGATAATGTACATACGTATTCGTATATACAGGGTGTTCCGGAAATGAACGTCTGAAATTGTGGTTTGGTATAACTGAGTACAAGGTGTTCAATTTATTGTGGATAGGATAGAATTTATCATTTTTTGAGAGTATAGAAATATTTTTTATTTTTAAAAAATCATTCCGGGGGGGGGGGGGGTGCGAAAGAGATTTTTCGATTTTTTCGGAGTAAAAGTATATTGTAAGTATTTTTCATTTTAATTGAGAAAAATTTCTTAATTTTTTGGAATAAATAACGATTTTTTATTATCTTTTTTTTGTGTTTTTTCCAATCAAAAATCTTTTGAATATAAATCTCCTATTTTGAATAAAAAGGCTTTTCAATTATTAAAGAGAAAATTTTTCACTTTTTTTTTAGAAAAAAATTTCTAATTTTTCGGGAGTAAAACCCTAAAATAGTATTTTTAATTTTTAAAAAATTACATTTAAAAAAAAAATAAGAATAATGATTTAATTAACTTTTTAAATTGAAGAATATTTTTGATTTTTTGGAAAAAAATTCTCGTTTCTTTTTTCAAGTAAAAAAATCATTTTCTTCCTGATTAAAATGAATTAATTTCTCATTCTTTTAGGAAAAAAATTTCTCAATTTTTTTGGAATTATAATCTTTCATTTTTTGGGATTTTCTTCAATTATTCTTTTTTTAGTATGAAATTTCTCGTTTTTTGGAAGCAGGCATTTTCTTTCATTTTTCTACTTTTTTTTTTAATAAAATGTTTTTTTCAATTTTTCAAGTGTTATTAAATACCTACTAACTTATTTCATTTCTCATAAAAAGAGCGGTTTCGAATGTGCTTTTTGGATTTTTAAAAAATTTCATGAAAAAAAGGTTATTTTTTATCCCAAATAGGTAATTTTATTCTGCTGAGAGATTTTTTTCATACCAATGGAGTTTTTAATGAGAAATACTTTTTTTTGCAGAATTTTTCAAATTCTTTTTTTAAAATAATTTTTTCTTGATGAGTTGAAAAAAAAATTATAAAATGATTTCTTCAGAAAAAAATTGAGAATCACTCCTATAACTCCTTCAATTTCAATGATAGGCATTTCTTCAATGTAATTAGATCTTTTTTTGCGTTTTCGTGGTTGATTTTTCTTTAAAATTACAATGTTGCCAACAGATTTTGTCTATACAATTACAATTTAACCACCAGTGAATCGCCGCAGTGCTGTTTTTTGGGCACCATCGAAAATTTGCCAAGACCAATACTACATAGATACTTGATATTCAAATTAGAAGGCAGGGAAGGGTTCAATCGAAATTTTTGTAATAACCCAAATTATTCCTAGGACTTCAAGCTACAATTTTTGTTTGAAATTTTTTTCAATTGAACCCCTCCCTCCCCATCAATTTTGCATAACACTCTAAAGATATTAATTAAAAATTAGAGGAGTGAGGGAGGAGAGGGCTAATTGAAAATTTTTTCAAACAAAAGTTATAGATTGAAGTCTTAGAAGTAATTTTGGTCATTATAAAATTTTCGATTAGACCCTCCCCTCCCCTCCAATTTTGCATAATATGACTTAGATATGTATACTTATATACAGGGTTCGGATTTTCATGCTCGAGCATGTTTTTTTGTTTAATACTAGATCGAGAATTTTCAAGTTATCTTTACGTTTCAGAAAATTCTAAGTAAAATTGACCCAACTTGTTTTTGCATGTTTGAGCATATTTCACCTTTCAGCGCATATAAACGCATATTTTGGGTATTTTTAGGGAATATTTTAGGTTTTTCGAGAATATTTCACGATTTTCGAGTTTTTTCGAGCATATTTTGACAAATTTGCAATTTCTCACCTAAAAATTTAGCAAAACTGATACAGCTATTTTTTTTTCACCCGAATGTGCAACACTGGTGGTACTTTTTTGCATATGCCGGCTTGGCGAGTCGATTTAATTTTCAAACTTACCTACTTATTTTGATAAAATACAATTTCGTTATTTTCTCTGATTTAATTAGAATCAGTAGAATTACCAAATTAGAATTAGAATTAGAACGTTTTTTGCTTTTGAGTAAAAATAAAATTCATTTTTCGTTCTTTTTTGTGTAATTTCTCAATATGTGTTCTAAATACGTCCAATTATGAATCAAAATCATGTAGCTGGCGTTTTCCTCTTTAAATTGACATCCATATCGTTCGAGAATATTTTTAGGTTTTTCGCGCATATTTCGTGTTTTTTAAGGGAATTTTTATGCGCATATTTCCCGTTTTTTCGAGAAAGAATGTCCGAACCCTGCTTATATATTATTGAAAACTGGTGGAGGTAAGGGTCCAATTGAAAAAATTTTCAAACAAAAGTTGTAGATGGAGGTCCTAGAAGTAAATTTTGTTATTATAAAATTTTCGATTAGACCCTCCCCTCTCCTCCAATTTTGCATAATATGACAAGTTTATAAGTTCGGATAGCTCCTTAATTTAGAAAAATAGGAATCGGATGTACCTAGGTACTTGATTTTTTTTTAGTGGTACTTGTTATTATATCCAAATCCTAAATATTCTCCATTACTTACCGGACACCCTGTATGTACTTATTTTGTATAAGCTTTGGAAAAATGACGCTATATTGCGGAAGAATTCGCCAATGGAATAATAACGAAAAATTATAATTGATTTGGATGTGCTTCGATGCGGCAAGCTTTGATTAGTTAATGCCATTAATTTTTTCACTCTTTGTATTTTCGTGTATGTACAATTAATTGTACATTGTATACTCGTATGTCTATACGTTCTCTTTGTGAAAAAATAAACCGACAAAATCGTTATCGCGAGAATAATTTGGCAATGCGAAATTTTTTCGGCAAAACGAGGCGTGTCAACGTCACCGACAAACTATGTATTTCCGATGCAACGAGTTGCATTTTTTATTAAACGTGGGCGTGCGTGAGTTGACGAGCTCTACTTTATATCTCAAATGGGTATGAAGAGGAGGAAAACAGGGATTAGTGGTCGCTATCTTTGGCTTCTGTGTTTGCGCTGTATTCGTCGTAAAGGCTTTGTTTTTCCTCCTTCGTGTATAGTATAGGATTTTCCCAACACAAGTATTACACGACTTAGTTGCGAATTTTCTTTCGTAATGGAAATTCGCCTTAGAGTAACGTTTAATCCACGTGCTACACGGGCATAAGGGCCAACTTGCCACGCCAGAGATTGGCCATTTGGCGCTGGGTAATTTCTGATTTCTAAAGTGCAAAGAGGATTTAATATTCTTAAAGTGTTCTTAAATGCGAGAAGAATTTGCCAGCGAAATAAACCGCCAGCGAGGAATTGAAAATTTTCGCACGTTTTGGTGTAAAGCTCGCAGTTCGTCTCGGATGCGTTAAGTCGCCGGAAAATTTTCCGCTGCAGGGCGGATTGCGTGTGCAAAATTAATTCTGTACGAATTTCAACCTTAGTTGATGAAATTTTCCGATAGGTGTGTTGGTTTTAATGAAAAATTAAGCGAGGTTCATTGGATTGGCAAAATGTAAGGTTGTTGGCTTTCGATAAAGGTACCTATAAAAAGGTCAAAAGGGATAAAAAAGTTTTGATTCGAAAGTTTTAATGAACAAGTGTTTTTTCGGATTCGTGAAAAGGGTAATCCATCAATTTTGTGATAAAAATAAGTGTGACATCACAACTCGAATTTTTTACCCCGACCTCGTGGCCGTCACGAATTATCATTCTTATTTTATCAAAAATTCAGCATTTGTGAGCGTGAGTGAAAAATTATAAAATTTTCCCAAAATGTGGGTACATTTGAATTTTTTTCTACGATTCATATTTATTTCCAAGTTGTTTCACATTCACACATTGAAATTTTCAAAAAAATCACCTAAAAATTTTTGGAAGGGGACGTTGCATTTTTTCCAAAATTTTAGGATACCCAGGGACATGAAATATTTATTGAGACTCAAAAATTTGTGCAGCTAAAAATTTCGAGGAAGCAATTTAAAAAAAGTTCTAATCTCTTAAAAAAGTTATCTAAAAAATTGGGGGGGGGGCGGGATCTTAGAAAACATTTGAAAGAAAAATATTTTTAAAAAGTTTGTACGAGTGAAAAAAATTGAAAAAAATTATTCTAAAAACATTTTTCAATTTAAAAGAAGAAGAAGAATAAGATAAAATCATCATTATGAAACACTTATTTTATAGTACAAAATATGTCAAAAAATTGTTTAAAAATGATTAATCAAAATAATCCAGAAAATTTCGTTTTTTTTTTGTGCAAAATTCTTCAAGAAAAAAGTCCTCTAGGTACAAAAAATACCTACCTAGACTCTCTCTCACAAAAAAAAATAAAAAATAAAAAATTCTTCAAGTTGAAATTTCTGGTTAAAAATTTCAAAAAAGTTACCTAAAATTTTTTTTTTTAATTCAAAAGTGAAAAAAAATATTAAAGAGTTTGTGCAAATATGAGTGAAAAAACTTATAAAAAAATTACCTTAAAACATTCTTAGAGAAGAAAAAATTGAGAAAAACATTATCGTCAAGAAATACTTACGAAAAAATACCTAGTGTCAAAATTTTTTTAAAAATAAAGTGAAAAAAAATAATTGTTTAGAAAAAATTTCAAAAAATTACTTTCTTAAAAAAATGAAGAAAAAATTGATGGAATATTTTTGATAAAACTCTCTCAAATTTTTATTTTTAATATAATACCTATAAGAGAAAAAAAAATTAGATTATGATATTAAAATATGTAAAATTACACAAAAATTATTATTTTTATTATTATTTTTATTGAATTAGCTAGGTAGACATTTTTTCAAGAAAATACGGGTGCGAGTAAAATCATTTCCTAGCCTCGACAAACTGAAAAAATCTATTTAAATTATTGAAATTGAAACATCGACGAAAATTTATCGATTCATTCAAAAATCAAAGAATTATTCGATTTATCAAAATCAAGAAATTCGACGTATTTTCGATTTGAAAAATAGATTGAATGATCAAGATTAAGAACACTTTACCCGAATTAGTAAAAAGTAGTGAAAAAATCAAAATTTAAAATCGAGAAATTAATTTCGTCCATAAACAAAATAGGTAGCTAATTATTTCCTCGTATTGGTAACATTCAGATTTTTTCTTCTGTTTGAAAATTTTACTGTACTGGATTTGGTTCCTAATTTTTTTTTAGGGCGTCTTCAATTTTCTGTAATTTTTTTTAGTGGGTGGGGGGGGGGTCTAAACAATTTTATGGGTAATGGAAAAGTAGTGAAAATGTAGTGATGATTTTTTTTTGGGGGGGGGGATTCTGTCGTCATTGAAAAATCGATTGATCTATCGAAATCGAAGCATCACTTCAATTGCTAAAATCATATTGAGCTTCGAAAATTTACATATAAATTTATTGAAATCGAAAAATAAATCGATTCATTACTTTTCGAAACTGATTAAATTTCTTGTCAAAATTGTTTAATTAAAACGAAATTAAACACAGAATTAGGTATATTTTCCATAATAAATTCTCACAATGTTTTTCAAAAAAAAAAAAAAAAAAATCCAATGAATTTTATCAATTTTTAGGAGTAGAAAAAAATTATTTATTTTTTAGGATAAAAGTACTCCATTTTTTTTTCAAAGAAAGAAAAATAAATTATTTGGAGTACATGTTTTCTGAACTTTTGGAGTTTTTTTTTTAAATTTCTCAGGTCAATGAATTCTTCATTTTTTTGCAGTAAAAATATTTTTTTACTTTTTGGAGAAAGAAATTTTCTAATTTTTATGAAATCGACCCCTTCCTTGATGTTTAGTGCCTTCAATTAATAAACTTTTGACGAACTTATTCTCGTGTCCTAAATTTTTGCCAGACTTTGATGTGGAACTCGCAAGTGCTTATAAAATCTTCAGCACACTCTTATTTTTATTCGAAGCTGTTACTTGTTGGGCGGTAACTTTCACGAGCGATTTAGTAAAGTACACTTTTGCTAAAGCAACAATTAAAGAGCCGCTTCTAAATAAAAATTTGTTAAATACCAACACTGAATTATAGAGATGTGTGCCAAGTGAGAACGTACTTGTATGGCATGCGGTCATTATGTTGTGTACTTTTCAGTTTTATAAAGGAAAAAGTTCACGGATGGAGTGTCGAAACGTAAACCTACGTACCTAACGCACTATTTTCACAAATTTGAGGATTACAAATTGCGTATTTGCGTTGGCTGAGAAAAAGCCACAGTAAAATGATGGCATAAATAAAAGAAGTGTGTACTCGACACTCGTCCACTTGACGCGTGGGCGATAAATTTTTATTATTAGTGTTCCGCCAGAACGCCGACATCGAGCTATTGTAGTGCACGAGAAATACGTAAGACTGCAGGCTTTCGGTAATAAAAAAAACAAAAGTAGAAAAACGCTGGACGGGCTGAGAGGAAAATTCGCCGAATGAAACAGATAACAGGAGTCGCTGTAACTTGCCAAATTTCTGTCTTTAAAAATGTATTCGTGTAAATTGTAATATTCATCAAAGTTGATTGCACCGATGCGCGCGATAGTTGAACTTGGTGCCTCGTGCAAGAGTCATCCTTTAATCGATGGTGCAATTACGTATTGAAAGATAAAATAGGTAATTATGTAATTAAATTAAACAAGAATAAGGAAATTACGAGTAAATGAAATTACCTATAAATCGATGGAAAATACAAAAAAAAAAAAAAAACAATTACAAGCCCCCATTGCAATTTGAAGAAAAGATAAGAGTTCATATTGTTGATTCGAGCTCTCTCAGATTTAATTTTTGGAAATGATCCAACGATGTTAAATTTTCGTGTTTTTTTCTCTGTTTCAGTATTTGATGAGCGGTTGGGCGACGCATTACAGTTATCGATGTCAACCAGTCGACTACTCCAACAATCCGGTCGCATTGAGGGTGAGTATCGAATTTTAAACGAAATATACCCCTCATTTATCATGGTCGAGACGTGGCTAACGTGATGAAAGTTACTGAATGGTTGAATGAATATGGCTCCGCAGAAAAGCCGAATTTTCTCAACTGTTGAATAGAGAAATAGTTACCTATTATTATTTACTCGCTTCCTTTCGAGGTAGAATTCCTGTTTTTTTTTTTTGTTTTTTTTTTTTAATTGATTGCAATTCTCGGAAATAGCCATATTTTTTCTCATTTTTCAATTTTTAACCTTTTGAATTTATTAAATCAAATTTTAGATTTAAAAAAAAATCAAAAAAATTGGTGAAATAATTCGTTTGGTCGAAATACGTACGTACGTACGTGCGTATGTATTTTTCTCAAAAAATCGCCTATTCGTTTTCTAAACAGAAATTATTTTTGATGAATTTTTTAAATCAATATTTTAGAAAAATGTTTGTGTAGGTATGATCGTGAGTAGTAAATTGAAAAATTGATAGAAAAATTGTTCTCAAGAAATTCGCCAACAAAAAACTACCTACTTACCTAGTCGAAATTGAAAAAAAAAATCTTTGAGAAAAATAATTACCTAACTAGGTACTTTATGGCTTGAAATTTTTTTAAATTTTCTTGTTCCAGAAAAAAATTAAATTACAAACATTTGTTGGAAAAATATATTTTTCAAACTTCTCTTATAGGGTGTCCACTTGTCCAGTGTCCACAATTGATTAAAAAGTAGTAAATTTTGACTAAATTTCAATAAAAGTTCTGAAAAAAATTGAGAAATCGATGTTGAAAAATCACAAAATTTAAAATTGAGTTTTTCTTCCCATTTAGAAATTTTTCTGTAACTGGTAAATTTGAGTTCTAATTTGTTTGAGAAGGTGGGTTCTCAATTTTCGGTCATTTTTGGGGGGGGGCAATTATCTGAAAATTTTATGAAAAGAACCAAAGTGATTAAAGGTAGTAATAAAGAAGTAGTGATTTTTGAAAAAAAATCTGTACCCATCATGTCTTGATAAAAACTAGAAAAATATATTTTACTTAGAGATATAAAATTCAAGTAAAAATCTCTCTCAAAAAAATGAAAATTTCTCAAAATAAACAATCCTTTAAAAATTAAATGTAAACAAAATTTCAACAAATAGAAAAATCTTTTTAATCAAAAAAATATATTTTAGTACCTATGTTTTTCTATTTTTCTCGAAGAGATGTCAATTCACTTGGAAGAAATCTTATATTATAGGTACCTATCAACAAATTTTTTTGTGAAAAATTGGAAAAAAAGTGTTTGATAAAAGTTTGAATAATTTATAACAAATTAGGTTCCCAAAACATTTTTTTTTAAATCCCTTTGATTGAAAAAAAATCTTTTGAAGAAATCATCGAGACAAAAAAATTGAAAAAATACTAAGTCAGAAAAAAATACTTGATTTTTTTTCTCTTGATAAAAATTAAAAATATATATTTTTCAGTTGAAGAAATATAATTTTAATGAAAATCTCTTAAAAAGTCTTGTTCTCTCTCTATCTAAAAAAAGAAGAATATGAAGCTTTCACAGGATAGTAGAATAGTGATTTTCAAATCACCCTCCAAAAAAAATTATAAAAAATTCTTTTAGCAAAAAAAAAAAAAAAAATAGTACCTACCTAATATATTAAAAAATTCTTCAAAGAACTTTTTAAAAGTTGACCACAAAAGTTGAAAAAATTATGAATGTTGGGTAATCAAAAATGAACAAATTTCTTATCAACAAATTATTTGAAAAAAAAATCGAAGACCTCAAACCTTTTTTTTTGGGGGGGGGGGGGGATTTAAATGGAAGAAAAATTATTCTAAAGAAATTAATCATTCTTTTTTTAAATAAAAAAAATAATAAAAAATTCATCTTACGAGTAGTTAAAAAAATATGATTTTGGTGAAAATCTCTCAAAAAAATTGTAAACCGAGTTCTCTAGGTAGTTACCTTACATATCAAAAAAAAAAAAAAATCATAGAATAGGTAGTAAGAAAGTAATTCTTTTAGTCATAAACGTACTAAAAAAAAAAAAAAAAAAAAACTTGAGAAAAAATCATGAAAGTTAAATGGTAGGTAATTAATAGGGCCCGGATTTGTATGATATTGCTTATTTTTTCTTGCTGCACTAGATAGGGCATATCACAATTTTCTTTACGTTTCATGCAATTCTGAGACGAATGGTGAAATTTTCAAGTGCTTATTTGTGCTTATTTTAGGTATAAATGCTTAAAAACGCTTATTTTTGCCAAAAAAACGTCAAAAACCCGCATATTTTGCGCTTTTTTTTAGTTTTCAGCGCTTTTTTTGAAAAAACTGAAAAACCTGACCAGAAAAAAATTTTAAATACAATTTTTTGTATTTTCAATTTTTTTTTTTTTTTTTTACTTTTTTAAGTTGCAATTTGAAGTAACTTTTAGTTGTGGAGGCGTTTTTCAAACTATAATTCAATTTTAATTCAGTCTAATAGATTTCGATTGTGAAATCTCAACGCGTTCAAAATTTATTGAATTTCGCATTATTTATTTTAAAAATAAATGTTTTAATGTTTTTCTGCTCTATATTTCTTTCAGTTTCTACATATATACGATTTGATAGGTTTTTCGAAAGCGATTTTAAAATACCTGCATTTTGATACCCATGATGGTATATTTTTAAAGCACTTATTTTTGCTTTTTTTGGTTTTATAGGGCATATTTATGCTTATTTTTCATATTTTAACCGCTTGACATTAGCGCTTATTTTGCTATTTTAAGCGCATAAAAATCCGAGCCCTAGTAATTAAAAATGGAAAAATTTCTTATCGACAAACTTTTTGAAAAAAAAATAGAAAAAATATGTATGAATTAAGAAATTGATAAAAAAATTATCTCAACAACTTTTTTTAGGAAAAATAATAGGAAAATATGCAGATTAGTAGAAAAGTGTTTCTCAAAACACTCTCTAAAAAATTAGTGAAAACATCCATCTGACAACATTTATTTTGAAAACCTTTTTTTTTGGAAAAATAAATGTTCCTTACAGGTTTGAAAAAAATTAATCTGGAAAAATAAAATTCTCTTGGAAGGAAATCCTCACCCTAAAAAATGTTGAAAAAATAATTATCTTGAAGAAATTTTTTTTTTTTTTGTAATATCAGGTAGGTACCAAAAATTTTTCTAAAAAAATAATAAAATTAATTTCTATTACAAAAAGATTTTTTATAAAAAAATCATCCAAGTTGATGTAAGAAAAAAAAAGTTAATTTCACTAAATATCCCCCCTAAAAATAATTTAAATACTTGATGGTCTTTTTTTCACAAAAAAAATCCTTATTTTTTTTGTCTCTAATCACTATTTTTGATTTTTTTAAATTGATTTTTGTTATCATTGCAATCAGAGTAACACCATAGATTGTTCTAGATCTAGACCAAAAATTCTATTTATTTGAAATTTTAACCGTTCCATTAAAAATGAAAACTTTCGCAAAGAGTATACACGCGACGATTCCTTTTTTATTCCCAAATGATTTATGAAATATTATTTTCATTTTGTATCGAAACAGAATGTAAAGAAATATCTAAAGAATACACTACCTTTCTCCTTCTTATACTCAACGAATAAAAATGCCCTGATCATTTTATCGAAATAAGAAATACGACAGTGCAGGGAAATGTGCAGGAAAAATTAATTTAATTGAAAGCACGAGCTCTCCGCCTCCTTCCTTTTCTCACTAAGACGTCATCTAATAATACCTCAATACTTTTATTCGAATTCGTATTAATGACGCAATAGGCAAGTTTAAAAAATGAGGAAATTCGTCTAAAAAAAAAAAAAAAAAAAATTGATAATATTATAAAAATAAAAACGAAAGAAAAGAAAAACAAGAAAATCGTTCTGTTGTGTACGACGAATTACATTATTATTTTTATCTCTTTTGAGAATATA
The DNA here is from genome assembly GCA_959613365.1 of Balanococcus diminutus. Lineage (NCBI taxonomy): Eukaryota > Metazoa > Arthropoda > Insecta > Hemiptera > Pseudococcidae > Balanococcus > Balanococcus diminutus. Next base: position 33,648,027 of record OY390718.1, on the reverse strand, counting down.
CGATCATGTACTATTTTTTTTTCTTTTTTGTTCTTCGTTTCCTCGTATTTTATGTTTCAAAATAATAGGTACATACTACATATACATACATTAACATCGTCATCGTACAAGCAAAACGAGTCTTTCGACCCTACAGATTCGAAGGTAAACCGGACGACGCGGCGAAACTTGTACTAGTACATTTGCTAATAATTCTCTTCCGATTTCATTTTTTTTTCCATACTGTCGAAGTATCGTTGTTTTTGCTGTATAGTAAATTAGCCCTTGTTCTATACTTAGACCTACCTGTCGCTACCTTCTTATACAGATGCTTCTTCTCTGGAGAGAAAAAAAAATGACAAGGGTTCCCTCGAGCTTACCAATTACCGGCGCGCTAGAGACTCAAAGACGTAAAAAAAAAACTGACGTCTTCGATAAAAGCTCCTTCGAAAAACTGGTACAGTGACTCGGAAACTGGGCAAAAACTTAGCACGAAAATTCGACGGTTTACGTATACGATGATTATGGTAATTTAGATTGATTACGTTGATTTTTTTCCTCTCTTAATTTCGTGCTGCTGTGTTTACGTCACTTGAAACAAGTCTGGTTAAGGCCAAATTACATTGTTATAAATTTTTTTCCAAACGTCGATTTAATTTTAATGATTGGGAAAATCGACGGATTTGCGTACGTACTCAGAATGATGAACGAGGGAGGGAAAGGGTGTTGCCGAAGAAAAGTTTCCAAGTGGAAAATATTACGTGAAAAAGCTCGATGGAATTTACGGTTAAAAGAGTTCATCGTCTCAGAGGAGAATGTGTTGCTGACATCTTTTTCGTCATTTTATATTTTCCATGCGAGTGACAATGTGGTGTCTACGAGGGAATCATTTTATAATGGAGAAAATACTCCAGATTTGAGAAACGTAGTCTTCGATAATCGAGCACTATCGGACAAATCTCAGAGGACTTTTTTAAATTTCAAAGGATTTTTAACGATGAAAGAAAATTTTAAAAGATACAAGGGTTTCAAAATACTTACATATTTTTGAAATATTTTATAAAATCTAGGAAAATTTTTCACAGAATTTGAAAAAATGATCTATTAATTGAATTTTCAGAATAATTTCACAAAATTCAATAAATTTTTTTCAGAATTTATGACAAATTAGTAGGTTAACAATTTTACATAAACCAATAAACTTAAAAAAAAAAGTGATAGGTATTTTTTAGAAAATTTAAACAAAATTTTATTGAATTTCGTAAAATTTTCAGAGAATTTTTGAAAAATTCATAGACAATTTTCACTAAATCTCAGAAAATATTATTTAATAAAATTTTCAAAATAAAAAATTATAAATTTTCGTAAGATTTCTAGAGATTTTTTGACAAATTCACAGAAAAATTTTCATAACATTTCCGAAATTAAGGTTTTGTAAAATTTTCGAAGCATGCAGTTTTTGTCAAATTCACAGAAAAATTGTTCGCAAAATCTCAGACGGAATATCAAAAATTTATCTCAGAAATTTTTTTTTACAAAATCTCTGAAAATTTAAAAAAGATTTTTAAAAAGTTGAGAGGGTTTAATTTTTTTTTAGAAATTTTTACGCAGAATCAGTTTTCGAAAATTATTTACAAAATCCCTTTTGATAAAAATCGTTTTTTAATTTTTTTTTCTTTTTTAGAATTTAAAGAATTTTTTTAGACAGAATAGCAGATAAATCTTAACAAATTAGGTATTATCAAAAAAATCAAGTCAAGTGTTTTTTCTTAGAAATAATCGGAAAATTTTCCCGAACATCCGATTAACATTTTCGTAAAAAATTCATTTTTTTTTTTACAAAATCTCAAAAAAATTTTAATAAAAATTTCAGAGTTTTATTTTGGTAATTTAGGAAAAATTTTCACGACATCTAAGAGAATTCTTTACCAGTTATCGAGAAAACTTTTCAAGCACTGTTCCTGAGAATTTTAGAAAAAAAAAAATCAGAAAATTTTTATCAAAAAGTCATGTTTTTTTTTTTTTAAAGAAACATTAAAAAAATTCTACAAAATCTCATTGAATTTTTCATAAAAAATATTCTTCTATTTTTTTATTACAAAATCTCAATTTGTTTTAAAGAATTTTTGAAAATATTTTCAATTTTTTTTTTACAAATTTTAAAAAAGAACGCAGAACATGTTTGAAGGTTTAAAAAATTGCTCGTAATATTTTCGTAGATTTTCTTTTATAAAATTCCGAATCATTCAGTTATTTATCAACTTTTTCTGATGAATCTTCAAAGAGTTGAAAAATTCAAAAAACGATTCATGTTGAAGAGGAAGGGGTCGCAAACCCATCAATTTCTCAAACAAGGGGAGAGATCGATCTATTCTAAAATCGAAGAAAGAAATTTTCCCCCAATTGTTGTGATCTACTTATAGATACCTGATTGATTTTTTTTCAGCCAAATTTTGATGTGATACGAGTAAGCTCACGATTCATGCATTGTCATCTTTCAAAAAAAAAAAATTCTTATGAACAATTTTTTTTGAATTTTGTTGAAAAATTAAATTTTTCTAATTTTATAAAAATTTAATTTTTCAAATTTTATAAAATGTTGAATTTGTTAAATTGTATAAAAAAATTGAATTTTTCAAATTTTATTAAAAAAAATGAATCTTCCTAATTTTGTTAAAATTATATTTTTAAAATTTGATTGAAGATTGAATTTTTCACATTTTACTGAAAAGGTAATTTTTAGAATTTTCCTTGAAAACAGAATTTTTGAAATTTTGTTTGAAAAAAATCGTATTTATAAAATTTTATAAAAAATAAACAGTGATGCAAGCATCACGAACTTTCCGAATCAAAAAGTATTTTAAAAAATATTAACAAAAAAATATTTGTAAAAAAATCGGTCATCGAATATTATGTAAAAAAAATTGATTATCGAATATTTGTGAAAAAATCGACTATAAAAAATTTTTTATATTTAAAACGTCAGCAATTACACTGAAAAACGTTAAACATGACACAAAAATATTCGGCAAAATCACACTTGCTCCATTATTATTAATCGTGAAAAAATATCATGATGATGTAAACAAAACAACCATTCGAATACCCGTACATCTTATCATGAATAACAAAAATGCAAAGCATTGCTCAATGCGCATGTTAGGGAAAGGAGAGCAAACCGGTACACCCGCGGACATGTCCGGATATAGATAAACACTTGAACCGTTCCCTTTATCGACATCTAAAACGCGACAAATGTGAAACTCGACGATCTTTCGCATAAATCGTTCGTAAATTTTTTTCTATTCAACGTAAAGGCCCCAAATTCTTGCGTAGCCTTCGTTTATATAAACCACTACTCATCGCCGAATTTCAACGAGATATCTCAATTAGGGCGGTTGGAATCGTGTTAACAAATTTTTCGCAAAAAACGCTCGTAAAATTTTTTCTATTCAACGTAAAGGCCCCAAATTCTTGCGTAGCCTTCGTTTATATAAACCACTACTCATCGCCGAATTTCAACGAGATATCTCAATTAGGGCGATTAGAATCGTGTTAACAAATTTTTCTGCACACACACACATACACACATACACACACACACACATACACACACACACACATACACACACACATACATACGGAACATCATCTGGAAATTGTTCAAAACAAATTTGTACGAAGTCGAAATTTGTCTAAGTGCAATATTCGTGAAAACGCATTTCGCACCGAAAACAATACTTTCCTTACAACGCTACGCGCTGTTCGGAAAGTAAAAACAATACTTTCCTTACAACGCTACGCGCTGTTCGGAAAGTAAAATAAACAGTGATGCAAGCATCACGAACTTTCCGAATCAAAAAGTATTTTAAAAAATATTAACAAAAAAATATTAGTAAAAAAATCGGTCATCGAATATTATGTAAAAAAAATTGATTATCGAATATTTGTGAAAAAATCGACTATAAAAAATTTTTTATATTTAAAACGTCAGCAATTACACTGAAAAACGTTAAACATGACACAAAAATATTCGGCAAAATCACACTTGCTCCATTATTATTAATCGTGAAAAAATATCATGATGATGTAAACAAAACAACCATTCGAATACCCGTACATCTTATCATGAATAACAAAAATGCAAAGCATTGCTCAATGCGCATGTTAGGGAAAGGAGAGCAAACCGGTACACCCGCGGACATGTCCGGATATAGATAAACACTTGAACCGTTCCCTTTATCGACATCTAAAACGCGACAAATGTGAAACTCGACGATCTTTCGCATAAATCGTTCGTAAATTTTTTTCTATTCAACGTAAAGGCCCCAAATTCTTGCGTAGCCTTCGTTTATATAAACCACTACTCATCGCCGAATTTCAACGAGATATCTCAATTAGGGCGGTTGGAATCGTGTTAACAAATTTTTCGCAAAAAACGCTCGTAAAATTTTTTCTATTCAACGTAAAGGCCCCAAATTCTTGCGTAGCCTTCGTTTATATAAACCACTACTCATCGCCGAATTTCAACGAGATATCTCAATTAGGGCGATTAGAATCGTGTTAACAAATTTTTCTGCACACACACACATACACACATACACACACACACACACACACACACACACACACACACACATACATACATACGGAACATCATCTGGAAATTGTTGAAAACAAATTTGTACGAAGTCGAAATTTGTCTAAGTGCAATATTCGTGAAAACGCATTTCGCACCGAAAACAATACTTTCCTTACAACGCTACGCGATGTTCGGAAAGTAAAAAGGTAGTATTTGAAAAAGTAATAATTTTTTACTCTTGAGATTTTTTGCCTATCTTTGAAATTGAAGACAATAAAGAGCTTTCTAAGCAAAATCGATTGGCAGCACTGCATTTGAAAAAAAATTACACCGTCAGGGAATACGGAATAGTACTCAAAAAAAAAAGAGGTTTGATTACATTAGTATGCCTATGTTTGAAATTGAAGAAGTTATTGCAAGAAGATACTCACGTCAAATGTATTGCCTACCTCAAAATTATCAAGGGGAACTATAGCCAGACATGAAAATCGAAACATTTTCATTATGACAATGCAGATTGTGGGTGTAACTCTTAGAGAGAAACGAAAACTTTTGGTGGGAAATTTGCCTATATTTGAAAATAAAGGAGCTATCGTGCATCCAAATTTTAAAGCTTGGTAAAACCTTCATTTTCGAACATTTATGCAAAAAATTTCATGAATAAAAAGTTATTATTTTTTCCAGCATTACCCATGTACAGGGTGTCCGGTGAGCGGTGTGCCAAATTTGAAATTTGGATATAACCACGAGTACCACTAACAAAAATCTTCATGTACACATGGTGCCTATCTCGATTTTAAAGGGGAAATGATGTACAAAATGTTTCAAATTTTGTAAAAACAATGCACGAACCAGGTGTAACTTTTTAAAAGGAACAAAAATAGTTATGTCAAAAATTTGCCTATCTTTGAAAATGAAGACGCTACAAAGCTTTGAAAATTGATATTTTCGAAATTCAAGGCTCCGTAGCGCCTTAATTTTCAAAGATAGGCAGATTTTCACATGATGTTTTTTGTTCCTCTCAAAAAGTTACACCTGTTTCATGTATTTTTTGAACGATTTTCGCAATTTTCATGTGTATCACTACTGCACCGTAATAAATTGAGATAGGCAATATTTTTGACTGGGATTTTGCATTGCCGTAACTCCTTCAATTTCAAAGATAGCCAATACCAAAGCCCCCTGCCAATACAATATTGCTTTTTCGAAGATCTATCCAGTATCCACTGCCGGTGTCGAAATTTTTTTTAGACGCAGTGTTGCCAATCAATTTTGTAGGTAAAATGCTGATTTTCAAACCTTTGTAGCACCTTCATTTTTAAACTTGGGCAAAATGTGTACATGAACTTTTTTGTTAGTCGTACTCGGTTATATCCAAATTTCAAGTTTGGCACACCACTCACCGGACACCCTGTATGCCCAATCAAAAACAAAATCCTCAATTTTATTTTGTCTTGCCCCTTCAATTTTTGAGATAGGCTCTATTTAATGTACACATGGTGATGGTGCATATCTCGATTATGAAGGGGCAGTGGTCTTCAAAAATTTGAAAATTTCGTCAAGACAATGCACGAAACAGGTGTAACTTTTTGAAAGGAGCAAAAATAGTTTTATGAAAAATTTGTCTATCTTCGAAAATGAAGGGCTTTTTGAAGTTTGAGGTTCCATAGCGCCATACGTTTTCAAAGATAGGCAAACTCTTCACATAACTTTTTTTGTTCCTCTCGAAAAGTTACACCTATTTCATGTATTGTTTTGATGAAATTTACAAGTTTTTATGTATTACCAGTGCTCCGTTAAAACTGAGGTAGGCAATATTTTTGACAGGAATTTCATGTTGCTATAACTCCTTCAATTTCAAAGATAGATATCTCGATGTGATTACAACTTTTTTTGCTTTTTCGATATGCTATTCACTTCCGGTGTCGAAATTTTTTTTGGACGCAGTGTTGCCAAACAATTTTACTTGAAAAATGAAATACAGAAATTTAAAGTTTTGTCGCTCCTTTATTTTCATTTCACAGTTGGGCAATTTATATATATTTTATATTAAAATTTCAAGTTTAGCAGACCACTCGCCGGGCACCCTGTATACATGCATATGTAACGTCGTGTCGAGCAGACCCAGGAAAAAGCTAGGTGTATCGTGGACGAATGGAGTACCTAAGATGTTAAACGAAGCGAAATTGTTCGACTTGTGTAATACGCTATATTTTCAATACGCTATTTTCACAACCGCCTATGCCTGTATAAGCCGTCTCTGTCGCCGTATTTATGTCGATATTGTACTCGCAAAAGGAAAAGCTTTTGCGCGTATTAAATGCTTTGTAATGAGCGTAACTCTACTGTGCATACGATGCCTTGTTATGTGAATATACTGCAAAAGCTGTTCGGCTCGAATTATCATTCGGGTATTTGGCGTTATAGTTACATTACGATACGATAGACTATGTTTGTACTGTGTACAGTGTTTATATTATGAGAATTGAAAACGATACGATATATTTTTTCTTTTATTTTTGCAGATGGCCAGAACATGTTGGTGGTATTACATTTCTAAATTTACAGAATTTTTCGATACGGTGAGTACATAACAAAGAGCTTATTTAATCGATTTTTGAAGTCCATAAAATTTTACTACAACTTCTATATGTATGTAATTCAATTTAAAATACTCTTCCGAGACTTTGCAACGAATTTCCATTACTTAATTTCACCACGCCTGTCTGGTAGCTTCAAAGTTTACAATTTCAATAAAATTCAAAAGTCAAGGACCTCGGCGAAATCGAATTAAAAACATTTCCACTGTAAATACAAAATAAAGTAAAAACAAAACTGACGATCGACAAAAGTGAAGTTTTAATGCAGAATACAAGTATAATTTTGATAGATGAAATAATTTATAAGCCAACGAGGTGTTTTTTTATTTACGCAATAAGACCCCCTTCATATTATTGTATATTCGTCTTATATGTAAATATTTATCCTTTAATGGTTGAAAAAAAAAAAAAAAACACAGCAGACTAAATGGGTAACTGTGTTTGCCTTGTTCGAAGTACACCAGCATTGAGAGAAGTAAGAGACGAAAGGTTGGAAAAAAAGTGTAAATTTGCACGATGACGATGAATAAATTATAGGCGGTTGGTGCGCAGTAAAAAAGGGGCTAATTAGTTTCGTGGTGATTTAGTGAGAAAATTATGCAAGGTTAATGGATAATAAAGGTATACAGTTGTTTATTTGTAGTAAAAAAATGTTGGAAAAACAACGAGTGCGAATTTCATCGAATACATAAGAGGTTGTCATTTTCTACGCCGGTGATTGGGTAAAGGGTGAAATTGAAAATTACAGGTTGGACTCGTAAATCATTCAGCGTATTTATTGAGAGGTGAATAAAAGTTGCATTCGCATGATTTATTTATTTGTTGGTATTTTTTTACCCTTGTCTGTTCGCTGGGCTGCGTTATCAGTTTATTTTTTCATAAGTATTGTGTTGAAAAGTAATTTGTTTGCTTTGCAAAAAAAAAATAAAAAAATAAAAAACGTGTAAATAAATAATAACTAAGTACATATTGTTGCTTTCAATTTTTTTTCCAATTCTGTACCTACTTATTTGGCTGAACTAATTGATGAAAAAAAAATTATTTACATTATAAATTGCCTGTTTCAAGGGCTCAGAAGTTGTGTGTGTTTTTTTTTTTTGATAATTTTTTCTCAACTTCCCATTTATTAATTTACTTACTTCTTTCGGTTTGAAAATTTATTATAGATAATTGTTATTTTTCGTAACAAATTCTAGAGAAATCATTTTGAAAAATTTTACTCCGCAAAATTAGGAAAAAAAAAATTATTTAAAAAAAGCAGAGTCTTCTTCCTTCAAATGAATCAAGTTTTTTTTTCAAAAAAAAAAAAAATAAAAATAAGACAAAACCCCACGGTTTTTTACTTGAAAAATTAATTTGGAAAACGGAAGATTTTTCCTAAAAAGTTTTTTTCAAAAATTGTGACTCCAAAAAAAAGTTTTTTTTTTCATTCATTCCAAAAAATTGAGAAATTACTATGCTGCCGAAAAAACAGATACTTCTTTCTCGAAATGAGATTGAGATTTATTCTTCAAAAAAGTTAAAAGATTTATTTTTCATAAAAATTAAGTTTTTTTTCCTTAAAAAAATAAATGTAGGTAATTTTTACTAAAAAAATTGAGATATTTTCCCCGAAGAAACTGGTAAGTTTTGTTTTCAAAAAAATTGTAAGTTTTTTTCAAACCATTCTTTTGCTTAGATTCCAAAAAAATAAGATTGTTTTTACTTCTATTAAGCAGACACTTTTTTCTCCAAATAAAGTTGAATGAATTTTTTCCACCAAAATGTTGAAAGATTTCTTTCCAAAAAAAGATTGATTTTCAAAATAGCCTAATTTAAGATTTTTCCTGAAAAATGTAGTTTTTTTTCCAAAAAAAATTGAGAAGTTAATTTTTTTATGCTGACTTTCAAAGAAATGAGATAGTTTTCAGTCTAAAAAATTGAGAAATTTTTCCACTTCCCAAAAACCCAAGTATTTATGGGTCATTCCATACCAAGATGGCCCATTTTGTCACTTGGTTCTTCGTATTTCGTTCAAAAATTTTTATGGGTTCTCCTAGTCCCAAAAGTGAGAGAACCGCTGTTTTTTCTCCTCAACCCCCTTGGGTTTTTTTTTTGGGGGGGGGGCTCTTGTTTTTCAACTTTGTCGATTTCTTGTTATGATACCCAACTTTGGTGAAGCATAAGTCAAGATCTATAATAGATAGCGAAAATCTGTAAACGGGGTTTTAAATAGCATTGAAAGACGATTCAGAATCACTATTGAAAATTGCAAAAATCAAAAGTTGAGCTTTTTGAGAAAAGCTCAAATTTCAAAAGTCTACCAAATTCGGGAGCTATAATTAAAAAGTTTCAAAAAATTCCTGTGAGTGGGTATTTTCATATTACATCAACTTAAATGATTTTCGTCGTGGGATCTTAAGACCCCTGGGGGGCATGGCTCCCCAAAATTTTGAGCCAAATTCAATTTTTTTTTGAAAAATGAGTGACATATCGTTTGTTACGTTTTTGATAGCGCTGAATTCGAATATCACCTTGATTTTTTGATAGGACCCTTACCAAGCCCTCTACAACCCCCCAAATTTGGAGAAAAATTGACGCAAATGGAAAAAATCGTGTGACATATCGTTTCTTATGTTTTCGATAGTGCTTAGTTCGAATTTCGACTTTATTTTTTGATAAACCCCCTCACGCTCCCCCACGACCCCTCAAATTTTGAAAAATGGGGGTAGGGCGATGGTGGGGTGCGGCATAGCGTTTGTTATGTTTTCGAGGGTGCTGAATTCGAATATTCACTTACTTTTATGATGGGGTCTCCCGAAGCCCTTCCTAGCCCTCCAGACTTGAAATAGTACGATTTACAGGTTGATTTTTTCCATTTAAAAAACTGTATTCAAGGTTTTTTTCATCTATTTCTTTTACCCAGACTTCAAACAATTGAGAAATTTTTTTACTTACGAGGAAACTGAAAATATTTTTTCCAAAGAAATTGAAATATGTATAAATGTAAGTACTGAATACGATTTTTTCTGAAATAAAAGAGTTTTTACTCAAGAAATTGAGAAAATCAAAAAAAAGAAGACAAAAACCTCAGTTTTTTAAAAAAGAAATTAGGATGTTCGGATGTTTACTTTTTTGAAAAATTTAGTTTATTCTTTGAAAATAAATAATTTTTTTCTCGAAAAAACGTAGGTACTTAATGGTTTAAAAAAAATTAGACGTTTCTTCCCTGAAAAATTTACAACACTTTTTTCAAAAAGTTGATAATTTTTTTACAATTTTTTTCATTCATTTTTTCTCCCAGTAATAATTTAAAATTTTTTTTTCAACCTACAGGTATTTTACTTGGTAATTCACCTTCATTTTCAAAATTAGGACTACGTTAAGTCCATTCTTCTAAAAAAGTTCGAAAAAAATTCTTCTTTTGCAAATTTTTTTAAAAAAATAATCGTTTGGAAAAAAATTATGTGAATAGTTCTGAAAAATGTTGTGAAAAAAATTTGAAAAACATTTTCACAGAAATAAATTTTGTTCCTCTCGTCGATGATTTGATAGGTTGATGACATGTATCAGTAACGGAAAAATATTGTTATTACATCAGCATTACTCGAAAATCGAGACTACGTGCGAAGTTTGTTGGATTTTCCATTTATAATTTTCATTTTGCGTAGAATTTCCTGAAGATAAGGATATAATGATATCAATTTGGTCGTAAATAGACGTGATATCTCAATTAATCAGTGATAAGTTCAAATGTAGGTAGGCTGTTTACCGTTATGGAAAATTCTGCCGCAGTATTTTCGAAAAACTATCAAATTTTATGTATCTTTTGCTGTATTTAAAATTTTGTAGAATTTTTGAAAATTTAAAATCATATAAAAGTTCAATAAATGTGAGAATAAAATGAACATTTCTAATTTTTTAAATATTGTTTTTGTAAAAAAATTCCTTTTTTTAAAATAAAAATTAGTCTATATTTGTTATTTTTCAAAAAAATTTCAAGTATTCCATATTAAAAAATGTGCCTCAAATTAAAAAAAAAAAAAAAAAAAAAAAAAAAAAATTCAATAAGTAGGTAGATATTTTGTTTGAAATTAATTTTTTTAAATAATAGGTAAATTAAATTTTTAATCTTTTTAATCTGTATTATATTAACATGCTTAAATTCACTTGAAAAAAAAAGAATACCCCTTCAACTCGAACTAGAAGTCGAAACGAGAGGAAAAAAATCCATCAAAGAAGCAACACTGGCAACAGGGCTGATTTAACTGGATAAATAGAATTACCAGCGAAAAAGGGTTTGATTGGAATGAATGTTTTGCTAAAGGCAGTACAATTTAAGAAGAAAAGTTTTTTGGCTTATACGTTGTGAAGGATGGCTGCGTAAGAGAAAGGAAAGAACGAAAGAGGAACGCAAGGGGGTAATATGTAATTGAAAGTCTCGCTAAAGCGATATTGTTGCAGGGGATGATTTATGTAACAGCATTTCTTTCTCTTTTCTTTAACTTATATTTGAGCGATTTTTTTCGACTCTTTTTCGTTCAGTTTTTGCAAATACCACGTTTTTCAAATGATTTTTTTCTCTTATTACTTTCTCGCGAGAATGGCCCATTTTAATGGTAACTTTTGCGAATTCGGCTCAACGTATTGGTTTTCATTATTCGCGGCGTGATGAGGGACGTTTTTTAAAAAATATTTTATTTTTCTCGAACAAGTTCCTCATGTGTTAATTTTTCAGCTTCTGGATTTCGATAAATTGAGAGAAATTTTGTAAATGCATGTTTGAATTTTTTTCACGGCGTGTGGGTGTCATTGACGATGATTTATATTGTGTAAGAAATATAATATGAGTATTTGGTCGAATCGTGCGTTAATGTTGATTTGTTTTATTTTTCAGATGTTTTTCATCTTAAGGAAGAAATTCTCTCAAGTGTCGACTCTACACGTAATCCATCACGGTATTATGCCAATGAGCGTTTGGATGGGAATGAAATTCGCCCCTGGTAATTAAAAATATATATTTTTTAATTCTTCTATCCACTGAGGTCACATAAGGTCCATTTTTTTTCTTTTTTTTTTGTGGAAATACATAATTTTGAGAAAAATTTAATTTCCAAGTACTTACCTAATTATTTTCCATCTCCGAATGGAATTCACATGAAAAAATTTCAAGCTGAAAAACGAAAATAATTTTTGATATTGAATTCCGAATTTACAAGTATACTTGATCATTTTTTTTTTAAATTTTCTTCATGATTTTTTTTTTTTCAATTTTTGGAAGGTTTGTTAATTTTTTTTTGGAGAAAAAAAATATCAAGTGTGTATTTCTCAAATTTTCAAAAACAAAAATTTTTCTTTTTTTTTAAAATCTGTAAAACAAATTGCTCATTTTTTTGGAGAGAAAAAGAAATCTCAATTTTTTTGAAGCAAAAATTTCTTAACGTTATTTCGAAACAAAAAAATCTTTTGATTTTTTTTAGAATACCTATTTCCCCCAATTTTTCTCGATGAAAATTTTTTCAATTTTTGAAAGAATTTAAAAATTCATCTCTTTGGAGAAAAAAATCTTAAATTTTTGGAGTAAGTAGATACATATTTCTGAAATTTTTGAAGACAAGTATTTTTTTTCAATTTTTGAATGATGAAATTATTACCTAGTTATTTTTTTTTTTTTTGGACAAAAAATTTTGCAATTCCTTTGAAGAAAAAAATTCACATTTTTTGGAGCAAACGTATTTCTAAAATTTTTGGCGACTGAAATCTCAATTTTATTGATATTTATGTGCAAAAATTTATTGTATTTGTTGTTTTTGAAGACAATTTTTTCGAATTAAAAAAAAAAAAATTCAATATCCTGATGAAAATTTTTTTTAATTCTTTTAAAGTGAAAGTATATTTTTTCAATTTTTTGGAAAAAATTTCATGGAAAAAGCAAAATTTCAAATTTTTATTTTTTTTGGAATGCATTTTTTTTAATTGTTTGAATCAAAAATTAACCCAACTTTTTGGATTTGAAAAATTTCCCAATTTTTTAAGCTACAACAATTTTTTTTCTTTTTTGAAATGAAAATTTTTTCTTATTTTTGTTTGGAAAAATATTTCACAACGTTTTTGGAGAAAAAATCACTCATTTCTTTTGAACGTATCAATATTTCACTTTTTTCGGAATAAAAATTTTAGAATTTTTTCGAAGTAAAACTTCTTGAATTTTTTGAAATACCTACTTAGAAAATTTTTTCTATTATTTTGAAGCGAAAATATTTTTCAAATTTTTGGAGAGAAGAAATATTTAAATTTCTTGCAAGTGCTTAATAAAATTTTCCATTTTTTTTATGTATATGGAGTTTTAAATTTATTTGGGATAGAAAATTTTTCCAATTTTTTTGAAGAAAAGATCGTTTTTTTTTTAAATAAAAATTTTCCTCAATTTTCTTTAATAAAATTTTGGAAGATAAAATCCTCAAATTTTAAAGGATATTTTTTGGGGGTGAAAATATTTGTCAATTTTTTTTAAAACAAAAATCTCTCGTTTTATTTGGAATAGGAAAATCTTTATTAATTTTTTTTAATTTCTAATTTTTTTGGATTGAAAATATTTTTCAAATTGAAAAAAAAATCTTCAGTATTAAAACAGAAAATTGAATCTTTTTAGAAGTTATGCGATTTTTTCGAATTTCACAGTGTTTCAAATTGAATAATTTTTTACCGAAAACGATTAAAGCATGCAGTATTTTCTTGAAATTTCAAGGGTATGCAATTTGATTTGTCATTAAAAAAAAAAAGACATGCTAGTGCATAATGGGAGGATTTCCTGTGTAATATTTCAGCAGGTATAACTGCAGTGTTGTTGTTTCTTTACAAGTAGGTACCAGTAATAATCTGTACAGAGGGTTAATTTATTACGATGTTGAATTTATTTACCAAACACGTTGCTTTTTTTTCTGGATGAATTGGTGACCTCACTGTGATTGATTTTTTACAACTGTACCTTCTATGCACGAGTAAGACTTAATTATTACCATGTTGAATTTACTTAACGAGCAAATTGCCCCTTTTCGGGCGTGTTTTTTTCGCAGGTGGTCATAGTACATTTTTCGCTTTATTGAATACTTTCGTTCATATCGTTATGTACTTCTATTATATGTTATCCGCCATGGGACCCGAATATCAGAAATACATCTGGTGGAAAAAATACCTAACCGCTTTCCAAATGGTATGTTTTGTCATGTGGGATTTTCAAAATACCCAATAATACCATACCCAGAGCTTACAAATGCTTGGAATAATATCGAAGTTGAAGAAGATTGATTATCATTTTCCATTTTGTATCGTTCGTAGGTTCAATTCATTTGCATTTTCGTTCACCAATTCCAGCTGCTCTTTGTCGATTGTGATTACCCGAAAAGTTTCACCATCTGGATTGGACTTCACGGTGTCCTGTTCTTGGTGTTGTTCTCCGGATTCTACAAAGAAAAATACACTCAACCTAAATCGAAATCTAGATCGGCGATCGCAGCTAATACGGTAATTTGCTGATGAGACTTGATTTTCAAAGCGGAAGATTTTTAGGCGATAAAATTGCCTTCGGTTGTAATAACTCTTGGGGGGGGGGGGGTAGATTTGAAAAAGAAAGATTTTTAATGGAATCTGAGAATTTTATTTCACAAAAAAAGAAAAATGGAAAAAATTGTTTTTAAACAAAATTTCAAAATGATTACAGTCTTTCTGATCGTATCTTGACTTTTTTCATCGTATTGAAAAAATTCAAAAAATTAGTTTAAGGAAATATTTTAAAAATCTGTTTGACAGAAAAAAATGAAAAAAATTGTTTTGTTGTTTTTCAAACAAAATTTGATAAGTTTTCTTTCAATCGTCTTCTGAAAAAATGTAAGAATCTGAAAAAATATAATTTATCCAAAAAATTTATGGAATTTTGCATTCAAAAGAAAAGTTTATGGATTGTTTTTCAACATTTAAAAAAATAATTCTTTTGAGGAAATTTAAATAAAATCGATTTTGATAAGAAATTAGGTGCTTTGAAATTTTAGGTAAGCATTTTAAAAATCGCAATTTTGAAAAAATAGTATTTTAAATTGTCTTTTTATGAAAAAAATGATTTTTTTTTACAGCCAAATCGAAAAAGCTTCTAACCTTAAATAAATTAATAAAAAACATAAATTGAAAAAAGAATAGAAAATTGAACTACCTACGAACCTAGGTAGAAAATTTTAAACTGTTGCTTTCAAAAACAATTTTTTTTTGAGAAAATTTGAAAAAAATGCTTTTGAACAAAACTTTTAGAAGGCTTCTTGAACTTTGAAAAAATGATAAAATGGTTAAGTTTTTGTATTTACAATTTTTATAAATTTATTTTTTTGAAATGTGTTTTTGAGAAAAATGAAAAAATTTGAAAAAAATTGTCAGATTACTTTTCAACATTTTTCTTTTTCAAAATTGATTTTTACAGAAAATTTGAAAAATCTGTTTCAACTCAAAATCAAAGAAAGTGGTTTTCGTAAGAAAAAATATAAAAATTTAAAATATAATTCATCCAGAAAATTTGGAAGATTTTGAATTCAAAAACAAAATTAAAATTGCATTTTGGAGAAAATTTGAAAAAATTGCTTTTAAGCAAGTCTTGGAAAATTGCATTTGATCTTACACGAAAAGAAAATAGAAAAAATGTAAATTCAGGAATTTTTTGAGGTAAATGTGTTTTGAAAAAATTTGAATGAATGAAAAAAATGTTTTTGAATAAAAACTTTACTTCTTAAATTGAATTTTAAAAAATTTGGTTCAAAAATGTTTTGCTTTCAATCTAAAAAATTAACGTTCAAAAAAAATGTTTGAATCAGATTTCAAAAAAGCTTTATGTGGAAAATTTAATTATCAACTTTTTTTATTTTATTGTCGTTCCTGCAAATTGTCTTTTTTTGAAAATTTGAAATAATCTGTTTAGTAAAATTCGAAAAATTCATTTCATTACAAATTTCAAGAAAATTATTTTTTAACAAAATTCTTGCTTTCAAACCTACAAAACTAAAAAATTATGATTGAAAAAAATGTTTTTGAATTAAATTTTAAAAAATATTCCATCCAGAGAATTTGCATTTAAAAATTTTTTCACATATCGTTCTTCATAATTTTTCTGTTTTGAAAATTGCCTTTTTGAGAAGATTTAAACATAATTGGTCTCACAACTAAATTAAACAAAGTGAATCGTTAATTTAAAAAAAAAATGAATTAAATTTCAAGAAATGCTTCAAAAACATGTTCATTTTAGTCTTTTTTAACATTTTTTTTTATACTTATCTATTGAAAAATATGTTTTACAACAAAATCAAATTGTTTTTGAACAAAACTTGAAAAAAAACAATTTTTAAATATATATTTTTTTTACAGAATTGATATTAAAATAATTCTTTAAAAATGATTCATCCCAAAAAATTGAAAAAAAAAAACAATTCATTTCCTTCTTTTAAAATTTTTAAGAAATTGACATGTTTGAGTAAAATGTGAAAAAGCTTTACGATAAAAATCAAAAAAATTGCCTTTGAACCCCTTGGAAAAATTTCTTCTAATCTTTTCTAAAAAAAAATTAAAACTCGTAAATTTAGAGAAAAAAGTTAATTTGAAAAAAATTCAGAAGAACAATCTTTCCAGAATGTTCCTTTATAAAATTTGAACGAACAACTTTTATTTTCCTAAATCTGAGAAATTTGCTTCAAAAAAGAAAAAAATTGGTCAAAAATATGGCTGTCATTTAAAATAATGCTTTAAAATAGAATTTCAAAAAATTTGTCATATATCTTGAAAATTTACTCGTGCATTAAAAAAAAAATTTCATCAATCGTTCTGGTTTTTAAAAAAAAGATGAATGTAAAAAATTTTGGTTCGCAGCAAAATTTAAGAACATTTTTTCTGAATAAAATTTTCGGTTTCAATATAAAAAAAATTAAGAATTGAAAATTTCAAAAAAAAAAAAAAAATGTTTTAAAACGAAATTTAATAAAATGCTTCACCCTGAAAATTTACTCGTACATTCGAAAAATATTTTCATTGATCGTTTTGATTTTTTAAAAATCATACCTATTTTTGAAAAAAATAAAAGAAAATAAATGTAAAAAATTTCGGTTTACAGCAAAATTAAAAAAAAAATTCTGAATAAAATTTTCGTTTTCAATCTAAAAAAATTTAAAATCAAAAATTTGAAATAAAAATTAATTTTGAATTAAATTTTTGAAAAAACTTCATCCAAAAAATTTACATTCAAAAAATTTTTCATCGTTGTTTTTAGATTTTTTTTTTTTTTTTGATAGTTGCCTCTTTGAAAAAAAATTTAAAACTTGGTTTCACAACAAAATCAAAAAAAACTGTTTACATATGTACCTATTCTTAAAAAAAATAAATGAAAAATTGTAAATTGGATAAATTATAAAAATTGTTTTTGAATAAAATTAAGAAGAATAGTTCACCCTGAAATAATAATTTGGATTTTTTTTTTTTTTGAAAAAATCATCTCACAACAAAATTGAATGAAAGATTGATTTTTGTCAACAAAAAAAATTCTGTACTTTTGAAAGAAAAAATAAATAAATAAATAAAAATAGGAGCAGATAAATTTGAATTGAATTAAAAATTAATTGGTGGTAGATTTGAAGGTACTGTTAAAAAAAATTGGAAAAAAATTCGTCAACTCGAAGGCAATTTGTTAAACATCTACCAGTCATATTTTTTCATTATTTAATGTTTTAGAATTAGTTCGTATCAATATCTTGCCATAAATTAATACTCGTCCTTATCTCATTTTTACACAGTCATCATCTACGTCATCATCAGACGAGAAAACCTCCTCTGCCCAAAACGGCTACGCCAAACCAGTATCGAACGGAACAGCCGGATACACGAAAACAGCCACCGAATCAGCATGCGGAAACGTATACTACTCGAACGGCATCAATAACGGTTTCATGAGTACGAAACCAGTCGAGGGTGGCAGCCCAGACGCCAGTAGCAACAACGTAGCAAACGGCGGCGACACGAGAAAGACAAAATAGTCAGGTTAATTGCATACTCGTTCGTCTTCTTCGTTCGTATTAGAACACAGAAAAATAAGAAGAGAAAAACAATTCGAGAAAAAACCAGTCATTTTTCGACCTAGTTCTCTTTTTATTTATTTTTTATTATTATTTTCCCTGTCTCTCTCTGTCTCTCTGTGCGTATATATGTGTGTATCAAATTTGACTTATTATGTTCTTCTTTATTTTCCTTTTTTTTTCTTTTTTGTTTGTTCGTTTTTTTCTAATTTTTTTCCTCATGTTTTTTTTTCCTTGTTTATTTTGTACGATTTTTTTTCTTCGTCTGTTCTTCTTATGTAAGTTCGTGTACAGATTTTGTTTTTTTGTAGTTCGTTGCCCCCTGGTACACTATACTATAAGCTGGAAAGATGTGTGGCAAGGTGGAAAAAGAATCGAGATAAAATGTAATGGGCGGTGTTGTGAAAAAAATTGCGAATAACTTGTAGCTAGTTACCAGAAATCGATCGTTTAGTTATACTCGGCCCGATGATAAGAGAATTTTTATTTTAGACCAGTCGTTCTTATGCACTTTTTTTTGTATATACGTGTACGTTTAATTTTTAACTCTCTCTTTCTATTTCTATCTCTGTCTGTTGCAATCCAAAGAAAAAAAAGAAAACCGCAGTAATCTTTTCGAAATATTCGAACCGGAAAAAGACTATTCTTTGTAAGGGTTTTTTTCTATTATAGCTCAGGTTAATATGTTTTTCTCGTCTCTCAATCGAGATACATTTTCTCTCTTCCTTTCGTTTTATAAAAATAATTTATTTTTTTACTATCGTATTATACTTAGTATATTTTAAAGAGTACCTACCCCCCTGACGTACGTATGCGAAAAATATTTATTTAAAAAAAATGGAAATCCAGAGACGACAGATGTAGTCGAAGTGAAAAATTACATTTCCGTACGACTTTTTAGCAACGAACAAACGATATATACAAATACAATTGTGATATGTATTTTATAGTATTAAGGACACTGTAATCAAAAAAATTTTTTATTCGTTGTATAGCTTGTATTTATATTACTGTATAGTTTATTGTATTATTTTATCGTACATAGATGATAATTCCGTCGATAGCGTTGATAAAATAGTCATAAAAAAAATTGGGAAAAAACTATTGGGAGAAAACAAAACAATCAAACGGTAGGAGCCGTCACGTAATTTTGTCGAGTTGCTTATTACACTGGTTATGTAGTCGCCCGCCTACGAAAGAGGCTTTTCCGCTGCTGAAGTTATTTTTAATATTTTCGATTTTTTTTTTTTTTTTTTTTAAATAAGATAATTTATACTTACGAGTAGAAAAATGTTGTAATGTGTGAATGTGCGAACAGAAAAATGAAAAAGTCGGTGGTCGATTTTCCAGACAGAAAGGCCTTCTTTTTAACATCGATCCGGTCGCCATAGTGTAGTTTATTCCGACTATGTTGACGAATTAGCAAGCTGCTTGCCTGCAGCTCTGTAGTTTTGTAGTGAGGTACCGAAGTCGTTGCTGTTTAGATACGATGCATATTTTTTTTTTAAATTCGCGGCAGTGTATTGAGGGAGTTTTTATGGTCTCCTTTCAAGATGCATTAAACGGTACGACGACGGTACGATTAATTAAAGTGAAAAAAAAAATTAAAACACGAATGTGTTTAGCTGGATTATGACAATTTTGTATGTTGTAAGGTGCATTATTATCAACGTATTTATCAGCTTTTTAATTTGGGTTACCAATATTAACGCTGCATTGTAAATAAACGTGATACTTAGTTGCGTGTTTGTTTATTATGCAGAGTTCGACGAAGGTGTGTGGTTTTTGGCGAATTTTCAGCTCTCTTTTTAGAGATAGTATATAAAATGGAATTTGAATTTAGAAAAAGACGCGTACTTCGGTCGTCGAAATTCACGATGGTGTAAGCTTCAGGTAGGTACTAGGTAGGTACTTGAAATGAAACAATCAATTTTTATTAGATAAATTTTTTTTGAAAATCAATAATTATTTTTGTGTAATTTCCAAGTTTTATTAAATCGTCAATTTTATTTTAAAATAACAAGATTGTCAATTTTTAAGAAATTCTCAATTTTCCAAACATTGTTAATTCTTAAGAAAATTACCATCAATTATTGTTATGGCATTTGATATTTTGAAAAATTGGTGTTTTTTGAAATTGCGCACTTCTAAAAAAAAACAGTTTTTATGTATTAGGTAAGTAGGTATAAATTTTTGAAAATTAATAATTTTGTTGAAATTATTAATTTTTTAAAATCGTCAATTTTACTTGGCAATTTTTGCAAAATTGACATTTTTGGAGAATTGACAATTTTTAGGGAATTATCAATTTCAAGAGATCAGTTTTTGAAAAATTATTGATTTTTAAAAAATTTCTCATCTTTGAAGAATTGGATACCTATCACATTTTTAAAAAACAATTTTTTTTTATTAGGTATAAATTTTTGAAAATAATTGTTAATATTCGTGTAGTTCTTAATTTTTTTTAAATCGTCAATTTTAAAAGAACTACCTATCAATTTTTTAATTTTTTTAAATTACCAATTTTTGAAAATAAATGGTCATTTTTTTAAAAATGGAATTTTTAATCTCTGAGAAATCATCAATTTTCAAGAAATTGACAATTTTCATGGAATTGTCAGTTTTCGAAAATTTAAAAATATTGAGAGAATGACAATTTTTCAGGAATTATAAATTCTTCAGAAATTGAACATTTTCCGGAAATTGTCGATTTTTGAAAAATAATAAATTGTTGAAAAATTTTTACTTTTCAATTTTTTAAAAATCGTCAATTTTTTGGAAAAGTCATAAATTTTTGAAAAATAATCAAATAGGTAGGTATTCAAAAATTTTCACTTCTCAATTTTTAAGAAATTTACAATTTTCTGGAATTTGCTAAAACAGTACCTACTGAAAAACTTATCAGTTTTTATGAATTTTATATTTTTGGAAAATTCACAATTTTATAGAATTCATTATCAAATCAATTTTTAAGACAAACATTATCAATTTTCAAGAAATCATGTTTTCAAAAAATTGTCAATTTTTGAAAAAAATTATTGATTTTTAAGAAATTTCTCATCTTTGAGGAATTTGGTAAATTACAAATTTTTGAAAATTGTCAATTTTCGTAGAATTATTAATTTTTTTTTAAAATCGTCAATTTTTTAGAAATTATAAATTCTTTAGAAATTACCAATTTTTTTGGAAATTGCAATTTTTTAAATGGAATTATCAATCTATTAGAAATTAATAATTATCAAATTCTTCATAATTGCCATTTTTTTTTTTTTTTTTTGGAAATTACCTATTTTTGAAAAATTTTTACTTCTCAATTTTTAAGAAATTTCCAATTTTCTAGAATTTGCTAATTTTTAAGAAATCGTCAATTTTTGAAGGATATTGATTAAGTATCATGAAATATGATCAAAATAATAGATATTGAAAAACTCGTCTGTTTTTATGAATTTTCATAGTTTTGGAAAATTGACAATTTCTATTGTGAATTCATCAAAATGATAAATTTAAGAAATTGTCAATTTTTTAGAAAATATCAATCTTTGACAAATAAGAATAAGTAATCAATTTTTGAAAAGTCAAGTTTTTAAGAAATTATTATCAATTTACGAGAAATTTCCTATTTCTTTCCTCGAAATTATCAATTTTTGAAAAGTTGTCAACTTTATCGATCAATGAAAAATTATCGAATTCTAAAAAATATATCAAGTATTTTAACTATGTGAATTTTATGTTTATCAAAAATCGTCAAATTTTGTGTGATTGGGTCCTACCAATTTTAATTTTAATTTTTTAAATTTCTGTGGAATTATATTTTCGTAGAATTTTTTTTCTAAATCATCAATTTTAAAAGAATTACGTATTACTTTTTAAGAAATTATAAATTTTTATGGACTAATCAATCTCTAAAAAAATCATAAATTTTTTAAGACATTGCTCAATTTTTAAGAAATTTCCCGTTTTTGAAAAATTTTCAATTTAAAAAAAAATGTTGATTGTATTGAAAAATCATAAATTGAAAATTTATTAATTTTTGAAAAATATTTTCATATACTAAAAGAATTAGGTAGGTATCAATTTTAAAAATCTTCAATCTTTAATAAAAAAATAGATAACTACCTATTAATTATCAATTTAAAAAAAATACTTACTCAATCAGTTTTTATGAATTATAAAAGTTTAAAAATTGTTAATTTTCGTGGAATTGATTTTTTTATAATATAAAAATTTATTTAAATTTAATCCTCAATTTGAAAAGAATTATCACTTTTTAAATTTTTTTTAATTTTTAGGTAGGTAGGTATTTCAAGAATTATGCAATGTTAAGAAATTGTAAATCTTTCATAAATCATCAATGAATCTTCGGAACATTTACAATTTTTAATTATTATATTTTTTTGAAAAATAGTTAATTTTTAGAAGCTGTCAATTTTTGAAAAATTATAAAATTTTAAAAAATTGATCACTTTTTATGATTTTTTGTGTTGAAAATTTTTTCAATTTTATCAAAATCGTCAATTTTAAAAAAAATTACAACTTTTTGGAAATTAACAATTTTTGAAAAATTATTGAATTTTGAAAAACTTGTCAGTTACATTGACGAAATGAAGTGTTTATTTTTGAAAAATTGCAAGTTTTTATCGATTTACGTATCAAAATTATTCAAGAAATTTTCAATTTTTCAGAAAAAATTGTTGACGAATAAGTAAATAGGTAAGCCAATTTTTGAAAAGTTCAAGTTTCCATAAATCATTAACTACCGTCCTATCAATTTTTTTAAAAAATTTCAATTTTAGAAAAATTATAGTCCTCTTTTATTTTTTTACGAATTGCATATTTTTCAAAAAGTGATAAATTTTATGCACTTATAAGGCCTTATCATTTTTTTTTTCAATTTTTATGGAATTATTAAAATTATTTAAAAATTGACAATCTTCGTGAAACAATTTTTAAAGAGTTACAAATTTTTTGAAAAATCGTCAATTTTTAGCGAATTACCTATTTTTAGAAATATTGTCAATTTAAAATTTTTAGGAAAGTAGATAAGTACCTATCGATTTAAAAAGAAATATTGATTGTTGAAAAATTATGAAATTTTGAAAATTTTTATGATTTTGAAAATTTTACATCAATTTTTGAAACAGGTACTAGATACTTATGTTTGGTATTTTCAAATTAAGAAGATTATCAAATCCTTAAAAATTTTCAAGAATTTTTAGAAGTTAATAACGTTGATAAATTATCAACATTTTAATCAAATTGCAAAATCATACCTTCTTCTGATTCAAAAAATGGGCAAATTTTTACAATAATCATCATTTTTTGCAAAATTATAAATTTTTATGGAATTATCAACCTTGAAGAAATCAGTTTTTGAAAAATTACCAATTTTTCAGAAATTATATAGAGGAAAAGAGCAATCAAAATTAAGGAAAGGAGACAGAAAATTGATTAAAAAACAAAGGGAAATAAAAATCATCAGAAGGCAACACTGACTAGGTTTGCGAATCGCATTCCATTCCGCAAAGTGCCGGGCGTGACATCAGCCTACGATGACGCGACGCGAGACGCGACAGCTGCTGTCAATTTCAAGCTGTGTTTTGTATTCAGAATCAGCTTCAGCTTCAAGCTTCAATGTATTATTCTCTATTCTCGTCAGTGCTCATCTCATTCTTGTGTCAGTAGTAATCGTTATATTGTTAGCGAAGAAGTAAATATCATTAATTTGTTTCCGTTTCGTCTCATTGGCTACGTAGCTTATGAAGTACGAGATCACTCTCATTCAATCCTTCGAAATTCAATATTAAAAGGCAAAAAGGTGTTTATTTCATGTTGCAAACATGAACCGAATCAGTTTACGACTTTTTAAAAACCTTTCGTTTTATCGTTTCTACCACGAAGTAACCGGCGACATAATATGTCCTTCCATGGTCCAAGGAATCGATCATATTCGAGATTCACGTCTGAACAAGGTAAAATATAGTCTTAATTTGTATATAATTTAGCTCGAATGTACTTACGTACTTACCAAAAGTTTACTTTAATTCGCAGGGTTTAGGTTTCACGTTAGAAGAAAGGCAAGCCCTGGGTATTCATGGACTGATGCCACCGTGTTTCAAAACACAAGCTCAACAAAAAGACGTGTGTTGGTTCAGTGTAATGAAATATCAAGAAGATTTGAATAAATTCGTTTATTTGTCCGAATTACAAGCGAGTGATTTTATTTTTTGCTTATCATACGACAAACTACCTGCCACTTCGGTGCTAATAATAGATCGTACGTTTTACAGGACAGAAACGAACGATTATTCTATCGTCTTTTAACCGAACACGTCGAAGAATTGATGCCAATCGTATACACTCCAACTGTTGGATTAGCTTGTCAGAAATTCGGATTAATTTATCGTCGCCCCAGAGGCCTTTTCATAACCATTCACGATAAAGGACACGTTTTCGATATACTTAAAAATTGGTACGTTCTAGATAAGCATTTTTATCAGCATGATTTTCATCTGCATTATGGGATTTGGTTATGCATGTACTATAATTTTAGTTTGAAAAGTGTAATATATCCATAATCCATATGAAATATCAGTAGTGGTGTTATGACGTAGTGGTGTTACTGGTAAATTAGGCCTGAACCGGATGTACGAGCGATTGTTGTAACCGACGGTGAAAGAATCTTGGGATTGGGCGATCTAGGGGCATGCGGTATGGGTATCCCTGTCGGTAAATTATCATTGTACACTGCGTTGGCTGGAATTAAACCTCATCAATGTTTACCCATAACTATCGACGTTGGAACCAATAACCAAGTAATAAGCATGGTTGTATTAATACCTCGAGTCCATACGTATGTAAATAATATCACGTAAGGTAACCTTGCTTGAAGATTCATCTTGCACGCCCCCAAAAAAACAAGTTTTTCCTATTATAGAGTATTAACTAATTTTGAATTTTTTTATTTTTATTTTCAATTTAGAAATTACTCGAAGATCCATGTTATATCGGATTACGTCAGAAGAGAACTGTTGGCCAAAAATATGACGAGTTTATCGACGAATTTATGGCTGCTGTTGTTAAACGATACGGTCAAAATACACTTATTCAGGTGTGCATTATTTGCATTTATAAGCTATCTAGACCTACCTTCTATACGAAGTATGAGCTGATCTATTTGTAATGTTAAATACTTATGTATTTTTTATATTTTTTTACACGTTTCGTTTAGTTCGAAGATTTTGGAAACCATAATGCATTTCGATTCCTAGAGAAGTACCGTAACAAGTACTGTACCTTTAACGACGATATTCAAGGAACTGCTGCGGTCGCAGTAGCAGGGCTAATTGCTTCGAAGCGAATCACCGGTAAACCACTGCAGGATAATAGGTTTCTCTTCTTTGGAGCTGGAGAGGTATTTTTTTTTCACGGTTTACTCGCAATGTATACCTACTAAGTTGGTTTTTATTTTGTTTTAATTTTTCTTTTTTTTTGTTCAGGCTGCGATTGGAATCGCTAATATGTGCGTTGAGGCGATGGTAGTCGAAGGTTTGACTGTTGAACAGGCTCGTGATAGGATATGGATGATTGATATCGATGGACTGCTGACCAAAGATAGACCTGAAGGACATCTGGAAGGTATTTCAAATGACTGATTGTTTTTTTAAAGTATTTTCTTAATTCAATTACTTATTGATCGTTAAAAAAAAAAAAAAAAAACGTTTAAGTGAAGTCTATTATTTTGGGAATGAAGTTTGAAAGTCGAAATTTGACGATTATAAAATATGGTTATTGAAGTTTTTTTTATTCTATCTATTTATTGAGCCATATAAAAAGAACAAGCTTAGAGGCACATTCTTAAAAATAGGATCCTGGTCGCCAATTCAGAATTTTTTTAGGGTTTGGCTCGAGTTTTGACGAAAGTGGTGAGGGTTTAAATTTTTTAGATGTGGATTTCATTCTCAAAAAAAAAATTGAAAAATTCTTTTACTCCTAATAAATTGAAAAATTTTCTGTAAAGAGATTATTTATATGTACCTAGTACCTACTTATTTTTCTCCATAAAATAAATAGAGATTTTAATTTTTTCAAAGTAGACACCAGACACCAAAGAAATAGAATTGTACTTTTTTTTTCTAAAAAAATAAGGAATTTCTTTTTTTCAAAAGTGACTTGTTTGTTTTCTTCAATAAATTAAAAGAAAATTTTTTCATCAATTTTTTTTACTTGAAATAAATTGAGATATTTTTTATTCCAAAAGAATTCAAAAAATTTTCTTCATTTTGGCAAGTATTTTTTTAAAATAAGCTGAAAAAGTGTTTTCACCTCCCCCTCCCCCACCAAAAAAATTGAAAGAATCCTCTCCAATTCTCTAAATACTTACAAGAGATGGTGTTATTCGAAAAAATTGAGATGCCTTTTTCTTCCAATAACTTGATTTTTTTTCCTAATAAATTTAGAAAATTTTCAGGTTTTTTAATTTTCTTTTTTTTTAAACAGACTCTAAAAAAGGATTATTTTCTATTTATAGCGAATTCTGATTTTATTTCTTCCAAAAAATTGAGTCATTTGTTATTGCTTTCTTCACTAAGATAAGAGATTTTTTTCATTAAAAAAAATTAAAAGATTCTCTTTCTCAAAAAGAATTTTTCTCAATAGAATTCAATTTTTTTCTCGAAATTTTTGAGAAGTATTCTTTTTAAATAAGATGAAAAAAAAGTTTTCATTGAAAAATTGATATACCTTACCCCCCCCCCCCCACCCCATCGAACGTAACAGAGATTTTGTTATCTAAAAAAATTAAAATGTTTTTTCTCCCAAAAAAGTGATCTAATTTTTTACCCAAGTACCTAGCATGCATCTTTTTACACAGACTCTAAAAAAATTACAATAGATAATTATATTTTTATTTTAAGAAAATTGAAAAAAAAAAATGTTTTTAACCTAGGTATTGCAGAAAAATAAAAATAAAATTATTTCATAAAAATTTAAATGTACGTATGTACCTATTTATATCAAGTGGATTCAAAAATTTTTTTCTAAAAAAATTGTGTCATTTTTCCTTAAAAAATTTGAGGAATTTTCATGAGATTTTGAGAATTCCCCCCCCCCCCCCCCTTTAAAAGAAATTTTTTATTCAATAAAAATGTACATCCAAGGTTTTTCTCAAACAATTTAAAAGGGTTTTTAACATCGACTCTAAAAATATTAAACTTCCTATTTTTAGTTTCAAGAAAATTCAAAAAAAAAACAAAAAAAAAACATTTATAGTAATTTGAGAAACTCACTGAAAAATCACTGAAAAATGTTTCGCTCAGGAAATTAAGAAATATTTTATAAAAAAAATCATTCAAAAATAATAATATGAGATGTTTCCGTAGTCCGTACTCTCAAAAAAATTGAAAGATTTTTTCCACAGAAAAAATCAACATTTTTTTGTCCCAAAAAATTAAGAATTTCTTTTCTATACAAATTTAGGAGATTTTTTTCAATGATATTCCTACTCCAAAAAAAATAAAAATATTTTTACCTACCTATTTAAAAAATTTAAAAAATATATATTTTAGAAAATTAAAAAAAAATTGATTCTAATTTTTTTTAATTTATTCAAAAAAATTTGAAAAAAATTCTCCAAAATTTGAAGAAAATAAAAAAATTGAAAAGTTTTTTCATAAAAAAAATAAAAATAAAAATGGGTAACTAAATTTTTTATTCAAAAAATTGTAAAAATTTTTACCAAAAAAAAAAAAAAAATACAAAAAGAATCGAAACATTTTTTCAAAAAATCAAGACACATTTTTTTTTTGACTCTAGAAAAATTTAGGGTTTATTCCTCAAAAAAAAAAAATAAAATAAAATAAAATCAACTCTTTTCAACCCCTCCCCCCAATTAATCATCATCATCATTATTTTTTTCTCATTCCAAAATAATTCAAAAAATTTTCTCCAAAGAATCGAGGGACTTTTTTATTTCAAAATTTAAGAATTATTTTCTTTTCCAGAAAAGTTGAAAAAAAAATTGCTCTAAGAAATTGAAAGGTTTTTTCTTCAAAAAGTTGAAACATTCATTCCTCCAAAAAAATGACACATTTTTTCCTCTAAAAATAACCCTCCCTTCAAAAAAAGAGGACTTTCTCCCAATGAATAAAACGTTATTTTTTGGGGGGTTTCTTTTTGTTTTCAAAAACTTTGCGGGATTTTTTACTCAGGCTTTCACTTTAAAAAGTTAACATATTTTTTATTCCAAGAAAATTCAGATTTTATTCTTCGAAAGAGCTCTAAAAAATTATAAACCAAAATTTGTAAAATTAGACAGTGTCTTTTTTCATCCGTAAAACTTTAGAAAACACGACGTAGTAGTGTACCAATGAAATTCATATTTTCAAATTTTTATTTCTTTTTTCAGGTAATAAAGCTTATTACGCTAAAAATTGCGGCGTCAGAAAAAATTTCCCCGAAATTGTCAAAGAGGTGAAGCCATCGGTTTTAATAGGTAAGGATTTTCAATCAATAAAATCCCAATTGTTTTTTTTTTGTAAATCGTTGAATTTTTAAAATATTTTTAGGAGCTTCAGCATGCGGCGGAGCGTTCACTAGCGAAGTTCTACGTACCATGGCTGATAACAACGAACATCCGGTTATATTCGCCTTGAGTAATCCTACCAGTAAAGCTGAATGTACAGCCGAGCAAGCCTATGTTGAAACTCAAGTAAGCAGTGATCTGAAATTCAATCATTGCCCGTAATAAATTTATTCTAGTATTTTTTTACGGTCATATTCTCGTTCTAGGGACGTTGCGTTTTCTCCAGTGGTTCTCCTTTCGCACCGATCGAATTTAACGGACGTACTTACCATCCTGGGCAAGGAAATAACGCGTATATATTTCCAGGAGTAGCGCTGGGTGTTATCGCTGCCGGAATCCATCACGTTACCGACGAATTATTTTTATTAGCTGCACGTGTAAGTGATACGTGTTTTGAAATGTGACCTGCTTGTGAATGCTTTTTTTTGATAGTGATTTTGATTTATTGTTTTATTCGATAATTTTAGATCGTTGCCGATGTTGTTACCGATGAAGATTTACAAAATGGTCGAGTGTATCCTCCGTTGAAAAAAGTCAAAGATTGTTCCTTCGAGATCGCCGTCAAGATCGTCGAGTACGCGTACAGAAATGGTAAGTTGAGTGTTTTTTGAATCATCACAATATTCAAATATTATACGTGTCTTGAAATTTCCCTAATTTATTCAATCCTATTGTGATCAGGTATAGCATCTGTATACCCAGAACCAGCCGATTATGAAACGTTTATTAGAGACCAGATGTACGATTATAATTACGATTGTCCTCTTCCTGCTACATATCATTGGCCAAAAGAAGCAGAGGAAATTATACCTCCTAAGCCGCTCTCCGAGCTTACCGGTGAACATTTGAAGAAAGTTCCTTAAGTATTTTTTTCATAAATAGGATTCATTTTCCAAAAACCTACTTAATTTTTCTATTGTATTACAAACATTTTTACCAAGTATTCATCCTATTTTTCTAAGCCAGTTTTTAAAAAAACTGCTCGTTAAACGTACCTAATTATATTGCGATAAAATCGAATTCGCTGGGTAAGATCGAATTTTCCTTTATTGTTATGTAGGTGTTGCTTGTTTCGAGTGATGTTTTCTGCATTTGTTTTTTTAACTTTTTTTTTTTTACGTTTATACCTCACCAGGTATTATTTTAAAATTTAAATGATGCACAATGTTCTCATTTCAATACATATTACATTTTTTTACTTAATCCAATTTTTCATGCATCCATTTCTTTTTTATTTACTCGATTGGAAAATTGTTATTTCAATTTAATCTTATGGGAAATATTTTACCTGCGATTTTACAATAATTTTGTATTCGGTAAAAATACTTATGTGCTTTCTGGGGGTCGAAAATTCTGCATAAAAGTGAAGGAAATTAATCTCAAACTCGGAACTATCGTATGAAAAAAAAGTGAAAAATATTGTTGAAAAAATTCTCCAATGTCAAAAAATCTCATAAGGAGTATTTTTTTGATTTTCTCAACAAAAAAATGATCAGTTCCTTCTAAAATGTACTTTTTCTGTGAGGATTTTTTAATAACAAAATTTTATTTTTCATTAGGGATTTTTAGGTTAAATTTTTTAAAACAATTTTTCAACATCATCTTTTGAAAAAATCAAAGAATTTTTCAAAAAAAAAGTATAATACCAAATTTTATGAGAGTTGTTTCCAAAAGTTCAATTTTTTTATAATTCGAAGAAAAATGCGAGATAAGTAACAAATCCAACGATTAGAATTTTTCTGAGATTTTTTTTAATAAAATGGTATACTTAATGAGACATTTTCTGTTTTCATGCAGAATTTTTATTGGGAAAATTTGTTTAAAAAATTTTAAAATTAGATTGAAGGAATTTTTCAATTTTTTTTCAGGGGTTTTGAGAAAATTTTCAACAATTTTATTATTGAAGAAAATAATTTTCAAAAGAAAATCCGAAAAAAATATTTTAAAGAAAGAATGGATTTTTGAAAATATTTTTATGAGGATTTTTTTCTACGATTTTTTCTAATAAAATACTTTAATGAGAAACTTTCTGTTTTCATGCAGAATTTTTATTAGTAAAATTTGTTGAAAATTTTTTAAAAATAGGATGAAGGAATTTTCTAATTTTTTAAGAAAATTTTCAACAATTGAAGAAAGAAATTTAATATTTTTGTGAAAAATATCATTATACTTACTTACCTAAAAAAGTGAGGAATTTTTTTCATCCAAAAAAAACTTGAGAAATTAAAAAAAATATATATTAGGTATATTTTTTCTTCCAAAAAAATAAGAAATTTTATTCTGCAGAAAATTGAAAAAAAAATCAAAACATTGTAAAATTGTTTTATCATCCCCCCTCCCTCCCCAAAAAGGAGAAAAACTCGACTATTTTTCAAATGATTCAAAAAATTAAAAGATTATTTACCTACCTACTCAAAAAAAAATTCTTTAAAAAACCTGACAATTAAAAAAAATTAAAAACACCATTTAATTAAAAAGATTTCTTATTTCGAAAAAATCGAGAATTTTGTTTATCAAAAAAAAAACGCGAGAAATTTTCATTTTTTAAAAAATGAGATTTTTTTTCTCCAATAATATTGAGAAATTATTTTTCTTTCCAACAAAGTTAAAAAAAAAATCATTCAAAAAAATAATATTATCTAGGTAATAAATTAATAAATAAGTAGGTAATAAAAAATTTCTTTTCTTAAGTGTTCCAATAAAACGAGACTTTAAAAAAATGAATGTTTATTCTTCACCAAAATTTTATTCAAAAAATGAGCAATTTTCTCTGAAGTAAAATTGAGATTTTTTTTCTCCAATAAAATTAAAAGAATTTAGTTATTCAAAAAAAAAAAGGGAAAATTGCTGAACTTGGGTATTCCAAAAAAAGAGATTATTTTTTAAATATTCCAAAAAAATAAAAGATTTCTCGTTCCAAAAAAAAAAAAAAAAATTGAAATTTTTTTCGAAAAAAAATAAAGTAAGTATACTCTAGAAAAATTGAAAAATCTCACCCTCCAAGGTATTCCAAAAATCAAAAACATTCTTTATTCCAAAAAAATGAAAGATTTGTTATTCAAAAAAAAAAAAAAAAAAACAAAAAAAATAAGTAAGTTTTTCAAAAAAATAAGAAATTTTGTCACTCTTGAAAAATGATGAAATTTTTTTCTATAAAAAATGGAAAAAATTTTCAAAATGCAAAATATTTTTACCTAGGTACTCAAAAAAAAAATGTATTATATCTCGCAAAAAAGTAGATTTTTTCATTTTACAATATTTTAATTGAAAAATTTGGGGCCTCGATTTGGATTTAGGGCCCAAATATCAAGAGGGCTCCTATTGCAACTGCAACACTGAAAAATGGCGCTGGGCGCCTGCGCCTCTGAATCGATGAGTACTTGCAATTTATCAGAAATAACTCATGTATTTCGTATAAAATATATTTATTAAAAATTTAAGCCTTTCTAAAATGTATAAATGGTTACTAAATTTTGTTCGTTAATAAATTATACGAATAAGAAATTTTTCGCAAAAAATCCAATTCAACTAAATATTTCCATTCGTAGAAGACCTAAGCTTGTACACGCTTAACTATAACACAAAAATGAGCACTAAACTGGTAACATACTGTAAATTTGATTTGAGCATTAAGTTCACACGAATAAATTAAATAATTACACATTTAAAAAAAAATACACAGTACAAAAAACACACAAGCAAAATTAGGAAAAATCAATACAAATATTAAGTAATAAAAAATACCAATCGTAATACATTCGAGAGTCGCTTATTTATATTTTACAGCATTCCTATGATCACATTTAATCAACCATTCGGCGTTTGGATTTCGTTGATAGACCGCCATCATTTTGGCTGTAGGCTCGAGGCGTCTTTGTCCTGAGAAAAAAATCGTACAAAAAATTACCAAAAAAAAAGGTTTCAATTCTCACAGAGAGAGTAAAAAAAATTGTTTAAAAAAGAGCAAATTCGAAGTTTACACTCCATACCTATATTTCCACCCATTTCGTATAAAAAATGCGTCCTTAGGGCAGTCTCCGCATCAGCAGTAGCCAACAAACAAGATAAATTACCATTCGGGGCTAATTCGGTAAGTACCCTTTGTTTGATGTCCTTCCTACGTAATTGCTTATTGTTTATATTTCTGGGCGAGTTTTTCGAGCCTATTTCTGTAATTCTGCCAACGTGAGAAGAGAAGTTTCGTTAGTGACGTTCTGGAGGTATTTTTATATTATTGGTACTGATGGAAACTCACCTCAGTACCACGTCTCCGGCAGTTGTATCTATATTTAACGCTATTGGAATGTTGGATAGGTTAAATTGAGGAGCATTTACGCGAATTATTCCTTCTTGGAAGTCTACTTCGTTGTCTATTTTTCTCTGTATCATTTCACTTCGAATACCTTTCTTATGGCCGAGGAATTTCTTCATCTGTGAAATAAAATGATAAAAATAAAAATTGGAAAATTTCTAAGTATATATTTTTTTTACAAAAATGACGAGTAACTCACCGGGCTGTTTTCCTTCAGTCCGTATTTATCTAGATCGTTGATACGTCGTAATTGAGCAACTAACGGGCAAGGAACTTTATTTAATCGGTCGTAACAGCTCATCAGTGTTTCTGTGATTCGACAGCTGACTGCTGCTAGACCCAACTGAGCTTGTAGATTTGCTGCGCTTTTATCAATTTGAATATATCTACGAAAAACGAGAAAATTTATTTCATTATGAAGAAAAAACTTTCGACTCAATAATTTAAAAAAATTTAAATAGAAAAATTTTGAAGAAAAATTTAAAATAAAAAATCAATAAGACTTAGTAATTAAGCTCAGGATTTTTTTTGATCAATTAAGTTAAACTTGGAATGATTAAAAATTAAAAAATAAGAAAACCAAGAAAAAATAATTTAAAAATACAAATAAAATTGAAAAAAATATCACAAAATTAAAAAAAAAAAAAACTAAAAGTTAGAAACATTTTTTTTTTAAATTGGCAAAAATTGAAGAAAAATTTAAAATGAAAATAAATGAAAATGAAAATTACTCAAAATTTTAATAAAATTGATAAATTGCGATTTTTTTGGTCAATTCAATACTTGAAATGGTGAAAAATTGAAAAAAAAACCTAATTGGAGTTCGAAAATTAAAAAAAAATGAAAAATAAAAAATAGATCCCAAAAAAATTCTTCCGACTCCGACATTTGATGAATATATATATTTTTAAAAATTAACATAGTTCGGAACTCCCAAATTAACTCAGAAAAAAATTCATTGATCCCAAAATTTGAAGAAGATTTTCCACCAAATTGATGAGATTTAAGCTCATAGAAATCGCTGGAGAAAAATTATTCATCCAAGAATTTAGAATTTTTTCTGGGATAATTTTTTTCTTCAATTTTTTGGCAATATCTAAACCTACAAATGTAGGTCTTTAAGTGGTATAAATTTGGAAGGGAACCACATTAATTTGAAAAAAATATATTTCTCAAATTTTGGGGTAATTTTTGGCAAATATTGGAAAAAATTGAAACTATAGAATTTTTTTTGAAAAAATTCAAAATTTTGGAATTAGAAAAGAAGTGTTTGAAAATTATTATATAAAAAAAAAAATATTCACAAAATTTTTCATTCTTTTTGATAAAAATTATAAGGGATTTTTTTTTGTCAAAAATGACGATTTATTCTAAAAGAATTGAATATAGCAAAATTATTATCATTTTTTTCAATTCGGCTTAAAAGAGGGAAATCGATTTTTTCAATTTTTGTTTGAATTGGTAATTTTTAAACAATATTCAATCTTACAAACGTTGGTCTTAAAGTAGTATAAATTTGGAAGGGAACCACATTAATTTGGGAAAAAATTATTTGTCAAATTTTTGGCAAATATTGGGAAAAAAATGAAAGAACTAATAGAATTTTTTTTTTGAAAAAATTCAAAATTTTGGAATTAGAAAAAGTGTGAAATTTTTTGACAAAATCTTTAAAATTAAAAAGAAACCCCGAAGGTAAATTTGTGGAATTAGATGTTGCAAAAAATTGTCAATCAAAAAAAAAAAAAAAAAAAAAAAAGATAAAAAAAACTCAATTACAGAAAAATTCTTTGATTCAAAAATTTGATGAATAATTTTTCTCCAAGTTATTGGGGTTTCTTTTTCGATTTATACTCACCACGTTTCAAAAGACGTGTAACAAAATATTGAAAAATTGAATGAAATAAAATGATCGAAAATTTTAAAAAATTTCATGTTTCATGAAGTCTGACAAAATATCTAAAAAGCATCTAATTTTGAAAGGAAAAAAAATCAAGTTTTATAATTTCGGACAAAATATTGAAAGTCTTTGGTTCCGAAATTTAATTACGGAATTTTGTGACCTAATTTCGACATGTTTTTGCCAGTTTGATCGTCGTAAAAGCATAATAATCATTCATTTTATACCTCTTTTTTTTAACGAATTAAACTTATTTAAAAAAAGCAATGAAATAAAATAGAACAAACACGTATTCACAGATTCAAAAAAATTGAATTAAAAAAATAGAAGAAAAATATTTTAGGAATAAAATTTTTAAAAATACAAAAGAATTACTCAAAATTGAAAAAAAAAATGGAACAAAAAAATTGAAAAGTTCAGATTTAAGGAATCAATAAAAATTACAAACTGAAAAAAAAATACAAATCAAAAAATTAGAAGAAAAGAATGAAATAAAAAAAATAATTAAAATTATTATTCAAATTTCGAAAATTAAAAAATAATAAATAAATTGAAAATTAGGAAACATTGGGTCAAATTCACCTTACGTCATTTTAATTTTTTTAAATAATTCAATTATAATAAAAATAAATTCATAAACGAAACAATTACACTAAATTTACCTTGGAGGAAAAATCGAAGGAGCCAATATCATAGCGACGTTATGTTTACTCATCATATTCTGCTCCTCATTTTCAACTAATTTATTCATAAACGAGATGATGGCCAACAACGTTAACCTATTTTCCACCGGTAACAATAGTACCAACAAATTCAGCACTTTTTCACATTCTGGTAAACCTGCGTACGAAAATAATTCATCAATATTCGTTCGTAAAACAGCACGAAATTCAATCTGTCACTGCCACTTACTATGAGACTGATAAAACAAATTAATCAGCTCGTTCGTTAACAAGGGCTCGGGTAAATCGCGCAGTAATTTTTTAAAAACCGCTGTTAACTCGTGTATGGCACTCCTCTGCAACATTTGATCGATTTGCTGAGGTTCGTTGTAGAAATCTTTTTCAATGGCTTGGCACAAGGCGTCGATTTTCGCCTTGTTTCCGGCCACCCTGAGGACGCCTTTTTCGCGCAAACCTCGTTTTTCTAATTCGTTCAAAAGCTGCGACAGAAGAAAGCAAGAAATAATGATTCGACTTCGCTTAGGGATTTTTTTTAAATGGGAAAAAATCTACCACGTACTTTGCGAAATATTAAAGGAACGTGGTGTATATTTTGTTCTTTACTCAAGTTGGCATCTTTTTCGACCAGCGTAGACAAAGAGCATCCGAAAATATTACCTTCTGCGTACAGAAAAAAAAATCGTTTGTAAAAAATTTAAAAAAAAAGAACATTTCTGAGCCTTATTCTACGAACCTTGTTTTCGTTTTCTTTTATAAGGTTTAATTTTAGGAAACGGATTAGCAGCTTTATCGAAAATGGTCGATAATTCTACAAACAACAATGGTCTCAATTTGACTAGATCATCGTCGGCCAGCGTATCCACCCAAGTGCATCCGACCAGCCTCTCTTCTTTAATTTGTTCGCTATCTTGTTCGTCTTCGTTTTTCCACTCGCCGCTCGGCTGTTGCCACATGTTCTCGAAACCTAAGTTAGTCCGGTGATTATTATTGTCCTTGGACGTGTCGTCGATATTCGATGCAGGTACTGGTGCTGTTGTTATTGTTGTCGTCGACGTCGACGTCGTTGTTGGCGGTGCTGTAGTAGTATTTCTAGAAGGAAGAAAAAAAGATTAATTAATTACGTGAAAATTTTATATTTTTTAGTATTGAGAAAATCATCTCTGGGTTAAAAAAAATTGAAGATTAGCCTGAGTGATTAATTTTCATTTCGTGAGATTTTTAAAAGTTAAATTACAAGATCGACTTTGAAAAAAAAAGGATTTTTTTTAGAAGATAATAATTTTTATTTTTATTTTATTTATTTGAAAAATGGTGAAAAAAATTTAAAATTGTGAAATCGAGTTTTTTGGAAAATTGTAACAATAAAAGGATCTCTTATCTTTAAAAATTATAAAATAAATTTTTTTAATCGAATAATTTGGAAATATTGATTTTACACAATACGCAAAAATTGTGATTTTTTTCAATTTAAAAAAAAAGTTTTAATTATTATACATAGCACATTTCTTACGTTAGATTTTTTAAAAACTCTTTTTATTTTTTAAATCTTAAAAAACTTTTGTTTACCTAGGTATAAAAAAAATTTAAAATACTAAATGATTCTCATTTTTTTTAATGATGAAATTTAAAAAAAATAAATTTCAAATTCAACCCTGAAAAATATATTTGTTTCATTTAGAAAAATCGTAAAGACAACTTTTTTAAGAAATAATAGGTAGGTGGTGAGCAAAAAAATGTAAAATCGATTTTTTTTAAAAATTTTCTGCTTAAAATATACAAATTGCAAAAATCGATTTTACTTTATGAATTATGCGAAAAATCAACATTGTACATTGAAAAATATTTTAATAACATTTTTTGATTTATTGAACTGAAATTTTCAATTATTTTAAAATCGTAAGATTTTTAAAAGTTCAATTACAAAATCAACTTTGAATTTTTTTTTAGAAGATCATAATTTAAATTTTTTCGAAAACTGATAAAAAAAACTGAAAAATTGTGAAATTGAGTTTCTTGGAAAATTTGTAATAATAAAAGGATCGATCAACTTTAAAAATTATAAAATCATTTTTTTTAATCGAATAATTTGGAAATATTGATTTTACATGATATTTAAAATTTGTAAAAAATTAATTTTTTATTTTAGTTTTAATAAGTACATACTGCACATTTCTTAGATTAAAAAAAAAAAAAATAGTTTTATTTTTTATTTTCTCAATCTCAAAAAATTTTATTTTTTACCCGGGTATAATTTTTTTTTTAAATATCTACCTACTAAATAATTCTCATTTTTTTTTAATGATGAAATTTGAAAAATTTGAATTTCAAAATCTGCCCTGAAATAATATAACTTGTTTCATTTAGAAAAATCGTAAAGTAAATTTTTTCAAGAAATAAAAAAATTAAAAAAAATGTAAAATCGATTTTTTTTTTGAAAAATTGAAATAATTTTTATTGACAAATTATATTTTATTGCACAAATTGAAAAAATCGATTTTACATTATGATAATTCAAAAAAAAACAACAACATTAAAAAATTTTTTTTAGTAAAATATTTCGATTTACCTATTAATTTTTGAACTGAAATTTTCAATTCTTTTAAATCCTAAAATTCAATTTTTTTGTGAAGTAGGTATCTGATTTTTATTTTAAAAAATTCCAAAGATTTTCTAATTGAAAAAAAAATTGAAGTATCATTTTTCAACAATTGTTCTATGAAATCAATTTTTTGAAAAATCTTGAAAAACAATTTTTTAAAAATCAAATCAATCTTTTTGAATTTAAAAATAAAAAAAATAAATAAAAAATTGGAAAATTAGAAACTGATTTGAATAAAAAATTGTGATATTATTCTCTTTTTTTTCAATTTGAAATTTTATTGCTTTTGAAGAAATAATTTTTTTTTTTTGAAAGAAGGTTGATCTTTAATAATTATTGAAAATTTTTGTGCAATCAACCATCCTTTCATAAAATTTAGTCAGTATTTAATTATTTTCAGAAAAATTAATCCATCATGCACTTTTTTGATCGGAAAACCGAAAATTTCATCAAATAATTTTAAAGTTGAACAATACCAATAAAATTTAATCCAATATCGATTAAAAAATGTTTACCCATTATTAAGCTTTTCACTATAATTCGTTGAGCCTTGGTAACTACTTCTAAGAGGATTGATATCGCGTACTGTGCCGAATCTCTGGAATCCCAACATCGTAATACCTTCCGCTATAAGGAAACGAAACAAAAATTAATTATCATCTCTAGGTACATATTTCTTCTCGTAATCAAGCAAGCGCCAGTTGTGTATAAAATTACGACCATCGTTATGGTTATGGAACAATCGCAAACATAAAATTAACGCTTTTTCGTTAAATGAACCGAACAATTTATAACGACCGTCGTAAATCGTCGAATTTTAAAATTACTCGG
This sequence comes from Balanococcus diminutus, assembly GCA_959613365.1. Taxonomy (NCBI): domain Eukaryota; kingdom Metazoa; phylum Arthropoda; class Insecta; order Hemiptera; family Pseudococcidae; genus Balanococcus; species Balanococcus diminutus. The sequence continues at coordinate 33,608,890 of OY390718.1, read as the reverse complement.
CGTCGTAATGACTGTACTTTATCACTTTTACATAGTTTCTCGTATTTGCGTTTTTTGAGTTGAATGCAGTTTTTTCAACGTTAATAAGTAGTAAAAAACAAACTGATTTTTGGGCAATTTTTTTTTTTTCAAAACCACACTAAATCCCAAAATTTTCTAAATTTAAAAAAAAAAATATAATTACAAAATCTAAGCAGGTAAAAACGTTCTCAACAAATTAACACAAATCTACCTTTCTCATTCTCCTACAATTGCAAAAGAAAGAAAAAAAAAAACAAAAAAAAACAGAAATAAATCCAATAAACCTACTTCCATAAGACATTGTAACTACATAATTTTTGCACACTTTTCACCGCAACCACGACAGAAAATTAGAGGAATTCGCATTCTTTATATTATTTGGAACTCGTTAATATTATTATTATTAATAAGACCAATAAACCTAATTACCTATACATAATTATAACACGTTTTGCAAAAGAAAGATCGACATTATACGGGGCAAGAGGGGCGCATACAACCAGTTATGCGGAACTTGATACATACGTAGGAACTACAGCTATACCACCATTCAACACTCAACGCACAAAAACAAATTACCTGTATCTAACTATATACCTACGTAGTTCTAAAAACCAAAGAAATACGTATTTTTTCTACAAAATGCAATGTACGAGTAGTATGCGATTAAACGATTTTTGAAATTAGCCAAAAAGTGGCAAAATTACTGATATTTTCGTAATGATTACACTGTCGTTTTCATGTACTTACAATTTCCTGAGGCAACAACATCTCGATCTGTTTTAATAACTCGGCGGAATATTTCTCTTCTAGGAGTGTACGTTTCTTCTTTCGATTTCGAGTCGACTGCGGAGCTGCTGACACAACTGAAAATGTAAAAAAATAGTAAATAAATTGATAAATTAATTTTTAAAATTTTTCTACATAGAAACGATTGAGAGTGAAATTTTGTCAAAGAAATCGTCCGTTGTTTGAATGATTGAAAAAATGGTCGGTCGGAGACGATTTTAAGATTTAATTTTTAAAAAATCAAAAATCTATTTCATCAATTTTTCTCAAAAAAAAAAAAGAAAAAAGATTTCACTAATTTTTTTACGAAATATCGAAATTTTCATTTTTTGAAAGATGATTTAAAATGTTTAAAGTCAAATAGACAAGAACTTTCAACGAAAAGAATTAATTTTAGAATTATGCCTATTTAAAATCTACATCAACATTAAAAATTTTCAAAAACATAGGTTTAATCCCCCCCCCCCCCCCCGCCACAAAAATACGATTTTACATTTTATCCAAAAAATGATCGATTTCAGTAATTCTTTGCTAACATCAATAATAATTTTATAAAAATAAATAAATTTTAAACCTTTTTAAAAACTCTTTTTCAACATTTTTTTCGAAGAAAATTGATTTCACGACTTTTCGAAAAATGTCAATTTGTACGATTTTGAAAAATTGACTTCGTACCTCAAAAAAAAAATCAACTTTATAATTTTTTTCCAAAATAAGTCCATTTTACGATTTAAAAACATCAATCTCAACAAGGTTTTGCAAAAAGATCGATTTTAGAGGGTATAAAAAAAATCATCTGCAATATTTTCCCCAAAAATATGTTTTCATCACTTTTCAAAAAATGATCAATTTTACAGAAAAATCCTATTTCGACAATTTTTTACAAAAAGATCGATCTCTTAAGAAGATTTTTTAAACACTCGATTTCACAATTTATTCAAAAAAATCTGCTTCAATAATTTTTTACAAAACGATCAATTTTCAATTTTTTTTTTAAATCCATCCCAACATTGTCCAAGAACAAAAAAATCGATTTTACGAATTTTTGAAAAATGTGAATTGTATAATTTTACTAATTCCTCGAAATAAATCAATTTTACAATTTTTCACAAGAAAATCGATTCTGAGATTGAAAAAAAAAATCATCAATGATTTTTTAAAAACGATTTGAAGATTTTTTTCCAAAAAAAATATTAAAAATCGACTTCAACTATTTTTTGCAAAACGATCAATTTCAAAGTTGAAAAAAATTGTTTGCCATATTTTTTTCCAAGAAATTGATTTCATGGTTTTTCAAAAAAATCGATTTTACGATTTTTCAATTTTATTTTTTAAAGAAAGATTGATCTCATAAGAATTTTTTTAAAAATTGAGATACATTACGATATTTCAAAAAAAAAAGTTTCAATCATTTTTTTCAAAACGATCAAATATAAGCAGACACAAAAAAATCTGCTTCAACATTTTTTCCAAAAAATTTATTTTACGACTTCGAAACGATTTCTCAACTTGAAAAACTAATTTCACAAATTCCTCGAAAAAAAGAAATGACAATTTTACACAAGAAGATTGAATATAAAATTGAGAAAAACCCATCACTATTCATTTTAAAAATAATTGATTAAAAAATTATTCCCCCCCCCCCAAAAAAAGGGATTTGAAAAATCAATTTTAACATTTTTTTGAGAACAGTCAAAAGATTAATAAATTTTTAAAAAATCGTAAAACTTGATAAGTATTTTACACTTGCAAAAAAAATCAAACGTTTTGTACAAAAAGATTAATCTTCAAAGATTCTTTAAAAAGTCGAGTTTACGATGTTTCAAAAAAAAAAAAAAAAAAACAGTTTTAACAATAAAAATATTAATTTTGTGTATTATTTGATTGTTTTTTAAAAAAAAAATTAGTTAGTATATTTTTATTCATTATAAACCCAAGTATTTTAACATTTTCTCCAAAAAAGAATCAATTCAACGATATTCCAAAAAAATCTATTGTATGATTTCTCAAATTGAAAAATTAATAACGCTATTTCTTGAAAAAAAAAATGGATTCTGAAGACTTGAAAAAAAATCATCAACGATGATTTGGTAGAATTTTTTTTCCAAAAAGGTAGATTTCATGATTTTAAAAAATTTCACAAAAATGTCGATTTTAAATTTTTTGTAACATTTTTTTCCAAAAATTGATTTTAGTTTTTTTTTTCAGAATGAAACGATTTCTCATTTTCCTTCTTTTTTTTTTGGATGAAAAATCTTTTGAATAAGAAATCTCCCAATTCTTTGAATTAAGTCTTTCAATTATTAGAGAAAAAAATTTTCATTTTGTTCTTTTTTTTGGAGAAAAAAATAAATTCAATTTTTTTGGGAGTAGGTAAAATCTAGGAAATAGTAGTACTTTTTATTACTTGAAAAATTTCTCATTTTTTTTTTTTGAAATAACAATTCTTTCAACTTTTTAGATTGAAGAATATTTTCGATTTTTTGGCAAACAAAATTCTCACTTTTTTCATTTTTTTTTTGAAGTGAAAGTAACCAGGTAGGTATTTCTCATTTTTTTAAGAAAAAACTTTTTCGATTTTTTTGAAATAAGAAATCTTTCAATTTTTTTGTTTTTTTTTCAATTCTTTTTCTAGAATGAAATTTCTTGCTTTTTGGGAGTAATGTTTTTTTGATCTCTCATGGTTTTTTATTTTTCCAATGAAAAAAATTTCTCAATTTTGCAGGTGTCTGTATTTCTCATAAAGAGTATTCTCAAATGTCCTTTTTGGATTTTTAAAATAATTTCATGCAAAAAATATGATTTTTTTAACTCAAATAATTTTATTCCGAGTTTCTGAGATGCTTTTTTCGTTAGGTAGGGCCTACCTATGGTGATTTGTAATAATAAGAAAGAAATTTTATGCAGAATTTTTAATGTTTTTTATTTTTTTAAATAATTTTTTCCTGTGAAATCCAAAAAAAAAAAAAAAAAATTATAAAATGATTTTATCAAAAAAAAAAAAAAAAACTCTTTAAGAGTTGCTCAAAAGTATGTTTTCAAAAAGGAGTACATGTTCAAAACTAATTGAGAACCACTGTGATAGGATTTCTATTAGATCTACCTAATTGAGATAAAATTTGATTCAGAAATTGTACTTCATTCAGATTCAAAAATATCTATTCATTTTAGTTTCATCAATCTGGATACAATAGGTTCTACGTGGTCGAATCAAATTTACAAATATTTTCAACTTGAAATTCCTAATTATAAAATTAGGTAAATTATTTCAACGTCCAATTTACGAAATATATTTTTTCTTCACTTTGAAATTGGAAAATCTCAACCCTCGAACCAAACACTTACAGAAATCTAGGAACTACATAGAAAACACATATTAGGGGGGACTCACCTCAAATTGATATAATCCGGCAGCGACGAATACGGCTGATACTGTCGGTCATTCTCGGTCTTGACCGTCTTAGCCGGCTGTCCATTCACTTTGGTCTGCACAACCTTATAATCCTGCACCAAAAAGGTAAAAAAATCATTTCTGAAGCAGAATTCACCGCATAACATATTCGCTGATCGCAGACACCGAATTGAAATTCTCGTCGATTTTATTCGAATTCGAAACCACCTCCGATCATGATCGCGTCTCCGTCGCCGCGCCGCCCCCAGCTCCCAAAAAAGCCCACTCGCGGTTCGCGTTTCCCACCAATGATCGAGTCTCGAGTCCAACTGATACTCTCTCGGGCTCGTACTCGCGATCGATTTACTTTCTTCGATGGTACAGATCTCGCGCGCGTGTCGTGTCACAAAAATACGGCGGGTACGAGCGTTGTTTATTGTAATCCTGTGCCACAGATATAAACACTTCGACTTGGACGACTCGTGCCGAGATGTACGTCGTGTTTTATCGATATATACGAGCTACATATGCTCGTAAACACGCGTACCCGAATAATAAACAATAAATATATTATACGAACATGAACAATTGAACAGGTATCTTATGTACATTCGAGATTCTCGTCAATAACGCAACTGACACACTAACCGTGAACTTGACGGGCTTTTTAACCCGAATTTTGCGCCGGAAAATTACGAAGATAGGCTATTTTGAAAATTTATCATTTTATCGAATAAAAATAGACGTGGACGTGACCCCCGGCACACTCGACGAGGGTTAATATGAGCGAAATTGTCCGTACAAGACTATCCAACCTTAATCGGTATGTCCATAATTTGCAACCTTCTTCTTCTTGTCGTCGATGGCGAATTCCTTTCAAGCGCCATAGTCGGCTGAGTCGAGAAACAAGTCGCATCTAATGACCAGCGTATCGTATCCTATGTTTTGCAAGACGACGATCGACATCGAAACAGAAAACCGATCCCCTAATTGCGTTCCTACTCTGTAGGTAGAGAAATAGGTAGCTTTATGGTACACGTGTTTATCATACACGTATGAAATGTACGTCCTTCAATTACGACTACCACCTTATTTCATCGCATGTCGAAATAAACGAACGGTATGGTACATGCCGCGTTCCACTAATTTGATGGTTAGACAACCGCGACAATTTTTCACGTAATTATCATCGGCGACGCTGAATTCGTCAGGTTTAAGGACGAGCTAGCTCGCGAGATTTTAATTCGGCTCCGAATGTTTGTTTGTTTGTTTGTTTGGAATAGTTCATAGAAGGAGGTACCTGATAAGAAGTGGTTGAAGTGGTCTCAGGTCATTAGGAATACAATTTTTTTTTCAAGAAATTGAAAAATTCTCTAATTCTTAAACAAAATTTGAAAAATCAATTTTTCTATGTTATATTTTCAGACATTTAACTTGAAAAAATTTGAATTTACTCGTACGAGTTGATCAATTTTTTTGAACCGATTTCTCTAGGTACTTGCATTAAATTCTGCAATTTTTTGAAACTATTTAACATTACAACTGTAGAACTTCTCGAATCTCGAGTAATGATTTCCAGAAAAAATTCATTAATTTAGTAAAAATTTAAATTTTTGAACTGAAAAAATTTTTGAAATTTTTTTTTCAAGTTTTCATCCAATTTGGAATTTATTTGTATAATTTAACCCTACCACTGAAGGGTTTCTGGAGTAATAATTTCGAGAAAAAATTCATAAACTATGAGGAAATTTGAATTTTTGAGATGAACAATTTTTTTGAACAAATTTTCTCCTAATCCACCAGATTTGGAAAATTTTTGTTCTATTTCACACAAAAATCTGTAGAACTTCTCGAGTGATACCTAATTTTTCGAAAACAAAATTAAATAATTTTGTGAAGATTTGAATTTTTAAGTTGAACAATTTTTTTAAACCAATTTTCTCACATCACCAGATTTTACAATTTTTTTTTTTTGCTATTTTACCCTACAACATGTAGGACGTCTCGAGTACCAATTTCAAGAAAAAATTCATTATTGGATGAAAATTTGAATTTTTGAATTGAACAATTTTTTGAACCAATTTTTTCAATTTGTAATATACTATTTGGAATTTATTTGAATAATTTAACCCTAAAACTAAAGGGCTTCTGGAGTAATAATTTCGAGAAAAGATTCGTAAATTCTGAAGAAATTTTAATTTCTGAGTTGAACAATTTTTTCAAACAAATTTCCTCCACATCCATATGATTTGGCAATTTTTTGTACAATTTTACCCCACAATTAACTTTCGAGTGATAATTCTTAGGAAAAATTTATTTATTTTGTGAAGATTTGAATTTCTGTGTTGAACAATTTTTTCGAACTAATTTTCTCACATCCACCAAACTTGGAAACGTTTAGTAATATTTTACAATGCACTTCTCGGATAATAATTTTTAGAAAAAGTTGATTTAGGTATTTTGTGAAGATTTGAATTTCTGTGTTAAAAAATTTTTTGGACCAATTTTTTCCACATCCACCAGATTTGACAATTTTTTATACTACCTATTTTACTCTACAACTGTAGGGCTTCTTTAGTAATAATTTTGAGAAAAAAAATCCTTAAATTCTGAGGAAATTTGAATTTCTGAGTTGAGCAATTTTTTTTTTGAACCCATTTTCTCCACATGGCAAAATCTCGTACTATTATACCCTACAACTGTGGGAATTCTCGAGTGATAATTTTTAGGAAAAAAAAATTAATTCATTTTGTGAAGTTTGAATTTCTGAGTTGAATAATTTTTTTGAACAAATTTTCTGACATTCACTAAATTCGGAATTTTTTTGTACTCCAAATTCAAACCCACCTAAAGGAAATTTGAGAGGGTCAATTTCCGATTTTTTTTTAGCGAGCAAATTTTTCCAGTCCATTAGAAAATTTTTATTCAATAAAATGACAACTGAAATTTTTAATTTTTGAAAAAATACACCAAAAAAATCATAATTTTTACCCAAAATTTTGTTTTGTTGTGTTTTTTTTGGGGGGGGGGGGGAGGACTACAACTTTTAGTAAAAATATTCTCAAATAAGTATTAGTCTTGAATTTTTCTTGAAAAAAAAAAAAAAAATTTTGGAGCAAAAAAATCTTATAATTTTTTTGAAGACAAATTTCTCAATTTTATTGGAGTAAAAATCTCTCAATCTTTTTAGAGCAGAGAAGAATTTTTTAGGACTTTGAAGAAGAAGAAGAAGAAGAAGAAGAAAAATCGTCTTAGAATAAAATCTTCCAATTTTTGGGGAAAAATCTCTAATTTTTTGACGTGGCAGAAAAACATAATTATTTTCAATTTTTTTTTTAGAAATATTTTTTCCCTCATTTTTAAAGAAAAATTCTCAATTTCTGGTCTTCATTAAAAGAAACAAAAGCAACAATTTGTTTGTGGGTGAAGAAACCTATCAACTCTTTTTAAAGTAAAATACTCACTTTTCAAATTTTTGGAGTAAAAAAACTCATTCTTTTGACAGGAATTTTTTTTCTTCGTTTTAAAAGCTTTCAATTTTGCCGAAAAAATCTCCAATTTTTTTTTTTACGTAACAGAAAGAAATCTCTGTAAGGCTTCTGAAGTAATAATTACGAGAAAAAATTCATAAATTTCGAGGAAATTTGAATTTCTGAGTTGAACAATTTTTATGAACAATTTTTTTCCACATCCATCAGATTCGACAATTTTTTGTAGATACTATTTTACCCTACAATCAGAAGCATCCACACATATTTTTCAGTATTGAGGCTCGAATTGGGGACCTAAATTTTATCATTCCAAGGTATGCCAAATTGAAAATTAATAGATAAAAGTATCTACCTATTCAAATAATTTTTTTTTAATAAAAAATTATAAAATAATTACTTATTTTAGTTTTTGGGAGTAAAAATAGTTTGCATTTTTCATTTTTTTTCATTTTTTAAAGAAAAAAAATTCTTTATTTCTCGATAGTGTATAGTCAACAATATTTTTTTTTTAAACGATTTTTTTTTCTTCTTTGGAATAACAAATTTTTCAGTTTCTTGAAATGAATTATAGATTCATTTTTTTAAAAGAAAAATTCAAACTTTCTTGGAATGTGTACTCAAAAATTTCTTTTTGAGAAGGGGAGAAATTTCACAATTTTTCTGGAGAATTTCTCATTTTTTTTTTTTTTGGATTGAGAAATCTTACAATTTTTTGAAACATTTATACAAAATTTTAGATACCTAGGTAAAGCAATTCATTTCTTCTTCTTTTTTCAATGGAAAAGTCTTTCAATTTTATTGGAGAAAAAATTTCTCATTTTTTGGAAATTAAAATATCAACAAATTTCTAAAAAAAAATTAAATTAAAAGTTTAGGTATCATTATTTTTATTATTTCGATTTCATCAGGAATATGAAATCTTTTATTTTTTTGGACTGCAGAATGTTTTCATTATTTTTAGAAGTAAGAAATATATTCATTTTTGCAACATAAAATTTCCTATCTTCTGAAAGAAATTTTTAATTTTTTTTTTTAATTTCTTGAGTTTTTTTTCTTTTTTTTTTTGATAAAAATTAAATTTTTTGCGTGCCAAAAATATTTCTATTTGATTGAAAACACCTTTCAGCCAAAAATAATATTTCCATTTTTTTTTTTTTTTTTGGGAGGGGGAGGGCATTTCAAGAAGAACTTTACGCGTTCATGCAATTCTTTCTACAAAATAATTTTATTCTTTGAGATTTCAGGAGAATTTTTGATAATAAAGCAATTTTTAAGGAGAATTTTTAACAATTTTTTTTAAACACATGACTTTTTTTATTGTTCGATTTCCCTTTATTTTTGTATAAAAATTGAGATTTTTTTATTTCGAAAAAATTGAGTATTTTTTTTATTCTAAAATTATATAATTTATAAAGTAGGTAGGTATATTTCTTAAATTGAAAAATCAACAAAAAAAATCTAAAAATAAGAAATTGCATTCTGAACAATTGATTTCTTCGCAGCTTCAAAAAAAATGAAAATGAAATTTATCTTAGGTAATTTTTTTTTAAAGAGGTCTAAAAAAATTGAGATTTTTTTAAATTTCGAATCAAAAATTCAGAAAAGACAAGGTGCTTATGAGATATTTACCTGAAGTTTAATTTTTTTGAACCCAATCTTATAAAAATGAGTAGTTATTTGGTAAAAGATGAATTAATTATAGTCGGTCTAACCTGACCTAACTCAATATATCGTTCAAATTCAACTCAACACTTGACTTCATTTTCAACCCAACCACTCATTCCTGCAACTTTTGACTCACTCATCAATACGGACACCCACGGAATACGAATGACAAACTACTCGGTTATCTATTACAAAAAGAATTCGCCGAAAAATACGATACAACGTGTCAATGAATTTCTCAACAATACTACGGTCCGCTCGAAAAGCGAATTTTCGAGCCAATATTTAAAAACAGATAAGCATTGTGATACTTTAAAACAATGGGTATTGTACGATCAGTGGATTTTCAAATCAACGAGACGTCTTCATCGAGCAAAAATTTTTTCAAATCTGGTACCGTTATTTGGGAATTTTTCCGCTTTTACCGAAATAGAGAGAAACTAGGAATTCGGTTCGTTTAAATCACGCATTGATTTGATTTTAATGACAGCTACGCTCTAAAGTAATCGCGACTAGTAAATAAATCATAAAGTTCATTAAAGCAAAACCGTTACAGACTCGTAGATTTGCATTTTTATCACTTTCTAGTATAGCTCGCTTATACCTACTATACATTTTACGGATACGAAATTAAATTACATAATTTCCTGTCGTATTCAGCAGCTCATAACGTACACATGATAAAAAGTAAAACCCATATGCGTAAAATAAGCCAAGTGTGACCGAATCGATTCTAATTAAAAATTTCGACCGAAAATGGGCAGTAATTTCTTTCGAAAAAACTAAATATAGGTTTCCACTGACCTGTAATATGCAAGGGACGAGTATAAGACTTAAATACATATTACCGAAAGCACACGTTCGCGAACTACAATCACATCTTGACTCATTCATAGGCATACAACTTTCCACAAGAAAAAATAAATATTTCGAAATATCGAACAATGTAAGCAATGCATTTTAAATCGTTACAATTACTTAATAGAAATTAGAAACACATAAATGCAATCCAACTTGGAAATATTTTCCAATAATATTATGCAAGAGTGAAAAAATAAAATACTCATACGTACTTCGATATTTTTAAAAACGTCTCGAATGTCTGGTTTCTTCTGCTTGGTTTTCGGTCGATGTTTAATGGTTTGATTCAACGAATGCACTCGCCTTCGAACTGCATTCGCTTGATTCAACGATAAAACATTCATCACAGGTTCCAGTTCATTTTCTTCTATCTCCTGTCCACGAAAATAGGACTCGGACAGATGTGGCAAACCAGCCAGTACAAGCCATTCAGCTTCATCCAATCCTTCGTCGTCCGATTTCAAAGGCGAATTGTGGTTGTCATCGTCGGAAGATTTCTCATCGCTGGTCACCACTCTGTACTCGTTCCAGTAGTCTTGGAAATCTTGACTGACGTCTGTCTCCATTTTGATTCAAATTCGATCTGGATACAAAATAAAATTACTTGAAGGTGCCAACTTGACAGTGAAAAATTCTTCACTATGGTTGTAAAACACTCGAGAGTGCTTGAACTGAGTCATAAGCATGACTACTTAATACCTCTAATAAAGATTACAACTAAGGTGCTACGTATTAAATGTTTTATTAATATGTACCTGTATTATTGTTGCACTTGGAATTGTATCCGAGCATGATTTATCTAAGATTCCAGCATTCTTGAAATTTTTTAGATAAGCTTAGTAAATAATAGAGCATTATTCTAATTCACTGCCAATTTTTTAAACACGAAACACCGCAGAAGTCATACGCGAATATGTTATTACCATTTTAATATTTACATCGCAATTAAAACTCGAACGTGTAATTAATCTAATCTCTTCGAGGGTTTAAAATTTTATGCATTATTTTTATTGACAAATTGACAATAAACATAGCTACAGGTAAAATCAAGGTTTAGGTTACGGTTAGGTTTGGTGCTATGATGCTATGTTTTTGATGAGGTGTGTTTTGATGACGTCATCTGAAACTAACCAATGAGAACGCGGGACTCCATCATACAAAACGACAAAATAACAAGCAGGCTAATTTTTTTTTTTTTTTAAATGAAGCTTTGATTTTAATTATATTTTTTTATTACACTTCTCAAATTTTCATTTAAAAAAAAATTAAAATTCCATAAAAAATCTTTATGCACAAACCTAACCAAGTGACCATTGAAGAAAAAACTCGATGAAAAAAAGACATCAATTTTTTGGGGGAGGACAGGACAGGGAGGATGAAACTGATGAAAGCAAAATAAAAATTCTCAATTTTTTGGTCAAATTTCTTGGAGAAATTTTTTTTTTTTTTTCATTTATTTTAAATTTGAAAAATACCTAATAATTTTTTAAAATTAAAAAAAAAAAAAAAGTAAATAAAAAAATACTTACCTACCGCTACCTAATAAAAATTTTAAAAAAATAAAAATTTTCACTTTTTGTTTGAATGGAAGAAAATAGAAATTCTCAATTTCTTTCAAATACTTACTTAGGTACCTCTGAATAAATTCACAACTTCAAAAAAAATTCGCAATCGTTTTGAAATTCCCAAATATTTCAGAATTTGGAAGTTTTTCAATTCATTTTTGGAATAAAAAAATTTCCATTACTTATTTTGAATTTAAAATGAAAATAATTTATATTTTTTTCTTTTTTAATGAAAATGTATCTCATTTTTTTAATGGATAAATCTTGAAATTTCTAAAAATAAAAAATCTCCTTTTTTAATTGAAAAATTTTACAAATTACTTATTTAAAAAAAAACGCAATCCTTAAGAATCGAAAAAAATTGGATTAAAAAAAATCCCCATTTCTTAAAAATGGAAACAATTCTTAATTTATTACGATGAAAAAATTGCCAATTTTTTTTTTTAATTTGAAAACTATCAATTTTCTAAAAATAAAAAAAATATTCAATTTTTAAGGCTGATCGAAATCTTGTTTTTTTTTAGGGATCAAAAAATTTTTTATTCGTAAATAGAAGTCCAATTTTTTAAAATCAAAACAATTTTAAAAATAACTTACAATTTCCTTCAAAATATAAAAAAAATGCACAACATTTTAAGGGGAAAAAATTCTCAATTTCTTTGAAAAAAAAATTTCAAATCGAGAAAATCTTCGAATGTCTTGAAATGAAAAAAATTCAAATTTTTCTATTAGAAAAACTCATAACTTCAGATTCGGAAAAAATGTACGACTTTTCTGGAACAGGAAATTTCTACAATTTTTTGAATTAAGGATTTTTTTTTAATTCTCAAATTTTTTAAATTAAAAAATTTTCTAATTTTTTGTGATGAAATGGGGATGAAAAAAACTTCCAACTTTTTTGGCGATGAAAAAAAATTCCAATTTTTGTTTGAATGGAAAAAAATTCTTATTTTTTTTCTTCAAAAATCTAAATAAATTCTCAACTTCAAAAAAAATTCTCAATATTTTGGGATTTTCAATTTTTTTAGAATATCATATTTTAAAAAATCCCCAATTTTTAGGATGAAAAAATTGTCAATTTTTTAACAATTCGAAAAAATACCATTTAAAAAAAATCTTAATTTTTTAGGAATGAAAAAAAAATTTCAATTTTTAGGGATAAAAAACACTTAATTTTTTAGAAATGAAAAAATTCTATTTTTTATTAATTTTTTTAAATGAAAATGATTTGAAAAACTAAAAAACTCGACCTTTTTGGTACAGGAAATTTCTATAATAAATTGAGGAGCACATTTCCAAAGTTTTTTTTGAAATAGAAATATTTTCAAATTTGTTGAAAGAAAAATGAGTTTTCAATATTTTTAAAGTAAAAATTTTCAAATTTTTGGAGAAAAAAAATATTTCAATTTTTAGGAAATGACAAACGTTGTAGTTTTTTTTTTGAAGTAAAAAATTTCTCAATTTTTTTTTAATCAATAATTTTTTCATATTTTTCAATAAAATATTTTTCATATTGTTTTTAAAATCTCAATTTTTCAAAAAAAAAACTATTTTTTTTAAAATCAAAAAATTTCTCAATTTTCTCAATTTTTTAATTCAAAAAGTTTTCTCAAATTTTTCAATTAAAAATTTTGCTCAGTTTTTTTAAATCAGAAAATTTTCTCAAATTTTCAATTAAAAATTTTGCTTAGTTTTTTAAACTCGGAAAATTTCTTAATTTTTTTAATCAAAAAATTTCTCAATTTTTTTTAAATCAAAAATTCCTGATTTTTTTTAAATTAAAAATTTTTACAATTTTTTTAAATCAAATTTCTTATAGTTTTTAAAGTTGAAATTTTTACAATTTTTCAAAGAAAAAAATTCTGCCAATTTGTTGAAATTTAAAAATTTCTCTCATTTCTTTGGAAAAACAGATTTCTTAATTTCTTTCAATTTTTTGGACAACAATTCTCTCGTTTTTTTTGGAATAATTTTTTTTTAAACATTTTCGTAAAAAAAATTGTTTTTTTTTCGAAGCAAAATTTTATTCAAAGTTTTAGAGAAAAAAAATCTTTCAATTTTTAGGAAGCAACAAAATTTTTCTGTAAAAAATTTTTCAAATGTTGAGAGGAAAAAAATTCTCTCATTTTTTTGCGGAAATAAATTTCTTATCTTTTTGCCCATTTTAGAAAAACAAATCTTTCTATTCTTTTAAAATTTTCAAACACACTTATGAAAAATTCTCTTTTTTTGGAATATCTAGGTATGAAGCCATTTTCCATTTTTAAAAAAAATGTTCAATAAAAAGTGTTTCAATTTTATTGGAAATAGAAATAATTTCACAATTGTAGTGGAGAGAGAAAAATTTCGCAATTTTTTGGAGAAAAAAATCTCATTTGTTGGGAAATGAAAATAAAAATTTCTCGAGTTTTTTTGAATAAAAATATTTCAATTTTTTTTTTTGGTGAAAAAAATCATTATTTTATTTTCTGAATTAGCGAATCTTTTCATTTTCTTTTAAATTTTTCATGTTTTTTTAAAATTATATTTCTTAAATTTTTTTAAAGTAAGAAATCTTTTAATTTTTGGCATTACTTGAAAAAATCCTATTTTTTTGGAATAAGTAAGTACCTGAGTAGTAGGTAAGTAGGACAATGTTCTACTTTTTTCGAATTCTTTTTAAAATTTTTTTGCACCATGAAATTTCTTATATTTTTTGGAAGAAAACTATTTTTTATTAAGTATAATGTTTATTTTCGGAGTTTTTTGTATAAAAAAATTAACTTTATTTGGTGAAAAAATCATTTTTTTTAGGGTGAGAAAACTTCTAATTTTTTGGAACACTTATAAAAAATTTTCATTTTTTTCAATAGGTACCGGTACCTAGGTAAAGCAATTATTTTTCTAGGTGCATTAAATGTAGAAAAATTATTTATTGAAAAAATATAATTATAATTTCTCAATTTTTCAATTTTTTTGGAAATTAAAATACAAATTTCTAGATTTTTTTGTTTTCTTCAAATAAAATGTGAAAAGCATTTTTCATTTATTTAATCTCAAAATTTTTGTAAAAATTATTTCTGTTAACAGATAAAATTTTAGAGGATTTCTAAATTAAAATTTTTAATTTTTTACGATTTTCTGTAGGAAATTTAAAAAAAAAAAAATGATTTGATTTTCTCTAAAATTCACCTATAAGAAAATTGGTCTGAAAAACTTCTTTTTTTAAAATAAGTAAGAGAAAAAATTGAGAAAAAATTCATATTATGAAAAATTATTTAGAATAAAATTTATAGAAAAATTTTGGTGAAAATCATAGAAAAAATTTCACCTAATGGAAAATAGTATAGGTACGAAAAAATTGATGAAAATTGTAGGAAAAGTTGAAAATGTTGAGATAAAAAATAGAACTTGAAAAAAAAACTAAATTTGTTGAAAATTATATGGTAGGGAATTAGGCTTTGATGAAAAATCTAGAAAAAAAATAAATTAACAATATTTACTTACTTGAAAAACTTTGAGAGAAAAACTTGAAAAAAAAAATTGAATAAACTTTCGTTAACTTGCATATTTTAGTTAGTTTTGTGGTCATGATTTCGTGAAATAATGATCTAATCATTCTTCATTTGCAATTTTTTAAAGTTTGATGGACACGAACTTTTAATCAAAGATTGAAGATTAATTTTCGTTCATTCGTAAATTCGTAATTCGTGAAAACTTGTTGAAAGTGAATAGTCAATCCCAATAAACTGAATTTCTACACTTATTGTTAGTTGATAGGTAACTACTAGGTCTAGGTACCTTACCTACCTATTTTCACTGTGCTTTCAAAAGCCAAAGGTCTTTCGCAACTTCTCTAACTTGTACCTAGCTACCTACCTATGGTTTGTTCAATTAAGAGCTATATAACTTATAGTTTGAATCTACCTAATTACGTTTAGAAACGTAGATATAAAATTTATAAAAAGGTATAAAAAAACAAACGCTCCAACAAACCAAAAAAAAAAGTCCAAATGTAAGTATAAAATACTACAAATGTGATATTACTTTGGAAATTTTGTTGATGACTTAGCGTTGAAGAATCAAGAATATTTTATATTATCAGCTTGTAGATGTGTATTTTGACTAATGCGCAGGTAGCACGTGTTAAGAACGTTTTCCCAAAAAGGAAGACCGAAGAAGTCGTCAAATTCGTTATCATAATCTCAATAATTCTCAAGTGGAGAATTCAGTTCTCAGAAATTGATGTTGAAAAAACACTCCTCTGTCTACGTAAATTCGTTATCATAATCTCAATAATTCTCAAGTGGAGAATTCAGTTCTCAGAAATTGATGTTGAAAAAACACTGATCTCCATCCTTAAAGATAAGTAAAGTGGTTTGCTTCGTATGTATAAGTTGAAGTGTAGTGTGTATTTAGATTAGTTGAGTTTTATTATTCGATAAATTCCGTTCTTATTTCGAAGTGATAATTTTTTTGTAGTTCGCAGTGAAGTTGGTTTTATTCGGTAGTTTTTTCCATTTGTGTAATACAGGTAAAATTCCATTAAAAGAAACATTATGCCGGTACTGCTCGATGGAACAACGTTGGACGTCAACGTAAAGGTGAGCTATATTATTCTTAAAAAGTGGTAACTTTGATAGGTAATTTCAGAATGTTCAAAAATTACCTATCAAAGTTACCACTTTTTATGAAAATTAATTCTCAACTTTTTATTTTCCTCGTGAGTATCTTAATTTTAAGTGGCACCTTGACACCTCAAATTGAAAAAAAAGAAAAAATGTACAAAGAAGAAAACGAACAAATTTCTTGGGTACCTAGAATTTGAAGTTGTATTTCACCAGAAAATTATACCCTATTTTTCATTTTTCCCAACACTGAATTTTACGTGGTGTCTCTAGCCTTCTTTTTGAAAAATAATAAAACTAGTAAAAATCATACTCTACCTATCAAAAATTTAAAAATTTAAATAATTTTCAAAATTTCAAAAATTACAAAATTTTGAAGTATTGAAAAATTTTATGAAAATTATCAAAATTACAGTTTTCCAAAATAAAATAATTTGAGAAATTGGTCGAATTTATGATTTACCAGAATTCTGAAGAAATTAAAAAAAATGGTAAAATAACAAAATATGAAAAAAATTGCAATCGATGGCAAAAATTATTAAATTTTTTGAGTATTATAAATTATAGATAATAAATCTGCGGAAATAATCAAAATGACAAAATAATTATTTCAAAATTTAAAAACATGGAAATCGTAGAATTGATTATTTAGTACTAAAATTGTACAAAAATGTCAAAATGACAAAATATGAAATATGAGCGTAACGTAATTGACAAAGATTGCAAAATTTTATAAAACCATGAAAAGTGGAAAAAATGAAAATTTTTATACAATTTACAAAATCGCTAAAAATAATTCAAACTGTAGAGTCAACCACTACCTACTTAAAAAGCTTCAAAACTAAGTATGTAGGTAGATACATATAATTCAAAATTATATAAAATGATAAAAACGATGCTGATAATTTGTAAAAATGTCAAAAATTGACTACTCTGAAAAGTTTCCATACAATTTTTATTCGTAATAATTTCTCTCTTGCAAAATTTGAAACAATGTTTTTCGATAAAAAATGTTAATTTAATCCAGAGAAGAATATTTTTGTTCGTGATGGCTTCACATGCCCCTTTTTGGTCCGGAATACGAGCTAAATAAATTGTCTAAAGCTAAAAAAATCTCCAAAATGTCGACATTTTAATCACCACTCGCCGAAAATAAAATTGTTTTCATCCTAACGATGGCGGGAAAATATCGCCAAGGTGATTGAAAAATATCCATTTTCAACGCATGGTACGGAATTACCTACTACGTTAAAATTGCGTTTTCATTATTTAATACTTTACAACTGTAAGCTCCTTAGTAGTTTGGGGTTTTCCATAAATGTTTTAACGCTAATTCGATATAAATAGGTTTTTATTAAATTTTTCAGCCAGTCGCGGTAGTGGTTGTTTTAATGAACGGAAATTGTTGTCTATACCCTTTCCCTGCTTTTCTTTTACACGTTTTTGGGAACTATAGGTATACTATATAAGAAGAAAGATTTTTAATAATGCAGTGAAAAATATCGTCCTAGTTTTTGCGAAAATTATATTATTCAATTTACGTTGATGCACGTGTTCATCATATAATATTTTCTTTCGCCTATTTCCCAAAATGTACCGAGAAGTTGGATAAATTATTTTCAATTTTTAATGAAAGGTGAAAAAAATAATAATTTTGACTTCTGGCAATATTTCCTCTTAAAGAAATGGAAAGTCAACATTTTTTATGCTGCAAGGTCATTAGCATTTTTTTCTTAAGAGTGTTTAATTTCACTACGTATTTTACCGTAGATTTATTTCTAATTTTACAATTCCCATAGTTTTTTGGCATAATTTTTCAATTTAATAAACGAGTTTGAGAATTTTTAAGCGAACAATTTTACCGACGAATAAATTTCTTCAGTTTTTCACGAGTTTCGCATATTTTTTTACACAATATATTGTTGTTTTTATTCTCGGTTATTTTTCGGATAAAATGTATAGTCATAAGAAGTAAAGAATTTTTGCAAAGAATTTGTAATCATTTTTTTTTTCAAAGACTGAAAATAACCATCACAAGGTACCAATTTTTAAATTTTGCGTCAAATTTAAAAAGTCTTTCGTTCAAAATTATTTGAAAATTTAGCAGAATTTTAAAAATTAACTTGACTTTAAAAAATTTATTATACCTAATTAAAATTTTGGAATTTCATCAAATTTTAAAGATTTCAAAATTTTCAAAATTGGAAAATTTGTAATAAGGTTTATCAAGTTTAGTTTTGAAAATTGACGCAAATTTAAAAATTATTTTAAAATTTGAAAATTTTCAAAATTACACATTTTTAAATTATCTACCAATTTTTTTCCTAATATTGAATTTTTACCAAAATTTTTTCAAAGTTTTGGATTTTTACAATGATTTTCAAAAGCGTATTTTTTTCTAAAATTTAGGTTTAAAAGTTACCAAGTTATGAATTTCCAACAAAAATGTTCAAAATTTTGAATGTAGTTAAATTTAAAAATTGGCCTAATTCTAAAAACCTTCAAATCATAAAAATGGACCCAATTTCAAAAATTTTAGCTTTTTTAAAAATTTATGAGGTATACTTCTGAATATGCAAAAAATTTCAATTTTTACATTCAAAATTTTAGATTTGTAAAAATTTTAAAAACTTCAAATTTCAAAACTTTATAACAATTTTAAAATTCCCAAAAATTCAACCTTTTATCTTTCAATTTTCCCCCAAATTTCGAATTTTTCAAGTTTTTATTTTTTTTATCAAATTTTGATCGTAATTAAGTTATGATCAACTTCGGGTAAATTTGAATCTTGTAATTGAAAAAAGAAAGAAATATTCAAAATTAATTACGACGGATTTCCCTAAAATAAATTGAAAATACAATGTAATCGTTTAGGAAGTAGGAAATCGTTACTTACGAAATGGAATTTATTTTTCGAGATACGAGTAGTAAGTTTCAGAAGTGACTGAAGTTTAATGCAAGAAGAATTTAATTAAAGTATCGACTTTTTTTTTTTTTTTTTAAATGTAAGATTTGAGCGACGCGACAAAAAAGATGAGTACTCGTTCGATTAAATTGAATTAAATTAATATCGATTTTTTTCCACTTGTTTCAAATTTCCGGGTAATTAATTCTACCAGGAAAAAAAACGAATGAGCGATGGAAACTAGAAAGTATTTTCTTCCTTTCCTTCTTGCGTAATTTCGAATAAGATTGGTTTTTTTTTTAAAGAAAATTTTCAAATTGTAATCTCTTGAAAAGTACAAAAATATATATATATTTTTTTAAATTCGTTCACACTTTTCAAAATTTAATTTCTACTGATAACTTCAAAACTTTTGAACAAAAAAAAATTATTTATACGTTGGGAACCACTTAAATCAGATAGAATAATTCGAAATTTGCAACAAAACTATTGTACTTACATGTTTAAAACGAAAATTTAAAACGCTCGAAAGGTCGTAAAATTTTCAATTAATTTTCACACACCCATGCTAAAAACTTGACCTAGTAAATTTATGAACTTACGTGAAAAACACTCAAAAGCTAACAAAGGTACCTATAATAACACAATAAAGAGAAAATTTTCGAGTCGAAAACGTGAAACAAAAATCCGTATGCATCGTTTCAAGATTACGTCGATGATACCATTTTTTGTCGACCTATTTAAGTTAATAAAGAAGGGTAGGCGGGCGTTCAATTTGGCTTTTCAATGCGAACCTAATCCATATTATTTTTACCTCTCGTATTGGTCTATCCTTGTGTAAGAGCCCAGTAAAACTAGACCAAAGAAAAATGTAGCAAATTGCATTTTGGGTTGCATGAAATTTTATATGATTTTAAAATGTTCCTTAATTTAGGCGTCCTCATTATTCATCAAAAAGTCTTCAGACATCAACTTCTCGGAAAGTCCTCCAAATGTGGACCCACAGGCCACAGCATGGTGTCTACAAGATTTTTTTTTCTCTCCAAAAATCACTTTTTTTGTTTTTGTTTTTTGCTTTCATTATCTACTATACCCATCCAATTTTCAGACCCCCCCCCCCCCGGGTAAATTACAGAAAATTGTGAACTCCTAAAAAAAATGGATTCAAATTTTATTACAGAAAACTTTTCAAATAGTAGGAGAAATCTCAATGTTCCAATACGAAAAATACAGATAAAATTGATTTTTCGATTTCCAATTTTGATTTTTTCACTTGAAAAAAAAAAATTACGGTCCCAATTGAAAAATGTTTCAAATAAAAGTTGCGTATTTTGATCCCAGGAACCATTTTGGTTATTACAAATATTTTGATTGGAGTACTCCTTCTCCTTCAATTTCGCATTTTACGTAGGTATGAAAATGGCACACGTATAAATAATGAAAATTATTCTTATGTACATACTATAATTCAAAATTGGAGGGGAATGAGTGGTTCAATCAAAATTTTAGTGATAACCAAAATTATTCCAGAGAGTTTTATACACAATTTTTATTTGAAAAAGTTTTCAATTGAAGGCATTTTCATGCGATTTCCTTAGGTATAATGCGAAAATAGAAAATTTTTGTAATAAACAAATTTGTTCCTGACATCAAAATACATAACTTTTGTTTGAAAATTTTTTCGATTGAGGCATTACAAAAGTAACATACCTACTTATTCATTTTTCAATAGATTTTCAATGTAATTTTTTCGTTTTTCCAAAAAAAAACAAAAAAGCCATGTAGCCCTTCAAACAATTCCATTTTTCGTTCAAAATTTGAAAAGCATTTCCTGCCATTTAATAATTGGAATTTCGAATCGTCAAGAAACCGAAAGGAACTTTTTGAAATCAAGAAAATTTCATGTAATCCAAAATGCAATCTTATTTCTTCATTTCACTGAGCTTTAAGTAATGTCAATGTCCACTCCAAACATATGTAATTAAAATTGCTTCATCCACCACGTTTACTTTCACATATGAAAAATATTACTCTTGCAGGTACGTATCGAATATCGCAAATCGCTTATGAAAAAAGTTTAGAACGAACGGGACGCGCGTGATAATAAATTATGTATTATATTTCGATAAACGACAATGAACGCAGAAATACAATCGATGCGGTTGTCGAATCGCGGGGATACGAAATCGCGAGAGCTCGATGATTGATATGGAAAACTCGACAGACGACGGATGTGATAAAAAATAAATAAATAAAACAAGATGCTGCAGTACCGCACCGCATCGTCGCGTCATGTCCCATCGGTACGAGAAGGGGAATAAACGAAGGTACATTATCGTAGTGTTTTATTTTTATACACGTATTTACGTCGTAAAAAAAAAAAAAAAATCCATGTTACAAGTACATACACATAGTAAGTACATACTTTTCGTACTATATCGTTAACTGATCCTATTATTTACGAGATATCTGGCTTGTTTCGGACTCGATGAGCCGATATACCCGACACACTCGTACGTAGGCTGAAAGAATACCAGAGCTGGTAATTTTTCCATTCGATGAGATTTTCCAAACAAACGCTAGCAATAACAGAGCGAGAGAGAAAGATAGAGTAGAATTGCATGTAGAGACCAAAAGGTCGTCGTAAATTTCGTAGCTACGTTCTTCTTATCGTGGCCGTGTAATTTAATGAAATATTACTCTTCGGGGGGGTATTAAAATTGTTAAAATTATTTTATTAGCTTTACAACTCGATGCTTCAAATTTATCTTAATGCTTCGAAATTCGCAATATGAGTAATACCTGAATTAACTATCTGGGCTGTAATCGAACGTGATTCATTTCGGTCAAAAGGTACTAAGAATTGATCGACGAAGGTAAAATTTAAAATAGGAAAGGAAAATTGCATCGAAGTTGAATTTTTTAGTTTAGCTAAAATTTTTCAAAAAACAATCAACCATCATTCATCAATTTTGGAATACAACAAAACATAATTTTTTCAACATTATTATTGCTGATAAAAAGCGCTTTCTTTATAAATTTGTTGAAGAAAAAAAAATTAAAAATCGGCTTGAATGAAAAAATTTTTTTAGATCAAAGTGGTCTTAACATACATATTTTTAGTCCCCGCAAAAAAAATATCTATAGCGATCTATCAACTTATCCTCAATTTTCTGGAATTTCACGAATAACTGAGCAATTTTTCCAAAAATGATGAAGTACCTAAAATTTGAGGTTAAGTCGAAAAATCGCCATAAATGTTTTTGGGGGGGGGGGGGGGGGGGTAAAAATTTGTAAGTCAAAACCACTTTGAATGATGGATTTTTTTTTTCATTCTAGCTGATTTTTTTTCTTTTAAAAAACGTGAAAAATAAACTTTTTTATGTCCCCTTAAAAACTGGAGTAGAAATGAAAAATCACTGAAAATAGTTTTGTTGGGTTAAAGTAGGTACCTATGTTTTTTGAATTTTTTTTGTTTTCTCAAAAAAAGGAGCTCTGAGCCAACACCCAAAATAATTTTTTTGAAGAAAAATTTGTAGAGAGTTGATTTTACAGCAAAAGAACTATTTTTAGAGGTCCAGACCTTGACATTTCGAAAAAATGAAATTATGGGACACACTAATGTAGGTACAGGCGGTGAAGGGAAAGGTTAAATTTTTCGGATTTTTTTAACCTTTTGTAGAGGACATGACGAAAAAATTATTTTTTCCAATTTTTCAAATTTTTACAGTTGGTAAAATACCCAAATCATCAAAAGCCCAAATACTCGTAGGTATTCGTGCTTTTTTCTCAAGTTACATGACTAGATCTTCATTTATACGTCTCTTGCCCGAATTTTATCTCGGTTCATTCATTTTTCACGAATTGGAATTTTCCATCATTTCAAAGTGATTAAAATTGAGTAATCACACAAAATAATTGAACTGAAAAACTAATCGCAGATTGGAGTTCTGCAGGTCACATTACCCCGATTTAGACCTTTTCAGCGATTATTTTTCTCAATATTGAAAAAGTTGTTTTTTTTACTAAAAATCTAATTCGATGAATGATGATATTAAAAATAAAAAACTCGGCGCTTCGCGCCTCGTCAGGGGGTGGGCTTCGCTCCCTGGACCCCCCTGGTTGGCTCTATTTCCACACTACGTTTGAAATTATGAAACATAGTATATGCTTTTACTCCGTGACAAAATGTCTAAAAGTCACGAATATTAATTTCCACGGAAAATTAAAAGTCTAAAAAGTATAATAAAAAAAATAAATTCCAAGTTTCAAAATGTCTGAAAGTCATCTTTCTAAAAAAATTTCTAAGTTTCAGGATGTCTGACAAAATGTCTGAAAGTCATCTTTCTAAAAAAATAATAAAATAAGTCATAAAATTTTTTAAAAATTTTCTAAGTTTCAGAATTTTTGACAAAATGTCTAGAAAATGTCTAAAAGTAATAAAATTTCAAAAAATTTACAAGTTTTAAAATGTCTGACATAATGTCTAAAAAATCGAATTCATTAAAAAATTTTCAAGTTTTTTAACCTAACCCATTTTGGTCTCCGTAAAAGCATGTACTATGCTAAAAAATCACCTTTCCCCCTCCCAACATTAACAAGAAATTGACACTTGATCAAGTTCTCTAAATACGATTTAAAAAATTATTATTTGTCCAAATAATACAACACTCTTTCACCAATAATTTGATCTTTCTTAAGCGTTAATTTTTACAACGTTTATAATTGGCTTCAACGACGCAGGTAATTTTCCACTTCAATCTACGAGCATTGAGCACGCATTAAAAAAAATATATAATTATCCTTTTTAAATCGAATAAAAAGGCGATAAATCATTCTAAGTCTTCTACCGTCACACCATTTCAGCCGTAGGAATCCTTTGACATGCGACTTTCATCGATGGAAAAAAAAAAAATTATATTTAACAAATTTTGAATCATTTGTTCGGTGTATTTAGAGAATTTAAGGAGTATTTTTATCACAACAAAACAGAAAAAATTTTCACTTTAAAAAAACTTTAATTTTAATTTAAACAAAAAATTGAAGTTTGTTTTTCTCTAAAAATGAGGGATAGGTATAGTGAGTATATTATTTTTAAAAAACAAAGATTCTTAAATTTTTTTTTTAAAAAATGACAGGAACTTTCAAACTGAATGAATTGAAAAGTGCCCGCAAAATGATTGCACTGGGACCTCACTCGACTCTCGCCGTCACTGGATTTAGTCAACTCAATATGCATTCATTCCATGATCCATAAAATTATTTTAAATTCCCAAAGGTGATCGTACTATTTTAATCTTACTGCGATACGATACCTTATGTTTTTCATACGGTACCTAGGGCTTTATTACTTACAAAGTTACAAGTATTATCTAAATCCTGTCTATATGAGGGGTCATTTGTAAAAAACACCATAGTCAAAAAATCAAATTTTACAGGAGACCTAAATAACGTGTTCAGATCATGTTTGGGGGCGAAATTTTTATTCAGAGGGTGTTAATTGATCATAAAATTTTCCAGAATACCAAGAAATGCAATAAATTTTTTTTTCAAATGTTGGTAAATTTTACGACTTTCTTTTTAAAAATGCCGACTATGGTGGTTTTTACAAAATAATCAGCTAAAACACGTACTTTTAAAGTTGAAAAAAACTGATGATGGCCAAATTTTTTTAAAAAACTTTCATCACCATCGTCTTTCCCGTGAAATTTTAGTTTAGAAAATAGAATAAAAAAAATTTCGAAAATTTCGACTATGGTTGTTTTTACAAACTGCCCGTCAT
The DNA here is from genome assembly GCA_959613365.1 of Balanococcus diminutus. Taxonomy (NCBI): domain Eukaryota; kingdom Metazoa; phylum Arthropoda; class Insecta; order Hemiptera; family Pseudococcidae; genus Balanococcus; species Balanococcus diminutus. Next base: position 33,583,813 of record OY390718.1, on the reverse strand, counting down.
ATGCATATTACCTACTTACCCACTGCCTTTATTTTGTGTTGGTAGTAGGTATTGAATATTGATTGCATTATATACCTATACGTGATTAAAATTCCCAAAATAAATAATGTAGTTCAGAAGCTTTTTCGAAAATATGAAGATCAAGGTGTCCATTTATTGTTTTAGAGACCTAATAGTCAAGTACTTACATTAATGAGTGCTTCTAGCTATCTATAAAATTAAGTACCTATCGTTATCATTCAACACGTGTAAATAGCACGTACCTAACAATGATGCAGATAGGTATGGTAATGCGCAATTTTTTCGACAATAGGTATATAATATTCAAGTGACGAATTGACGATATTTACTATATTTGAAGAATTAATTATCGATGTCCTGTGAAAAATACATATAAGTGTCTACTTAGTTACTTTTTTCTGTCCAATTTGTCATTTTTTTTTCAACTGAGCTTCATCGACTTCTCCAATAACAATGTGATAATAATTTTGCACGTGAAAAAAATACAAATGACTTACGTTCGTCTATAAACGTAAATAAAAGCCGACATTTTTTTCAGTCGTTTAATCACTTTAACGCGTAATAAAATTTAAAATAGCCATGAAATTTTAACGCGTCCAATTTTAATCGTGCCCCAGTATGGCACGTTCACGCAGTAAACACACCTGTTAAATGAATTAATTACTCGTACCTATTTCACTCATGTGCTCTGTTATCAAGTTTATTGTACTTAATCATTATCTATATGAATATTTTTCTTCGTTTCCTGTGTATTTATATGGACCGTTCTTGCAGTTCGCACTTGTTCTGCAAATGGCATAGCTCCTACGCGCAGAGTCATTTACAGTGTGTGTGAAATTTCATGTTGTATAGCTTGGTATATTATATGTAAGATGATATGAGGTAGGTGTAGACTGTAGATATATCATATGTATTACGTATGGTATTCGAATTGTGAGAAATTTTTAATTACTTGTAAATTGCGTTTTAATTTAATAAAAATACAGATTGGTGCAAATTATCTGCACGATCAAAATTTACTCATCCACTTATCACGTTTTTAAAAAAAAAATTCTAAATGTTTACGTAATGCACTCATGTTTATCAAAATTTTACCGTTAAAATTGCGAAGCTTTTTCTCTTTTTTTCTTCTCTTTTCTTATTCAATATTCACGGTTCAGATTATTCGCGTATGTTTTTTCCGAATTGTAATTTTTTCCGAATTATTTATTTAGGTAGCGAAATATATAGATATGCCGATCACTTTTTTCAGCTTCGAATTTTATCTTAACTGTAAGTAGTAGTAGTAATTATTAATCTTTGACGTGGTAATTCCGAATTTTTTCGAACAATTTTTTGATAAGTCGTATCTGCGGTCTATCGTCGATTGATTTTTTGAAATGATTGATGGATACGCGACGATGCACACCTCTCAACCGCTATCGTATCTCGGGTTACATTTCACTATTTATTTTACTGACCTCCATTTTTGGGTAGGTTTGTGCCCTTGAATTTACGAAAGTCACGTGCTCCCTTAATTGTTAATACTTAACTTGTAGGGTGGTGGCGATTTTTCATTTGACATTGGGTGCATCTGTTTTAATTTGCTGGCTACCTACACTGTCTTTGGAGAGATTAAATAATATTACAGAATACCTGACGGGCATGATACTACCTAATACGTGCTAGAAGGTACTAATTTTTTATAATGTCTTGCAAAAGTCCTGCTTTTAATTCAAATTTGAAATGAAGCTTGGAAAATTTCCAAAATTGTTAAAAATCGAAATCTCTTATTTTTTCAAAGCCTAGGTACTACCCGTGTAGCAACGTCGATGCTAATTTCGATATAAATGTCGACACATCGAAATCGGTCACTTTTCGATCGTACATGTCGACATTTATATCGATATCCACATCGACATTTGCAATGATGAGATTTTGAAAAATATGCTAAGTTCAAATATTCAATATAAGTATATATTAAAATTACACCAAAAATAGTGTTCAAGCCAACATTTCGACATTTTTTGTCAAATATGCGGCATTGAGGCCACATTTGTAGCTGGACACATGCGAGTGTCCAACTAACATAGAGATGATTCTTAGACCTTATGTACTAATTCACAACACACTTTATCTGCGAGTATCACAATCACCCTCAAGACGTCGATAGTCAAGTCGATGCATTATTCGACCCTCGACAATTAGATCGACATTAACTCGACTTAAAATTCCTCTGGTCAACACTGTCGACAGTTAAGTCGATGCATTATTCGACCCTCGACAATCACATCGACACTATCTCGACTTAAAATTCCTCTAGTCGACACTGTCGACAGTGAAGTCGATGCATTATTCGACCATCGACAATTATGTCGACAATAACTCGACAAGTGGTTGTATTATTCAAAACTTTAAAAAATAAGAAAATTTTGTGATTCTTTCAAAAATTATTTATTCCTGAGCTTAAAATGTTCCTATTAATTGTTTTTAGTTCTTTTTAGATATAAAATTTGTAAATTTAATTGGCAGAAATTGTCGACATAAATGTCGATGCGTTTATCGAGTATCGATTTTTACATCGACTTGTCTACGTAGAAAAACAACGTTTTCTAAATTATAGGAAAATACTGAGAAAAATTCAAAAATTTTGATTGAACAGTTATGTTTAACATAGAACATTACTTTAAATCTCAAATATCATTTTTAATTCATCGTTAACCGAGAAAAAAATGTGTCTGAATTTTGTCGACATAAATGTCGATGTCGACAATTGCTACACGGGTACATACATAAATTTTAAAAATGAGGTCAGTTTGTAGAATTTGGTAAATTTTCACTATCTAAAAAATTAGAAACATTAAATAGGTATCTTGAAATCTTCAAAAATGTTTGAATTTTAAGTAAGTATAAGTTGGTATTTGAAAAAGAATAGGTAGAAATTGGAATTTCGGTAACTTCTGAATTTTATTTTATTTTCGAAAATGGGTCACTTTGTTTGAAATTTTTTCTCAATAAGAGAAGACAATTTTTGATGATTTCTCATCTTTACCCCAGTTTTCACGGGACTTGAAAATAACGTAATTTCTTACGTTTAAAAAAAAAATGAAAAAAATTACTAAAAATTGAAAAACAAGTTTTTTTTTTTAATAAAATACTTTTAACATACATGTATTGCCCAAAAAGGCCATTTACGGCGATTTTTCATTTTTACCTTCATTTTTGGGAACCTCATTTTTTTCAATTTGTGATTAGTTTTTGAAAAATCCTCACTGATACGGCAATGATAAAAAATCGTCGTAAATGGTCTTTTTGGGTGATGATACCATTTTATTCAAAAAAAAATTGTTTTTTAATTTTTAGCAATTTTTTTTTTTTAAATTTAAAAACCCGAGCGGTACACTTGATCGATAATATCGGAAGATGTAACGTATCGATAAAAAATCGTTTGAAAATCTATAGATGTTCTCACGATATTATACAGATTTATCGGTACAACTTCATAGGCAAAAAATCTAAAAACTATCGAATTCGATATTATTAAGATTTTATGACGATATTCGTCAACGATACTATCGACAAAGAATATTAAATTTATCGATTCCGATTTTCCACCGATTTTGTGCAGATATTTTAAACTACATTATCGACAAAGAATATTAAATTTATCGAATTCGATTTTTTAACGATTTTGTAAAGATATTTAAAACTATATTATCGACAGATTATATGAAATTTCTCGACTTCGATATTTTACCGATTTTTTGACGACATTTGAAACTATATTATCGACAGATTATATTAAATTTATCGAATCCGATTTTTTACCGATTTTGTAAATATATTTGAAACTATATTATCGACACATAATATGCAATTTCTCGAATTCGATTTTCTAACGATTGCGTGAAGATATTTGAAACTATATTATCGACACGTAATATGAAATTTCTCGAATTCGATTTTTTAACGATTTTGTGAAGATATATAAAACTTTATTATCGACACGTAATCTGAAATTTCTCGAATTCGATTTTTCAACGATTTTATGACGATATTTGAAACTATATTTAACGACACGTAATATGAAATTCCTCGAATTCGATTTTTCAACGATTTTGTGGCGATATTTGAAACTACATTATCGACAAATAATCTGAAATTTGTCGAACGATTTTTCAACGATTTTGTGACAATATTTGAAATTATTTCCAAATTGGTGAAAATTTTTCCAAGTCCAACACGTCTGGAAGTACTAAACTGCCTATTATAAGCGTTTTATTGCTAATTCCTCAACGATAAGGTAATGGCATAGTGGTTAAGGAAGAGGATTACCAGATTTTTTATAATTTTTTTTGACTTTTTCTGAAATGATCCTCTTACCGTAACATGAATAATGTGTTTAGGCATAGTTTAATGTATCAATTATGCTAATTAATGATTTTTAATTATAGAAAAAAGCTAGTAAAAGACGAAAAATCGGAATAAAAAATCGATAAAAAATCGACATAATATCGAATTCGATAAAGTGTCGCAAAAGTTCCGCCTAAATCGTGAAATTATCTTTCGATATTATAGATATATTATCGATAAAATATCTTACTATAATCTCGAAATTTTTGCTAACTACAATTCGTCGATAATCTATCTATATATCGAAAGATAATTTCACGATTTATGCGGAACTAACGCAACACTTTATCGAATTCGATATTCTGTCGATTTTTTATTTCGATAATTTGTCGATTGTGCTGCTCGGGAATGTAAAAAATGACGTTTTTCCATGTCCCATGAAAACGGCCGGGGTAAAGATGACAAATCATCTAAAATTGTCTTGTCTTATAGAAATATCCCCCTTATGACCATTTTGCTGCAGAATTTCAAAAATTTCAAATTTTTTAATTAAAAAAAAATTAATTTACTGAGTGCTGGCTTAAAGTTTATTTATGGGAAAATAATAAAAGCGTGGTAATAAAAAATTGGAAATTATTTTCTACCCATGTGTCATCAATTCACACCTAGTCTCGAAATCATTTCCAAAATAAGGGCCACCCTAATTTATACCTACTTATCTATACCTATATTTTTTAATTCAGTTGAAAATTTCTGAAAAGATGTTGAGTAGAAATTTCTCACCAAAATTTTAGGTAAAGTAAAAACTGTTTTAAAAAATGAGCAAACATTTTCATTGCTTTTTTTTAAAGAAAAAAGTTTCAAGTAGGTAGTTAAGTAAAAAGTTTTTAAAAAAAATTCAAGTCAAAGTATCTGGGAAATTTTTTTGAAAATAATTCTGCATCAAAATTTCTCAAAACTTTTTACAAATTTTTTGGGGTGAAATTTTAGAAAAATTATTGAGAATTGAAAAGGACTTGAAAGCAATTTTTTTAACAATTTCACATAAACCAGTTCCAAAAAATTTAAATTTTCAAATTTTCACAAACTTTTATGAAATGTTTTTCGAAATTATTACTCGAGAAACCCTACAGTTGTAGGGTTAAAAAAAACGAAAAAATTGACAATTCTGCTGAGATTGGAAAAAAATGCCAAATCCGCAAAAAATGAACAAAAATTGATTAAATAAAATTTTTTGACTCATAAATTCAAATTTTTACAAAATTGATGAAATTTTTCTCAAAAATTATTCCTTGAGAAACCCTACAGTTGTAGGGTTGAAAAAATAAAAGAAATTGTCAAATCTGCTGGTATTGAAAAAAATGTGATGCGATTTAGGAAACCCAAGCAAAAGTCGGCAAATGAAATTTTACATCAACATTTTTTTCCTCTCATTTTTGGAAAGTTGGGTAGGTCTAGGTGTACAAAAACTCGTTTTTCTCAAAAATTTTGAAGAATTCAAATTTATTTTTCTGAACTTTTAAAAATTATACAAAAATAATGAAAACAGCTAGCACACTCAGGTTTACAGTAAAATGACGAAAAAATGACGAAGGAAGAATCCGAAAATGCAAAAAAATTTAATGCCGACTTCTGTTTGGGTTTCCTAAGTTGCATCACAAATGCCAAATCTTCTGGAATCGAGCAAAAATTGATTAAATAAAACTTTTCGACTTATAAATTTGAATTGACTCCAATTCGATGAAAACGGTTCTCAAAATTATTACTCGTTAAATCCTACAGTTGTAGGTTTGAAATAAAATTGCCGAATCTGCTGGAATTGAAAAAAAATCGACAAATCCGCTGGAATTGAACAAAAATTGAGTAGGTACATAACATTTTTCGTAAATTCAAATTTTCACAAAACTGATGAAATTTTTCTTAAAATTATTACTCAAGAAACCCTACGTTTTAGGATTGAAAATAACAAATAAATTTCCAAATCTGCTGGTATTGAAAAAAAAAATCGCAAAATACTCTGTAATCGAACAAATTTGATTAAATAAAATTCATCTGTTCATAAATTCAAATTTCTATACAATTGATGACATTTTTTTCAAAATTATTACTCGAAAAATCCTACAGTTGTAGGGTTGAAAAAAAATTGTCAAATCCGCTGGAATTGAACAAAAATAAAAAAAATTTCGATTCATAAATATTCAAATTTCAACAAAATTGATGAAATTTCTCTCGAAATTATTACTCAGGAGACCATATGCAGTTGTAGGATTGGAAAAAATGTCAAAATTGCCAAATCTACTGGTAATGAAAAAAAATTACCAAATCCGCAGTTGCCTTTTGCACTTGTGGGAAACCCCGAATTACCAGAGTAGGCGATATTATGTTATTTATGTGTCTGTAGTCCAGTCTATTTCCTTTTTCACTTGTGGGAAATTCCGAATTGTCAGAATTTTATCAATTATAATTATGTGTGTTTTATCACCAAGTAAGTAACCAGAAAAAAATTACTAGGAGTGCAAATTTCAAATTAATGAATTCCGCGCAGAAAGCACATTACCATGTGCCATTTGTGTGATGAAATATTGTTCTGGAAAGCGTCAGATAGATCGTAGTAGCGTAGTACATTACCGTACGATGGAATTCGAACGATTTTCATTTTCATTCTGCTTCCTGTGCAGATTTGATTAAAAATTAAAATTGTCTCAGACTTTTCACGAGCGTACTATATCGACGTATTAAATTACAATTTCTAATAAATGAACGAGCTTTGCTGGAAATTTTTTAAAAAGGAAGTGAGTTAGTGTTTCAAATGCGAAAATTAATTATCACGTTATTACTTTACCTATCTATCTGTGTATCTACCAAACCACTCGAGAATACAGATTACCAACTTGAAAATTTCATCATCGACAATAAACGAAATTACTGTCAAGAACATTAAGTATTACGTTGTTTTCAGACTTAAAGCTTCAAATTAATCCACTGCTACTGCTATAATAATGGAATCCATCACTCGACACAGATAATTCTTTGATGAATAATTCAACGTTTCTTCTGATTCGAAAAAAAAAACTTGCTGGCATTGCCCGAGAAAATGTCCAGTGATTCGCAAACTGGTCAATTGACCGAATTGTTGTCCTGCTCTATTGTGTACTGTGTTGAGTAATCATTGAAATACACGTGCGAATATTTCCGGCCGGTTTGTTTATTTATATCGCTTCGTAGAGAGGTAAAAAAAAACTTCGCCTGGGTTGAAAAATTAACGCGTAGTTTTTACAACTTTGGTTAAATGTGTAAAAGTTCATGAATGAGACGAGTCTTTCCAATTTAACGTTTCATTTGTTGCCAAAAATTTGGGATTTAAGGGATTTACTGTCTACTGGTGTGCTTTGAGAACCTCTACAGTGTTTACTCATAGATTGAGGGGTTTTTCAGTTTTTCTGAAAACTTATACTATAAACATTCTAGGTATGTAGTATTTAAAAAATGGCAACTTGCAACTATATTTATATCATGTTTGAAGTACGTTGAAATGCCATCCAGTTGAAATTACGCAGTTGGAATAAATTTGGCGATGAAATTTTTGTTTTACAAGTACGTGTAGGGCGTTATCTTGGAATTTTCCCACATGTAGTGCTCAAAAAATTAACTCCGATGACACTTTCAAATTTAATAAATAACTAACCACTTGTCTTGATCTACTACGTATCGTCCTATACCTACTTACCTTCTCTAATTTAATCCAACATATATCAGCATGCTAAATTGCCTCTGGTCGAATACATTTCGCGTTGATCAATTATCTCAGATTACGTAATGAGCCATAGATCTATCAAAAGTACCTACGCCTTATCGGTATTTTCAGTAATCTGCTTACGTCATTAACTTTTTTCTTTAATATGAAATCTTCGTAGACTTCTTTGTACATGTCCGACTTGTTCGTGATATTGTGGCTGTTCACTTCATACCCGACCTGGACAAAAAACAAGTCTAGAAGTACAAAAAAATATCCTTAAATCGAAACTACATACTTATATGTTATTGAACTTGAAACCCCACTAGCAGATCAGAGGAATGTTGCTCGAAACGCACGTGCTTTCCAAGCGAATTCGTGTGCTAAACGATTGCGAATCGTGTTGAAGATTTACGTTTTTTTTATGGATCTATATATTGGTAGCAAGTTTCCACTTAGGAAGTAATGAAGCAGAAATTTTATAAGGTGGTTGAAGTATCAATGTTGGAAGCTGTGTGCGTATATTTTCCCATTGTACATAAGAAAAGAATACATTCGTATTATGTATTTGAACCGGTTCCATTTGTAGTTTTTGTATAGTTTGATCCTATCGAAGTTGATTATTGATGAGTTTAAGTGTGTATCTATAGGTAATATGTATTGAGTACTTAGTATTCGTAGGTGATTGAAAACCACAAAAGTTGTCAACGATAAAAGGTTTTTTTTTTCGTAGCGACGACAACTTCATCGCGTGCGTTCTTTTGCTGAGCTGCACGAGCGAGGTAGTACGGGGGCAAATTTATATTATACGAATACGTAGCAGCAAAAGACTTGACGATGGGGTTGAAACAAAAACTCGACTGGTGGAATTCACTTAAGTCGCGTTGTTTATACACGAGTAACACGCGGCCGTATAATTTGTACCTTCTTTATCTGTATATACCGTCTAATTATATTAACTTGCAATTTAAAGCGCAGCTTGTACAGTAACTAGGCGAGAAAGTCTTATTAAGCGGGTTCGCCAGGCCCAGGCTTGGGTCAGTACGGGCTCGAGTCGAGCCCCTTCGTTGTTGATGTGTGTGTGTGTGTGTATGTGTGTGTGTATGTGTGTATGTGTGTGTGTGCAGAAAAATTTGTTAACACGATTCTAATCGCCCTAATTGAGATATCTCGTTGAAATTCGGCGATGAGAAGTGGTTTATATAAACGAAGGCTACGCAAGAATTTGGGGCCTTTACGTTGAATAGAAAAAATTTTACGAGCGTTTTTTGCGAAAAATTTGTTAACACGATTCCAACCGCCCTAATTGAGATATCTCGTTGAAATTCGGCGATGAGTAGTGGTTTATATAAACGAAGGCTACGCAAGAATTTGGGGCCTTTACGTTGAATAGAAAAAAATTTACGAGCGATTTATGCGAAAAATTTGTTAAACCGCCCTAATTGAGATATCTCGTTGAAATTCGGAGATGAGTAGTGGTTTATATAAACGAAGGCTACGCAAGAATTTGGGGCCTTTACGTTAAGTAGAAAAAATGTTACGAACGATTTATGCGAAAGATCGTCGAGTTTCACATTTGTCGCGTTTTAGATGTCGATAAAGGGAACGGTTCAAGTGTTTATCTATAAGGAAACTGTTTATCTATATCCTGACATCTTTTTCGGCATTTTTGTAGTCCGTCGGAATCTCACGACTGTTGCGCACCAAGTGAACCTAACCTGCTAAGTGATAAACGCTACCGTCACGTTTTGCATTAGGCGGGTGCTACACGTATGAAGTAATGTAGAATGGAAGGATTACGCGTTTCAAAGTACGCGCTATTAAGCAATTAAAAGTCTCATTATTATTATTTCTTGCTTAAAAGGAGTAAAATACAATTAATTAAACACTTTTGGTGTTATATTAATTGTTTTTATTTACCAAAACACCATTTCCAAGTATATTTGTAAGGTTTGGCAGTTTCGACGTATCCTTGTTAATGTCCTACGATTTTTAAAATTACTTGTTAAAAAATCTATCGCGACAGCATAGTATTTTTTTAATATGACCTTATAGGAAATTTTCTCCTCTTTCTGATGGAATAAAAATAATTGCTATCCGCGGAAATACTAAAAAGATACATAGCTAAAACTTTCGCATAAAACTAATTTTTGTCTTGTTTCACAGCCTATCTGGATACAATTGAGCTTGTGGCTTAAAAACTAAATCGAGGACCCCCATTTTTTTTTTATACCATCGTGTAGCATATTTCACCCTCTTTCCAGTGGTATAAATTTCAGCACATGCCCCAAAATTTACGAAAAGCTATAAAGCTCAATAGAAGCGATACTCGAGAAAAAACTGCCGCTTGGTTTGCAGTCCGTGAGATGTTAGCATTCCAGGTACACATTGAACGTGACCAGCAAATATCTCTAAATTTCCCCCCGAATACCCCATAATATTATTTATGATTCTTATGGCAAATTTCGAGTTCTTTCCAATGGCATAAGAAACTTTTTGCTAGCCTAATTATTTTCCCCGCAATTTGATACTTTATTTTTGGAAAGGTAGCGCGAAGCGCGCATAAAGTTGTCGAGTACAGTCCCGGGGAAAGAGACCGCGTTGCTCGGGGTACTTGAGACGGCTGGATTTTTCGGTACATATGAAATGTTTCAGCCTATAGCTCAAAAACTAAATCGAGGACCCCCATTTTTTTTTATACCCTCGTGTAGCATATTTCATCCTCTTTCCAGTGGTATAAAGCTTAGCACATGCCTCAAACTTTACAAAAAGCTATAAAGCTCAATAGAAGCGATACTCGAGAAAAAACTACCGCTTGATGTGCAGTCGGTGAGATGTTAGCATTCCAGGTACACATTGAACGTGACCAGCGAATATCTCTAAATTTTTCCCCGAATACCCCATAATATTATTTATGATTCTTATGGCAAATTTCGAGTTCTTTCCAATGGCATAAGAAACTTTACGCTAGCTTAATTATTTTCCCCGCAATTTGATACTTTATTTTTGGAAAGGTAGCGCGAAGCGCGCATAAAGTTGTCGAGTACAGTCCCGGGGAAAGAGACCGCGTTGCTCGGGCTACTTGAGACGGCTCGATTTTTCGGTACATATGAAATGTTTCAGCCTATAGCTCAAAAACTAAATCGAGGACCCCCATTTTTTTTTATACCCTCGTGTAGCATATTTCATCCTCTTTCCAGTGGTATAAAGCTTAGCACATGCCTCAAACTTTACAAAAAGCTATAAAGCTCAATAGAAGCGATACTCGAGAAAAAACTACCGCTTGGTGTGCAGTCGGTGAGATGTTAGCATTCCAGGTACACATTGAACGTGACCAGCGAATATCTCTAAATTTTTCCCCGAATACCCCATAATATTATTTATGATTCTTATGGCAAATTTCGAGTTCTTTCCAATCGCATAAGAAACTTTTCGCTAGCTTAATTATTTTCCCCGCAATTTGATACTTTATTTTTGGAAAGGTAGCGCGAAGCGCGCATAAAGTTGTCGAGTACAGTCCCGGGGAAAGAGACCGCGTTGCTCGGGCTACTTGAGACGGCTCGATTTTTCGGTACATATGAAATGTTTCAGCCTATAGCTCAAAAACTAAATCGAGGACCCCCATTTTTTTTTATACCCTCGTGTAGCATATTTCATCCACTTTCCAGTGGTATAATGCTTAGCACATGCCTCAAACTTTACAAAAAGCTATAAAGCTCAATAGAAGCGATACTCGAGAAAAAACTACCGCTTGGTGTGCAGTCGGTGAGATGTTAGCATTCCAGGTACACATTGAACGTGACCAGCGAATATCTCTAAATTTTTCCCCGAATACCCCATAATATTATTTATGATCCTTATGGCAAATTTCGAGTTCTTTCCAATGGCATAAGAAACTTTTCGCTAGCTTAATTATTTTCCCCGCAATTTGATACTTTATTTTTGGAAAGGTAGCGCGAAGCGCGCATAAAGTTGTCGAGTACAGTCCCGGGGAAAGAGACCGCGTTGCTCGGGCTACTTGAGACGGCTCGATTTTTCGGTACATATGAAATGTTTCAGCCTATAGCTCAAAAACTAAATCGAGGACCCCCATTTTTTTTTATACCCTCGTGTAGCATATTTCATCCTCTTTCCAGTGGTATAAAGCTTAGCACATGCCTCAAACTTTACAAAAAGCTATAAAGCTCAATAGAAGCGATACTCGAGAAAAAACTACCGCTTGGTGTGCAGTCGGTGAGATGTTAGCATTCCAGGTACACATTGAACGTGACCAGCGAATATCTCTAAATTTTTCCCCGAATACCCCATAATATTATTTATGATTCTTATGGCAAATTTCGAGTTCTTTCCAATCGCATAAGAAACTTTTCGCTAGCTTAATTATTTTCCCCGCAATTTGATACTTTATTTTTGGAAAGGTAGCGGGAAGCGCGCATAAAGTTGTCGAGTACAGTCCCGGGGAAAGAGACCGCGTTGCTCGGGCTACTTGAGACGGCTCGATTTTTCGGTACATATGAAATGTTTCAGCCTATAGCTCAAAATCTAAATCGAGGACCCCCATTTTTTTTATACCCTCGTGTAGCATATTTCATCCTCTTTCCAGTGGTATAAATTTTAGCACATGCCTCAAACTTTACAAAAAACTACAGCGCTTAATAGAAGCGATACTCGAGAAAAAACCTACCACGTGGTTGTAAGTTGTGAGATGTTAAAAAAAACACATGTTTTAGATTGTTTAAACCTTCAATGTATCGCTTCAGAAAAATTTTCGCGGTGACCTATATTTTTTTTTGAGTAATCTTATTTGAAATTTACTCCTCTTTCCAATGCTGTAAAAATTTTTTTTTCCAGATATTATTTCTGAAGCTAGAGAGCCAAAACGTAAATTTTTCGAAGTTTTTCCGCCACTTTTTTACTTTTTTTGACCACAAATTAAAATGTGATTTTTTTTCTCTCATCACGATATTGGATTTTTCACGCTCTTTCCAATGATGCAATCGCCATATCCGTACCTTTGCCCGTTCACTCACAATCGAGAATTTTCTCAAATTCAGTAGAGTTTTTGCTTGAAAAACTCCCAAGCGAAAAAACCTGCGTGTTTACATTGTTAAAAGCTTGGATTGATCCCCTCAAAAAATTTATCGCGGTGACCTACCTTTTTTTCCGAGTAATCTTATTGGAAATTTACTCATCTTTCCAATGGTGTAAAAATAATTTTTTTTCAGATATTATTTCTGAAGCTAGAGAGCATTTTTGTAATTTTTTCACCACTTTTTTTACTTTTTTTGGCCATTAATTGAAATTTTTTCACAATTAAGAATTTTTTTTCTCGTCATGTTATTGGATTTTTCATGCTCTTTCCAATGGTGTAATCGCCATATCCGGACCTTTGTCCATTCACTTGCAATCGAGGATTTTCTCAAATTCAGTCTCAATCCTATCTAAAAAACTCACAAAAAAAATGGAGCTACGTGTTCATATATTCAGACTTTCGATCGATCCCCTCAAAAAATTTATCGCGGTAACCCATGTTTTTTTTTTAAATCGCCTTATTGGAAATTTTCTCCTCTTTCCAATGGTATAAAAAAAAATTTCAATAATTATTTCAGAAGATAGAGAGCCAAACTGTGAAATTTCCCCAATTTTTCTACCACTTTTTCACCTATTTTAACCATAAATTAAAATTTATTTATTATTCAAAAAAAAATTTCTCAAGATGTTATTGGATTTTTCACGCCCTTTCCAATGATTTTATCGCCATACCCGTACCTTTATCCATTCACTCGAAATCGAGGACTTACTCAAATTCACTCTCAATTCTATCCAAAAAACTCGCAAATAAAACAGAGCCACGTGTTCATGCATTAAGACTTTCAATCGATCGCCTCAAAAAATTTATCGCGGCGACCTATCTTTTTTATTAAATCGCCTTATTGGAAATTTTCTTCTCTTTCCAAGGGTATAAAAATAATTTTTTTTCAATAATTATTTCAGAAGATAGGGAGCCAAAATTTCAACTTTTCGTAATTTTTCTACCACTTTTCGAACTTTTTTGACCTTAAATTAAAATTTATTGTACAATTAAAAATTTTTTTCTCATCATGTTATTGCATTTTTCACGACCTATTCAATGGTGCAATCGTCATATACATACCATGGCCCATTCTCTCTCAATCAAGGATTTCCTCAAATTCAGTCTCAATTCTAACCAAAAAACTCGAAAAAATTGAACTGCCACGTTTCCACTCATTGCAAACATTCAACCGTTCGCCTGAAAAAAACCATCGCGGTGACCTATCTTTTTTTTCGAGTAATCTTATTGGAAATTTACTCCTCTTTCCAATGGTGTAAAAATAATTTTTTTACAGACATTCTTTCAGAAGATAGAAAGCCATAATGCGATTTTTTTTTAGATTTTCTACCACATTTTAACTATTTTTGATCATAACTTAGAATTCATTGTACGATTACACTTGAAATAAATTGCGAATTAAAATAATTTTTACATTTTTGGGAAGAAGATTAAATTTCCTATAAAGTGATGGAAAAAAAATTATAGGTCGTCGCGATAAATTTTTTGAGGCGTTCGATCGAAAGTCTGATATATGAACACGTGGCTCTTTTTTTATTTGCGAGTTTTTTTTATAGAATCGAGACTGAGTTTTAGAAAATCCTCGATTGTGAGAGAAGGGGCCATGATGTGGATATGGCAATTACATCATTGGAAAGGGCGTGAAAAGTCCCATAATATGATGAGGAAATTTTTTTTTAATCGTTAATAAATTTTAATTTATGGTTAAAATAGGAGAAAAAATGAAAGAAAAATTGAAAAAATTTCACAGTTTGGCTCTCTATTTTCTGAAATAATTGTTGAAAAAATTTTCTTTTTATGTGATTGGAAAGGGGAGAAAATTTCCAATAAGATAACTTTGAAAAAATATAGGTCACCGCGATAAATTTTTTGAGGCGATCAATTCAAGCTTTGAATAATGTAAACACGTAGTTTTTTTTGCTTGGGAGTTTTTCAAGCAAAACTCTACTGAATATGAGAAAATTCTCAATTGTGAGTGAACGGGCAGAGGTATGCATATGGCGATTACACCATTGAAAAGTTCGTGAAAAATCCAATAATATGATGGGGAATTTCTTTTTTAATCGTGAATAAATTTTAATTTATAATCAAAAAAGGCGAAAAAGTGGTAGAAAAATTGGGAAAATTTCATAGTTTGGCTCTCTATCTTCTGAAATAATTATTGAAAAAAAATTCTTTTTGCACCACTGGAAAGGGGAGTAAATTTCCAATAAGATTACTCGAAAAAAAAGATAGGTCACCGCGATAAATTTTTTGAGGCGATCAATCCGAGCTTTGAATAATTTAAACACGCAGGTTTTTTCGCTTGGGAGTTTTTCAAGCAAAAACTCTACGTAATTTGAGAAAATCCTCGATTGCGAGTGAACGGGTCAATGTAGGGACATGGCGATTGCATCATTGGAAAGAGCGTGAAAAATCCAATAACATGATGACATGATGAGAGAAAAAAAATCACATTTTAATTTGTGGTCAAAAAAAGTAAAAAAGTGACGAAAAAATTACGAAAATGTTACATTTTAGCCCTCTAGCTTCAGAAATAATATGTGAAAAAAAAATATTTTTACACCATTGGAAAGGGGAGTAAATTTCCAATAAGATTACTTTAAAAAAAAGATGGGTCACGGGGATAAATTTTTTGAGGCGATCAATCCAAGCTTTGAATACCTGTAACACACATTTTTTATCGAAGGGGATTTTTTCAAGCAAAAACTCTACGTAATTTTAGAAAATCCTCGATTGCGAGTGGACGGGCCAATGTAGGGACATCGCGATTGCATCATTGGAAAGAGCATGAAAAATCCAATAACATGACGAGAAAAAAAATTCTTAATTGTGAAAAAATTTCAATTAATGGCCAAAAAAAGTAAAAAAAGTGGTGAAAAAATTACAAAAATGCTCTCTAGCTTCAGAAATAATATCTGAAAAAAAATTATTTTTACACCATTGGAAAGATGAGTAAATTTCCAATAAGATTACTCGGAAAAAAAGGTAGGTCACTGCGATAAATTTTTTGAGGGGATCAATCCAAGCTTTTAATAATGTAAACACGCAGGTTTTTTCGCTTGGGAGTTTTTCAAGCAAAAACTCTACTGAATTTGAGAAAATTCTCGATTGTGAGTGAACGGGCAAAGGTACGGATATGGCGATTGCATCATTGGAAAGAGCGTGAAAAATCCAATATCGTGATGAGAGAAAAAAAATCACATTTTAATTTGTGGTCAAAAAAAGTAAAAAAGTAGCGGAAAAACTTCGAAAAATTTACGTTTTGGCTCTCTAGCTTCAGAAATAATATCTGGAAAAAAAAATTTTTACAGCATTGGAAAGAGGAGTAAATTTCAAATAAGATTACTCAAAAAAAAATATAGGTCACCGCGAAAATTTTTCTGAAGCGATACATTGAAGGTTTAAACAATCTAAAACATGTGTTTTTTTTAACATCTCACAACTTACAACCACGTGGTAGGTTTTTTCTCGAGTATCGCTTCTATTAAGCGCTGTAGTTTTTTGTAAAGTTTGAGGCATGTGCTAAAATTTATACCACTGGAAAGAGGATGAAATATGCTACACGAGGGTATAAAAAAAATGGGGGTCCTCGATTTAGATTTTGAGCTATAGGCTGAAACATTTCATATGTACCGAAAAATCGAGCCGTCTCAAGTAGCCCGAGCAACGCGGTCTCTTTCCCCGGGACTGTACTCGACAACTTTATGCGCGCTTCCCGCTACCTTTCCAAAAATAAAGTATCAAATTGCGGGGAAAATAATTAAGCTAGCGAAAAGTTTCTTATGCGATTGGAAAGAACTCGAAATTTGCCATAAGAATCATAAATAATATTATGGGGTATTCGGGGAAAAATTTAGAGATATTCGCTGGTCACGTTCAATGTGTACCTGGAATGCTAACATCTCACCGACTGCACACCAAGCGGTAGTTTTTTCTCGAGTATCGCTTCTATTGAGCTTTATAGCTTTTTGTAAAGTTTGAGGCATGTGCTAAGCTTTATACCACTGGAAAGAGGATGAAATATGCTACACGAGGGTATAAAAAAAAATGGGGGTCCTCGATTTAGTTTTTGAGCTATAGGCTGAAACATTTCATATGTACCGAAAAATCGAGCCGTCTCAAGTAGCCCGAGCAACGCGGTCTCTTTCCCCGGGACTGTACTCGACAACTTTATGCGCGCTTCGCGCTACCTTTCCAAAAATAAAGTATCAAATTGCGGGGAAAATAATTAAGCTAGCGAAAAGTTTCTTATGCCATTGGAAAGAACTCGAAATTTGCCATAAGGATCATAAATAATATTATGGGGTATTCGGGGAAAAATTTAGAGATATTCGCTGGTCACGTTCAATGTGTACCTGGAATGCTAACATCTCACCGACTGCACACCAAGCGGTAGTTTTTTCTCGAGTATCGCTTCTATTGAGCTTTATAGCTTTTTGTAAAGTTTGAGGCATGTGCTAAGCATTATACCACTGGAAAGTGGATGAAATATGCTACACGAGGGTATAAAAAAAAATGGGGGTCCTCGATTTAGTTTTTGAGCTATAGGCTGAAACATTTCATATGTACCGAAAAATCGAGCCGTCTCAAGTAGCCCGAGCAACGCGGTCTCTTTCCCCGGGACTGTACTCGACAACTTTATGCGCGCTTCGCGCTACCTTTCCAAAAATAAAGTATCAAATTGCGGGGAAAATAATTAAGCTAGCGAAAAGTTTCTTATGCGATTGGAAAGAACTCGAAATTTGCCATAAGAATCATAAATAATATTATGGGGTATTCGGGGAAAAATTTAGAGATATTCGCTGGTCACGTTCAATGTGTACCTGGAATGCTAACATCTCACCGACTGCACACCAAGCGGTAGTTTTTTCTCGAGTATCGCTTCTATTGAGCTTTATAGCTTTTTGTAAAGTTTGAGGCATGTGCTAAGCTTTATACCACTGGAAAGAGGATGAAATATGCTACACGAGGGTATAAAAAAAAATGGGGGTCCTCGATTTAGTT
This sequence comes from Balanococcus diminutus, assembly GCA_959613365.1. Lineage (NCBI taxonomy): Eukaryota > Metazoa > Arthropoda > Insecta > Hemiptera > Pseudococcidae > Balanococcus > Balanococcus diminutus. The sequence continues at coordinate 33,565,628 of OY390718.1, read as the reverse complement.
TTTGAGCTATAGGCTGAAACATTTCATATGTACCGAAAAATCGAGCCGTCTCAAGTACCCCGAGCAACGCGGTCTCTTTCCCCGGGACTGTACTCGACAACTTTATGCGCGCTTCGCGCTACCTTTCCAAAAATAAAGTATCAAATTGCGGGGAAAATAATTAGGCTAGCGAAAAGTTTCTTATGCCATTGGAAAGAACTCGAAATTTGCCATAAGAATCATAAATAATATTATGGGGTATTCGGGGGGGAAATTTAGAGATATTTGCTGGTCACGTTCAATGTGTACCTGGAATGCTAACATCTCACGGACTGCAAACCAAGCGGCAGTTTTTTCTCGAGTATCGCTTCTATTGAGCTTTATAGCTTTTCGTAAATTTTGGGGCATGTGCTGAAATTTATACCACCATCGTCGCGAATTCAAATGGGAAAAAATTCTTTGATACTGATAATAAATGCATGGTCAAAATTGATTATGAAACCGTTGCGTTGGATTTAAATGTCCACTCTAGGTAAATCACGATTATACCGCTATACCTTGACTTTGGTTTCACCAAATGGTGGATTAACTTCATACTGATTTGATGGCACACCGATTTCATCTCCTAGCATGACTTGAACTTCCGATAAAGTTTTCCCTTTAGTTTCCGGTATAATCAAAGCAACGAAAAATATGCCTATACCGCAGCAAACGGTAAAACACCAAAATGTAATACCGATTCCGAACCATTTAATGAATAATGGGAACAGTTTAGTAACTAAGAATACAAAAGTCCAATTGGATAGGCAAACTAACGAGCTGGCTGCTCCTTTAATGTTAGAAGGGAATATTTCTCCGACTAATATCCATGGAATGGGCCCGAATCCTAATGAAAATACAACTATATATCCGGATAAGCTAACAAGAGGAAGCCACGAGATATCCGATACGTCCATCTTGATGTCTTTTTGTAGGTAAAAGTACAAGCCTAAAGTGAACGTGCATAAAGTAATAATGACGATGGACATTAAGAGTAACAGCCGTCGTCCAAGTTTGTCAACGATTAAAGAAGCTATCCAAGTAGTTATCACTTGTGCTGCTCCAATGATGATGGCTGAATGATTCGGATCCATTTTAGCACCAGCCTCCTGAAAATGAAACATTTTTATTCGTTTAATACTAGCAAATTATATTTCTCCATCAGGTCCGCCAAAAAAAAATTCTGGCTCGACGAAGAAATTTTTCGGTCGTTTTTCTTCAGCAAGGAAGTGAATTTTTTTAGGGGTGTCGATGCTGAATGAAGTGAAGTAACGAAACGAGATTTTTTGGAAGGTAAAATGATTTCTGGTCAATTTTTAAAAATTTTAAAATCCTTTAAATTTTCTCATTTTTTAAAATCTGACTTTTTTCATAATTTTTCAATTTTTTTGAAGGAAAATTTTTTCCATTTTTCAGGATTAAAAATATAGGTAGGTAATCATTAATAATTTTTTTTTTGAAAAAAAAAACTTTGAGAAGTTCCTGAAGAAAAATTATTTGTAAATCTTTCTTCAGAAAAATGTTTAAATTTTTTTACCAAAAAATCTTCCAATTTTCTAGATAGGTAATTATTTTTTCAAATTTTTTGTAGGATAGAACATCTAATTTTTTTGGGAGAGAAATATTTTTCAATGAGAAAAAAATTTCCATTTTTTGGGAGTAAAAACTAATGTAGGTACTAGGTAGTATTTTTCATTTAACTATAATTTTTTTTCTTTTGAAATACTTTCAACTTTTTAGATTGAAGAATATTTTTGATTTTTGGAGAAGAAAAAACTTCGTTTTTTACGAGCAAAAAATCTTTTTTTTTTCAAATAAAATATATTTTTTTCAAGTAAAAAATTTCTAGATATATTTTTCAAGTAGATAGGCACAAAATTGTAAATTTTCAAGTACTTGAAGGTTTTTTCCCTCAAGTGAAGGTGTTTCTCATTTTTTTAGGAAAAAATTTCTCGATTTTTTTGGAACATGAATAAATCCTCCAATTAAAAAAAAAAAAAAATTCTAGGATGAAATTTCTCGTATTTTAAGTGTGTAACTTTTCTTTTGATTTTTCGAGTTTTTTTTAAGTAAAAAAGTTTTTTTTTATGATGAAAAAAAATTCTCAATTTTTCAGGTGTAATAGGCAGGTACTTATGTATTTCTCATAAAGAGGATTTTTAAATGTGCTTTTATGTAAAAAAGGTGATTTTTATTTTATCCCAAATAATTTTATTCTGAGAGATTTTTTTCATTTTTGGTGATTTTAATGAGAAAGAAATTTTTATGCAGAATTTTTCAAGAGTTTCAAAAAGGGGGTCCATGAGCAAAACTGATTGAGGACCACTGCCTTATATTTTTCAATACGTGATACTACGTATAGGTAGTTAGGTACCAATTTTTAAAAAGTTTCATTTTTTAAATTTGACAATTTTTTTGTTCCTAACTTTCCATATTTTCTTGTTTTTTAAAATGTTTACCAACGTAGTAAAGTTTTCATATTATATCTATTCGAATTTCATAGTAACTCAATTTTTAAGAATTAGTTTGTAAATTTTAGAAATGTTGTCAAATTCAAATTCAATAAATTTTTTCTATTAGGAAAATAAATCAGCTTTGCAAAATTTTTTCTGTTTAAAATTCTGCTAATTTCTTCAATATTATACATTTGACTAACCTTTATAAGTTACCTAATTTTTTTTTTCAGGAAAAAATTTCAAAGTTTCTAAATTTGGCTTATTTACTTATTCACATTTTTTAATTTCATAAATTTTTATTAAATTCAAAGATCAATTTTTCTAATTTAATTTTTTTTATAGATCACAAAATTTCAGTTTTTGTTTTTTTTCTGAATTGGCCAATTCATAAGTAAATATTTTCTACGTGGTTTTGTTCAGGTTTGCCAAATGCAAATAAACCCCTATTTTCAAAAAAATCATAGTTTTATTAAATACACAGGTCCATTTTTTAAATTTTGACGTTTTTATAAAATACTTTGAGTTTATTTAAATTTTACACAAATTTTCGAAAAGTCGCCTGATGGGGTTTCATTTTAAAAAAATTATAACAATACTTTGTAGTTTTTCAACTCTTGAGTATCTATTTCTTAGTCTAATTTGCTCAATTAAAAAAAAATTTCAATTCATTTTTTATATATTTTTTTTAATTTTAAAAATTTTTCTAGCTTCTTATTATCAGAGTTTTCTAGTTTTTCTGAGTGTGGTATTTTTTTTATTGAGTTGAAATTTAAATTTTACAACAAAAAAAATCCCAGCTTTCCAAAAATTTTCTAATTTGTTTGATTTATTCATTTCTGAAATTTCGCCAATTTTATAAAATATTTCCAGTTCAATAAAATTTGTCAGTTTTTTTTTTTTCAATTTACAAATTTTTTTAAACTAGCCTAGATTTTAATTTTTTCGATTTTTTTTTAGTTTTTCAATGTTTAATAATGTATTAAATTTTCCATTATTCCAATTTCACCAATTTTTAAACAATTTTCCAGTTTTCCAAGATAGTTGAGTCAATGTTTCACTTTATTTTGGCAATAAACATTGTTTTATATGCATATTTCAAAATCTCTGAAGAAAAGGAAGTTAAATGGAAAAGTATGTGAGATTTTAAACGCCAATACATACATATATATATATATTTTTTAATTCAATTTAATGCCCCTCTGCAACAAAACGTCCTCAAAAAATTGCAAGCTAAAAAATCTGCATCTCCGTCCTTCCGCATATCGTCAAGCCTGCTTCCCACTAAAATAAGATAATGATTTAAAACTAACCTGGAAAATTGATTTCGTATAAAATATAACAGCATTGCAGCCGGAAAACTGCTGAAAGAACATGACACCCAAACCAATCAGCAATCCACGTTTAGCAGCTTTCGTTTGGAATGCTTGTAAACAAGGGACCTTTTCCGCTTCGTCTTTTTCAACGTTTCTTTGGATCTCTAAAAGTTCTGGCTGACTGTCGTAGGTAGATCCTCGATACCAAATCATCGAATCCTTGGCAGCCGATAGGTTCTTTTTGATTATATGGTAGTAGGGAGTTTCAGGAACCAGCAACATCATAACAGCGTATATCACTGGGACAACGGCGCAAATCAGCGTTAATTTGAATACACTCATCTAAATTCAGAAAGAAAGAAAGAAGGAACTATTTTTCATTTTAAAGACTATGACTTCATATGATACGTTAACACTTACAAAGCTTCCAAAAATATAAACCAATAGAATTCCGATAGTGATCTGCAACTGAAAATATGTGCCCAAAGATCCTCGAATATCTTTTCCAGCTATTTCACCGGTGTACATTGGGACAATAATACAGAAGCTTCCTGTGGCAATTCCAGTTAAAAATCTTCCTATGATGAACATTAAAACCTGAACAAAAAAAATCCAAGAATTAAGTAGGTACATCTAGATTTATGCAATGGGTCATATGGGTCCCTTGTGAGTAGTAGGAACGCACATGGGGTATTATTAAGGGATAAATTTTTTTTCTTTGAAAAAATTATTAAATTAATTTTTACTTTTTAAAAAAAAATTATGACAGTTTCTGCATCATTTTTTTGAAAACAGATCAATAGTAAAAATTTGTCAAAAAATTAAGAAGTCAATTTTTCAAAAATTTGGAGGTTTTCAAATTTTAATAAATTTTTGAAAACAGGTCAATTTTTTTTGTTAGTTAAAAATTCAATAATAAAAAATAAATACTATTCGCAAATTTCTTATAAAGTACAAAATTGAATTAAAAGTACTAACCGACGAAGAAAATGCAATTATTAACCATCCGATGGTACTAGGAATAGTCAACAACAAGATTAGATTCTTCCTTCCTAATTTGTCAACTAATGAGCCCACAAAAAGTGAACCAAAAATTGCTCCTAAAGGTAAAAAGCTGCCAATCCACGCCATCTCATCGTCCGATATACTGAAGCCATATTCGCCTTTTTGTAGTGCATCGGAAGTTGGAGAAGTCCATCCTAACGTGGTACCAACAATCAGTGCTCCAATTGTAGCTTTATGTCGAAAAATCAAAAAAAAAAAAAAATCACGTTAACAATGGATCAAAGAATAATCAGGTAAATTAAAAAATGAAAATTATCCCCATGATGCGATAAAAATAAGTTGACTTATGAAGTAGTTATGTACCAACCTATTAGTGCTCCAATATACTGTGTGCTATGACGAGACTGCGAAAGATCCGTCTGAGAAACGAGAACTTGCTGACTGATGCTAACTTTCTCGGCGACCATTGTTGGGAACAAAGCAGATGCTTCCTGCAGAACGATTTTCTCATTAGCAAGAATGACAAATTCTACGAGTACCATGATGGATTATTTTAAAACTTGCTGGTACAGTAACTAAGCAGAAACTAAAGAATTTCATGTAGGCAGGCTATAGAGGCAGTCTTCTCTTGTTCATCTTTCTAAATTATTGCGTCAGGTAACCTCAGAAATTATTTGAGTATTCCATTTCTGATTGGTTGAGAAATTAAGTTTATGTATTTGAGAGATCAATTGAATCGTTAAAATTTTCCGCTCGATTAGTTTTTCTACAAAACTTTAATCTAAGGTTATCGTTGGTGCTACCTACATTTTTTACGCAAATTAGGAATTACTTTGCGAGGTTTACGTCAAGTTTTCAAATTACGTATTTTGCCAAGGGGTAAAAATGTAAAAATTTACAACATTCCAATAAAACTGATAAGTAAGTTTATCTCTTTGTTTTATAATTTTTTATGAAGCATTATTAATTTTATGGATATTCATTAGAAATACTCGAATGTGAAAAATTTGGTCTATCTTGATCAGTTAGTTTTCCTCATTAATACGAGTACCTACCCGACTTTTTTTTGAAGAAAATAATCTCCAATTTTTTTTTTTTTGGAGAAAAAAATTCTCATTTTTTAGGAAGTATCTATATACGAGTAATGTAGTTTTCCAATTTTTAAAGAAAAAATCTCTCATTTCTAGGGGAAAAACCTCATTTCTTTGGAGGAAATATTTTCTCTAATTTTTTTAGAGAAAGAATTTCAAATTTAGAAAAAAAAACTCTACCGCAGCATCTACGGTAGACAAGCTGATTTTTTTCGTTTCGCAAATGATCAATTCATTTGAACGAATCGTTCGCAAACGACTGATTCATTTGAACGAATCGTTCGCAAACGACTGATTCATTTCAACGAATCGTTCGCGAACGACTGATTCATTCGAACGAATCATTCGTGAACAACTGATTTATTTCAAATAATCGTTCGCGAACGACTGATTCATTCGAACTAATTATTCGCGAACAAATGATTCATTTCAACGAATCGTTCGCGAACGACTGATTCATTTCAACAAATCGTTCGCGAACGACTGATTCATTCGAACGAATCATTCGTGAACAACTGATTCATTTCAACAAATCGTTCGCGAACGACTGATTCAATTGAACGAATCATCCTCGAACGCCGATTTATTTGATTTTTAACGTTAAAATACCGTTATCGTAACGTTCCATAAAACAGATGATGTGCAAAAATCGCATATCTACCTTATTCGCGGAGTTACATTCGATCGCGGATATCTCGCGAACCCGCGAACCGATTTCGCTCAAATTTGGTACCCTGATAGATTTTGAAGAGTACTATAAAAAAAGTTATGTGCAGAAAACATATACCTAGCTTATTTGCGGAGTTATCGAGTTTCAAAATTTTTAATCGCGCGGATATCTCGCGAACCTGCGAACCGATTTCGCTCAAATTCAATAAGCTTCTATTCCCAATGACCCTCTACCACAGATATAAATTTCAACTAATTCCATCAATCATAACTCGAGTTATCGCAGTGACAAATTTGGTCTATACATACATACATACATAAATATATACATATAGATATATATAAAGAAATACCAAATCGCTAAAATGGTGTCAATCGTCATATTTTGTCATAAAACGTCGAGAAATATCACTCCCACCCCCCACTCTTACCAACGGGTAAAATTTAATAGCTGATTTTTCATTTATGAAAAAATTAGCTAATAATCTCAGGAAAACAACTTAATTTAACATCTTTTCATTTTATTTTTGATTTACCTACTTTTTTGAATTTTTATTATTTTTAGAGAAAATAAATCTCAATTTTTTGTCTCAATTAAAAAATATATCTTGATAGGTACTTATTATGTCATTTTTTTTCTTCAAAAAAAATTACACAATTCTTTTAGAGGAAAAAAAGGAAAAAAATTGGAGTAAAAATACTTTTCAATTAATTTTTAGAATGGGTGTAAAAAAAATACCCAACTTTTTATCTTATTTATTTATTCATTTTTTTGTGAAAATTTTTCCAAAAAAACATTTTAATTCTAGGTTATTTTTTTTTTGAAAAAAAACATCACAACGAATTTTTTTTTTCAATTTTTTGGGAAAACATCTTAATTTGGTCCCATTTTTTGGAGGAAAAATATTAGCATAGTATAATGCTTTTATGTTTCTAGTTTTTGTAGAAAAAATCTCGTAAGTATTTTTAAAGAAATAAAATTTCTCAAAATTTTTGAGAAAAATATGATTTTATTGTCTCTGATTTAAAAAAAAAAAAAAAAAAAAAATCATTAGGTTTTTGACTTAATTTTTTTGAAAAAACACCTACCATTTTTGGAGGAAACCAATCTATTATTTTTAGAGGTTAATAAAAACTATAAATTATCAAAGAAATCAAAAGTCCTACCTGAATTTTTTTTAAATGTTTTTTTTTTTTTTTTTTTTTTGAAAATCCGAGATTACCTTGAAATTGGTCCAAAAAACGTTTGAAAAATTTTATTGAAAAAAAAAATGATTTAAAAACTTTTTCACAAAAACAAATTAATAAGTCCAGTAATTTAAAAATTTAACAATTTTTTACTCTAGGAATATTTTCATAATTTTTTACCTTAAGAATTTTTTAGAAAAACATCTTCATTTTTTTAGTCTATACTCCTGAAAAAATAACTTTCTACTTTTTAAATGTTAAAGAAAAAATTTTCGTAATTTTTTGGAGTAAAAATATTCCTCAATTAATTTTGAGGAAAGAAATCCCTTGATTCTTTTGGAGAGAAAAACATGTAACTATCTGAATTTTCTCTGAATCAAAGCCGTCTTAGCTTTTTTAGAGGCAGCCTTAAAATCTTTTTAAAAAAAAATATATATAATATACCTTTTTCTTTTTAAATTTAGGTAGGTAATTTAATTTTTTTTTTTTTTTGAAGAAAAAAATACTCCATTTTCTTTTTCTCGATGAAAAAAAATTTCCGAAATGTTTTGAGAAAGAAAAAAATTCACGAAGTAAATATTTTTTTTATTTTTTGAAGTGGAAAATTTCTCAAACTTCTTCAAACAAAAAAAAATCACACATTTAAAAAAAAATTACTCATGTACGTAAGTACATATTTCAAAGAATAATGATTTTTCAATTTTTGAGACGAAAATCTTAATTTTTTACTTTATGAGATTTTAATTTATTTTGAGAAAGAAACATCGTTTTTGTTTCAATTTTTTTAAAGCCAAAAAGTACTCAATTTCCTCCTTTTCGAAGAAAATAATTTCCCAAATATTTTGGAGAAAAAATAAAATTTCTCAAATTTTTAAAAACAAATATTTTTCCATTTTTTTTTGGTGGTTCGAGTAATTTTTTGCGTAAGTATTGGACAGCTAAAATTGTTCAAGTATGTGATATTTGTCAATAAAATTGATAAATAAAATCGTTCCTGACATACGAGTCATACTGCGAGTGTACGTTTCAATACTTATGGCTTTTTAATGGAAGTGGACGAAAATATTGCATAAAGTATGAACTTGATTTTTCATTAGCGTAAGCAGTCCCACACTATTGCAAAAGTTGTAAAAAACATAACCGTAATAATTCAATCGTTCGCAACTACGTCATTCCAATGAAGGAGAAAATTGCAGGCGGATACATTTAGGTAATGGTTTTTTTTTTTTAAATTTTTAAACATTTACGAAAATCAGTTTATCATTAAGTCATCCATTCAGAAAACATAATTATTATAATGCAGCTGGGTAATTGAAAATATCTACTTCCTTCCACCCTCCCATTCACTCTCTCACTACTCTGCCTACGATATGTGTAATAAGTTGCCTATCTTGAAGAATACAATGGCGTTTTTGAGTGATTCAAACTAGTGTTTAGTTTACTCATTGTGTTTACCTTTACATGGACGTGGATCTTCTTTTTTTTTTTCTTTTTCGTGTGTCTTTTATCTGGACTTGGAATGTTTATTTCAATTAACATATTTTATTTTATTCAAAATTGGAGGGGAGGTCTAATTGAAATTGTTTGTAAGAACCAAAATTACCCCTAGGACTTCAAGCTATAACTTTTGTTTGAAAAGTTTTCAATTGAACCCCTCCCTCCCCACCAATTCCGTATAACACTCTGAAGATATTAGTTGAAAATTAGAGTAGTGAGGGAGGAAGGGGCCAATTAAAAAAAAATTTCAAATAAAAGTTGTAGATTGAGGTCTTGGAAATAATTTTTGTTATTATAAAATTTTTGATTAGACCTTCCCTCTCCTCCAATTTTGATAATATGACTTAGATACTTGAATTATTATTAAAATTTGGTGAAGGCAGTGGTACAATTGAAAAAAAATTTCAAACAAAAGTTGTAGCTTGAAGCCTTGAAAAAAATTTCTATAGGACCCATCCCTCCCTCCCTCCCTCCCTCCTTCGCCCAATTTTAATATTAAGTGCCTATGTGTTATTAAACTTGATAAAATACTACAAAAACGATCCGCTACCAGTAAACTAGACGTTGACACTATAGTCATCTACCAAATTGTGGATTGAAAATTGATAAACCGATTATTTTATTTTTTTTTTTTTGATAGACTGGTTTTTCGAATTCGATTAATCTAATATCATATCAGTTTTTTTGAGTTATTTAAGAATTTTTTAAACGCCTCTAGCCTTAGTTGCTGTATATGGCGTTTAAAAAAAAATAATAAATAATTTTTCACTCGGTTGGAGGGAGGGGGTATTTTCAAGTTCTCAGTCTTTAATCTTTTTTTTTTTGAAAAATTCTAACCACAATAGATTGAAAATTTTTTGTTAGAAAATTTTTAAAATTTCACGTGAAGAGATTTCTCTACTTGAAAGAAATTTTTCGATTTGCAAAAAAAAAATCAATTTTTTCATTTCCCCTCCCCCCCCCCTAAAAAAATTGAAATTTGAGTTAAAAATTGTCTATGTACATATAAAAAATTATTTCAAGAATTTTTCATAGGTAGTTTTTCATGCGATAAAAAAAAATACAAAAAGTTTGAAATTTTAAATGAAATGTGAAATTCACCGCAATTTTTTTTAAGTTGATGTTGCTTAATTTTTTTCTAGTTGAAAAAACACGAGAATTTATTTAACTTAAGTATGCTGAAATTTTATTAAATTTTTATAAAGTCAATTCATTAAAAAACGCAATTTTTTCAATTTTTTGTAAAAAATTTCTTTCGCAGCTTTTCAGAAAAAAATTCGTGAATTTGTTTTAAAATTTACCGAAAAAGTTGATTTTTAATTCTTTTTATACTTCGGTATCGGTACTATAGAAGAGTTCCCTCATCAAATTTTTCGAAATTTTCTGTGGAGATTTTTTCAATCCAACTTTTTACAAAGATTTTTTTTTTTTTATTTTTCAAGAAAAGTTGATAATTCAAAATTTTGTGAAGTACCTATAAGTAATTTTAATGGTAATTCTAGAAAACAATTTCTAAAGTAGCCGGATTTCTTTTTCAATTTTTTGTAAAAAATTAAAAATAGTATTTTGTCAAAAAATGTTTCCAATTTTTCAAAAAAAAAAAAAAAAAAAAACATTGAAGTGCAATTTGAAATTTACGTCAAAAATTCATTTCACTTTTTTCTAAAAGAATTCTAATTTCAAAGTTTTTCAAAATTTTCTGCGATAATTTTTTTTTTTTTGGGGGGGGGGGAATAGGAATAATTTTGGTTATTACTAAAATTTCGATCAGACCTCTCCCTCCCCGCCGAATTTAAATAAAATGAATGTTAATTGAAAGAAATATTTCAAGTCCAGATAGGTAATTATACACATGACTGGCACGACTAAAAAAAAGAAAGAAAAAAGAAAGACGATCCACGTCCATGTAAAATTGAGTTAACTAGACATTTGTGATACAACTGGACAATAAAATGTACCTAGATGCCTTTTCCATTCTTTTGTCCTTTTCTTTTCTAATAAATAAAAATATAGTCAATCGACAACTTAAATTTAAAATCAAACACGAATAGATATATTTTTGTGACCTTGAAACGTCGAATAAATACGACAGCTTCTTTTATAATTTCAGTATAGGTATAATATTATTTAATATCTAAGTAGGGCGGTACTTGAGCTATTCACTATACCTATCTATCTTTAGTTTACGGAAGTGATTAACCAGACAATTCACTATACATAGAATGTAGCTGTATTTCATTGATAAAACCCGGTTATTAAGAATACCTTGTTATGAGGGTGAAAAAAGGTATCGATTTGATAACACTTCTAAATCTAATTGTATTTACGTGCAGCTATAAGTATATTTTTATTTAGTCTACTAACTGTGGATGGTATTACAAAATGTCTTACTGAAAAGTGCACGCACGTATTAGAATTAAATAAGTACTTATATCGTACGATCCCCTAAAGCGATCAAGTGTTCCAATACTTAATTATTTCACATCATTCTAACGTACTAATCAAATCATCGATGTTATTGGTATACACTCGAGCTTAATTCGTTTATTTATAGAACATCTCCCACAACAATACCATTGGTGCAATCATTGTGGTGAAATGGTTATTGACATTACACATAGTGCGAGTTTACAATGGATTCTGGGGTGTTAATGACCACTGAAGGATAATACCTCGTACGTAAAATTAAAAACCATCAATAACCTCAGGTCAAGGATTAGTTTCGGTTTAATGGAAACTTTGATTAGACATATACACACAGGTGATTTTACAAGATTACCTTCCTGTTTCAGGAAATGAAGTTGGTGTTTCTGGCACAGGTGTGGACCGAGGTGTTCATACCCTTTCCTTCGGGTTTTCAACATGTACCAGGAATTAATAAGAGAGAAAAATTTGCGCAAATTGGTTTCATTATTACTTCCGATTTCTATGAAGATATAAGTATTCCAAGAACATTGGCATAGGAATGGCATTCTTTTTTTTCTATAAAATTTATACCTACTAACTTATTAACTGATTAGGAAAGTTCCTAGGTAGGTGCATGCATCTATGTCCTTTTATCGATAACCTTCCGTAGTTTATATTATAATTTTCTTTACATTCGCACCTACATATTTTTACAGTTCGTTGATCAGCACCAACTCAACACCGAGTTCACGTTATCAAAAAAATCATCAACCTAAATACGCTTGAAATAAGAATTAAAACGTGATTGACCTTTTTAATGTAAGCCTATTATGTTGGTTTTTAATTTTATCATCCAGCTAAGTATGAATTCAATTCGTTCTTATTCATTCGTATAAAAACAACAATATCTACGAAAAAATTATACGTATACGTGTACTCAATTTACTAATTAATTTTACGCTTGGTTAATTTTCAAATAATATTACACAAACGTGTAGTTTATTTCGTGAAATAAACCGGACATATTTACGTTTTCGCACAATTCAGTATTTTAGCCTTGATCCTCGTAATATATGAAGCTTCGTTAAATATAAGGAAAATGACCTTGGCCGTGAAATGCACGCTGCTGAATTTCTTATCTTTACGTAAAATGAAAAAATTTTCAACTCACCAAATAATTTTTATTGTTTTATTTTTTTCGTGTTCAAAAAAAGTAGATAAAGAATTAATTTTGAATTTGAATTAGGTAGGTAAGGCCAAAAAAAATAGGGTAAATTGTATTTTAACCTAACTTACAAAGATTTTTGATTTTAAAATGCTCATTTCAGTGTCCTCCTAGTTAACCACTGCAAAAAATTTGGTATCACTTTTTTTCATCCTACCAGAGGGTTGAAAATTTGCAGAAGATTGAAAAGATTTTCAAATTACAAAAAATCGAAATACCATCCGCTTGGTACCTAAAGTGGGCTGAAATAGATCCTATTTATGTAAAAAAAATTATTTCGATAGAATAAATTGAAAATTTTTCATTGCAGAGTTGCCAAATTTTGATTTTTCTGAAAAATCTTTTTTTACAATTAAAAATAAGGATATTTTGTTTTTTTATAAAAATTGAAAGTTGACAACCCTGCAATGAAAATTTTTAAATTTTTTCTATAATTTTTATTTTTTTATTTGCATTAATAGGAACCATTTGAGTCCAGTTTTAGTATCAAGTGGATTGTATTTCTGCAAATCTTTATTTTTCAGCGATGTACAACTTTTCAACCTCCCGGTTGGGTCCTAAAAGTGATATCACGTTTCAAGCTCAATGGTCTAGGAAAGTACGTAAGGTACCCATAGTAACTTAAACTGCACCTTTCACCATTTTTTTTTTCAATGGGGAGACCAGTGACACCAGCACTTAAAATTCAGTTGGGGGAAAATAAAAAAATAAAGGGAATTATTTTCCAGCATAAAGGAACAACTTTAAATACTGTGTAAAAATTTTTTACTCATTTCCTTCTCTTTTCTCTTCTTTCTTTTTTTTTTTTTTTTTGAAAAATTGGGAGTACCAAAGTATCACTTTAAATGGAGTTAGGAGAAAATCAAAGAACTTGTAATTAATTAGGATTTTAAAATTTGGTCAATTTTTTATTTTTTCCAAAATATAGGGTGACCCGGGGTCACTTAAAATTCAGTTAAGGGAAAAATATAAGAAATTATTTTCCCATAAAAAGAAACAAATTTGGACTCAAAATAAGGGCAATCCAGTTCACATATGAGACGCTACGAAAAGGAGGTAGAGTGAGGATTTTTTGGAGTTCGCATTCACACTGTCCCTTCTGAAAATGTATCATACGAGTATTGGCTGAAACAGGGCTCGAATTAAGTCGGAACGAGGTGGAACAGAGTTCCGGTTCGTGAAAAAAAATCGTTCTGGTTCATAAAAAATCTCGAGTAAGTAGGTTCTATTTGACCAAAAATTTGAAAAAAAATTTCTTTCATTTTATTCAATTTTCCAGAAGTATAGGTAGGTACTAGGTAGGTAGAAAGATAGATAGATAGATAGATAGATAGATAGATGGATAGATAGATACATAGATAGATAGATAGATAAATAGGTAATTTGATAATTATTATCAAATTTTTAATGGGAAATTGGTCAATTTTATTTTTAAATGTTTTTTCATTGAGAAAAAGTCCAATTTTTTATGCAGAAAGAATTCAAGCTCTCATTTCTTTAAGAAAATAATTTTAATTATTCTCAAATATTTCGAAGGGGAAAATTTTCCAATTTTTGAAAAAAATTTGGAGATGGAAATTTCTCAATTTTTTTGAAACAATACAATTTCTCAAATTTTTGAATGAATTTTTTTCTTTAATTTTTGAAGGAAAAAAAATAAATTATATTTTTTTTTGAAAATAGAAAGAAGCTTACATTTTTTTAGAGAAAATAATCTTAATTATTGTCAAATATTTTAGAGTAAAAAAAAAACTGTTCTTCTTTTTAGAATGAATATCTCTCATTTTGGGGGGGGGGGGGGGGAGGGGGTAAATAAATCCCAATTTTTCAACAAAAAAGCTAAATTTTCTCGAAAAGAAAGTTTCTTAATTCTTCTGAAGTAGGTAAGTAAAATTATTTCTCAAACCTTTGGAAGAAAGAAAAAGTGAAAAATTACTTTTATTTTTTTGAAATAAGAAATCTCTTCTTTGATTGGGATGAAATCTCTCATTTTTAGAGAAAAAAAAATCTTAAATCTTTTTATTTTTTTTTTTTGAGGAAATATCTTGGGTACTAAATTTTGATGAGAAAGGGGATTTTTCGAAGAAAAAAATACTTCAATTTTTTGCAGAAGAAAATCTCGCGTTCTCATTAAAAAAAAAAAAAAAAAAAAAAAAAAAAATATTTTTCAATTATTTCTTTTTGAAATAAACAACTTTCTCTTTTCTTGGAATAAAAAATACCTTCATTTTTTATAGCCTCCTTAAAAAAATTCTCATGTTTTGTTGCCAAAAAGAAAGTTTAAATTAGATTAAAATGGGGAGGAGGGGGCGATTAACAAAATATAAATAAATTGGAACAATTTTCAATTTGGTGGTTTGACATGCATGATTTGGCCAAAATTTTGGATCAAAATGTGTTCCACTGCGTAATTTTACCCAACTCGAGCACTGTTGTAGTTGAAGTTGGGAACAATCGACTTTTTCACCCTGTGAGTTTTAACGTATGTTTTTGCGCCACCCGTTCACTTTTCGAAAAAAATGAAAATTAACTTTTTTGTTGAAAATTTTATATACTTATCTACTTCAATTTTTGCCATGAGTATTTTTTTATTATAATCCATAGGCTATTTCAAGAATTATGAACGAAAAGCAAAGCGGAGTTCCTTTTGTGGCTAGATTTGAGGGACTGCTCTGGGGCTGGGGTTCAGGAGCTTTTTGGTGGTTAATTAGTACACAGAAAGGAACCTTTCAAAGTAAAAAATCTATATAATTATGTTAGCTCGAAACGCAAATTTAATTTCCTTATTTCATTGTTCTATGTGCAATACAAAAGTAGGTAGGTTAGTACTATTTTCAGCTAAACTCAAATTTCTTCTTAAAAAAAAAATAAATAAATAAAAAAATAAAATAAAATAAATACGTAAATAATAACCTGACACGAATTCTTCCTTCGACATTATTTCAAATCAATCAAACATCCAGTTTGGAAATTGAGAGAAGTGAGAACGCAGCAACATATGCGATTTCAAATATCTACACCAACTCGACTAATTAGATATCGTATAATATCAAAATCAATGTCACAAACCATCAATGAAAGGTTCGTTTAGTAATTTAAATCATTGAAAAGGCGAAATCGATACAACAAGTACTGAAATTTCCGCAACCTTAAGTAGGCACCAAAAAACACATAAGTCATTCCACTTCACTTGGAAATGAATTTATCGTCCGCTAAATCAGCAATGTAATAACATTGACAAAAAAAAGTAAAGGGAGATATAGTGAAATATACGTAGGTTTAACGCCTGCTGCAAGAGATTACTCCATTGTGTACACAATGATAACGAATTTTCAATATAATTTTCAACATAATGGGCAAATTGGAATGGGATTAAGGTGGTCCGGATCGAATGAAATGTCAGCTGTCTAATGTCTAAGTATCTGCGAGGTATCTGCAGCCCCTTCATTTTTTCTTGATGAAAAAAGTATCCAAAAATAAATTAAGTTGACAAATTTTTCTCGAAAATTTTCCATTTTTCAGAATTTGTAAGGAAATAGTACCTTAATCTATAAATCTTAATTACCTACAACACGCATCCGTGGAAATATTTATTAACCTGAAATTTGACTATTTGCGGACATCGAAACAACAAAATATTTATATGCTTTGTCTTTGTTCGAAATTACACGTTTGTCGGTTTATTATAAAAATCTATCGCAATTTTCGTACATAATTGTACGCAAGAAAATAAATTATATTGCCGACTGTTTTGGTTTTTTTCTTCTATTTATGTAATTGAATTAACGACTTATTGTTGCGGATTGGATTTTACGTAATTTTAGCATCAAAGAGCAATATGGATACGGTGCGTTAACGTAAAGTAAATATAATTTAACTCGCGTCCTCGACATCGACATTTTTCTTTCAAATATGTAGGTACCTATACATATACCAAAATATGCACGCGGTACACGTGCTTCTTATGTAGATTTATAGGCTACTGTAGGTTATCTACGTTGTATTCACGTGGTTGAAATATTTTTAGATGATATTCGAGTTTCGACAAATCAGTTATTGAAGTTGACCAGATAGTAAGAGTTGATATGAAGTAATTACACATTGATTTTATCGTCTCGATAACTGCCCTAACATCTAATCATTAATGGCATGAATAGAGGGTTTCATAATTTCACTTTTTTCGAAATGTCAAGGTCCGCCCATCTAAAAATGATTCTTTTAGTGTA
The DNA here is from genome assembly GCA_959613365.1 of Balanococcus diminutus. Classification (NCBI taxonomy): domain Eukaryota; kingdom Metazoa; phylum Arthropoda; class Insecta; order Hemiptera; family Pseudococcidae; genus Balanococcus; species Balanococcus diminutus. The sequence goes on along the minus strand of OY390718.1, from coordinate 33,548,534 downwards.
AAATCAACTCCATGAAAAATTTTCTTCGAGAAAAATATTTGGAGTGGTAGTGCAGCTGCAGCCGCAGAGCCCCTTTTATTGAGGAAATGAAAAAAAAAAATCAAAAAATTGGAATTCATTTTTTTTTTTCAAAAAAATTTAACAAAGTGGTCACTAAATACGTACTTTTACCCAACAAGACCATTTTCTGTGATTTTTCATCTTTATCCCTGTTTTTGAAGGGGACATAACAAAAACTTTTTTTACCTATGAGTTTTTGAAAAAAAAAAAAATAAATAAAAATAAGCTAGAAAAAAATATAATTTTTTGCATCAAAGTGGTCTTAACACAATATACACATTTTTATCCAAAAAAAAAAAACACATTTATTGCAACTTTCCAATTTTACCTCAATTTTCAGGAACTGCATGAATTGCGCCATTTTTCCAGAAAGATGAAGTTACTGAAAACTGAGGTAAAGTTGAAAATCGCCATACCTAATTTTTTTTTTGGGGGGGGGGGGGTAAAATGTGTATGTTAATTTTGTTAAGACCACTTCGATTCAATTTTTTTTCATTCTAGCTGATTTAAAAAAAAAATCAAAAAACGTAAAAATAAATTTGGTTTTTTATGTCCCCTTAAAAACAGGGATAACGATGAAAAGTCACCGAAAATGGTCTTGTTGGGTAAAAGTATTTGTGTAGTAACAATTTTGTTTTTAAAAATTTGAAAAAAAAATCAATTCCAATTTTTTGTAATTTTTTTAATTTTCTCAATGGAGCTTTGCGCCGCCACTCAACATATTTTTTTGAAGAAAAATTCTTAGGTAGTTGATTTTACACCAAAAGAATCATATTTAGAGGGCCAACCCTTGACATTTCAAAAAAATTATCTGATTTTAAAGTTTTACCAAATTTTAAAAATTTTAAAAATTTTGAAACTTTACTGAAATTGTTTGAAAAACTTGTAAAATTTTTTGAAATAGCATTTATAAAAATTTTCAAAGTTTCAGGAAATTTGACTGCATTTCAAAAATAGGTACCAACCTACCTAATCAGCCAAATTTTCATTATTTTTACACTTGAAAATTATCATTCATTATGAATTAAAAAAAAAAACTGATTCAACATTAAAACATTGAAAACGACCACAAGTTTAAAATTCCACCAAATTTTGAAACTTCTTTAAAAAAATTTCACTACCTACGTGAGTATAATTTTTTATCTAAATTTGAAATAAGTAGATATTTTTTTGTTAAATTTTATAAAGTTTTAAAAATCGTATAACTTTATAAAACTATGAAAATCGGATTTTAAAATTTAGGAAATGGTCAAATTTTAACATTGTTTAACTTTGAATATTTCCTATGTGCCAAATGCCAAATTTTTAAAATTGGAATAATTCACCAAGTTTTGAAAATTTATAGTAGGTATAACATTTTTTAGAAAATTCGACTGCATTTTAAAAATTTTGAACCATTGAAAAAAATTAAATACTTTAAAAATATGCTTACGTGACTTTCACAAATTAGTCAAATTTTGACATCACGATATTTTGAATTTTCGCTTTTAAAAATTAACTTATCAAACTTTAAAAACTGACCTTCGAAAATTTATTTTCGAGATACATTTTAGGTATTAATAAGGCATATTGAAAAAATATATCAAACTTTGAAAATTTACCTTTTAAAAATTTTAGAAAATTTATAGTTAAGTATGAATTTTAAAAATTTACTCATATTCAGCTATTAAAGTTGAGAAATTATCAAATTTGGATGTTCCATTATTTTTTACAATTTTTTCCAACTTTGATTTGATTCTATATACATTTTTGCTTTTTTTTTGCTTAAAGAAATCAACTATTTCCAAAATTTGTAAAAATTTGAAAAATTGCAAAAATTTATCAAACCTTGGGAAATCACCTAATATAAATTTTAGAAAATTTGATTCAATTTTAAAAATTGATCACACTGTAATAAATGATTAAAATTTGAGAATTTCAAATTTTTTAAAAATTTTCAAATTTCAAATTTTTTAAAAATTTTCAAATTTCAAATTTTTAAAAAATTTTTTAATTTCAATTCACTTTAAGAATTGAAAATTTTCACGAATTTTCAAGATTTGCTGAATTCTTTAGATTACAAAAATTTATCAAAGTTTCGAATTTTTTTCCAAATTTTGAATTTACTCTACATTTGAATATTTGAACAGATTTTTATGATTTGTTACGTTTGCCAATTTTTTAAAAATTTCAATCGCTGGAAATTAATGTTTTAAATTTTTTTTATTAAATTTCGCTGAATTTTAAAAATTTAATAAAATTTGAAAAATGCTAAAATTGTACCTACCAAATTTTGAATTTTCTTAAGTACTAAATTAAAACTTTAAAATAAATTTTAAGAATTGCTGAATTTGTCAGATTTAAAAAATTGCAAAAAATCGGAGTTTGAAAATTAAGCTTTTAAATTTTTTTTATAAAATACCTATCGTTGAATTTTAAAAATTGATTCAACTTTTAAAATTGGATAATATATTGTGGAATTACTTAATTTCAATGTTCTGTCAAATTAAAATTTTGAAAAATCATTCAAATTTTAAATGTTTGCTAAATTAAAATATTTTTAAATTTTGAAAATTTACTCAACAAGACGTGTTTAAGATTTTCCTAATTTTTAAAGAAAATCAACAAACTGATTTTTCATGCATTTTGAGAAAACTTGACTGCATTTTAAAAATTGACTTGACATAGCATTTTTAATTTTTACAAAATCTCTAAAATTGATATAATATTTGATCATAAGAATTTATCAAATTTTTAAAATTAGCCTCATTTTGAAATTTTTTGAAAATTTAGGTATTTTAAAATTTAGGCTTATAATAATAATATATACCTAAATTTTGAATTTTTACTAGTTTTAAAAAAAAATTGAAAATTTTATCGCCACCTAAAAATAATTTTTTTTGCTCAGAATTAAGTTATAAATGAAAACATTTCAATCAAAACGTACCTAATTATTAGGTAAGTAATTACATCGTAAAATTAAATTAAATTGGGGAATAATGAAAACAATTTTTTCTTTAGAATTGGCACGACTATTAATTTAAAATTCTTGAAAATAGGTATTTTTTGTGAGGAAAATGGATAGATAGTCTTCTTCTAAAATTTTTTAAAGAATACTTGCAAGTAGGTGTGTTTTTTTCAGGTCAATTCTAATGCATAATTAATTGAATTCAAATTCATCAAACGAAATGACAATCAAAAAACTACATAAATACCAATACCTAAACATAGGGCTCAACAATTATTTTTATCAAATTACATAAATATTCTTCAACAATACCAACGCAAGTAATTTTCCACTTCCGAAACAATTACATAGGTTTTTAAGGCCACCTATAGTGCCGTAAGAAAGCTTTTAATAAACAGAAGAAAGTTTAATATCCTACTGATAGTTTAAATGCAATAATTAAATTCGTGCTCGAGTAGGTACGCTTTATGCCTGCGTCGCTGTAATAACCTTACACGGTTTATTGTGAGTATTTTTATTAATAAACTCGTCGCTGTTTTATTCATGGATGCGAGAGGTTTATGAATGAACGTTTTCGTTTAGCTGAAACAGCAACGTCCGATCATCACATTTTCGACAATTTGACGTAGTATATAATCAATGATCTAAATGAATTCCACAACGAAATACCTTATTGACAAATTAGTATAGTGGAATTTTATGACCTATAGCGACTCGTCAGTAATTATGTGGGTGTATCTCTGTAGTCTGTACGTACGTAAGTTGGCATTGGACCAAAATTTTCAGCTGATTGGATGGCTGCCCAATATGTTTAGGACAAGTTCAATCGCCACAAAGCTCCGATTGTTTGTCCAACCTCACAAGAATTTACCTACTTGTCTCATTTGTTATGATTTTAAATTTTCTATTTTCTGAAGATTTTTTTTTTTTTCAATATAAATACGTATAGGTATACTGTAGGGTGTAGGCTATATAGGTAAGTAGGTAGGTTTCCGAAATACAATAACTCGTATTTAAATCAAAATTCATTATATCGAATTTATTTATTTTTTTCTCATCAAACCTTCGAAATTTAATTTTAGAATTTAATTAGAAGATTAACTATTTGAATTATATTTATCTTATTTTTTCACATAAAAAAGGACAAAACGAAATAGCCAGCTCAATGACTTCTACGAAAACATATTATCTAATGTAATAATAGAAAAGTGTAAAACATTTTCTAAATTTTTTGGAGAAAAAAAATCTGTATTTTCTTTGATTAAAAAAACGTGTAAGTATATAATTTTTCAAGTTAAAAAAAATAAAAGTTATTATACAATTTCCAAATTTAAAAAAAAAATTATCTACTAATTTTTTGGGGGAAAAAATCTCGATTCTATTGGAAAAAATATTCTATTTTTTGGGGAAAATTTTCGGAAAAAAATTACTCGATTTTTTTGAAAAAAATCATTTTTTGAAGACAACCTCTTCTGGTTTTTTTTAGAGAAGAAAAAAAATAAATTTTCTGGGAAAAAATGAAATTTTTGAAGAAAACGTATCTCTTCAATTTCTTCAAACTAAAAATAACTCGTTTTTTTGAAAAGCTAAAAAAAAATTAAGAGAGAAAACCTACTTTTTTTCGAAGAAAAAAAAACATTTTTTTCAGAGAAAAGAATTTTTGAAGGTAAATTTCTCGATTTTTTGGGGATATTTTTAGGAAAAAATTACTCGATTTTTTTGAATGAAAAAACTTCTTTTTTTTGAAGCGGACCTCCTCTGTTCAAAAAAAAAATTCAATTTTTTGGGAAAAAATAAAATTTTTGAAGATAAGATACATATCTCTTTAATTTTCTTATACTAAAAAATCACCCTTTTTTTGAGAAGCTAAAAAAAATGGGAGAGAAAACCTTCTACTTTTTTCGGAGAAAAAAAAAACAATATTTTGGAGAAAATAGTTTTTGAACTTTGTTGGGTAAAAAAAAATACTTACATCAATACCTAATTTTTTTCCAAGTCAACGTAGAAAATTCCCATTTTTTTTTTTTTTTTTTTTTTTTTTGAGGATAAAAGTTATAGGTATAAATTTCTGGAATTAAAAATTTCTCGACTTGTTTAGAATATTTCTTAATTATTTTAGTGTGAGCCTAAAAATTTTTTCACTGTTTTGAAATGAAGAAAGGTACCTACTTACTTGGATTTTTTTAAAGCTAGCAATTTCTCACTTTCTTGCAGAATAATAGAAAATTCAATGTTGTTAACCCTAAACAATCAAAATATCACCAATCTTTATTTTAAGTGTTGCCTAGGAGCCCTCATTCCTTTTTTTTTTTTTTTTTTTTTTTTTTGAGAAAATAATTCGCATTTTAAAATTTTTCTTGAAAACAATTTCAATTGGTGCTGATCAGCTCTTTCCACATTGTTCAAAAAATTGACCCATTTTCACTTAAAATTTAGTTGGTAGAGAATGAAAAATTGAGTATAATTTTCTCGCTAAAAGAATCGGTTTGATGGGTTAGAACAAAATAAAATCAAAAGCTTAAAAGTTTACCATTTTAAAAATTGGAGAGAATAGGCAGCGGTTTTAAAATTACGTAAAACAAGGAAAAAATACAAATAAATAGGAAACAATTTTCTCATGAAAGAAAACGACTTTGGGGGGGGGGGGGGGGGGTGAGAGAAAAATGCCATCACATAATTATATAAATAAACCATAATCAAAAAATTAATCAAAACTGAAACAAAAATTAAGTAATTAAAATTCCCAATTTTTTTTTTTTTTTTTGAAACAATTCCCTTTTTAGAGCCTCGACTCATTGTGATTAATAAACTAACGCCTGAATAAGTGTTTAATTTCATTATTACGATATACCTGCGACTACGTAAAACTAGGTGTACGACGTACGTGTAGTAGTACTAGTAGTAAATACACAAAAATATAAATACGTTTGACGTTGCGATATTTTCTAATCGTTTCACGAATGACTTCACACAAATTATACTTAAGTAGGTATGAGCATAAGTAAACCTTCTTTATCTTAGTAATATAATACAAAAAATAAAAATGTAATTGTGATTTTATCGTTTGAAATCTGTACCTACTCTAGGCCTCGAATGTACGCACGATAATTAATTTGTTAACGATTAATCTTTCATCACCTGTGTCGATATCACTTCCTTTAATGATGTCTTGATGTGCATTCGAACTCGTCCAAATGAACTTCGATGAAATGCAAAAATATGTTATTGAACCTAAACGGATCCGCAATTAGATGTGCAATTTTTTTTCTAACTGCATGAAGGAGAATTAGAGAAAGACGTAGTAAAATTTTTAAAATTTTTTCTTAATTACAAATATGGACTAACTGCTTTGCATGAACTACACATGGTATCTAGTCACTTTTTTATTTGATTTTCGTATCACATTAAAGTGAGTAACTATACGTAAATTTCCAACGATTAGTTTATGATTTTTGCATAGTTTTCAAGTCTCGTCATTATAATTACAGTCTTAAGATTGATGATGCCATATGAAAAAGAAATTTGAATGAAATTTAATAGTTGAAGTGAAGTATTGATTACCTACACCAAAAAATAAATAAATATGCAATAAAAACAGCCAATGTTGGAATACTTAAATTTTTTTCTGAACTTGAAAAAGGGAGTTTTTTCGAAGAGATAAGTAGTAAGTACCATTATCAAAGTTGTAATATATTATCCATTAAATCTCATATCATTAATGTGCCTTGATTACATTTTGCAAACGTACATTATGTATTTACATGAGTGAAATGCCGAATATTTGCTATGGGAAATACGTTTAGGTTTATTATTACCTACTTACGTAAAGTGTACTTAAAATAATAAGTTTCAGTTCTTAGGTAGGTACATATTTTGAATGATTTTCATACATACTTCTATTTCATCACATTTTAATCTGAACCAATAAAATAAAAATTATTCAGTAAATAGGTCTAGGTACCTTTACTTAGCTATCTACTACTTAAGTTAGGGTGTCTCTCACTTTGGACTTTCACATCCAAAATTGTTATTGAATTTTATTCTTTAAATGGAGTCCTTCATTTTTTAGGGGTAATAAATTAATTGATGTTCAAATTCTTGCATTTTTTTGGTTGTAGCCCATCAAGACTGTTTATTTCCAAGAGTATTATATCCCAAATTTTCCCTAATTTAATTTTAAAGTAGTACACTGGGACGTTCCCGCCATTTTTCAAAACAAAAAAAAATGAAACCAAAAAAATGAGAAAAAATTGTTGACACCATATCCTGAATTTTAAGTAATGCTACTAGCCCCTTTCATTTTGAAAAAAAAAAAAAAAATAGAAATTATCAAGTTTTCAAACTTTTACATTTTTTTAGCTGCGAAGAAAGTGTTTCCTTTTCATGAGAAATAGTTTCTAGGTAATTGTTTATTTTTTCGCCTTCACTAAATCATTCTAGGTGATACTTTTACCATGCCCTCTAATTTCGAAAAAAAAGAAAAATTAGAAGTTTTCAAACTTTTTACTTTCATTTTTCATTTTAGCAATAAAGTTGTTTCTTTTCGTGAGAAAAATTTTCCAATTTTTCATTTCTTCTAAACTTAATTCCAAGTGAAAACTTTGGACCTTTGTCATTTTTAGAAAAAAAAAATGAAAAAAAAAATGAAAAAAAATGTTGACGTAAATTTAAAGCTGGCAATTTTTTTGATTAATATCTATTTTTTAATTTTAAATATTTCATTAAATTTACCTTCGTTCGTGTTACCTACATTTCTTATTTTCATCTTCAAATGTGGCATTCATCCATAAGAAAAGGGTCAACTTTGTCGCTCGGCTCGATTTCGAGTTAGACACATATTCTGAAACTACATTAAATTCCCTTTAAAATGAGCTATTGGTGAGCCCTCTACCTATAAAATTCACGCTTGGGGACGCGTTTGAAGTTTGAACTTTAAAAAACCTAGTTTTGAGAAAAATAAGTTTAAAGTTTTCTGATTTAAAGTGAAAATAATTTTATAAAAGTTATAAAACCCCCAGAAATTATCAGAAATACCTAGTTTTACTGAACTTGGTGTTCCTTGATGCCATCTGTATCGGCGACAAAGTTGACCCTTTTCTAAGTCACCATCTCGCCCGACCTTCGATGGCATGTTATGGTGTTACCATGGTTAAAAAATGATTTTAAGGGTCCCAACCACTATCACGTGAAAGTAGAAGGATTATAGTATACAAATCCGTCAAAAACCAAAAATCGATATTTTTGACCCGAAATCACATTTTTGCGTTTTTCTCGAAAACTTGTTTTCGACAAAGTTGACCCTTTTCTTATGGAATGCCACAAATTGTGACATTTTTTTTTAAATTAAAAAAAAAAATTTATAAGTGAAAATCTTTATTTAAAAAAAAAAAATAATCAACTTTTTATGTAGAAAGGTAATTGGTGAAAAAAATATCTCGATTGAATTTTCGAAAAAGAAAATCTGAATTTTCTTAGAATAAAAAATGATGCTTACCTAGTTGTAGTACGTATCCTTAATTTTTTGGAGTTGGTATAAAAAAGTTTCTCTTATTTTTTTCGAGTGAAGAATAAGACAGTAAGAAATATTCTAATTTCTCTTGAGAAAAATCCAATTTTTTCAACAAAAAGTCTTTTAATTTTTTCAAAATGAAAAAGTCATTTTTATAGGTAGGTTTTTTTTTAATTTTTGAAGTAGGTAAGTAGGTATAAAAAAATCTCTAAAATTTTTAAATAAAAATCTTAATTTTGTGCATCATTTTTTTTCAAAAGTGAAAAATTTTTCAATTTTTTGGAATAAAATTTTTTTTTTAATATTATTTAGTTGGAAATCACTAAATGTACTAAGTACAATTTTTGTAATCCAAAATTTCAATTGTTAATACTACATACCTACTTAGATATCTTATTTGAAATTTATTTGATTTTTTTTTAAATTCAAAATTATTTTTTGAACTACACTTTGCCTTATATTTGAGTTATTTTTCGATTTAAAAAAAAAAAAAAAAAAAAAAAAGGTCCAGTTTTTCATTTTTAACTAAATAAGATGTAGAGATATCCGAAAAAATCGAAAACTTTCCACAAATGCTCTAAAATTTTATTTTTACATAAAATTTGTATATACTACGTATTTTCTTATTTGAATTTGTTCAAAAAGTAGAATTTTTACATTTGCGCAGTTACAAAAATATACATATAAATGACACTGAAAATTATGTTTGCCATGGGAAAAAAAATTGCAAATCAAGTATATTTAAATTACAACTACCTTTTCACAAAAACATTAAGTTGAATCCCAGTTCTAATTTTAAATACTTATAAAATTTATTACTATTTCGGATGCCAGATAGAATTTGTGCTACGCATTAACACCATTTTCTACGTGCGACCCTCTGTCAGCCTACGCTTATTTTTTTACAAATTTAACAAATGAAATAAAATTCGAAAAAAAATTTACACCAATGAATCAACATATAAACTTGAAAATTTTTGTATGCCAATAACACTCGAGAAATTTAAAAAGTATATGCATTTGATGGGTAGACTACACGAGTAGATACTTATTCACACGAACAATTCATCATCCATGTCCACTGTTCAGAGTACGACAATAACATAAATTCAATTAAAATTTAACAAAGAGACGCCATCCGTTTAAAAATACTAGGTACTCTAATATGTACATCCAATTAATCGGAACAAAAATAAATATAATCAGTTTATAATAATTGTCTTACTTACAAAATAAAAAAGGAAAACAAGATTTGAAAAATGATAGAAAAATTTCCGGAACTGAAAAGATTTTTGTTTACGATAGAAGGTAATTATTGCTGGGTTAATTATACGTGATAATAATAAATTTTCATTTCGCCCATACAATGGTTGTAATATTTCGACTCTGCGGAGTGTCTTTTGTGAGTTACTGGCCATTTGAGATTTTGACAAATAGGTAGGTATAGTACAGGTTTTGTTAAAGGAGACATATTACATAAGATGAATTGACCATTTTATTTTAAATAACTTTCAATAATAATGTGCACCTGCCAAGTGTTGGAAAAACTTCAAGGACTGCGGTTTCCTGGTGTACATGGATATTTCGATATTAATGTATCAAAACAGCTATAGCACATACTCTGTGGTAAATATGGACATAAATACCATGTATATTTGAAATAAATTCTTATTTCTTAACCGTCTCTGATATACCAGGATAGGTAAGGATACGTCATAAAGAGAATAATTAGTATGCTAGCATTACGATTGTTTAGAACATAAACTTATTGATAGGTGCCACTGCCCAGGTATTACATTTAAAGAAACAAAGACTGTAAAGTCTACCTAGGTAAATACTTTGGAATGAAAGTTTTCCTCATTTTATACCTATCATTTTTTTTTTTAAATCAAAAAATTGTTTAAAATGTTTTTAAAATTATTTCGCAATATTTCAGAAAATTGCAAAATATTTAGAATTCTTGCCTTGCAAAATATTCGCAATGTTTTCCTTTTGGAAAAGCTTTTCGAAATAAGTATGATTTTTACACAATACCTATTTTAAAATTTCAATTTCTTTCCGAGGATGACGAAAATTCTTCACCTGATAAATAACAAATTTTAGGATATCCGAAATCATGGATGGGGCACGAAAAATTATCTCAATACAGTTAACCCTTTTTCAAAAATTAACTAAATTATTTTCGATTTCGATTGAAAATTCTTTCAAAATTAAAAAAAAATGTTTCTTGTTGTTTTTATTCTACAAAATGTTAAATTTTATTAAAATGGATTCAAATTATCTATCTACAATTCTACATACACATAAAATTTCATACATTTTAATTCGAAAAAAATTTGAGTCGAAAATTGAATTTTTGGCAGGGGTTCGAAAAATATTTGTCGACATAATTTTTTTTTCAAAGATTGATTGGTACTTAAAAAAATTATATAAAAATTTTGACGAGGATTTGAAAAGTGTGTAATTTTTTTAATTATTGTATAATTGTAATTTTGTTGACACTAATTTTTTTACCATTTCGTATTTCAATAATAGGTGGTTAATTATGATAAACCAAAAAAAATTATTAAAAATATAAATGTTTACCAAAGTTTAAAAATACAGATTTTTTCCAAAATTTGGGTGCATAAATTTTTCACATTTTTTCTCAGATTTTGTTGTTCAAAAATATCATTTTCCAATAAGTTGAAAAACGAATTTTTGGCAATGGTTTTAACTAACGTGCGGAGTTTTCAAATTATTTCGTTTTATGGCGATATACATAGAAAAAAAGTTCTGAAAGTAGCATAACTAATTATTTATCATTTTTCCCAAATCTATCTAAAATTTTTTACTTGCTAATTTTTCCAACACAAGTAAAAAAAAATCGAAAAATTCGATCACCTTTAAACATTTAATAATATGTTGAAGAGTTTTGGAGGATAATTTTTGTACTTTTTAAAACAGAAAAAGTGCCACCAATCTTTTTTTTCATATCGAAAACAATAATAATTTATAATTCTATATTTTTGGACCCCTGCCAAAAAATTCTATTGTCATTTTTTTAAACGACAAAGTTTGAAAAGAAAAACCAATTACCTATGAAAATTTATGTTCATCGTAATTTTCGAACGCCTGCTGGCTTATCAAAAATATAATTTTGAAGTGAAAATTTTTTGTAAGTCAATCTGTGAAAAAAGTAATAAAATTTAATGTGGACAATTGTAGAAAATACATTAATTTAGAAAATTTCATGATTTTAAACACCTCCTCCCCCCCTCGTACCAAAAAATACAGATTTTTAATTTTTTCAAGTTTAAATTTTTAAAAGGAAAAAAAGGGGGAAATTGAAAAAAATTGTAATGTGCCTGTTTTAAAAATTAGAAATTTTTTTATAAAAGAAAAAAAAACTCGAGAAATCAAAAAAAAAAATTACTCCCAAAAAATAAAAATTAATTTTTTTCCAAAAAAAAATGAGAAATATGGTTCCCGGACAATTCCCCGAATTCGCTTTCCCGAATCCCTGATTTCCCGAAGGGCCATTTTTCCGAATGGTGTTTTCCCGAATCATCTTTCTCCCGAATCCCATTTTCCCGAAACACTATTATTTCGTTTTTTTTTTTTTTTTTTTTTTTTTAATTATTGAAAGTAATCTACAAATTACTAAGTTTTGTTAAATGATAGTGCTCTAAGGTACTGTAGTTCATTTTCTCCTGTTAAATACTCTTCCCCAGTGATGGAATCCAATAAAAATATTGGTTTTGGTTTTGGTTCTGGTTTTCAGAAAGAATTGGGTTTGGTTTTGGTTTTGTTTTTTTTTTGTTTTTTTCCCCCACGAAAATTCATTACTCAGATACTGAAATGAGTGAATTTTTATATTTTTTCGGTATTTACAGTTTTTTCATTATTATTTTTTCAAGATGTGTGATGTTTGAGAATTATTTCATAGTTCAGGTGTTCACTGTTCGGCTTCAGTCAGATGGTCAAAGAAGGAGGGAATTTTATGATTTATGAAAGAGTAACAATGCCTTCCCCTCATCAATCAAATACCATACCATGAAAATAATCATTCGGAAAAACTGCTCTTCGGGAAAAAAAATCATTCGGGAAAGTGGATTCGGGGAATAGGCTTTCGTGAAAAATGGATTCGGGAAAACGGCTTTTCGGGGAAAAAATCATTCGGGAAACCGAATTCGGGAAAATGTACCAGAATCGAGAAATATGTAGGCCTACGTTTACCTCAGAAAAAATTTTTACTTAAAAAAAAACGAAAATTATTTTTCAAAAAATCAAAAATTTTCTTCAATTTAAAAAGTTAAAAAAAATTCTTATTTCAAAAAATAAAAAGAAAAATAAATAAAAAATTTTAATGAAATATGAGCAATGCTACGTATTTCTAGTTGAATCGGCTCATGCAAAAACAGGTTGAATCACTATTTTGAAAATGTCATCAAATATGTACAGGAGGCAAAAAAAAGACGTGTATTGCATACATTTTTTTCGTCTCTTCTAAAATTTCAAAAAAATATGACTCAACCAGTTTTTGCATTAGCCGATTCAGTTTTTACTCCCGAAAACTGTGAAATTTTTTTCTCAAATAAAAAAAAAGAAAAATGTTCTTTCCAAAAATCTAAAGACATTTTATTCAAAAAATTACAAGATTTTTTATTCAAAAGATTTTTCAATAAATAAAAGTGAAAATGAAAAATCGTTTAAAAAATCGAGAAAAATGTTTTTCCAAAAAAAATTTAAATACATAATAATATACTTCCGCAACTGAAAAATTGAGAAATCTTCCTCGCCACCCAAAATGATCCTTTTTTAATAAAAAATATTTCTACACCCAAAATATGAGAAATTCTACCCTACAAAAAATTTGAAAAAATACCTATCCAGAAAATGGGAAGATTTTTTACTAAAAAAAAAAATAATAAAAAAAAATGAAACGTTTTTCTGAAAAAAGATTTAAACTTATTTTTACTTCAGAAACATCGAGAAATTCCCCCAAGGAGTTTTTCATCTAAAGAAAAAAAAACTGAATTTAATCAAAAACTGAGAAGTGATTGCTGCCCAAGCAAAGTGAGGGCAAAAATTCTCAAATAAATTATCATTTTTTAATTTCAATTTAATTAAAAAATATACATTTTCTGAATATTTGAAAATGTACAAATTCAGTTGGTATTTTTGGAATTTAGAGATCCGTAGAGCCTTCATTTTCAAAGAAAGGCAAATTTTTGACATTACTATTTTTGTTTCTCTCAAAAAATTATTCCTATTTCATGTATTGTCTTCGCGAAATTTTGCGAATTTTTATGGTTGATGACTACATATAGGATTTCTTTGTTGCTATAACTATTTTAATTTCAAAAATAGGCACCCCAATAAGATCACAATTTTTTTTTACTTTTTTGAAGTACTATCCTCTGTCAGGGTAGGAATACTTTTTGAATGCAGTGTTGCCAGATGTCAATTAATTTTGCTGGGAATGATATCAAATTTCAAAGCTTTGTAGCCCGTTCAATTTTCAAGATAGGAAACTGATCATAATAACGGTTTTGGTTCGTCTCTTCGAGAACTACCAGTGGTTCTAACTTCTAATATTGCATACGATTCCAGGAAAATCCTGAATAATAATCTTGAATTTTGCCAGCCACTTGCAGGGCACCATAAATACCTTTGTAGGTTTGTACTTGCATCTAACTTTCAATACAGATGAAAAAAAAAAATCGCTCCTTTTATTTATTTTGAATGTGGAATTTCAAGGTGAAAAATTTTAAGGAAGTTCATACCTATCAAACATTTTCCATTGATAAACTGACTTTCACGTTAAAAAAAAAATAAAATAAAATAAACTAGCCACGTTATTCGATAGTGGCCATTTCATTGTCAAGTTCTACGTACTAAACGAACTTCTAAAGAAGTTTCAACTGATAAAAATTTAACCCTGCAGGTAGGTATGCCCATAAAACTACATGTTTATCTACATACGTACGTCTACGTATTTCTATTTACCTATTCGCAGCTCTTAATAATACGTAGTAGGTAAATACCTGTATGATATTACTTAGGTAGGTAATACGCATAGATGCGGTGTGAATTAGTGACGTAAATTATTACACAGTTAATTATAACACTTCGCTTAATTCTTTTCAACTTGTAATTATTCGGTTGAATGACTTATAATAAACAAAAAAAAGTTTTCAATTAGGACGATCATTATCAAGTGGAAATTTCAAATCGATCTTATCCATAATTTGAGTACCTACCTATCTTGTTGACTTCATTCCAAAAAAAAGAAATAGTAGATTGATAGATAGATTGGTAAACAGTGGATTAGTAAGGTACCTATCTAATGCCTGCTCATTAGTTGAGGTTATTTTATTTCATTACTGAGATTACTCAAAGTAACAATTTGCACGTGTTTTTCGTCAAATAATACCTAATTTATTTTTGATTAGGTACAAAAATTTTTTCAATAAATCACGACTCCGGCCGATTTTACCATAATAAAAACGTAATTTTTTTAAAACCACTACTTCATTCTCAGCATCAAAGTATATATAAGTTCGAAATTATTACAAATTACGCCGAAATTCTTACCAACATACCAAAGGAACGTGAAATTACGTACATACCAAATGTAAAATGGGAAATGTGCAAACGTATAGTACGTTTTATTTATAGAGAACTCGTTCAAATGAACAATCGCGATCAATTGTATAATGCAATTTTTTTCAAACGTAATGCATCGAGTAGAACAATTACGAGCTCGCATTTTAATTCAACGCCCGTACTTTAAACTCGAAAAATTCGCATTTGATGTTATTTCGTTCGAATACATAAATGATTACTAACTAACTACGATTTAGAACGATACCCAATTACCTATTTTGATTCTTGTTTCTCGATAATCTATATCTTGATAAGATTATTTCGAATCATCAATTTTATCTATGAAAATAAATTAAATTGATATTTTTGAATTTTGACAGTTTTATTTTTTGTTAAAATGTTAATGTTGGTATTAGTAAGTAATCTCAAAGATCTGCAATTCTTCAAACAGATCAAAAAATTTCAAAAAAATTAATTTAAAATCAGAACAAATCTCTAATGTAGGTAATTGGGTATTTGTATACTTGAAAAAATTAAAAAAAAAAAAAAAATGAACAATGAATAAGTGTTTTTACCTTCTGATGAGAAATGAAAACACTAAAAAAACACGTACGATTTATATCGCGAAAATCAATGTAAAAAATATTCACAATAATATTCGCGAGACATCGAAAAAGATGAAAAACACACTATTGAAAATTCGAAAAGGATCTATTATCGCCGAACACAACAAAAATATCCCTTCGGAAGCACGACTTGCTCACAGGACGAATAGTAACACCGTTTGTATACAAATCGTGCAATATAAACGGATCCGATCGCTAGAACCTTAAACCGCG
The DNA here is from genome assembly GCA_959613365.1 of Balanococcus diminutus. Classification (NCBI taxonomy): domain Eukaryota; kingdom Metazoa; phylum Arthropoda; class Insecta; order Hemiptera; family Pseudococcidae; genus Balanococcus; species Balanococcus diminutus. The sequence continues at coordinate 33,532,588 of OY390718.1, read as the reverse complement.
GTGTGAGCTTGGTACGCGTTCCGTCCATCGCTATGCGAGTCAAGTTCCTTTTAACGCATAGTGCGGATTTGTTTTTACCACTTTTGGTAGGTTAATTGTTTAATTCCACAATTATATATTCCAAACTCGCATTTATTTCCATGCGATTCCAATATAGCAGGCGGAAATTGAAGAGTGTGACATTGGTTATTATTGGATAGGTATTATTATTTGTCTTCGGTAGAAGAAGTGTTCTAAATTTTTGTTTGGGAATTTTTTTTTTCTGTCTTAATTAAGTACTGACACTACTAACTAATATACTTTTTTATTTTATTTTTAAAAAAAAATTTACCAAACTCTAGTACTACTAACAGATGCGCCCATACAGACTTTTGTACCTATCCAAAAGTTGAAGCTCCAAAATTCCAAATTTTATCATTTAAAAATATGCCAAAGTGAAAATTAATGGACAAAAGTATCCACTATCCATTCAAAGCAATTTTCTGATTAAAAAATACATTTTCTTGTAGAACAGAATATTTTATTTTTTGAATATAAAAATACCTTGCATTTTAAAAAATTTACCCTTTTTTTAGAGAAAAAAATTTATTTATTTTCCGAGAGTAAGTAGATAACAATATTTTCTTGTTTTTTTGATAAACGTCTTTTTCTCAATTTTTTTTCGGAATAACAAATCTTTCAGTTTTTTAAAGCAAATGTTTTCAACTTTTTTTGAAAAAAAAAAATTCTCGAGTTTTCTTGAATAGGTAAGCTTTGAAAAAAATAATATATTTTTTTGAAGGTAATTTTTAGTTTTTCTGGCATGCAAGTATTCCTCATTTTTTTTTGGGGGGGGGGAGGAATTTCTCAATTTTTGTTTCTGGATTAAGAAATCTTTTAAAATTTTGGAATATTTATTAAATTTCTAGGCTTTTTTTTTGGAATACCTGGGTAAAGCAATTTGTCATTTTCCTTTCCTTTTTTTTTGAATAAAAATTCTATGGATTGTACATATTTAGAGAGAAAATTTCTCATTTTTTTAGAGATGAAAATAAAAATTCTTCAAAATTTTTCAATATTTTTGGTAGAAAAAATTTCCTAAATTTTACCAGTTATTTTTTTTTTTTCATTTCTCGATTTTTTTAGAATAAGAAATCTTTATTTTTTGAGAATTAAAGAATGTTTTATATTTTTTTGAGAATAAAATCTTTTAATTTTTTGGACCACTTCAAAAAAATTCTGGATTTTTTTTCAATTTTTTGGTGAAATATTTTCTCAATTTTTCAGGTGTAGGTAATGATATTTCTCATAAAAATATGTGTACGATTTCCAAAAAGTGTTTTTTTTTCCTTTATTGTATTTTTAGAGAGAAAATTTCTCGTTTTTTTGGAAATCAAAATCAAAATTCCTCACGTATTTTCATGTGAAAATTTTTTCAGTTTTTTCACAAAATAAAATTCTTATTTTTGATTATTTATTTCTTCAAGTTCTCGATTTTTTGGAATAACAAATCTTCATTTTTTTTATTTAAGAATGTTTTAGGTATTTAATTTTATTTTTTGGAGGATAAAATCTTTAATTTTTTTGACAACTTGAAAAAAATTTTGTTTCTTCAATTTTTTGCAGAATAAATTTATAATTTTATTTTTTGTAGAAAAAATGTTGCTTTTTAAATTTTCCTTTTTTTTTTTTTTTTTTTTTTTCGATAATAAAGTTTAATTTTTTGGTGAAATATTTTCTCCGTTTTTCAGGTGTTTGTAATGATATTTCTCATAAATATATACCATTTCCAAAAGTGTTTTTTTTCTCTTGTTTGAATAAAAATTATTTTAATTGTATTTTTAGAGAGAAAATTTCTAATTTTCTGAAGATGAAAATGAAAATTTCTCAAGGAAGTATTTTTATGTGAAAAATTTTTCAATTTTTTTGGAATACTACTTACTTACCTAAGAAAGCTTTATTTTCTTATGATTAAAGAATGTTTTTTTTTATGAAATCTTTCAATTTTTTAGACTACCTACTAGAAAAAAATTCTGGATTTTTTTTTCAATTTTTTGCAGTATAAAATTTTTTTTTTTTTTTTTTTTTTTTTTTTTTTTTTTTAATAATAAAGTTCAAGTTTTTGGTGAAATATTTTCTCAATTTTTCGGGTGTAATGATATTTCTCATAAAAATATAATGGGTATAAATTGAAAACATCTTTCAGTACCAAAACCAGGATTTCTAAAAGTGTTTTTTTTTGTGATTTTAGCACAAAGAATTTTATGCAAAAAAAAATTTCAGGTGATTTATTTCTCCAAAATGATTTTATTCTGTGAGGAAATTTTTAATGAGAATTTTTAGGCGTTTCCTCCAGAGAGGAAAAAAATTGGGTGCTCTTTATACAAAATTCTTCAATTGCATTTTTCGAACCTCTGGGCGCCACTAACTTAAATTAGCATATAAACAAATCCGTATAAATTACCTACATGAAGCTTTGTGCTATAAAAATTCCATTCATGAAAAAATTAAAAAATTAAATATAGACGACTCTAATAATGTAAACAGTCATTACTTCTATTACATGAATGAGCTATGTACTACAAAAAGGAAGTTCAATTTGAGAAGCAGTAGAGGAGCAGTGGAAGATTTTTCATAATATGTAGAGCATATCGTTATAAAGTCGTAGGTAGAATGATTACGATTGGTACCTATCTATAGCAATGGTAAAATAAAAATAATCTTTGTATTATGTAATTCATTTTATAGCAAAACTATTGAGCTGAATTTCATCGTGATGCGTGAAATGACCAGAACATTGTGATAAGTAGGTAGGCCTATGTGATAATTGTTTTTAAGAGTAATAGTACATACACCATTTACTTGAAGCATGACGGTATTACATTGAAACATAAACAAACTATCTACGCATACAAGAATATTACAATTACCTGTAAAAATATAAGTATGCGCTTCCAGCCAAAGAATCACTCCTTTCGTCTTTAACGTAGGCAATCCATCTTGATCCGATTGTACAATCCATAAAACTCTCAGATTTTTCAAGGGTGGGAATAATTTTTTTTCTCTGTAAAAATTGAAATTTTTTTCTGTAGAAAACAATATGAGTATTTTTTTTCTCAAAAATTTTTTTAAAAATTATCACGTCATAAAAATTAAAGGACTTTTTTACAACTCCAAGAAAATAGAGATATTATCTATCTATCTATTCTATATCATCTATCTAAATCGGTATTCGTTAAAAGCGATTTGTTTAGTCTTCAGTTAGTTTTCTACTTTTCTCATGGTTTTTTCGTTGTTTTTATTATCATCAAAATAATCTTATTTCTGTTCAGAAAACATCAGAAATTGAGGGATTCTCTACGAAAAAGACTTGGCGCGTTTTTGAAAGTTTTGGAGGTTATTGATGTAGGTAATGGGGTGGGATATATTCAAAAAATGAGGTTACTTGAAAAAAAAATACGACAATTTTTTTTTTAAATTAATGAAAAATGAGTTTTAAAAATAGAAAGAAATTTGATTTAGAAAAAGCGATTTTTTTCAAAAAATACTAACATGCGAATTTAAAAAAAAAAAAAAAAATTGTGAAAAATCATTTTTTTTTTAAATTTTGTTAAAAGTCAGATTTTTCAACTTTTTCTAAAAAAACGTAGTTATGTGTATTATACCTACTGTTTTTTAATAATAATAAAAAAAATGTTAAATGAAAAGTAAAACTTTTAAATTTTTGTTGAAACCCAGGCCAATAATTCAAAAATTCTTCAAAAAAAAAATACGCCCTGTTGCGTTTCATCTGATCAGTAATCAATCAGATTAAAAAACACTAGTTTCAAAAAAAAAAACGAAAAGAGGCGAAACAAAAAACAAAATTATTTCGTTATTTTGCTACGTTAAAAAAAAAAAAAAAAAAACCGAAATGAACATTTAACTTCCAAGATTCCTAGAAACGTAGCTCACATTGACATTTTCAACTTTTTAATAAAAACAACAAAAAAATAATCAAACAGAAAAGTTTCATTCGTTCCACCTAGCAGGATTTATCTTTTTTTTTTAATTCCATAGAGGATGGTCTATGCAGTAACAATAATACAGACCCAATATAGATTCATTGCAAGGAAACCATTTTTATTAGATATTTTTTTATGTATTTTATTTTACAATTTCATCTTTCAGTCAGATAAAGAATTAGATTTCAAGTCGCTTAGTCATTTGGTCAATATCATCTTCTTCTTCTGAAACTGAAAGTGAATCACATTCGCAAGTTAACAACCCTTCTGTTCTAATATTTTTCTGATGGAGTTTCCTTTCAATTTCCTGTAAATAAATGAAAATTAAATATTATTGAGATGATCAATCCAATTAAAAAAATTTCGTGAGTACCTCAGCCAGTTCGGGGAAGAAATAACGAAACGTATCACATTTAAAGATCGTTATTAAACTTTGATAAGCAAAGGATCGACGAGCATCATCATGTATAGGCAGTGGTACCCACACCATCAGATTCATCATCCAACTAAAAAAAATAAGTTTATAGTAAATATTGTAACAAGAGAAATCATTACAAATAAGTGCGCAGGAAGAATGGGATATCATACCCAGTAATAGAAAAGTGCTCTGAGAAATATGGATACATTCCAAGCCGGATTCCAGTCGTCGTTCAAATCATGATCACCGATTGATAGACACAGTTTTGCACCTGTTCTAAATCTACATAAAATGATAATAGTCCAAGATCAAATGAATAACAACTTACAGTAAGACAAGCTTTACTTCGCATTACCTGCCATTAAGTGTATACATACACGCAATAGGTGGTTTGAATGGATATTCTTTAGGGAATTCGAGCATGCCGAAATAGTATCCTCCTTCATAAAGAGTATTCTCTGGACCACAAAATACGAAATACCTTTCATACACACACAAAAAAAGTTCATTGTAATACCAAAGATTATTTAAAAAAATGACGAAATTCAATTGCCTTGCCCCTTCGACCATGTAGTCAAGATATCTTTCTCATGTTTATACTACCTGCGAAAAAATTATTCCTACTACCTTCTCAACACAGTTTTGTAAACAAAAAATCCCAATTTTGAATTTACGCATCTATACAGTATTGAACATTGCAAATTTCCGATGGTGCCTAAAAAACTACGGAGATCCAATCGTTTTTACATGCAGTACGAATTGGTTGCTTATGTTATCGGTAGAAGGAACGATCAACTTTATGATGGTTGAGAAGTTGAGATTTGAGAGTCGAGAATAAAAAATATTAATATCGATGAATTTTAGATAAGTCGGTATCGTCGTAATTAAGTTTCAGACTTTCAAATGAATATTTTTATATGCGATACACAATAATTATGATTTCCTATTCCACTAAAGACCTTAATAATATGCCTATTTACCTAGATAGGTACAGCCAAATGACTTCCTCGTTTTGTTGTGTTTTACTTTGCATGGTTCTTTTAATTTTTCGGTTTGATGAGTAGGTATTTTATTTTATCGTTCATTCATTACTTTTCATATGATTTTACAAAATAAAAAATAATCGAGCTTTCGGCTCATTTTTTTTCACGAATGAAATGAAACACGACCTTCTACACTTAACAGGCCAAAATACAAAATCTGGCAACATTGCAATTGGAGGCTGGTTTTTTGAATTCTCCATAAGATGTAATGTTAATTCATGTCACAATAACTTGAAAAATATGAACTTGACAAAAAAAATGTAAGAGACCTTTTTTGTAGAGAATTAAAAGAGCTTTCGATTCATATAAGAATTTTTGAATTTTATGGAAAATTTGGAAATTTTTAAAAAAATTCGAAAATTTGTAAATCTTCATAAAATCCAAAAATTATTATATGAATCGAAAGCTCTTTTAATTCTCTACAAAAAAGGTCTCTTACATTTTTTTTGTCAAGTTCATATTTTTCAAGTTATTGCGACATGAATTAACATTACATCTTATGGAGAATTCAAAAAACCAGCCTCCAATTGCAATGTTGCCAGATTTCGTATTTTGGCCTGTTAAGTGTAGAAGGTCGTGTTTCATTTCATTCGTGAAAAAAAATGAGCCGAACGCTCGATTATTTTTTATTTTGTAAAATCATATGAAAAGTAATGAATGAACGATAAAATAAAATACCTACTCATCAAACCGAAAAATTAAAAGAACCATGCAAAGTAAAACACAACAAAACGAGGAAGTCATTTGGCTGTACCTATCTAGGTAAATAGGCATATTATTAAGGTCTTTAGTGGAATAGGAAATCATAATTATTGTGTATCGCATATAAAAATATTCATTTGAAAGTCTGAAACTTAATTACGACGATACCGACTTATCTAAAATTCATCGATATTAATATTTTTTATTCTCGACTCTCAAATCTCAACTTCTCAACCATCATAAAGTTGATCGTTCCTTCTACCGATAACATAAGCAACCAATTCGTACTGCATGTAAAAACGATTGGATCTCCGTAGTTTTTTAGGCACCATCGGAAATTTGCAATGTTCAATACTGTATAGATGCGTAAATTCAAAATTGGGATTTTTTGTTTACAAAACTGTGTTGAGAAGGTGGTAGGAATAATTTTTTCGCAGGTAGTATAAACATGAGAAAGATATCTTGACTACATGGTCGAAGGGGCAAGGCAATTGAATTTCGTCATTTTTTTAAATAATCTTTGGTATTACAATGAACTTTTTTTGTGTGTGTATGAAAGGTATTTCGTATTTTGTGGTCCAGAGAATACTCTTTATGAAGGAGGATACTATTTCGGCATGCTCGAATTCCCTAAAGAATATCCATTCAAACCACCTATTGCGTGTATGTATACACTTAATGGCAGGTAATGCGAAGTAAAGCTTGTCTTACTGTAAGTTGTTATTCATTTGATTGAGGCATTATTTTCTGAGTACAATTTTAATATTTATTTATAGAATATCGATGTATTAATTACCATCTTCTCAAGTGCTCGTACCTATCTCGTAAACCAGTTAATTTCATACACGCAGTGTTATCTATCTGGTTTCATACAAAATATCTACTTTCCCACCTCTGCCTAGTTACCCTCACTCTAACTCTTTTCACCTGAATCTACGATATGGACTAACTAGCATATTCATTCTTCTCTCGTTGGTTACTTCTTTTTCTAATCGTTATTAAAAATGTTGTGTTCGTAATATACCTCGTTATACGTGTTACCGTTAGAATAGGTATGTTATGTGGGCTTGGTACCTTTACTCTTGTTGAGTTTCAAATCTTAAAATATACGTAAACATGCGAGAAATAAGGAGGTATCCGGTGTCGTTTATCTAGACTTTTACGAGCTTCTAAATTAGAGGAAAATTCATCCCTAATTCGACACGGACACTCTTATTCTCGCTTGTATCCTCGCCGAACCAATGGACAAAGGCAAAATGCGTTTTAAAACCATATGTAACACGTGTACAGATTCTATGCGTAGTTTATTGTTTTTTTTTTTTGTAAAAATCCCGAAAACTGAACCTTGGTCCGTCTTAAAGGCGAACGAGGAATTTAGTCTGCATCTCGCGTCTGTTCTAGCTTGTCGATGTACAATTGCATAATACGTTGTATTGAAAATAAACTTTGTCAATCAAGTGTGTAAAAATTATTGAAAAATAATAATAAATTAATCTCTACGAAATTAAACATGGTCCTTCTACGCCGGATGAATTTTTATATTCGTGAATAAAAACTATTGTTCGCAGTCGAGTTGTGAAATTTGCGCGTCGGAAATAAAACTTTGCGCGTTGAAAATAAAACTAATTTCTGTGTAAAAAAAAAAAAAAAAAGGGTCTTTTCGTGTGGAAAAAATCGTCGTGTTGTTTGTGCCGTAAAAAATACGTCAGTGGAAAAGTTAAAATGTCCCAAATTGCGGAAGGTGACGAAATCAGAGCAAATGATTTTGATATGGATCAGCGACCTGAGGATGATAATCATTCCATACATTCTGATGCGGCATCAAACGAGTCAACAATGGGTTCATTGGTAACTGTCAGTGAGTATCAGGCAGATACTTTACCAAGTGAAGCGCCAATTATCAAACCTCTGAAAAGCTTAGAGGTGAGAATGCAAGTTCTGGAGGGCTCGATAGGCTCTGTGTCCTCTGTCAAAAGCGCTGAGTGTGACCTTCAGGAGTTGTCGGAGATCAAGGGTTCCATGGATGGATTATTCGCTACTTATCATGAGGACTCTATGATAGCTGCTCAATTAAATTTGGGAAAACGTGTCCGTCAGTTAAGGGATAAATATTTGGGTATCCTAAAGCGAAAGCGTCCCAGTGCGGAGAAGCATGTTCCTGGTCATGGAGAAATGCCATTAAAATTGCCGTGTATCGACATTCCAATTTTTCATGGAGAAGTTGAAAAATGGAATAATTTCAAATCATTGTTCCTTAATCTGATCAGTGATTCCCGCATCGTCAACAACGAGGCAAGTAAAAAGTGGTACCTTTTCAAGGCCCTAAAAGGTGGTGATGCCCTTTCATTAATCGAAAATCTGGAAGAGGAGAACTTCAAATCATTGTGGAAAGTGGTCACCGATCATTATGACGATCCTCGACGACGAGCAAATACTCATCTTGATCAACTGCTCAAAGGTCATCCACCCAAATCGATCAGGCAGAGGTTAGTGTTTTATCGTCAACACACTACTGGCTTGAGATCTGCTTACAAGGAGCTGAAGTTGGATCCCTTTGAACAAATCATCATCACTAGTTTCCTAGATAGTGATGCTATCAAACCTGCAGTCAAATTTGCGTGGGAACGTCGAGTGATTGACCAACGAGCGTCAGGGTCATTATCCTCATTCTATAAATTCATGGAGGAAGAAACGGTCACTGCCAAACGTGCCTTCGGGAACAAAAAGGTGTCCAAGTCAGGGGGACGTTCGCAGCAAAATTCAATTAAACAAGGGCACGCGTTGGTGAATGCGGAGCAAACTTCATCATCGCGGTCGAGCCAAGCTGGATTTCAAAAAAAGTGCCAACTCTGCCACGGACAGCACTATCTCAATCAATGCGGCCAATTTAAAAACAACTCGGTGGAGGAGCGTGGAAATTTGGTCCGAGAAAAGGGCTTGTGCCCCGTGTGCTTCAATGTTGCTGACAAATGCCCCGGAGCCAGGGGAAAGGCCGCCGAGTGTACGAAAAAACACCTGTTCTGCTATAAATGCAAGGCACCACATCATTGGTTGTTACATCGTGGTGGTAAGAATTATTTAAATTTATCCCCTATCACTATTACTAATAAAGAAGTTCGTAAGTGTATTGAAAAATCTGAAAAGGTTAACCCTGTCTGTCTATTCAATACACAAGTCACACATACTAGTCCCGAATACAAACCCCTCCTCGCTACAGTGTTGCTAGAAGTTAAAACAGACCACCAAGTTGCAAGTACAGAGGCACGCGCCTTGCTCGATAATGGTAGTCAATTTAATTTTATAACTTCAAAGTTGGTAAAAATCTTGGGGTTGAATGCAATTAATGCAAATGTAATGATTTGTGGAATTGGAAATAATAGTGCGCAGGCTACAAAAAGTGTAAATGTGACGTTGGTTTCCAGGTATAATTCTTTTGAAATTACGATTCGATGTTTGGTGATTGAAAGTATCGTCAGTTCAGTGGTTCCAAGCAAGTATCTCGATGTGTCAAATTGGACCTTGCCTAATAATTTACATCTTGCTGACCCGTATTTCCATGTACCCAGCGAAATCAACCTTTTATTAGGGTTAGATGTATTTTGGCAGGTTTTAAAACATCGCACTCATGCTTTAGGCCCCCACCTTCCAAAACTGAAAGAATCAGAATTTGGTTGGATTATCGCGGGGAGTTTAAGGACCACTGAAACGACGACAGGTACTATGGTGTTTTTTGTTCAATTGAGTAACAATGACCTACTCGATCAGATGGCTAAATTCTGGATTGTTGAACAATACAGTCTGTCAAAACACCCTCTCACAAAGGATGAACTCGAATGCGAATCTATATTTCAAAAAACAACTTATCGGCAAGGGGATGGTCGTTTTGTAGTTTCATTGCCCTTTAAAAAGGATCCTGCATTATTAGGTGATTCGAGGTTTGACGCTTTAAAGCAATTTATGCATTTAGAAAAAAGGCTTCAAAATAACTTAACCATGAGAGAAAAATATGTCGCGTGTATGCGTGAATATATTGAGCTTGGGCATATGAGGGTAATTCTGAAAATTCCAAATCAGGCCCAAACTATTACCTTTCTCATCATGCGGTTATTAACCCTACGTCTACCTCAACTAGTCAACGAACTGTGTTTAATGCAAGTATGAAAACTACATCTGGCTACTCTTTGAACGATCTGCTCCACACTGGTCCAATTAATCAGCGCGATCTTATTTCTATTCTCGTGTGCTATCGATTATATCGATATGCATTGAGTGCTGATATTGTCAAAATGTATCGCCAAATTTTAATGAATGATGCCCATACTATCTTTCAACGAGTATTTTGGAGAGAATCCCCAGACCAGCCACTTAAGGTTTACGAGTTAACCACTGTAAGCTTCGGCGAAAGGCCAGCTCCATACTTAGCTACAAAATGCTTGAATGAACTTTCAACTAAGTATGGGGAAAATTATCCTAGCGCCAAGCCAGTCATATTGACTGATTTCTACATGGATAACTTATTCACTGGGTCTAATTCTCTATCTCATGCGTTAGCCATTCAAGAGGAGATAATCTCACTTTTGAATTCTGCTGGGCTGCCGCTCAGCAAGTGGTGCGCAAATGACCCCAAATTACTCGAAAAAATTGATCCAAGTTTGATCGAAACTAGTTCTCAAATTGGGTTTGATAATATGGATATGATAAAAACGTTAGGTATGTATTGGGCTCCGAGTGATGATACTTTGAGAATTTCATTCAAAAAATCGAATGCAACTGACGCAAAAACAAAGCGTCAAATTCTTGGTGTCATTGCTTCAATTTTTGATCCCATGGGATTAGTCGGACCTGTAACTGCTGCTGCTAAATGTTTCATGCAAGAAATATGGAAATGCACAGTAGAGCACAGCGAAATTCAAGGCAATTCACATGACCATGAAAATTCAAATTCATCCAAAAAACGTAATATTCATTGGGATGATGTAGTGGTTGATGAAATTTTAATTCCTTGGCAAAATTTCGCGTCCAAACTCCATCATTTGAATCATATTAAGGTACCTCGTCACATTTTACCCAACTCAAATGACGCAATAGTAGAATTGCATGGATTTGCCGATGCCTCTTCAAAGGCTTATGGCGCCGTTATATACTGTAGGGCCATAAATAATGGTCAGGTTATGGTAAACATTATCAGGTCAAGGTCTAGAGTGGCTCCGTTGAAGCAACTGTCAATCTCACGGTTAGAATTGTGCGCTGCTGTCATGTTGGCAGATTTACAAGACAAAGTTGTCTCAACATTAGCTCTCAAAACCAATATCGCTTGCATTAGGCTTTGGAGTGACTCAAAAGTGGCTCTGTCATGGATTGCCTCGCAATCGTATAAATGGAACGTGTTTGTGGCTCATCGGGTCAGTAAAATTCAAACCGTTTCAAAAAATGCTCATTGGGATTACGTTCAGTCAGCCTCAAATCCAGCAGATATTCTCTCTTGTGGAGCTAATCCCGAGGAACTGGCTGCTAACCAAAATTGGTTCTTTGGGCCATCTTGGTTGAGTGGGTCTGCTGAACCATGGTCTGATGAGATTAAATTTGCGCCCAATCAAAATTTGACAGAAGAACGAAAACCCCTTAAAGGTTTCGCCATGCTTGTAAAGTCCTTCAAAAGTGATATTTTTAATAAAGTTGGTTTACCTGACACTGGAATGGATTCTACTAAACTTGTCTTTAAACAGGGTTATATACGATTGCAAAGGTTAGTTGCCTACTGTGTAAGGATATTTCGAAATCGATTGCCCTATTTTCCTAGGCCAATTAATGTAGATGTAGGTAAGACATTAAAAATTCACGAATTAAAATACGCGCTGGTCGTCTTAATCAAACTATCACAGGCCGAATATTTCAGTCAAGAAATTCAGCTCCTTCAAAAAGGGCTGCCTGTGGTAAAGGAAAGCAAACTTTTAAGTTTAAATCCCTTTCTTGATATTGACGGCGTGCTGCGAGTGGGTGGTCGATTAGAACACTCAGACATGTCATATGAAGAACGTCATCCTATCATTCTGCATCCTTCTCACAAACTAACTACTTTAATCGTATTACATGAACACTTAGCCAATCTTCACTTGGGTAAAAAATCTCTGCTATCCGTATTAAAATTGCAATATTGGATAATTAGAATGAAATCCTGTGTATCAAGGTGTCTCAAATTGTGCTTTACCTGTGTAAAATTCGCAGCTAAAACACAAACCCAAATAATGGCCGACTTGCCCAGGGAGAGAGCAGTCTCTCCTAGTAAACCTTTCACCCATACGGGAGTCGATTACGCCGGGCCCTTTTTGCTCATGCAATTAGGCGGGCGAAGTCGAAAAAAATACAAGGTGTACATAGCGGTATTCATATGCTTTGCCACAAAGGCAGTGCATTTGGAAACCGTTTCCGATCTCACAACCGACAAGTTTCTCAAGGCGTTGAGTCGGTTTATTAGTCGCCGCGGTCGACCCGCTCATCTTCACTCTGACAATGGTACAACCTTCGTTGGAGCGAAAGGCGCATTAAACGAAATGTACACCCTTGTAAAAAACAATTCGTCACAAATCGAAAGGTTTACAGTTGGCCAGGGTATTCAATGGCATTTCATACCTCCACGCGCCCCTCATTTCGGTGGCATATGGGAAGCAAGTGTGAAATCAGTCAAAAGACATCTGTATAGAACGATTCACACTTACACTCTCGTATACGACCAATTTACGACGTTGTTGGGACAAATCGAGGCTTGCCTGAATTCGAGACCTTTGACTACCGAATCCGCCGATCCTAACGATTTAAATTCTTTAACCCCAGGACATTTCCTTATAGGCGGTCCAATCACCGCTCTTCCTTCTATCGATTATTCGTCCGTTCCAGACAATCGTCTGAAACACTGGGAACAAATACAAAAATTGACGCAACTATTCTGGAAACGATGGCGTACAGAATATTTAAATACTTTACAACAAAGATATAAGTGGCGTCAAACCAGTGACGAATTAAAACTCAATGATCTCGTCCTCATAAAAGAGGAAAATTTAGCACCTACTCAATGGAAGTTGGGTCGTATAATTGAATTGTATTCGGGAAAGGATAACAAAAAACGTGTAGCTCTTCTACGAACTTCTTCTGGCGAGGTTAAAAGACCTATCGTCAAGTTAGTACTGTTACCTTTAACAAATAGTGATAACAATGATATTTCTACAGGTTACAAATTAAAGGCAGCAGAGCCAAAAGCTGACAAAACAGAGACTAATTAAAATATCGTGGAAAAAAAAAAAAAAAAAATCTTTATACTGTTTATGCAAATAAAGTGCCTATTTCGAATACTATGCATTATTTAATTATGTCTCCTAGTGAGAAGTGCATAAGTAGGCGCTCAGTGTAATTGATACTCGTAAAAGGGGCCAACGAAAATCACAAAAATTAATAAACCTGGTACCAGGGTTAAATGTGAGGAATACCGGAATTTCTCACATCACCAAGAAGGTGAGCACACTTGGCCATGTGTGTTAAAAATATCAAATTTCTAAATAATAATTGAAAAAAAAAAGAAGTGATTTTCGTAAACGTCTCATACTTAACAATATGAAAAAAAAAAAAAAAAAAAGTAACCTGTGAATATCGTTTATTGAGGTGTAACCTCAACGCGGGGAGTATGTTGAGTTTCAAATCTTAAAATATACGTAAACATGCGAGAAATAAGGAGGTATCCGGTGTCGTTTATCTAGACTTTTAAGAGCTTCTAAATTAGAGGAAAATTCATCCCTAATTCGACACTGCCACTCTTATTCTCGCTTGTATCCTCGCCGAACCAATGGACAAAGGCAAAATGCGTTTTAAAACCATATGTAACATGTGTACAGATTCTATGCGTAGTTTATTGTTTTTTTTTTTGTAAAAATCCCGAAAACTGAACCTTGGTCCGTCTTAAAGGCGAACGAGGAATTTAGTCTGCATCTTGCGTCTGTTCTAGCTTGTCGATGTACAATTGCATAATACGTTGTATTGAAAATAAACTTTGTCAATCAAGTGTGTAAAAATTATTGAAAAATAATAATAAATTAATCTCTACGAAATTAAACAACTCTTTTTACCATCATGTAGTCATCAGTAGGTATCTTTATGGTATTATTTGATTATGTCCTTTTCCCAATATATTCGTGTATGCGTGACAATTGTCTTTCTGTGTATCGTCTTATGTTAGGGAAATAGGATATGGCAGTGAGTGAGTGATGATATGGTGTGTGTAGGTAGGTAGGTAGGCGAGATGGAGTGGAGACATGAGAGAATGCTGTAGTCTGATAGGAACTTACAATCTGATTAGCTTAACCTTATTCAAAATTCAATCAAAGTAACTGGTCCCTTAGTGTCTTTTGTTTTTCTACCTTCTGGAGCATCCTGAGTATATGTGGAACCCATCTCAGGTGCATTTTTATGTACCTAACTGGGCGGTACCTCATATTTATGGCGCCTGAACAGGGACCGCTGTGTCCTAGTTCGTGCTGCGTCCGGATTCAAAATTATTACCTATATTTTGTAGGCAAAACTCAAAATATGGTATCTTTGGTTTTAAAAGTGCTTGCACGAAAGTGCCTGCTTGAGAGTCTTGACTTTCAAGTTCCGGCCAAGGTTAAGTTACTCGATTGTAAGGCGTCTTATCGCTTGCGATAAGATGCAACATGCGTTCTTTCGTTCTTGATACGCCAAGTTTGGTTTATCTTGTTTCCTCATCGTTCTTTATTCATGTTCGTTATTGTGTAGCACGTCGTTGCATTTGTGGGCGTGTTTCATCTCATCAAGCGCTTAGGTTCATGTAGGTTCCAGATAGTTCTCGTTAAGATAGGTATTGTTGTTAAAGTTTAGGTTGGCATGTACCTACAATCATTTCTCAGTTGATTGCATAGCTGTTATCATGTAGGTCTGTCCTATTCTATCCATCACTTTACTCTATTGAAGCTATCTCTATGTGACTAGCGTTTTTGGACCTATGGTTTGGGTCGTTTCAATATCCAGATTCAACCTCGGTTGAGTCAATGTAGTTGAGTACGCGCCTCATCTACCTTCAAGCCACACTTCCTGTGAAATGCCAGTTGGCCTAAACAGAAGTCGCATCGGTTTCTCTGTATCCAATAACAATGTGGCGTCCGAACACCTTTTATATATCGTATTCCAGTTGGTATGCGAATCTATATATCATCCTGTTACTAAAATTGGCATTTGCTATTTTAGTCAGTTTCCGCACTCCTCCACCTCGCGTCCTCGCCACCTTATCACTCTCACTCCTTATCAAGTGCCAAGCCCCACCAACGTTTAGTCTCGTCAGTTTCGTTTGAAAGTTTTTGTTTCAATATAAAATAATGTTTAATTTGTTTTGTTTTTATAATTATTGTAAATATTGTTTTTATTTTTTATTATGCTATTTTTTTATTAAAATACTCGCGTCGCGTATATGAAAGTCATTCGTAAATCTACTCGTTCTTTTACCATTGATCTGATCTACCGCGATAAAAATCATTCGTTCGCGCATCTTATCAGTTCGCGTTTTGATAGCTCGCCGCGATAAAATATTCGGTCTACTGTATTCCACTGCTACATCGTATTGCTGTATTCAACGTTCCAGTTCCAGTGACAAGCAGTAGAGTCCAGTTACGTTTAAATACATCACCTTTGTCGTTGTCCAGCTCCAATAATCGATTAAGCTGATTACATCACGTCGTACCGAACCGAAGCTGTTATCACAATGATACTACTTTGTTATCAGTACTTATATCAAGGCACCTATACTGATACAATTCGATCAATCATTGTTCCAGCAAATATGATCAAAGCTACAATAATATCGCTGATATTATTCCATCGTGTAGCTATACTGATAACAATCATCATGGTTCGTATTTACGGTGCAATTCCCACCCCATCTGTATCTCTGGTGATGTTTGCTACCAGTTTACTCTAGAATAAGCCACGTTCTTCGAAAATCGTTATCCACATAGGCTTTCGTCATCTGTAGTGAGTCGATCGAGTAAACGAAACGGTTCCGGTTACCTACAGCTGTAATTCGTCAACCTGTAACTGTTACTTCGTCGAGTACCGAACTACATACATAATACTCCCGTTCCAGTGATTTTACTATCTCAACTTAATCGCTCAAGTTATCTCGACATAAGACGCCTCGCATATTAGTAATATGACTTATCAGTGAACTACGTCGCAGACCAGTAGCTTATGTATTATTGTGGCTGTCTTCGTCCTAGTATTACTATAAATATTCAACTATGAATTCCGATGTTATCGAATCATTCAAAGATACGATCTAGTTGTCGAAAACATTTCGACTCGTCATGAGGTCATCCACATCACGACGAAGTTACCTACATAACTACCTATCCATTATAAAAACCTATGGTCACTTATCCTATTTGTCTCTATAATTTCACTTCTTCAATTTACTTGCGTGTACAATTTTACTCGCTTCTCATGATAAGTTCGGAGACTACGTGTAATAAATTAATTCCATATATTTCTGCGATTCTAAAATGTCTGGTGGTTCCGGTGATACTCCAGATGGAGGCAACGACCAACAAATGGTGAGTAACCTATCCTATATCATTATTCCTTAGCCTAAAGTCTGGTCTGAGAATTCCCCTACTGCAATACCCAATCTCCGCCGCGTATAATTTAGATAGCTCATAGCACACTAGGTAATTCACATCTCTCCTATCAAGAGAGACTGACGGATATAATTGTATGTCCGTTAGGTTCCAGTTCCAGAAGCGGATGATGAGAATAACCTCGACGACGACGTCCAATATACTTCATAATATAATATCCTACTCAATATTTTACAGTTTCATGTTTTCATATATTTAACCTATTAAATCTTAAGAAGCGCACTCTCGTGTATTTAATTGAAAAGTAGTCGGAATCCGGGCCCAGCGCCGATTACTTTTACACCAGTATTCGATAAGTTGCAGTTCAATGATATTCAAGTTGAGTACCGATATGTACTAGTGTTATCAAGCTAGTTACAATGGTTATGTTTTAATTACCACAATCGGTGTTGCTACGTAATGAAGAAGGATAATGTTACGTCAGTTGCTACATTCTACAGTTAGTAAAATATAATCCGAGTTCAAATAAATTATATTTTATAGTTCCAACTTGTTGAATAACGACCACCGGCAATTACGTACAACACTCCATTCAACATCGCAATCTACATTCAACAACACAATCAACATGCAACTCAACATCGTTATCAAATCTCAACAAATCAATCAATGTTGATTATGTGAAATGATCCGAGTTGCTGTAAAGATTTTTAGTATTCTCATCGATCTCGCTGCTGTAGTACTATTCTACATTCCGATCGCTGTACTGGATATAATTTCAACTTGATAATTATTTAATTATTCATCGTGAAACCAAACCGCATCCAGTACCAATGGTTTCAACTACATACGTTGTTATCAAAGCCAGTATTGAAATCAATGATCATCTATATCGCAGTTCCGGTGACGTATTATGCAAACTATCGTCGTTACGTATACGTCTTATTTATGATGAAATTTCCAATCGTACATTCATCTATTTCGAACTCCAGTGATCGTGACCTACATCAACACGTATTCCGAATTATTATTACAAAGTCATCGTTGCATTTCGGATTGCTAATCGTTTGAAAATACCGCTAGCTTTGCCGCAGCCGCATAAAATACTGTAGCTGATTTTCATCGTAACTGAAAGCACAATGAGACAATATTATTCAATAGTATAGTACCTAAAACGTATTTTAGTACATCTTCAATAGTCCATCTTCGGAATAAGAATCATATTATACCAGCTTATCATACGACATACCACCAACGTCGTATACTCGTTCTCCAGTTCAGCTAATATGGTTTTTCATCGATTATAGCTTGTTTATTACCACCTACACAAGCCGAAGAAAATGATGCCGATCTATTAGAATCGATCGAAGTGCTAGATTACCTAATCTCACTTAATCGAAGTAAACTCGTACACCGTTGACATATTTTAAATATGAAGAATTGCTATGCTTCGAACTCGTAATTGTTACATCATGTACTACGTCTTTTCTACATGAAGTATTATTCTAAAATGATCCAATACTAGCTACGAGATCTCCGCCTTTGTTTCTTCAAATTTCATCTGTATGAAGTATTATTCAATATGAATTCGTCTACGAAGCTGTTAATGAGATCTACAGCCATGTTGAAATATAATTACGTCGATGAAGCTGCGCTACGATTCATCTTTATTATACTACGGGTTACCAAATGTTTCACCACCGCTTTATGACCGACCTCATCGTTACCAGAAGTAGATTGTTCTTATCAGTAAACTGTATACGTTGTCGCTACAATGGAAACAATATCCGGTTCCAGGTTCCTGATTCAAATTAGTTTGTACAATGATCAATATACTCTTGACTTGGCTATATTGAAGATTCCTACATTACAGCTTCGCTTATCATCAAATAGCTGTCAGATGTTGATTGAGTAATATTCCACACTAGTCAAACCTCCGGTATCTAGGGGGGTAGGTGACGAGAAGAGTGGAATAATAATCATCACGTTCATTGATAAGTACAACTAAAATCATGGAAGATTTCGTATTCGAGTTTTCTACCATCATATGAACGATCTTTCACTTGTAATTGTACTCGTACATCGACCTACCGAATTCTACTCGAGTATCTAGCCATGAATAATTTACAATACCGATTATTACACCGTACCAGTTAGTTATCTGTAGATACTAACGAGAAGAACGGTATCGCTGGCTATACTCTAGTTTGTTTTTGCTACTATATATTATGGTAATGCGAAATTACGAATTTCATGCTGTATCGACTACTACCTACAACTTTAATCGATTACTTAGCGTCAAATGTGTTGGCTATGATACTTCACCCGTCCTACGATCCATTCTCATACCACAAATATACAGCCGCCACCTTCTTCGTTGTTTTGGTCTCTGATCAATTCGACTTTGTTTTTCATTCGATACAAAAAGCTCAAGGTGTAACGGTGTAGACGTGACATTAATGCATTAATGTGAATAATTAAATTTTTTTAATATATTTGTTCGAATTTGTTAACTATGGGTATCACTACACGATCAGCTGGTGGTACTCAAAATGGTAATCCTGTTGCTACTACTGCTCCAAAAGATATCTCTCCGATTCCTATTTCTGAAACCGAACATCCGAAAAACGATCCTCCGCAAACTGAATGTCCGACTCCGAATATCGTACCTCCGACTACAAATGAACCTACTCCTGTTGTTCTTCCAACTCTCACGGCCGACAACGTTAAACAGATGATAAATGAACAATTTTCCACTATTTTCTCGCTAATTCAGTCCGGCCAATTGAAACTTCCGCCTCTAAAAGAAAATAGTGACGAAATGCGACTCGCAGAACTAGACAAAGCCTACCGTACGCCTCCTTTCGTTATTCCCAAATACGAAGATAGTGAAAAACTACAAGGGTACAGAAATTTTAAGGTATGGAAGATAAGATTAGAATTAACCTTAGAAGCGTTAATGCTTTTACCTTTTATAAAAAGTGAAGGTGGTAGTTCGATAAACATTTCACAAGCGCGACGAGATGTTTTAAATGCTCAAACGTTGCAAGTCTTGCAGGCTACGGTATCAAAATCTATTTCGTATTTACTTTTGAATATTAAGTCGGCTTTTGAAGCATACAATTTGCTCTCTACAACGTACTCGACTACTAAAATGCGTGATCATGTTCATTTAGCTAATCGATTTTTCAAGCTTCAGTTTAAACCAGGCTATGATCCGGTCAGATTTGTTTCTGATTATGAAAGCTGTTTGGAAGACTACCTACTTCTGAATCCTACGTTTTCACCTGAAACTGCTTCAACCTATTCGTTTTCACCTGAATATATTTCGTCGGTTTTCCTACATAAAATCCACGGTATTCACGATTCCAGAACTATTTATTTCAACTTCTACAACGGTTTCGCTAGTCAACCAGAAATTCCCGACTACAAAGAAATTCGCGATAGTTTCTTAAAATTAGACCATCCTCCGAAAAGTACACAAGTTAATAATAACGTTAACAAAAATGCTGAAAAAGGTAATGCGACGAAGTTCATTTCAAATTTTAATTTTGTAAATTCTGAAAATTTTAATGATAATTCAACTATTTGTGTAGATCCTATTTCTATTAACGTATTATGTACAGGTCATAAACGAAAATTCGATGATAAGGAGAATGACGACTCTTTTCATCAAAAACAAAAACGTACTACGCATACTAATGCATCCTCGTCTTCAAGTGTACCGCTTAGTAAAAAGTATACTGAAGAGCAATCACGAAAATTAAAGACGATGACGTCAGAAGAAAAAATTGCTATTCAATGTAAAAAGTGCAGCGAGTATTTTCACGCTACCGAAAATTGCACACGCCCAGGGCGCATGTGCTTTAATTGTTTCGACTATGGGCATGAAGCTCGTGAATGCTCAAAACCTAAAAGAAACAAAACAGGTAATTCTGTCAATAATACAGAAAATTTACAACTGCTTGAGTTTTTAACAGATTCATGTGCCAGTCGCCATATTATATCGAATAAAGATATTTTATGTGACTATCAAACGTTTCAAAATCCTAAACCAGTGAATACAGTTCTTGCTAAAGAAGAATGCATATCACTTGGTGAAGGAGTATTACCTATTATACTCACCTTTAATGAGAAACAAATTACTTTACGACTGGAACAAGTTCAGTATGTTCCTGGCATAACTGATCATGTCATAAGTTGTAAAAAATTCAATGAACAATTTAAAACATACTTTGTTCTGAATACTAATACCGGTTATATTTTTTCCAGAAAAGAAAAAAAAAAATAACGATGATTCGTACTCGAAATAATATGTTTCAACTCCAGGCTTATATAGATCCTATTAATTCGTTAAATTCAAATAAAAATGAAAATATTTGTGTAAATTCTCGTGCTAAAAATATTGTAAAACGTTTAAATAAAAATAGAAATAATATACGTTCTACTAAAAGAAAACTTACTCCAGAAAAAATAGAACTATTAAAAAAGGAAGGAGTTATATGGCATAAACGTATGGGCCATATCTCCAACGAATACGTTAATAGGTTAAAATATGCTACTGATGGTGTTGCAGATTTGATCTCAACAACAACCATTAGTGACTGCCAGGTTTGTGCGAAAGCTAAACTTACTAAAAAATCTTTTCCCAAAGATCGAGATCGTGCAACTAGAGTAGGGGAAATTGTTCATGCAGATATAATAGGTGAAATTTCTCCACCTACTTTTCATTGTAGGAATAAATATATTTTATCCGTAATAGATGATTATTCTCGATTTTTGCAAGTATTTGTTATGAAAAGTAAAAGTGAAACGCCATTATTTTTAAAGGAAGCTTATAGAAATCTTAGAGCACTTTACCCAAATCCCGGACAATTTAATTTGCTCCGCTGTGACAATGGTAAGGAATTCGAATGCAACGCAACACGCGAGGTACTTGACCAATTCGATGTTAGGCTAGATTTTTCAGAACCATACTGTCATGAACACAACGGACTTATTGAAAGGTCGCATCGAACTTTATGTGAACGAGCCCGTGCTTTGCTTTATGAAGCAGGTATGCCAGCTAATATGTGGGGTCTAGCTGTAGATGCTGCTTGTTGGCTCTACAATAGAACTCCACATAGTGGGATAAATTTTGTAACACCTTTCGAAAAATTGTATAATAGACGACCTGATTTAACTCAAATAAAAATTTTTGGTTCTCGAGTTGAATCCTTAAATGAAACTTGTCCAAAAGGTAAAAAGGTCGATAGTCGTTCTAAAACTAAATATCTTGTAGGATACACAAATACAGGATATAACGTCTTCGATCCTAGTACTTACAAAACTGAAAATGTTTGTAATGTAGTTGTTCAAGAAAATTTTCTTTTTAAAGATGATTTTCCAGTACAAGATACAACGTCAAAAAATGTATTAGAACTTTTCGAAAAATCGTCAAATGATCTTGTAAATGGAGGGGGCTATCCTCAATCCTCTGATCTTGTAAATGGAGGGGGCGATCCTCAACCATCAACTACCTTGACAAAAGTATTAGAATCCACCATCCCCTCTTCATCTTTACCATGTAATACTGATGGAGATTCTAACGAAGAGGTTGAAGAAATTAATGTTAATTCGATAAAAATTTTATATGACAATTTCGGAGAATACGATAAAAGAACGTTTACCGGATATCAGAATCAGAATCTCACCTATAAGCAAGTTGTAAGTGGACCTGATTCTGATAAATGGAATACTGCAATTGAAAAGGAGTTAAATGCAATGCAAAGATACGATGTGTGGGATGTTGTTCTTAGACCGAACAATAAACAAATAATTCCCATGAAATGGATTTTCACAATAAAAAAGAAGGTACCTATAAAGCTAGGTTAGTAGCAGTAGGTTGTCGAGATAACGAAAAATATACTAAAATAGACATCGCTTCTCCAACCCCATCTGCAGCTGCTATCAGATGGTTCCTGTGTGTTGTATCCCTTTTTGGATGGAATGTAGTGCAACTAGATTTGGTCAATGCATTTTTAAATGGCGAAATTGACCGAGAAAAATACGTCTCAATTCCTCTTGGTTTAAATTTTAATAATAGAAAATATGTTTGCAAACTTAAAAAAAGCACTGTATGGTCTAGCTACAGCACCAAAGTGCTTTAACAATACGATAAATGAATTTCTGATATCTTGTGGTTTCACGAGAAATCCTCGTGAACCATGTGTATATTCCAAAATTATTGATAAAATTATAGTAATGATTATAATTTACATTGATGATTTTCTTGTGACTGGGAACGATCCAGAGTCTATCCAAGAAATCATCGATATCCTGTCTAAACGTTTTGAAACAAAAAATTTGGGTTTTCCAAAATTATTTGTAGGAATTGAAATTCAAAAGTATGATGACTACATTTTCTTACACCAAAATTCGTATACTAACTCAATTATAAAGAAATTTTATTCGTCTAATTCACAAGAAACAAAGTGGTCATGTATTCCCATGCCACCACTTTCAGCACAGAAAGACATAAAAATTTTAGAAAATAATGATAATTTTCCCTATCGTCAGCTTATTGGTGCTCTGATGTACTTGACAAATTATACTCGATTAGACATCAGTTTTGCTGTTAATTATTTGGCTCGTTTTCAAACAAATCCAACAAAACTGCATTGGACTTTGGCTCAAAGAATTTTACATTATTTGAATAATACTTCAAATTTGGGAATTGCTTGCCCAAAACGTATAAATGATGATATTTGGTCAATTAATCCAACTGGGTTATTTGATGCTTATGTGGATGCAGACCATGCTGGCGATAACACAACTCGTAAATCAACTACTGGATTTGTTATACGTTTTTGTGGCACACCTGTTGCGTGGTGCTCTAGACTTCAAAAATGTATAGCTGAACACACTTGTGAAGCTGAATTTATTGCTTTAAATGAAGCAGCTCATGAGATACTTTATCTTGATTACTTAACAAATGAAACGATTAGATTAAATGTTTTCCCAACAACTATTTTTGAAGACAATTATGCTGCTTTACAACAGTCTTATAATAGTGTTGGAAAAGGAAGACTAAAACATGTGGAAATACGTTACTTAAAAATTCGAGAGTATATAAGTAAAAAATTATTAAAAGTTGAGCAGGTCAGTACAGTTAATCAACTTGCTGACATCTTAACGAAACCGCTACTTCAAGAATCTTTGCGTTCTTGTCGAGATCAACTGCTGAGGTTCTCAGAATAACATGAATCAAAAAGCATTTAATGCGTATAGTTTTTGGCCAAAATTTGAATGTAATCTAGTTTATTTTTACTTATTGTACCTAAAAATCGTTAAAAATTTGTTAAAAAAATTGAATGTACTACTAACTCAATAAATTTTGTATTCAACTTAACTTGATTAGTAAAGAAGAGATTCTTTCTCTGGGTTACTAATTATACCTAAACATTTACTCTACTAATGCAAAGAAGAGATTTATGTCTCTGGGATGCAAAAATAAATTTTTTTATTATTATCTTGATTCAGAATAGCTAGAAGAGATTTTATCTCTGGGAAGCTGTATTTGTTTATTTCTCTCGGACTGGTGGGAGGGGGTGTTGGCTATGATACTTCACCCGTCCTACGATCCATTCTCATACCACAAATATACAGCCGCCACCTTCTTCGTTGTTTTGGTCTCTGATCAATTCGACTTTGTTTTTCATTCGATACAAAAAGCTCAAGGTGTAACGGTGTAGACGTGACAAAATGGAATACCTAGTCGTCGTTAGTACTACGAACTGCACCTAGTCTATAATTATCATCGATCCAGACTTCGTACCTACGGCCATAGCTCCTCAATATATGAATTAAACTTCATTATACAGAATCATAATTGAGTTGAGCATATGATTCACTCGACCAGCGATTAGTCTACAACTTACTACTGCATCTTTTCATATGCTGATGTACGTGTAATGTAATCGAGTGAAAATGAATACGCTACGAGTAGTACAGACGAACCATAATACCTGTTAATTTCAACTACATTGGTCTCGTAAGCTAAGAAGAAAATACCTTCCACCTACGGTATATTATTCCTTCTACTTCATTACGACACCAAGAACGTCTACGAATTCCAAATACTTTGCAAACAAGCTCCAGTTACCCAATATGACCGGATTCGTCGTTATCAATTCGCAACGTTCTTATCAGTACTTTGTTATCACTACGCTACAGACCAATCGATCACCAGTTGCTGAATTGTACCAGAATTAAATGATCGTGTAGCCAATCTGATTAGAAACGTCATCAATGCTGTTTGCTGGAGTTTTAGTGGAAATATTCGTACTTATCCGGCTTCGCTCAAATAACTCAACTGTGTATGTACATTGATTGAGTAGAATATTCAGTCCGTGTTTATCAACTCTACCAATCGCCATCTATGGATTTAACAACTTTATTTGGTGACCAGAATTGATTCTACTGATCTATATTTTCCAGTCAGATGATTTAATTACGTTCTCCAGTTCCGTTACCTGTTATTATGAAACGTGAATTAATTATCACTGCTGCCAGTCAACTTGTACAACACTTTGATAATACGTATTCGTTCAACCGGATATTTTCAATGTTACAAATACGATACGTTCTTTGAAGAAAGCTAGTATCTACACCAACTGCTGCTTCATCAAATATTACCTGTACAATGTAATACTAATCGTATTTAGATCGATATTGTTTTATTGATACGTTAAGAAGCAAACAATATCGTATACGATTTTAGTAGCAGCTATGATACGTAATTAATTAGCTCGTAATCCAGAACTACGAAGAGCTATCTAACCAGAAATCAACTATACGAAGAGCTAATTATCTTCCATGCTTGACTAGATTTAAATCAGTTAGCATGCAGCCTATGTAATGATATATTTCATTACGAAATTGATTTCAGTAGAATCGTTCTGGACAAATCCCTATCAAGACAATTACTTTGTTTTTGGAGCCAGCTGTCAGATTTAAAAGTATGCCCATTGCATATCTTACATCGTAATCAAATTGGATATCTACATCACCATTCTACCGCTCAACTCGTTCCTCGTATCTACAAGTAATCGCTGCAGATCGTCATAGAGTACAACGCTTATTTGAAGAGGATTATTTTACCAACATACGAGCACCTATTGAATTTTATTCAACATATAGAACCAGTTCCTGATTTCCTCAGACAGCTGCATCTTTATTTATTTTACCCATTCCCAGAGACCAGTCAACGCTCTCTAATCTCACCAACATTCTGTCAACGAGTTATCGCAGTGAAAATATCGTGGTCGTATTTACAGAATGTTACCATATTATCATGGTATTCTCATCTCAGTTTGTTACATTGTATATTGCTGATGCTGAGATGTTTCATACGATCTTCACCACTCATCGTTCTAGTTATCAGCTACCTACGTGTCCAAATACGAAATACTATTTAGAAGACACCTGATCACCGAATATACCACAGCTATGATTTTTTACACACTCGATGAAATCAATTTACCGTCATCATAGCTATGTGTGATAAAACTAGTACCTATTCAACCTGTTATCAGTTTCCAAGACATCAACTGTAGAAAAGAAAATTTCATGCCAGTCCACCCTTCGGTTATTATTGTTGGGTTTAGGGGGGTAAGGACGGGAAGAATGGAATTTCAAATAACATCATTCAAGTTAGACGAATGCATCGTGTTGAAGTTAGCAACTTGATCTTCAAAGCACGATGTGCTGACGTAAAGATCAACTACTGAAGAATTATAGAGATCGAGTTAGATCTAACTGATGTCACTTCTTCCTCATTTGTAGTAGCTAATTGGCACTACTCCCAGACACTGACTTGTCATGTCGCTTTTTAGAAGTTGCCAGCTAGTGTACTCCGTCCTATTTTACCTGAAGTTAATGATCACTCAGTGCACCTCGATTCGCCTTCAACGTTCGTACAGATACTCGCTGCTGCTGTCCTCAAAACTTGAATTTACCTAAACTCATCAATTATTTGTTTCTACGTTACGTCTACGTTGATATTGGATTGCATCAAAGAACTCGATTCATCTTAAAAATTACCCATGCACCTGATCACAGCTTACATCTTAGAAAGTTTGAAGTTCCAGTATAAAACCAGATACCTGATCCACGTTGTCATACTCGTATCTGCAGGCTGAATTCAAATAATCACATATAAGATCTATAGCCGAATAATCAATGTACTCGTCGTCATCTTTGCTACTATGCTACAGATTTAGACAGTCTACAATTTCATCTGCTGCTGTATTTTACACCAATGATCGTTTCAACATCTGTATGCAGTTACCAATCAGTCGACGAATTAATCTACGTTTCTACCTTCGTGATACATCCAGCTTCTAATATAATTTCATGTTCGCTGAGTTTACCTACCAACATCACTCACCGCCGAAGATGAACATCAAACGATTCTTCAGTCAATCGCAACTTGTTGTCGCTGCTGATGTTAAATAGTTCCACCTCGTTGCTGCTCGAAAACTCACAAATCAGCTAATTATCAGTTCGATATCAACCCAGCTAACCTCAGTTCAGTTTACTCGAAGATTGGAAAGTAAATTGAGACATTTGTGAGCTGATTCGCAGAGATCTACAGCTGAAGAAAGTAGAAACCGAGTTTGATCTAACTGATGCCACTTCTTCCTCATTTGTAGAAGCTAATTTGCACTACACTAGGTATTGACTTGTCATACCGCTTTTTAGAAGTTGCCAGTCAGTGTACTCCATTCTATTTCACTGACGTATGTAATCATCGCCAAGTTGGCATCACAATCTCACCATCTGTAAAGTACCTCGCTGCTGAGAAACCTGATTTATTCTCACCACTGATATAATCTAGTATTCGACTTTGGTTCCAGTCAACGATTTCTTCTCCTATCAGTAGTTGCTAATTGGCCCTACTCATCAAGGCAAAGACATGATCGATGCCAATCAGAAGTACCTCGTCTGATCAATTCTCCTATTTTATTTGACGTTTACGAGAAATCAATGCTTATGATATCTGTACTATAAGTCGCTTATCTACTTATTCGAATCAATATTAATACTGCACTCGCGTATAGTTCATATTCGCAAAGTTGTGTCGCGTATTAGTATCGTAATTCGAGGTTCGCGTTCTCTGATGGTCACTCGTTCATTCGTCATCTCAGTTTACCGCGAGTATACGTGGATATTGCAAAGTTTTCCTATTATTAATATAAAGTAAAAATCTCAAAAAAAGTATCAGTTCGCGAATTTAATTGTTCAAGTGCGAAACGCAAAAAGTGTGTCGAATCTTATGGTATTTATCTTATAAAAATATTGAAATTCGCTACTATACTCGTTTCATCATGTGTTCGCGATACATATTGCCTTATCAAACCGTCACACCAGTTCCAGTATCGATCCAGCCCATTAATTTTCATGTGATGATCGCACCATGTCAAAGCTAAGCAGCCCATTACGTCGAATTCGAACTCGCCGACTCTGCAAAGATTGTAGTAACTCGGAAAAGAAATTGAGAAAGGTTAGCCACTTTTCTCACCGTTGTACACCATCTACGTGCCGAGAATCCTGATATCATCATATTGCCAAAGTGAAAGCCAGTCAGCCTCAGCTCTATCATCATTGCTCAGCAATGAAGCTGTTCTCGCATAGAAGTATGATCCAGTCCGCCTTTGCACAACGGAATACCAATAATCAGAGCCTGTTCAATTCAATTTTGGTGTCTCCTTTGCTGTCGTCGTTGTTGCTATCTGTACCTGAATTTATTCTGGCTAGAATATTATACCTGCTATTACCACCAATTAGCAGATCACGAGTATACCTTTGTAAAGTTATTCGTAACGTGAAATATTCGTATTCGCGATAAATGAAAAGAGAAAAGTATATAAAAGTAGTTCGCGAATTTAAATTGATATTACCGTAGGAATCGCGTTAGTGTGCCGAATCGTGTAAAGACAATATGACGAGTATCTTATTTCGCGATATTATTTCGTTAATCTGCTGACATCTATAATTTCCAACTAGACTTCGTCGAGAGCTGTAACTTAAATTATTTTGGAATATTCCTACCTAAGGCGTTAGACCGGGTTCGAGTCCCTGGGACTGATGTTTTACCTAAGGATGAAAGGGTCAGAGACATAAATATTCGGTTACCGGTTCATTGCTCCAGTATCGCTCAACAACTACTCGCATTCTTCGTTCAGTAGAATACCAACTATCTACTGAAATGTGATAATCGTCTCCTATTCGTCGCTGCTCGCAAAAATTTTGCCATCACCACGTCAACATCTTTACCATTCATACACACTGCTGTCTACATCGCTCAGTAAGCTCGCTATCGAATAGTAAACCAGTAAGCTGTGTATATCCTTGTCGAGAGGTCATTGACCTTGTTCAATGCCGACCAGTTTGATTCCTTTGCAAATTCAAATTCTGTCAATTTCGGATAAAAGCTGCTATTTCTCTGGAAAATCAACTCCAATCCGATTTATTGATGTTTAGTCGATGTTCTATTATTGCCGACCAAATCAGTACGATCATCATTACCAATCATCTGCTCTCTCAAGGATGATTTTGGTCAATATCTACTCTCAATTTAGCCAAAGATTCATCTCTCTCGTGGCTAATTTACATCGATCGAGTAATCTGGATCCTGACACTGTAGGATTGTTAATCCGACTCTCGCATAGCTAATTATCATCAAGCTATCCCAGTGATTTGTATCATCGTGATCCAGTTATCATCGATTTGACTGACCAAATCATGGTCATACCCGAGCTGTTCTATTCAAAGCCGTGATTCGTTCCTGATTGTTGTTGGATTGCAGAATTCCCAATGAATTCCCCAGCATGCCCGAAATTTGAGATGGGAATCTCATTGTATTTGTATACCTGTACTTCTTTTGATTTACTGTATAATTCGATGTTTTGCTTACTATATTTTGATTACCATGCTATATTTTATTATCTATTGTTTAGTGTAATTACAAGTCCACATAGTATAGAATTATTTATTATTTTTAACCATCATGTCTATGTTAGTCTTATTTGAGTCCTATGTAACAGATACCTTCAATCTATTTTGTCATCTGTTAAGGGGGGTTTATGAGGCATTATTTTCTGAGTACAATTTTAATATTTATTTATAGAATATCGATGTATTAATTACCATCTTCTCAAGTGCTCGTACCTATCTCGTAAACCAGTTAATTTCATACACGTAGTGTTATCTATCTGGTTTCATACAAATTATCTACTTTCCCACCTCTGCCTAGTTACCCTCACTCTAACTCTTTTCACCTGAATCTAAGATATGGACTAACTAGCATATTCATTCTTCTCTCGTTGGTTACTTCTTTTTCTAATCGTTATTAAAAATGTTGTGTTTGTAATATACCTCGTTATACGTGTTACTGTTAGAATAGGTATGTTATGTGGGCTTGGTACCTTATCTTTTTACCATCATGTAGTCATCAGTAGGTATCTTTATGGTATTATTCGATTATGTCCTTTTCTCAATATATTCGTGTATGCGTGACAATTGTCTTTCTGTGTATCGTCTTATGTTAGGGAAATAGGATATGGCAGTGAGTGAGTGATGATATGGTGTGTGTAGGTAGGTAGGCGAGATGGAGTGGAGTTATGAGAGAATGCTGTAGTCTGATAGGAACTTACAATCTGATTAGCTTAACCTTATTCAAAATTCAATCAAAGTAACTGGTCCCTTAGTGTCTTTTGTTTTTCTACCTTCTGGAGCATCCGGAGTATATGTGGAACCCATCTCAGGTGCATTTTTATGTACCTAACTGGGCGGTACGTCATGATCTTGGACTATTATCATTTTATGTAGATTTAGAACAGGTGCAAAACTGTGTCTATCAATCGGTGATCTTGATTTGAACGACGACTGGAATCCGGCTTGGAATGTATCCATATTTCTCAGAGCACTTTTCTATTACTGGGTATGATATCCCATTCTTCCTGCGCACTTATTTGTAATGATTTCTCTTGTTACAATATTTACTATAAACTTATTTTTTTTAGTTGGATGATGAATCTGATGGTGTGGGTACCACTGCCTATACATGATGATGCTCGTCGATCCTTTGCTTATCAAAGTTTAATAACGATCTTTAAATGTGATACGTTTCGTTATTTCTTCCCCGAACTGGCTGAGGTACTCACGAAATTTTTTTAATTGGATTGATCATCTCAATAATATTTAATTTTCATTTATTTACAGGAAATTGAAAGGAAACTCCATCAGAAAAATATTAGAACAGAAGGGTTGTTAACTTGCGAATGTGATTCACTTTCAGTTTCAGAAGAAGAAGATGATATTGACCAAATGACTAAACGACTTGAAATCTAATTCTTTATCTGACTGAAAGATGAAATTGTAAAATAAAATAAATAAAAAAATATCTAATAAAAATGGTTTCCTTGCAATGAATCTACATTGGGTCTGTATTATTGTTACTGCATAGACCATCCTCTATGGAATTAAAAAAAAAAAGATAAATCCTGCTAGGTGGAACGAATGAAACTTTTCTGTTTGATTATTTTTTTGTTGTTTTTATTAAAAAGTTGAAAATGTCAATGTGAGCTACGTTTCTAGGAATCTTGGAAGTTAAATGTTCATTTCGGTTTTTTTTTTTTTTTTTTTTTTTTTTAACGTAGCAAAATAACGAAATAATTTTGTTTTTTGTTTCGCCTCTTTTCGTTTTTTTTTTTGAAACTAGTGTTTAATCTGATTGATTACTGATCAGATGAAACGCAACAGGGCGTATTTTTTTTTTGAAGAATTTTTGAATTATTGGCCTGGGTTTCAACAAAAATTTAAAAGTTTTACTTTTCATTTAACATTTTTTTTATTATTATTAAAAAACAGTAGGTATAATACACATAACTATGTTTTTTTAGAAAAAGTTGAAAAATCTGACTTTTAACAAAATTTAAAAAAAAAATGATTTTTCACAATTTTTTTTTTTTTTTTTTAAATTCGCATGTTAGTATTTTTTGAAAAAAATCGCTTTTTCTAAATCAAATTTCTTTCTATTTTTAAAACTCATTTTTCATTAATTTAAAAAAAAAATTGTCGTATTTTTTTTTCAAGTAACCTCATTTTTTGAATATATCCCACCCCATTACCTACATCAATAACCTCCAAAACTTTCAAAAACGCGCCAAGTCTTTTTCGTAGAGAATCCCTCAATTTCTGATGTTTTCTGAACAGAAATAAGATTATTTTGATGATAATAAAAACAACGAAAAAACCATGAGAAAAGTAGAAAACTAACTGAAGACTAAACAAATCGCTTTTAACGAATACCGATTTAGATAGATGATATAGAATAGATAGATAGATAATATCTCTATTTTCTTGGAGTTGTAAAAAAGTCCTTTAATTTTTATGACGTGATAATTTTTAAAAAAATTTTTGAGAAAATATTTTTACATGTAATTGTAATATTCTTGTATGCGTAGATAGTTTGTTTATGTTTCAATGTAATACCGTCATGCTTCAAGTAAATGGTGTATGTACTATTACTCTTAAAAACAATTATCACATAGGCCTACCTACTTATCACAATGTTCTGGTCATTTCACGCATCACGATGAAATTCAGCTCAATAGTTTTGCTATAAAATGAATTACATAATACAAAGATTATTTTTATTTTACCATTGCTATAGATAGGTACCAATCGTAATCATTCTACCTACGACTTTATAACGATATGCTCTACATATTATGAAAAATCTTCCACTGCTCCTCTACTGCTTCTCAAATTGAACTTCCTTTTTGTAGTACATAGCTCATTCATGTAATAGAAGTAATGACTGTTTACATTATTAGAGTCGTCTATATTTAATTTTTTAATTTTTTCATGAATGGAATTTTTATAGCACAAAGCTTCATGTAGGTAATTTATACGGATTTGTTTATATGCTAATTTAAGTTAGTGGCGCCCAGAGGTTCGAAAAATGCAATTGAAGAATTTTGTATAAAGAGCACCCAATTTTTTTCCTCTCTGGAGGAAACGCCTAAAAATTCTCATTAAAAATTTCCTCACAGAATAAAATCATTTTGGAGAAATAAATCACCTGAAATTTTTTTTTGCATAAAATTCTTTGTGCTAAAATCACAAAAAAAAACACTTTTAGAAATCCTGGTTTTGGTACTGAAAGATGTTTTCAATTTATACCCATTATATTTTTATGAGAAATATCATTACACCCGAAAAATTGAGAAAATATTTCACCAAAAACTTGAACTTTATTATTAAAAAAAAAAAAAAAAAAAAAAAAAAAAAAAAAATTTTATACTGCAAAAAATTGAAAAAAAAATCCAGAATTTTTTTCTAGTAGGTAGTCTAAAAAATTGAAAGATTTCATAAAAAAAAACATTCTTTAATCATAAGAAAATAAAGCTTTCTTAGGTAAGTAAGTAGTATTCCAAAAAAATTGAAAAATTTTTCACATAAAAATACTTCCTTGAGAAATTTTCATTTTCATCTTCAGAAAATTAGAAATTTTCTCTCTAAAAATACAATTAAAATAATTTTTATTCAAACAAGAGAAAAAAAACACTTTTGGAAATGGTATATATTTATGAGAAATATCATTACAAACACCTGAAAAACGGAGAAAATATTTCACCAAAAAATTAAACTTTATTATCGAAAAAAAAAAAAAAAAAAAAAGGAAAATTTAAAAAGCAACATTTTTTCTACAAAAAATAAAATTATAAATTTATTCTGCAAAAAATTGAAGAAACAAAATTTTTTTCAAGTTGTCAAAAAAATTAAAGATTTTATCCTCCAAAAAATAAAATTAAATACCTAAAACATTCTTAAATAAAAAAAATGAAGATTTGTTATTCCAAAAAATCGAGAACTTGAAGAAATAAATAATCAAAAATAAGAATTTTATTTTGTGAAAAAACTGAAAAAATTTTCACATGAAAATACGTGAAGAATTTTGATTTTGATTTCCAAAAAAACGAGAAATTTTCTCTCTAAAAATACAATAAAGGAAAAAAAAACACTTTTTGGAAATCGTACACATATTTTTATGAGAAATATCATTACCTACACCTGAAAAATTGAGAAAATATTTCACCAAAAAATTGAAAAAAAATCCAGAATTTTTTTCAAGTGGTCCAAAAAATTAAAAGATTTTATTCTCAAAAAAATATAAAACATTCTTTAATTCTCAAAAAATAAAGATTTCTTATTCTAAAAAAATCGAGAAATGAAAAAAAAAAAAAATAACTGGTAAAATTTAAGAAATTTTTTCTACCAAAAATATTGAAAAATTTTGAAGAATTTTTATTTTTATCTCTAAAAAAATTAGAAATTTTCTCTCTAAATATGTACAATCCATAGAATTTTTATTCAAAAAAAAAGGAAAGGAAAATGACAAATTGCTTTACCCAGGTATTCCAAAAAAAAAGCCTAGAAATTTAATAAATACTCCAAAATTTTAAAAGATTTCTTAATCCAGAAACAAAAATTGAGAAATTCCTCCCCCCCCCCCAAAAAAAATGAGGAATACTTGCATGCCAGAAAAACTAAAAATTACCTTCAAAAAAATATATTATTTATTTCAAAGCTTACCTATTCAAGAAAACTCGAGAATTTTTTTTTTCAAAAAAAGTTGAAAACATTTGCTTAAAACTGAAAGATTTGTTATTCCGAAAAAAAATTGAGAAAAAGACGTTTATCAAAAAAACAAGAAAATATTGTTATCTACTTACTCTCGGAAAATAAATAAATTTTTTTCTCTAAAAAAAGGGTACATTTTTTAAAATGCAAGGTATTTTTATATTCAAAAAATAAAATATTCTGTTCTACAAGAAAATGTATTTTTTAATCATAAAATTGCTTTGAATGGATAGTGGATACTTTTGTCCATTAATTTTCACTTTGGCATATTTTTAAATGATAAAATTTGGAATTTTGGAGCTTCAACTTTTGGATAGGTACAAAAGTCTGTATGGGCGCATCTGTTAGTAGTACTAGAGTTTGGTAAATTTTTTTTTAAAAATAAAATAAAAAAGTATATTAGTTAGTAGTGTCAGTGGGTAATTCTCAGAAAATCGGCAAATTTCACTACTGTAAAAGTTCAGAAATTTGACAGGTTTTTAAAAAAAAATTCTCAAGACAATTGAAAATATATATGCCTCCGAGTACTTTTATGGTGTTGGGGTCAATTCATTTCCCAAAAGAGAGGGGGAGGACGATTCAAAAAGGGGTATAGCCGGGTAAAATAGGGTGATTTGGCCATCCAGAGCGAATTTTCAAACCAACTAGTGGAAGTTGGTCCTTATGGTCTAAAACCCCCGTGACCAAATTTTTAGGTCGCTACCTCACCCCCACCCCCTCCTAGAGCGAAAAATGTGATTTTTCGATTATAATTTTTGATTTTGACAGTTTTTAACCAAATTTTTTCAAACTCGGGTAGATGTTAGGTATTAGTGAGTATCTTATTATAGCTTATTAATAATTAATAAAATATCAGTATTATAGCTTATAGAATAACTAATTGTCGAATTGTCCATCGTCGTGGCTGTAAAAATTCATCTTCGCCACGACGAAAGACAACCACTCGTGATCCACGACGATGGACAATTCGACAATTAGGTATTCTATAAGCTATAATACTGATATTTTATTAATTATTAGTAAGCTATAATAAGATACTTACTAATTAGAATAAATTTCCTCAGTTTTTAGGATGATCAGACTCTTTATACCGGAGGAATGATAAGCCACGACGATGGACACAAATCTCTGCTACAGTTTTCAATGATCAGGTGTAGTTGTACTAAACACTTTTTGTGATCATCATTCACACTAGCCTATACCCTGAACTTCCTAACGACGTGTACTTACTTTTTTTTCAGAAAAACATGGTGATTTCCATAATTTTTGAAATCTGTTTTCAAAAACATGTTGTGCTACAGGCCACGACGATGGACATTTTGAGGTTTAGACTAACTTGTACTCAAGGGGAGGGGGGTGGTATTCATCAAATTAGGCATGATGGATTAAGGACGTTATAATGTACAAATAACCAAAAAATGAAAGTTGGGCATAGTACAGGAGTTGAGAAATCAGCCTGTTACTGAAATTTGCCGATTTTCGGAGAATTACCCCAGTACTTAATTAAGACAGAAAAAAAAATTCCCAAACAAAAATTTAGAACACTTCTTCTACCGAAGACAAATAATAATACCTATCCAATAATAACCAATGTCACACTCTTCAATTTCCGCCTGCTATATTGGAATCGCATGGAAATAAATGCGAGTTTGGAATATATAATTGTGGAATTAAACAATTAACCTACCAAAAGTGGTAAAAACAAATCCGCACTATGTGGTAAAAGGAACTTGACTCGCATGAACCTAGAGGGGAGGGGAGAAAAATGAAAAAATTGATGGGGACCAAGTCGATATTGAATCTACTCGGTAAGGAGAGTAAAATGCCGCAAATAAAATTTTCCTACCCCTCTCCATTTCCTCTCCCACCTGGGACCCATTTCCCCTTGTGTAAAATTGCCTAAAATCGGAATTAAAAATGGGAGAAGGAATGGAGAGGGGCAGGAAAATTTTGTTTGCGGCATTTTACTCTCCTTACCGAGCATATTCCATATCGTCTTGGTTTCAATCAATTTTTTCATTTTTCCCCCTCCCCTCTAGGTTCATGAGTATTGAAATAAGAGTGGGGTGGGAGAGGAATTGGGGAGGGTTAGGAAAATTTTGCTTGCGGCATTTTTCTCACCTTGTGGAGTACAATCAATATCGACTTGGCTATTTTTGAATTTTTCATTTTTTTGGATTGTTTACAGAAATGTGAAAATTGATACCACGATGGGAGAGGAAATGGGGGGTCGGGGAAAATCAATCAATACGCCATTTTGCTCAGCTCTTTGGGCACTTTCAGAATTCACTTGGTTTTCCTGAACTTTTTTTATTTTCTATTTTATGTGAGGATTCTCATACTTTTCATCTGTGCACAGCGTCCCCTATGGAAAAAAGTGGGGCTTGTACTTGGTGTTCCGAAATTGTCCAGTCCTGTGTTGTACATCTGTGGTATCAGTGTTGCCAAATGGCATGACAGGGTCGGCGGGTTACGTTGAAGGAAATCCAACACCATTCGCCTATGCGCGTTGCCGCTTCGTACCTACGCGTATACGTGTACTCGCGCACGGGGGGGGGGGGGGGTAGTATTCGCAGTTAAGGTGCATGTATACCGTTTTAAAACGAGTATCGGCAAGCTGCCCCGGTGGCGTAGGTGCTAGAGCGCTGGCCTGTGGAACCGATGGACCCGGGTTCAAATCCTTGTGGAGGTGAAATTTTTTCAAAATTTTTTTTGACTTAGAATTTTTTTAAATCATTCTTTTTTGTTGTTTCAGTTTTTTAATCTCTTTTTCGTATTTTTTGTTGCGAATTAATTTTTTTTACCGATTCTACTACTTGTATTTTCAAATAAAAAGATCCCGCGTACCCCTCGGCGGGATCTCTTATCCATTTTAGAAAAAAAAAGCAATAAAAAAACGGGTATATTCGTCAAAATGGAGAATTGGCAACACGCATAGGCGAATGGTGTTGGATTCCCTTCAACTTAAGGCATCCCCTAGGGAAGTAGGGAACGAGAAAAGCTGGGAAAAGTAGATTTTTATTTTTTTAAATAAAAATCACGTATTCTCTTTTCTCTTATGGAAGAATCGCGATTTTCAAAAATTAATTAAAAATCGAGTATTACACCTAGCGAGTTGATTTTTATTTTAAATTAAAGCTCAATCTTTCTACTTTGCAAACCTTTTTTTTTTATTTTACTCTGAAAGAATGATAACTGATAAGCAAAGCTGTGAAAAAAAATGATTTTTAATTTTTCACATGTTTAGGACCTGTTTTTGTGTAACTTTTCTGATTTTTCTGATTAATTTCTGCGATGAAAAATTTTTGTTACTGAGAAAACGATTATTTTGAGATGAAAATTATACATCATCGAAAATTTGTTGAGATGAGCGACCACCGACCATAATAATTACAATGATTATGGAATGTTTGACA
The DNA here is from genome assembly GCA_959613365.1 of Balanococcus diminutus. Taxonomy (NCBI): domain Eukaryota; kingdom Metazoa; phylum Arthropoda; class Insecta; order Hemiptera; family Pseudococcidae; genus Balanococcus; species Balanococcus diminutus. The sequence continues at coordinate 33,494,704 of OY390718.1, read as the reverse complement.
AATAGGTACCCAAACAGTAAATGCATACTCACTTACTCACCAATCTTGAATTAGGTGATCGAAGCTTAATCAGAGTCGTAGCATAAGCGTTTTCCAAGTGAGGAAAAATTATAAATTTGCCTAGGTACTTGGAAATTCAAAATTGCCAACTTTTCGTAATTTTTGTAATTATCACTCAATTTCAAAACAAGACGAATATTTCGATCACTGATTTGAAAACACTATGATGAAAATTGAAAATAATTATAAAAAAGGGTTATGAAAATTGAAAATCGGTCTTTTTCACAACCTCACGAATAACCTAAGGCAGAAAAAGAATAAGCTTCAATTTGAAACAAAAATGAACTCGCTGAGCAAAATATTCGATTTTTAATTAATTTTTCAAAATAGTGAATTTCCCATAAGAGCATAAAATAATGTGTGTTGAAAGTGATGAAAAAAAAGCATAAAAAATTTTATCAAAATATAAATTTCTTTGGAATAAATGTTTATAATAATCAATTTTTAAAAAAATAATGTTTTTTTTTGAGAATGGAAAAATTTCTCATTTTTTTTTTTTTTTTTTTTTTGAAAAAACAAAAACAGAACCAAATTTTTAGCTGTCAAAGTTGATTAGACTAGAGCGCCGTCCAAAGGTCGACATTAGTATATAAAACCAATTTTCAGATTTTTATCTTGAAATTTACAATTTTGCAAAAAATAAATATTTTACCTACCAATTGGCTATTTTTCAAAAATTCATCAAAAATCGATAAATCAACGTCGGCTCGCAACTAAAAATTTTGTTCTACGATCTGGGTGACATACTCTTTCAGTGAACCGAATTTCAGCTCAATCAGAATGACGGTTGGCAAGGTTCCCTTATGAGAAACTCTGAGTGGTAATGATGAAAAAAGTCTGAAGTTTTCGATTATTCGCTTTTTTGAAAAAAATTAATTTTGCAGCAATTTCAAATTTTCTCAAAATTCAATTTTATTAGAAAAATTGTCAAAAAAATTCATCTTCACATAATTTGGGTTAACTCTGAGTGGTAATGATGAAAAAAGTCTGAATTTTTCGATTATTTGCATTTTTGAAATAAAATCATTTTGCAATAAACCATTCCAAATTTTCTCAAAATTCAATTTTATTGGAAAAATTGTCAAGGAATGTTTTTCTCGTCATTTGGGTTCACTCTAAGAGGTTATGATGAAAAATGATTCAATTTTTCAATAATTCCAATTTTTGAAAAAAATTACTTTGCGATGGGCACCTTCACATTTTCCCAAGATTCAATTTTTTTGGAAAAATTGACAAAAAAAAAAAATTTCTCATCATTTGGGTTCACTCTGAGAACTTTGATAAAAAAATTTTGAATTTTCAAATTTTCTCAAAATTCAATTTTGTTGGAAAAATTGTCAAAAAAATTATTTTCAAATAATTTGGGTTCACTCTGAGTGGTTATAATGAAAAAATTCTAAAGTTTTCGATTATTCGCATTTTTGAAATAAAATCATTTTGCAACAGATCATTTCAAATTTTCTCAAAATTCAATATTATTGGAAACACTGTCAAAAAATTTTTCTCATCATTTGGGTTCACTCAGAGAGGTTATGATGAAAAATGATTCAATTTTTCAATAATTCCAATTTTTGAAAAAAACTCATTTTGTGATGGGCACCTTCACATTTTCCCAAAATTCAATTTTATTGGAAAAATTGACAAAAAAAAATTTCTCATCATTTGGGTTCACTGTGAGAACTTTGATAAAAAAATTATGAATTTTCAAATTATTTTCACATAATTTGGGACTTGGGTTCACTCTGAGCGCTTATAATGAAAAAATTCTAAATTATTTTCGATTATTCACATTTTTAAAATAAAATCATTTTGCAACAAACATTTCACTTTTTTTTTCGCTCATTTACAATGAAAACATTTTTTATCTTCCTTATTTTCCTCCTTCGTTTTGAGGTCACTTATTAATCATTATTTAAAAAACGGGAAAAGAAGTGATGCCCAAGCGGAGCGAGAGCAAAAATTTTGAAAAAATTGTGATTTTCAATGCATTCATGATTTTTCAAAATTACAATTTTTTTGAAAAATTAGCCGAAATTTGCAAAAACCTTGTAGTGCTTTTGGAAGAATTTTATTGAGGTGGTGCTTTGGCACACTCTACTTTATATGTGGTTACTCCTATGGTTTTTCTTCCACACTTACTCAAATTTTGTAAATTTCTAAAATTATAGAGTAGGTACCTAATTGTGGGAATTTTTTTTGAGGCACTGCTGAGGCCTACTTAAAACTCGTGTACCTCTCATAGGCTCATGTTACATTATGTAGAACAGTCTGACTGAGGTGTACGCTGAGCACATCCAAATCCCATTTCCAACTTAGTTTTTCTTCCACATCTCCTCAAAGTGTCTCATCACATATGCCCAAGATTATTATTTAAGGCTCCCTTGAGGTATCGTACTCGATTCCGAGCTTGGGTTATTTTACGCAACTCTTCAAAATTTCAAATTATCAAGCGTTGTTTTCATGGCTTCCTTTTATAGCATTACGTAAGAAGTAGGTACCTACCTTTAATACCTACAATATTTATTTATATTATGATGAATTAAGATACATTTCAAGGAAATTTTGGTGTTACTTGTTTTTCAAATTCGTAATTCGTAAATAAGATCCGCTTCCCTAAATTTGTCTGGAAGTTATTAGTTTATGCTATTAAATTATCATCTGTATTATTCATGAGTAAACTGCGTGGAAGGAATACATAAGTTGGGACTGATAATCGCATAGGTTATCTTCTAATCTTCTCTTTTCTTTTTAAAGTAATTAAGTGTTGCGAAGAAAATATTAGCCTTCAATGAAACGTAGAAAATTACAATTTATTGCTAAAAATGAATAGGTACAATAAAATCGTTCGAAGGCAATACAATACCTGTACAAAAAAATTAAAATAAAATGCTTTGCTATAAATGCACTAGGGAATGACAATTTAAATTATCATTAGAAAATATCCAAAGTATTCAATCCAAGTTCATTCATTGTAAAAAATATATTTTAATTAAAAAAAATTATACAATGTTACATTCTTGGTAGTGTACCAACATACGTGTTAAATGAGTTGCATACCTCTATTCATTCTAATTTCATGGTGTATAAATGTTGGGGTCAAATGACATTTTTTGGCTCGATTTTCCCTGGACCATAGCTAAAAATTTAATTTTTTGGCAAGATAATATTCATTATTCGGCTGCATGGTCGAAGGTCGACGCTATCTTCATGGAGGTATTTTTTGGAATAACAAAATTTTATAGTAAAATTATCTATACATAATAGGTATAGGTAATATTCTTAAGAAGTTTCATAATTTTCTTTGTTTATTTATTTTAATTTAACTTCTTAATTTATTCGTTCTTCTCTCCTATTTTAATATCCTGATGATGCACGACATTGTCCTACGAAACGTCATTTTCCCCCTTTTTTTATTCGTTTGTGTTAAAAATTGTCTTTTTATTTATTTTTTATTAAATGAAAATTAATTATTTTTATTTTTTAAGAATGAAAAACAATAGGGCTGCGTTCAGGACAGGCTTTTTCTGTTTCCTGAAGCGAACAGTTTAAATAATTTATGTAGATAATTGAGAATTCTGATCAAATGTTAAATACCTATTAGAATTTAGCAAAATTTTTTTTTCAACAATGAAAATCTTATTGAAAAAAAAAATCAACAATTCTTCACTACTCAGGTACCTAGGCATTATTAATATGTAATTAAGTATGATCAGGGTCCAGGTTGAATAAAATGAGATCGAGTTTTAAAATTAAAATTTTAAATAAAATTTCAAGTTATTTTCATTTTTTAAAATTGCCTTGTCTGTCTGGCAATTTAATATGAATGAGAGGTGGGTGGATTAAGAATTTAAAATGGACCGAAAATCAAAAATTTTTGATTTTCAAAATGTAATAAAATAAGGCCTACAGTGATTTTTCACCTTTTTCATACTCTTGAGAATTTTTTCAAAACTACGACAATTTGAAGCTTCGTTGGTTTTTATTTTGAGTTGGAAAAAGCAAATATTTTTGGGTCACAAATGCCCTTGAAAGATGTAGTACTCGTATAGTTGTTGTCGTAGCATACACGCGAGAGATAAAAGTAAATAAACCGAATAACCTAAAACGTTATCTGGGATTTATTAGAAGAGATGAGAGATAGAGCGAGACATGTTGAGAAGAATCAAAATGCACTTCGTTTAGTTTCTAAGAATATTCTCGTTCATTTTTATCTGTGCTTTTTCATAGGTGTTGTAATCTACAATTATTAGTATTCTGTACTCGTGATGTAAATTTAACTCGAAATATACGTCTTCGTTTAGATTTAGAATTAAATCTCTTTTTTATGATGTCGAATTCGTTTCCACAAATAACATGGTAGCAGCCGCGTCGTTTTAAATCTGCGGAAGTTTTTTAATTATGAAATCGCGAAGTGTTGAATATTGAATCTGAAATCGTGCACGTGTTCGCATCCCCAAGAATCATTATGAATAACCCTACGCAGCAACAGCATACAGTTTTCAATGGAAAAGGCTTCAATATTTGGCGTAAAAGGATGTCTGCAGCGTTGAATGCCAAAAAATGGACCAATACGTTATTAGACAACGAAGCTGCCGCAGGTAAAGGTGTCAAAGCTGACATGCGAGCCAAAGCATTGGACTTTTTAATGATGCACATACACGACAACGTACTAGCTCTGATCGATGAAGACATCAGTACACCCTACGAATTAATGAGCCAACTTGAGAATCGATACGGAAGAAAAGATGCGGCGTCTGTCGTCCAAACCAAGATAAAACTCGCCAATACGAAATTAACCAATCTGAGCCAAGCTGAGCAGTATTGCGATCGAATCTCAACGCTCTGCGTCGAACTAAAACAGATCACCGAAATGTCTGAGGAGGAAGAATTTACATGGCTCACTGCAGGTCTCCCAGATTCGCTCAAACACGTCAGAACATCCGTACTAGCCAACCTCCATTTGAATGCGGACATCGATGGCTGTAGAAACCTAATAATTTCAGAAGCCGCCAACGCCAGAGCTCAACACCCTGAATTAACGAAAGGTACGCTTCGATCATCAGCACTCGTCACTGCGAATTCGTGTAAATACTGCAAAGAAAATGGCCACTCCGTCGATCAATGTGCCAAGCTGGAAAAGAAACGAAATGCCATTTGCTACAAGTGCGAGCAAAAGGGCCACTTTGCCAAGAATTGCGCAGAACCTCCGGATCCAGCCTCCACTACAAACTCGAGCACTCAGAAGAGCAAAACCCCCCGCAGTCTTCTAGCCGTTGCTTCAAAAACCCCAAATTTATCCAACCATTTCGGCTAAGAATCCATAATCAATCGAGAATCAGAATCCAGAATCCAGCTCCAGGCTCCCTAGCAACTTGGCTCCAGCTTTAGGCTCAAAGAAATCTCAGAATCCTCAGCTTTAGGCTCAAACAAAGAAGAATCTCCCAGCTTCAGGCTCCAGCGGAATTAATACTCTGCCTCCCCCTCGTTTTTATTGCTTCGTGCAATTCTTTATTTTAGTAATTAGTAAAATATACTTTCGTTTTTAGTAGAAGTATATTTTTAGGAGAGCGTGTTGAGAAAAATCAAAATGCACTTCGTTTAGTTTCTAAGAATATTCTCGTTCATTTTTATCTGTGCTTTTTCATAGGTGTTGTAATCTACAATTATTAGTATTCTGTACTCGTGATGTAAATTTAACTCGAAATATACGTCTTCGTTTAGATTTAGAATTAAATCTCTTTTTTATGATGTCGAATTCGTTTCCACAAATAACAAGACGGGCTAAAAGGTACAAGTATAGAAGTACAAGAGTATAGGTATAACCATATGCGCTTGTCTAACTTGTCGTCATCGACGACTTTCAAAACTTCACGTCGCCATATTACCAGGTATTTCACAAGTATTCTTGAACTTGAATGTCGTACGCCCAGCAGCGTTCCATTTGCTCAACCTTCAAAAATATAGCGAGTATGGTGAACTTGGATGAAAAACCAGCTGTGTCAATAGGTTTTGAAAATTCTTCGATATGACGCAAATTTATGGCGAAGTAGTTATCACAGAATACAGGCGTATATTTCATGAGTAATCTAAATTGAAAACTCAAAATTCTGAGCAATAATTTTAATGTTGAATTGAAAAAAGACCTGCAAAAAATGTATCCTTTTTTCGTTCTTAATGATTTTAAATTTTTTTCTAGTCAGTTGTTAAAAATTTGAATACAGGCGTATATTTCATGAGTAATCTAAATTGAAAACTCGAAATTCTGAGCAATAATTTTAATGTTGAATTGAAAAAATACCTGCAAAAAATGTATCCTTTTTTCGTTCTTAATGATTTTAAATTTTTTTCTAGTCAGTTGTTAAAAATTTGTCATTTAATTTTTTTTTTTAAATTTTAAATAAATAAACGTTTGTTAATCATTGTGATTTTGACCTCCCCCTTCCCTCAATTTGAAAATTAGCAAATTCGTAAATTGTGAAAAATTTGTAAATTAGTGAGAATTTCGTAATTTTTCAAGAATTCACGAATCGATCAAAAAGTTTTATTTTTAAGAATTTGTCAATATTTTAAAAAAGTAATCCCTTTCAAAAATTGTTCAGCAAGTGTTTTTTTCCAAAATCTTTTTTTGCTTAAACCTAATGAATTTGAAGAAAATTTTGATAAAAATGGGCCGTCTACCAGATTTTCCCTATTTTCCCGGTCAAAGAAGCGATTTTCGTAAAAATTGATCGGAACAAAAATTGTAGAGCAAAAAATATCCTTTCATCCTAAAACCATCGAAGTTTTGATTCGACGAAAATACCTCGATTCATTAGCAAAAACTGTTTTTTTCAGATATGCAAATTTTCATATTTTACCTATTTCGCAGATAAACAAAGCGTTTTTCATGAAAATTGATAAGAACTAAAATTGTAGAGCAGAAAAAATCCTTCAGTTTTAGTGCTTTTAAAATTTTTGATTCGACCAATTTTTTGAGTTATCGTCAAAAAACTATTTATTTTTTCATTTTCGAGGTCAACAACCCCTTTCTTGTGAAAATTGATGAAAACCAAAATTGTAGATCAAAAAATTTACTTTTGTTTGGTGTAGTCGAAATTTCGATTTGACGAATATTTCTTGAGTTATCGTCGAAAAACTGATTTTGAAAGTTGGCCGTCTACCAAATTTTCCCATTTTCCTGGTCAACGAAGCGATTTTCGTGAAAATTGATATGAACTAAAATTGTAGAGCAAAAAAAATCCTTTCACCCTAAAATTATTGAAATTTCGATTTGACGAAAATACCTCGATTTCTCAGCGTAAAATGTTTTCTTGGATATGCAAATTTTCACATATTCTCATTTTCAGAGCGAACGAAGCATTTTTCGTGAAAATTGATCACAACCAAAATTGTAGAGCAGAAAATTTCCTTTCGTTGGTGTCTTGTCAGAATTTCAATTTGATGAATATTTCCCGAGTTATCGTCAAAAAACGAAATGGAAAGTCGGCCGTCTACTATTTGAAAATGCGACGTTGCCTTTCTACGTTCATGGCTTGTATCTCTAGGTGGTTTTGGCATTATTGTTTTGTTTATTGTTTTGTTTACATTTTAATTTTACTACTGTGCTAATTGTTAAAAATGAATTTATTCTAACATTATTTTTTTAACGTATAATTATATAAACCAAACCACATATAAACTTTACCTTTTCATTGTTGTGTTGGACTGTTCATTACTTAAATTTACTTCAAAAGCATAATGGAAAGAATTTTAATTATATGTTTTAAAATTTAAATTTAATAAGTATTTAAATTATTATTTAAGACGACGATGAAAAGGAAAAAAGGAAGACCGAAGAAGTCGTCAAATTCGTTATCATAATCTCAATAATTCTCAAGTGGAGAATTCAGTTCTCAGAAATTGATGTTGAAAAAACACTCCTCTGTCTACGTCGTACCCAGGTACCCCCGTCCACCAACTCACTGAACTGTCGTCATTGCAATGGGTCAGCCAATCACGGCTGCGTACGTGACTACGTTTGAGGAGGGGGAGTATGGTGGATACAGCAAACAACATGTTTGTCGCCGAAGACGAACTGATTTCCATCCTTAAAGATAAGTAAAGTGGTTTGCTTCGTATGTATAAGTTGAAGTGTAGTGCATATTTAGCTTAGTTGTGTTTTATAATTCGTTTAATTTGGTTTTTTATTTCAAAACTTTGAGTAATATTTTTCTAATTTTTTTGTACTGCGTATTAAGCGAAGTTGTGTGTTTGATTCGGGTTTTTTTTATTTATGTAATTCGTTTGATTCGGTTTTTTATTTCAAAACTTTGAGTAATATTTTTCTAATTTTTTTGTACTGCGTATTAAGCGAAGTTGTGTGTTTGATTCGGTTTTTTATTTATGTAATTCGTTTGATTTGGTTTTTTATTTCAAAACTTTGAGTAAGTAATCTTTTTCTAATTTTTTTGTAGTGCGTATTAAGCGAAGTTGTGTGTTTGATTCGGTTTTTTATTTATGTAATTCGTTTGATTCGGTTTTTTATTTCAAAACTTTGAGTAATATTTTTCTAATTTTTTTGTACTGCGTATTAAGCGAAGTTGTGTGTTTGATTCGGTTTTTTATTTATGTAATTCGTTTGATTCGGTTTTTTATTTCAAAACTTTGAGTAATATTTTTCTAATTTTTTTGTACTGCGTATTAAGCGAAGTTGTGTGTTTGATTCGGTTTTTTTTCATTTGTGTAATTCGTTTGATTCGGTTTTTTATTTCAAAACTTTGAGTAAGTAAATTTTTCTAATTTTTTCGTAGTTTGTATTAAGCGAAGTTGTGTGTTTGATTCGGTTTTTTATTTATGTAATTTGTTTGATTTGGTTTTTTATTTCAAAACTTTGAGTAAGTAATATTTTTCTAATTTTTTTGTAGTGCGTATTAAGCGAAGTTGTGTGTTTGATTCGGTTTTTTATTTATGTAATTCGTTTGATTCAAAAAAAAATAATGAAAATTTGTGTACATCGTATATCATACCGATCACGTAATTGATAATTTTGTTACTTTTTTCTTCTGTTGCAGGGAAACCACAACACAAATCTAAAGAACCACTTGGAAAGCAGTCACTTAAAAGTGTTTAAAACAATCAATAAGCAATTCGAACACCAAAAATCTGCGTCTGCAAGAAGTAAGCAAGCGGATATAACTGCCTACGGCACTATCACCACCCACTCAAACAGTTTGCAAAACGCAAAATTATCGTTCAAGGATATTCTAATGAGCAACGTGAAACAAATAATTAAACACCAGCGGCCAATTAAATATGTCACCGACGAGGCTACCCGAGATATACAAACGCCTTTGCTGGATGCTATGAAAGTTGTTCCGTTTGCACTGAATAAGCCAAATACGACTCAATTCATGAACGCACTTGTGAACGAAATGAAACGGGAACTTGCAGAAAAGGCCAAAGGAAACGTAATTTCTCTCAAACTAGACGGAGCTACCTGTAAAGAGCGTAGCTTTCTCGGAATTAACGTGCAATTCCGTAACAGATCCAATTTGAATGAATTTCACTTGTATACTTTGCGCTGCATTGAGTTGTTTACATCATCAACTGCACAAAATTTGACTGATGAGATCATGAATTGTTTGAAGCATTTCGACTTGGATCCCAAAACGGTGATGACAATTACGACGGATAATGGGGCCAACTATGTCAAAACAGCAAAAGATGTAAACAAAGAGATAAACAATGTATCAGCATCCAACTCAACATCTTCAAACGTTAGTGCCACTGCGAGTTCTTCTGAAGAAGATGCTACAGAAGGAGATTTGTCTTTCTCTTTGGATTGTATTGAAGTTAGAGAAATTGACGACGACCAATTAGAAGTGATAAAACTGATTCAAGCGTTGACTGACAATGGTTATGGATCGCAAAATTTAGTAGGTAAGAAAAAAAATCTTGAATTTTTCATTTCTAATTTTGAATTCTATCTTTGTGTCAATTTAATTGTCATTCAAATTTTTTTTTCAAATTTAAATAATAAAAGTAGTGAAAAAACTTGAAAACTCGATCAAAAAAAAATCACAAAATTTTGTGCATCATCGTTCATTCATTGAGAAACATCATTTCAAGATAATATACTCATACTGTACTAATTAAAAAATTTTCTATGATAAATTTTATTTCATTCAAAATAATTCTACTTTTTTCCAATTTAGGGGTCAGATGTGGTGCTCACACCTATCAACTCGCGATCCTCGATTGGTTTAAAACGCTGTCTACGGTAACTGAAGAAGAAAAAGACGATTCAAAACTACGACAATTTGAAGCTTCGTTGGTTTTTATTTTGAGTTGGAAAAAGCAAATATTTTTGGGTCACAAATGCCCTTGAAAGATGTAGTACTCGTATAGTTGTTGTCGTAGCATACACGCGAGAGATAAAAGTAAATAAACCGAATAACCTAAAACGTTATCTGGGATTTATTAGAAGAGATGAGAGATAGAGCGAGACGGGCTAAAAGGTACAAGTATAGAAGTACAAGAGTATAGGTATAACCATATGCGCTTGTCTAACTTGTCGTCATCGACGACTTTCAAAACTTCACGTCGCCATATTACCAGGTATTTCACAAGTATTCTTGAACTTGAATGTCGTACGCCCAGCAGCGTTCTATTTGCTCAACCTTCAAAAATATAGCGAGTATGGTGAACTTGGATGAAAAACAAGCTGTGTCAATAGGTTTTGAAAATTCTTCGATATGACGCAAATTTATGGCGAAGTAGTTATCACAGAATACAGGCGTATATTTCATGAGTAATCTAAATTGAAAACTCGAAATTCTGAGCAATAATTTTAATGTTGAATTGAAAAAATACCTGCAAAAAATGTATCCTTTTTTCGTTCTTAATGATTTTAAATTTTTTTCTAGTCAGTTGTTAAAAATTTGTCATTTAATTTTTTTTTTTAAATTTTAAATAAATAAACGTTTGTTAATCATTGTGATTTTGACCTCCCCCTTCCCTCAATTTGAAAATTAGCAAATTCGTAAATTGTGAAAAATTTGTAAATTAGTGAGAATTTTGTAATTTTTCAAGAATTCACGAATCGATCAAAAAGTTTTATTTTTAAGAATTTGTCAATATTTTAAAAAAGTAATCCCTTTCAAAAATTGTTCAGCAAGTGTTTTTTTCCAAAATCTTTTTTTGCTTAAACCTAATGAATTTGAAGAAAATTTTGATAAAAATGGGCCGTCTACCAGATTTTCCCGGTCAAAGAAGCGATTTTCGTAAAAATTGATCGGAACAAAAATTGTAGAGCAAAAAATATCCTTTCATCCTAAAACCATCGAAGTTTTGATTCGACGAAAATACCTCGATTCATTAGCAAAAACTGTTTTTTTCAGATATGCAAATTTTCATATTTTACCTATTTCGCAGATAAACAAAGCGTTTTTCATGAAAATTGATAAGAACTAAAATTGTAGAGCAGAAAAAATCCTTCAGTTTTAGTGCTTTTAAAATTTTTGATTCGACCAATTTTTTGAGTTATCGTCAAAAAACTATTTATTTTTTCATTTTCGAGGTCAACAACCCCTTTCTTGTGAAAATTGATGAAAACCAAAATTGTAGATCAAAAAATTTACTTTTGTTTGGTGTAGTCGAAATTTCGATTTGACGAATATTTCTTGAGTTATCGTCGAAAAACTGATTTTGAAAGTTGGCCGTCTACCAAATTTTCCCATTTTCCTGGTCAACGAAGCGATTTTCGTGAAAATTGATATGAACTAAAATTGTAGAGCAAAAAAAATCCTTTCACCCTAAAATTATTGAAATTTCGATTTGACGAAAATACCTCGATTTCTCAGCGTAAAATGTTTTCTTGGATATGCAAATTTTCACATATTCTCATTTTCAGAGCGAACGAAGCATTTTTCGTGAAAATTGATCACAACCAAAATTGTAGAGCAGAAAATTTCCTTTCGTTGGTGTCTTGTCAGAATTTCAATTTGATGAATATTTCCCGAGTTATCGTCAAAAAACGAAATGGAAAGTCGGCCGTCTACTATTTGAAAATGCGACGTTGCCTTTCTACGTTCATGGCTTGTATCTCTAGGTGGTTTTGGCATTATTGTTTTGTTTATTGTTTTGTTTACATTTTAATTTTACTACTGTGCTAATTGTTAAAAATGAATTTATTCTAACATTATTTTTTTAACGTATAATTATATAAACCAAACCACATATAAACTTTACCTTTTCATTGTTGTGTTGGACTGTTCATTACTTAAATTTACTTCAAAAGCATAATGGAAAGAATTTTAATTATATGTTTTAAAATTTAAATTTAATAAGTATTTAAATTATTATTTAAGACGACGATGAAAAGGAAAAAAGGAAGACCGAAGAAGTCGTCAAATTCGTTATCATAATCTCAATAATTCTCAAGTGGAGAATTCAGTTCTCAGAAATTGATGTTGAAAAAACACTCCTCTGTCTACGTCGTACCCAGGTACCCCCGTCCACCAACTCACTGAACTGTCGTCATTGCAATGGGTCAGCCAATCACGGCTGCGTACGTGACTACGTTTGAGGAGGGGGAGTATGGTGGATACAGCAAACAACATGTTTGTCGCCGAAGACGAACTGATTTCCATCCTTAAAGATAAGTAAAGTGGTTTGCTTCGTATGTATAAGTTGAAGTGTAGTGCATATTTAGCTTAGTTGTGTTTTATAATTCGTTTAATTTGGTTTTTTATTTCAAAACTTTGAGTAATATTTTTCTAATTTTTTTGTACTGCGTATTAAGCGAAGTTGTGTGTTTGATTCGGGTTTTTTTTATTTATGTAATTCGTTTGATTCGGTTTTTTATTTCAAAACTTTGAGTAATATTTTTCTAATTTTTTTGTACTGCGTATTAAGCGAAGTTGTGTGTTTGATTCGGTTTTTTATTTATGTAATTCGTTTGATTTGGTTTTTTATTTCAAAACTTTGAGTAAGTAATCTTTTTCTAATTTTTTTGTAGTGCGTATTAAGCGAAGTTGTGTGTTTGATTCGGTTTTTTATTTATGTAATTCGTTTGATTCGGTTTTTTATTTCAAAACTTTGAGTAATATTTTTCTAATTTTTTTGTACTGCGTATTAAGCGAAGTTGTGTGTTTGATTCGGTTTTTTATTTATGTAATTCGTTTGATTCAAAAAAAAAAAAATGAAAATTTGTGTACATCGTATATCATACCGATCACATAATTGATAATTTTGTTACTTTTTACTTCTGTTGCAGGGAAACCACAACACAAATCTAAAGAACCACTTGGAAAGCAGTCACTTAAAAGTGTTTAAAAGAATGCATCTAGCCATTTGTTACATGGCGTTCCGCAACCTCGCTGTTTTCTCGCCTCTGATTGGTCCGTTTTTTATCATCAAATATCCCAGTTGATTTTTTTCATTTTTTTAAGCGCCAAGATGCAATTTATTGCAAATCTTTTCATACCGCCATAATAATTAAAAGAAATTAAGACTCATACCTGCGTTATGCATTTTTTAAGCTGTTACCCAGCTGGCAATGTGCTGCTAATTTTTAACAAGCACTGCTATTTCAATGCTGCTAGAAGCATGTATGGGGGCACGAGAACTGGTTTTTTAGTAGTGCTGCTATAGTTTGCTTCCATGTATGCTGCTATGCACTGCTAGAAGCGCTGCTAGCATCATATGGATGTGTACACTGCCAAACCTTCTGCTGTAGTACACGCTACCGTAGCGCTGCCGTACACGCTACCGTAGCGCTGCCGTACACGCTACCGTAGCGCTGCCGTACACGCTACCGTAGCGCTGCCGTACACGCTACCGTAGCGCTGCCGTACACGCTACCGTAGCGCTGCCGTACACGCTACCGTAGCGCTGCCGTACACGCTACCGTAGCGCTGCCGTACACGCTACCGTAGCGCTGCCGTACACGCTACCGTAGCGCTGCCGTACACGCTACCGTAGCGCTGCCGTACACGCTACCGTAGCGCTGCTGTAAACACTGCCATATCACATAATTAAATTGCAAAGAAAAATCCATGAAGAATAATTGTAATTAAAATCGTAAATACAAATACATTTTCAAAATTTTCAAAATTATAAAAATTATGGTACATAACACATATATAAACTATGTACTTATAAATATATGTACCAACTTATGGATTATTTGTAGACGGATATCGCTGGCTGACTTGTTTGCAACTTTTCCAGCACATATACAACATATTACTTGCTTTGTTTTTTCGGTTCGGAATTTCTTCATTATTAAAAACAAAAATTTGGATGGAATCTGTTGAGAAAAGATGTTAAATTTAAAAAAAATTCAAATTTATACAATTAAAGTGCAATAAGATAATTATGCAACACTGAATAACGAAAATTTAACCTCCATTACAGTACCTACCTAAAAAACAGCTGGCAAACTTAGTGTCCTTGAAGTTCAACATTTCCAATTGTTCATTATTTTTTCTGGACGGACACCATTGGTAATGTTGAAAAATAAAATTAGTGAACACGATCTTGGTGGTCTCATATAAGGTGGACTGCGAAATTCGTTTGTTTTTCATACCGAACATAGATACTAGATATGCAACCTAAAAAAAATTCAAAATTTAAATTTGAATAATTGAAATTATGAAATTCAGTTAGCATACTCACAAATTTCTCTCTCTCTTTTAAATCTGCTAAGCAGTTGTTGAAATCTTCGAAGGAGGGAGTGATTGGGGATGAAATAACCTTGAAAAAAGTATTTTAATGAAAAATGAATTTTAAATCATGAAAATCATTTTGAAAATTCTTGAAAATCATTAAATAATTTTATAAAGAAAAATTCAAAATTATGATTCAAATCATGATTTTTTTCACCATGAAAAATCATTACCAAAAAAATATTTAAATTTTAACTTCTTTTTTTGACTAGTAGCAGTAGTGTACATAATTTTGAAGTTCAAATCTTCAGACAATTGCAGTTTTTTTTTTCTTTCGACATTTTTAGTTCACCTTAAAAAAATCATCAAAATTAAAACCACAGTTTTACAAAAACATAATTTTTTGATTTTGACGATCTTAATTATTTTTTTTTAGTTAATGGTTATGCCAATCCCCGACTTTAAATGAAAAAATTGTGAAAAATTGCACGTAGGATCAGAAAATTCAAAAAAATCAGAGTCAGAACTTTTAAAATTTTCAACTCCCTTCCACCTGTCAAGCTAACTTCAGTTTGTCTCCGAATGTAAATAATAACCAATCGAAAATATGTAATCATAAATAACTTATACAGAAAAGATGTTAATTGACTTACTTATTTTTGGATAATCCACCAAATATTGCTTGCACAAATTTAACAAACTACGCACACAAATTCAACGAACTTGATGCACAAATTTAACAAACTTCAATTTTTAAACAACATAAACATAACATTCAAAGCGTAAGACAAATTATATCGCTGTGAATGACGAATTCTGTTCAACTGAAAGATACCCTTCGATCACAGTACAAAAAACCACCCTCTACCAACAAAAATAACTCCTAAGAAGGACATTTATTAACTGGTTGCACGCTAACTTCCATTCCCATGCATTCGCCCACTCGCATGCACCGTTACAAAGTCTATTGTATAAATTTTCTCCTTATTCAGATGAAGATATAACGCAGACGCTTGGGCGAGGAATTTCAGTGACATTCTTAGAAGTGTGGATAGCTGCACTACTAGTTGCGCTACCGTAGTACATAATTTCCTTTCATGGCAGTATGCGCTGCTATACGCTTCTATTCTCACTGCTGGTAGTGTGATTGGCAGTGAAAGGTAGCATTTGCTACTAGCAGTGTGAGTAGAAGTGTGGATAGCTGCACTACTAGTTGCGCTACCGTAGTACATAATTTCCTTTCTTGGCAGTATGCGCTGCTATACGCTTCTATTCTCACTGCTGGTAGTGTGATTGACAGTGAAAGGTAGAATTTGCTACTAGCAGTGTGAGTAGAAGTGTGGATAGCTGCACTACTAGTTGCGCTACCGTAGTACATAATTTCCTTTCATGGCAGTATGCGCTGCTATACGCTTCTATTCTCACTGCTGGTAGTGTGATTGGCAGTGAAAGGTAGAATTTGCTACTAGCAGTGTGAGTAGAAGTGTGGATAGCTGCACTACTAGTTGCGCTACCGTAGTACATAATTTCCTTTCTTGGCAGTATGCGCTGCTATACGCTTCTATTCTCACTGCTGGTAGTGTGATTGGCAGTGAAAGGTAGCATTTGCTACTAGCAGTGTGAGTAGAAGTGTGGATAGCTGCACTACTAGTTGCGCTACCGTAGTACATAATTTCCTTTCATGGCAGTATGCGCTGCTATACGCTTCTATTCTCACTGCTGGTAGTGTGATTGGCAGTGAAAGGTAGCATTTGCTACTAGCAGTGTGAGTAGAAGTGTGGATAGCTGCACTACTAGTTGCGCTACCGTAGTACATAATTTCCTTTCTTGGTAGTATGCGCTGCTATACGCTTCTATTCTCACTGCTAGTAGTGTGATTGGCAGTGAAAGGTAGCATTTGCTACTAGAAGTGTGGATAGCAGCGCTGCTAGTAGTGCAGCGGTAGTACAGCATTTTTATACCTTGATAGTGTGCACAGCTATACACTACCAATTCCACTGCTACTTCTAAGACTACAACAATGACAAATGAATGTGTAATTTACATCCATATTTGCGAGTGTGCTGGTAATGGTAGTGTCGCTGCTATACGCTTCTAGGAGCACAACTAAAATTTTGCCAGCTGGGTACTTCTTTTGCAGTCCTCAAAAGCATCGCCAATTACCATTATACATTCTATCCGTGTTATTTTAATCAACTTCGCTGCGCAGTATAACATGATATTTTCAAATTCCAAATAAAATTTTACAAATCAATAAATACACGTCATAATAATTATATTATTTTAAAAACTCAAATCTTAAAAAATAATCAAATCAAAAAGTAACAACTACTAATTACTAAAATAACATTACGCTTTGTTAAACATAAGTTTCTTCAATTTTTTTCTTCGGCTCAGGGACATCGCAAAAAATAATTAAATCAAAAAGTAACAACTACTAATTACTAAAATAACATTACGCTTTGTTAAACATAAGTTTCTTCAATTTTTTTCTTTGGCTCAGGGCCATCGCAGTTGGTTTTATCCATCGAATGCGAGGATAAAACCAACTGCGATGGCCCTGAGCCAAAGAAAAAAATTGAAGAAACTTATGTTTAACAAAGCGTAATGTTATTTTAGTAATTAGTAGTTGTTACTTTTTGATTTGATTATTTTTTAAGATTTGAGTTTTTAAAATAATATAATTATTATGACGTGTATTTATTGATTTGTAAAATTTTATTTGGAATTTGAAAATATCATGTTATACTGCACAGCGAAGTTGATTAAAATAACACGGATAGAATGTATAATGGTAATTGGCGATTCTTTTGAGGACTGCAAAAAAAGTAACAGCTTAAAAAATGCATAACGCAGGTATGAGTCTTAATTTCTTTTAATTATTACGGCGGTATGAAAAGATTTGCAATAAATTGCATCTTGGCGCTTAAAAAAATGAAAAAAATCAACTGGGATATTTGATGATAAAAAACAGACCAATCAGAGGTGAGAAAACAGCGAGGTTGCGGAACGCCATGTAACAAATGGCTAGATGCTAAAAGCATCAATAAGCAACTCGAACACCAAAAATCTGTGTCTGCAAGAAGTAAGCAAGCGGATATAACTGCCTACGGCACTATCACCACCCACTCAAACAGTTTGCAAAACGTAAAATTATCATTCAAGGATATTCTAGTGAGCAATGTGAAACAAATAATTAAACACCAGCGGCCAATTAAATATGTCACCGACGAGGCTACCCGAGATATACAAACGCCTTTGCTGGATGCTATGAAAGTTGTTCCGTTTGCACTGAATAAGCCAAATACGACTCAATTCATGAACGCACTTGTGAACGAAATGAAACGGGAACTTGCAGAAAAGGCCAAAGGAAACGTAATTTCTCTCAAACTAGACGGAGCTACCTGTAAAGAGCGTAGCTTTCTCGGAATTAACGTGCAATTCCGTAACAGATCCAATTTAAATGAATTTCACTTGTATACTTTGCGCTGCATTGAGTTGTTTACATCATCAACTGCACAAAATTTGACTGATGAGATCATGAATTGTTTGAAGCGTTTCGACTTGGATCCCAAAACGGTGATGACAATTACTACGGATAATGGGGCCAACTATGTCAAAACAGCAAAAGATGTAAACAAAGAGATAAACAATGTATCAGCATCCAACTCAACATCTTCAAACGTTAGTGCCACTGCGAGTTCTTCTGAAGAAGATGCTACAGAAGGAGATTTGTCTTTCTCTTTGGATTGTATTGGAGTTAGAGAAATTGACGACGACCAATTAGAAGTGATAAAACTGATTCAAGCGTTGACTGATAATGGTTATGGATCGCAAAATTTAGTAGGTAAGAAAAAAAATCTTGAATTTTTCATTTCTAATTTTGAATTCTATCTTTGTGTCAATTTAATTGTCATTCAAATTTTTTTTTCAAATTTAAATAATAAAAGTAGTGAAAAAACTTGAAAACTCGATCAAAAAAAAAATCACAAAATTTTGTGCATCATCGTTATTCATTGAGAAACATCATTTCAAGATAATATACTCATACTGTACTAATTAAAAAATTTTCTATGATAAATTTTATTTCATTCAAAATAATTCTACTTTTTTCCAATTTAGGGGTCAGATGTGGTACTCACACCTATCAACTCGCGATCCTCAATTGGTTTAAAACGCTGTCTACGGTAACTGAAGAAGAAAAAGACGATTCTGATGCTGAAAGCGAACCCGAACGTGATGATGGCTCGTGTAGTGACGAGGAAGACGATCCTGATAATATGCTTGACGTATTGAATCAAACCCGACAAAGAAAGAAGAAAGGAAAAAAAGACCCAAAGAAAAAGAAAACCCTGAAGCTTCTGGACAAAGTATGGGCAAATGTAAAGAAATTGAGGACAAACAAGTTGAAAATCGAGCTCAAAAATTTAGGGATAGATGCTAAATTTCCCCTGGATTGTATTACGAGGTAATGATTTCATTTCTTATTTAATTTTATTCACTACCTATTTTTTTGGTGTTTTGAATAAATAATAAATGAAAAAATTTTGAGAAAATTGAAAATTTCTACGAAATCAAAATTTTTAAAATTGAAAATTTCAAGAATATTTCAAATTGTGAGATCACAAGAAAAGCAAAAATTTTGAAAAAATTGAAACACCTGAGAAAATTAATAAAATTTGCAAAAAATCCAAAAATAATGAGAAGATTGAAATTAAATTTTCCAGAAAAACAAAACCTTTGAGAATTATGAAAAAATATCACATTTTTTTTGAAAATTTCTACGAAATCAAAATTTTTAAAATTGAAAATTTCAAGAATATTTCAAATTGTGAGATCACAAGAAAAGCAAAAATTTTAAAAAAATTGAAACACCTGGGAAAATTAAAAAAATTTGCAAAAAATCCAAAAATAATAAGAAGATTGAAATTAAATTTTCCAGAAAAACAAAACTTTTGAGAATTATGAAAAAATATCACATTTTTTTAGAAAATTGTTCATTGTGTTCTTTCATTAGTATTAATAACATATTGTATTTACAGATGGACATCCCAGTTTGAGATGATGAAGGCGTTCATTGCTCATAAAAATGTGATCTCCTCTCTGAAGTCATTACCTCCAAAAGCTATTCTATCGGATGCGGAATGGATTGAACTAAATAAAATATTTTTGATCCTGGAGCATTGTTTTAAAACTACAAAAATATTACAATACGCTGAAATAACGTTGAGTGAAATATTCTTGGCCTTCCAAGACAACATTTGTCACCTTACCGATCTAAGTGAGTCGTCTTATCATTACTTATCTTTTACTCATTTATATATAATCTCAGTATGCTGAAATCGAATTCGAAATTTGCTTTTATTTCAGAGACTACGCATGCTACAGACTTGAAATTCTACGTGGAAAGGAGACTGCGAAACCTAATTGATAACAAAGCTTTTTTAGGTGCGCTATTTCTAGACCCGACTTGCAATAGGCAGCTTTCGAATGATGAAAAAGCTCGGGCTATAACTTACCTTGTGGCTGTCTTCAAGAAAATTAGAGAAATCAAAGGAAACAGTAAACCTGCTGCTGATAGTATTGAAACAACTACCCCTACCGAGACTGCAAGTTCGAGAGTGAGGTCAGCTGCGGTATCTCCTTCTTGTGGTAATGATTTCAGAATTTTTCAGAATTAAAATATCGATTCTATGTAGGCCAAGAGTTTTTTGTTATACGTAGGTATTATTTCTTTTTCAGAGGAACAGAATCCTTTAGATAAATTTTTGATGGAGCAACAATCGATTAATGAAATGGACCAATCATCCCAAGAAAAAGATGAAGAAGTTGACCAGTTCAAGATTGAACTTAGCAACTACGATGAAAAAGAACCGTTCAAAAGTAGCCAAGTGAAAATTCTCGATTTTTGGAACGACGAAAGTAAAAACTCAAGCATATCCCACGCTCCACGAAGTAATTCCGGCAATTTTCCGAATACCTGGTACTCAAGTGAGCGTGGAAAGACTGTTTTCATCTCTCAACTTGGTGCTAACAAAAAATCAAAATTGTCTACAAGGAGTCACAATTGAGAACATCCTGCTGTTACGTTATAATTTGGACCTTTTCGTAAAAGATTCCGTATTATGCTGGAGGGTAATTGATCAGATGGCGATGGCTAAGTCCAATTCTTAATATTTTAGTTTTCAAATTATCAACAAATTCATCTTTTCTTTGATAAGGTAACCTCGTTCTATGATACAATTTTTAGTATTTTTGTTTTTGACTCGTTTTATTTTTTAGTTTATTTTTTAGTCTTTTATATGATAAGGTAACCTCGTTCTATGATACTTATTTCATTTTTGTTTTGTTTTATTTTGGATTAGAGTTGAATGTGCAATTACTTCCTTTGTATTTTTCAGTTGTTTTTTGAATTTTTTTCTCTCTAGCATCGTAACGCCGAGTCACTTGTATTGTAATTAGTAGCAAGGCCAAAATTAATTCAATAACGATACCTTAACCTCATTATATGATATTTTATTTTTTTCATTTCTATTTTGGATTAGAGTTGAATGTACAACTACTTCTCATGTGGTTCTTAACTTTTTTTTTTTTTTTTTTTTGAATTATTTACAAAATACTTTTTATTTTCAAAGTATTATAAAATATAAAACTAAACTAATACCAAAGTGTTGCATTGCACAATTTTATCGTTTATCCTATCTTCACTTTTTGTTTCCTTTTATTTGTGATGTTTTTGACTTACCTCGTAGTCGTAATACTTAAGGAAGGATAACATCCAATGTTATTATTTTTTAGTAACAAATTCCAAATGAAATTTTTGTGATTTTTCTTATTATGTTTGATGTACTTAGTAACTAGTTTCAAATAATAAAACTTTTTGAAAAATTCGTGGGTATTGTTTTATTTTAAAAAAAAAAGAGAACTCCATTTTGATATTTTTGATACTTATAAGTTATATTGTGTTTGTAACTTGTAGGCAAAATTCATTTTTTATTTTTTATTCTTTATATTTTTTTTTTTTTTTTACTTTTTGAATTTTAATTTTTTAATTTTTATTCAAATTTCAAAGATCTGATCTTTTTTTTAGTTTTTTTGTGATATAATACTTATAATAGGAAGCACGAAAATGGTTCCATCTGGTTCTGATGGTTAATGTTATAGATAAATGGTTTAAATGCTGGGAAATATTTTTCATACTACGAAATGGAAGCAATTCGATGAAAACCAATTGAAAAACCAAAACGGAACCACAACCACCACCACCACAACCATTTGAAATGGTTTTTAATTTGAGAACCACCACCACAACCATTTGAAATGGTTTTTTAATTTGAGAACCACCACCACAACCATTTGAAATGGTTTTTTAATTTGAGAACCACCATCACAACCAATTAATCAAGCAAAACCAAAAACCCAGAACCAGAACCAATCAAAAAAAAAAAAAAATTAAATGGAACCACTTTAGCACCAAAACCTTTTGAAAATTTTTAAAAACCAAAAACCAATTGGAACCACCAGTAATTTCAAAATTTTCTCAAAACCACCATCACCATAACCAATTGGTTCTCAATTGGTTTTCTTCCCTGGTTTGTACCCTCGTGTAAATACTGGTATATTGTCGATAAGTTTTATGGGATAAGGCTCAGTATTAGCTCTTCCTACTTTCGGTGGATCAGACGTAAATAAATCAAGAAACTCGCTCAACACACTTTCGACCTTTTGTTTTTGAGATTTTTCTAAATTCGGGTTAATGTCAAGTTTTTTTCCTTCAGCATCACAAAGCGTATTTTTTCACTTTTTTCTACCTTTTTATTTACGTTCATAACTTTTTGAGGTGTAATCAGGTTTATCGGAGTACCTGGTTTAATAATTTCATAATCCGTGGTAAATTTATAAATGAACGTAATATTTCCCTCTTTCTCTTCCTAGATTATTTTAGCAATGCGCTGATGTTCGTAAATTTTTTTCGCCATCGGCGTATTGTTCACAATTTCGATGCCGATTGCATTTTTCTTGACTTCGTGTTTTTTTACGGTTAATCCGCTTCGCGATGCGAAATACTTTAGCGGTTCAATTGTAATGGTATCGTCCGAAAAATTACCATTATTATCAAGGAAAAATATTGACTTTTGCCTAGGTGGGATAATTACACTACTCGTGGCAAAAATTTCATCATCATTTACGTGGAAAATATTTGTTTCCGTTTTTACGTCGTTTAACCATCTTTTGTCAATTTCTAGTAAAACCCTATTATGACTAAATCCGATTTCCAAAAATTCCCTCAAGAAATCAATCCTAGCTCTATATTGCATTAGAAAATCAATTCTTAGCAACATTTCTGCTGCTAGCCCTCTTACGATATGTGCTCTAATTTTAAATTTTTTCCCATTTATGATTATTTTCGAATTTACAGTGCCCAAAATTTCAATAGTATAACGTTACAACAACCACCTCTTACGTCATTTTTTACAGATATATTTTCACAATTTGCTGTAAAAGAAGCATTATGCCGGAAGCTCCGAACATGACGCAGATCAAATCAATTTTTTTCCACGCTCGTAAACAAAATAAACTGACAGAAGCATCATTGTTTTTTTTTACTCTTTTCCTCACTCTTTCCTTTATAATGAACGTGCATTTGATTTCTGAATAATTCGAAATTTTAATGACCCAGGTATGATGGTATTGATGGTTTTGATTTTAATATTCGATTAAATGAAGGAAAAAAACTCGTATGGTGCAATTGCCTATACAATCCGCCGTAAATATAAATTTCAGGTAAATTAAACTGGCAATTTAGTCAACATAGGTGATCTCGTGTAGTATAAGTTGCTAAAATCAGGCGCTCATGGTTTGAAACTTGTAAGTAAAATTTATTATGCGAGACGATCGTGTCTTAAATTCGTTCTTTATTCTTTTACATAAACGATACGCTTCTGTACAAGTACGAGTACAAGGGCAAATTATTATTTTCAGATAATGAATCAAATTATCTTTCGGTTTGTTTTTAAAGAACTAATTTTCTCATAGCGATGATGTGTTCTCGCGAGGCTCGCGAGTAATATGATTTCGCCCTATTCTCGTCAGCTCGTCTCGTATTTAATAAGCATTCGAGAAACCATATGATATACGTGAAATACTGTAACTTATCAAATATTCCACCACGACGTCGATGGTTTGTATAGCGTTCAATTTCATCTCGTGAGCTGTGTTTTATGTAGAATCTTCGAGCGTCGAAGTCAACGGTGGAAAAAAAATACCACTCGGAGTTTGAATTTTAAACAGATGGAAAGTAGCGTACTTTATAATTGATCGGGTTCTCACGTTCGAGTAGGAATTAAATTTACCGGAAAAAAATCTAACGAAAACGTGATCTTTTAGATGAACTCGCGCGTGCCATTTTTTTCATACTCGAGTCGAATAAAAAGGTGTAAAAATTTTATCGCTGGTGCGAGTATAGGGGCAATTGGGGTAGTATGTAAGTAATAGGTATATGCTCCTCGAATTGATTTAATATCAATTAATTAATAATTGGGTTCCTCGTCCTGATTTTTTTCACCTTGTGCATTACAACAACGTATTACGTCTTATACAGCATGATTAAAAATACCAAAAATTGAATTAATTTTATAAAAGGGAAATGGATGAAGCTTCTATAGCGTAAATAAAGAATTGACTAGAAATCAATAAAAATAGCAAAGCTGTAACCCAAAAGTGGTTAATTTTAGCTCACCTTTCTGTCATATTAGTATAGGTATGTACATATAAGTACACGTGTAGCTTTTCACTGATTTACGAGTGTCTGACGTGAGCATTGTCTGCGAAAGAATGATATGTGTGTTGATTATTTCGTAGGTATCAAAGCTGGATACAATCTATAGCACAAATACGTCTTGCAAGCTCTCCTGTAACCAATGACAATGGTAGTTAAATCCAACGGCACTCCACCGGGGTAGGCGACCGTAATATCCAAAACCCAGCTCAATTTATCGGCGCTTTTGTCTTCTGCAAGTAACGAAACCAATGCTAAAATTACTCATTTTAGTCTCCACTGCGGTCTTCTTTTTGAAAATGTGTATTTAGCAAACGTACCCGAATCTTCGTAAGTATTGCTTTCTTCTTTATTCGAACCGTATTTAGTCGGCGGTAATGGTGTTAATTCGTCGATAATGGCGTGAAATGCTCCTAGTCGAGGTAAAGTCACGTAATTTAACACTGGTAGATTATTTTTCATCGCGTACCTGCCGAGAAAAAAGAAAAAAAAAATTATAATAAAATAAATAATAATATTCTTTACCTATTGTAGCATCTAATACTGAAATTGAAAGGGGAAAAAAAACAAAGAACTAAATCGATCGATCATGGCCTTATATTGTGGAGCTCTAACAATGTAAAATTTTTAATCACTTGGTTACGTGGATTTCCAAGCCTTTCAAAAAAACCCTTTTCGAGGCTGTTCTTTCTACGTTAAATAATTCAAATCTTAAACAAATCTTCGGGGATCGCTCTTTTGTTTTCCTTTCCCAAACTTTTATTATTATTACGAATACATTTTTTCTTAATAATTTTCAACTTTTTAAGAACCTCGAAAATTACTTTTTTTTTTTCAATTCATCGTCCCAATTCGCCAGCTTAATTTTTTTTAGGATACGAAACATACTATTCAAAGGACCAGCAGCCTGTACCTTCTTTTTTGTTCTTTTTTTTTTGCATCTAATCTACATTTATTTCTTCGTTCTTTGTAACGTGTTGTTTAATCGATAATGCGACCCAATTGCCCGGATGCGGATGTTTTTTTTTTTAGAATCAATTTACGAATTAGCAATTCACTCGTTTCAAATTAATCACTCTGTAAACGGTTATACGAACGGCAATGGGAATTTTTCAGCACCTATGCGAGAAATTTTCATCATAAAATATAACGAGATCATTTTCTGACCTTTTTTAAACCGTAAACATACATTGTTATTTTTACAAAGACGACGAAATACCAAATAACAATCGATTGTTTCATTTGTAGCAATTTTTCTTTACCCAATCACGCGCAAATCGAGCAACATTCGTCGGTATGACCTCGTAATCAAAACCCAGCGATTTGATTCATTTGTAAAAGAAATCATTCGAGTAGGACGTTGTTGCTGCTTACACCTACTTTTGACTCGTTTCTCGTCTTTTGCGTAAAAATCCGCCTTCTGGGAACAGTACCATGAGTTTCCTTTTCCTAGGTATGTAGCTTTCTCTGAGATGAGTCCTCAAGTCCTTGATTCCTTTATCGCGTTGTTTCTTGCCCTGCGACGATACAAAACAAAAAATTAGAATACGTGATAATTTTACAGTCTGGGATGGTTTTTTTTTTACTCTTTTTACCGATAAGATGAAGAAATCTTGATAAATGATCGATACGATTCCAAAATTCGTTAATTTAAATATCCAATCCATGATCCACATTACGTTTGGTAAAACATTAGGATGAGCGTTGAAATTAGCCATCAGCATGGGTACATCGCTGGTAGATTGATGATTCACAATGGCCAATGTCCGATCGTCTAAGCATACCCTGATATCGTCTACAACTTCCACAACTGCAAAAAAATATGTAAGTGTGAAAATTACCGAAATTTGTATCAATACGTGTTGGGTTTTTTCGTTTCGACATCTCGCCTTTATTTACGTATTTTCTCGCTTGATAAATTAATCGAAAAGTAGACGTCGACTGGCACGTGTCAACGTATAAGCAGTAAACTTGTATTCGGTGCTATTAATATTATGGATTTATTTTGAAAGGGAATTTTCAACGTTTATTTGAGTTTTTTCAAGTAGATTGAATTTTCGTTACATAATTATTTTTGAATATCAGTAGTATATGGGTCACTTTAGGACACTTTTTAAGGCAGTATGTTTTAGGTTGTCCAGATGTGTTGTTGATGTTGTAGGACTGTCCTAAGACATGTGTATTAAAAAATTGTCCTAAAGTGACCCAATGAAAAAAGGATTAGGGCACTTTTCAAAGGTGGGTGAGTTTTCAATATTTTTCCTGATGTGCCTATAATGGACTTGTGACGGGACGTATTGAAAAAGTTATTTTTAAAATTTTTTCGGTACTAAGACATGTGTATTAAAAAATTGTCCTAAAGTGACCCAATAAAAAAAGGATTAGGACACTTTTTAAGACACTATGTTTTAGGTCGTCCAAATGTGTTGTTGATGTTGTAGGACTGTACTAAGACATGTGTATTAAAAAATTGTCCTAAAGTGACCCAATAAAAAAAGGATTAGGACACTTTTTAAGACACTATGTTTTAGGTTGTCCAAATGTATTGTTGGTGTTGTAGGACGGTACTAAGACATGTGTATTAAAAAATTGTCCTAAAGTGACCCAATAAAAAAAGGATTAGGACACTTTTCAAAGGTGGGTAAGTTTTCAATATTTTTCCTGATGTGCCTATAATGGACGTATTGAAAAAGTTATTTATTAAATTTTTAAATTTTTAAATTTTTTTATTTTATAAAACCAGAATAATACTTACTTGTTTGGTACAACCATGTTGATGGAGATTGTTGTACCTTTAATTCCTTGGTACACTAAATGTAGATTTTCAGTCCTATTCCATTCATCAATTTTTTCTTGTGTATCGAAAAGGTTGATGAATCGATTAGGTATGTGGAAGAGATGTTCATCGGTCTCAACCACAACAGATTTTCCAAATTTCGTGGTACACGTGAATAATTTAACAACTTTGAAGTTGGTGTTTTCAGGAAAGTCTTTGAAGTGAGCAAAGTTCTTTCCGTTGTTAACTTCGTTAAAGATGTTTACCAGATGAGTCATTGTGAAGTAATGACTCCTAGAGACTAGGGTACCTGTATTTATACTATTCCACTTGCTCTAAAAAGTGATGAACCTCACCCAACTCAACTGCTGCGCACGTATCAATCACTTTCATAACCTGAATCAAGCGTCATTATAATTTTCAAGTTGTTCGATGATGACATTAGGAAGAGGTAGATGCCAAATACCCTCTCTCTCTCTTAAATTTTCTACAATAACCTGTACCATGGTGAAGTAATGACTCCTATCAGTAGATGTTGCCATCACGAAGTCTTACAGAACAATAATGGTCTTGGTAGTGTACTTGTATTTATACTTTTCTATGTAAGTAAACAAGTGGTAATAACGTTTCAATAACGTTATAACTCAATAACGTTATATCAACATTTTAATAACGCTCTAATAACGTTTCCATAACGTTATAATAACGTTTCCATAACGTTATAATAAAGTTTCCATAACGTTATAATAATGTTTCCATAGCGTTATAATAACGTTTCCATAGCGTTATAATAACGTTTCCATAACGTTATAACTCGATAACGTTTCAATAACGTTATAATAACTTTTCAATAACGTTATCATAACGTTTCCGACCCTCAGGGTAAAGCGGACCACCCCTCAGGGTAATATGGACCACCCATAAGGTAAAGTGGACCACCTATTGGGTAATGTCGACCTAGCAAGGGTAATATGGACCATACATCATGTAATATGGACCTAGTAAGGGTAATGTGGACCACCTTTTGGCTAACAAGGTGTTTAGACAGTTTGCAAAACACCTGAGTTGATACAAGCCTTTACAAGAGAGATATGAAGCAATGTAGTGTAGTACATGGGTTTATATACCCGTGTCTACTGCACATCTACTACTGTCATGTAGTGGGCGGAGCCTAAATGTCATCCCCACTGCTATTGTGACTATTGTGACTACCTAAAAAGTATAAATACAGCAGCACAACCAGCTACTCTCTCATTCTTACAATGGCTGGCTTGGTGGTAACATCTAATATGGCTATATGTAATGCTTCTGTAAACGGTTCTTTTCCGAGCTACACTGTGCTACAGCTTAAAGCTGTAGCGAAGCAACGTAACCTCAAGGGTTACTCAAGGATGAAAAAAGCTGAGTTAATCTCACTTTTATCATCCAATGAGGTAAGTATTAATTGTACATATAGGTTAGGGGATATATTCCCATTTAGTTATAGTTTATTTAGTAAGAAGGTTAGGAATGGTTGGAAACAACCAGGATTGGCCGTGTATATATCTAGTTTAGATAATTGTAAGATAGTTGATACCGCAGGGCCTAAAAAAAGTACTAAAAGTAAAATGTCTCATATTGTTAAGTTAGGGGAAATTTTCCCATTTAGTAGTAGTTTATTTAGTAAGAAGAAGGTTAGGAATGGTTGGCAACAACCAGGACTGGCTTCTTATATGGATAGTTTATGTAATGTAGATAATAATAGTAGTAGTAGTGTAAATAATAGTATGTGTATAGGGGAAATATTCCCCTTTAATCATACCTTATTTAGTAAGAAGAAGGCTAGGAATGATTGGCAACAACCAGGATTGGCCTTGTATATATCTAGTTTAAGTAATATTAATGTAGGTAGCACTGTAAATAGTATGTGTATAGGGGAAATATTCCCTTTTCACCACACGTTATTTAATAAGAAGAAGGCTAGGAACAGTTGGGTAAGACCTGGACTAGCCATGTATATAGCTAGCTTAGATAATTTTAGGTTGGATGATGCTGATGACAACAAAGATGTTGTTGTCAACAAATCACCAGTAGATAGTAAAATTAAGTTAGTGGATTATTCGGATGACGAAGACGATGATGAAGCACCTGTTACAGGAAGGCAGTTGGTCGATTATACTATTCACACCGATAGTGAAGACGACAGTGTAGAAGATCATGTAGCAGTACACATTGCCAATGAAGTGGTAAGCAATATTGGTAGTTACATGCTGGATTTCGATGATTTGGTCGATTCACTGGAAGAAAGCTGCACCATTGACACCCGTGAAGAGGACAATGGAAGACCACGAGACATACTTCAAGAGCTCGTGGATGAATTGGGAATTGAGGATTCTCAAACAGCGATGGAGGATCCTGTACAACAGTTGATGGAAGAACTGGAACACATCATGGACCATCAACAATCCATTGAAGAGGATGTTGATGAATTTATCAGGAAGCTGATTGGGCGATGATGCCCTAATCAGTAACGACAACAACATCAGTCATCATGATTTGGTGGAAGAAACGCCTGTACCTCTTTTGGAAGCAGTTAACGAGGTAAACAACGAAGAAGTTGCAACTCAGTTGCTGTCGAGTAGAAGCAACAAGGAAGAAAACTACCACCATGAGGATAAAGGTAAGGATGAAGAAGAACACCAGGAGGATGCTGACGACAACGCCGAGGATGATGATGACGAAGAGGATTACGACAACGACGACAGCGATTATGGCCATGATGATACGGACAATGACGATGACGATGATACCTGCGGACAATGACGACGACGATGATACCTGCAACAACATGGCTTCCAATGGTGATGAAGACAGCAGCAGCAACAATGATCCGGACTCTGGAAGCAGCAGCAGCAACAAGGACGAGGATGAACCAGGTAAGGTGTATATTGGCAGTGGCCTATGCACTACTTCTTTAAAATATATTAATGTTACCGAGTGCAAGAGAGTCTTTTTAAAGAAATTCAACCATTATGATTGCGAGTATATCATAACGTTGAAGAAAAATGTAGAGTTACCTATATTGGATTTGATTACCGAGGCACTCAATGAAATGTTTGAATATGCGAAAAAGATGGTGAATTTCCGTCCAGGTGACCTAATAGACCTACGTGTTGAAAATCCTGATTTTAATGGTCGTCATATCGTCACAGGGTACAATAAGAAAGATCATGTGGAAACATTGAAAGAGAAACTTGCTCAGGTACTCACTTCTTCTGAAACTGTAGATATGATGAAGTGTAAATTCAATGTTAAGTGTGTAAATATACCTAGGGGTAGTCGTAGACGTAGGATTTTCAATCTTAAGGCCAACCGTCATACGAAGAAGAGCATCAACGTCATAAAGAATGACGACAATTTGTGTGCTTTACGTGCTGTTATTGTTGCACTAACGCATGTGACTCCTACACATAATTTCCTTGATCGTGGTTACTCACACTCGCAAATTACATACATTTGTAAGGGCCGTAAACTTCAAGATTTGCTAGCCAAAGAGCTAGAAGGTCGTTTGAAGGCTAAATACGAAGACTTTAATTGTGAGCACGGTATAACCATTAACGATTTGAAGTATGTGGGGGACTTGCTCAACATACAAATACGTGTTGTTGAAGCTGTTGTAGATAATCCTGTTATACGTAAAGGTACAGAGAAAGATGTTAAAGTGTGCCTTTACAAAGATGGTGAACATTATGATGTCATCAACAGTATGACAGGTTTCTACGGTAGTGTGTATGTGTGCGACAAGTGCTGTAAAGGTTACAATAATAAGGACGCACACGTATGTAAAGTTGATGCTCTGGGAAATTGTTTCTTATGTCTTGGTGCAGAACACAGTGATGCAAGTATAAGACTTATACTTTGTGAAAATTGTGATCGTTACTGTGACAACACCGAGTGCCTTGAGAAACACAAGAAGACGGTCTGTGTAAATTGGAAAAAGTGTAAAGACTGTGGTAGTATTGTCTCGTAAAAAAGAGGACGAACACATGTGCGGATATGGTGAGTGTCAGAACTGCAAAAAGTTTGTACACATGGATACGCACAAGTCGTCGCTACTCAGCGAAAAGCATATATGTCCAAAAAATGCGTTTTTGAGATATTGGTATCACTGGAAAGAGGAGATCGAGCTGCGTGTAATGGGAAAAAAAATATTCATGTAGCGTGCAACACTAATTTGCTATCGATTCCTAAAAAAACCGCGTAATACCAAAGTGATAAATTTCAACTCGGCAAAAACCATGTATGTCCAATGGCCATTTGTGATTTATGTTAAAAAATTGCTTCTAGTCTGAGTTACGTCTTTAGTCTTGTTAATTTATTTGATGAAAGTTTACCTACATAAATGTAAATGTTGCAAGTTGAAAATGAGCGACGTTTTTCATATGAAAGATCTGCCAACTGTGTTCGAAATTACGTTTTTTCAAAGAAAAAAAATCATGTATGTCCATTTTTGTTGTATTAATTCCGAGTATGTCCACTTCTTTCCAGTAATTCATTTTTATTTCAACTTCTAGGGGATTTAATTTGATAATTTGACCAAGTGAGTTCATTTTCAATGAGATGGAGAAAAAAGTTAGTGCTGCTCCGAATCTCTAATGGTACTACTATATTAACTAAATTTGCCGTGAAATCTTCATTTGGCTATATCTCGAAATGATGGTTTTGGACATATATGCTTTTCGCTGAGTAGCGACGAAGTGCTACATGTTGAGAAAAGAAGCTATGGGTGGTAGATGCGATGGAAATTGTAGGATACATGGACCTACTCGGAAGAGACGTTTCCTAAAGAAAAAGTGTACATATACGGAAAAGTACTTTTTTTTTGATTATGAGTGCCAGCAGGAAACAGGAGTTCATGTACCTAATTTAATTGTTGCACACGATTTCCAAGGTAATGAGCATCGTTTCAATAATAACGAAGAGTTTTGCAAATGGCTCATTCACCCGCGTCATGCAGACCATACAGCTATCGCTCACTGTGCTCGTGGTTACGACACTCACTTTATCATACAGTACTGTGTGAAAAATACCATGAAGCCTGAAGTAATCTATTCTGGAAGCAAGGTTATGGAAATGAAAATTAGCAACCTTAACTTCAGGGTAATCGATAGTAATAACTTTGTAAATTCACCCTTGGCTGCTTTCCCTGAAACTTTTGGACTTACTGAACTGAAGAAAGGTTACTTCCCCCACTACTTCAATACGAAGAAGAACGAGAACTATGTTGGTTGCATACCTGCTAAGAAGTACTACAACTACAATCATATGAAAAAGGATAAGAGAAAAGAATTTATAGAGTGGCATAATGCTAGAGTTGCCGAAAAGTATGTTTTTGATATGAAAAAGGAACTCTACGAATATTGCAGGTCTGATGTAGATATCCTTCGTCGTGGTTGTTTAAAGTTGCGAGAAGACTTTTTGAATGTGGCCAACATTAATCCGTTCCAGTACATCACCATTGCTAGTGTTTGTATGGCAACCTATCGTAGTAAGTACTTGAAAGAGAACACGATTGCTGTACAGAAAAAAGAGTTCTCTAAAGAACAGTTCTCCAACATTTTGATTTCTTGGTTGGAGTCTGTTGAAGGTGCCAACATCACTCACACTCTAAATGGTGGGGAAGTAAAAATTTGTAATGCCAAAGTTGATGGGTTCGATGCTGGCATGAACACTGTGTACCAGTTCCACGGTTGTTACTTCCACGGTTGTCCCAACTGCTTCCATCCTGATACAAGGAACAAGAAAAATCGCCAACTCATGTGCGACTTGTATCAGAAGACACTTGATCGTACACAACTGCTTCGGAACGCTGGCTATAATGTTGTGGAAATGTGGCAGTGGGAATGGGAGAAGACTGTGGCATACCGTCAGAGTAAGAAACTTGTAAGATCCGCTGATCCTCTGAACCCTAGAGAAGCTTTCTTTGGTGGACGCACTGAAGCGTTCAAGTTAAAGAGAGTTGCTCGTAATGGTGAGAAAATTAGGTATGTTGACGTTTGCTCCTTACACCCCACTGTAATGTACTATGATGATTACCCTGTAGGACACCCTACCAAGATCTTTAAGCCTGCATGCTACGATCCTTCTTGGTTTGGTTTTGTAAAGTGTAAAGTTTTGGCACCTAAAAACCTGTACATACCGGTGCTCCCTGTCCGTGTACAGATGAGTAAGAACAAGAAATTGTTGTTCCCTTTGTGTGTGACTTGTGCTAAGGAAAACCAAGAAGAATGCACTCACACTAGAATGCACTCACACTGCTGCTGAACGCGAATTTGTTGGTACTTGGTCCACAGTCGAAGTGAATAAGGCTATCGAAGTAGGGTACAAAGTGCTGGAAACTTATGAAGTGTGGACTTTTGAAAAATCGAAAGATTTATGGAAAGGTTACATTGCTGATTTCCTAAAAATTAAGTTGGAAACCAGTAAGCACTCTTACCCTACTAAGGAGGCCTACATTGAAGCGAACAAGGAAGCGTACAACATTACCCTGGATAAAGACCAGATTGCTATAAATCCTGGTAAAAGAGCAGTTGCTAAGCTCTGTCTAAATTCCCTATGGGGTAAATTTGGACAACGTAGTAATATGGGTTGTACCGAGTATGTAACGACGCTTCCTCGCCTCTGTGAACTGTTGGATGATGACACATTGACAGATAAACATACTGTCATACTGTCTGAAGAAATGATCCAGGTAGACTACAAGTACAAGGATCAGTATGTGGAAAATAATTTCAGTACCAACATTTTTGTAGCAGCATACACTACGGCAAACGCTCGACTAAGGCTTTATGACTTGTTATCGAAATTGGAAGAATCTGTACTGTATTGTGATACAGATTCCATAATTTATGTTGATGATGGTACCAACACTGTGAAAACCGGTGATTTGCTTGGTGAATGGACTGACGAGTTGAAAAAAGGGGAACACATAAAGAAGTTTATGTCACCTGGTCCAAAGTCCTACTACTACCAGACGAATATGAAGAAGCGGCAAATGAAAATTAAAGGTTTCACACTGGACTATGCGAATGCTAAGAAAATTAACGGTGCCAACATGGAAAAAATGATCCATGGACTTGTAAAGGAAATCACAACGGAAAATGATACTATTGTACGCGATGTCAAAACCAAGAACTTGTTGAAAAAGGTTCAGGAAAAGAAACTAACCTTTGGTTTTGATAAACGTTTGATTTGCAATAATTGTGATACTATTCCTTATGGATTTGTTGAGTCGTAGGTTATGTAAATTTTTGTATAGTTACTGTATATGTATAGTGTAGTACATGTAAATTTTTGTATAGTTACTGTATATAGTATAGTACATGTAAATTTTTGTATAGTTACTGTATATAGTGTAGTTTGGTGTAAATTTTGCTTAGAATGTAAATTTTTGTATAGTTACTGTAGGTAAGCTGTTTGGTGTAAATTTTACTTAACAGGTAAATTTTTGTATAGGTACTGTATATAGTGTAGTTTGGTGTAAATTTTACATAACATGTAAATTTTTGTATAGTTACTGTATATAGTGTAGTTTGGTGTAAATTTTGCTTAAAATGTAAATTTTTGTATAGTTACTGTAGGTAAGCTGTTTGGTGTAAATTTTACTTAACAGGTAAATTTTTGTATAGTTACTGTATATAGTGTAGTTTGGTGTAAATTTTACTTAACATGTAAATTTTTGTATAGTTGCTGTAACATGTAAATTTTTGTATAGTTACTGTATATAGTGTAGTACATGTAAATTTTTGTATAGTTACTGTATATAGTGTAGTACATGTAAATTTTTGTATAGTTACTGTATATAGTGTAGTTTGGTGTAAATTTTACTTAACATGTAAATTTTTGTATAGTTACTGTATATAGTGTAGTTTGGTGTAAATTTTGCTTAAAATGTAAATTTTTGTATAGTTACTGTATATAGTGTAGTTTGGTGTAAATTTTGCTTAAAATGTAAATTTTTGTATAGTTACTGTATATAGTGTAGTACATGTAAATTTTTGTATAGTTACTGTATATAGTATAGTACATGTAAATTTTTGTATAGTTACTGTATATAGTATAGTACATGTAAATTTTTGTATAGTTACTGTATATAATGTAGTTTGATGTAAATTTTTGTATAGTTACTGTGTTTGGCGAAAATTTTTACATCACTTGTATTGACTATTTAAAATGTATCAAGTTCCTATTAAGAGAGTCTACAGCTCTCTTTACCTATGTTTTTTTTTACATCACACTGTTTTGAATTAATGTACATGAGTCATTGGTAATCTATAAATAGATGGTAGGATAGAGTTCTTGGTTAATGGAAATATGAATCAACTTAAGAACAGTATAACTGTAATCAATTTCGATAACAAAGTCATGAAGAAGCTTCGTAAAGTTGAGATGTTTCCTGATGTAATTCGTTGTGGTATGTTTGGTCCTAGTGGTGCCGGAAAGTCGAATTTACTACTTACAATGCTGGTACACGTTAAACAGTTTAAAAATCTGTACTTGTGTTCTAAAACCAGTTACCAGGAGAAGTATAGTACATTACGAGATTTGATCGCTGACCATAACAAGGGTAAAAGAAGTAAAGCGCAAATGATCAATATTCATGAAGTGCTTATTGAAACACTTCCTGAACCTGAGGATTTAGAGATGGATTCTATCATCATTTTTGACGATGTGCTAACAGAGAAGCAGGATAAGGTGGCAAATTTCTTCCTTCGTGGTAGACATCGAAATATTTCCTGTTTCTATCTTAGTCAAGCATACACAAAAATACCTAAAAAGACAGGTATACGTGAAAATTTCAACTATGTAATTCTGTTTTGGCAAGATCGTGTAAATTTACGTCAAATATTTACCGAATACGTGACAGATGTGACTTTTGAGAAGTTTTGTGCAATGTGTAACAGTTGTTGGAATGAACCTTATGGTTTTCTTGTCATTGATGTGGAGAATTGCAGTTGTAAATATAAGAAAAAGTTTGAAACATGTATAAATAGGTACTTGAGATAGTTGTAAACTTGTACTTTAGTTGCTATGAAGTTATATGCAACAGTGCTGTTGAATTGCTGCATAAACATTGATTTTGTTGCAAACTTTGTTTTTTGTGATGTGGTTAGTTGTGATACTTATAGTGTTACTCTTTGTGTAAATTCTTGTATAGTCACTGTATATAGCACAGGTAAGCTTTTGGGTGAAGATATGAAAGATACTTCAACAGCATATCTTACACTCAAACAGGTTGCTTCAAATATTGAAAATTTGGGTTATGATGTAAAATTTGAAAATTTCTGTACATATACGATAAAGGGGCCTGTAGTTGGAAATATTGTAACTACAGCAGACTTGAAATGTAAATTGGATTTACAGCACATTGCTTCAAACAGCTATAATGTAGTATACAATCCTTCTATTTTTAAAGCTCTTACAATGAGACTCCATAATCCTCGTGCATGTGCAAACATTTTCCCTACCGGTAAAATGGTGTGTTTAGGTACTTCAGACCTGCATTCTGCAAAGATCGCAACTAGAAGGTTTGCAAGAATTATTCAAAAACTTGGTTTTAATATAAATTTTAGTGCATACCGTATTGTAAATATTGTTGGAAGTTTTGATTTGAATTTCAAACCAAATTTTGAAAAATTTTACTACGATAATATAAAACGTGTATTTTATAACCCTGAAACGTTTCCAGGTATGTACTACACTAGTGATGTAGGTAACAGTAGTGTTACATTTTTTAGATCTGGAAAAGTTATTGTGACAAATTTGAAAACTTTGCAACAAATGCAGGACGTTTGTGACGACTTTATACGAAAAAGTATAAATAGCCGTACCTAACAGGTGTAGGATTAATGCTTGAATAATGGATTATGATAGTTTTATTGAACGTTATGATTACTATGATTATAGACCACCTCCTTCTGAGGATATCAACACTCCCGGTGGTGAATTTTCCATAACATGTTACAATGAGGACATTGTTACATTACCAAGTGAAAGTGTACTTGTTTTTACTGGTCAAATTCTTGTATGGAAAATAAATGCAACTGTTACTGACAGAATAGAAGAAATTGACACAAGTAAACTTGATTTTGATTTGAATGGTTTGATGCATCAGTTTGAATGTATCGAGTATAAATTGGGTGACCAAAAAGTAGATGATATTAGGAAACCTGGTATTGCTACAACCATGAAAGGTTTGGCTTCATTCAAACCAAACATGGCTCGTAGTCTCTCTGGTTGGAATCAGTACAGCGGTGCCAAGAGTCTGATTAATAAAAAAGGTTACTTTACAGTGATCAAACCCCTTTCAGAGGTAATGGGTTGTTTTGAAGATAATAAGAAATGTCTTGTTCGTGTACCACAAACGTTGACTTTTCATAGGACCACTGGTCCGGAACTTAATTGCTTCTATTCAGAAGAAAACTATCATGTAACTTTGAAGTTTACTGATATCATTTGGCGTATGAGACATTTAAAACTACGTATGGATAAAGAAGCAAAGCTGCGTAAAGACATGCTAACCAATAAGGATTACCCTCTGTTCTTCCGTCATTGGTTATACCAATGTATACCAATTCCGACAGGAGTCACTGAGCACACAGTTGATGTGGCTGTTTCACACTCCAGAGTGAAGAATGTGATTTTTGGTTTCCAAGGTGATGTTGCAAATAAGTTGAACAAGAGAATGAGTCGATTTGTGTTACATGAACTAGTAAACTTACAAGTAGAGATAAATAGCTACTTCATGTATCCAAAAGACAGGTTAAATCTGAAGCTTAGTGAAAACAAGTGTGGTAATCTTTACGAAATGTATAAAGCATTCCAAAAATCTTTTTATGGTCACGACGAAGAAGACCCTTTACTTGATTTTCCAACATTCATGGAAGAATTTCCCATCATTGTTGTTGACTGTTCTCACCAACCAGAGGTAATCAAAGACTCTTTGATAAACACAAAAATTCATTTTAATTTTAGAGAAGGGTTTCCTGAAAGAGGAGTTCTGCACATGCTCATGATTATGGATCGTAAAGTTACATACAACCCGTTGAGTAATCAAGTTATTACTTGAGAAAAAGTATAAATAACCATAAACTTTTTTATTAAATTGTTGTTTTTTGAAAAATGGCTTTTCAAGTATCTCTCACTAGTACTTCATCAGTATTTGATTTTGAATATGCTGAAGGCATACCTTTAAATGATAATTACCAAGTCTGTCTTAAAAGTTTTGTAACCTACAATAATATACCCAACATAACTGAGAAAAATAATAAAATTTGGTTTATTGATGTGAAAGAAGGAAAAGAAACTGCATTGGTTATACCTACAGGGACTTATGAACTTGATGATCTTATTAGATACATTGAATACCAAGATGAGATAAAACCATCTTCAACTAATATACACCTTAATAAGGTTACATTTCAAATTGAGATTAGCAGTCGTTGGCAAATTGAATTCAAATCCTTGTCTTTAGGTGAAACTCTGGGTTTTAGTGCTAAAGTTCTACCACCTAACGAACTTCATCAGTCTGACTTACCAGTGAAAGTATTCACAGTTCACACGATCAAAGTTAAATGCAATCTAATAAAATGTAATGTGAGTAATCTGAAACAAAATGACAACACATTGTAGGAATTTCCTTTGAAAGTGGAACCTGGTGAGAAAATTATTGAAAGACCTCAAACACTATGTCATTATCCTATTACCAAGATGGATAGAATTTTTCATATAAATCTCAAGATAGTTGATCAAGATGATAATCTAATTGATTTCAGAGGTGAACAGATTGCTATAACTTTGGGTTTTGAACCGTGTAAGTATAAATAAGACCTAATGTTGTACTAACCACATCTACTATGGATAGAAATATCAAAGACTATTTGGAAAGTGGAAGAGCTTTGCGACAGAAATTTGATGAGATCAAGTTTGGCAAACAAAAGAGACAGCTTATGCTTGCTGAAGACTTTAAACCTGTTACAGAACCATTGCACATGTTAAACAAAAACATGTACAAGTCTTTGGAAGCGCAATCTGTAAAGGGTTTACCACTAGCAGTGGCTGATTTGTTGGTGGCCGCTGGAAAAAGAAAAGTTGATAGAAGTTATGGTATACGTTTGGAAAACGATGGTTTTTGGATTGGAAATTCGCCCATCACCATTACACCTAATCATAATATTAGGTTGGAAACGGATCAGAGTGTGTTTAAAGGAACACCTGGTTTGTGGGAACTTCTTACAGCAGAAAGTCCACAAAAATACAACAACAGAGATGTACACAATTACTACCAGATACTTATGAGGACGTATGGTTAC
The DNA here is from genome assembly GCA_959613365.1 of Balanococcus diminutus. Taxonomy (NCBI): domain Eukaryota; kingdom Metazoa; phylum Arthropoda; class Insecta; order Hemiptera; family Pseudococcidae; genus Balanococcus; species Balanococcus diminutus. Next base: position 33,455,092 of record OY390718.1, on the reverse strand, counting down.
AAACGCAACAACGATCGTAATAATCCACATGTAAAAACCACAAGTGGTTTGAAATATAAAAATTTTATTAAACCTATGCTGTCCAAGTACATGGAAAGAACACCTAAGCCTTTTGAAAATTCCAAGTACATGGAAAGAACACCTAAGCCTTTTGAAAATTACAGTGACGATGAAGACAATGATTTTTTGAATCAAACACTACGTTCTCCTGGAGATATTGAAGACATAGGAGGAGGTCAACTGCTTAAAAAGGGTGCAGGTTTGCGCAAGTTCTATACCAATCACCCTGTGGAATATGTGTATTGGAACACTTTGGATGAGTTGATTGAGAGGTTGTGTCACTTGTATGGTGAAGTACAGTCTGGAAACACGAATCCTTTGTTGATTAACGAAATTGTGAATATAATACAGGAATTTAAGGAGCTTTAGAAAATAAGTATAAATAGAAGTGCATCTCTTTTGAAAATTGATACATATGACTACAATGGATTATAGACATAAAAGATACCTAAAACATTTGGAATTGTTACCTGAACCTACTGTCAAAGGTAAAGGAATTCTAAATGATGCAATTAATAATATGCCTTTTGAAATGCATGTACCTGGTTATAACTACCTAGGTCCTGGTACAAAGTTGGAAAAAAAGTTGAGTGAAGATGTAAAGCCAAAGAATAAGCTCGACGAGTTGGCTATGAATCATGATCTCGCTTATGCAAAGTCTAAAAATTTGAAAGATCGACACGATGCTGATTATGTTTTACAAGAAGGTGCTTGGAATCGTGTCAAGTCTAAAGATGCTGGTTTTGGTGAAAAAGCTGTAGCCTGGTTGACCACTAATGCTATGAAAGCAAAACGAACACTTGGTGCTGGTGTACTTACAAAATTCCCTGTTAGTTTGGATGAAGTGCAGCAGAACAAACTTGCTAAAGCTGTTGAAAAACAAAAAGGTGTCACCTTAAAGGTTAGCACTGCTAGAACTAAACAGTCTGTTATGAATGAGTCGTTTTTACCACTAACACCTGGACAAATAAAAAATCTTAAAAGTGGTAAAAAGATTGTGAAACTTTCTGCTGCTCAGGTGGGCAAAGTCAAATCTGGTGGATTCTTGCCTGCTTTATTGGCTGCCGCACCTGTTGTAGCTGGTGTTGCAACAACTATCGCAAACGCTTTTAACAGCAAAAAGGCTAATGATCGACTGCTTGAAGAGCGTATACGCCATAATAAGGCAATGGAAGAACTCCAGAAACAAGTGGGTAAAGGTTTTGGTGCCAAGAAAAAAGGTAAAGGCATGTACATTAACAAAAAACCCAAAGGCAGTGGTGTTTACATCAATAAAAAACCTAAAACTGGAAATGGTCTTTTGGAACAGCTAATGAAAAAAAAAAAACTCCATTGACCAATTTTCAGTTGATCGATTATGTTGAACAGTTGGAAATACCTTGTTTCCGTGGAGTGTTTATGCGTGATTGTCTACCTAAGAGGGCTTTGTTGAACGAGGCAGCCATTATAAATTTAGATTCGAGCACAGGTAGTGGAACTCATTGGGTTGCTTATGTTAAACGTGGTAAAAATGTTGAGTATTACGATTCCTTTGGTGTAGCACCTCCTGCTGAACTAATAAAGTACTTTGGTAAAAACGCTTTGGTGGTTTACAATTATGAACAGGACCAAAAAATTAATGAAGTCATTTGTGGGCACTTGTGTTTGAAGTTTTTGCATAAATACAAGTGATTCATCACTTGAAAGAAAAATGGATTTAGCTAAAGAACTACATAAACCTGTTATTAAAAAATTTTAAACTCGTAAAATTATAACCAATGGTATAGACCATATTTGGGAAGCTGATTTGTTGATCATGACACGGTACAAAAGAGAAAATGAAGGGTATGGTTACATTTTGAATGTTATTGATTGTTTTAGTAAGTATGCTTGGTGTGTTCCTCTTAAAAAGAAGACTGGGAATCTGGTTAGCGAGGCGTTTCATAACATAATCACTAAACAGAGAAGACCAAAATTGTTGCATGTTGACAAAGGTAAAGAGTTTGTGAATGCAACCTTTAAGAAAATGTTGAAGGATAATGGTATTGAAATGTATCACACATTCACTGAAATTAAAGCTGCAATGGTGGAAAGATTTAATAGAACTTTGAATGAGAAGATGAAGCTACATTTTGAGGTGAACAAAAATCATCTTTGGACCAAGATTTTACCACAACTTGTAAAAGAGTACAATGAAGTAGACATACATCGAACTATAGGTTTACCACCTGCGTGTGTTACACAGAAGAACAAACATGAAGTTTACAAACGTATGTATGGTCTGAACAAGTTCAAATTACCAAAACCTACATTCAAAGTTGGTGATCGTGTACGTATAACATCTTATAAGACTACTTTTACCAACAAGTACTCGCGTAAATGGACCAATGAGATTTTTGTTATTACCACTGTTCACTACACTGTACCTATAACTTACACCATAGAGGCTTCAGATGGTGAAGTTGTTGATGGAAAGTTTTACAAACAAGAGTTGCAGAAAACCAAGTTCTGATTGATAGTATAAATAGGCGTACAGTTGACCAGTAGCTTTAGTTCTAACACAATGACTACGATAAGATTACCTTTTAATATGCGTGCTCTTATAGCTGGTGAGGTGGACAACACTATGCGTGACAATGTGTTGAACAAATTGTTGGGATATTTGAAAGCAAAAGGTAATACCTATCTTTGCTCTACTGATGCTGAAAGTTTCCATATTGATACAGAGATTTTGAAATACAGAAGTACACGTGACTTGCCTACGATAAAAAAAGGTTCTGTGGTGATTATGGATGGTTGTAAGAATTATCTGAAAACTTTCTTTCATCGTATTGATATTACATGTATTTACATCAGTACAAATTACACGGACATACCATCATCTGTAACTTGGGATTTTAATTATGCCATCTTATTCCCTATGAACAGTGTTAATGTGAAACTTTTCCACAGAGAATTGATTTATGGAATGCCTTTTGATGTATTTGAGGACTTGTGTGATTTTGTATGGGATACTTCCAAAACAGATTACCTTGTAGTGGACATGCTTAGATCGTTATACATGAAAAACTTCAAGTATGCAATTACAGAAAAACTATAAATGGACCATCGCATTTGAATCTCTCTTTGAAAATGTGGATTGAATTATTATTAACATGTATTGGTTATACTGTAGAAAATTTTGAACCTGATGGTGACTTTTGTTGCCATAAACATTGCTTCAGTATCACTGATTCATCTAATTGCATTTGTTATTGTCACTGCAAGTCATATATGGTTTGGTATAGACGTAAAATTTTGTATAGGAACAAACAATGTCCTAGGTGTGAATGTATGTAAGTCTGGAAACATTATTATAACGTTAGTTAAGATGTGATAATTGTATGTTCATTGGTGGTTCATGCACTTATACTTATTTACAATGTTGTAAAAGTGATATTTTTTACTTACATAGAAAAGTATAAATACATGGGGTATTATACTTCTCTTCCTCTTGTTCAACATGGAAACTGCTTTAAAGAATTTTGAGGACTTAGTATCCTCTGAAAATTTTCTTGAAGCACGGGAATTGTTACATAAATGCTCGCGTCGGATATTGAGAAATTACGATGATACTGTGCTATTGATGACATATAGGGGTTACCTTAGTGGTGAGACATATTACTCTACTTGTTTTTTTAATGTTTCGAATTTTACTGAAAAAGAAATAGACACACTGGATAGGTTACTCGATAAAGTGGAATCTCCAGAATGTGAATTTGAGTACTGTCATACACTGAAACAGGATGTTTTAGACAACAGCATAGAAGACATCAGCAAACGTTTAAGTATTTGTTGCGACTCACACGAAGTTGATGAGGATCTGGTTCGAGAGAAAATTCTTATACCCAACATCGAAAAATTACTTCTTTCCCTCGAGGAAGAGGATGAAACAATTGATTTAGACCAGTTATTGTATTATGATGGGCCGGGTGGTTTTTGTATTTTTGAAGGTCTTGAGTATTATGTAGATAATTGGACTAAAGAACATTGTTAGCAAAATGACTCGTTGATAACATTGTTGGGGAGGGGGACCGTTAAGGGTATGCTCTCGGTTTCTTATCAGTACGCGAAATACACGAACTTAGAACCGCCGTATTTTCGCGAATTTTCAACGAAATGTTGTGAAATTTTGATATGTGCTTTATAGAAGCTGTAAAATTACGGGACTTATAAGATATTTTGGAAAAAGTATTTATTTTTGGAAAAAAGTTGAAATGTAGAGGTGATTTTTGGGTGGATTATTTTCGCGGCTTAAAAAGGTCGGATGAAAAAAAGCTTATAAGTCCCGTTCGAGCATTACTCCGACGATGCGAAATATGAAAAAAAATTGAAGAAATGTTCAATATTCGCGGAAATATGACGGTTCTAAGTTTCGATGTTTTGAACAAATTTCATGGTGAATGATGATAGTGCGGGGTGCGGCTGATACTGGAATTAGTTCAGCAAAAAAACGTTAGGTGTCGTTTCATTGAATTTTTAGATCTGGATGAGCATTTTCGTTCCTTTACTTTTTTCATATTGTATGCGTTATTTACGTAATTTATTTACACGTTTAGAAAAATGACCATCTGATGCGCGCGGCGCGATTCTTTTAGGTGGATTTCTTTTATGTCGTATTCTAGGTGCACGAATTTTACAACGAGTTGCGCTTCTTCACTCTACTTATTTAAGATCAAATTTATCCTCTAAGACCTAAAATTGGAAAAATGATGTTGATGAGGAACAGAAAATCTCAAAATCTGAAAAAAACAACTATTGAAATTCATAAAAAATTAGAATTTAAAGATATTTTCCAATTTGAAAAAATTTAAAAGGCTCTGGTGAAGTAAAAAAGTAAAAAGCCTTCGGTGAAATTACAATTTTTTTTCATGGTTTTTTATTTGTAACGGTAAAGTATGAGTTTAGAACATATCAGCGATTTTTTACCTTCTCCTTGGGGGCGGAAGCCTCAAAATATGTGATTAAAGAATAACAAATTCTATCTCCGCGAATTTTCTATCGATTTTCATCAAATTTGGTATGTAGGTAAATACAGGTATCTACTCGAGAGGGTACACTTATGTGAAATTTTTTTGATTTTTCGAGTCCCTAAAATCATCTTGAAAACGATTTTGAAAATTTCAAAGCTCTCTGGGAGGCAAGTTTTGGAGCTGACACGGCAGAAAATATTTCCTCATTTCCCTTTGTTTTCTAGACCATTTTACATCATTCCTAACTTTTTTGTTTTTTTCAGGGAGGGCATATCTAAATTTTTAAAAACCCAAAACATTCGCGTTTTTTTTTTCTTGAAGGCTCGTTTTCAATCAACATTTTTTTATGTATGGTTACCAGACACTATTTCTCCCGAATCACGAATGTCTGTTTTCCCAAAAACCCATATCCTGAAAAAAATTTTCACGAATCCATTTTCCCGAATACCATTCTAAATAATCATTTATGATGAGCCGATTGTCCAAATTCTACCTGTATTCATTCATTTTTTACAAATTCGGTATATTTCACAAATTGAACATGATTAAAATTCCAGTGATCATTCACGAATAGGTATGAAATTATCAAATAAAAAAAATTATCACCAATTTAGGCCATTTCTGCGATCATTTTTCCAAAAATTGAAAAAAATCACATTTTTGCAAGTAGGTAAGTATTTTTTTGATTTTGTCAAGTTGGCTTTCATCAAAAATGAAAATTTATTTATTATTTTTTACAAAATGATCGAAAAAAAATTTAATTAAATTGAAACAAAAATTAAATAAAAATTTAAAAATAGTGTTTTATAAAATTTTCAAAAAATTAAAAACAAAACTCATTCATAAGAATTTGAAAAAACATTGTTTGAAAACATTTTGACACTCTGAAAAAAATTGACGACTTGATTTGGCTTTTCCTCAAAAAAGCATTCAAAGAATTAAACACTTTTGAAAAATTGTCAATTTCAAAACTCGGTGCTTATTCCCGCTTCGCCAGGAAGCCCCCTCCCCCCAGTAAGTTCTATTTCTACACTATGTTTGAAAAGTATGAAACATAGTATAATAGTTTTACTCTGTGATAAAATGTCTTAAAGTCATGAAAATCAATTTCCACGTGGAAATTTAAAAATGAAAAAAGTCTATTAAAATAAAGTTAAAATAAAATGAAAATAAAATCAGAATGTCTAATAGAATGTTTGACGAAATGTCAGAGTCATCAAACTTAGAAAGATAAAATATAATTTCCATGGAAACACAAAAATTATAAAAAGAGTACAACAAAATATTGAAATTTTGAAATGAGAAAATTAATTTCCACGGAAAAGTAAAAATGTCTAAAAGTAATAAAATTTGTAAAAAAAAATTAAGCTTCAGAATGTCTGACAAAATGTCTAAAAAATGTTTAAATGTCATAAAATTTCAAATTTGTTTTCCCAAGTTTCAAAAGAAAATTTGAAATATAAAAATTAAAAAAACACATAGTTTTAAAATGTCTAAAGTAGGTAATCAATTTTTTTTTTAAATTTCCAAGTTTTTTTATGTCATCCAAACCTAACTTAATGTCGAATTTTTGTTTCTTTTTTTCCATTTTGGTCATCGTAAAAGCATGTGCTAAGCTAAAAATATTGGATCTTTGACTTGAACCCCCATTTTTCGGATGAGGTTCAAAATTTATTGTTGTTAACAAAATACAAATTTATCTAGAAAGTTGTTTCGTTTTTCTTCTGAAGGAAATATTTCCAAATTTTAATGAAAAAAATTAAAACTAGGTACCTACTACCTATAGGTACAAGAGAATTAAAAAAATTAAATAAAAAAAATTCTTCCCACTTTTTTGAAAATAATTTTTTTGCCAAAAGTTCGAACAACAATTTATTTTTTAAATAATTTTTTTGAAACAAAATTTTTCATAAAAAATTGAACAATTCCCATCGAAGTATTCAAACAAAAATGTACAGTAAAAAATACTAACAAGAGAACCTCGCCAACTCGCCGCCTCCGATTTTGCTGAAATTTTGCTCACTGAAAGAGCATGCCACCCACACCTCACAACCAAATTTTTAGCTGCCCAAGTTGATTTTTCGATTTTTGGCGAATTTTTTAAAATCGCTAAAATCACCCCCAAAAACCAATTTTTGGAATAAAAATCGCAAATTTTGAGATAGAATCCTGAAAATCGGTTTGTACTCTAAAGTCGATCCCCGAGTTGATTGGCACCATTTGCGAAGCGATCTGGAGCCTCCAGAAAAAGTTGACTTTTCTCCAGCACACTGGAATCTCTCCAAACAGCAAAAGTCACCATTTTCTGGAAGCTCCAGATCGCTTCGAAAGTGGTACTGGTACCAATCGATTCGGGGGGTCGATTTTAGTGTACAAACCGATTTTCAGGATTCTATCTCAAAATTTGCAATTTGTATTCCAAAAATTGGTTTTTGGGGGTGACTTTAGCTATTTTCAAAAATTCGCCAAAAATCGAAAAATCAACTTGGGCAGCTAAAAATTTGGTTGTGAGGTATGGGTAGCATGCTCTTTTAGCAAGCCAAATTTCAGCGAAATTGGAGGCGGCGAGTTGGCGAGGTTCTCTTGTAAGTATTATAATCTTTGGATTTGTCTGTGAATTTTTTTTCGAATACTTTGACTGATTTTTTCAATTTTTCTCCCCAAAAAAAATATTAAAAAAATTTGTTTAGTTTTTAAAAAATGATAGAATTTTTGGCAAAAAAATTCATACCTACCTATTTCTTTCTAAACAGAAGTGCGAAGGATTTTTGTTATTTTTAAAAAAAATTCAGATGATGTGGTTTTAATGTTTTTCAACGGTTTCCTGAGAAAAACTCAAAAAAAAATTCAAAAATTTTTTAATAACCACATAATTTTTTTTTTCAACATACTAGTATTTTTAAATATTTACAATGAATCCACTTCAATTTTTAAAAAACTCTGTCCATTTGTTTTAGTTTTTTAAAAACTATTTGAAAGAATTTTTCTTAAATTTTTTTCTGAAAAAAATTGAAGGAAATAATTAAAAATTTTCCAGTGAAAAATTGAAATATCTTATTGCAATAAATATATAGGTACCTATTTTTTTTAATTCTCCAAAGTATTTTTTTCAAAATTTTTCATGAAACATTGTAAAATTTTATCAATTTTTTATAAATTTTACAAGTCTTCCATTATTATTTTGAAAGGTAATACCTACTTACTTCAATATTTTATAATTTTTTTAGAAAAGGAATAAAATCCCAACCAAATATTTCAACTATAGAATTCTCGAGAAAATCCAAAAACAAAAAAAAATATGGAAAGGAAACATTTCAAAATTCTGTTTAAAACAATAGAAAAAAAATTAAAAATTTTACAAGTAAAAAAATCTTTTGAGAAATGTTTTGAAAAAAAAATGACTTGGACGCCACTAGCCTTAGTTGCTGTACCTACATGGCGTAAAAAAAAAAAAAAAAAAAAAATGACTTGGAAAATTTTTTGTGTGAGAATAATTCAAAGTAAGTACCTCCATTCATGAAAAAAAATGAGACCCTATCAAAATATTTACACAAGAATTTATAAAAAATCTTTTGAGAAATGTTTTGGAAAAAAATATATATATTTCAAAGTGTTTGTGGCAAAGATTCAAAATCCCTCTCATTTATCTTCAATTCACAAAATTCAAAATTTCATTGGAAAAAAATAACTCGTAATTCTCATCTATTCTTTTTAAACCAATAAAAAATCCAACAGACCTTTTTAAAGAAAAGATAACTATTTCAAAAAAATTCTGATGAAAATTCCAAATAAGATTTAATTTTTTAAACTTTAATGTTTACTTCACACAAAATGGGTGTCAATTTTTTCATTCATAAAAAAAGTCATAAAATTTTTTGTCAAGAGAATGTATTTTAAAAACAAATTGAAAAATAATAAATTGAAAATTTTCATCTAAATTGTTAAACAGGCCTATTTCTAAAGGAGAATAATTTCAACCTTTTTTGACGAGACTTCGAAAAAGGTATTGAATTTTTTGAAAAGTTTACACAATGAATAAAAATTTTTTAATTCATAAAAAAATGTTCAAAAAATTTAATTAGGCAGGAGAAAACATTTTAAAATTTTTTTGAAAAATAAAATTGGAAAGATCTTTTAGGTATCAAAAATTGTGAAAAATTCACATAATTTTTTTTGGAAAATACTTGATAAGACAATTATTTAAAAATTATTATTAAAAAAATAAATTAAAAAAATTGGAAAATCTCATCAAGATTATTGCCAAAACAAAATTCACCTAGAAATTTTTAATTATCCCGAAAAATTCCAGAAATCATCAATTTGGGTTTCAAGTTTCATAAAAGTAATTGTTTTCTGTCAGGAAATATTTCAAACCTAATTTTCTTGGAAAAAACACCCTGAAAAATCTAATTAAAATTGAAGTTTTAATTAAGATATTATTTATGAAGAAAATTTGAAAGATCCTATCAAAAAACTATTTCCACACTACGTTTGAATGTATGAAACATAGTATATGCTTTCACTCTGTGACAAAATGTCTAAAAGTCATAAAAATTCATTTCCTAGAAAATTGAAAATTAATAACAATCACTACGTGACAAAATTTCCAAAAGTCACAAATATTATTTTCCATGAAAATTTAAAAATCTGAAATGTCCAATAAAAAAAATAAAAAAATAGATTTGTAAAAGAACAATAATTTTAATAAAAATAAAATAAAAAAATACTTATTTTTCGTAATTTTTTTATTGTGAAAAAATCATCAATTTTTTGGAGTAGAAAAATCTTTCAATTTCTTCGGAGAAGAAAATCTCAATTTCATTGAATATAAGTCTTTCTCCATAGGTTGAAAAAATTTTTCATTTTTATTCGAAATAAAAAACTTTAATTTTTCTACAGTACAAGAGCACTCAATTTACAGACGAATAAGAAGTGTGTCAATATTTTTTATTTTTTTTAGCAGGAAAAAAGTTCTCAATTTCTTGAAATAAAAGGTTTCCAATTTTTCTGGATTAAATTTCTTACTTATTGGAATAGATTTTTTTTTAAAAATATTCATAAAAAATCTTACCTATTGAATTTTTAAAAAGTAAAGCCTTTTACTGCAGACAAAAATTTAATAATTCAATAAATTTTTTGTTACATTTACAAAAAATGGTCAAAATAGTTTTTTTTTTTTTTGGAAAAAATATTTCGAAATTTCACTGATAAAAATCTCAAAAATCTCATAAATTTTTTTCTAAAGAACACTCAAAAATCATCTGTTTTTTTTTTTAAAGAAATATTTCAAAATTTTTCTGGCAAATTTATCAACATTTTTTAAAAAATCATAAAAAAATCAGATAAACATTTTTTAAAGGAAAATTCAAAAATTTTGGAGAAAACGTTTGAAATTCCACCATTAAATTTTTTTTTTTTGATAGGTATAGGTTCATTTTTTTTTAAATCCAATAAAAAAAAAATTTGAAGAAAACATTAGGTACATTTTTTTTTTGCGTGGATTCTATGAATAAAAATGATATCAATTTTAATTAAAATATCACACTATCATTCCAAAAATTCTGCGCCCCTAGGTTTTCCCTTTTCCCAAAAAATGTGCCGAAATAAGTACGTCTTCAAAAATAGCCTTTGGAGAATTATGTAAACTCGCGACTACCCGCCACAAGCCCGCCAACCAATTAAAGCGCAGCGAGGGGAGAGACGTTGGAAACCAAGTAGAACAAAAAGATGTGTGCATGTAGTTGTATGTTGCGTTGACAAATTCATTTATGCGTGCGTTGGTTAAACAGATACTAGTATCTGTGTAATTGTGCGCTTGTAGTAGTATTAATTGGCAACGTCGCATTCAGTCGTATTCGTTTGGTGCTAATAATTTTCGTTTTCGTCGTTGAATTATATTTTTCAATTTTCTTTCTCGACGTCGTCTGCGATGCAACGCATCGAGTGGTAGCGCGCGACGTTGATTTTTTTCTTTTTGTCACTCGATTTACAATTTCAAATGCAAGCACACTCTTTATTTTTTGTGATTCAAGTATATTTTAAATCTTCACAAATTGGAAAATTATAAATTACATATTTTTATTCAGACTATAATGACTGAGAAAAAAAGTAGAAAAAAACAAATTTTGAAAATAATTTTGAAAAATCTGCAGCTATAAAAAATTTTAATTTCTAATGAAAAAAAGCAAAAACTTCATATGAAAAAAAAAACAATATTTTATCATTTCACCAAGAAAAAGCAATTGACTGTTGAAAAATAAATTATAACTATAGGTACCTAACCTACCTAAGCTAAGGTGAGAACTTGAATTCTTTAAAAAATGGATTTTCAATTTTTTTGAACAATTTTTTTTTTGATTAGTTATTCCTTTGTATATTTAATTTTTTAAAATCAATTTTTTTTATTTGAAAGTTGAATACCTAGACTTTTACTTACATAACAATAGCGTGGCGTGACGTGAGGTTACTTTGGCCCTGAAGATAACTTTAACCCACCGTGGAAATACGATTTTGGGATTCGTAGTCACAATTGTGTGATTTCTACGCTTCGGGCCAAAGTTACCCCTTGGGTCAAAGTAACCCCATCTTGCGGTACTTAATTTTTTCAAAATTAATTTTTATTCTATTATTTTTTCGTAAATAAGTGGGATAAAAATGTTCAATCTGATTTTTTTGCGCCACTTTTATTGTAAAATGAATTGAAAATCAAAAATTAAAATTTTTTAAACTCGTTTTTATTTTCTTGGATTTTGTTTTCAGAAATTTTTGAATACGTACATACTCGTATTTCTGGTAATATTTTTTTGAATACATAATAACTATTATTCAATTTTTCAATTTTTCAAAACTGATATGCATCGCTTTATTTTTAGAAAATTGAATTTTTAACTAATTTTTCTTGCACTATTTTTTTTAATGGGAGTTTAAAAATGGAAAAGTTCAAAAAAAAATTTAAAATGTAATCAAGAAACAACATTGAAAAATCTCATCAAAATTACCTACAGAACAAAAATCCACAAAAATACCTCAACATTATTAAAAAAAAATCGGAAATGCCTTCATTTTTTTTTCAAATTTCACAAAAAAAAAGAGTTTTTTTTTCAACATTTTCGAATACTCCATGAAGACAATTGAAAATCCTTTCAAAAAAAAATAGTAATAATACATATAGGAAATAAGATACCTAATAAACACGTATGAATAATAAGTAGTGTAGGTATTCATTTTTTAAAAGGAAATATTTCAATTTTTTAAATTTAAAAATCCGATTTTTTACAAATTTTACAAAAAAAGTTGGGTAGTCACTTACTTATAAATTTTATGTTGGAGGAAATGTTGAGAAATATTTGCGAGAAAAAAATCCTATCAACTTTTTTAGTTGTTCGTTGAAAATCTTGTAGAATTTTTAAAAAGTTGAACAAAAATTGTTCTGTCAAAATTAAGCATAAATTCAACTGAAGAAAAATCGTCAAAACATATACATAGGTAGGTATAGGTACCTACACAGCTTGAGAAAATCCTATCAACTTTTTTAGTTGTTCGTTAAAAATCTTGTAGAATTTTTAAAAAGTTGAACAAAAATTGTTCTGTCAAAATTAAGCATAAATTCAACTGAAGAAAAATCGTCAAAACATATACATAGGTAGGTATAGGTACCTACACAGCTTGAGAAAATCCTATCAACTTTTTTAGTTGTTCGTTAAAAATCTTGTAGAATTTTTAAAAACTTGAACAAAAATTGTTCTGTCAAAATTAAGCATAAATTCAATTGAAGAAAAAACGTCAAAACATATACATAGGCAGGTACCTACATAGCTTAATTTTACTGAAATAATCCCAAAAATATCGTCAAAATTAAAGAAATAAATTCATAGGAAATATTCTGGGCTAATTTATTGTACAAAAAATGGTGCAAAAAAAATTGGAAAGAATTTGAATTTTATTTGCAAAAAAAATAAATAAATAATAATAATGCAAAAAATATAATTACCTACAAGGAGTGATGTTTTCCATTTTGCAAAAAATAATTTAAAAAAAATTGACGAAGAAAAATCTAATTTGAAAAAAAAAAAAAAAAAAAATAGTTCAAAAATTGAATTACAAAAATTGAAAATAAAAGAAGACATAATAAAATAAACGAATTATTATACGTCCATTTTTTTCAAACGTTGTGAAATATATTCTCTAGACATTTTTTTGTGAATTAATAAAAAAAAATAATATTCATTGTGAAAATTTGATATCTTTTTATTCCTTCCGAAATTCAGAAATTCATAAACTTAATAAAAAAACTCAACCTCACCAATAAAATTTTAAAAAAAATTCTCCGATGGGTGTAATATAATTACAGGATTAATCCTGTAATTATAAACGCCAAAAAAAAAATTGATATCTTTTTCGAAGTTTCCTCCGAAACTTTTTGCATTTTTATTTTTAAAAAAGTGTGGTGGATTTTTTTTTTGGATTGAAAAAATATAATAAGGCTTTTGAATTTTGTCGCAAAAGTTTTGAATTATTTTCTTACAAAGGTTATTAGAAAATTTTAGAGTAGATACCTGCTTTAATAAGACTTTCAACATTTTAAAAATTAAAAAAAAAAAAATTGTTTAATAATTTTGTAACGTTCTTCTATACATTTATACGTTACTCGTAGCTATACACTACCTGTTCATACAATCCCCCAACCCCCGCTTAGTCTGTAGTGAGATAAGCAATACGTCGTAGTTCTTTGTAATAAGGGAACAAATACTCGTACATACGAGATTTTCAACATATTTCAATTGTTTTTAGAATTTTTAAAATATATTTTCGGGGAAAACGGACAATTTTTGTGAAATCTGAAAAAAAGATAAATAGGATTTAAATTTTTGATTTTTATTTTTTTCCCGGAGAAAATTTGAAACAATTTCCAAAAGAAATTAAAGGATTTCTTTGCACGTTTTTATTTACTTATTTAATAATTTTGTGAAGTTTTCAAATTTTTTTCTCCATAATTTTTTAACACAACTTATGAAAAAAACATTTCCAGCTGTTTTTTCTTCAATTTTTGATAATATTTTCATACTTTTTTCAAAAAGATTTTATTTTAAAAAAAATTCCAGACCGTTTTTTGTGAATTTTTTTTTTAAAATATTTCGATCGTGCTTTCTAATTTTTTTCAGAAAGGTTTTTAAAATTTCTTTTGTAAAAAATAAATTATTTTCTTGTGAATTCTGTACGCTTTGAAGTTTTTATACGTTTTTTGAATGGTTCATAAACTATAAAAATCTCGAAGTCGAAAAAAATGGACTTCCATCTTCGGTGCTTTAGTGTACCGAATTTTTGTTTAATAATTTTATTTTAATGACATTTCTTCGATTTTTTTTTCTTGATTAAGTATTTTGAATTATTTCCCCTCAATCAAATTTTTTTAAAGTTATTTGTTTTAAAATTAAAAAAAAATTGATTTTTAAAATTGATTTGAAAATAATTTTGTAATGATTCCTTATCAAAAAAAAAAAAAATAAAAAAAATAAATTGAGAAATGTTTTGAGAATTTTCGTTGAAAATAATATTTTATTTGAATTTTTCTTATTTTTTTTTCATTTCTTTTCTTTTTTTCTTCTTAAAGATAGTAGGTAAATTTTTAAACAACAAAATTACATGACTTAAATATTTGTAAAATCTGAAAAAAAATTGACTGAATTTTTTAATGTTTTAAGTAAAGTTTGTTCGTAATTGGGAGATTGTGTAGGGAGAGAGCTGAAACAAGAAAATTAAATGAGAGAAGCATTTTTACGTAAATTTTTGTTTAAATATTTTTGATGAATTTTTGTTTGAATACTGCTTTGATGGGATTTTTCAATTTCTTTCAGTAAAATTTTAAAAAATTTTCTTTTCAAGAAAAATGACTTGAATGATTGTCTTATGATTTTTTTTTCAATTTTCGGCATGGTTTTTTTAATTTTTTTTTTTTTAAATTTTTTTCTCAAAAAATTTATTTAAAAATTTTTTGGTTGGATAGCATTTTTGAATTTTTGGCTAAGTAACAAAATTACCTATATTTGATTCAAGAAAAGGTGTAAAGGTTTTTCAATGGATAAAAAAATTGATGAGATTTTGAAGTTTTGTAAGAAAAATTTTGAAGTAGGTATTTCCTATATATTTTTTTTAATTATCAGATTTTTCCATTTTTGGTAAGTTTTTTCTATTAATGTTTGGACCAACTTCGTCTTAATTAATATTGTTTTAAAAATAATTTTGATGAATTTAAGAAATATATTATTTTGAATTTTTTTAAATTTTGTCAAAATAATTCTATTTCCTTCATGCGAAATTCTAGGATTTAAAAAAATAATAAAACTATTTCCTGTAATGTCCAGAGGCGTTTCGTGCACTTCTATAAAAAATTGTTTGACATTTTTGAAGTTTTGTTAGAAAATTTTTCTTCTATCAAAAAAAGCCCGGAAAGTTTTTGTGGATTTAAGAAAATGATGGGATAAAATTTTAAACACAACTTTTCGAAAAATTTGTATTTTTTTGTTGACAATATTTTTTGAAAAAATTATTGATACCTACCTAAGGTATTAGGGTGGAGCGAAAATCAAAAATTTTTCATTTTCAAAATTTAATACCGCGGAAAAGTTGCGTCTTGGGGAGACATGAAAAACAAAAAAAATACATTTCAAATCGAATAATAAGTAATTTTCCAATCGCGCAAGAGCCCTCAAATTTTTAAAAATTTGCAAAAAATCAAAATTAAAAAAAATTTTAAAAAGTTACAGAATGAGTTTTATGCCTTTGGTTGGCAAGTATTATCATCGTTATTAATATTTTTTGAAAAAAAATCCAGAATTCATATGATCATCGCATTTAAGAGACATTAAAAAAATGTCATATTTTACGTTTTTTAAAAAAAATTGAAAAAAATTGATTAAAAATTGATAAAAATGTTTTTGGAATTAAAATGGGTTTAACATACACCGTTTTTCCCAAAAAGACAATTTACAGCAGTTTTTCATCTTTTTCGTACCCTTGAGAATTTTTCAAAAACTGCGAAAAATTGAAAAAAAAAGAAGGAAAATGATGGTTCTTGAAAATGAAGGTATAAAGATGAAAAATCGTCGTAAAACGTGTTTTTGGGCGAAACTATGTATGTTGAATACATTCTAATTCCAAAAAAAAAATTCCCAATTTTTAATTTATTTTTTTCAATTTTTTTTTTAAAAACGTAAAATATGACATTCTTTAATGTATCATAAATGCGATGATCTGATTAATTCTGGATTTTTTTTTCAAAAAATATTAATGACGATGATAATACTTGCCAACCTAAGGCATAAAACCCATTCTGTAACATTTTGAAATTTTTATCAAATTTTGATTTTTTGAAAATTTTTAAAAATTTTAGGGCTCTTGCGCGATCGGAAGATATTATTCGATTTGGAATTTTTTTTTTGTTTTTCATGTCTCCCCAAGACGCAACTTTTCCAGGGTATTAAATTTTGAAAATCGAAAATTTCTGATTTTCGCTCCACCCTACTATAGGTATAGTTATAATTATTTACCTACCTTCAATTTGCAACATGTTTCAAAATATTTTCAATTTGTTTGCTTATTTGTTTTAATTTTTTTTTTTAATGGAATGAGGTGTCTATTTTTCAATGATGTTTTTTTTTGTGCAATCAGTTCATTGTTCAGGGGCAGAGCCGGTGCGAGAGGGGGGTTTGGGGGGGTGTAACACCCCCAGTCAGTTTTTGTTCGGCAAATTTTCGACAAAATGTTCACAAAATTTGGTAAAGTTTTGAAAATTTTTAAATTACAATTTACAAATTTGGTAAATTTTTGGGAAATTTCGAATTTCCGAATCACAAATTCGGCAAAACTTTGAAAAATTTAAAATTACAATTCACTCGGCATTTTTGAAAGTTTTTCATTCGGCATTTTAAAAATTTTCATTCGGCATTTTCAATCTACAACCCCCCAAAAAAAATTTGCTCAAATCGTCTCTGTTCAGGGGTTCATTTAATAATTTTTAAAGACCTATTTTTTGTAAGGGTGGAAGCGGATGGGTGATTTTGAAGTTTTCGACACCTAATCCAACAAAGAATTTCTTGAGGGTAAATTTTTTAGAAGACAATATCGATGGACCAAACGGAATATTCCATTCCAACAAGTGAAATTTTCCTATCACATCACAATTGCAATAATTTCGCGTCATTTTCAAAAAAAATTTCCAAACAAAGAGAGGGGCTGAAGAGGATAAGGTCATAATTGAAACATTTTGATTTTATCATTTTTATCCTCTTTGCTTTGAGCTTGCTAATTCCCTCCCTACCAAATAAAAATCGAAGATGAATACAACCTGAGTGAAGTGAGGGTGAAATCTGGTTGGACAAAAATTTTAAGAAAATCAATTAAGAATGAAATAAAAAAATCTGCATAATTTTGAAGATGAGTGGGTGCGCCACTGCGCTTCAAGGAAATTAAGTTAGGGGGAAATAATAAATCAGGAATCAATTCAAAATAACAGCTTTGATGGGTTATAACCGAAGGAAGGAAGCGTTTGAAAATTGGCCAATTTTATTGTTTCATTTTTCTAAAAAATCGGGGCAACTATAGGGTCCACTTGAAATTGAATGAGGTTAAAAATGAAAACATTGGAATTATTTCTCATGAATGGGAACAATTTGACAGGTTAGACCCAAAATAATGCAAAAGTTTGAAAATTTCGTAATTTTCATTATTTTTTGGGGAGGTTAAAAATTCAGTTAGCCGAAAAATTAATTTTTTTTTCTCATAGTAAGAAACAACTTCAAATGCTACGTCAACAAATTTTGGTCTTTATTTTTTGAAGAATTTCGGTCATCTCAAATTTCAATGAAAAGGAACATATTTAAAAGGGTTACATTAGGTACATAGGTACAACCAAAAAAAGCAAGATTTTAAAAATAGGTCAATTTTTCATTATCCTAAAAAGAGGGGTGGTTTAGGTTTAGGTCTACTTAAAATTCAGTTGGGGAAAAAAATGAAAAATTGGGAATTATTTCCTCATAAATAGAAACAACTTTGGAAAGTAAAACGAATACTTATTCAAAACTTCAAAAGTTCAAAATGGGGGTCATTACTTTCACCAACATTCGTTTGTTGGACTATTTCTTTAAAAAAAAAATTGGTGTGCATCAGTGCCTGAATGCACAATAATTATACAGCTACTACACCGAAGTTTATAGCTATAATTGTACACCAACCTATTGTTTTTAAATTCTGCAAAAAAATCTTTCGCATTTGAAGGAAAATTCGCCCATTAATTCGTGAGAGCTTCTTGCTCAATTTAGGAATTGTGTATGTGTAATAGTAGTAGTGCGTTAATGAGTGCCTCTCCGTTGCTAGGCAACATAGGCCATAAGGGGGGTAGTGGTTAGGAAAACTGATCAGTTCCTTCGGAATGTTGGTCTATGAAACGTTCGCGAAATCAAATCATTTTGCTCCTGTCTTCATCGTTATTAGTCTGTGTATCAAATTTCATTTCAATGCTGCTCATATCGTGTAATATGCAATCCAATTTGATACCGAGAGCATACCCTTAAAAAGGTATAAATACAGGTACCCTAGTCTCTAGGAGTCATTACTTCACGATGGCTCATCTGGTAAACATCTTTAACGAAGTTAACAACGGAAAGAACTTTGCTCACTTCAAAGACTTTCCTGAAAACACCAACTTCAAAGTTGTTAAATTATTCACGTGTACCACGAAATTTGGAAAATCTGTTGTGGTTGAGACCGATGAACATCTCTTCCACATACCTAATCGATTCGTCAAACTTTTCGATACACAAGAAAAAATTGATGAATGGAATAGGACTGAAAATCTACATTTAGTGTACCAAGGAATTAAAGGTACAACAATCTCCATCAACATGGTTGTACCAAACAAGTAAGTATTATTCTGGTTTTATAAAATAAAAAAATTTAAAAATTTAAAAATTTAATAAATAACTTTTTCGATACGTCCCGTCGCAAGTCCATTATAGGTACATCAGGTAAAATATTGAAAACTTACCCACCTTTGAAAAGTGTCCTAATCCTTTTTTATTGGGTCACTTTAGGACAATTTTTTAATACACATGTCTTAGTACCGAAAAAATTTTAAAAATAACTTTTTCGATACGTCCATTATAGGCACATCAGGAAAAATATTGAAAACTTACCCACCTTTGAAAAGTGTCCTAATCCTTTTTCATTGGGTCACTTTAGGACAATTTTTTAATACACATGTCTTAGGACAGTCCTACAACATCAACAACACATCTGGACAACCTAAAACATACTGCCTTAAAAAGTGTCCTAAAGTGACCCATATACTACTAATATCGAATAAAAAATTATTCGGTAGGTTCAGACCGATTCATTTCGGTAAGTGAACGATGGAATGGATCGTTTGCAAATAAATTGAAAAAAAAAATGTTTTCAATAAGTAAAGTTGTTGATTTACTATACAAAACAACTTTTGACTGATTCATGTTAAGTAGGAACAAACGACTCCAAAGAATCATTCAAGCACATACAAACAGTGCTTAATATTTATTTTTAAAATTGTGGTAAGTAGGTTATGATTTTTATTGTTTTGGTTTCATTTCTTCATTTTTTTAGTCGTTTTATTTTTTTGTGTGTGTGGATTTCAATTTATACGACAATTCATTATAATTGTTTTCAATTTTTTATTTAAAAAAAAAAATATTTTCATTCATTTTAAATAATTAAATAGGTGTATCGTGAAAAATTAAGACAATTCAAATCTTACTTATCGTCTGAACAAAGTCATAAATATTTTGCAAAAAAATAAAAATAAAAAATGTTTAAAAAATTGTTTAAATTTTTTTTTTAATTCATTTTTCAACTAATTGTGAGAGAAAAATTAAGCGAAGTTTGAATTTTCATATTTTAAGGAAAAAATGATACCTATTCAGTATTCAACAAAAATGAAAAAAAAAAAAAAGTTTTCTATAATAATTTTCTACAAACATTTAATGAATTCTTCGTACATAATTTTCAACAAATATTTGATAACAAAAATTAAACATTTTTTTTTTTTTTAAATTAGTAGGATGCAAATGGGATCAAAAATTGCCCGAAACGTTACTTCCGACATAAGGCTATCCCAATTTTTTTTTTTTACCTTTCCCACCCTTGCCGATTTCAAAATTATGGAGGTTGAAATTGAAATTAAGATATTTTAATAACTTGAGTTTAGAAGAATTTTTTCTAACTTTTATGAATTAAGGGTACTATGTGCAGTGTTGTGCCGGTCTCGGGAACGAAAGGTTATTCTCGGAGAATTCCGGAATCCCCAATCGACCGGGAATTCCCGTAATTTCCCATTTTTGACGAGTCGGGAAGAAGTCTGGGAATTCCCGGGAATCGTTTTCGTTCCCGGAGACTGGGTCTTTGAAATGAGGTATTTCTTCTAGATGCAATTTTTTTTTAATTTTAAACAGGAATTGAAAAAATTTAGATTTTAATTTTAGTAAAATAAAATAAAATTTGTTTTGTGGGAACATTTTGAAAAAATGATGCACAGATTTAAAATATTGTTTCAAAATAAATGTGAATCAAGAAATTCATTTGGAAGACGATTTCATTGAAAATGATCCCATAAACAAATTGAAAGGATTTGTTTTTCAAGAAAATTTCAACAAAAAAATATTAACCTACATGATTTTCAACCAAAATTGAAAACAATAAAAATTCAGGTTACTAGGGGAAATTGACAAAGAAGTGTATTAACAAAACAACAACAACCAAATTGTAAAAAAAAAAATTAGAAATTAATTTTAATCAAATTTTTTTTAGAAAATATTTCGAAAGAAAATTTGGTAAAAAAATTTTGTTTTTTCAAGAAAATTCCAAAAAAAAAATTCAACGAAAATTGAGAAAATTCAAAAATTGGGTTTTAGTATTCGAAAAAAATTGTTTTAAAAAAAATTCTGAAAAACGCTTTTAATTTTTTCAATTTTTAACAAAAAATGAAAAAATTGGTAAGTAATTTTTTTCAGTCAAATTTTGAAAAAATATTACAATAATAGGTAAGTAAAAAATTTCAAAAAATTCATTTTTTGAAGATTAAAAAAAACGTTGCACGATACAACTTGAAAGATTCCAATTTTTCAAGGAAATTTCAATAAAATAGATATGCTTTTCAACAAAAATTTTTAAATACCTATTCAAAATTTACGATTTTGTGAAATTAAATCGAGCACAATTAAATTTAAAAGGATACCTAGCACTTCCAAAAAAAGTAGGAAAAAATTTCAAGAAATTCACTATCAAAATTTTTTTTTTAATTTTCTTGAAAACAGTTAGGACTTAGGAAGGATTCGTTTTTCAACAAAAATTGAAAAAAAAATTCATAATGTGGGTTTATAGTGAAATTGGAAAAAATTGTTTTAAATAAATTTTCAAAAAATTGTTTTCAACAAAACTGAAACGGTAGTTTTTTTTTCAATTTTGAACAACAACTTTTTTTTTTAAAAATAATGTTGAAATCTGAAAAAAAAAAGTTTTTTCAACAAAAAATCTAAAAAATGGTGCGCAATCAAATTCTTTAAAAATGCTACAAAACCGTTACCTACTAATTTAATAATTTCAAAAAAACAATTTTTTGAAAATTTTTCAAGAAATGGGCACAACATTTCTTTTAATGCTACAAAAAATACCTAATAATTTCAACAAAAAAAAAGTTTCTAGTGTGATATTGAAAACTTGGCCTTTCATTAAAGAACTAATCCGATAGGTGGAGATATATCTAGTTTTTAATTTTACTTCGTTTCGGCGTATCATATCATATCGATTCTATAACTCGTACATCGTAGTACACAATAATGTAATTTGATAATATAGACGTCTAAAATGAGTTTGGTGTTTATATGATTTATAAAAGAATTTTTTTTTAGTGAAATTTTATTTTAGTTGCCAATGATTGGCTAGGGTAGTTAGCCATGGGCTAGGTGAGTGGTAGTGTTCGTTTTTCTTTTTTTTTCGTCCCCCCAAAATTCCCCACTAGTTTTAGATTTTAGTTTTTGATCGTTGAAATACTCCATCATGGAGTCAAGTTTTTATTTTCATTTGCCATAAATTGATCGTCTGATCAGGCACACCCAAAATTTGATATGATCTTTTCAGGATCCTTTTTCTTTTGATTTTAGAGTTGGAAATTTTACCATCGTGGTATATATATTTTTTTTTTTTTAGAAATTTTTGAGATACATTTTTCGATGTAGATACGTCAGGTAGGTCGATACCTACCTGATACATGTTTTTTCTCTACTTTACTTCTTTTTGGATTTCAAAATTACTCGCTTTACTTTTTGGTTCTAAATTTATTAATTGATTTTACGTGTGTAGGTGTAGGGTTTTTTATCTGCGTGGCATTGCTTTTCCTATCCTTGTCAACATTTCCCAAACGTACCTACTTGTTTTTCCCCTATTCCTTGAGCTAGTTTTTCCCACCTAACACGTTATCCTAAAATCCCATTTACTAATCATAGAGATAGGTTAATCGCTGATTCTCGTTCCTCTTCCTTCCCAGCTGGAAATTTTATTTTATGTTTATTTTTATTTATCTAGACCCCCTTTTCCAGCAATGTCACACTAGTTTTCAACAAAATTTGAATGAATTTAAGTTTTAGTAAAATTCTAAAAAAAAAAATGTTCCAAAAAATTAAAATTTTCAAAGAATTAATTTTAAACAAGAATTTTTTTGTGTTACCAAACACAATTTGAAAGAATTTTTCTCAAAAGAATAAAATGTCAAAAAATGGTTTTCAGCAAAACTGATAAAATAGTTTCAATTTTTTTTTATAATTTTTAATAAAAATGCAAAGGTAGTTATTTCTTTTAATTTTAAACAATTTTTTTTTTTCAATTTGTTAGGTGCACAATAATTTTTTTCAACTGCTGCAAAAAAGTGACAAATTTCAAGTTTTTTTTTTTTTTTTTTTTTAAATTTAACAAAAGTTGAAGGACTTTAAGTTTTAGTAAAATTTGGGGGGAAATGTTCCAAAAAAAAGGAAAATTTTCAAGGAGTGCATTTTAAACAAGATTTTTTTCATGTTACCAAACACGATTTGAAAGGATTTGTTTTCAAATAAAATTTCAAAAATAACTATTCAAGGAAAATTGCAGTAATTCAAAACTTATGTTAGTACATTGAAAATTGTTTTTCGAAGAAATTTTGAAGAAACCTGAAACGATTCAAGTTTGGAAATGAAGTTTGTAACAGAAGAAAAAATTCACAAAATTGGATGAGATTTTCGAAGGAAAAAAAATAGGATTCTGTAAAATTTGAAAAAATTGTTTTTCAGAAATACCTACTTTGAAAAAATGACACATAAAATAAAATTGGAAAAATAAGTACATAGTAGCCTACATAACGTACCTATTTCTTAACAAAACAAAAATTGTTTTAAAAATTTCGAAAAATTCATTCTAAACAATTTTTTTTTTCAATATTCGTAAACGTGATATTTCAATGGATTTTGTTCTTTAAGAAAATCTTATTTGAATACGTTTTTTAACACAAGAATTTGAAGCAGAAATGGACAAAATTTAAAATCACTTTTAAAAGTCATGAAATCATGAAAATCATAAATTGAGAAAAAAAAAGCAAAACAAATATTAATTTCATGAAAAAAATTTAAAATTATGATTCAAATTTCAAAATCACAAATTTTTCACCATTGAAAAACAACATTACTAAAAAACTGTTGGAATTTGGAAATCATAACCCTACATAATAAAATATCTGTTCCTTAATATGATGAAGTATCATATCATTTCATTTTAAATTGCTTATTGGTTTTTTTGGCATAAAAATGTTAAATTACCTCGTACATAAAATAATTTTAAATCAGAAATTTAAATCATTTACCTCAATAATACAATGCATCGCGCTTTTTAGATTTTTGTGAATTTTTTTTTTTTTTTTTTTTTTTTTTTTTGGTAAATAATTTTGCTCACCTATGGTTTTAAATTTCGCACTCGAAACATGAAAATTTTATTGAATTTCACGCGATACTCTCAACAAAACAATAAAATACTTGATTGGTCGTTATCTCGCAAATCATTTGGCAACATTTTCAGAGAATTTTTTCCAATAAGATAGGATGGTTTCAAAACACCACTTTTAAGTAGCCTTATCATAACTTCATAAAAAATATTTTAAAATATTGAGTTTCCTCATTATATGAACATCATTATTACGTAAGAAAAGGTAAGAAAATCAAAATCAAAATTTCAAACTGTAAGCCTAAGCAATTATCTGCAAAAGAATCGATTTCAAACCACAATGAAATAGAAAATTCCATAGTTCGTGAACTTTCCAAATGAAGCAATTGAACCTTATCGACAGACTCAACTTTCCACAAAATCTCGATTGACGAATAATTCCAAAGAATCATTCGAGTCGAACAATTTCGAAAAAAATTACAAACATTTTTCAAAATGTCTGACAAAATGCCCAAAAGTCATGAAATTTATTTTAAAAAATTAAAAAGTCTAAAAAAATGTCCAAAAAGTCTATAAAAAAAAATAAAAAGTCTAAAAGTCGTAAAATTTCTAAAATAATATCAAAAAGTCATTAAATTTATAAAAAAAAATTTCCATTTTGGTCATCGTAAAAGCATATACTATGCTAAAATTCCAAGTTTCAAAATGCCTGACAAAATGTCTGAAAGTCATCTTTCTATCTATTTATAAAAAAATCGCAAGTTTCAAATTGTCTGACAGTCTGAAAGTCATCTTTCTAAAAAAAATGTCAAGTTTCAGAATGTCTGACAAAATGTCTAGAAAATGTCTAAAAGTCATAAAATTTCAAAAAAATTTACGTTTCAAAATGTCTGACTTAATGTCTAAAAAATCGAATTCATTAAACATTTTCTAAGTTTTTTTCGGATTTTGAGGTCGGATTTTGGTGTCAGTCATTTTTTTCCATTTTGGTCTCTGTAAAAGCATATACTATGCTGAAATAACATTTTTATGCATAAAAGAATTTTTCCATACCTATAATTTTATTTATTTTTTAAAACATTTTTTCATCATGAGGTATTTTTTATTTTTTATTTTTTTCAAGAAAACTCTTCTAATATTTTTTCTTTTTTTTTTAAATTTTGTATAAAGTTTTTTTAAATTATTCTGTCAAGAAGATTTTTTTTGAGTACTTTTTTTGGCAACATTTATTCTTCAGAGGATTTTTTGGATAATTTTTTCAACCATTTCTTTTTCCTCACAAACTTTTTTCATTTTAAAAAAAAAAAAGTGAAAAATAAATTGGTTATTTTTTGAAAAAATCTTTTCAAGGATTACTGACAGATACTTGGAAAAAACTGTTTGAAAAATTTTCTTTGACAAAATTTGAACAAAAAAAGATATATTAGGTATCTAGAAAAAAAAAAATTCAACACCTTTTTTTCAAAGATTGAACTGGCAATAAATTTTTGATAAAATAATATTTTTTGACTAAACGATTTTTTAGATACTTTTTTGACCCCCTTTTTTCATGAGAACTTTTACTATGTATTTTTTGAACTTTTTTTCAAATAAATTATTTTTTAACGTGCTTTTTTCCAAAAGAAACATTTTTGAGAAATTGAAAGAATTTTTCCATGATTCGAAATCTTTTTAGCAATTTCTTTTCATAGGGAATTTTTATTTTTCATTTTAATAATTTTTTTTTTTTTTTCAAGAAAAGTCTTCTTACTTTTTTCATTTAGGTAAAAAAAAATCAATAGGAAAGTTTTTTAAAACTATTTTTTCAGGAAGTTTTTTCGAGTAAGATTTTTTAGTAATTTTTGGCAACATTTATTCTTCAGAGAAATTTTTGGATAATTTATCATTTTTTTTAAAGCGAACATGCAGTTTTAGGATAACTTCTTTTATCCTTCAACATTTTTCATGAAAATAAAAAATATTTTTTGAATGAATGAATTTTTCAATAATTTTTTTGGCATTTTATTCATGTTAAAGTATAGCCTTATTTTTCTCAAAATATAAACCTACATTATTTTCAACAGTTTTTTCATTATTTTTTTTTATATCACCGACATTATTTTGACATCTTTTTTTCTTCAGAGAATTTTTTAGAATAATTTTTTCATCACTTCTTTTCTTTTTATTGCCATTTTTTTTTTAATTTTTCAATAAGTTGATTTTTTTTAAGTGAACTGGATTTTTTTTGATAAAATCGTTTTTAAAACTACTTTATTTTTCCCCATCACTCTTCAGTTATAGTTTGAGTCATTTCTTTGTTCTTTTGTGATGTTCATACGTAAAATTTCAATAATTTTTTACTTCTATTTAGTGGGTGTTTGAAAGCCACTTCTTTATGTCACTATTTTTTGAAGCTTTTACGTGAACTATAGTAAGTAATTTATTCACTAGCTTTTTTTAACCAACATTTTTGAATAAAAAAGTTGAAAGGGCAAAGAAATAAAAATATAATGACAAAATGATAAAAAATGACCAAAAAATAGTTAAAACATAATCACATTTGAATTCTGCCAATTCAAAAATTTTCTCTCACGAATTCGCAAAAAACTTTTTTTTCAAAGTCATGTACCTTAGGGTGGAGCAAAAAAAAAAACATACCTCGGATTTCGACAAAACTCGCTGAGGTGGTTTACTTTGAGTTGAGAACCTCCCAAAAAAAAATTGAGCCCCCTACCTCTCAGGGGAGCGGAGCTAGGGGCTCTCAAAGTAGGGTCACTTTTGAAAAAAACGCGGTTTTTCGCTATTTTCGGGTAGTTCCAATCGAGTTACCCCCCACCGCACCCCTCTGAAAAAGTGCAGTTTGAGTTTCTACACATCCCTGGACCATTTATTTTGAAATTCGATACCACTTACGTCTCCCAACCAGGGCTTGAAAAGTTGCAGATCGCTAAAAAATTGAAAATTTTGAATTACAAAAAATGGAAATAACATCTGCTTGGTACAAAAATTGGACTCAAATGGCTCCTATTGATGCAAAAAAAATATTTCGATAGAAAAAGTTGAAAAAATTTCATAGCAGGGCTGCCAACTTTCGATTTTCATAAAACATCAAAATTTCCCCCTTTTTTTGGTAAAAAATTGATGTTTTAAGAAAATCGAAAGTAGGCAGCCCTGCTATGAAATTTTTTCAACTTTTTCTATCGAAATATTTTTTTTTCATCAATAGGAGCCATTTGAGTCCAATTTTGGTACCAAGCAGATGTTATTTCCATTTTTTGTAATTCAAAATTTTCAATTTTTTAGCGATCTGCAACTTTTCAAGCCCTGGTTGGGAGGGGTAAGTGGTATCGAATTTCAAAATAAATGGTCCAGGGATGTGTAGAAACTCAAACTGCACTTTTTCAGAGGGGTGCGGTGGGGGGTAACTCGATTGGAACTACCCGAAAATAGCGAAAAACCGCGTTTTTTTCAAAAGTGACCCTACTTTGAGAGCCCCTAGCTCCGCTCCCCTGAGAGGTAGGGAGCTCAAATTTTTTTTGGGAGGTTCTCAACTCAAAGTAAACCACCTCAGCGAGTTTGGTCGAAATCCGAGGTATGTTTTTTTTTTTGCTCCACCCTAATGTACCTATGTTAAATTTTTCCAATTTTTTAAACGTTTTTTTCCCATTTTTAATAAATACAAATTTCAGATAAAAGCTACTGACAACTTGAGAGAGAGTTGAAAAAATAATTCACATAAGTCACCTCAAAAAATGTTGATTTCTTCAAAAAAAAAAAAAAAAAAAAAAAACACTCAAAATCAAAACAACTCCCTGAAGATCTCCTCAAAAGCTATAAAGTTGAAATTTACGTAAATCAGAAAAAATATTATCTCTAAGAGCTTCAATTTGTTTTCAAAAAAAATCCACTCAAAATGACCCCCCCCCCCCCTTTAACCTCCAAACTTATTCAATTCAAATTTCAAACACCGATATCACACGTTTATAACACTCAAACCGTAGCATTCTTTAATCCAACATCAACGTTGAAATTTAGCTCACCTGCGAAGCTGGGTACAATCTATAGCACAAATACGTCTTGCAAGCTCTCCTGTAACCAATGACAATGGTAGTTAAATCCAACGGCACTCCACCGGGGTAGGCGACCGTAATATCCAAAACCCAGCTCAATTTATCGGCGCTTTTGTCTTCTGCAAGTAACGAAACCAATGCTAAAATTACTCATTTTAGTCTCCACTGCGGTCTTCTTTTTGAAAATGTGTATTTAGCAAACGTACCCGAATCTTCGTAAGTATTGCTTTCTTCTTTATTCGAACCGTATTTAGTCGGCGGTAATGGTGTTAATTCGTCGATAATGGCGTGAAATGCTCCTAGTCGAGGTAAAGTCACGTAATTTAACACTGGTAGATTATTTTTCATCGCGTACCTGCCGAGAAAAAAGAAAAAAAAAATTATAATAAAATAAATAATAATATTCTTTACCTATTGTAGCATCTAATACTGAAATTGAAAGGGGAAAAAAAACAAAGAACTAAATCGATCGATCATGGCCTTATATTGTGGAGCTCTAACAATGTAAAATTTTTAATCACTTGGTTACGTGGATTTCCAAGCCTTTCAAAAAAACCCTTTTCGAGGCTGTTCTTTCTACGTTAAATAATTCAAATCTTAAACAAATCTTCGGGGATCGCTCTTTTGTTTTCCTTTCCCAAACTTTTATTATTATTACGAATACATTTTTTCTTAATAATTTTCAACTTTTTAAGAACCTCGAAAATTACTTTTTTTTTTTCAATTCATCGTCCCAATTCGCCAGCTTAATTTTTTTTAGGATACGAAACATACTATTCAAAGGACCAGCAGCCTGTACCTTCTTTTTTGTTCTTTTTTTTTTGCATCTAATCTACATTTATTTCTTCGTTCTTTGTAACGTGTTGTTTAATCGATAATGCGACCCAATTGCCCGGATGCGGATGTTTTTTTTTTTAGAATCAATTTACGAATTAGCAATTCACTCGTTTCAAATTAATCACTCTGTAAACGGTTATACGAACGGCAATGGGAATTTTTCAGCACCTATGCGAGAAATTTTCATCATAAAATATAACGAGATCATTTTCTGACCTTTTTTAAACCGTAAACATACATTGTTATTTTTACAAAGACGACGAAATACCAAATAACAATCGATTGTTTCATTTGTAGCAATTTTTCTTTACCCAATCACGCGCAAATCGAGCAACATTCGTCGGTATGACCTCGTAATCAAAACCCAGCGATTTGATTCATTTGTAAAAGAAATCATTCGAGTAGGACGTTGTTGCTGCTTACACCTACTTTTGACTCGTTTCTCGTCTTTTGCGTAAAAATCCGCCTTCTGGGAACAGTACCATGAGTTTCCTTTTCCTAGGTATGTAGCTTTCTCTGAGATGAGTCCTCAAGTCCTTGATTCCTTTATCGCGTTGTTTCTTGCCCTGCGACGATACAAAACAAAAAATTAGAATACGTGATAATTTTACAGTCTGGGATGGTTTTTTTTTTACTCTTTTTACCGATAAGATGAAGAAATCTTGATAAATGATCGATACGATTCCAAAATTCGTTAATTTAAATATCCAATCCATGATCCACATTACGTTTGGTAAAACATTAGGATGAGCGTTGAAATTAGCCATCAGCATGGGTACATCGCTGGTAGATTGATGATTCACAATGGCCAATGTCCGATCGTCTAAGCATACCCTGATATCGTCTACAACTTCCACAACTGCAAAAAAATATGTAAGTGTGAAAATTACCGAAATTTGTATCAATACGTGTTGGGTTTTTTCGTTTCGACATCTCGCCTTTATTTACGTATTTTCTCGCTTGATAAATTAATCGAAAAGTAGACGTCGACTGGCACGTGTCAACGTATAAGCAGTAAACTTGTATTCGGTGCTATTAATATTATGGATTTATTTTGAAAGGGAATTTTCAACGTTTATTTGAGTTTTTTCAAGTAGATTGAATTTTCGTTACATAATTATTTTTGAATATCGAATAAAAAATTATTCGGTAGGTTCAGACCGATTCATTTCGGTAAGTGAACGATGGAATGGATCGTTTGCAAATAAATTGAAAAAAAAAAATGTTTTCAATAAGTAAAGTTGTTGATTTACTATACAAAACAACTTTTGACTGATTCATGTTAAGTAGGAACAAACGACTCCAAAGAATCATTCAAGCACATACAAACAGTGCTTAATATTTATTTTTAAAATTGTGGTAAGTAGGTTATGATTTTTATTGTTTTGGTTTCATTTCTTCATTTTTTTAGTCGTTTTATTTTTTTGTGTGTGTGGATTTCAATTTATACGACAATTCATTATAATTGTTTTCAATTTTTTATTTAAAAAAAAATATATTTTCATTCATTTTAAATAATTAAATAGGTGTATCGTGAAAAATTAAGACAATTCAAATCTTACTTATCGTCTGAACAAAGTCATAAATATTTTGCAAAAAAATAAAAATAAAAAATGTTTAAAAAATTGTTTAAATTTTTTTTTAAATTCATTTTTCAACTAATTGTGAGAGAAAAATTAAGCGAAGTTTGAATTTTCATATTTTAAGGAAAAAATGATACCTATTCAGTATTCAACAAAAATAAAAAAAAAAAAAAGTTTTCTATAATAATTTTCTACAAACATTTAATGAATTCTTCGTACATAATTTTCAACAAATATTTGATAACAAAAATTAAACATTTTTTTTTTTTTTAAATTAGTAGGATGCAAATGGGATCAAAAATTGCCCGAAACGTTACTTCCGACATAAGGCTATCCCAATTTTTTTTTTTTACCTTTCCCACCCTTGCCGATTTCAAAATTATGGAGGTTGAAATTGAAATTAAGATATTTTAATAACTTGAGTTTAGAAGAATTTTTTCTAACTTTTATGAATTAAGGGTACTATGTGCAGTGTTGTGCCGGTCTCGGGAACGAAAGGTTATTCTCGGAGAATTCCGGAATCCCCAATCGACCGGGAATTCCCGTAATTTCCCATTTTTGACGAGTCGGGAAGAAGTCTGGGAATTCCCGGGAATCGTTTTCGTTCCCGGAGACTGGGTCTTTGAAATGAGGTATTTCTTAGTGAGGTCTTAATAATATACATTCTGAAGCATTTATTTTAGGATTTCATCCATGGAAAGTGTCTCATGACCCAAAAGGTTAACTAAATCGATGAAACGGTTTTTTTTTCTAGATGCAATTTTTTTTAAATTTTAAACAGGAATTGAAAAAATTTAGATTTTAATTTTAGTAAAATAAAATAAAATTTGTTTTGTGGGAACATTTTGAAAAAATGATGCACAGATTTAAAATATTGTTTCAAAATAAATGTGAATCAAGAAATTCATTTGGAAGACGATTTCATTGAAAATGTTCCCATAAACAAATTGAAAGGATTTGTTTTTCAAGAAAATTTCAACAAAAAAATATTAACCTACATGATTTTCAACCAAAATTGAAAACAATAAAAATTCAGGTTACTAGGGGAAATTGACAAAGAAGTGTATTAACAAAACAACAACAACCAAATTGTAAAAAAAAAAATTGTAAATTAATTTTAATCAAATTTTTTTTAGAAAATATTTCGAAAGAAAATTTGGTAAAAAAATTTTGTTTTTTCAAGAAAATTCCAAAAAAAAAATTCAACGAAAATTGAGAAAATTCAAAAATTGGGTTTTAGTATTCGAAAAAAATTGTTTTAAAAAAAATTCTGAAAAACGCTTTTAATTTTTTCAATTTTTAACAAAAAATGAAAAAATTGGTAAGTAATTTTTTTCAGTCAAATTTTGAAAAAATATTACAATAATAGGTAAGTAAAAAATTTCAAAAAATTCATTTTTTGAAGATTAAAAAAAAACGTTGCACGATACAACTTGAAAGATTCCAATTTTTCAAGGAAATTTCAATAAAATAGATATGCTTTTCAACAAAAATTTTTAAATACCTATTCAAAATTTACGATTTTGTGAAATTAAATCGAGCACAATTAAATTTAAAAGGATACCTAGCACTTCCAAAAAAAGTAGGAAAAAATTTCAAGAAATTCACTATCAAAATTTTTTTTTTAATTTTCTTAAAAACAGTTAGGACTTAGGAAGGATTCGTTTTTCAACAAAAATTGAAAAAAAAATTCATAATGTGGGTTTATAGTGAAATTGGAAAAAATTGTTTTAAATAAATTTTCAAAAAATTGTTTTCAACAAAACTGAAACGGTAGTTTTTTTTTCAATTTTGAACAACAACTTTTTTTTTTTAAAATAATGTTGAAATCTGAAAAAAAAAAGTTTTTTCAACAAAAAATCTAAAAAATGGTGCGCAATCAAATTCTTTAAAAATGCTACAAAACCGTTACCTACTAATTTAATAATTTCAAAAAAACAATTTTTTGAAAATTTTTCAAGAAATGGGCACAACATTTCTTTTAATGCTACAAAAAATACCTAATAATTTCAACAAAAAAAAAAAGTTTCTAGTTTTCAACAAAATTTGAAGGAATTTAAGTTTTAGTAAAATTCGAAAAAAAAAATGTTCCAAAAAATTAAAATTTTCAAAGAATTAATTTTGAACAAGAATTTTTTTGTGTTACCAAACACAATTTGAAAGAATTTTTCTCAAAAGAATAAAATGTCAAAAAATGGTTTTCAGCAAAACTGATAAAATAGTTTCAATTTTTTTTATAATTTTTAATAAAAATGCAAAGGTAGTTATTTCTTTTAATTTTAAACAATTTTTTTTTTCAATTTGTTAGGTGCACAATAATTTTTTTCAACTGCTGCAAAAAAGTGACAAATTTCAAGTTTTTTTTTTTTTTTTTTTTAAATTTAACAAAAGTTGAAGGACTTTAAGTTTTAGTAAAATTTGGGGGGAAATGTTCCAAAAAAAAGGAAAATTTTCAAGGAGTGCATTTTAAACAAGATTTTTTTCATGTTACCAAACACGATTTGAAAGGATTTGTTTTCAAATAAAATTTCAAAAATAACTATTCAAGGAAAATTGCAGTAATTCAAAACTTATGTTAGTACATTGAAAATTGTTTTTCGAAGAAATTTTGAAGAAACCTGAAACGATTCAAGTTTGGAAATGAAGTTTGTAACAGAAGAAAAAATTCACAAAATTGGATGAGATTTTCGAAGGAAAAAAAATAGGATTCTGTAAAATTTGAAAAAATTGTTTTTCAGAAATACCTACTTTGAAAAAATGACACATAAAATAAAATTGGAAAAATAAGTACATAGTAGCCTACATAACGTACCTATTTCTTAACAAAACAAAAATTGTTTTAAAAATTTCGAAAAATTCATTCTAAACAATTTTTTTTTTCAATATTCGTAAACGTGATATTTCAATGGATTTTGTTCTTTAAGAAAATCTTATTTGAATACGTTTTTTAACACAAGAATTTGAAGCAGAAATGGACAAAATTTAAAATCACTTTTAAAAGTCATGAAATCATGAAAATCATAAATTGAGAAAAAAAAAGCAAAACAAATATTAATTTCATGAAAAAAATTTAAAATTATGATTCAAATTTCAAAATCACAAATTTTTCACCATTGAAAAACAACATTACTAAAAAACTGTTGGAATTTGGAAATCATAACCCTACATAATAAAATATCTGTTCCTTAATATGATGAAGTATCATATCATTTCATTTTAAATTGCTTATTGGTTTTTTTGGCATAAAAATGTTAAATTACCTCGTACATAAAATAATTTTAAATCAGAAATTTAAATCATTTACCTCAATAATACAATGCATCGCGCTTTTTAGATTTTTGTGAATTTTTTTTTTTTTTTTTTTTTTTTTTTTGGTAAATAATTTTGCTCACCTATGGTTTTAAATTTCGCACTCGAAACATGAAAATTTTATTGAATTTCACGCGATACTCTCAACAAAACAATAAAATACTTGATTGGTCGTTATCTCGCAAATCATTTGGCAACATTTTCAGAGAATTTTTTCCAATAAGATAGGATGGTTTCAAAACACCACTTTTAAGTAGCCTTATCATAACTTCATAAAAAATATTTTAAAATATTGAGTTTCCTCATTATATGAACATCATTATTACGTAAGAAAAGGTAAGAAAATCAAAATCAAAATTTCAAACTGTAAGCCTAAGCAATTATCTGCAAAAGAATCGATTTCAAACCACAATGAAATAGAAAATTCCATAGTTCGTGAACTTTCCAAATGAAGCAATTGAACCTTATCGACAGACTCAACTTTCCACAAAATCTCGATTGACGAATAATTCCAAAGAATCATTCGAGTCGAACAATTTCGAAAAAAATTACAAACATTTTTCAAAATGTCTGACAAAATGCCCAAAAGTCATGAAATTTATTTTAAAAAATTAAAAAGTCTAAAAAAATGTCCAAAAAGTCTATAAAAAAAAATAAAAAGTCTAAAAGTCGTAAAATTTCTAAAATAATATCAAAAAGTCATTAAATTTATAAAAAAAAATTTCCATTTTGGTCATCGTAAAAGCATATACTATGCTAAAATTCCAAGTTTCAAAATGCCTGACAAAATGTCTGAAAGTCATCTTTCTATCTATTTATAAAAAAATCGCAAGTTTCAAATTGTCTGACAGTCTGAAAGTCATCTTTCTAAAAAAAATGTCAAGTTTCAGAATGTCTGACAAAATGTCTAGAAAATGTCTAAAAGTCATAAAATTTCAAAAAAATTTACGTTTCAAAATGTCTGACTTAATGTCTAAAAAATCGAATTCATTAAACATTTTCTAAGTTTTTTTCGGATTTTGAGGTCGGATTTTGGTGTCAGTCATTTTTTTCCATTTTGGTCTCTGTAAAAGCATATACTATGCTGAAATAACATTTTTATGCATAAAAGAATTTTTCCATACCTATAATTTTATTTATTTTTTAAAACATTTTTTCATCATGAGGTATTTTTTATTTTTTATTTTTTTCAAGAAAACTCTTCTAATATTTTTTCTTTTTTTTAAAAATTTTGTATAAAGTTTTTTTAAATTATTCTGTCAAGAAGATTTTTTTTGAGTACTTTTTTTGGCAACATTTATTCTTCAGAGGATTTTTTGGATAATTTTTTCAACCATTTCTTTTTCCTCACAAACTTTTTTCATTTTAAAAAAAAAAAAGTGAAAAATAAATTGGTTATTTTTTGAAAAAATCTTTTCAAGGATTACTGACAGATACTTGGAAAAAACTGTTTGAAAAATTTTCTTTGACAAAATTTGAACAAAAAAAGATATATTAGGTATCTAGAAAAAAAAAAATTCAACACCTTTTTTTCAAAGATTGAACTGGCAATAAATTTTTGATAAAATAATATTTTTTGACTAAACGATTTTTTAGATACTTTTTTGACCCCCTTTTTTCATGAGAACTTTTACTATGTATTTTTTGAACTTTTTTTCAAATAAATTATTTTTTAACGTGCTTTTTTCCAAAAGAAACATTTTTGAGAAATTGAAAGAATTTTTCCATGATTCGAAATCTTTTTAGCAATTTCTTTTCATAGGGAATTTTTATTTTTCATTTTAATAATTTTTTTTTTTTTTTCAAGAAAAGTCTTCTTACTTTTTTCATTTAGGTAAAAAAAAATCAATAGGAAAGTTTTTTAAAACTATTTTTTCAGGAAGTTTTTTCGAGTAAGATTTTTTAGTAATTTTTGGCAACATTTATTCTTCAGAGAAATTTTTGGATAATTTATCATTTTTTTTAAAGCGAACATGCAGTTTTAGGATAACTTCTTTTATCCTTCAACATTTTTCATGAAAATAAAAAATATTTTTTGAATGAATGAATTTTTCAATAATTTTTTTGGCATTTTATTCATGTTAAAGTATAGCCTTATTTTTCTCAAAATATAAACCTACATTATTTTCAACAGTTTTTTCATTATTTTTTTTTATATCACCGACATTATTTTGACATCTTTTTTTCTTCAGAGAATTTTTTAGAATAATTTTTTCATCACTTCTTTTCTTTTTATTGCCATTTTTTTTTTAATTTTTCAATAAGTTGATTTTTTTTAAGTGAACTGGATTTTTTTTGATAAAATCGTTTTTAAAACTACTTTATTTTTCCCCATCACTCTTCAGTTATAGTTTGAGTCATTTCTTTGTTCTTTTGTGATGTTCATACGTAAAATTTCAATAATTTTTTACTTCTATTTAGTGGGTGTTTGAAAGCCACTTCTTTATGTCACTATTTTTTGAAGCTTTTACGTGAACTATAGTAAGTAATTTATTCACTAGCTTTTTTTAACCAACATTTTTGAATAAAAAAGTTGAAAGGGCAAAGAAATAAAAATATAATGACAAAATGATAAAAAATGACCAAAAAATAGTTAAAACATAATCACATTTGAATTCTGCCAATTCAAAAATTTTCTCTCACGAATTCGCAAAAAACTTTTTTTTCAAAGTCATGTACCTTAGGGTGGAGCAAAAAAAAAAACATACCTCGGATTTCGACAAAACTCGCTGAGGTGGTTTACTTTGAGTTGAGAACCTCCCAAAAAAAAATTGAGCCCCCTACCTCTCAGGGGAGCGGAGCTAGGGGCTCTCAAAGTAGGGTCACTTTTGAAAAAAACGCGGTTTTTCGCTATTTTCGGGTAGTTCCAATCGAGTTACCCCCCACCGCACCCCTCTGAAAAAGTGCAGTTTGAGTTTCTACACATCCCTGGACCATTTATTTTGAAATTCGATACCACTTACGTCTCCCAACCAGGGCTTGAAAAGTTGCAGATCGCTAAAAAATTGAAAATTTTGAATTACAAAAAATGGAAATAACATCTGCTTGGTACAAAAATTGGACTCAAATGGCTCCTATTGATGCAAAAAAAATATTTCGATAGAAAAAGTTGAAAAAATTTCATAGCAGGGCTGCCAACTTTCGATTTTCATAAAACATCAAAATTTCCCCCTTTTTTTGGTAAAAAATTGATGTTTTAAGAAAATCGAAAGTAGGCAGCCCTGCTATGAAATTTTTTCAACTTTTTCTATCGAAATATTTTTTTTTCATCAATAGGAGCCATTTGAGTCCAATTTTGGTACCAAGCAGATGTTATTTCCATTTTTTGTAATTCAAAATTTTCAATTTTTTAGCGATCTGCAACTTTTCAAGCCCTGGTTGGGAGGGGTAAGTGGTATCGAATTTCAAAATAAATGGTCCAGGGATGTGTAGAAACTCAAACTGCACTTTTTCAGAGGGGTGCGGTGGGGGGTAACTCGATTGGAACTACCCGAAAATAGCGAAAAACCGCGTTTTTTTCAAAAGTGACCCTACTTTGAGAGCCCCTAGCTCCGCTCCCCTGAGAGGTAGGGAGCTCAAATTTTTTTTGGGAGGTTCTCAACTCAAAGTAAACCACCTCAGCGAGTTTGGTCGAAATCCGAGGTATGTTTTTTTTTTTGCTCCACCCTAATGTACCTATGTTAAATTTTTCCAATTTTTTAAACGTTTTTTTCCCATTTTTAATAAATACAAATTTCAGATAAAAGCTACTGACAACTTGAGAGAGAGTTGAAAAAATAATTCACATAAGTCACCTCAAAAAATGTTGATTTCTTCAAAAAAAAAAAAAAAAAAAAAAAACACTCAAAATCAAAACAACTCCCTGAAGATCTCCTCAAAAGCTATAAAGTTGAAATTTACGTAAATCAGAAAAAATATTATCTCTAAGAGCTTCAATTTGTTTTCAAAAAAAATCCACTCAAAATGACCCCCCCCCCCCCTTTAACCTCCAAACTTATTCAATTCAAATTTCAAACACCGATATCACACGTTTATAACACTCAAACCGTAGCATTCTTTAATCCAACATCAACGTTGAAATTTAGCTCACCTGCGAAGCTGGGTACAATCTATAGCACAAATACGTCTTGCAAGCTCTCCTGTAACCAATGACAATGGTAGTTAAATCCAACGGCACTCCACCGGGGTAGGCGACCGTAATATCCAAAACCCAGCTCAATTTATCGGCGCTTTTGTCTTCTGCAAGTAACGAAACCAATGCTAAAATTACTCATTTTAGTCTCCACTGCGGTCTTCTTTTTGAAAATGTGTATTTAGCAAACGTACCCGAATCTTCGTAAGTATTGCTTTCTTCTTTATTCGAACCGTATTTAGTCGGCGGTAATGGTGTTAATTCGTCGATAATGGCGTGAAATGCTCCTAGTCGAGGTAAAGTCACGTAATTTAACACTGGTAGATTATTTTTCATCGCGTACCTGCCGAGAAAAAAGAAAAAAAAAATTATAATAAAATAAATAATAATATTCTTTACCTATTGTAGCATCTAATACTGAAATTGAAAGGGGAAAAAAAACAAAGAACTAAATCGATCGATCATGGCCTTATATTGTGGAGCTCTAACAATGTAAAATTTTTAATCACTTGGTTACGTGGATTTCCAAGCCTTTCAAAAAAACCCTTTTCGAGGCTGTTCTTTCTACGTTAAATAATTCAAATCTTAAACAAATCTTCGGGGATCGCTCTTTTGTTTTCCTTTCCCAAACTTTTATTATTATTACGAATACATTTTTTCTTAATAATTTTCAACTTTTTAAGAACCTCGAAAATTACTTTTTTTTTTTCAATTCATCGTCCCAATTCGCCAGCTTAATTTTTTTTAGGATACGAAACATACTATTCAAAGGACCAGCAGCCTGTACCTTCTTTTTTGTTCTTTTTTTTTTGCATCTAATCTACATTTATTTCTTCGTTCTTTGTAA
The DNA here is from genome assembly GCA_959613365.1 of Balanococcus diminutus. Classification (NCBI taxonomy): domain Eukaryota; kingdom Metazoa; phylum Arthropoda; class Insecta; order Hemiptera; family Pseudococcidae; genus Balanococcus; species Balanococcus diminutus. Next base: position 33,416,300 of record OY390718.1, on the reverse strand, counting down.
CGTGTTGTTTAATCGATAATGCGACCCAATTGCCCGGATGCGGATGTTTTTTTTTTTAGAATCAATTTACGAATTAGCAATTCACTCGTTTCAAATTAATCACTCTGTAAACGGTTATACGAACGGCAATGGGAATTTTTCAGCACCTATGCGAGAAATTTTCATCATAAAATATAACGAGATCATTTTCTGACCTTTTTTAAACCGTAAACATACATTGTTATTTTTACAAAGACGACGAAATACCAAATAACAATCGATTGTTTCATTTGTAGCAATTTTTCTTTACCCAATCACGCGCAAATCGAGCAACATTCGTCGGTATGACCTCGTAATCAAAACCCAGCGATTTGATTCATTTGTAAAAGAAATCATTCGAGTAGGACGTTGTTGCTGCTTACACCTACTTTTGACTCGTTTCTCGTCTTTTGCGTAAAAATCCGCCTTCTGGGAACAGTACCATGAGTTTCCTTTTCCTAGGTATGTAGCTTTCTCTGAGATGAGTCCTCAAGTCCTTGATTCCTTTATCGCGTTGTTTCTTGCCCTGCGACGATACAAAACAAAAAATTAGAATACGTGATAATTTTACAGTCTGGGATGGTTTTTTTTTTACTCTTTTTACCGATAAGATGAAGAAATCTTGATAAATGATCGATACGATTCCAAAATTCGTTAATTTAAATATCCAATCCATGATCCACATTACGTTTGGTAAAACATTAGGATGAGCGTTGAAATTAGCCATCAGCATGGGTACATCGCTGGTAGATTGATGATTCACAATGGCCAATGTCCGATCGTCTAAGCATACCCTGATATCGTCTACAACTTCCACAACTGCAAAAAAATATGTAAGTGTGAAAATTACCGAAATTTGTATCAATACGTGTTGGGTTTTTTCGTTTCGACATCTCGCCTTTATTTACGTATTTTCTCGCTTGATAAATTAATCGAAAAGTAGACGTCGACTGGCACGTGTCAACGTATAAGCAGTAAACTTGTATTCGGTGCTATTAATATTATGGATTTATTTTGAAAGGGAATTTTCAACGTTTATTTGAGTTTTTTCAAGTAGATTGAATTTTCGTTACATAATTATTTTTGAATATCGAATAAAAAATTATTCGGTAGGTTCAGACCGATTCATTTCGGTAAGTGAACGATGGAATGGATCGTTTGCAAATAAATTGAAAAAAAAAAATGTTTTCAATAAGTAAAGTTGTTGATTTACTATACAAAACAACTTTTGACTGATTCATGTTAAGTAGGAACAAACGACTCCAAAGAATCATTCAAGCACATACAAACAGTGCTTAATATTTATTTTTAAAATTGTGGTAAGTAGGTTATGATTTTTATTGTTTTGGTTTCATTTCTTCATTTTTTTAGTCGTTTTATTTTTTTGTGTGTGTGGATTTCAATTTATACGACAATTCATTATAATTGTTTTCAATTTTTTATTTAAAAAAAAAAATATTTTCATTCATTTTAAATAATTAAATAGGTGTATCGTGAAAAATTAAGACAATTCAAATCTTACTTATCGTCTGAACAAAGTCATAAATATTTTGCAAAAAAATAAAAATAAAAAATGTTTAAAAAATTGTTTAAATTTTTTTTTTAATTCATTTTTCAACTAATTGTGAGAGAAAAATTAAGCGAAGTTTGAATTTTCATATTTTAAGGAAAAAATGATACCTATTCAGTATTCAACAAAAATGAAAAAAAAAAAAAGTTTTCTATAATAATTTTCTACAAACATTTAATGAATTCTTCGTACATAATTTTCAACAAATATTTGATAACAAAAATTAAACATTTTTTTTTTTTTTAAATTAGTAGGATGCAAATGGGATCAAAAATTGCCCGAAACGTTACTTCCGACATAAGGCTATCCCAATTTTTTTTTTTTACCTTTCCCACCCTTGCCGATTTCAAAATTATGGAGGTTGAAATTGAAATTAAGATATTTTAATAACTTGAGTTTAGAAGAATTTTTTCTAACTTTTATGAATTAAGGGTACTATGTGCAGTGTTGTGCCGGTCTCGGGAACGAAAGGTTATTCTCGGAGAATTCCGGAATCCCCAATCGACCGGGAATTCCCGTAATTTCCCATTTTTGACGAGTCGGGAAGAAGTCTGGGAATTCCCGGGAATCGTTTTCGTTCCCGGAGACTGGGTCTTTGAAATGAGGTATTTCTTAGTGAGGTCTTAATAATATACATTCTGAAGCATTTATTTTAGGATTTCATCCATGGAAAGTGTCTCATGACCCAAAAGGTTAACTAAATCGATGAAACGGTTTCTTTTTCTAGATGCAATTTTTTTTAAATTTTAAACAGGAATTGAAAAAATTTAGATTTTAATTTTAGTAAAATAAAATAAAATTTGTTTTGTGGGAACATTTTGAAAAAATGATGCACAGATTTAAAATATTGTTTCAAAATAAATGTGAATCAAGAAATTCATTTGGAAGACGATTTCATTGAAAATGATCCCATAAACAAATTGAAAGGATTTGTTTTTCAAGAAAATTTCAACAAAAAAATATTAACCTACATGATTTTCAACCAAAATTGAAAACAATAAAAATTCAGGTTACTAGGGGAAATTGACAAAGAAGTGTATTAACAAAACAACAACAACCAAATTGTAAAAAAAAAAATTAGAAATTAATTTTAATCAAATTTTTTTTAGAAAATATTTCGAAAGAAAATTTGGTAAAAAAATTTTGTTTTTTCAAGAAAATTCCAAAAAAAAAAATTCAACGAAAATTGAGAAAATTCAAAAATTGGGTTTTAGTATTCGAAAAAAATTGTTTTAAAAAAAATTCTGAAAAACGCTTTTAATTTTTTCAATTTTTAACAAAAAATGAAAAAATTGGTAAGTAATTTTTTTCAGTCAAATTTTGAAAAAATATTACAATAATAGGTAAGTAAAAAATTTCAAAAAATTCATTTTTTGAAGATTAAAAAAAACGTTGCACGATACAACTTGAAAGATTCCAATTTTTCAAGGAAATTTCAATAAAATAGATATGCTTTTCAACAAAAATTTTTAAATACCTATTCAAAATTTACGATTTTGTGAAATTAAATCGAGCACAATTAAATTTAAAAGGATACCTAGCACTTCCAAAAAAAGTAGGAAAAAATTTCAAGAAATTCACTATCAAAATTTTTTTTTTAATTTTCTTGAAAACAGTTAGGACTTAGGAAGGATTCGTTTTTCAACAAAAATTGAAAAAAAAATTCATAATGTGGGTTTATAGTGAAATTGGAAAAAATTGTTTTAAATAAATTTTCAAAAAATTGTTTTCAACAAAACTGAAACGGTAGTTTTTTTTTCAATTTTGAACAACAACTTTTTTTTTTAAAAATAATGTTGAAATCTGAAAAAAAAAAGTTTTTTCAACAAAAAATCTAAAAAATGGTGCGCAATCAAATTCTTTAAAAATGCTACAAAACCGTTACCTACTAATTTAATAATTTCAAAAAAACAATTTTTTGAAAATTTTTCAAGAAATGGGCACAACATTTCTTTTAATGCTACAAAAAATACCTAATAATTTCAACAAAAAAAAAAGTTTCTAGTTTTCAACAAAATTTGAAGGAATTTAAGTTTTAGTAAAATTCGAAAAAAAAAATGTTCCAAAAAATTAAAATTTTCAAAGAATTAATTTTAAACAAGAATTTTTTTGTGTTACCAAACACAATTTGAAAGAATTTTTCTCAAAAGAATAAAATGTCAAAAAATGGTTTTCAGCAAAACTGATAAAATAGTTTCAATTTTTTTTATAATTTTTAATAAAAATGCAAAGGTAGTTATTTCTTTTAATTTTAAACAATTTTTTTTTTCAATTTGTTAGGTGCACAATAATTTTTTTCAACTGCTGCAAAAAAGTGACAAATTTCAAGTTTTTTTTTTTTTTTTTTTTAAATTTAACAAAAGTTGAAGGACTTTAAGTTTTAGTAAAATTTGGGGGGAAATGTTCCAAAAAAAAGGAAAATTTTCAAGGAGTGCATTTTAAACAAGATTTTTTTCATGTTACCAAACACGATTTGAAAGGATTTGTTTTCAAATAAAATTTCAAAAATAACTATTCAAGGAAAATTGCAGTAATTCAAAACTTATGTTAGTACATTGAAAATTGTTTTTCGAAGAAATTTTGAAGAAACCTGAAACGATTCAAGTTTGGAAATGAAGTTTGTAACAGAAGAAAAAATTCACAAAATTGGATGAGATTTTCGAAGGAAAAAAAATAGGATTCTGTAAAATTTGAAAAAATTGTTTTTCAGAAATACCTACTTTGAAAAAATGACACATAAAATAAAATTGGAAAAATAAGTACATAGTAGCCTACATAACGTACCTATTTCTTAACAAAACAAAAATTGTTTTAAAAATTTCGAAAAATTCATTCTAAACAATTTTTTTTTTCAATATTCGTAAACGTGATATTTCAATGGATTTTGTTCTTTAAGAAAATCTTATTTGAATACGTTTTTTAACACAAGAATTTGAAGCAGAAATGGACAAAATTTAAAATCACTTTTAAAAGTCATGAAATCATGAAAATCATAAATTGAGAAAAAAAAAGCAAAACAAATATTAATTTCATGAAAAAAATTTAAAATTATGATTCAAATTGTTACACTGAGTAATACTCTTTGGTACTAGGTAGTGAGCTTCTACCTGGATACGCGTTACTCACCGAACTTGAATGAAATAGCACAATGGTTTGTAAGAAAACATTTATATTAAAACTGAATATAGATTACATTTACTCATGTTGGACCGAATCATGGTGCATCTTGGACGACAGCGCTATCGCGGAGTACACCTTCTCGCAAGGAGACACTTTAATACCGAGTTGTTCTCCACTGACAGAGGTGACTCTGTCGCTATGCATGCTTAGCATAACATTAGACCAAACAACAACTGCTGAACAACAACTGACGAGAACGTTGAGACGAGGTTACGCCGAGGCAGCAAGCTACCTCCGCGCACCCTCCTTCCACATTGCCTACCTAGAGTCAGTGTTACCCTAGTATTATGGGCCATATCCACCTGTATCAAAATTTCAAAATCACAAATTTTTCACCATTGAAAAACAACATTACTAAAAAACTGTTGGAATTTGGAAATCATGACCCTACATAATAAAATATCTGTTCCTTAATATGATGAAGTATCATATCATTTCATTTTAAATTGCTTAATGGTTTTTTTGGCATAAAAATGTTAAATTACCTCGTACATAAAATAATTTTAAATCAGAAATTTAAATCATTTACCTCAATAATACAATGCATCGCTTTTTAGATTTTTGTGAATTTTTTTTTTTTTTTTTTTTTTTTTTTGGTAAATAATTTTGCTCACCTATGGTTTTAAATTTCGCACTCGAAACATGAAAATTTTATTGAATTTCACGCGATACTCTCAACAAAACAATAAAATACTTGATTGGTCGTTATCTCGCAAATCATTTGGCAACATTTTCAGAGAATTTTTTCCAATAAGATAGGATGGTTTCAAAACACCACTTTTAAGTAGCCTTATCATAACTTCATAAAAAATATTTTAAAATATTGAGTTTCCTCATTATATGAACATCATTATTACGTAAGAAAAGGTAAGAAAATCAAAATCAAAATTTCAAACTGTAAGCCTAAGCAATTATCTGCAAAAAAATCGATTTCAAACCACAATGAAATAGAAAATTCCATAGTTCGTGAACTTTCCAAATGAAGCAATTGAACCTTATCGACAGACTCAACTTTCCACAAAATCTCGATTGACGAATAATTCCAAAGAATCATTCGAGTCGAACAATTTCGAAAAAAATTACAAACATTTTATAAATTCACCGAACAACCACCCAAATCCTTATGGTGTGAAATCGATCAAAATAAACACAAAAACACACTCACGATCATATCCAGCGGTCCAACTCCACATCGTCACCATGGCCAGCAACCAATGGAAAAACAATCCTTCCATTTTCCAGTACAGCGACGGATACAGCTTCCGTAATGGTAACAGCAACAGCATCCATACGCAATACGTCGGTATACAGTAGGCATTATTCAATATTACGAATATTATTCTGATCACAACCTTGACGGCGACGAAAAGTCTGCAAAGAAACATCACCGTATTGTTTATTTTCTCTATTAAATACAAAAACAAACAAATATGCCACCATAGTGACTTAACGCTCGATCGTCGTCTTCTTAACATTACTAAAATATTATAAACCGACTCGATATTAAATTTTTTACTTTTAAACGAGGTAAGCATAAAATAACGTACGTAATACTCGGAAGGGTAGGATATTTTACTTAATTTAATAACGTAATAGCGATTTTTTTTTAATCTGAATCACGTGGACGCTACACGACGCATCATCGCGGTTATCTTTGAAAAATTCCTTCTCATCTCAGTACCTAAGGAATATCGAATCATCCTTCATCCATCGTCTCGACCAAACAGAGTAGTACACTAATGTTGTTTATTGATTTTTGTAATACGATTCTCGATTTTTCTAAAATAAAAAGGATAGTAATGTAAACAAAAGCAGATGTTTGCGAGATACCAACTTCTCAGCGGAAAATCTTTCATTTTTCAATTTTTCTCGATTTCACCACGTTTTACGAAATAAATCGTGTGCTTTTACAAGTTTTGTTTGTTTTTTGTTCTTTTTGAAGCACCACTCATTTATTTTTCAAGACTCTGTCGATGTCTTGTGAAATATTACTGATAATTTAGGGGTGGGGAAAAATTACATAGGCGAGCACGTGTTTTTAAAATTTCGATAAATTCATTTTTTATCGATCGATTTTTTTTACAGCTCCAATTTTCGTTAATTGGATAAATCTTTCGATTTTGATTAATTGATTGTAAATTTTTTCGATTTTTATGAAACCGAATCGATTGAATTTTTAAAGAACTTTAATTTTCTTCAGATGGATAAGTCAATATCAGACTTCTGAGTAGCACAAAATAACTTTTTTCTTAACCTCAGTGATGAAATCTCGGTCAGAATACTTGAATGTACAATCCTTTATTCAAATTCATTAGTTTTCAAAAATCACAAAAATGATCAAATTTGAAAAAAAAAGAAATGAATAAAAAGCTAATAATTAGAACACGAGAAAATTGTAAAAAAAACTCAAACGATGAAAAAAATATGAATAAAAAGTTTCAAACCCAGAATATTTTCAAAAAAAAAAAAATTAATAACAATTTGACATTGGAGGAAATTGAAAAAATTGCAAATTTCAAACTCTCTAATTGTAAAACTAATGTGAAAAATGGTAGATTTGAAAAATTATTCCATTATGAAAAATTGAAGAAGTTACAAAAACAAAAATTAGCATTCCAAAAGACTGGTAAATTTTCAAAAATTTGGTGAAAATTGAAAAAAAAAAATGTTCAAATATTTAGAAAATTGAAAGATTTTTTTTATTTTTATTTTTTTTAAATAAAAAACTGGTGAACTTTATTGAATTTATTTTTTTTTTTAGAAAATTTTAAAATAATTAAAAAAGTTTCAAAATTGACAACTTCATATGCTTTTACTCCGTGACGAAATGTCTGAAAGTCACGAATATTAATTTCCACGAAAATTTAAAAGTCTAAAAAGTATAATAAAAAAAAATTCAAGTTTCAAAATGTCCAAAAGTCATGAAATTTATTTTAAAAAATTAAAAAGTCTAAAAAAATGTGCAAAATTCATAAAATTTCTTTAAAAAAAAAAAAAAGGCTAAAAGTCGTAAAATTTCTAAAATAATATCAAAAAGTCATTAAATTTATAAAAAAAATTCCAAGTTTCAAAATGCCTGACAAAATGTCAGAAAGTCACCTTTTTATTTATAAAAAAAATTCCAAGTTTCAAATTAATTGTCTGACAAAATGTGTGAAAGTCAAATTTCTAAAAAAATTCTCAAGTTTCAGAATGTTAGATTTTCTTCCAATCGTTTTAATAATATTAGGTATATTTTTAGGTGATAAGTGGAAAAAAAATCGGAGACTTTTGAACCCAGCTTTCAATCCACACCTTCTGCAGGATTATTTTTTAGATGCGTTTTGCAATGAAAATGGTAGATTAGTTGATGCATTAGAAAAACATAATGTAACCTAACCTAACCCAATGAGGTCGGATTTTGGTCTAGTTTTTTTCTATTTTGGTCTCCGTAAAAGCATATACTATGCTAAAAAAAATCAAAATTAGGTAACAAAATTGGAAACTTCTAAAAAATTGTTTAAAATTCCAAAAATTGGAAAACGTTTGAAATTGATTCATTTTTCCCCCTTGAAAATCGGATATTCAGAAAAATAAAAAATTTGAAAAAAAAATAGAAAAACTGCCCATTTTTGAAAATAAGCCCTCCAAAAAAGCGGTTAATTTTTTAAAAATTGGTTAAAATTGAAATACTGTACAATTTTAAGAGACCGCGATTTTTTTTTTTTTAAATACCTATTAGATCAAAATTTTTGAAAAATAGCTTTAGAAAGCTGCGTGTCAAACAGGTGGTGAAAGTCATGGAAAGTCATGGATTTTGTGAAAAAAATTACTATGTCTTAGAAAGTCATGGATTTTATAGATTAAAAACATGGATTTTTGACTTTTTATTGGACAAAATTAATTTTTTTCATTTTGAAAATTTTATACCATTTTCTATTTGGCAACAGAGTTGGAAATTTTCATTAGTTTAAATTGGTATTTCAAGTGATTTTTACCGCCTCCATCCCCCTCATCCTCACCAGAAAAAAACATTTTTGAATTTTTTTACATAATAATTCCGAAAAAATTTTTCCTATAATTTTAGCTGTTTTTTTTAGATGACAAATTCATGAAAAGTTATGGTGGATTTCCAAAAAAAAAATCCAGTTAGACACTATGAGCTGATGAATTTCCAAAAATTTTAAAATTGATAGTTAAAAATTCAAATTGTTTTCAAATTTAAAAAAAAAATTGACCAATTTTGAAAGTGTGATGAAAATTAAAAAAAACAAACAAACAAACAAACAAACAAATGAACGAACAAATAAAAATATAGTGCTCAGAAATGATTTTAAATACAATTTTGATAAAAATTATAGTACCAAAAAAAAGTTTAACAAGCAAAGACTACCAGGCAAAAAAAATGGCAATCATTGTTCATTTATAGAAAAGGAAAAAGGGGAGGGGAAATTGAGAGATTTTTGGTAAAAATCATTTTGTTTAACCAAAAGATTTCTTCAATTTTTTTCATTTTTCCTTAAGAAACCTTCTCGATTTGTTTTTTGGATAAGTAATTTTTCTCAAAAAATATATTTTCCAACATTTTTATGAGAATTTTTTTTTCGAAAAATTGTACCTACATAAGAAAATTTTTAGATTTTTTTTCGAGTACCCTAATTATCATTAAAAAAATTTTTCAACGCATAATTTTTTTTCTTCAATGGATTTCTTTGACATAATTTATCAATTGATATTTTCATCAATTTGTTTGTGAATTTTTTCAAAAATTTTCAAGTATCCTCCTTAAGAAAAAATTTAAAGTGTACAGGCAATTTTTTTGAGAAATTTGAAAAAAAATTACAGAAAAATAGTAATGTAAAATTTTCAATTTTCTTCGGAAAAATATTCAACAAATTTTTTTTCAAGTTTATTTTGCAGTGAACTCTTTACGAGTATTTTTTGGACCAGAAATTCTTTTCGTGGGTTTTGCTCTTTTTTTTATTAGGTTTATCGAATCTGTGAAATTTTCAAGTGAAATAGGTATCATTTCAACAGGTTCTTTTATTTCAAACTAAAAACAATGACATCAATGATGCCGGAGTGAAAGAAATGGTGAAATACGATATTCAAATTAAAAATTTAATTCAGTAAATTATTTTTTCGATTTTCTACAACTTTAAGTAGCTGAACAAAGTTTCTAGATATTTGATAGTAAAAAAAATCGTCATTTACGCATTTTCGTAAGGAAAATTCCACATAAAATTCAGAATAACAAGACAACACAAACACGAAAGGATCCTTCAGATATGTTAAATATTTGAAGTACAGTTTACCGATTTAGGTAATGCCAAGTGCCAATTATGAATTATTTGCTAATACAAATAAAATTAAAATAACAAAGGTACGGTACGTAGATTTCCTGAAGCATACGGTAACTCAAGTAAAGATCGTAAAAGATTTACGTTCACATACAATTCAGGGGGTCTCAAGCTGACAATAAGTTCAGCTCATACAAAAAATAAATAAATCAAGGAAACTAAATTTATTGAAATTTTAGCTCAGTTAATAATTTCATTTCATACGTATCTTACTATCTTCCTGTCGGTATTTTCCCTTTTCAATTTTGTAAATTCGTAACATTTATAAGCGAAGGGTTTGGGAAGGGAAGCCTTAAGGATCGGAGCGCCAGTCGTCGATATGAATTCATATTTCATATTCATATACGACACTGCATCTCAATTACGCCATCTCATCGATTTATCTCCAGTGAAACTCGAGAAAAAAATTTAATCTTTTCCATTATCCTCTTCATTTTATTTTAAATTGAAACTCGAGATTATTCTTAGAGTCGATATCATCGAATGTGCTCCTTTAACCTTCTCAATAACTCGAAATAACTAATAACGAGACAAAATTGTAATTTTATTTCGTATTACGTTGCCAGATATAGATTTTTCAAAACGAATCCCAATCTCATCTCAAATTTTCATTAAATTTAGTGCAACCTTAGGCCATTCCGTTGACCTTGACTTCATCGTAGAGCGTGTGAAAAACTGATTACATTAACACGCAGGTAGGAAACCGAGAAAAAAAGGCTATACGAATTAAACCGAAACAAAAGTACGGGTGGGATAAACAAAAGTACGGGTGGGATATGAGCATAATAGAGCAAGCATAGAGAGATAAATAGGCTACGTAAGGTGAATCGCATTGCATACCGTACAATTCAGATAGGACAGAGATAAAGTTCATAATGAGCCTCTCAAAAAAAAAATCCAACCCAAGTCATACGAACCATTGTACTATTTCTACATACTTGTTATATTAATACACATAACGTAAAACATGCCACGTTTTGACTAATTGAAAAATCTTATTGTAGTAGAATTATCAGCACGCGAATGCAAAACGAGCTATTTCTATTTAGCAAATTTTCTAAAAACCGTCCCATCGATTTCTCGCTCGTGTTGGTGCGAATTCAACTCACTAACAGTAACATGAGAATTTACTTTCATCGCGGTAGATTGAAATTTTATTTCCCATCATAATCGTTACACTCGTGTAGACGGGGACAAAGTAAGCCACAGAGCAGGGTGACCGCAGTTACAGTGAAACAACTTTGAAATCTGAAGCCTCAACTTTACTCGGAGTTGGATGTCTTCTATGTTCCATACCTTCATTTTAGTTTGCGGCGAATAAACACACGTGGCTGAAATTAATTTGAAAATGGTCTGGGCTAGAAATTGCGAATACTGTGTGAATGCCAAAGTTACAGGCCCTCGGTTTGAAAAAAATTTCTGAAACTCAAGTAATTTTTATCTGGATCATACTCGAAAAATTGGCATTGCCTTTTTGAATGAATGCTCAAAAAATGACATGTGAATATTTCAAGAATTGTGCATTTCAAAAAGTAGGTATAAGTACCTATATTCGATCAGAAAATAAACTAAAAGATTTATTTAGAAAAAAATTGCATAAATAAGTGGAGTTATTTTATTAGGGATCGCGTGGCTATTGAGGAATTCGCGAAATCAGATCTAATAATATACATTACTCCACTCAGAGATGATGTTTCCAAGATATTATCAGCTGGGATCGAAGTAGAGAGTTCAGATGATTCTCATGGAGTCCGAATCCTTTTTACCCTCTCAAAAGACGAACAATTTTTTATGGAAAAAAAGAAAGAAGAGCAAAAACAGAAATTTTTTTATAATCTCTGAACTTCCACATGCAGGTGCACCTCAGAATTGTGTGGGCCAGGAATCTGAAATTTTTGTGGTTTGTTTTGTACACATTGGTCTGGGTGTTTCTCAAGTGATGTAGGAAAATCTATAAATTGAATCGAGATTTCGGAATTACAAAAAAATAAAACATCATGAAAAATCAAAATTTCCTAATTTTTTATGGCAAAACTCGACTTTTTAACAAAATTAAAATTTGGCAACCCTGCAATGAAAATTTTTTAATTTTTTCCATCGAAATAATTTTGTTGTTTTGGTACCAAGTAGATGATATTTGTGGCGAGCAGCGCCCCTACCCTTAAATGAAAAAACTAATCGATAAGGTAGTTGGCCGTTGGGCAAAATAGTTTAATATATGAAGTAAAAAGAATTTAAGTGACAATGTGACAATTTAATAATATTTGTTAATTAATAAATCATTTAATAAATCTTGTCCCTTATATCCTACTTAAAACATGGAAGCAGAGTGAAAACATCTGCGATTTTTAATAAAATGAACTCTCGCGATTAAATTAGGTCAGTTCGCGATAATTCAACATTCCAAGTTCTCACAACGTACCAAAGCATGGCAGTGGCGGCGTCAATTTGCTTACAAGTTTCCGTGGACCGATTAAATCTCCACATTCAAGAAACAAATGAAAAAATTGAGAAAACGGAAACAAAAAACGTCAACAGCCTACGAGTACCTTACATCTTCCTAAATAAACTCATCGACGATGTGAGAAACAAAATCGACAAACTGGACCAAATAAAACTCAATGAAACTCTAACAGAACAAATTCAAAAAGCGGCAACAGTCCTGTTAGATGCAGAATTACAATCTGCCCAGCTGAAAGAATTGTTGGAACCTCAACCAAGTCCTTCAAACAAAAAAGATAACGAGGTAAAGCACCAACCAGCACCTTCGAGCATTGTACATAAACCAAAATTAGAAGTTCGTTATTTCACTGGCGTACACGCAGATTTCGCATCATTTTGGCAGTACTTTGAGCGAAACTACGGCAGGTACAGAAACGAAATTCAACTTTCTATTAATGCATGTAAAAAAACCCACCAACAGATGTATACGTCACTTCAAACCAACAAAAGAAAATTACCAGTTAGCGGTGGATAAACTGCATGAAAGGTATGGCGATAAAAAAAATAGCGGTTCCGTTACTTTACAAGGAAATAAATTCGACCAAAAAAGCAACGTTCAACTTCGCCAGTCTACAAGAAACGTTCGATGAATTGTAAGCAAATCTATGAGCGTTAGAAAATTTGGACGAAGAAGTAAATAAAAACAACATGCTACTAAATTCAATCGTCGAAAAATTCCCAGAACAATTCCTTATACAAGCAGCAATCGACGTAAGTAGCATGGAAAAATTTCGTGAATCAGTAAATGCAGCTTTAGTTCAACGAGAACGAATCGCCATACTAAACGCACCTACAGCAAGAACCCAACTTAACTCGGAATCAACAACGACCACATCGGCACTCGTAGCCCAAAAGGTATCAAAAACCGAGCAAAATCAACAAAATAAAGCACCAGCAGAAAAACCAAAACCCAACTGTAAATTTTGCGGCGAAAAATACGCAACCAGTGAGCAACATCGTGAAAAAATCAAAGGAAGCTGTTTTATCTGCCTAAAATCGAACCACTCGTATAAAAACTGCAAGCTGAAAGAAAAATCGTGCTTCTACTGCAGACGTAAAGGTCACCATTCAAGCCTATGCCCAGATAAATTTGGACCCGAACAGCAAATGCCAAAACCATCGCAAACCCCAACAACGGAGAATAACGTATCAGCGAACGAGAAACAAGTCAAAGCAGTTTTGTCATTGGCAGTAACTTTATTAAATTCGATGTCTACAAAATTACTAACCTCAACTGCCAACGTACAAAATCCCCAACAAACCAAACAATCAAAGGTGCGAATAATATTCGATTGCGGTAGTGATATATCCTACATCACAAATCGATGTGCTCAAAAGTTACAATTACAACCCAGGGAAGCAGGCACACTCCAAATGCAAATTTTTGGAAAAAAAAATACGAAGAAAATTGAGTCTAGTAAAGTGGCAGTAAACATCGAGCTGCCCAACGGTGAAGTAAAATTGTTCAAACTTCATTCGGCAGAGTGTATCGTTCCTGATTTAGAACCACCGGATATATCGTCCATCCAATCAAATTACCCAGAATACGAAAATATGTTGGCAGATGACGGATTATCCCACCCCACTGAAATCTTAATCGGCTTAGATTACATGATTGATGTTTTAAATTGGTCCAAAATCGAAACCGGTGACAACATCGTATTAATTGATACCATTTTTGGATGGGTAGTGACGTCACGACAACCAAACACTGATAAGAACGCCTGTCTTATCAGCAAAACTATAACAGACCCTGTAGCACAAATGTGGTCTCTGGATACAATCGGAATACGTGAAGAAATAGATAAAACTGACGAAGAAGACGCAATACAAAAATTCAACGATAGTATTCAGTTCAAAGACAACAGGTATCACGTAGCACTACCGTGGCGTTACTTTCCACCAAATCTACCAACACACTATGAGCTAGCCAAAGGTCAACTATACTCGTTGTGGAAAACGCTGAAACAATCGAACCTATTGCAGGCGTACGATGAAGTAATAAAAGACCAATTGAAAAAACAAATCGTCGAAATTGCACCGGAACAACCCACAGGTGGTTACACACTATTTACCTCATCACGCCGTCCTGACACCCGAAAAATCTACGAAATTACAAATCGTCTACAACGGTTCAGCAACCTCGAAAGGATCGCAAAAAAGTTTAAACAGTTGCTTTCATAAAGGGAAAAATTGGCTAGAAAACATCGTGGGAATCATATTGCGACTACAAATCGAAGAAATACTTGTGCTCAGTGATGTAGAAAAAGCATATCTTCAAATTGGTTTGCACGAATACGACCGCGACGCTGTAAGGTTTTTATGGCTAGTAGATATAAATTTACCGCCCGATCCAGTCAATATAATAATACTCAGGTTTACAAGAGTATTATTTGGAATAATTCCGTCACAATTTCTGTTATCAGCGACGCTAAGATATCACATCATTAAATCCCTACTGCCGGAAATCGCCATCAAACTGTTGCTGTCAATATTTGTTGATAACTTAGCGTTGAGTGTTCGCACCGTACAAGAAGCGCTCGACCTGTATACAAACGTGAAACAATCATTTGGTGAAATCGGAATGAATATGCGTCAGTGGCAATCAAATTCAGAAATTTTTTTACAACAAATACCGGAAACAGATCGTACCAATTCATTAACCAGCAGCATTCTCGGAATCCAATGGAACTCGCAGAACGATCAGTTAACAATCCAGCAATCATTAATCGCACCCGAAACTCCTACCAAACAATCAATTCTCCAATTCACAGCTTCGTTCTACGACCCAATGGGATTCTTCACACCAATAATTCTACAAGCGAAAATCTTTATTCAAAAGCTGTGGTATTTAAAATACGAATGGGACCAAAAACTGCCATCAGAGCTACGCAACGAATGGGAAAAAATTCGAGTGTATATGGAGCAAATCCCAACATTCCCCATATCACGACATACCAAAATTGAACCAGCTGCGGACCTACAACTACACTGCTTCAGCGATGCTTCGAAAAACACCTACGCTGCAGCTGTATACCTTCGAATGAAACCCAACGATAATGGAAAGGCGGAAACGTACCTACTATTCGCCAAAACAAGAATTACACCCCCAAAGAAGAAACTGAGCTAGCGAAATTCACACCCAAATTCGAATTGCTAGGTGCAACGATCGGAGCCAGAATTTTGAATCTTGTAAAAAACGAGCTGAAAGATTTAAAGATAAACGAAGAAACCTTGTGGACAGATTCTACTTGCACGTTAAAATGGATACAGTCGTCTCAAGTATTACCCACGTTCGTAGAAAAACGAGTAGATGAAATAAGAAAACTCGTGAAAAATGTAAAATTCGTCCCAGGCGCCGAAAATGTAGCCGATATCGCATCAAGAGGAGGCAGTTTAAACGACATGGAAGAGACACAATGGTGGAAAGGACCACTCTGGCTAAAAGAAGACGAAGATAAATGGCCAAAAAACCCGGAAGATTATATAAAAAGGCCAGAAAAGGTCGAAAATTTCGAAAAAACAAACCCTAATTTCGAAGAAGCAAACCCTAAGTTCGAAAAAACAAACCCTAATTTTGAAGAAGCAACCCCTAAGTTCGAAGAAGCAAACCCTATTTCCGAAGAAGCAAATTATCAACAGTGAAAATAGTTCACCACCATTTGATATCAACGCAAATAAATTCTCCGACCTACGAAAACTGCTTTCAACAACAAAAATGTGTATAATTGCGGTAAATAAGTTTGCGAAAAGGAATATTGTGCCGGTAGCAGACAACGAAATGGAAAAAGCAACGGAGATGTGGATCAAATATACACAATGCGACGTAGATAAGAACAGCGCAACGGTGAAAAATCTGAAACTATTCCAGGATGAAAATGGAATAATAAGGAGCCAAGGAAGATTTGAAAATGCAACGAATCTTGACTACGACGAAAAGTTTCCTATTTTTCTACCAGGGAAAGGAAAATTCACACAGTTAGTGATATTAGACCGACACAAAGCAGCGTACCACACCGGAGCTCAGCAAACGCTAGCGATAGTGAAACAAAACTACTATATACCAGCAGGGCAACGAGTAGTTTACAATACGATTCGAAAAAACTGTTCAGCGTGTAAAAAGCTCAGAAATCGGCCATACAAAGCTCCACCGGTACCGCCGTTACCTCGATCAAGACTAGAACCAACAATGGCTTTTGAAAACACCGGAATCGACATATTAGGACCACTCTACATACAAAATGAAAAAAAGTGGATCCTAATCTGTACCTGCCTAGTAACAAGAGCCGTAGATCTACAAATTCTTCACAACCTTACAACCGAAGAAGTCTTATCAGCGGTGAGATTATTTGTAGCAAAAAGAGTAACGCCCAAGTTAATATTATCAGACAACGCAACCCAATTCAAGTTATTTGAAGATCTGTATAATCAAGCCGAAGACAAAGCATACCTAGAAAGAAAAAAAATAACTTGGAAATGGGTGCCACAGCTTGCACCATGGCAAGGCGGCGCGTATGAGAGAAGAAAGAAAAAAAATAACTTGGAAATGGGTGCCACAGCTTGCACCATGGCAAGGCGGCGCGTACGAGAGAATAATCAGACTCGTCAAAGAAGCTTTGAATATAACGTTCCACCGAATCACCCTAACCGAGCGACAACTTCAAGTAGCAGTTGGCGAAATCGAAGCTGTAATCAACTCCCGTCCGTTAAATTATGTTGGCCCAAGCTTAGAAGACGATATAATTTCCCCAAATCTATTTCTACGAGCAAAGTTTACTGGAGTAATCGAAGGAAGCGACGTAATACCAAAAACAATAACTGGTACGAATCTAGTCGACGCGTGGAAAAAAGCAGACGAACATCTCAATCGATTTTGGAAAATATTTTACTTGAAATATATCGCAGCGCTTCGAGATCGAAATGCAATGCTAAAACAAAGAAGAACAGTTGTAAATAGGATCCCTAAAGAAGGAGATATCGTTATGCTAGCCGATGACGACGTTAAAAGAGGCTATTGGAAACTCGCGGAAATAATCGAAGCAGAACAAAGCAGCGACGGAGAGATCAGAGCGGCCAAATTACGACTAGCAAACGGAGATATAACAAGGCGTCCGATAATTAAGTTAATCCCGTTAGAAGCTGCAAAGGAAGAACAGAATCTCGAGACCAATGCAGAGAAAAACGAAGTAAAAATTGATGCAGCTAAGGAGGAAACTGAATCTGAAAAGGATGAAGAAGAGGCAGTCGAGGAGGATACCGAAAGCGAAGAAGAAATCATCGAAACAGTAATTTACATCTGAACAGAAGTAAAATTCGTAGTTTATTAATTTAAGTATATATTTTAGTTAACCTTTAATTTTCAAAATGTTTGTTAATTAGATATTTTTTTATTGTTCCTCGTTCGGGAGTGTGGCGAGCAGCACCCCTACCCTTAAATGAAAAAACTAATCGGTAAGGTAGTTGGCCATTGGGCAAAATAGTTTAATATATGAAGTAAAAAGAATTTAAGTGACAATATGACAATTTAATAATATTCGTTAATTAATAAATCATTTAATAAATCTTGTCCCTTATATCCTACTTAAAACAATATTTCCTCTTCTAAAACCAGACGATTTTTCAACTCGACCTCAATTTTTGCAAAAACTGTCATTTTCCAAAAAAATAGAAAATTCCTGAAAATTTAGATAAAGTTGAAAAATTATGGTAAATGTTTTTTTTTGGATGAAAATGTGTCTGTTAATTAATAATTACTTTAATCCAAAAATTTGTTCTCTCATTTTAGCTATTTTTCAAAAAACCCAAAGATGAAAGGGCATTTTATGTCCCGTTAAAAAATAGGGTAAAGATGAAGAATCACCAAAAATGGTCTTGCGTTGAGTCAAAATACTTTTCTAACGACCGTCTTGTTTAAAAATTTTTTAAAAATGTAAATTTTCATTTAAAATTTTTTCCCTCTATTTTTTAAAAAGGGAACGGACTCTGTGCAATCATTAAAATTCAGTTAGGAAAAAATGAATTAGGTATAGGTACATATTTTCTCCACAATGTAAGAGTAAGTGGGTAATTCTCAGAAAATCGGCAAATTTCACTACTGTAAAAGTTCAGAAATTTGACAGGTTTTTAAAATTTTTTTTTTAAGGTAATTGAAAATATATATGCCCCCGAGTACTTTTATGGTGTTGGGGTCAATTCATTTCCCAAAAGGGAGGGGGGAGGACGATTCAAAAAGGGGTATAGCCGGGTAAAATAGGGTGATTTGGCCCCCCAGAGCGAATTTTTAAACCAACTAGTGGAAATTGGTCCTTATGGTCTAAAACCCCCGTGACCAAATTTTTAGGTCGCTACCTCACCCCCACCCCCTCCTAGAGCGAAAAATGTGATTTTTCGATTATAATTTTTGATTTTGACAGTTTTTAACCAAATTTTTTCAAACTCGGGTAGATGTTAGGTATTAGTGAGTATCTTATTATAGCTTATTAATAATTAATAAAATATCAGTATTATAGCTTATAGAATAACTAATTGTCGAATTGTCCATCGTCGTGGCTGTAAAAATTCATCATTGCCACGACGAAAGACAAACACTTGTGATCCACGACGATGGACAATTCGACAATTAGTTATTCTATAAGCTATAATACTGATATTTTATTAATTATTAATAAGCTATAATAGGATACTTACTAATTAGAATAAATTTTCTCAGTTTTCAGGAAGGTGGGACATTTTATACCGGAGGAATGATAAGCCACGACGATGGACACTATTTTTGTAAAAATTGAAATTTTTACAGATGATTACGTAAAAAATCGCTCTGTGCATTGCCATTCGAAATTTCAAATGCGGATAGTATTATTATAAAAGTAACAAATCACTGTAGCCATTCAGCAGAAAAAAATATTCACTCAGCGAGCTGAGACAAATTTTTAAAAATTAGCCACGACGATGGACATAAATCTTTGCTACAGTTTTCAATGATCCGGTGTAGTTGTACTAAACACTTTTTGTGATCATCATTCACACTAGCCTATACCCTGAACTTCCTAATGACGTGTACTTACTTTTTTTTTCAGAAAAACATGGTGATTTCCATAATTTTTGAAATCTGTTTTCAAAAACATGTTGTGCTACAGGCCACGACGATGGACATTTTGAAGTTTAGACTAACTTGTACTCAAGGGGAGGGGGGTGGTATTCATCAAATTGGGCATGATGGATTAAGGACGTTATAATGTACAAATAACCAAAAAATGAAAGTTGGGCATAGTACAGGAGTTGAGAAATCAGCCTGTTACTCAAATTTGTCGATTTTCGGAGAATTACCCAAGTGTATGTAACAAATTGAGGGGAGATCCCGAAATTTTTTTCAAAATTTTCAAAATATTAAGCCTCATTCTTGAAAAGTTGTAATTAATAACTAATAAATTTGAGGATTAAGCCTTTGAATAGGTACTACTCAATGAGCATTTGAAGTAGGTAACAAAATCAGCACATTGGCATGATAGACTTCATCTACTACAATAATCTTATTATAGGTCATCACTTCAGTGTTTCAACTTTTGGCAGAACGTAAAAATTAAAAAAAAAAAAAAAAACAGCCCCACTTTACGTAAGAATTCAGTACGTACATGAAGAAAAAGTTTGCCAAAAAATTAAATGATAATAAATTTTAAAAAATAATTTTTTTTTAAAAATGAAAAACAAATCTAAGAAAAAAATTATTTCCCAAAATTTCAAGAGTTTAATTTTTTTAAATTGAAAATGAAAATGATTTACTTGCTCATTTTTGAAAAGAAATTAAAAACTTGTTCTCAAGGAATCAAAAAATAGTGTTGAAATTTTTTGGAAATTACACCCTCATTCCAAATTCATAAAAACAACAATGTAAACCTATTTAAATTAAAGATTAATCACTCTTCGTCGCATAATGCTGTAAATCTTCCTTATACGAGTATGTTTCATTTCCTGGTCTCGTTTCAATTTCCATCTCAAGTCTTACTTGCGTCGTAGATTCTTACGAATTCATTTTAATAAATTACGTTTAGAATTTGAAATAAAATGTAAGAGTGCGTTTCGTCGCGAATTTAATTAAAATTTAATCTAAAAATGTAATAGAATATCCTGCCAGAATGTGAAATAGTGGGAAACGCAATTAAGAAATATCTGAATTGAGAAAACTAAAATTTTTGAAAAATTCATGACAAACTATACCTGCTACCTTCAATCCTTCATCTGGTAGATACTAGATAATAATAAAGATATCAAACTTTGAGAAATTACTTATTTTCCTGGAATTATCTCCGTTTACGTACGTATATATATCATCAATCATCAATGTACACTACATACATCAGATGTTATAAAATGCCTATTCGTTCATTTCCGAGTGTTTCAACGATTCTAATAACTCATTCGGTGGGATCGTTTTCTTATTTTATCCATTTCATTTTCATTATCACCCCCCTTCAATTTGCCCTACTCACGAACAGATAAAATTCAGCGGTACAACGTTTTAAGAATTAGAATGTAATTGAGAGTGAGACGACCTTCTACATTCGTATTCCGGACCTACGCCAGTAGGACATGGACACGTCGATAAATTAAATTTTATACAAATCGCGTAGATTTTTGATGACACCTTGTATGTATAAAATATTTATTACCTTTTTTTTTTATTATTATTTTTCATTACCTATACAAGTGCTTAAGCCTGTATCATTCATATAATAGTATTTCGTACATGGCTTTGCTCTTGTACTCGTTCCACTATTTTTTACATCGTCATGCGGTGTACCATCGATACAGAAAACACTTCAACTTTCGGTTCGATACTTTTGCAGTTTTGCTGGCAACAGAGTGCAAAATAATAATTTTATATGGGCGAAAATTGGTGATATCATAATATACGTTATGCGTTCAAGGTGAAACCTGACGGCGGTACCGGCCGGACATACTACGCTAATTTTCTGCGCAACTTTCAATGTTATGTTGTGTTGAGGGAATTATTATTATAATACAAGTACAACTACATGTACATACAACTTCTTGTATGCATACAATGTATAGCTGAAGCACGATCCGTCCGTCGTCGACGTCAGCGTCAAATTCTTCTCTAATAAATGCATGTCAATTGCAACCAGACCGACAACAATGGCGGGTACATTAAGAAATTAGTATATTTTCGTGAAATGCGGCAACGGTGCTAAAGCTAAACATACGAGTGCACATATATTATCTTCTGTATTATTACATAATCTTATGATATCGTATCGTTGCCTCGGATTTGTTGTTGGTGTTATTATGCATTGTTTTCTTCTCCTTCTTCCACTTTTTTTTGATTTGTTTTTTCGTACTTGCGTACAGTCGCGTATATATATTATATGTGTACTTTTTCTTTTTTTTTGTACTACGCGTAATCGATTCTTCGTCTGTACGACAGAGGTTTTTATTTTCATCACAATTTGTTTTGCCATCCAGTGCCAGAAGGGTACGCTCCAATGGGTTTGATTCCCAAAATACGTATGTATGTATGCGTACCAATGGCAGGATGTTTGGTGCTGGTTTCCTTTCCCCTTTTTCTCGATGTATGGTAATATTTTCAGAAGGTTATACTTTGATTTGGACAATGGTTGATTTAAAAAAAGAAACCATCAAAGCTGAGACATTTTTTTTTTTTTTTTTTTTTCAAATTTGAGACATTGTTTGGCGGGGGGAGGGTTTTATCAAAAAAGTAAGGCAATATTCGAACTAGGGCTACAGAAAATGTAACAAACGATAAGAGAAGCACACTTATAAAAAAAAATTGAAGAAAATCGAAAGATATAATTAAGGTCAAAACGTGTTCAAATTGACAAAGAATAAAAATAATGAGTGAATTTCAATGCAAGCTTTAATCACCATTTTTTTTTTCAATTTCAATAAACTTTTTCTGGAAAATTTTGCTAGTTTTTTAAATTTTTTTCCAAAAAAAAATATTCAATTTTGTGTGGAAACTACTCAATTTCAAAAAAAATCGTAAAGTTTTGATAACTTTTGCAATTCAAAAAGAATGTTGAATGTTTTGAAAAGAATTTCTCTAATTTTTTGAAAAAAATCTAAAAATGAAAAAAAGATGAATGATCAATTTTTTCAAAATTACTGCTTGAATAGCAAACTTTTATTTATTTTAGTTATTTGGTTTTTTGTAACAAAAAAAAATGTTCCGATTCAAAAGAAAAACTATATAAAAAAATTATTAAATTCGTAATTTTACAAAAAATTAACAAATTTCTTCTCAAAAATTATTTATCCATTTTTATTTTTGAATTTTTAAATTAAAATTTTGATTAATTTATTTTGGAAATTTCCAGAAAATTTTTCAACATTTTGTTCGTTCTTAAATTTTCAAATATATTTTTTAAAATCTTCAAGAATCAATTGCAAAAAAATGATGACCGTTTTCAATTCTTGATCAATTTTGTCACTGATTTTTTTCTCAATTTTTATTTTTTAAAAACGTATTTTATTCAGTTTTTTCCAAAAAAAAAAAAAAAAAAAAAATCAATTCGAAAGAAAAGTGGGATGAGAGAACTGAGAGAAGCCTATGAAATTTTTTGGAAGAAAATCGAAAGATCTGACGTGTTCGGATTGACAAGGAATGACCATATGAGTGAATTTTAATGCAATCTTAGATCATTCCCAAAAAAATTGCTGTTTTTTTTTGATTTTTTTTTTCAAAAAAAATTTAATCAACTATGAGTGAAAATTATTACTTAATTTCAAAAATTAAAAATTAAAAATCGTAAAATTTGTTAATTTTTGCAATTTAAAAAATTGTTGAATGTTTTAAAAAAAAATTTCTATCAAATTAAAAAATATTAACAATCTATTTTTTCTATCTTCTTTTAAAAATTCATGCTTGAATAACAAACTTTTATTTAGGTTAGTATTTTATTAGATTTTTCGCAAGAAAAAAATTTTCGATTCAAAAGAAAAATTAAACTGAAAAATTATTAAATTTACAATTTTACAAAAAATGTAATAGATTTCTTTTCAAAGATCATTTGTCCATTTTTTATTTTTGAATTTTCAAAAAAAAATTACTGACTTATTCTGAAAACTTCTATTTAATTTTCAAACATTATGTAGTTCATTTTAAAATTCTAAAATGTGTTTTAAAAAATCTTGAATTTTTTGAAAAAATTGTTAATTTCTTTTTTTCAATTTTTATGTTAGTTGGACACACATATGTCCAGCTGCAAAGGTGACCTCAATGCCTCATCTTTGACAAAATGTCGAAGTGTTGGCTTGAACACTATTTTTGGTTTAATTTTAATACATATACCAATATTGAATATTTGAACTTAGCATTTTTTTCAACTTCTCAGCATTGCAAATATCGATGTGGATGTCGATATAAATGTCGACACATCGAAATAAGTCACTTTTCGATCGTACATGTCGACATGATTGTGGATGGTTAGTCGAGCTTATTATCGACATGTTTGTCGACCGTCCATATATGGCTCGACATGTCGACAGTCGACAAATGTGTCCATATTAACCTCGACAAACCATCCACAATCGTGTCGACATGTACGATCGAAAAGTGACCGATCTCGATGTGTCGACATTTATATCGAAATTAGCATCGACGTTGCTACACGGGTGAATGAAGACTTCTATTCAACAATTTCCGATTTCTACCTGCTGTTGGTGGAAATGTGAATTTTTGAATTTGTCGTGGAAATTTCGTTAAAATTAACAGCTGCCTGAACTTTATTCTATAAAATTCAATTTCAATTTTTCGAGGAAAATGATTTTTTCAGTAGACTTGGGTATCTCTCCAGCTTCTAATTTTATAGGTTTCGATTTTTTAGGATGCGTTTATCATCCTATAAAAAGTGAACTTTGTAATGGGGCTACTTTGAACACATTGAACAAAAACCCATAAGTTCAGGAATTTGAATCGTACAAGTTGTTTTCATGTACTATTTTGTTTTCAGTTCTACACTAGTACGAAAGAACATAAAAAAATTTTCTCGAACTTATTGCAAGTATATTAACATAAAGTCCTCAAAAAGCCTAAATTTCATATTTTATTGAAAAAGTGGCTCCAAAGTGTGTACAAATGTAGCTATTTCGATGAAATTTGATATTTAGGGTCCTTGAGCACCCTTTAATCGATTTATAAAGATTTCAAATTTTTAACCTTGGAAAAAGAGCTATGTTCAAAGTAGCCCCAAAACCAGGGTTACTTTGAACACCCCCTTCAAGTTGAGCTATATACTTTCAGAAGAGAGTTGAAATTTTTTTTTAAAATGAGGTTGATACGAGAAGCTAGATCCAAAACAATGACGTAAAAACCGTTTTTCTATGGTCAGTGTAGCCACAGCTACAGAGGAAAATATACCCCAAAGTGTTCAAAGTAGCCCCCATTTACGGTAAAAAATTGTATAAATCTAAATAACCACTAATTTTTCAAATCTAAAAAAATAAAACAATTCAGAAGTTTTCAAAAAAAAAGTAACTAACAAAATTGAGAAAAAAACTTGAACAGGGTTTTTCTGAAATAGTGAGTATTCAAAAAAAAAAAATCTAAAAAATTGAGTACCTACATAGTAGCCTGTCAGAAAAAAAATTTAAAAAATGAAATGTTGAATAAATTTTTAAAAAGAATTCAGAAGAATTTTCAAAAGACTGAAAAAAATTTAAAAAGTGACATTTAAAAAAAATACACAAATTAAAAAAAATAAGAATACAATAACCAATAAGATATTAATATTTTATTTTTTTTTTAAATCGAATTTGAAAAAAAATTTGAGATTTTTTTTTTCTTTTGAAAAGACTAGGTATTCATTTTTTTTAAACCTAAGAAATTCTGACAATTTAAAAAAAAAACGAGAAAAATTGAAGAAAACAGTTTTTAAATTTTTTTTCAAAAGTTCTGTTCATTTGCGAGATAATCTCAAGTTTATTCCTTCTTCTTCCTAAAAAAGGATTCCTACGAACCGGGAATTAAATTATCGAGTGATGTGTCGAGCGTACGATTTATTTCAAATGCCAAACCAATCCGTCATTCTTACGAATTTTCATATCGCGTGCTTCGTATCTTTTTTAATGATCGAGTAAATTTTTTAAAATATTTATAAGCCAAAAAAAGACCTTTTCTTTGACTCACATCACGCGAAACTCTCGTTTCCATCAAAATGCCAATTGTCATACGATACCATTACCATTCAAATAATATTACTGTGTTTTTTCTTTTTATTATTATCATTTCAGCGTAAAGCTAAAGGCTTGGAATTATTTGAAAAAGTTTGCGATCACTTGAATTTACTAGAAAGAGATTACTTCAGTTTGAAATACGAAGATACATACGATAGAAATAACTGGCTCCAGTTAGACAGAAGAATTTCTAAATGTTTAAAAAGTAAGTGTACTCGTCAGAATATGATCAAGGTCTTTGCTGTGCAACGATTGTTGACTTTTTTTAAAATTGGGATGTTTCATTTTTCTTTTTTCTTTTTTTTGCAGATGAACCGTGGAGGTTTAATTTGGAAGTGAAATTCTATCCACCTGACCCATCCCAGTTACAAGAAAACATCACGAGGTATGAAAGACTCATTTTTTTCTGACTAATTTGTAGAGTTGGGGAATTACTCGAAATACGACATTGTTTATTAATAGAAATTATGTAGGTTGCGACGATCATTCGTTGTTATTTATTCTATGTACTTAGTACAAATAATGTTTTATCTTTTTTCAGATATCAGCTATGTTTACAGATAAGAAACGATATTCTAAACGGCAAGTAAGTAACAATTACCAAGAGTTTGAAATAGAGAGAAAAAAAACCACATTATGGCCCGTATTTTAAAAATTTCCTTATACTTAAGGCGAAGCGTTCTTACAGATACCAAGTGGTTTTGTTTACTTTATCCATACAAATAAATGGCTGCTCGATGTAAATTGACACGATACGTGTGAAATCGCCTCGCCTTAAGGACAATGTTTGCTTAAGCAAATTTTTAAAATACGGGCCTATGACGTTAGACGAGATCTCGTCTTTCCCAAACGGATCTCGACTTTCTGATATTTACATATATTGGATCTCGCCTTTCCTTTTACTATCTGTGTATGTCTCATGATCCCAATTGTATGTTTTTGCCCAAAGCTCTCGCATTTGATATTTTACGAGAATTGAAAGATCAAAGTGCTCACTATAGAGGTTTTCGAAGCCGCTGAATTCGATTTTCGAACTTAATTTTACCTCCGACCCCAAATTGGGCCTCTAGAAGGGGGTAAATTTTGAAAATTTCAAATTGTATGTTTTCGCTCAATGCTCTCGCATTTCATACTATTACAAGAAATGAAAAGCCAAAGTGCTCGGATTAAGGGTTTTCGAGGTCGCTGAATTCGATTTTCGCACTCAAATTTACCCCCGACCACAAATTGGGCCCGTATGAGGGGGTTCAATTTTGAAAATTTTGAAACTCACAACATTGGTATCAAAATGTAGATTTTCGAGGTCGCTGAATTCGATTTTCAAACTGAAATTTACCTTCAACCCCAAATTGAGCCCCTGAGAGGGGGTCAATTTTGAAAATTTAGAAATTTACAACATTGGTATCAAAATGTAGGTTTTCGAGGTCGCTGAATTCGATTTTTGAACTTAAATTTATCCTTGACCCCTAATTAGGCCCCTATGAGGGGGTTCAATTTTAAAAATTTCGAAATTTACAACATTGGTTTCAAAATGTAGGTTTTCGAGGTCGCTGAATTCAATTTTTGAACTGAAATTTACCTCTAACCCTAAGCTGAATCCCTGAGGGGGGGGGGGGGTCAATGATTTTAACCTAGTAAAACTATGAAATTTCAAACATTTTCAACGACAAAAAGAGTTGAATAAAAATGTAAAAAAAAACTTAAAAACCACGCTTTCATTTAAAGCTGGTCGCTTTGTAAAATGTTATTCATAGGGAAGTAGTAAGTAATGCCTTAAAAAACAAAAAATAAAATTTTCTTGAATACAAAAATGTGTCATAGAAGAAATTATTTTTTTTTCAAAAATTTTAATGATGAAAAGCGTGGTGGGGTGTGCGAGGAGCTAACGAATACCTCATCGATTAACGCCCCACCACGCTTTCATCATTAAAATTTTTGAAAAAAAAATAATTTCTTCTATGACACATTTTTGTATTCAAGAAAATTTTATTTTTTGTTTTTTAAGGCATTACTTACTACTTCCCTATGAATAACATCTTACAAAGCGACCAGCTTTAAATGAAAGCGTGATTTTTTAAAAAATTTTTACATTTTCATTTTCTCAATAATAATTATTCAATTCGATCGCTGAGCTGAGATCGTGAACTTCCAAACAATGATGTAATGTTTTTCATCTGGTTTTGTTCGCAGGTTACCTTGTTCGTTTGTAACGCACGCGTTACTCGGTTCGTATCTAGTTCAGTCCAAACTAGGAGATTATGACGCCGACGAACACGACAATTTAAGTTATTTAAAAGAATTCCAATTCGCCCCCGAACAGACGCCCGATCTTGTAAACAAAGTTCGCGAACTTCATCAAACCCACAAGTACGTTGATGTTCACAAAAGCTAATGAATTGTTCCATTCTTCTTTTATTTTTTTGTAAAATTACTTAAGTATTTCAATTCGTTCATTTCAGTAAAAAAAATTCATTTTTTTAAAATGATTTTTTTGGTTTCGAAACATTGGGGGAGAAAATGATTTTTTTAAATTTTCAACTTTGACTTTAAGCAAGAAATTGAAAAAATTCCTCGTTAGAAATTGATTTATTAAAAAAAACTTACTAAGTATGTCTCAAGAATGTTTTCAATTTTCTTTTTAAAAAAATTCTTGCACTGCAATTTAAAAAATTTTTGGAGTAATTTTTAATTTTTTTGAACAAATTCATCGAACTTTTGAAAAATATACCTATTTAAAAAATAATTCTATTTTTATTAAAATTCAATTTTTTAGTTTTTTAACTGAAATCAATTTTTGAAAACTTTTTTCATATTCAATAATTTTTATGTTGTTTTTTTTTCAACAAAATTTTATTGAAATTTAATTTTGTCATTATTTTTTTCCAACGAGTCATTTGCTAATAATTTGAATTTTCTGCGCAGAGGTTTGACTCCAGCCGAAGCTGAACTTTTGTATTTGGAGAATACAAAAAAATTAACCATGTACGGCGTCGATCTTCATCTGGCCAAAGATTCAGACAATGTCGATATTATGCTGGGAGTTTGCGCCAGTGGATTATTAGTTTTCAAAGACAGGTAATCATTTACCTTCCAAGTTGCAAAACTTTAACACATACAAACGATATTAAATTACCAATTTTTTCACAGATTAAGGATAAACAGATTCGCGTGGCCGAGAATTTTGAAAATATCCTACAAACGACACAGCTTCTTCATAAAAATTCGACCCGGCGAATTCGAGCAATACGAATCGACCGTAGGGTTCAAACTGTGCAACCATCGAGCAGCAAAAAAAGTATGGAAAACTTGCGTCGAACATCATACATTCTTCAGGTTGTTATAAAAGTTAATTTTATTTTTACGTAGGCAATATCGGCGGTATTTTTAATCGTTTCTGATTTGGCGCAGATTGACGTCACCGGAACCGGCCCTAAAATTAGGTTTCTTCCCGAGACTCAGATCCAGATTCCGATACTCTGGACAAACGCACTATGAAACGAAGAAAACACCGATCGAAAGACCAGCTTCGAAATTCCGGCGAAGTTTAAGAGGTCGTCGGCCACCTTCTCATAGTATGGAAGGACTAGGAGCTACTAGACATCTAGACGAAGATTTCGGCCAATCGGCTCCCAACAAAAGACACACCATGTCTCATCAGGAAGAAATACCAGAACTAGGAAGTCCATTCAAGAAACGTAAACCAGACTCTAAATCTTCACCGGTTAAAACGAAGTCCAAGACTAAGGTATGTTTGTATTCGACCTTTTTTTACGCTTCTCGAAGGACTCCCAGACAAGATAAATGGGTACAGGAGACGCTAAGGGAGTCCTTTGCATGTATTTATTACGAAATATTAACCCCTTTGTGCTTTAAAATACAAACCCCTTGGTGGGAATGTTATTCTTTTTAAGCATGTCAGTTTTTTATTTATGCACTTAAGGTTTAATTAGAGGGGAGGGAGGGGTCTAATCGAAATTTTTGAGATAATCCTAATCTAAGTACAGCTTATGTAGGAAAAATTTTCAATTGGACCCCTACCCCTCCCTCTCCTCATTGAATATTGAAAAGAAACATGTTCGACATTAGCCGGAATTACCAGGGTAGTAGCATACATGAGGGGGGAGATTTGGGGAACTTCCTAAGGGTTGAGGTTCGGGGACTTTTTTTTTATAATCAGGACCCTGAAAGAAACAATTACAAAAAAAACATGTAGCGCAAAATGTAGGTTCGTTTTCTAACTTCACTGGACTTTGGGCTTATAACTTTGAAAAAACAACAAAAACCCTGGAAAAATAGAGGAACTTGTTTTCCAGATGAGTATTTCCTAAAAAAAAAAAAAAAATTTCATCATTTCCCACTCAATTCGTGTCGTTTTAGTAAAAAAAAAAAAAAAAAAAAAATGTCCATCATTACCCCCGTTTTACCAGGCTAATGGCGAACACAAGGGGGGTAACTCTGGACAGCGTATAAACTCGGCAATTCTGATGATAAAAAAATTATTCTACCCGTGATTTGAAGCTGATGAAATACCCTTTTAAATGACATAATAACTTTAAAAAAAAACTAACATGAAAAATTTATGAAAAAATTTGAAAGTTATACTTTGTAAAATTTTTAATTGTGTCCGGTCATTACCCGGATTGACCTTACTTCTCGCGTGAAAATTCGAACGAATGCGGCCGTCATTTTTGGCCATTCGCACGATACATTTTTTCCTGTATGATTTATTAACGGTTTACTAACTTTGGGTGTAGGATACTAGCAGCTCTGGTAGCTCGACTAGCTCGGTCGAAGGCGAATACGATGCTGAAAAGAGTACAAACGAAGAAAAAATCAAATCTCCGCCCAAGGTATGTGTATATTAGCATGATAGCTGGTCAGGTATAAAGGACATTTCTTTCGAATGTTTTTTTAAACGAATGAAAAGAATGACTGGACATTTGCATCTGTTACCTTTGATATGCTTGAACGTATGTTAGTGTAGAAAATAACAAGTCAAGGTCAACTTTAAAATAGACTCATTTTGTTCACAAACATCAAATAATGATGCCTGTGTGGAGCAACATGAGTTGGGAGATAATAGAGGGCGATTTTACTTCAGCAGTGATTCGATTTTTGACGAAAATTATCACAGTGTTCAATTTTGGAAGACAAAAATAAAAGAAAATTTTTACAAAATTAATCTTCATCTACTAATTAAAATACTCGGAAAAATTGGAAAAAATTTTAAAATCCAAGGAATTGTCAAATTTTGAAGTATGTGAGTAATTAAAAAATTGGAAGATTAAAAAAAAAAATCTAATTTTATTAAATTATGCAATTTCACGAAATAAAAAAAATAATATAAAAAACTGACAAATTTGGTAAAGTTGTCAAAAAAAAGTTAATCTGAGGATATCTCTTCGTTACAGACTTTGTCGCCGGATCAGTCCAATTTAACCAACGAGACGGTCACTTCGGACGATAACGAAGGCTTAAACATCACATTCACCCAAACACCCAAATTCACCAGACAATACGACTACATCAAAGAAGCCAAACAGCTTGATAAGACACAAGCCAGTTGGCGGATTCACGTACGAGGGTAAAAAAGTCAACGACCCGAATGACAGAGGTAATGCCTCCGGTAACATCTCCCCAGCCAAGAAGACCACCGCCACTGCTTTTAATTACGACGCGGGCGAAGCTAAAAATGTCACCGAGACCGCGGCTGAGAAACGAAAAACGTTGCAGGAGAAGAACGTCGATGCGAATAAACCGGCGCAGTCTGACAAATTCGACGGATTGTTTAGCTCCACAGGCAGCCTGAGGGATAGACTGAGCTTACACAAGGATCCTAAAGAAGCGGCACGTAAGGAGTTCGCCAAAGAGGCCGCAGCTGAGGCTAGAAAAGCCACTAAAGAGAATGCCACCTCTGGCTCAGGCGCTGATTCGACTGCCAAAGGCGCCGGAGTCAGCCTGGCTGCTAAAGAAGGATCGAAAAAGGACGACTCGAGGAGAACTCCGGCCAAAGAAGGCCTTCTGACCAGGGAGCAAATCAGAGAGATATCTAAATCGCTAGATGTCGTGTTCAAACGGAAGAAAAAATCCGAAGAGAAGTCTTCGCTGAATCGAATCTATACGACGACCACCCACCGCACGTACACGACCGACGAAGCCGCATCCAGCTCCGGATCTGCCACCGCAACCAGTCTTATTTATAGCCAGATCAAAAAGCCAGCAACTGGAGCAGCCTCCGGTGGTGAACCAATCAAGGAAATCGAAGTTGGAGTCGATCCTTCGGTTGTGGTGACCACCAGAACTTCGACAGATATGTTTTCTTTGAGCTTTGCCAATACTTCGGCTGTCTCTGGAGCTTCGTCGGTGTACAGCGAAAAAGACCACGAACGCAAGAGTATTGAAACGACTAAAGGCTTCATTGATCCGGAAAGACGAGACTCGTCTACGTCGGATAAATCTTCGCCCTTGGGTACTACCCCGATGATGGTGAAGACCACCACTAAACAGACCATGGTCAAGGATCGAGAAGGAGTAACGCAGAATATCAAAGAAAAAGTCAAAGATTCGTTATCAGGCGCTGTAACCGTGTCCACTCAGGTTGACAAGGTGAGTACCTACAGAAATACCTACACGAGGCGAAGTTCTGAGAGGAACGAGCAAGGGGGTTGGGGCCGGGGGCGGATAGATTGAAAATTTCCAAAATTTTAATTTTATAAAAATGTTTTTTTTTTTTTTTTTTTTTTTTTTTTTTGAAAAATTTATAATAATTTCAAAAACTTTTTTTTATTTTGCCTGAAAATTCAAGTTCTTAAAAGATATTTCAATTGACTTTTTTTTTTGAAAAAATTTACATAATAATTATTTGATCAGGGATTTGATTGAAAACCTTAATTTCTCAAAAAATATTATCGATAATTTTTTTTTTTTTTTGAAAAAATTTACAGAATATTTGATCCTAAAAAAATTCTTTACCCTTTACCACCCGAGAGGAAACTGATGGTTACTTTTTGAAAATTTTTGGATAAATATACTAACGTCTAGTTTGATAGTTTTGTTTACATTCATGGGGTGCAACTTTGATGAATTTTTACCAAGTCCAGTGCTACTCAATTGCGACTCCCGAGAGAGAGGGACAAAACTCAAAATTACACAAAATGGCATGTGGGGTATGGAAATCTAGGGTTTTTGACTTCCCAAAACCGTTTTTGTTGTCGATTTTGAGAAATTCTCAATTGCGACTCCAGAGAGTGAGGGGCAAAACTCAAAATTACACAAAATGGCATGTGGGGTATGCAAATCTAGATTTTTAACCTCCCAAATCCGTTTTATTTGTCGAATTTGAGAAATTCTCAATAAGGGTTCCGGGGGGAGAGGGGCAAACTCAAAATTACCCAAAATGGCATGTGAGATATACAAATCTAGGTTTTTTAACCTCTCAAATCCGTTTTTGATGTCTGATTTTGACTTAGGAATGAAAAAACATTCATTTTGATATCGCATTTGACTTGATAACGTTGAAAAATTTTCAATTTGGGAGTACCCTCCACTTTTATGGATCATATTTTCAACCGAGAGTCAAAACAACTCAAAAAATGAACTGGGGGGGGGGGGCAAAAACATCATTTTGACAGCTCATTTGGTTACATCAAAAAATTTTCAATTTGGGATCTAACTCCTCCCCCCCCCCCCCGTTCTGATGGATCATAGTTTCAATAAAGAGTCAAAACAACTCGAAAAATGAACTCGGGAGGTCAAAAAACATACAATTTGATACCTCACTTGATGGTGTTGAAAAATAATGAATTTTGATGATTCCCCCCCCCTCCCCAGTGACTTACCATTCGGGACAAGTATTATGCGGTTGTTACTTTATTTGCGGTTGAGGACTATAACCAACCAAACGTCAACAGTTGATTTTGTGTCGTTTTCTGTATTTTATTTTTAGCCGAATTTTTTTTTAAAAATTTAGGCTATTGTGTCCGACCCTAATTTAGAAGGAGGGGGGGTAGAAGAGTTCTGACCCCATTTGTTGACGTTTGGGACCAAAAGATGACGATCTGTCACATGTCACATATTTATATATATATATTTATTGATAATTTTACCCCTACTTTTGGAACTCTGGGGCCGAGCCTAACAGGTCAAATGAGGTCAAACTTGATATGTAGGGTCCCCTCGGTGTAGGAATGATGCAAAAAAAATTTTGGGGCCCTAACTCAAAATTGGAAATATGACCCCTTTTTGAGGGAGGTGCGGGGGAGCCCCAATATCATGAAATTTTTTGAAACTTGCCCCAGGGATGAGAACTCTAATTACCTACACCATAGTCAAATTTCAGCCCCCTAAGTCATCCCCACCCCATTTTAGGGCCCAAAAAATGGATTTTGGGGTCATTTTTTTTCACGTTGATCAGGCTACAGACCCCCCAAATGGGGCTGGGGGGCCAAAATTTTCATCATGGCTCTAGTTTGTGCCCCTGATGTGCCTTTTGCAGGTTTCAACTTTTGGGCCCCCTTTGACCCCTGTCAAGGGTCAAAAATCAAGATTTTTCACAATTTTTCATGTTTTTTCTCGCTTCCCGGTACGTTGATCAGCCTGCAGCCCAAACCAAATGACCTTGGATTCTGAAATTTGGTATTTAGGATAGGTAAGGGTCACTGAGGTGCCTTTTGGGGTTTTTGACCTTTGAGCCTCAAAATTGGGGGTGGCCTCTTTTTGAGGGGGGCTCTGAAGAGGTCCCAATTTGACAAAAGTATTTGAAATTTCTACCAACAACAGTGACTTTGATTGTCTCCACTGTATCCAAATTTCAGCTTCCCAAGTCATCCCCACCCCATTTTAGGGCCCAAAAAGTGGATTTTGAGGTCATTTTTTCACGTTGATCAGGCTACAGACCCCCCAACTGGAGCTGGAGGGCCTAAATTTTTATCATAGATCGAGTTTATGCCCCTGATGTGTCTTTTGTAGGTTTTGACCTTTAAACCCCTTTTGACCTCGATACAGGGTCAAAAATCAATATTTTTCAAGTTTTAACCTGTCTTTTCTGACGCGTTGAACAGCCTACAGCCCAAACTAAAAGACCTAAACAATCAAAATTTGGGATATAGGGTCAGTAGAGGTCACTGATGTGCCTTTTGGGGGTTTCGACTTTTGAGCACCATTTGACCTTCGTACAGGGTCAAAAATCATAAATTTTCACGTTTTAACCTCTTTTTTGGTATGTTGGCCCTCGTCTGAAGAGCTGAAAGTGTGAAGGGGATTGAGAGCGAAGCCCTAAATCCTCTCCTGCCATGTCCCTATTGAGGGTGAAGCCCCCCAATAGGGGCATGGGGGCGGAGCCCCCATCTGAAGAGCTGGAAGTGACGAGGTGGTTGGGGGCGAAGCCCCCAAAAACCTGACATTTTTAAACTGAATTTGAAGTTAAAACTGATATTGAAACTGAAATACCATGGATGAAAACGTTTTCAAAGTGGTACACTAACTTGAAAAAAAAATTCGGCTGTCGCGGAGCATCTTGACTGCTACGCGTTTTTTTATTTTTTGAGTTATTAGTTATTACAGTACTACTCTGAGAGAATGTGTAACATCTCTCAATTTTGAGTTCTAACATTGCCGCTTTTGGGGGGCTTACGGTCAAAATTTCGAAAAAAAATAACACTTTAGGATGATAAAGCAGAGAAAAGAAAAATTTAAAAATTTAAAAAAATCAATTTTTTTGAGTTATCATTGTATTACTCCGGAGGTGTGATATGTTTCTGTTGATGCTTCAGTAAAGTCCTGTGCCCAATCAAATTTTTTGCCAAACTTTTCAGCCCAAGTAAATTCAACCCTTGCGATATCACCCCTGAAAATAAAATTTTTTGATTTTTTCAAAAATTTGCACAGGACTTGAAACATCAAGGCAATCATGATATACCATATGAATCATTTTTTTTAATAACCGCATAAGTCACATTTTTGACAAAATGAGTTTTTTGATGAAATGGGTTCCTTAGACGTAGCTACATCACATACTAAAAATTTTTATTTTTTACTCTCATAGAACAGCCTCCAGACGACACTAAAGATTGCGTTTTTCATAAAAAAGCATAATGTCCAGCTTTTTTAAAAATTCCTTTTTAAAAATAATTATCCGAAAAAGTTTTCATCATTTCATTTGAAATGATGAGACAGAATTTTTTTTTTGTTATTTCTAAAATGTTCATAACCGATGCCTTCAATGCATAAAGTATATACTTATTTTCAATTTTTTTTTGTAAAAAATGTAGGTCTTTGTGTGAGAAACGTGATCATTTTTTATAAAACAGCATAAGTCCAAAAACTTTGGAGCCCCTAGAAGGGAAGATTTTCACCTCAGGAAAAAAACCGCGATGCTACGTTATACATGATAGATGGGTTCATATTGTGATCCGGTCAGTTTTTGACTTGCATCTGTGTGCAGACAGATTTCGTCTCCAAAATAGCAAGTACACTTCGGACTTCGTCGGCTATGTTCGAGGTTTCCAGTCTTGTAAAATTTTTTTACCAAGTCCAGTGCTACATAAATACTTTATATCCAAAATTGGAGCGGAGGTAGGGGTCCAATCGAAATTTTTGTGAAAACCAAAATTATTCCTAAGACATTGAGCTACAACTTTTGTTTGAAAATTTTTTCAATTAGGCCCCTTACCACTCCACAATTTTTAATAATGTATTTTGAATAAGGGTGAATAAGTTGAATTACTTGAAATTGGTGGGGGAGGAGAAGCCCGAATGAAATTTTGTGATGACCAAAATTATTTCTAGTACTCCAGAAATGAATTTTTGTAAAAAAGAAACCTCAATTTTTTCAAGTATTATGATGTAGAATATGTACTTATTTGAGAATTAAAATATTGTCTTACCATTTCATTAAGCTATCACTTTGAACACGCACATTTTGAACTGAAACAAACCGAAACAAAAGCCAACATTATTTACTGAAATAATTATCTAAATCACAGCTTCTCTTATTACAAAAGAGAACAAAAAGAAACTCTACCTTTATGATGGCGACCACTTTAATATACATTTTTAGCAAAAGCTACACGTAACGGCACGATATATTGCTTTTTACAAACAAATTGCCATAATTAAGAAAAAACAAAATAAAATGCTAGAAACAGAGATGTTTAACATTGCGCAGCCTTGATCCTTAGGGCCAGTATTACAACAGTCGGTTTGCGTTAGCCGAGGCTTAACCAGCCAAGATCCGGCCGTTAAGAACCTCTAGTGATTGGAACTATCGATAATACTATCGATAGTTATCGATATTTTTTTCTATCGATACGAAATTTCGATAATTTTTGCCAACGATATACTATCGAAACTATCGTATAAACTATCGATAAGTTATCGATAGTTCAAAGTCAAAAAAAAAGCGTGGTATGAAACAATTTTTACTTGATCAAAAGTCAAAACCTGAGAAAATCAGAATATTGCTATTGTTTTCGTGATATTTTATTACTTTTCATAATTTGTATGCTATCGATAATATCGATAGTTTCGATGCTATCGATAACATAGTTGAAAAAAAAATTACGATAACAATCGATAGTACTATCGCATGAACATTTCTACTATCCAATTACTATCGATTAAA
This sequence comes from Balanococcus diminutus, assembly GCA_959613365.1. Lineage (NCBI taxonomy): Eukaryota > Metazoa > Arthropoda > Insecta > Hemiptera > Pseudococcidae > Balanococcus > Balanococcus diminutus. Next base: position 33,378,862 of record OY390718.1, on the reverse strand, counting down.
AAAAATATCGATAGTTCTCATCACTAGGGCTGTGAATTTCATGCATTTGCATATTTTTGTATGTGATAGTTATCATGGTATATAGATTGGATCTTAATGAATCATAAGATTCTGAGTAAAATGGGCTCTATTTGTTGGAGCATATTTTTGCATATTCGACCTATAAGCGCATATTTTGTTATATTTTAGTGATTTTAAGAAGATTTGATTCTCTATGTTTAATAAATGAAACCGCAGAAACTTAATAAACGTCTTTATTATCAAAGTTCCACAAAACATAACAGTCATTTAAAATGCAGTATCATACTAAGACTGATATTGAGTTTCATATCTCTATCATAGTGATGTTAAAATATCGATATCGATATCGATATATCGATATTAACAAAATATCGAAAATATCGATATAAAATATTAATATCGAAATAATATCGATATTTAAAAAAAAATTCCAAAGGACAGAACAAGCCTAAAAAATCTAATAAAAGAACGAAAATTGTGCTAGACTTTCGCCGTTCGCGCGTATGTGTTTAACGAAATTGAATTTTTTCAGTAGGTAAGTAAATCTGAAAAAAAAATCCCATAGACTTTTAAAATTTAGTTTTTAAATTTTTTTTTTTTATAAAATGGGGGAAAAAGTTGTATTAAAATAATGTTGAAAAATCTGTTTTCAAAAAAAAATATTAGACAAGTAGGTATATTAGGTATTATAAAAAATTTCAATAAAATTTTAAAGAACATAATTTATCGTCCAAAAAATTTTAAAAACTCGTTTTTCTACAAGATTTTTAACAAATCTGAAAAATAATTAGGTAAACAGAATTTTTAAAGAAAGTTGGGAAAAATCGTTTTTGACAAATCTGCGGAAAACTGTTTATCGACTGAGTTTTTAAAAAAATTTCTTTTTAGAAAAAATTTTTAAAACATGATTTTCAACAAAATTTGAAAAAATTCTACTTTTAACAAATCTGAAAAAAAAACTTATTTAACGACTATTCAAAAATCCAAGAAAGTAGAGAAAAACTTGTTATTTTCAGCAAATGCTGGTAAAACTGTTGTTCATCAGGAATTCAGGATTTAAACAAAAAAAAATTGAGAAAATTCAAAGGACATAATTTCAACAACTACTTTTGAGAAAACTGCTGTCCAAAAAACTTTGATTTTCTTAAAAATCTCAAAAAGTTGCTTCTTGTTTTTAAATATTGATTTATAAAAAAAAAATTGAATTTAATCTTAATCTTGTAAACAAAAAACAAATGAAAATAGGTATCACACTAAAAATATAGGACATTTTATTCAATTTTTAGAAATATCGATATTATATCGATAATATCGATATAGGCCTGGAAAATATCGATATATATCGATATAGAAAATTTGGAAATTCTAACATCACTACTCTATCATAACAACGTCATTCGGTTTTAGGATTACCGCTATCTATAGGATAAACATAGTATCTAAAAACGCGACAGTCTTAACAAATAGGTAAACTAACATATTTTAGGATAGGTATGACATGCAGACGAAACTCCAAAACTTGATACTCCCCTTTTTCGTCCTGCATGAAATACACTACACTACATCATAAAAAACTTAAAAACATCTAAAAAAAACTTAAGCATCAGTCTTAAAGTTCAGTCTTAAAAAAATTCATAGGCGTAGAAAACAAAATCGTAGATGGTCTCTTTAGTCCATTGTTAAGTCTAAGTCTCCGCCTAGGAGGCTTTCAAATCTGCCGTACCGCCCATACTCGTCTCCACCGACGTTTTGGATTTCTTGCTCTGCGAAAACACACATCAATTAGTCGAGAAATAACAAAACAAATATCTCATCTTAAAAACTCATCATAATCATATTTTTATTGAATTAAAATAACAAATTCATGCATATTTAACCGCTCATTAATTTCTCTCTAAAATCTAAAAACTGAGCTCTCGGAAGCGCTTTCGTAAGAAAGTCGGCTTCTTGTGCCTTTGAAGGGACCCACATCAAGTTTAATAGCCCATTCATTACACATTCCAGCACATAGTGTAACTTGATCTCCGTCAAGTGTTTCAACTTCGGCGAACCACCCTTAGATGCACAGTCGAGAGATGCTGTATTATCACCGTGTAAAATAGCAGGCGTATATGTTTTACCAATCGCTCTCCTCGTAAACGCGTTAATTGCTATTATTTCGTTAGTAGCACAACTTAATGCGATGTATTCAGCTTCGCAGGTAGAATTGGCAACTGTTCCCTGTCTTTTACTCATCCCAAAGTTATATAGAACAAGATAGTTACCACACTCCGGTTAGCCACGCCCATTTCGCCAAAGTACATCACTGAGAGCGCTGCATTCGACGGGTGGGCCCAACAAAACATGTGTTTATATGAGATTATTCCTTTTTTTCAAGTTTTTCCTTAATAACTTTTTTAGGATGGATTTAAGAAAATTTTGGCTGAAATATTTTTTGAAGAGAATCAAATTCTCTTTCGAATGATGTATTAACTTTTGAATTTTATTTTTTTTGTCGGTACGTAAACAAGAAAATTATTTGAAGAAATTTTTGATGTCTTCAGAGTATTGGAAATTACTTTAATAATAATGTTTTGAATTATGGAAAACTATATATCGTTGGAAAGAGCATAAAAAATGCTACATTTTGTACGCTTTGAGTATGAAGTTATCGCCGCTATAGCCATATCCCAGAAATAGTGAGGTAAGCCTGAGTCAAATAGCATAGACCTCACTTTTTCTTGAAGGGTTTGGTTAAAGCGTTCGGCGGTGGAGTTATGCTGTGGAGTGTTAGGTTCTGTGAATTGAACTTCAATTTTCTCTCTATCATAGACCTCTTTCATTTTTCCACCAACATATTCGCCACCATTATCGCATCTTAAATTGTACACTTTAATATTCTCGTCTTTAAAGTGATTTCTAATACTATGTAGATACATATCAAAACAGTCGCCAACATCACTCTTATTATGCATTACATATGAAGGGGAAGGGAAGTGCCCATGTTGCGCGCGCCTTATGCGGAACGCGTCCGCCCTACCAGCGCGCCGATTCCACGAACACAACCGACGATAACCGAACGTAACGCTACCCCTTACCCCACCAGATGGCTTTATAACGCGAGGTCCAGAGCGATGCCATATCAGTTAGACAGTTGCAGTTTAGCTCAAACGGAGCCATACCACCACGCCACGCTTCGCAAAATACACCCCTCGCTCCATCTCTCATGCTAATAACCACGTACCCAGGCATAAAGCGACTTAGCGCCAACTAATCTCAAAGAAATACCCCAACCCGAAACGCGACTTAGCGTAACGAACGCCTCGCGCCATATAATTTAAGTCAAAAAGCGACTTAGCGCAACGAACAACATAAATACCAACGCGATATCCGGCTAAGTCCGTAACGTAACGCAAACACCACCCAAATCATTACGTTTCGCGCTATTTTCAGGATGCCTCCGCAAGAAAAGAAGTTCCACTTCAAACGTAACGCCGGAAACCTTATATTTAATTAATTTTAAGTATCTTGTATCATATTAATCGC